>OX467711.1:35391751-36675501 GCA_950111635.1 Agelastica alni | reverse complement strand
TTCAAAGAGTGCCTCAAATATTATTAAGACTTAGCAGTCTTTCATAAAGAAAGTGGCCATTTGTATTCAAGAGGATGGTCATCATTTTGAGCATCTACTTTGAATTAAATACATTTGTGTTTCATATTTTGTTATTGTTTCAGTTGAATAATAAAAAAAATTGTATAGTCTGTTTAATGAACTACTGTCAGAATATGAAAAGTAAATATTTTTGATTAAGTAAAGTATAACAACTGTCAATGAGAATTCTGTGAGCAAATCAAATAAATGTCGTTTCAAAGCTATCTTGATTCAAAGAATGCATTGAAATAAGAACTACTATTTGAAAAAGCCGATATCTGAAAAATTATTTAGGTTAGGTATAGGAAATACCAATATGAAATAAAAGATAATTGAATTTTATATTGTTCAGACCAAAAAAATACAGGGTGTTTCATTTGAAATAACAAAGTTATCTTTGTCCGAAATTATAAAAAAGTGACTATGATTTTTGAACATTTTGTATAATATTGAGAAACGAGTTCTATCGAAATCAATAGCTCAAAACCTCTTTTATGCTTGGTCAGAATTTAAAGGGATGATTTTCATACATTTCGATGTTATTTAATTTTCAATTGTACCTAGCATTTTCATAAAAAAATCAATAACTCGAGAACGGTTACAGTTAGCTACATAGTACCTTTTATGAAATTATTTTTTCCTGAAATATTTAAAAGTGTAACGAAATACATTTAAAAAAACACAACTTTGTTATGTCTCACTTTTTTGAGCCACCCTGTAGTCGCTAAAGTAATTTTATATTGCAGCCTTAATCAATATACATATATTAAAATGGGGAAATTCCCGAAAAAATGATTGGTTTGGTTTACAGGGACCCCACTCTGTATATACCGTTTCATAAACTATTATTTAGGGCCCAACTTTTTTTCTAAAATGAAATCCAAAAGCAGGAAACAGTCGTTACAGAAGTCTTGAGTGTGTTTTGAATAGTTACTAGCTATTTTAGGTCGAAATATAAGGTTGATATTTATTAAAAAACCGAGACAGTTGTAAACGATAGCTTTATCTAAATATAAAGTGAATGTCCAAAAATGTTAAATAGACCACTTCAAAGAAAATTTACCTTATCTTTCTGTAAACGTAGCAAATAAATAAATATTTTTTGTAAATTGTTTAAAATAAATAAAAAATATTCGAGTACAATAATTAATTTATAATACATCATTCACTATAAATTTCACGATAAAAGCCTTCCAAAGCCAAAGACGTTTAATTATTCTCTAACATTGTTAGTTCTTGTACACAGAATCTTCAATGAACATAAAGCAAGAGAAATATAAAGGGCCCTTTGTAATTATGATTGTTACGTGTCTTGGATATTTCCAAGTTAACATAACTAAACGTGCAATACATATCTCTCTCACATTCTATGTTATTCAAAATACGTAGGAAGTTTCGAAACCAATAAACAGAATTTTTTCATCTCTCGTAAACTTTGAACCCAAGTATACAAACTCATTTACTTGTTCCACTCTTTCTCCCTTAATCAGAACCTCACAGTTTGTCATGCTTACTTTCCTTTTAAAAACCATTACTTTCGTTTTGCTTACATTTAATTTTATTCTTTTTGATTTTCAGGGCATCATGCATAACATTAACCATCGCCTGCAACTCCTCTTCAGATGACGCTAATATGACTTGATCATCGGCGTAAAGAAGGCATTTGACGATTAAATCTTCTTTCAATGATTCATTATTCCAGGTTAGGAGACCATTATTCACGTAAAGTGCCAATAGTACTATATCCTTTTTTTTGCCGCTTTATAAAAAGACAGGAATTAGCACCACTCATCCGGGAAATTAAGTCCTGTCAAAAGTTTTCTGAACCTTTTGTTCCAGCACCTGGGTGCTTGCTCGAGACCATAAAGGCTACCTACGCTTGAAATGGTATACATGATCCGAACCATCTCTATATCCCTCTGGTTGTTTCATGAAGATGTCTTTTTCTAATTTCTCACAAAGAAAAGCGGTTAAAACATCGAATTCAGTTAAAGACGAATTTACTGTTCTTAATTTGGTAAATATTGAAATAAATGTATCAGGATTTAAATCTGCCTTACATATCTAGCAAAAGTTTTTTAGATTTAAATGAATAAAGCAACACAAATCAAGATAAAAATCAAATGACAGGTTACGAACAATCGCTCAAAATAAAAAGCAGTGATGGATGTGCTGTTACAATTTTAAAATTATAGTTCATGCTTGTAGCGCTAAATTTACTGACATTCATTTCCTTTACTAAGGTAATCAACAAAACTTTTGCTTTACAATTTACAACAAATTATTATTTCCATTTAAATTTATTTTAAAAATACTCTTATTTGACGATGGTAAATATTTTGGATAAAATTGTCAGCGTTTTTCAAAAATTGTCACAAAAATTGTATTTTGTAACAAAATACGATGTTTAAATGCGCAGCTGGGTATGTTGAATTTATAGTTACCTAACTGCAATAGATTTATTGTTACTCTTTTTTAAAATTAACTACTACCTAAATAGTTTTTTTATTGATAACTACGACTCTTTGTTAACTAGTTACAGTGCAACAAAAGTAGTTTGGAGGGTGAAGATCACAAAATCTGCACACAACGAAAACATTCGAATAACGATCCGATCGGCGACGACGAAATTTTCAGTAATCGTGAGTCTTAAGTACAATCAGAGGAAGAAGTTTACGAACGTAAAGTATATTCAGCCGAATATTTGTTATTTTAGAGGCTAAAGGAAAATGATCTCAGAAAACTGAAAACAAACAAATCACCCGGAGCTGACCAAATCATCGCAGAACCCGTAAGCCGCGTTAAGGAACTTCGTTCCAAAAAATTGAGATTATTTAAAAAAAGTAAGTTAATTTTATTCTGAAAAAAAAAATTAGGTTCATTATTTTCATGACATCTGAAATAATTTAACGAAAAAGTATGTAAAAATATAAAAATTAATTAATGTTGTGATTTAGTTTCAATATATAATTGAAAGGAACAAGGTTAATAAATTTACTGCAATAAAAACGAAACATTGTGAAAACGCATTGTAGGGGAAAATTATTAAATTAACTGTGTCCGTTTTAATTACACATTTCTAGAAAATGTGCCATCAACAGACTCCGTTTATTGTTCTTTTGTTTTGTTTAATTGCTTTTTGGTGCTCAAAAACAGAGTTTTATTTTTATTAAATGTTTTAACTGGAAAACAATTTTGTTATTGCTTAAATATATCATTTAGAACGTTTTAAAAAATATTCATATATTCAACATTCGGGTACACAAAATACATTTATCATTTTGAATTTTCTCGATTTGTATACATATTTATCTTAGTTCTTGGTCTACATAAAGACGCGTTTGTCCAACTAGTAAGTAAATTTATGACAAAGGATTGTACCTTCCTTCAGTAGGGCTTTGTGGTTGTGCTCACTTTGAGAAATGTAATATACCACGAAATAGTACGGGCGTATCCTTATTATTAATAATAGCAACTACTTACTCAAACTTCTGTGCTCTTACTACTTACTCAAGTAAAAATACCGCTGTTTTTGTTAAAATATTCCGGAGATACTAACCTAACTCATAAGGGTAGGTGTAAGTGCAACGTTTCATAAATTTAATTTAAAAAACTTTTCTAATTAAACTAGACTGATGGTCTTTTTAAAACACAGAGGCATAAAACAGCAACATATATTTCGTGTACCTACTATAATTATAAAATATTACGGTTTAGAAAAAGTTTTAAGTAAAATATCTTTTATTTATTTATTTATTTACGGGCAAGCCCTTTTAAATTACATATTTTAAGAAAAAAAACACGTAATAAAAACATCAGGAGGAAAAACATACAATATACAGAAATTCCAACATAAACATTAAAATGGATATATATATATATATATATATATATATATATATATATATATAGTTTAAAAAACATATACAGATATCATGAAGTGGTAAAATATAAAGTACTGAACATTTAAATCACAAATATTATTTAAAATTTACTAATAGAGACATCAAAAAGTGGAAGGTTCTCCAGTGAATTTGCGAGTCTTATAGATCTAGGAAGAAATGTGTGGAATGCATAATTAAATTTATGGATTGGTATGTAAAATGTTCGACTCTGCCTTGTATCCTCGTTGGAACAAAGAACTAATTTTACTTAAGAGTTGAGGACAGTTACATTTACCATTTATGATTTTAAAAATTAATGTAAGATCTCTCTGTTTACTATGGTTCTCAAGAGAGAAAATTTTGCAGCTGTGTTCGAGTTTCCTAATGTAAACTAGGAAATGAGGAGACCATACAGAAGAAAAGTAATCAAGGTGTGACCTAACTAAGAAAAAATACAAAAGTTTAAATGAACTAACACCAGTAAAATCACGAGTAGTTCTCCTAACGAAACCCAACATTTTCATGGACTTTCCTACAGCAGTGTTGAAGTTGTTGAAGGAAAGTAATTTGTCAAGAATAACTTCTATTTCCCTTATCTAATTGACTGTACCTAGCAGTTGACCATTTATGTCGTAATTGAGTGTGGTTAAGTGTTGGGTACGATAAAAGCGAATTATGTGACATTTACTAGCATTAAAATCCATACCGTTAAGAGTGCACCATTCAGACAGGTTTTCTAATGCTAATTGCAATACTCCAACATCCTCATAACCTTTAATAATTTTGAAACTTTAAATCATCTGCAAATAGTAAAGCATCAGTATTACATTATCATTGATAAAGAGATTAAATAAATCTACACAAATGACATAAAAATTTATTCAAATAAACCAAGTACTTTCTTCAGGATGATTTAAACTCGGCTCAAGACAAACACTATTAAAAAGTTTGGAGAATCCCGTGCAATAGCCTTGGATATATTCAAAGCCTTTGACTGCGTTTGGCACCAGGCATAGTTAAGCAAATTATCTGCCTACGGTCTCCCAACTAAACTGCGCCAATGGCTCATGACGGTATTTCTTCTGATGCGTTAAAAACCAATGCCAGGGTCCCCCAGGGTTCCATCCTGTCCCCCACCCTATTTCTTTTACTCATCAACGACCTCTTGAAAATCCTGTCCCCCACCCTATTTCTTTTACTCATCAACGACCTCTTGAAAACCGCCACGAACCCCATTACAATTTCGCAGACGTCAGCACACTTGTCTCAACTTTCACATCCTATCGATCACAAAAGTTTAGCCACCGTCTAAGAAGTAAGGTTATGTTAAAAATATTTATAAAATAGAAAACAGGGAATTTTGTACTCAAAATAATTAATTAGAGGTTTTAAAAAAAAAATTTTATAGAATTTATCTGAATGCAAATGATAAATTGCTTTGAGCAAAACTTGATGTATCAATATAATGACAGTTGTCATAAGAGGTTAAAATAAATACAACCGATTAATCATTATTGGCGCTATCTCTTTTTAACATTTAGAGGTCATAATAAGAGATACAAAAGAACGTATGTCATTGCTTGAAAGACAAGTATACATATTGTATAATGTGTTTTTACTGTCAGTAGAAAAGGATGAGGTATATAAAGTTTGTGTCTACTACTGTTCATTCTTAGTGACGTCAGGGTAAAGGTCAATTTATTCTACTGTATGTGTGTAATTATGTAAATGTGTGTGTGTGTGTGTGTGTTTTGATATTGTACATTTTATTTATAATTTACCTGGCATATAATGTTTTTTTTAAAAAACCTTATTTTGTAACCCAAACCTATTTTGCTATGTCCGTTTGTAGATTTTATGGCAAAAAATGATATAATGTATTGTTATTATTATATTGGCTAATTAGTGTTTTGTGTTTACGAGTTATAGAATACAGAATTACAGAATATAGGGTAGATGTAGATATTTGGTCATTCTAGATAACGATAACATTGTGCAAAATAGACACTCACAGAAAAATTATAAAATTTTTTTTTCCCAAAACCAAACAGTTTTTACACACTTATATAATTTTAAAATTAAATAAATTATCCTTGTAAGAGTTTAGATTGTACTTACAAAAACTGCTGGTTAAGCAAAGTACCAACTACTGTTTTTAATTAATTTATTTAATAACGTATGGGGCGTTTAAGTACACTAGTCCCTTTTTGTAAATTAGTTCTTATGGCTCAAGTCCGTTTCTGTATATAGCATTAAAACGTAAACGAGGAACGTGAAATGCGCAGCAACGGTCTTGATTTAAAACGATACAACGGCCTTTGTTGGAAGCGTAAGCTTTATAAAATAAATTAATGGCTATCTTTAACGCTTATATTAGAGAACATAGCGACGCTGCTTTCGGTTGTAATCAGAATGTGCCGGAAATTTTTGACGAAATTGGCGCACAGAAAATTTATTCGTATGCAAGAAAATCATGATATATGTATATTATGCAAAGTTACAATGTAGCTAGTTTTTTTTGTTATCCGCGTTACTGTTAATAGACTTTCGACTGTAGAAGTTATTTGCGAAGACAATAGACATCTTTTTAATCAGGACCGTAACTGGATGCGGGCAGAGCAGGCCTATGTCTGTGAGCGCAAGGCATAAGTGGCGCAAAAATAATAAATAAAATTAATCTGAACAGATATCTATAAAAGTTTTGCAGAAATTTAAGGTTTCTTAATTGGACAATGAAACAAGTCTTTTTAATAACGAAAAATGTATTGAGAAATAAAAAAAATTTATTTCCAGTATTAATCTGCATTGAAAATGTACCTACCTACCAAAACTTACATACATTTAAGTATTCTACTTTTGCTGTATTACACAATTTTCTTACAATTCCACTCACTGGTGCTTCTTTTTTAAATTAAATCTTAAAAATATTTATTTAAGTCCGAATATGTTCCAAGAAAGATTATCTTATACTGCCGTATTATCCATGAAGAGAGCCAATTTTAAACATTGATTAAATATCAATGAAAGGCCCTTTTTCTTAGAATTAAATCAAAACTAGGAAAACTATCTGAAATAAACAAAAAAGTTGAGATTTTTTGCGTTCCCTCGCATGTAGGGATAGTTAGTAATGAAACTGCTAACACACTAACCAGAGAGACCTGCTTAAATCCTTTTAGTCAACTGATTCGCCGTTTACCACACGAAAACTTCAATCACAGTATTAAGCAACTCATAGTGAATACATAAAGGGAAAGGTGGCAAGTTCTTGAGAATAACGAACTCAAAGCAATCAATCCTAGCTTAAGCCACCAGAATTACGAATTAATCTCTCGTAAGCAACAGACAATCCTAACCCGTCTCAGGATTGGCCACACTAGTTACACACATCAGCATCTTTTACTGAAGAAAGAAAATCTCAAAAGATGTGTTTCCTGCTATGAATAACTGAGTGTGAAACATTTAATATCGGAGTGTCTCGACTATATAGAGAAGCGGTTAACATTAGGACTGCCCGAAGAACCCAATTAATATTTACTTGTTACCGAAGTTCCTGAAATCCACCAACATTTAACAACCTATATAAAATTTATGGTTGATGCGGTTTATTTAAATAAAAAAACAATGAAAGGCTGTTATCAAAGACAAAACAATATGATTGAATAGAGATTTACCAGACCTTTTAAATGACGTATGACTTAATACCTAATGCCATTTAAAAACATTTAAGGGGTATCTCCAGTAGGAAAGGGGAAGTTAACTTGTTTCCGAATTTCATTCTAATATGTCACATTACTGAAATATTAAGGGTGGGTCCCTTTTAAAGGAACACAGTTTATATTTTGGTTTTATTCATGGAATTACGGTCTTTCATTGTGCTATTTAGAATAAAATCTTATATTTCCTTTAACTGATATACATTATTTTAACACCTTCATCTCTATAAGCCTGCAGAGGGCAAAAGATTTAAACTAATGTAACAATTAAACATATCAGGTTATTAACTTTTATAGAAAACTTCATTATTGCAGTAAACTATAAAAGTGTTTTGAAGTCCGACAGCTAAAATTAGGTGTGAGAATTATAACTGCTGTATAAGTGGATCGATTATATATCAGAAAACAAAATACTTCTCTGGCTATATGCCTACGACAGGCATTGAATTACATCTGATATATAACCGTGTATACTACCCCATCACAAAAAGCAAGATATACAGGTGCTTGTTAAATAAGAGAAAGGGCTATTGAATTTATTTGATCGAAGAAACCACCTGTATACCGGTTTCGGAGTAATTGCACCTCATCAGCACAGGGCAGGTTTTTTTGAACAACTATATTAAATCCTGGACTCCTATTAAATACACATAAAGGACCACGCAAAAGCGTTAGTAGCGACATCTGTACTTTTTAACGAGCACCACCCGGTAAATAACTTCCAAAAATGGAGAATACTATAATGTAAAAATATTTAGAAAACTGTATTATTGCAGTAAACTATAAGTATTTTACAGTGCGACAGCGAAAATTAGGTGTGAGAATTATAACTGCTGTATTTACCTACATATTTTGATTATATAGGTATTTATATATAAATATATATAGCATGTAATTTATTTTTTAAAAATGCAGTCTTTGGCTAGAAAAGTAAACTCTTGATTTTGTTCAAGCTTTCGAGTCTTTATTAGCTCTTCATCAGGAACTCTATAATTTAAACATTGAAAATATTTGGAAAACAATGAAACAAACAGAAACTTACGAAGAGGTTAAACTGAAGCAATGCTTTTTACAATTTTAGAAAACATTAACATTACTAAGGTTTTGAGAACGAACTAAGGTATCTTGTTTTCAAGACTCCATTTTTCATTCCTAAGACTTGGTTAATTTTTTTTTAGGAAAGAAAAATAGAGTCTTAAAAACAAGTCATACCTCGGTTTATTCTCAATACCTTAATACACTAACCAAGCTTTCTATCAATAGTAGTTACCCAAAAAAATTAATATATAAATTAATGTTTAGTAGATCATTCATAAAAAATGAAGCTCGTAACACTTACAATTTCTTTTCTTAAAATATCACTCATAAATACTATTTTTCTTTATCCCACATCCTCGATTTAATAAATAAAAAAAAATTAAAATTAAAATTAAAAAAAAAAAAATTTAAATATCCAACTATTAATATTGCTTATATTTTACCCAATTTAATTGTATTCAATATTTTTAAAATTAAAAGATAAAGATGCCCTTTTAGAACGTTCTAATGTAATTTATTTCATTCCTTGCTCACAAAGTGACAACAAATTATTGGTCAAACAAAGAGAAAACTTAAGGACAGAATTTGTTTCCATAAGAGTGAAATCAGAAATTCAAAAAATTCTTGCACATTAGCTAGACATGCTTTAATCAAAGATCACTTGCTAATGTGTCTATATTAGATGGTGAATCCAATTTATTAAAAAGAATATTTCTAAAAATGACTAACATAATTAAAGAACCTAAAGCTATGAATGCTAGAACTGATATCGACAATCTCAGCATTATTTATTCTTGCCTGCTTAGTCTCCCTTTATATTTTCCATAAATTATGTAAATAAGGAATTTTATTGCCCCCTTTTTTAGTTTGGCTAACCTGTTTTTGGTTTTGACAAATTTTTGTGTAACCTGTGTTGCTATTGTTCCATGTTAAATTATTCAAATTGTCAGTCTATCGAATTTTCCCTCCATAATTCCACACGTGATTTAAGCTTATGCTATTTTAATAATGAAATTTTCTAAGAATATAATTAAAGTGAGGCATTTATGAAATTTTCATGTTTGGCATATTTTTCATATTATATAAAAATTTTCCGAAATTTTTATATTTTTAACTATTTTTAATTTTAAGCATATCTGTAACAAATTTACAAAGAATTCCTTTCTATACTATTTAACCAAAATATTTTATTATTCTTGCGAGTAAAGTAAATTTAAAATCTTTTAATTTGTGTTGTTTGACTGGTTTTGCATGTAGCAGGTATAATTTTAAGAATTTCTCCTGTTTATCTGCCTCTTATTCGGTTTCTGTTGTCGTTGATTGCATATTGTCTTGCCATCGCTTTTTTGGTCCTTCTACTGGTTTTCTGCTGTATAGCTTATTGTTTTTAGAGATGTTTGCTTGTTGGTCTCGTCGCATCCAATCTACGTGTTCGTTCCATTTTTTCTTTCTCGTTTTCACCCATTTGTTGACGTTTTGTATGTTACATTGCTTTCGTATGCAACTGTTTGTTTGTCTATCTCAGTGATAGTGAGCAGAACTAACAGACGATCAGTAAATACACAAATTTTACTTCATGGTAGACGTTACGTCTCATCTAAATCAACTTATCTATAAACTACAATGCAAAGTAAACACAGTTTTTTCGAGGTTAGAAGACGTAATTTTATTCAAAAATAAATTATCCCTTTTTGCTCAAAATTTTGAAAGGGAAACACTGTTTTACTTTTCGAGCCTGCTGAAGCATCATCAAGAAAATAATTCCTCTGACTACAAACACTACTTCAAAACAACCATTTTAAATATGAAGAAAGCATTTCTTAGCAGATTTCAGGAATTTAAAAACAGCAACGCAAACTTGTTCACCCAAATGGGGTAGGCGTGATATTAAACAATAGACTAAACAAGTCCTATTAATTTTGTACCATTCTCAGATAGGACACTCCTATTGCAACCTAAATCTAACAAGTTTAACGTCAATATTGTCCAATGCTATGCTCCTACTGCAGACAAACACAACAACGAAATAGCTAATTTTTATAAGGATTTAAAACATCTCTTAGCATACACTCGGAAAAACATACCCATTATTATTCCTGGAGACTTCAATGCCAAGGTTGGTAAAGGAGGAGTGGATAATGTTGTCGGAGAATATGGGCTAGGCGAGCGGAACGACCGCGGTGACACCTAAGTGCAATTCTGTCAAGAGGAAAACTTCGTCATCGCCAACACTTGGTTTAAATTACCTCCACGAAGACTCTACACTTGGCAATCCCCGCAACACAATGAAACAAACACTGTCAGAAATCAAATTAACTACATTCTAATAGAAGAACGTTTTAAAAATGGAATTCATGACGTAAGAACATACCCTGGCACAGATATTAATTCTGACCATAACCCAGTAGTTGGCAACCTTAATATAAAATTGAAAAAAGTGACAAAAAAACACGTCAAATTAGTTGACATCACCAACCTCCGTAACCCCTCTAAAAAAGAAGATGTGAGAGAGAAAGTCAACCATGAAATATCGAATACAAACAGCCAAGAATATGGAAAAAACATCAAGAAAGACTGGAACACCTTGAAGGACAAAATACACAGAATTCAGACTAAAATAATTGGGCCAACACGCGTACAAATAAGAAAAAGGAATGGATGACGGAAGAAATATTGAATATGATGAATAAACAAAGAACATACAAGAATAGAGATACGACTATGTACTAAACCCTTAACAAACAAATAGGGAAGAAAATAAAGGAACCTAAAGAAAACTGGATGGCCCAGAGATGTTCTGAGATCGAAGAATTACAACAAAAGCACGATCATTCTGCAATTCATAAGAAAGTTAAAGAAATGGCAGGCCAGAGAAGAAAGAACATCCAAAACAGAATAGTTGGACACTACAACAAACCCATATTAGATCAAAAAGAATTGAAAAACCGTTGGATAAACTATATTCGACAATTATTCTCAACGAAAGATCCACGACTCTTTAACAGTACAGAGGATTTAGAAGAAGCACCAGACATTCTAACCTCGGAGGTTAGAAGAGCACTCGAAATAAGTAAAACAGGAAAGGCAGCTGGGCCAGATGGAATTCACATCGAGACCATTAAACTCTTAAATGAGCAGAATACAAACGTCTTGACTAAGCTTTTGAATGAAATATACAAGAGCGGTAATATCCCACGCGACTGGTTAAAGTCTGACTTCATTCCCATACCGAAGAAAGCAAATGCGATGATTTCAGATTAATTAGCCTAATGATTCATGCATTAAAACTACTTTAAAAAATAATACACCAACAGATAAACAAAAAATGCGAAATTGATCTGGATGACGCACAATTTGGTTTAAGAGAAGAAATGGGTACGAGCGAAGCACTGTTCAGTCTATCTGTACTGCTACAGAAGTGCCGAGACCAATGAAAAGAGGCTTTTATCTATTTTATCAATTATGAGAAGGCGTTCGACAGAGTCGAACACACGGTCCTATTTAACATCCTTAAAGAAAAGGGCCTCGATAATAACAATATCCAGTTCCTAAAAAATTTATATTGGGACCAAGTGGCAACCATCAGGGTCGAAGGGGACAAGATGGAGGATGTACCCATCCATAGAGTAGTACGACAGGGATGTGTTTTATCGCCCTTACTATTTAATATATATTTCGGCTACATATTCAATGAAGCTCTACAAGGTATGGAACGCGGCATTAAAATAAACGGACATCTGATCAACAATCTACGCTTTGCAGATGACACGGCTATCATAGCCGATAGCGTAGAAGGACTTCAACAACTACTAAATAGAATCAACAGAGTGGGAGAGTCCCTGGGCTTTAAAATTAATATAAAGAAAACAACAGTAATGGACATAGAAGAACCAATCCAGCACCAGATATATATATATATATATATATATATATATATATATATATATATATATATATATATATATATATACATGGACTCCAAATCGAGAATGTAACCAAGTTAAAATATTTAGGTACCTGGGTAATATCTGATCTGAATCCTAATACAGAAATCAGATCGCGCATAGATCAGGCCAGATCAGTATTTAATAAAATACGACAAGTGCTTTGCAACTGATCACTGAACTTGAAATTACGCCTTCGATTTGTTAATTGCTACATCTATTCCGTTTTGCTGTACGGATGCGAAGTCTGGACCCTAAAGGCCGAAACACTAAGAAGGCCGGAAGCATTCGAGATGTGGGTATACAGAAGGCTCTTAAAAATACCCTGAACAGACCACATTAGTAATGAAGAGGTTTTGAAAAGGATAGGTAAGGACAGAGAGTTAGTTGTTGCCATAAAGAAAAGGAAAACCGCGAACTTAGGACATGTTATTCGGAGTGATCGAATGAAGCTGCTGAAAATAATAATGGGGGGCAAAATAGAAGGCAGACGAGGTATAGGAAGACGCCAACATTTGTGGTTAAAAAATATAAGAGATTGGGCCGGACTAGACTCACATTCCTTATTCCGAGCTGCTCAAGACCGGACCCACTTTGCCGAGATTGTTACCAACCTTCAATAAGTGAAGACGAAATTGAAAGAAGTAAAAGAACGCGACCTTAGGTCTTGTCCAAAATCTCCCTAATGCTACGATAACAGATATAAATTTTTCTCCTTTTGGAATTGACATTGGTTACTTTAAAATTCAATTGCTGGGTTTAAAAAGCAAGGAAATATGGAGCTCTAAATTTGAACGTCTTTGCGTTGCGAAATACTGGAGAAGAACAAATGTGAACTTAGTTTACAACACCAGAGCTTTGAAAGACCTGGAGAAGGAAGACGTGATCATATTCAACGCCTATAATAGCCATATGTAACACTCATGATTATATGTAATCAAGAAGGTTTTAAATAAATAAAACAAAAGTGTGGCAACGCCTAATTTTTTTAATTCAAACTATTTTCAACTAAATTTAAACGTAACAAATGAAAGATAACATTTTTAACGTAATGATTACTTAATCTAGTGTTCAAAATGTGCTTCATTTCTAATTTGACAGTACCCTAATCGATGGTAGAATGCATCTACCACATTTTTCCATAATTGTTTAGACCTTGACTAGACCTTTAAGAGTACATAAAATCATAAGTGTTACATATGGCTAAACTGGTATTGAGGAGATTCCAATAATGACTGAATATACAGGGTGATGTATTTAAAAAATCAAAGTGACTAATAATATCAGAGAAACGGCAAATTTGACAATATATATATCAACTTAAATTAAATAATCTTTTACGCTTTGTTTACTTACTTAATAACAAATTAATTTTATACTTACACAGTAAACAAAAAAGTTAAAGATAAAATGTTTGTTTTACATTTTAAAGTAATACTATAAATAAAAAATGTGTTTCGATTGTAAATGCTCCTTAGTAGGAGCCTGGCTATTAATGGCACTTGCACTATTAAGTAGGTATAAAATAATTAATATTAATTTGGTGGCGGAGTTAAAATTTATTTATTAAGAGAAATATTACAATAAATTGTTTAGTTTTTGTGCTGAGTGTTTTTAATTATCGAATCCAAGACTATATATCGTAACAGTATTATAGTTGTATTCATATTCATAATACACTTGCGAAAGTTTCCCGAATCTACCCCAGTTTAAATCAAAATATCGATTACAACGAATTTGGTCCCTTTAGTAAACTTTCCAAATTACAGACACAAACAATCGTCTACCTGGTGTGTCATAGGAAAATTATAAAGTTTCTTAATCATAACTTCTAATGAATACCAAATAATAGATACTGCTTGCTTCTCTCAATAGTTTGTACTAAACAGAAAAGAGGGGTTGTGTGTACGGTGATCAATGGGTAAAAAAAGGCTATAGTACTCCAAAAATTTTAATTATTAAAAATTAAAAAAATTAAAAGCCAAACTGCGGGGTTAAAACTGTGGGGTTAAAAATGCGAAGTTTTTATTAAAATCACACGATTATTCGCCGGGCTTATCCAAAGATTGGCTACAAATTTCAACAAAATCGGTCCATTTTAATGTTAACACGTGTCATTCTTACGCAGGGGCCATGTTAATCTATTTTGTATCGTTCCAATTTTAGTATAAAAAAACCACAAAAAACCATAAATCATAATAATATTAATAAATTAAATAAGTTAGATTCACGTACAGATTAAAAATGCGCAGTTGCTACTAAACGTCACACGATTATTCGACGGGATAATCTAAAGATTGGCTGAAATTTTTAGAAAAATCGGTCCAGCCGTCGGCTATAGAAAAGAAAATCAAAAAGATCAGGTTTCGGGGTTGAAAATGCGGGAATGCTACCAAATTTCACACGATCATTTGCCGGACTAATCTAAAGATTGGCTAAAAATTTCTTTAAAATCGGTCCAACGGTTGGCCATAGAAAAAAAATTGAAAAAGCGGTGACGTATTGGAAAAAAACCAAAAATCGTTTCACAATAAGTCGTAAAACGTTTAAATGGAGTAAGAAATTATAACAGAAGGCCAGGGCAAAGACGAAAACAATGCAATAACGACCGAAATGAACATATTAATAGACAATACGCTTTAAGAAACAGGTATGTCACTAGCTTTGTGTTAAGAAACGAACCCAAAGCTGTCCGCAATGTTACCATTTCTTTAAAAACGGTTAGAAGACGGTCAAAGAAAGCTGGATTAAACAGTAATAGACCAGTCAATGCACACTTGCTTACTAAAGAGAACTAAGGTTACGTTTTGCTCAAAATCATCAAAATTGGTTTGAGGATATTTTGAAAAAAGTGTTATTCACAGATAAAACTAGTGCCTAAATCATCTAGATGAACATAAACGAGTTGGGTGAAGACCAGGAGAGAGGTTAGTATCTATACAAGGATTTAATTTTTCGGTGGCCCTGTTAATAATATTAAAGCTTTATTTAATATTATTATTATTTATTATTTTTTAAATTGTTATGTAAGGGAGAAAGAGTGGAACAAGTAAATAAATTTGTGTACTTGGGTTCAAAGTTTACGAGAGATGGAAAGTATGACAGTGACATTGAACGAAGGGTGTTGACAGGAATAGCGCACTGCATAGCTTTATGAACAGCCAGAAAGTGTCAAAAAAGGCACGTCTGGCTGTGCATAGGAGTGTGTTGGTTTCTACACTTATGTATGGTAGTAAATGTTGGGTTTGGCAAAAGAAGCATGAAAATAGGATTAAGGCCGCGGAGATGAGTAGTTTAAAAAGTATAGCTGAAGTGACTCGATTGGATAAAGTAAAAAATAGTGAGATAAAAGAACGCTGTGGTGTAAAAGAAGATGTGGTAATAAAGATAGATAAAGGAAGGCTTTAATGGTTTGGACACGTAGAAAGGATAGATAAAGGAAGATTGACGAAACAAATTTATAAGGCGAATGTGAATGGACAAGTCGGTAGAGGTCGACCTCTGCGAACATATCTCGATCAGATCAACATTGTTTTGAAAAAGGCTAGGTCAAGAGTAACAACAACCGGCGAGCATGCATGAGAGCCCCAATAAAAGTAGAGGAGGCAGAAGATGTGTGTAAGAACCATAGAAAATGGAAGGAAGTGGTCTCTGCCTACCCCTACGGAAAAAAGGCGTGACTATATGTATGTATGTATGTATGTAACCAATGTTTATAACACACAAATTGCTAAAAATTATAGCAAGTTTTAAAACGTTTTATTAATATTGCAACTAAATTTACAAAATTTTAATAAACTGCCATTATTAAGAAACCTTCCTAGGTACAAATAAAAAACCAAGTTATAATTGTTATAAATTTTTTTAATATTGTCTAACAAATGTGTACCATTTTAAATTACTTTTTAACAATTTCTTTATTATCATTAAAAAGATCATGTAGTTACCTTGGCTGATTTCGTGTTAATTTTAGTAGTTTTTAAAGTAAAACAATAATATAATATATGCCAATTGGAAGTTGTTTATAACAGTTTATTTAAAAAAATATTAAAACAACAAACAATAAAAAACCACTTAAAACTTTGATTACATAAATAAATAATTTTTTTATTGCATTTACTTTCCCCATATAGTTTAAAAAATCAATCATAGCGCCACCTAGCAGGAAAAAACCAAACTAGCAAAAATGCTCAGATAGAAAACGCTTCTGTTGTACAGAATTCTAGTTGGGCAAAATCAGAGGTCGATCAATAAAAACGCACAAGCTTTAAAGGCGCAAGTCCGCTACAAATTTAATATTTTATTTAAAATGTTATCATACATTTTGAATAAACAAAATAGAGCTTTTATTTGCATATACGTGTAATGCTTAAACGAATACGTTAGGGCAATATTTTTTTAAATAGAATTATGTAATATAAAAAAGTTTATGTACAATATTTTAAATGTTTTGCAGCAAAGTTTTTAAGCTGATTACCTTCTTTGTCAATATTATTGTTTGGCTTTACATGTTGCTTTTTTAAATAATACTTTTAAAAATATATGTAACTTTAAAAATACTAAAAATAGTGTTATTTATAATAAAGTTAAACAACGAAAAAATAATTAAATTAAAATTAAAATATCCCTATGGGATACAATTTTTTTTTTATTTTCTTAAAAAAGTGCAATTTTCACAAAGGACCCCACTGATTAAAATTTATTTCTATTTCCGTTTTGTATAAATACTTTAAGGGATATTTCTACCTTTTGACAGTTACTTTGTTGAAATATATTTTAGAGTTTTAAAACGCTGCACCCTTGTTTTAATTTTTCATTTAAGTTTGTCAATTTATATAGCATTTTAGTACAAAGGTATTTTTTAATTAAATGTCCTTTAACCCTTTTAGAATTGTAATAACAATTATATACCCAAATTTATATCCGACGTTAATATATTTTTTGCATAAATAAATACAAATTTATTTAATACCGTCATAAATTTGTCTTTGGTATTGTACTCGTATGTTTGAGTATCTAAAGTAAAGATGGCATTAACTACATTAATTTAAAAAAAAATTATTATTGTGGGATTAAATTGTATACAAACATTTAAAATTTAATATTAATATTATTACTACCATTATTTTTTATAAAATGGATATTATATTTTAATAAAAAATGAGTATTATAAATGCATCGTAAATGTTGCAAGTACATTCATAAAAAAATAAGCTATCGCGGGACGCCTGGCAGATGTAAAAAAACGAAACTATTTTTTTAGGAAATTTGCTTAAAATGATGGTTTACTAAAGGTAATAAATTTGTCATAATCAAAAGCAAAATATTCAGATAAAATTAAAAATGTTTTAAAAATTAAGATGGCTTGATTCTGTCAATCAATTACTTTTGTAATTTAGGCCAAAATGACAGCCATTATCGTGGCAGCTGGCTGGACACTTCTCAATAAACAAAAGTTTAACGAGATATCCATTCTTTGCGACAGCCAGACTGATATCAAATCAATGAACTCGGTCTAATTGACCTCTACGGCAGCGGTGCAATGCCACCCTGAATGGAGTACCGATTGCAAATTGTTGGCTTCTCCTGCACAGCTAAGTAGTTCAAAAAGCGAACTTTAGGTGGAAAAAAACCCACATGTACATCATTGAAGCAGATTTGGCCTAAACTGAATCTACGTCGAACAAATAATGTTATAACTCTATCCAAGGAGTCCATAGAAAATGTTATTGCGGCCATAACAGGACACTGGGCAGGTGGATCCCACGCACAACGCATGGGAATTGCAGAGCTTTAACACAACTGTAAAAGCTGCCTCAATAAGGAAGAAAAGAAAACAATGGTACATCTTTTCTGCCGGTACCCTGCCCCATAAAGAAAAAGGCTTTCTATACTAAAGCAACTAAACTTTGATGACTTATCTGATTTTAGCCCAGTTAGCATTAAAGATCTCACACTGTTCATTAAAAGCTTAAACTGGATCCCACGGTAATAAATAAGGGCACCACCTTGGATCACGGTATCACAACGGGCCAAACGGCCTAAGTAGGTTTTCTCCGAACCACCGTTTTAAACTAACCCAACCTAACCTACTTGTGTAATATTCATTAATGACGGTATTACTGTAACAATTGGTCGATGATAACTGAAGTATGTAACAAAAGTGTTGCACATAACTTTAACAAGATATCTTATAAATACTGCATTTATTGTTATTCCATATCTTGTATTACAATCTATTGGATTGTTGTTAATTTTCAATTGAAATTCTTTAAGAAAGAACGTAATTAAGAACACTGATTCATCTTTCACAAAATTTACAATAAAGTACCAGCTAAACTTGACGGCAGTTTATGTTATTAAAAATTTTTTTAACCCCTTCGTCTGTATGGAAATAATTTCTCTTGTAGAAATTAAATGATACCGTTCATTTCTTGTACCTACAAAACAACCATAAACAATTTTTTTTTCATTAATTTCTTCATACTTTTTTTTAATAATTTGAATATGAGTAACAAAGTATTGTAGATTTATGACTAACAATTTTAAACGAAAATAATAACCTATAAAAACTAAAAAAATTTCGTTAAGATCACATTTTTTAGTTATTACAGTTAAAGTTTGCCAAGGTATTTTGGGTCGGACGGAAGACTGACGGTCGCTAAAAAAAGAGCCGCTTTAACTGTCACCTGCGCACATCAATAATTTTTTAGTTTTATATAAGCTTTAGGTAAATTTTCAGTAATTTAAACAAAAATAACTTTAAAAAAATTACAAATTAAGGTTTTTTATTGTTAGTATTTAATATTTTAATGTTTTGTTACTTGTTTATATAAATAATATTTTTTTTGAAATTTTATTAGTAATAAATCAATTTCTTAAGTAAATATTTTTAACCTTCCCAGTAGAATTTATAGTAATGGGTCTGATTTTGTAAATTCCGAATTTCGACATATCTCCACATTTCAAGGTACCCAGACTCAAATACAATAGTTTATAAGGGGACGTATGTGTGTGTATGTACGTATGTTCGTATGTTTGAATGTGCGTTCGGAATTATTTTTCGTCTTGTTTATCTTGAGAACAAAAAATGATATCGACGAGAGACCAATTGCATTCAACGCATAATTAAGCAATTTAAAACTGATTACATTTTCAGCAAAATTGGTCAAGGTGTTTTTTTATAGAGAATAAAAAAACTGAAGGAAGGGTAAACTTTGGAAAATATTTTTCGTCTCAAATATCTCGAGAATAAAAAATGATATCGACGTAAGACCAACTGCAGTCGACGCATTATTACGCAACTTAGAACTGATTAGATTTTCAGCAAAATTTATATAATTTATAAATTATACTATTTTTAATACAGAACTTTGAGATCTTTTGAATAATATGAATATTACATGTTAGGAATATTTATGAAGAATATAATGAAAATATTTCATAAAAAGAGATAGTTTTTGAAAAAATAAAAATAGGGATTGGAGAATTTTAAACTTGTGTCAGTATTGAGAGAATAGCATTGAAAACGCTATAACAGTGAAAAATTATTGTTAGTAATAATCAAGCATTGTTTATAACAATTAAATATTGTTACTAACAAATGATTATAAATTATTATAATTAAATATTTTTTAAAAATGGCTCCCGTTTATGAAATGATAAGAAAAATTTTAAAAGAATACGGTTGACATAAACAGAATATTGTTAATGACAATTATAATTTGTTATAAACAATTTGAAATCGTTTTTTAAAATAATTTTTATAATAATAATAATTATAACAACAAAACATATGGTATTTTTTCATTCTTTCCATTGAGAAGTTTGTCATGTGGACCTCTCGGGTCGCACCGAGACCACTGATATTTATCAATGGTATTTACCTCTAAAATATTTACCTTAATAATAAATATATTTGTTTGTTTACAATATTAGAAAAAAATGTGATCTTTCTTATGTGTCGTAACCAAAAATAAAACAAAACCAATAAAAATACGACTAACAAAACAAAAAAGTACACTTTTAATTCTAAATTTCTATAAATAAATAAGTATTGTCTTAATGTTTCTAAAATCCAAAAAGAATGTATTTACTTTTAACTGCGACTTAAAAAAAATTTAGGTTATATTAACTAATTTTTTTTATAGCAGTTTCAACTGCTGAGGTGATTGACAACGGTCCAAAAAAAAATATTTCAAAAATATATATTTTTTAATTTTTAATAATTTTTTATTGCTAAAATATACCCCGGCAATGGTCGAAAGCTCAGGACTATATTCTTGTAGGTCCAAACAGTCTATAAAAAAATTGGCCAGAGGATGCGCTTCTTGAATAGAATTTCGTAAAATTTGGCCTAAGGTGACTGGACTATGAGTACGCACAAAAATAATGAAATGCTAATTTTTTTAGACTAATATCTTGTAGCGGATGGATTGTGTTTCATTTGTAAAGAAAACTATGACTCGTCTGTATATAATATGTTTTGTAAAAAAATCATTATTTTTATTTGGATTTGCCGTCATGGTGTCACACAATCTCATTCTCTTATTATTTTAGATTTGTTATGTTTTTTTTTAGAATTAAAATCTTTACTTTATTTTTCAGAAGTTAATGTTATGTTTTTTAATTCGTGAAATATCTATTTTATTTCCAAAGCCGTTATGGTAAAAATAAACACGTTTTTGGAAAAAAAATATTTAATCTCTTATATACCTTCTAGTCTCTTCCTTGATAAGTAAGACTAACATTTTCATACTGACTGGTAAACGGAACAAATACATGTCGCCGAAGTGGACACAATTTAAATTAAAGTGGTGCAGCTAATTACTTGTATATTTATCGCAATAGTATATTTTGGGCTTATCGAGAAGCTACTGGCCAGATTGCTCCTTTGCATTGAAATGACTTTGTTTCTCAAATATTGTTCAATTTCTGCATATACCGGTAGAATCTAGTTATATGAATCGTCCTTTATTATAAATGCACTTCCTGTTTTTATTTTTGTTCTATTTCTATTTGTATAATATTTTTAATTCTGTAGATATCACCAAAGGATATTAAATAAAAAGGAAGAAACTTTTCGTTGACTCAAATGCGTAATATATCCTTAAAAAAATGGTGAATGCGCAAATTGGCGTTTGGCGATTGCTCCAAATTATTTATTAGGCATTCACCATTATTTTAGCTAACAATTTTTGTAATTTAATAAAGAAATGAATATACCAACACGTTAACATTGATTATTCTAAAATATTGACTGTGAGATTAAATTTTTTTAATATTGAAACTTTAAATTGTTTGATAGAGATTTTTCTTTAGGTAAGCGAGAGATTAACTTGTTTTTAATACCAACTGAAAAAAAAAACTGCTTTTAATCCATGTAGTATAATTTTTTTAAAAAAAGAATAAAGTTACTACGTTTTAGTTATTTTTCTCCGTTAAAAAGATAATTTTTAATTTAAAGTATGGTTTTAATTACGCAGCAGTTATACAGGGTGTTAGTAAATAAGTGCGACAAACTTCAGGGAGTGATTCTGCATAAAAAAATAATGACAGTTTGCTGTATGTTGGTAAATACTTCGTATCAGAGATACAGGGTCTCTAAAACCGCTCGAGATATGTAAATAAAATTTGGTAAGTTTTAAGAAGTAGTTATTACGCATTCTGACATGCAATTAAAAATATTATGTTTATCATTGACGCTCATACGGGTAATGACCCAATTTTTTTAAAGAAAAAAATGGTACGCCAATAAGATATTTAAAATCAAAAGTCATGTTTGAATTTCTCGGTAAATTTGTGACAACATATATTTTTTGCCTTTTTTTCGTAAAGGGCGCCGTTTTTATGCAAAAAAATAAAATATCTTAACGCGTATTTTTTTTTATTTAATAAATTATCAAAAACTATCTAATACAATAACATTAAACCAGAATCTCTTTGAAGCATTTGCAGACATACGTTTATATATCAAACTGTCATTATTTTTACATGCACAATCACCTTCTAAAAATTGTCACACTTATTTACTAACACCCTGTATATCACTCACCCGAATATGGATCTCTACGTATTAAAAGTAGTCTTTAATCTTGCCAGACCTTTCTTATTGATAGAGGCAAAATCGTTAGGTAATAAACCAGCAGATTGAAACTATTTTTTTTATGCAGATTAAAATTCGTATCAATTGTGAAACGGTTTTGCTGAAAAGCTTGGATTGAGCATCCGAAAAGTAGTCCATTGTATTCTTTGAACGAAAATAAAATAAATGTATTCGAACAAAGGCATAATATAAATCATAGCATGGAGGATAAAACAATTTCCGAAATTAACACTCACTTAAGAAATGAATAATTCGTTTTTATTCAATTCTTTATTAATACTTTTAAATAATTAACTTTAATTGAAATCTATGATAAAAAAAAATTGATTGTCTGGAAGTCGGTTTACGGACGATAATTTTACGTGATAACGTCATAAAAAAACATCGATAAAAAATTGCATAGATACTTTTATGAAATGAATTGAAATATTATCACTGAATTATTATTATTTTGTATAATACAAAAAAGTTAATTAAAAATTACAATCTTTTTTCCCAATTGTTGTAATAAACAATGGAAACCACATTAACTTTTAACTTCACTTTATAAACAAATCACGTGCAGGTTATGCGATGCGTCACAAGCAGAACGCTGGGGCCGATCATGCACTCTCGTTTGCACGCTCGGCTCAGGCGGAACGTGACAATGAGTCATGCTTTTTCGTACGTGCAGCCGGCGTTCATCTATTTATAAGACGTTATCACGTCAAAAAAACAAAAAGGGTTTAAGCAATAAAGTAATATTTAGTTAAATTATATTCCATACTTTTGTTTTCCAATATAATAATTATAAATATTATTTTTAAAATAAAAATTTATTGACAAAGACTCATTAATTTGTTTTTGAAAAATAAAAATTACTTTAAGAAAAAAATAAAATTTGTTAACCGTGACTGGCTGTACGTAGATGAGTGCTGGTCCCTACACTTATGTATGGTAGTGAATATTGGGTTTGGCAAAAAAGCAATAAAGTAGGATCAAAGTTGCGGAGATGAGTAGTCTTAGAAGTATATCCGAAGTGACTCTGATGGATAAAGATAGATAAAGTAATATAAGGGAACGCTGTGGTGTGAGAAAAGATGTGGTAACAAAGATAATGCCTTCAAAAACATAACTTGTAAAAAACACCAAGTCTCGCAACTCAGTTCTTTTATCGTAAAAACTTATGAGATCCATGTCATACCAAGTCGGTTCATTTATTCAGTCCCTACTGATGGGTCCTTCAATCTTAAGTTATTACGTAATTAGCTTACCTAACAACATCTTATAATGACCATATCAATATTAATAATTGTTTTTGTTTTAAATAAATATATTGACTTGGCCATCGCATGAAAACACAATGTATCTCACAAGTTAAACATATTAAAATAAATTAAATTTTTTAGTGCGATTGACAAGTCAATCTGTTTATTGAAAACATAAAAGATTTTTAATATTGATATGGTCACTATAAGATGTTGTTAGGTTAGCTAATTACGTAAAAACTTAAGACAGAACTGAAATGACTATCATAAATTTTACATTATTTTAAATCAGCTGGAGCTTTAAAAGTAAAAATAAAAGTGTTCTCTAAAATCAGGCCACAAAATAAAAGTTAATCCATACGCTTTTATTAAGAATTCACCCTTTAACAACGAATTGAGATTCTTTTGAAAATTATGAGCAAAACGGGTTGGAATTATTCATACCGAAACGAGTTACATCTTCTATTGAATTCAAAATAACGACAAAACTCTGGTTTTGTATAATTCGGCACGAATTTTAATAAATAATTTAAAGTACTAGTATCCTTTTTAACACAGTGTGTTTTAGTATTTCATTAAATATTTTATTTAACTTAAATAATTTAACTAACATATCAAACAAACTACAAGGAGCCACTAATAAAATCAGGAAATAAACAAAGCAATGGCGCATTAAGCTAAACAAGACTAAAACAACCAATGTAAACTTACAAAAAAAATTCTAGAGGTCACTAAAACATATTTCTACCCAAGTACCAGTGGTAAATACAGCCAAATATTTTGGAATAAATTTAGACGTTTAATTGCGCTGAAATGAACATGTCAAAGTGAAAAAAAAATTTGAATTCAAATACAGAAACAAGTATTGGTTACTTTGAAGGAAATCTCACCTTTTCACCCAAAATAATCTCTTGCTGTTAAGTCAAGTAATAAAAGTAATTAATGCATATAAAGTAGAAATTAAAACGAACAATTGATTGGTAAAATATAAACAAAAAGCACCAGCGTGTGATGTCTTAGATTAAGTCACTAGGTTTAAAACATTAAATAAAATTGCTGGTTGGTCATCGTGACCAGTTGCAGTACAAAGTAGATAACAATTAAAACCATACTTTGTAACACCACTCATTAATTTATTTATCTCATTCGTTGCGTGTGCCGTGACTACTTGTTTGAATTTCTTTATTCCTTTAGATTTATGATTATTCTTTTCTTAGTCTTGACCAAGCGGGAATCTTCTCGATAATTAATCGACTGGGATAGTCAGCGGCGTTGCATTAGGACTTAAATTATTATCTCAAATGATAGTCTGGAGATGGAAAGTAGAAGTCTTGTGGGCCAACTATACCAGAGAACTTGGGAATTTAGAGTGCAGTCGTATTGGTCCAAAGTAAGAAGTGGCTCGTGTAACAATAAAATATGTAATTTTAATAAAAAAGTAAGAATAGTGTAACTAATAAATTAGTAATATATTTAAAGTTGTGCTTAACTTCTTAAAAATCACATAATACTGCAGTTAATCTTATAAATAATTTATTTCAGATTAAGAAAATAATTTAATAAAAATTTTTAAAAAACCTCCTCTAATTATTTTGTTTTAAATTGACTAATTGTCAAAAAAATGGATTTCTTTTTTTTATTTTTTCTAATTAAAATTCACGCTTCTTCTTTTTAAAGTGCCATGCAGTCTACGTATATATATATATATATATATATATATATATATATATATATATATATATATATATATAAAAATATCTATTAGTTGCAGCGTCTCTAAATGATCCAAAGTCTTTAATTCCCGTTTAATGTCGAATGTTGCGCAACCAATACCTCTTTTTCGTTGAAGTTTTCTTTTTAATATTAGCCGTGGGAAATCTCTCTTACCTCTTATTATTATGTGTCAAAAATATGCGATTTTCGTCTTTTTGATTGTTTTGAACAGTTCTCTTTCTCTTTGCTCTTCTAACGACTTCTTTGTTTCTGACTCTCTTAACCCATGATATTTTAAGCATTCGACAAAGGGTCTACATTTTAAATGCTTCGAGCTTGTTAATTGACAAAGCTTTAAGATTCCACGCTTCCATGCTATATAGAAGAACGGCCACACATAACATTTGGTCATCTTGAGTCTCAATTTAATGTCTAGTCGGTGGTCAACTAAAAACTTACGTAGACGTTAGAATGCAGCTCTCGCTTGTTCTATACGGCACCTAATCTCCACCTCCGGTTTCCACTTATCATTCAAATAGCAGCCTGGGTATTTAAATTTCTGTACATTTATTTTAAGACCCAACGCATTGCTTGCATCATTTACTGCATTCAATAGCGACTGTACATCATCTGCTGGGTCAGCTAAGATCACAGTATCATCAGCGTATCTGATATTGTTGATAGGGATGCCGTTAGCTTTAATTTAAGTGCTTGTTGCAAGTGCTTCCTGAAAAGCTTTTTCATGCATAAAATTAACCATCGCCTGCAACTCTTCTTCAGATGACGATAATATGACTTGATCATCGTCGTTAAGAAGGCATTTGTTGATCAAATCATTCATTTTCAATCCATACGCACTCTCTTTCAAATCTTTCAAACAATCGTCTATGTATAAGTTAAACAACCATAGTGGTTATGTTAAAAAAAAATTAAAAAAAGTCACACAAAGCCGTATATGGCAAGCACGGTGCTTGCAAAATGACATTTCATCATCATTACACAGCCTGTAGTGTCCACTACTGAACATAGGCCTTCCTCAATCGTTTCCAATGTTCCCGATCTTGTGCTGATTAAATTCAGTATGTTGCATTTCTCTTGATATCATTTGTCCATTTTGTTGGAGATTTGCTTCTACTTCTAAATGCCTGCAACCTAGACGCCCCTATAATGCGTTTAGTCTACCTAGAGTCTTCCATTCTCGTCACATGTCCGGCATAGTTTCATTTTATATGTGCTGTTCTCTCTTCAGCATCCTTGATACCTGTTCTAGTTTTAATAATTACATTTGAAGCTTTATTTCTTAGTGAAAATTTTCATTGACTTCTGCATGGCTTGCTGATGACATTTACCTGATGTTTAATGAAATTCTGACGAATAATAATGGCAGTATGCGATGGGACATTATCGTCGGTTGCTGACACTCTTGATCTGGCCTTTCTTTAAAAAAAAATTTATCTGATCAAGAGGATCAAGAGGTTTACCACTACCGACTTGCCCATTCACACTTGCTTTATAAATTTGTTTTGTTTATTTTCTTATAATCATTTTTTCTACGTGTCCAAACCATTCAAGAATTTTTGTTACCACAAATTGTTTAACACCACAGCGCTTCCTTATATCTTTTGTTATAAATGTCAATCAATAACCAAAACAATATAATTACCGGTTTAAAAAACGAATATTAATTTAAAGGTCATGGTTAATAGAGGGGTGTAGAGTTAGTTCACCTCCTCGTGGTGAACCCTGGGTAACGCTAAATAAACTAGCAAATATTGGCGGTCAGACAAACCAAGAAGGTTCTCCCGACCATAAAACACTTAAACAACCAGCCAAATCGAAGTCAAAACCATAATGCTACCAAAATTAAATAACCAATCATCTAAGGGCTTGCTGACCAGAAACCTAACACATCGTGAAAGAATGTCCTGAAACGGCTTATAACGGCAGACCAGAAGATTTCCTATTAGCAACTCCAGAATCAATAGAATATTTAAATTTGATGAATGTTCGTTTATAATAATTTTGTTGTCAAATATATGCTTTGTGTCTTAATATGCCATACGCTAAATGAATAATAATAAATAATGGTTAATAAAAAAAAATAAGACCCAAACAGTATGTGTTTTATGTTATTATAAATTTATGACGCACATGTGAAGATTCATTAATCCAAGTATATGTATCTTTAACCATTGCATAATCGTTTCAGACCTAATTATATCCATAGCAACTGCTGTTTTCGCAATCGTGATTGGTGATCTTTAATGAACTTTCGTACAATTAGCTAGCTTGACATTAATAACGAATCTAATTCGAAAATTTACCTGTACAAGGAACGTAGATTTATCAAGATAACGTTATGTTATACCAGCCCTAACTCAAACTTAATTGATAGCCAGCAACATGGTAATTTGTCATGTCTTGTACCCTTAATGTTTATTTAGGAAAATAGAGGCTACCCTGAGTAAGATAATGTTTAAATTTACTATTATGCTAATCTAACTAAACGTTTATCACCTCAATACTTTTAACATTTTTACATCTTCCTATAGAGCCACTAATTTTATTAACAATTTCCATTCATTTATTTTAACCTTCCAGTGGTCGCACGTATCTGAGAGATACATACCGATATCTGTTTGTCATATAGTTTGTAAACCTAATAAGCAGTGGGGATGTGCTCCCGTCTACCTTTCTGCTTATAAAAATACTAAAGGTTAGTACTAGAACAAACCCTCGAAAGTAAACAGTTTTTAAAAAAAGTGCCACTTGTATCTGAGAGATACGCCGCGATCATTCTTGTAAGTTTCATTGATCTGCTTGTATATTTATTAAATTTATGTTAACGGCAGCCCTTTAATTTTAAAAATACCACCTGTTAATATTTTTTAATAACTAAAAAACATGGAAATAAAAAATAACATGTATCTGTAAGATACCCGCGAGCATTCTTGCCTGTTCTAAATTATTGTCGTAACTGTTTGGGATTTTTGTTGTTTTTGCAGTGAATTATGGCCTTCAAAATGAAGCAGATGTATTAAAAATTTAAAGGTTTCTTTTTAAAGACGATAAAGAGGTTGAAGAGGTCTTAGAAGAAGACTATGGTACAGACGGATCCGACACAATCTTAGCAGGAAAAGAGACGCACGTATTACTAATAGATAAATTATGTTTCTCCTACAATGTTGCCCGGAATACAAGACGTTGGCCAATGGTTGTGTATCTGTTGTATCTGAGAGATTCGCCGCGATCATTTATGTAAGTTTTATTGATCTGCTTGTATATTTATTTAATTTATGTAAACGCAGCCTTTTTTATTTTAAATAGACTACCTGTTAATATTTTTTACTAAATTACTAAAAAACATGGAAATAAAAAATAACATGTATCTGTAAGATACCCGCGAGCATTCTTGTCTGTTGTAAATTATTGTCGTAACTATTTAGGATTTTTGTTGTTCTTGCAGTGAATTATGGCCTCCAAAAGAGTGTATATTTTCAATAATAAAGCAGATGTATAAGAGATTTAAAGGATCCTTTTTAAAGACGATGAAGAGGTTAAAGAGGTCTTAGAAGAAGACTATAGTACAGACGGATCCGACACACTCTTAGCAGGAAAAGAGACGCACGTATTACTTATAGATAAATTATGTTTCTCCTACAATGTTGCCCGGAATACAAGACCTTGGCCAATGGTTGTGTATCTGTTGTATCTGAGAGATTCGCCGCGATCATTTATGTAAGTTTTATTGATCTGCTTGTATATTTATTTAATTTATGTAAACGCAGCCTTTTTTATTTTAAATAGACTACCTGTTAATATTTTTTACTAAATTACTAAAAAACATGGAAATAAAAAATAACATGTATCTGTAAGATACCCGCGAGCATTCTTGTCTGTTGTAAATTATTGTCGTAACTATTTAGGATTTTTGTTGTTCTTGCAGTGAATTATGGCCTCCAAAAGAGTGTATATTTTCAATAATGAAGCAGATGTATACGAGATTTAAAGGATCCTTTTTAAAGACGATGAAGAGGTTAAAGAGGTCTTAGAAGAAGACTATAGTACAGACGGATCCGACACACTCTTAGCATGAAGAGACGCACGTATTACTTATAGATAAATTATGTTTCTTCTACAATGTTGCCCGTAATTCAAGACGTAGGACAATGGTTGTGTTGTTTCTATGTTTAATTTAGAAGAAATAAACTTCCAAGTTATTCATATGGCGAACGAGAATTAAACAAAGAGTCATCGACATTTTCTGCGAATTCTCGGTAACGAATTAATCAATCCACACCTCCAAGTACTCAGTACCTCCAACACTGGTCTACCTCGTGAGCTAATAACTAGACTCAAAGAAGTAGCAGGACAAGAAGGAGTAGAAGTGCAGCAATGAAATGATCAATACAATGAGCAAAAATGTAAACGTTGTGTGCCATATTAACGAGAAAAACGCACCAGGTTAACAAAATTTCAATGAATCTCCTGTCAAAAACATCTCTGTCTCGAACACTCTGGTATCGTTTGTCTAGACGATTGTGAAGTACCTACCATGAAAAGGAGACTAGCAGATTAAGGATATATAGATTACTGGCTCACAATTCGCAACATACGCAAAAATGAGCAACTTATTCCATTTTTTAAATATTTAAAGAATTATCGATTTATGTAATTTTTTTTAAGCAAAATACATCTGTTAATGTATTTAATCATTGCTTTTTATTTTCCACTAGCCCACAAAATTAATAATTTTAAAAACTGGAATGGTATGTATCTGTCGAATACACCCGCGACCATTTTTGTTGCACCAGCACCAGCGACTACTCGAAGGTTAAATGAAAAACCATATGCTTTATATATCTTATAAAAGTTAATGGGATAATTAAATTTCTATAAAATATATGTTAGATCAGGATAAACTATATCTTATTTATTGGTGAAATCAGTCAATTTTATGAAAGAAATATAAAATTATGTGTAAGGTTAGACTGTGTGCACGTATCGATATGATCAATGAAATAAAATTTGTATTTCGTGTATATAATTTATTAAAATCGTAACAAAGCGCTTTCGATCCTCAGGTCATCATCAGTGTTTACCTGTTAGTAAGTAATATTAAAAGAATAGTTACTTACTCGTCAGGTGTACAAGAAGACAAAAAAAACCATGAAAAATTTCATATTCATTAAATGTTTTGTAAGTTTACATGACAAACAGGTTAAAATATATATCCTTGACCTGAATGCAATTTGAGATGTAGTTTCTTATTGAGACAATATCTAAGTGTGCTTGCTAGCAAGAATTAAATGACAGGTAAAAGTTAAAGTTTATTAAGATAAAACACAAACTGTGGAGACACCACAACACGAACCTCCATGGTACATGAAACACAAAATGGAAATGGTAAAACAAACAGTTCCAATATTACTGGGAATTCAAGCGAGATTCTTGTCTTGTCAAGTTTAAGTGATCTTTAAACAATACAAGTAAATTATTAAAGTCAAATACATAAAAGTTAAAAAGAGATTGTCAACTGTTAAAAAAATTTTAACTAGTGAAAATGGAAAATTTAAAAGAGTTTTAGAAATTTTTTTACCTATAATTTTATTTTTTTAATGGAATTTTATAAATAATGACAAACGAGTTATTTACGTTAGCCAGTCGTCTTGTAAACAAAGATTTAACAAAAAAAACAAGTTTAATTATTTTACTGTGTCCATAAAAAATTTAAAACTGCTTAAAAGCAACAAACCTTAACCATAAAAACCAGATATAGCAAAAAAAGGAAAATTTATACTATTTGAAGTATCAAGATTGCGAAAAAACATATTAATTTGAAAATATGGGGTACACGCTTATAACGTACAAATTATCTCGAGAACTAAATGCTGGAGAATGTCCAATAATACTGCTTCTGATTTACACACAACCGTCTTCATTAAAACCGTTATACAAATAAATGGAATAATTCTGACAAAGTGTTTCATGTTAAATTGCTTTAAAACTTTGAACATAAACCAGTGTTGCAAATTTTAATTAAATTTATACTTTTTTTTTGTCAACACAGGGGAAAATAGTGCGTTCCTTTAGACACAAGACATAATACAGTATGCAGAGTAAAAAAATCTTGTGACATTTTTTTCTGAAGTCAAAGGCTCCGATGAAGAGATAATATTGCCAAAGACCTAAGGACAATGGAAATCCAAAATCCAATCGATGCCATGAACGACAGGCAAGGACAAGGACCATTGTGAAGTCGGCAAAAACCCACCCTGGGTTGTAAGCCACGGAGTACGTAAGTATAACATGTCCCAAGTTTTGCAGTATCAATTCTTTCATTTTATGCATTCTTCGTAAAACCTCCACATTTGGCACTCTCTCTGTCCACGATATTCTTAGTAATCTACGGTACATCCAAATTTCAAATGCTTCAATCCTCTTGGTATCAATCTTTTTCAATGTCCACGTTTTCATTCCGTAGAAAAGAACCAAGGCAAATTTTAAGCTTAAGACTTAGATCTGGTCCGCAGAACACCTTCATTTTAGTAAATGTAGCACTAGCTTTTTTCACTCTGATCCTGATTTCTTCAGAGCTATCGTTATTTTTGTTTTATAATAATTGTTTTATGTAAAAAAAATTACATATCTATATTTCTTTGACATAATTTACTATATCTAAAACAGTTAATTACAGATCTAATCTTGCGACTTCCAACTCCACCTTTATCTAGTACATTTTGGAAGACACTTTTTCAATAAAAGTCCCATATAAAATTGTTTTCCTTTTTTCTACCGTTCATATTAAAATCATTAAATAATAAATAACCTAATAAAAGTGCGCTGTCAACTCGAGGCCTCTTTTTGACAAAGAGAGAAAAAAAAATATGTTGGTATTAAATTTTTTATTTGAATTTATGAGAGCGGGCGGCAAAAAAAATGTGCCTAGGATTTCAATTTTCTTTAACACGGCGAAGAAAAAAGAGCTATGATGTCACCAATCTGTCTTTGACGTTGACGTCAGGTGAAGCGAAAGTTTAAGTTTCCTACTTACCAAATTTTTTTTTACCCGCCTAAAAAAATTTTCACTTAAAAAAATACAATAACTCTTGAGAACATTAAAAGTAACCTCGAGTATAAGTAACTAGACTGCAATGTTAATAAGTTCGTTTTTAATGAGATCAAATGGGACCGTTTACTTCTTATTAAAGAGGATTATTTTTATTTTAAAATATATATTAAAATAAATTTAGCTTTCACAAATTTTACTTTACATTTGCCTCCTGGCTTTGTTTTTAAAAAGTTATACCAATTTCCTGGACTTACCACTCATTCAACCGTAATGGACTCTGGAGTGACTTCTTTGATTACAGTATTCTAAATGTTTTGCTTGGATAGTTACAGTGGTCTTCACTTTAATTGGTTTAAATTTTGATACCCCAAATGTTTTGTTACTTTAAGCGGAAATTAAAGCATTTAATGTCTTTTAGCAAAACTCGAGTACTGAACATCGTCGAAAATGTAATTAGGGTATGGAATGCCTTTGATATAAACATAGGTATGTAGCTAAATGATCAGTCATGCTTGTGTTGTGTATATAACTAAATTAAGTTCAGTGAGTAGTCTGGAATTTAAGGCAAATTTCACGTAAATAATTTTAAATACAATAGTTAACTTCATTACAAAAAAATATTTAAGATATCGTCGGTGAGACTGCAAAACCGCGTAACAGCACTCTGCAATTTGGCGCCAGTGGGTTTGGAATGTTTATTGGCTCCAAGTAGAACTCACGCGATTGAAATTAGCCAATAAGAAACGTATATTAATAATTTCGCGTATCAGTAGTTGGCGTTACGGTTGGCGAAAGTTTGGCGGCAAAGCCACGTATTTACCGAATGATAGAAAAATTATTGACACTACGGAGCATTATCTAATACAATGATGGTTCATGTAACGATGGTAATAGTTTCTTTTTTAACCATTTTACAAACATGACTGCATTCATATTTGCATAAGAATCAGCCGATTTTGATTTTGACGAAAATAAAAAAAACCGCTCCATCAACAAAACCATGCTTTCCACCTGCATGCACAATAATGTGTCTGTTTCCATTACCGTCGGTATGTTTTATAGACTTTATGTTATCGTCCTGTCAAATTCTTTTTGTTCCTCTTTTAGCAAAATTCTAAGTTTTGTCCAGATAAACAAATAAAGAGCATTCTTATTTACAGTAAGTATAATTTCTTAAAAATTTAACATTCTTGTGCACGACTCTAGCTTCATTACACAAAGCCGATTGTCTTTAATTTTTAATTTAAACCCTATATGTTTCAAATTTTTCCAAAGACTCGTTCTAGATATTTTAAATAAATCTTTTTCTTTTACTTTTTCTAAAATTAAACCTTAAGAGACATTTATAATTGAGTGATGTGAGTGAATAGTGTTAAATAAGTATCTATGAATTAAAGTGTTTATAATCTTTGTAAAATAAGCAAGCTTAATAAACAATATAATAATATTAATTAAATTTTTCGCAATAGTCTGTTATTAATAAAGAAGCAATACAATTTTCTGTAATTAATTTGACCAAATTATTGAATCACAGATGACACAACAGACAATAATGTCTATACAGTACTAACTAAAGTGTACATTTTAGCGGCACATTAATCTGCTTTTAAACGTCACTTTACTAACTCAAACAGCTTTACCCTCCTAAGTCTTCTTAGCTGGTTAGCGTTGTCAAAGAGCTGGATGGTCTTGATGTTCACATGGTTGGAAAGGTGCTCTTCATGACTTATTGCCTGCTTAACAGTATTCATCTAAAGGTCTCGATAAAGATCAATGTTTTGGTAGTACCAGGGACTGTTAAAAGTGCACCTCAAGCGTTGTAATATGAATGTCACTTTCTTTTAAAAATCCTTAAAGCTAAATTATATACGTCCACATCGTTTTAAGTACCTGCTTATACAATAACAATTTGTTGTGGGTAGTCAGAGTAGAATTTTTTTCCATCAACTAGTAAATCTTGTTAAATTTAAATCCCAATTATTATTTTTTTCTTGCTGTTAGCCCTGCAACATGGCTTTTCCAGGTATTTCACTGAATTTGCAAAAGTATTTAGTTATTGCTTTGTTCCGTTTTATACGCTAGTGTCCGATCAAGATATAAAGTTTGTAGTTTCGTTGCTGCTTGTGCGTGATTTCTTCTGACTGCTAAAATAATTGTGTCATCTGCAAATGTTGCAATTGTGTTGTGATGCAAAGTTGGGATATCGCTGGTGTGGAGCAGGTAAAGTACTGGTCTCAGTACGCTTCCTTGTTGTACTTCAGCTTAAACTTTTGAAATATATTCTTACTTAAACTAGTCTTTTCATTTGAATTGCTAAAAGGGATAGTACAAATAATAAATAAACATGTTGGCATCATTGGAGATCGTCAATATTAACAATACCTAAACACAATGCCTTAGTAATCGAGACAAACATGTTTTATTGTTGTTTTATAAATAGTGAATGGTTTTTAAAAATAAGAAAAATTAATTTAAAAAAGTAATACTCAGATAAACTGTCACATTCTGCTTTAACTTGAAGGCCTGTTCATAAATGACAATTTTAATTGTAGCTGTCTGAAATTGTACAACGTAAGTATGCAAACGATTAGAGCTTCAAAAAAAATACCTTTATAAAACAGTTTATAAAAGTACTCGCATCTCTTGACAAAAATAAGTGCCTTTGAATGAGACTATACGAAAAGTTTTTGTTAAAACAACGTCGGTAATAAAGCAAACGATTCTATTTAAAAAGAAGACGAAATTTTTCTCAAGGATGTAAGCGCGACAAAAATAAGATCTTTTTCGAGCCACAGCAATATATCAGCACAAATAGGAAACGACTGTATAATCTGAAAATTAATATCCCGCTAAATGTTAAGCGTGATTAAATTTTTGTGGTTTAATAAATTAACAGGTTAAATTTTTTTTTCACTAATTAAAAATGGGTACAACAATAGTCAAAAATAATGAAATAGAAACAAATGTCATACCGATTGCTAGAGGGGTAAGGCAGGGATGCATCTTGTCTCCGACGCTCTTCAACTTATACTTGCAGGTCATCTTCAAGAAAGCCTTATGGGAACGAGAACAGAGAATAAAAATTGGCGACGAAATAATGAACACCATAAGATTTGCAGACGACACAGTGATTATGGCTGAAAGTATGGAAAGTATACAAGCCCTACTAAATGCAGTGAATACCGAATGCATCCAAATGGGGCTTGACATTAACATTGATAAGACCAAGCTTATGATAATATTGAAGGGACCTACAAATAATAAACAACTAACCTTAGGTGGGCAACAAATAAAAAGAGTAAAAAAATACAAATATCTGGAAGCCAACATCATCTCCGAATTTGATCCAGGTCAGGAGATCAGGGTAAGAATAGAAATAGCAAGGACAGTATTTTTAAAATTTGGACTATTATTATGTGACAAAAATCTACATACTGCGCTCAGATTGAGCTTTGTAGAATGTTATGTCTGGTCCCAACTACTTTACGGGGTGGAAACATGGATCGTTTGTGGCCTACTTTATTATGTTCATTACATAAAAAAATAGAACACAATGTGCTGACGGCAGCTGTTCGCCGGAGAACAGATAAAACAAAATACCTAAAATGATATAGTATTAAATTTTCTTAGACATTCAGGCTGGGCAAATAGGAGAATAAAAAAACATATCACATATAAGAATATAATTAGAACACCAAAGTGGACAAGGCAAAATACGTTGTAGACCAGGGTATCATAAAGTAATAATTACATAAATTAAATAACATATATAACAATATTAACTAATGTATTATAGCGAAATACATACACTTTTATACCTGGTGTTATACCGCTCAAAGTTACCAGAATGGGGTATAATGGTAAGAAATAAACCTGTGACTGAATCTGCTGTCACATAGTACTATGTGAGAACTTCACAAAAGTTCTTTAGATTATAGTTTATAAAATTATCACGGTGGTATAATATACGATATCAATAATTAGTTATTATATAAAATGATGGTATGATAAGTACTAATATGATAAAATAGTTATAAATAAATCTCAAAAAAGGAAGAGAACACTGAAGGTGTAAAAAAACCTGGTATTAAAGTCCAATGGTCCACATATGTAGCCTCTATCCAAGGTCCACTTGATGTAGTTGAAGACACAAAAACGAAGACAGGAAGAAGACAGGAAACGGACAGCAAAACGAAAGGAAGGTAAGAAGAAAGGCTTAACCTTCCAGGTCAGCCAGGGGTCGATGATGCAGCTCAGCAGCTCTAGCCTCTACCGGCTACTACCAGTCCTCATCCGGTGGATGTCTGTCGACTCTGGCCAGGATTTAAAAGCGACTCGGTGTTGGTCCTCGTGGGAATCTTGACCAAAGTTAAGAGTTGCCACAAGAGTCGTCGTTCGATTTCCAGGAGTCTGATGGTGAGAGCTAAGCTGTACCCTAACACCCTAACAAAAAAATAATCTCATAAAAGAACATGTGCAAAATAAAAAACCAACACAATGAAGTAGGTATATTTTCAACCTGATCGATATCATTGCTAGTTCAAAAGTCATAACTTACCTTCTGAGAAGGGAGGTAAAACTAGAAGATATCCATAACAGCAAAAAGGACTAAAACGGACTAACAGGACATCAGGACAAAATGGCGGTGTTCCCACCGCATGGCAGCTTACCGGTGTTTGGCACAAATCCCCATATAAGGCTCCAAAAAAACCACTAACGATGGGTGCGACTTGATCTCGGCCCAAACGGCACTTCGTAAATTCCCCCCTAAGGGTTAATTTCGGTTCAATACCGAAAAAGAATCCCAAACACGAGTCAAACGCACCTCATCATGGCCGCACCGAAAAAGAACTCCTCGACCACCACGAGGACAGAACCATCCTCTATTTCTAACAGTTGCCAGAAAAAACTGCACATCCTGTATGAAATCAGCGCCAGTCTTGAATTCCTAGCCTCTCATTGGTCAGAACCATAAATGCTATTGATTGACAGAATGAATTTCATCGAATGTAATCTAAAAGACCATTCTTCTTCTTTCTTTTCTACTATGGGCATGAAACATTAACGGCTAACCGACTTGAGACCGATGACAGAAGTTCTATGAAAGAAGTACTATGACAATCAGACAATGACATTGACGTCTAGAAAGTAAATATAACCTCCAAAATTATATTATGAAAAATAGAGAAAAAACCCAGTAAATACCTAGAGATCTCATTCAGAATCAACAAAATCCTGGGACAACCTTCAATAGCCTAGAATTCATCATACTAGAGAACACAACGGTATGTCGCTTGCTCACATGTGAATGGATGTTTTTATTGACTTCACTATCTTAAATTTCAGAAATCCAGGAATCCAGCCAGAAATCATAAGGTTCCTGCAGCTTGATTATATTACTTTTAACAGCTCTTAGAATGTCAGAAGCAAGAGTGTGAAATTTACTAGTATTCAACTATATATATATATATATATATATATATATATATATATATATATATATATATATGATGTTTGTTTTGAAATAGTGAAATAAATGTTTTATTCAGGAATTTGATATCAAAACTGAATGTTCTCTGTAAGTACAATGCCCAATAAATGAAAAATTTACTATATATAAAAAACAAAATTAACAAGTAGCAATTTCAAATGCTACACGTTAAAAGCACAAATAATAAAGAAGCTCAAAGCCTTTGAATTTTGGATATACAGAAGAATGCTGAGAATTCCATGGACGGCCAGAGTCACCAACAAGTGCCGGGAAGGATGGGTCGAGAAAAAAAATTGTTAAAAACAATAAAAGTACGCAAACCGCATACCCTGGACATATATTGCAAAACGAAAAATAAAGGCTATTGCAGGTTATCATGCAGGGTAAAGTAGACGGGAAAAAGAAAATAGGTAGAAAGAAAAAGTCATGGCTACGAAATATTCGGGACTGGAAACATGAATGTGGAGGAATTATTTCACGTGGCTAAAAACAGAGAAATTTTTAAAAATGTGGTCGCCAACCTCCGTTAATGGGGACAGAATAGGAAGAAGAAGATAACAATATGTTAAACATGTCGAGTAGACTGATATACTGTCACATCAGTGAAAGGTTTCCTGAAAACAAAATTAATGTAATATGTTTGCAAGCTTTTGGTGAAAAGTTTTTTGACATGATTCTATTTTGTGCTTCCAGTAAAACGTGTAGAAAATTTAAGCTTATTATATTGGAGTAAAATATTTGATACGACGTGCCGACAAGGGTCGGAACCTAGAAGTTTGGGCAATCGTTTAATCGTAATGCCCCTTTTTATAGTTGTTGTCGTAAAATATTGATTGGCAAATTAGAGGTTGTCTTTCGTTTGAAATAAAAATATATTTTTTCTTAAATAAAAGTTGCAAATAAATATTTAATATTAGATACACAATAAATCGTTTTTGTTATGCTTTGTTTTGGAACATTTAAAAAAATTAAAATATTGGTCTGTATTACATTTAATTAATATCACGTTAATACTTCTAGTACTTGTTAATTATTAACAATCACGTATTGTACGAGATTTAAACAAAAGGACTGTATTTTTTACTTATTTATGTTATGTTTTAATTAAGTCTGCCAATGACAGCAAAAAACCACAACCATTACCCTTTATTTCTAATAGATATTCAAACACTAGTACATAATTATTGCTATAAAAATAAATCATAAATAAAGTATTCGTGAAATAACTAAAAAAAAATAAATATTTCACACAAAAACAGTAGAATACAATTTATAAAAGTGTTTCGTCGGGTCATAAATTAAAAGTTTATGAATGAATGATATTTTTTTTATTAATTTAAATTTTCGAAAGATATTTAAAAGTAACTGTTGCAACGTTTAAAGTAAGATGATTAGCAGAATAAATTCTGGTCCTCGTCCGAGACCTTGATTTAAAGTAAAATATTCATGAAACTTTTACACTCAAAACTTCTACCTAGGGATTAAAAATATAATCGCGGAGTAGATCTTTCCTTAAGAATGCCTTCAATTAGGCCACGTCCGTTTAAAATTCTTCATCTATCCACCGTGGAAGGATCCAGGAATTTTTATTACGCTGAACTATGCATGTCGACGCAAACATAGCGGAATGTATTTTAAAAATGTTCGCTGTCGATAAAATTGAAAAAAAAATGCAATAGAGCAATAGAATATTTTTCTAACAAAAAAAATATGACTGTTATTTTTAATGCTGACGAGAACTGTTCGTGTGCAAGCATTGGGCCAGCAAGAGATCTACCGATTCTGTTTTTATTCTCTTCCATAAGAACAGAATAGATTTTGGGTTCATCATCACACACACGCCGGTCAGCGGTCTTTCTTGGTTCTCGCTCAGTCACAATCTAGCGCTTTTCAAGAGAAGTAAGGGTCTCTGTGAGACCAATTTTATCCGACGCATAATTACGCAACTTAGGACTGATTGGATTCTCAGCAAAATCGGTCGAGCTGTTTTTTATGGAGAATAAAAAACAATGGAAAAATGGTAAACTACCTGAATTTTGCGATTTATAAATTATACTATTTTTAATACAGAATTAAAAGATCTTATGAATAATATGATTATTGCATGTTAGGAATATTTGTATGAAAAATATGATGACAATATTTCATAAAAATCTTGCGTCAGCATTGAGAGAATAGCATTAAAGACGCTATAACTTTGAAAAATTATTGTTAGTAATAATCAAGCGTTGTTTATAACAATTGAATATTGTTACTAACAAATGGTTATTGATCATAAAAATTAAAAAAAAAATTCGATTGTTATAAAAAATTGAAAATAGCTCGCTTATGAAATGATAAAAAAAAGTTTGAAAGAATACGGTTGACATAAACAAAATATTGTTAATGACAATTATAATTTGTTATAAACAATCGTTTTTTATGATGATTATAACAACAAAACATATGGAATTTTTTATTCTTTCCACTGGGAAGTTGGTTGTGTAAACCTCTCGGGTCGCACCCAGACTACTGATATTTTATTTTTAGACTCTAATAGGAATTGTGCAAAAGAAAAAGCATGGAACCTGACAAAAGCAACTTGCAAACGCATAAACGTTTTTGAAATGTGGTGGTACCGCCGGTTGTTAAGAATACAGCGGACGCAACTTACTAGGAATCAAATCCGACCTATACTGGAGTATTGCTCGCACATTTGGGGTTCAGCACCAAGGCATTCTCTTCGTCTTCTAGATTCCATTCAAAAAAGAGCCATTCGCTTGATAAACAGCTAAACTCTCACAGATACCCTTTACCCTCTAGAACATAGAAGAAGAGTTGCAGACCAGTCATTGCTCTACAGATATTTCCATGGCAGAGAAATAAAAACTCTTGTACCACCATTGGCCATATTCGGCCGAAGAATTCGGGGCACGCTGATCAGTCTCACCCATTTACTCTCAAGATTGACACTACAAGGACCAATCTTCATCAAGAATCTTTCTTTTACAGGGCTGCTACGGAATGGAATAAGCTTCCAAAATCAGTTTTTCCAGAGAACTATGACCTGCAACTTTTTAAAAAGCGTTTCTTTCTATAATCTCTTTCCCTTCTAATAGTCCAACTTATTATTTAAAGCACAAAATAAAAGGCCGCAAATCATGGCTTTACAATCTAATACAATGGACCGGACTGACTACCACAACACTATTTAGAGCAGCTTTGAATACGATTAGATGATTCAATATCCAACATCCTAAAATAGGCACCCAAAAAATAAGAGTAAAAATTGATAATAATAAGGACAAAAAATGTACAATTTTGTTTCATCAAATCAGTTTTTTTTAAATTTGCGAGTTTATAGCAATATTTCGTAACAATTTGCGCAAATTAATTGGTCATTTAGTCATTATGCCTAAGCATAAATATATCAAAGAAAAGATGCTTCAAGGCATCGTAAAGACCATTTTTATGACTCCTAATGACACCTCGAAATCATGCTAAACGGCTTGAAATGTGTAAAGACGATCAATAACAATAGCTTTATTCGTTCAAATGGAACGGTGTCACTTCAAAACTGACCGTGAGTGAAAAAAATCAAATGGGTGAAGTGACAGGTTGAGTTGCATTTCCAATCGGTCCTAAATTCAGTTCTGTCGCATTATCCAACTAATCGTCCTCTGAATGGGGAAAATTAAAATAAAACGATAACGAGCCGTGACGCCAGCTGAAAAGACAAGTTAATTTTCATCCATTCATGACAATTTAAACGTATTTTAAATCAAAATAATATAAACTAACCTGACCTAAAAAAAAGTTAATCTTTGAGCACTACAACCAGCATGGCATGACCGTAAATAATGTCAATTATTTGTATATCATCCCACAGAACTTAAAGAACTAGAAGGCCAATTAAGGCTGGAAAATTCCTAAGATTCGATACCATTAGTGTACTTCGTACTTCGTGCACATGTGAGCGTGCGCAAATTGTCGGCAACATTGCCAGTTGTATGTTTTTATACGCAAATCCGATAAATGTGCATTGGGATTTAGTTCATCTTTATTTATTTACACTGTTCTACAGAAAAAAAGATTTCCAATTACAGAACAGGAACAAAGTAAACATTTGCACAACAGTACTAACAATAAAAAAGCTTAAGAGTAATACACAATTTACAAAATCAGACTAACATTAGTAGAAAGCTTAAGACTAACACAACAATATTACTGCTGATAATAATAGCTCTTAATTTGCCTCACATTACAATAGAATATATCAAGCTGGTCACTTATTAGGTTATAGTTGCTACACATAGTATGAACAGGAGAGTTTTTAAGTATATTTGTTCGTGGTGTTGTAGTGAAGAATATGTCGGTGTATCGAGATGCCTGACGGGGAATTTTAAAGTTTATCTGATGTAGTAAGCATTGACATTTAATTTCATTGTTCATATTACTTACTAATGATTACCAGCTGTACAAAATCATATAGAACTTCACAACAGAATCCGCAGAGTAACCAATATTAAACTAATTGGCTAACAACAAGAGATCCGCGTGATTTAATGTAAAAGTTCTTATTCTCCACATCGGAATAATAAGTTCATCGGGCAATTTTGCAGGAATCGACCTCTGTCAATTTGACTGACGTAGGCTTCAATCAGATCCGGAATCAGGTTCTTTTTTCTATGATTACGGTTCTAGTAGTTGTTTGATTACCGATTAGTGATTTAGAGATTAATCGGAGATTTTGGTAGATTTTATTAGAATAATAGAAAGATTATTTAATTTGCGGAATTTCAGAAATATTTTTAGAGTATATTGAAAGACAAAGTATACTTACATATATCTTGTCATACAAATTCAGCCAGGACCACCTTGAACTATTTACAATTATTTGAAATGCGACTGTAACTTATTACTCTATGAAATTTACAGTGGAAAAAAATTGTTGAAACAATAATCCAACGGCTTCAATTTCATTACACCTTCAAGAGGCAGATGTTCCGTCATTAACAATATACATGGAAATTGTTTTGCATTGACAACATGACAATTCTGACCACATCATCACAGAAACAAATTCAATCAGCAATAAATTGCATGAAAAATCTTTCATAAATAATATAATATTGACATAAACGATATGAACATTAAAACAGAGGAATTTCAAGTAATTATCAAATTCTTACCAACTCTATCAAGAAAGTGAAGTGTGAAGTGTGCATTTCTGTATTAAAATAAGAGAGAAGATCTTAATTATTTTAAATTATTAAACAGAAGAAATAGAGTCGACTCTTGTACTGGATTGATTAAGCCATCTGCAGATGTTGTGAAATCTTGTTCATTTATTGAAAAAAAATCAAACAAATGATGTCCCTTAATAATACTTGTATGCCCCGGGAAAAAAAATTTGATGAAAGTTTTCATCACCAACATTTCAGGATTCATCTTCAGTAAAAATAAATTATTTTCTACATTAGGTGAGCATATATTTGATACCTCCATATTCGAAATGAAGGTATTAAAAACAATTGTGAAAACATATGGTTTTTATACTTTTTCCAAACTAAAGGCTAAAAATGTAAGGGTTGAATTAAAAAAAAAATTATCAAAATTAATACTTTTTTCACACCAATAGTTTTTGTATTTTAGGGATGTGGTAATTTTTTTTTTTTTATGAAAATAGTCGCAAAAAGGGTAGACCTATCGTGTGGGCCGCGGACGGTCCGCACTGCGACTATTAGAAGGGGAAGGGATTATAGAAAGGAAATGATTGTGGACACGCTTTTTAAAAAGTTGCAGGTCATAGTTCTCTGGAAAAACTGATTTTGGAAGCTTATTCCATTCCGTAGCAGCCCTGTAAAAGAAGGATTCTTGATGAAGATTGGTCCTTGTAGTGTCAATCTTGAAAGTAAATGGGTAAGACTGATCAGCGTGCCGAGTTCTTTGGCCGAATGTGGCCAATGGTGGTACAAGAGTTTTTATTTCTCTGGAGCATCTGCCATGGAAATATCTGTAGAGCATGACTGGTCTGCAACTCTTCTTCTATGTTCTAGAGGGTGAGGGGTATCTGTGAGAGTTGAGCTGTTTATCAAACGAATGGCTCTTTTCTGAATGGAATCTAGAAGACGAAGAGAATGCCTTGGTGCTGAACCCCAAATGTGCGAGCAATACTCCAGTAGAGGTCGGATTTGAGCCTTGTACGTCGTCAACAGTTGATCAGGAGTAAAAAACTTTCTAGCTTTCCACGGAAAACCTAGCCTCTGGCTTGCCGACTTTGCGATGTTAGCAACATGGTCATGCCAAGACATATTATTGGACACCGTGACTCCCAAAATCGAGATGGTGGGACTTGGTTTAAGGGTATTTCCGGACATTGTGATGGAATAATTTGAGGTTCATTTATTTTTTCACTATGCTGTTTTTTATTGATCTCTGAAAAAACTAATAATGCTATTTTTTTGAAAAAAATCCAATTATATCAAAAGATTTGCCCATCTAAATTTTAATATTTTTTGAGACAGTGCCACATATATACTGGTTATATAAAAAGCAATTAATAACCATTGGGACAATTTCTTGAAAAATGTCGATTCGAAATTTGCGGAGTAAATCTGGTGATAAAATTTTTTTGAGGCCGCCCCTGGCACTACTGTCTCTTTACTGCATATGCTTACATGTGCAGGATAAGCTACGGTAGAGCACGCTTATATATTATGTCATTGGCCTTCTAGTTCTTTGAGTTCTGTATATCATCCAAACGGATGACTTCCATTTGATTTCATCCATTTGGAGCGATCGTGAATGGCCAGCTTAGTTGCACATCAAATTAAAATGGTTTTAAATTTGATTTTACACTAACATTCTGTGTAAACAATTTAATAATATTAACATTCTTTTACCGTCATCGCTTTAAAAGTCAGTATATGTTTAACACTTGCAATTTAAATTCAAAATATTATGGTAATAACGTAAAATGTTAAATGGTACTGTCGTATATTAATATTTGTAAACAAGACGTAGACAATTACCGAACTGTCAATATCATATTAAATACCGACTGAAACAATCCAGAAAAGCAGTTTTATTACATTTTCTTTGCTAATTGTTTTTGACGGCAACTCAATTGCAGAAACAATCTGTACCTTTTTTTATTTCCCGGATAAACTGAAGTAGAAAAGAATAGCGATTTTGGTTAAATCAACCTTAATTCCGGTGAAGTAACTGTCCATTTAAGGATTCGTCAGGCAACCCGTGAAAATTTAAAGGTCCTTTGAGAGCTTCAAGTCATGCGTACTTATCGGTGATAGTTATCAGATTTCTGCTGACATAATATAAAGCTAAATTAACTTTATAACGTTCAGAAAATAATTTAATCATTTATGTACACATGAAATTTAACTAGTAAGCCTATTATATTTTTAGTTGTATAGGAGCCACATAAATTAGAGCTAAAAAATTGCTGAGAAAGGATTAAATAAATTGATTAAGAAATTATTTATTACTACCGTCCACAGTTTAAAAAACCTTTTCTACCATTTGCCTTTTTAACTTCCCAATGGGAAATTATAGTAATGGGTCCGATTTTGCGAATCCCGAATTTTGACATACCTCCCCATTTCAAGTTTACCAGAGTAAAATACAATAGTATTTAAGTGTATGTGTGTGTGTATGTACGTATGTTCGTATGTGCGTTCATAATTATTTTTCGTCTCGAGAACAAAAAATGATATCGACGTAGGACCAATTGCATTCGACGCATAATTACGCAACTTAGTACTGATTATATTTTTAAAAAAATCGGTAAATCGATTTTTTATGGAGAATCAAAAAACTGAAAAAAAAGGTTAACTTACGGAATTATTTTTCGTCTCGATTATCTCGAGAACAAAAAATTATATCGATGTGGGACCAATTGCATTCGACGCATAATTACGCAACATAGTACTGATTATATTTTTAACAAAATCATTGGATTTGTTTTTTATGGAGAATCGAAAAATAAAAAAAAAATGGTAAACTTTTGGAATTATTTTTCGTCTCGATTATCTCAAGAACAAAAAATGATATCGATGTGGGACCAATTGCATTCAACGCATAATTATTTAACTTAAAACCAATAAGCAAAATTAGTAAAGCAGTTTTTTGTGGAGAATAAAAAAACTTAATAAAATGGTAAACTACCTGAATATTGCAATTTATAAATTATACTATTTTTAATACAGAATTATAAGATCTTGAATAATATAATTATTGCATGTTAGAAATATTTGTATGAAAAATATGATAACTATATTTTATAAAAAAAAATAGTTTTAGAAAACCAAAATAGGAATTGGAGAATTTTAAATTTGTGTCAATATTAAGAGAATAGCATTGAAGTTGCTATAACAGTGAACAATTGTTAGTAATAATCAAGCATTGTTTATAACAATTGAATATTGTTACTAACAAATGATTTTTGATCATAATAAATAAAAAAAAATGTTTAATTGTTATAATCAATTAAAACTAGCTCCCGCTTATGAAATGATAAATTTTTTTTTAAAGAATACGGTTAACATAAACAGAATATTGTTAATGATAATTATAACTTGTTATTAACAATTTGAAATCGTTTTTGATACCAAATTTAATAATAATTATAACAACAAAACAGGTATTTTTTCATTCTTTCCTTTGAAAAGTTAGTCGTGTGGACCTCTCGGGTCGCACCCAGACCACTGATATTTGTATGTTTATTTTTTTGCCTTTGTTATTGATTTTTTCGGAAATTTATTTTATAAAATTGGCAAAACGTAAAATATGTGATTAATTTTATTTATTTGTTTTAAATTGTAGCCACCACTAGTTAAACAGACAAATAAGCACGAAAATTCATAGCGCATAAGGGGTTCTACCAATGGTTGTTGTTGATTTATTAAAAAATTGGTTTAAAACATATCAAGTTCCTTATTTCATACTATTTTAGGAAAAGCATTGTATTTGTCTTATTAAAATATACAAATATTCACTATATAAATAATAATGAAAAATCTTTTGCTACCCAAAAGATTAAACACAAACTTAAAATAATCCGCAATTGTTATTTAAATCCTTTGTATACCAATTAACAATTGCATCTTTTAAATACCTTCCTTGTTATGGTATTATTTAGAACAATTTTAAGTATGAAATGTATATTCATTATTTTATCAGTGAGTATTGGAATTCATTTGCATACTCAAAACATGACACAAAATCAATGTGGGTATTAACGAAATATATAATACTGTATCTAAATGGTTACTTATACACAATATGGAATAATAATGATGACGACTTATACAGAGTGCTCTTATAAACTTTTAAAATAAATTATTTAAGAGATATATATATATATATATATATATATATATATATATATATATATATATATATATATATATTAAATAAATATCTTTAATGGGTCCTCACGGAATAACAGGCATGAAAAACCGGGGAACGCGCGTTGGGCAATTCTGCCAATAAAACAATCTTGTTGTCACCAACACATGGTTAAGACTATCAAAGAGACGGCTATATACATGGAAATCACTTCAAGACAATAATGGGAACATTGTAAGAAATCAAATAAACTCCATCTCCATCAATAATAGATTCCGCAATGGCATAGTCAGTGCAAAAGTATATCCAGGCTGCGACATAGATTCGGACCACAACCCAGTTGTGGCTACCCTGAAAATTAAATTAAAAAAATCCAGAAACCAAACCCGAAGCCTAGAATAGACTGGATAAACGCTAAACAAACAAACATAAAGTTGAATAGACAGAATGTGCTATTTGTTTTATTATGTTAAGTTCTATACAAGGCTTCAGACGAAACAGATCCACGACCGACGTCGTATTCATTATCAAACAACTAAAAGAAAAATCAATCGAATTTAATACACCGGCATACGTCTGCTTCATCGATCTGACCAAGGCATTCGACAGAGTTTGCCTCTCCGACATCGTGAATATACTGATAAAGAAAGAAATGCCAGAAACCATCGTAAAAGCAGTTCGCAACCTCAATATGAACAACACGACTAAAGTAAAGGCAGGAGACACTTATACGGAAGAGATACCGACATCAGGAGGCATCAGACAAGACGACAGCATTAGCCCATTTCAGTTCAACCTCGTAATGGACAGAATAATAGAGGAAGTATCATCACTAAATATGGGATAAAAAATAGGACAGAACAAAAGAATCAGCATGGTATGCTACGCAGATGATGCTGCTATTTTCGCGGAAATGGAGGACGATCTAACTAACCTAACCTAACCTAATCTAACGATCTACTAAGACAACTACACAAATTCTACCAGGTTAGCCAAGCGATGAACATGACCATATCTATAAAAAAACGAAAAGCATAACCTTTGCTAAAGATACCGTAAGATGTAAGCTGGTAATTCAGGACAAAATCATCGAGCAAGTCTCACAATTCAAATATCTGGGTAAGGATCTGTCGAACTATCACTACCCAGTGAAGGACCTAAGAAGCCAGATCAACAAAGCGATCGCCATATCAGGCTGCTTAAGGCAGATAATATGGGCGAACGAACACATGCGAAAAGATAGCAAGGTCAGGATCTACAAGACTTGTATTAGGCCAATCATGACATATGGAATAGAAACCAGAGAAGAAACCAAAAAAACGAAAAGCATGCTTCGAGTAGCCGAAATGAAAACGCTTAGGACTATAATGGGAAAAACAAGGGGAGACCGAATTAGGAACACTGACATCAGGGAACAGTGCTGAGTGCAAGACATCGTAAGATGGGGAAGACAAAGAAAAAGATGCTAGTACGCTTACGTGAAAAGAATGAAACAGAGCAGACTACCATGCATCGCACTTGAAGGAAAACCAATAGGGAAAAGAGTACCCGGAAGACCACCTAAGAGATGGAAGGACAGCTGGCAGTCCACCTCCCAGGAACTGATACAGATGAACGTGCAAAACTAACAGATCGAAAGATCTTAAATATGGATAAGAAGAAGAAGAACAAGAAGTTCTTTATAAAAATTGTCTAAGGAAAGCGGCAAATTTACTAATCTATGAATCATGCTGTTACAAGCCGCTAATTTATGTTTATAAGGATGGATAGAATTGCAATGAATCGTAATATCCGTATGTGAAGGTTTGTGGTACATTAAAAATTGATGTTTTTTGTTTATTTTACTTATGGTCAGGTCTAAGAAATTAATGGAGTTTGAATTTTCCACTTCAATTGTGAATTTTATGATTCTGTGAATATTATAAATATATTCATGAAAGTTATCTAATTGTCCGTTAGTACCTGTGAAACATACCAAAATATCATCTACATATCTGTACCAATAGATATCCTGTGGTTTGCCAAAACTAGCGGACTGAAATTCTAATGCCCTGAAGACACTGCGGTAGTCACATAGGATCAAAGATTTAGGTGACATAGGTGCCTATACCAATGGCCCAACCGCAAAAATGTAATGTAATGTAAATTAACTAGCACGGCCCTATAATATAAATACCATAATATCAAACTAGTTTGAGTACAAAATAAGTTTTTTATGCAGAGTTAGGGTAAAGTTACGTCCAATTAACCAATACATTTTTCCTTATTTAATTTAAATTAATTTTTTTTGTAATATTTGCTTTTCAGCGAAGGTTAACATAAAGGGTCATACCTAAGTATTTTGCTGTGTTTAAGAATGGAATCTGTTTTTCATTTGTTTAAATGTATTCTTAAATTATTATTGTTAGGGATCACTTCCGGATCACGTCAAAAACACACGACGCCGACGTTTGCCAAATAACCTTGCTTAAAGGTAAACAAAGTACTTCTTTGTTTGAAAATGTAAAAATTTTAAACGAAAATCTGTAATCATGTAAAAGAAGGTATATTTCATTTCCGAAAACATCTAACGAAAGACGTTGCTCCAGAAGTTTTATATCAGAAGAACAGGGACAAAGAATGAAAGAAACCGTTAATAATTTTCGTATAATATAAATTCAACGGCCATCTGTAAAAGCGGTTTTACAAGAAGTACGCGATGCACAAATAAGTTTTGAAGGTGAGCAGTCAACTTTAAGAAAATTAATTTTTAAATTGGGTTGTCGGTGGAAAAAAATACTTAAAAATCGAAATGTATTAAAGAAAAGTTATGATGTAAGATTAAAGCGTATACAATCTTTAAAACAAATAAAACTTTCTGGGTAGAAACTGTAATTCTGAAAAAAATTAAAAAACCTTGTAGTAAAAGAAAAAGGTTATCATAGTGCACGCCGATGAAGAAATGGGATTTATAAACAATGGTCTTCTAATATTTAAATCTTGCCAAGAGTGGTGATTATCAAAATGATATGAATTCAGATAATTTCATGAGGTAGGTAACAACACACTTGGTTACGTGTAGGTTATGGATACTGCTAGTTACCATAATACTATGGCAGAAAAGTTGCCAGTAAGTAAGTGTAGAAATCAGGATATGATGAAATGGTTAAAGAAGAAAAATATAAATTTTAACCCCAAAGTGACAAAACCGGAACTATACAAAATCATATTGGTTATTTTTGTAATATTTTCAAAATTCTAACATTTTCATCCCACACTAACACTCATCCCGTTCACATAGCAAGTGATAAACTCTTACTTTCCTTTTGGATTTGGCTGGGCAGTGACGATCCAAAATTTTAATAATTTAGAGAGTGAGAGAGTAATTTTTTATTTTATCACTGGCAAAAAGAGCAACCGCTAATGATCTTAAAACTATTAATTTTTATATTTTTACTTTTCCGAACCGAAGGGTAGTAAAAAAAAAGTGTTGGTTTACCCCCAAAAATTAAAATCGCGAAAACTATGGGCCACACGTCGAATGGCACCATTTTCAGCGTTAAGGTTGTGTAGAGGTGTCTCTTAACGGAAGTGTCACTGTATCTAGAACGGCGCATATTGTCTCGTATTATTACTACAATCAACCTAAATAAACTTAAATTGACAAATGAAAGGAAAATTGTTGATATATAGTTTATTACGAATTTGATAAGAATTGCCAGAGGTGGCAATACCAGATTCATTGTTACATTGTTATTTATGATTTTTATGCTGCAATGTTTTTAATTGTTTATTTTAAAAAACCAAACATGTTGTAAACTTCATTAAGATATATTGAAAAAATAAATATTAAACAGTATTGCCGTAGCAAAACTAACTTTTTCAAACCGAGGGCTCTTTTCTATTTAATATAGTTCTAGTTGTCATAGTGATATCGGTTCATAAAATTGAATTTGCATTTATAATTTATATGGAGAGACTAACAGTAAAAAAAACCTGAAAGTTTCATCATTCATCGTTTTCGTGCGAAAAGTACAAATGCGGTAAATTTGAGGATCACCTTGTACGGCAGCTACCTGAAGTACTGCACCTGCGAATACATTCATTTATTTTTATTCTTCATATTTTGGTCCATTATTTATTTTATTGATCGATGTTAAAAATTATATAAATGAAATATTTAATTATAAAGATTAAAAACATAAACTTATGTTATTTGTTATAAATATTTTTACTTTGCAAGTAATTGGGCTAATTTTTTTCAAGAATGGTCCGTGCTAGTTTGTAGTCGTAATGTTTTCTTTTTAATTTGTTGAATTCTAATAGTTATATTTACATAATAATCCGAGGTACAGTATTATTTTAAACCTCCCTTTAAAGTTGTCTTGGATAAATTAGGTTTCTGCACCGTTCGTTACATATAATGCTTGAATTGATAATCTCCTACGACATAAGTTAACATTTACAAGTGGTAATGTCAGCAATGTTAAGTTATTTGAAATATAACATAAAATTATTTACGACGTTTCGTCGAAAAATAACAATATCTAACAATATCAAAATAGATGCATACTTTAAAAACGGAGTGTTATTTTGTTTAAATAAAATGGTTGTATATTAAAAAAAATAACTGTTGCAAAACTACACTAAAGAAATTAACATTTAAAATAAAATTTGGTTTCGATATTTTTTATAGCATTTCACACCAAGAATAATATCCTTAGAAAGGTTATAAATTTTGCAGCAGGGACCGCACACATTTTCAATAATTGGATGGTATGCGTTTACATATTTTTTGTACGAACGTTTTTCAGTGAAAAAAGAACTGGAACACGACATTGTTGGCTGTTTGTGAATTTGATATACGCTGAAAAAAGCTGTCAGGCTTGTCATTTTTGTGGTTATCTGCGATTGACGTCCGAAGAATTAACACGTTGTTAAAAATTTACATATAGTTTTGTAAAAATTGGATGAGAAAAATAGTCTTGATCGTTGTCTCAAGAGTTTTTTAGTAATTTATTGTTTATATTTGGTGATGGTTTTTCGGTGAATGGTTGGTTAAAGAGGTAGATTTAGTTACAGTCTTCATCTTGTTTATCTAAAATGTGAAAGTGGGTAGGTAGAGACTCGTTTGTAAGTAACTCCGTACCATCGAGGTTTTTCAAATATAATTTAAAAACAACAATAAATAACAAATATAAAACAATATATTATAGGCCATGAGGGTACAGCGGAACCGTAAAATAATGGAAGGTGTCGAACGGAGGATCACAATCAGAGTGGCTAGCGCATACCGCACAATCTCCCTAAAAGCAGTGCAGGTCATAGCAGGCACGATACAAATTCACTTGCAAGTCGAGGAACGTAAAAGTATATGGAAAAACGATGGAGAAACCAATTAAGCAGAAAGGAAGGCGACCTTACGAACCTGGTAAGAAGAACGGCAAAACAATTTCAAAACAGCTCAATGGACGAAGAGGATTATACCAAATGTGATCAAGTACTTTAAAAGTGGGCATAGGCATTTGGACTACTATATCACCTAGTTTCTCGTAGGGCACGGATGCTTTAGTAGCTATACAAGGAGAATAGGCAAAACGCACACAGACATATGCATGTACTGTCAGAACATAGATACCCCAGCACATACCATCTTTCAGTGCGGCAAATGGGAAGTGGTCAGACATACAGCCTGGACAGAACTCTGAGAAATCCCAACAGAGGTAACCCTGATGCCTTTAATGCTGGAGAGGAAGAAGAGCTGAGAAACGGTACGGAAAGTGGCGAAGGAAATACTCAGCACGAAGGAGAGGGAAGAGAGGATGGTTGAAAATAGGAACTGAGAAAGGAAGGATAAACGACTGCTCCCCACTGAGACGAATGTTGCTGAAATAATACCTCAGTGTGAAGGCATACGGGGGAGGTTTTAGCAGGTTGGAGTCCTGCACTATCGTTTAGCGCCAGAACCAGGCTAACGGTGTCCATGATGGATTTCCTCCCCCCCCAAAAAAAATATATATGTATTATAGTATTTTACGATATTTCCTTAGCAGTAAATAAAAACATTCAAGATTAAACTATTTTGGAAAATGAAAAGTTATTAAAAAAATTGGTTGCCCATAAAGTCGGTTTACGGACGATAATTTTACGTGATAACGTCATAATAAAACATTGATGAATTAAATTATTATCGTTGAATTATCATTATCTTGTATAATGCAACGGAGTTAATTGAAAATTACATTTTTTTCGATAAATTAACATTTATTTGCACTCGTTAATTTAAATATTTATTGTCTCTCTTTTACTCGGACGCATCGGCATGGAGTGAAAGAGAGATAGATGCGTAACAAGCCGAACGCTTAAGCTGATCATGCCTCTCTAATGCTTGTCCTCGCTCTCGTTTGCACGCTTGGCTCATGCGGAACGTGACAATAAAGTCATGCTTTTTCGTGCGTGCAGTCAGCGTTCATTGATTTATAAGACGTTATCACGTCAAAACTATGACTATGTCTAGTAAAAGTTACATACATATAAAGATACATACATATAGTCACGCCTTTTACCCTTAGGGGTAGGCAGAGACCACTTATGGTGTAAATGTAATTCAAAAAATATACCACAAACCTTTTTGTCTTCACAACCATCGAAAAGATTTAAAGAAAATGATCCGCTAAAAAGATCACGATCCCAGATGTACTTACAACAATAATATTTACTCCGAGTATTAAATTTGAAAAAAGATTGATAACTTAATAAATAAAAATTATTATTATAACAATAACGAAAGTGAAAATAATTAATATTTTGGTCTATTAATTCTGTTCACGTTTAAAACGATTTACCTAAAACAGATACCAATACAAATTCCGTTCATTAATATTGTAGGCTATAAGATCTAATTAATTTTTAATGCATATAAAATAGAAAAAGAGTGAAACATATCCGCGTGTTTGTCACCCGAGCGAAGCAAGGGTGACAATCTTACACGCGGGTTGGAATGACATACTTTCTTCCCTAGGTGCGCAATATACTATTTTCCAGATACAGTAAAGATTTTTTTTACCACATGCTCTCCCATTTTTGGTTAATTTAAGAGAGTAAAAAGCTTAAAGTGGTGCTCAAAATTATTATTATGATTTAGTTCAAAGATTTGCACGACGCCCATATCCCAGCCTGTCGGGTTAGTATCATACAAAGTAATTCTAATAAGAGTAACGAAAAAGCGAATTTAGCCCGTTACGATTATTCTTTCTAAAATTTTAGATTACCTTTCTATTAGTTCAGTCAAAACCTTAATTAAATTTATACTTAACCGGAATTTTGATTTATCTTATCTCGTAATAATTAATAAATAAAAATGTGGAAAAGTTCAAATACAGTGCGCCAATATACATAATATTATAATCCTGTAACCGTGAGAGAATTTTGTGCATTTAGTAGACTAATTTAATCAGTTATCAGAATTCAATACGTTTGTTTATTCCAACCATATGCTTTATTGATCAAATGACGCCAACGGTGGTAAATTAAATAAATAACCAATATTTAAGTACCGATTAATGAAAAGATCAAACAAAAACTAAATGGTTACAAAGTTTAAAACAATAAACCAAATTAAATAAAGTACATAATGTAACAGTTAATATTTTCAGGAATGTATTCTTAGAAATGAGACGAAAAACGCTCAATGGCACCTATTACTGATTAGCATTGTTACAATTTGTTTACGTTCCATACTTGTGAATGGAAAACACGACATTGTATGCTAAAAATAAATACATGATCAGCTTTAAAATATCGTAATTGTAAATTAGATACACGGTACGATAGAAGTAGCTGTCGGTCGGTTCTCTGCAATCGACGTCCAAATAATAGAATATCTTCTTCATGACCATACTTGGAATATACTCATTATGAAATTATTTTTAATAACATAATGACAACATCTCGTTGTAACACTCCAGGTATGTAAAGTTGGAAAACAGGTCGTATGGCAATGTGTCTAATGCCTTCCAACGTACAGCCGAGCGGGAGGGGAGAATCCTTTGAGGCGGGCAAATTAACCGACAATAGCCGGAACGTCTTTCAATACCAACCTTGGACCCATGGCATTGGACAGTCGTAGTTCGTGCAAAAGCCACAAGATGCGTCTAACCATCATTTGTTTAACGTTCGAAGGTGTTGGTCGCATCGTGTGGCGCCGCCTTAATTGGGTTTAAAATTTACGAGAGACGAAAAGTATGATTGTGATATCAAGCGAAGGGTATTGGCAGAAAAACGAATAAATGGGGCGCTGCATAACTTTATGAGCATCCAGAACAAGTCAAAAAAGCAACGACTGGCTATGCATAGAGAAGTGCTGATTCCAACACTTACTTATGGTAGTAAATATTGGGTTTGGCAAAGAAAGCATTAATTCTGCGAAGATAAGTAGTCTAAAAAGTATAGCAGGAGTGACTCTAATGGATAAAGTGAGATATGGGAATACTAAAGTGTGAAATGAAATGTAATAACAAAGATAGATAAAGGAACGATTAGATGGTTTGGACACGTAGAAAGAAAGAATAAAAATAGAGTTTAAATGGGCAAGTTGGAAGAGGTTGACCTCGTCGTTTTACGAGGTAAATACACGAATTGTTGTTCCCAACATAGAAGCCAGCACGTGAGAAGAATTAAACTAATTTATTTTTTATCATAGTTACCTGCAACGTTTGTACACTTGGTATATCGGTGTTAAAATGTTTTAAACCCTTTTGAAAAAAAATCAGAAATTCAGTCTTTAGCCGTTCATCTACCTATGACATCACTTTGTTATCATCAGCAAAGCGGATTCCACGAAAATGATCTTTAAATTTTGGGAATAGATGGTAGTCGCTGGGGGCCAAATCTGGAGAATAAGTGGGTTGTTTAAAAAATTTAAATCCCGCATTTTAATGGCACCCATTGCAACACAACTTTTGTGGGCCGGAGCGTTGTCCTGGTGGAAGAGCACACCTTGACTCGATTATCCTCTTCTATTTTCTCTGATCGCTTTGCGTACTTTTGGTAATAAACTCGCATAATTTTTACCTATTACGGTACGCCCACGCGGTAAATAATACACAAATATAACACCTGCAAAATCCCAAAAAACTATAGCTATGATCTTACCAACTGGTGGGACAACAAAAAATTTTCGAGGGGGAGGGGAACCCTTATGCCGCCATTTTAAGCTTTGTTGTTTGGATTCTGGATCAAAGTGATTAACCCATGTTTCGTAAGAAATTTTTGCTTAAATTCATCGGGATTCCTGTTAATGATCTCCAAATTTGTCTCCGCCACAACCTGGCGAACACGTCTGGTCTGCCGTCCGCATTCGTGAAATTCAACGTGAAAAGAGCTTTTTGAGACCCAATTTCTGATGTAAAATTTTTTTAACGCTTTAGCCTTGACTCTAATTCTTCTGTTATTTAATGCCATGTTATGGACTAAATTCACATTTTCTTTGGTAAGTACAGTTTTGGGGGCTCCTGCACCTGGTGCATTTTGACAGGACTCTCTTTCCAGTTTTAAATCTCGTGACCAGTTCTTGATTACCTGGTACAAAGGGTCAGAGTCACCAAATACTTTTACCATGTCCTTAAAAATTTCTTGCGGTACATTATCGCACCTCTTTTCTCAATTTTGTCCATTTTTATAAAATCACGTTTACCTCATTGAACAAAAATTAATATTTAACATATACGAACTGATGCGCTAATGCTAATTGGCACACTCTAAATTCATACAATAAGCTTTTGCCTGACGATTTATTTGCATTTGTCGTTCAACGCCAACTATGTTAGGGACAACAATTCGTGAGCTATTCTCGTAATAACGGTATTCATTTGTATGGGATTTAAAATGCAAAACAATATAAAAAAATTTTATTTAATAAATTGAAATTTACAATATTTTTTAAGTTACGTATATAATCATGCAATACTTAAAAGTAAAGACGTTTACGATTAGCGAAAACTTCTATGAGTAAAGCAAACTGTATAAGTTACCATTTTACATTTATAAACCTTTTTAAGGTATATGCGTTAAAAAATATATTTACTTAAGCAATGTTACACGTTCATAACGTAGATTGTGAACATTTTTCAAGAATATTGTGTATATCTGAGGGATCGAGATGTCAATACCTTAAATATAGATATACTGTCGGATTTCAAGTGCGTTGGGGTAATATTAAAGGTGTATATTTACTATACTGGTTTTCTATTTAAACTTTTACGAACTAAATCTGTTCGTTTCTAGCAAGAGTAAAACATCAACGATTTTTTGAAGAACTGTGAACTTAAAATATACCTTTGCAACAAAAAAATTCGACGAAAAGTAATAAATAACTTAAGACAACCATTATTTTTAGCAGTGGTATTTTTGTAGTAAAACATTTATTTCTTTGTTACACTTAATTTTCGTAATTTATTCATTAGGGTTATTTAATTATGTTTAAAATATTTGAAAGAGAGTGCGTTTGGATTAAAAATTAACCAATCAACCAATTTTTCGAGAGGTCGGTACTGTCAGCCATCAGTTGTGCACTTAAGTTACAGTGTAAACTATGGAGTTTCGATTAAGGGGGAAAGAGTGGAACAAGTAAATGAATTTTTGTACTTGGGTTTAAAGTTTACGAGAAATAGAAAGTATGACAGTGACATTGAGCAAAGGGTGTTGGCAGGAAAACAAATGAATGGGGCACTGCATAGCTTTATAAACAGCCAGAAAGTGTCCAAAAAGGCACGTCTGGCTGTGCATAGAGGTGTATTGGTACCTACACTTATGTATGTAAATGTTGGGTTTGGCAGAAAAAGCATAAAAATAGAATTGATGCTGCGGAGATGAGTAGTCTGAAAAGTATAGCCGAAGTGTCTCGGTTGGATAAAGTAAAGAATGGTGAAAAGTAAAAAAACGCTGTGGTGTAAAATAAGATGCGGTTACAAAGATAGATAAAGGAATACTTAGATTAAAGGTTCCCAAACTTTTTTTTCTCGTGGACCACTTTCAAAGTTTTACTATTTTCGGTACATTTTCGCTACATTTTAAAAAATATCACACTAAATTGGGGGTGTTGGAAAGAAAAAAAAAGTAGCACTTTTTCTTGTGTCCTATTTATTAAAATAATACCTGTGGCTACACAAAATTATATATATTTATTATTACAAACAATCAACAATTGACAAAAAATCAACAATGATCTCTGAAATCTAAATTAACGATAAAAAATAGACATACTGTTAATGAGACGGATGTACTTGATGAATTGGCAGCAAATTATCAATATTTGGCTTCGGTTTTGTAAGAAGTAATCTCAAATCTTCCCGTTCTGTGATGTTCAATCTGCTGCTTTTTTTTGTTAACAGGTTGGTAACGGCACTAAAACTTCTTTCGACAAGATATAACAAGGGAAACGCTATTAAAAATTTTCTCGCAATTTTCCACAGCCCAGGATATTTTTTGGGGATTTCTGCCTTCAGCCAAAATGTTTGATGGCCTTTTTTAAATTTCATCTTCAGTTCCTCGTTGGTGCTAACCTCAAGTAGCTTCTCTTGTTATACCACATTCGCCTCTTCCGTTTCATCAAATGGGGTTATGATCCATGGTGGTATTTCCATCGTCAGAATATCTTCAAATCTATTTTTGAAGTTATCATGCAGGGTATTTAAATGTTGAGCGTATCAAGACATTTTATCTGTGACGACTGCGAAAACTGGGAGAATTCGCGCCGACTAATATTTTGCTTCGTGGACCCCCACTTACAACTTTGAACCCCTGTTTTCATTTCACGTCCACGTGGACCCCAGTGTGGTCTCCTATGGACCCCTGGGGGTCCACCTGGACCACTTTGGGAACCTATGGGTTTAATGGATTGGACACGTGGAAAGGATGAATAAAGAAAGATTGACGAAACAAACTTATAAGGCGAGTGTGAATGGACAAGTCGGTAAAGGTCGACCTCGGCGAACATATCTTGATCAGATCAACATTGTTTTGAAGAAAGGCCAGGTCAAGAGTACCAACAACCGACGAGCATGTATGAGAGCACTGATGAAAGTAGAGAAAGCAAAAAATGTGTGTAAAAACCGTGGCAAGTAATTATGGATATTACGAATTGTAATTTATATATTTTAATTGGCTAATATCAATTAAAATTATATATCGCGACCAACATCTTAAACGCCGGATCTGTTCAGTTTTACGTTCTAAAGTGTTCTGGCGCATTCGCCAAAATCGATTATTTTCGATTCGTGTGTTCTGGAGATTTGAAGAATGATCTATGACATTATAATATAGCGCATATCGGACGCGAAGAGTAAACTGATAGCAGTTAGTTAATTAATAAATAGCGGTTGATGAATAGTGAATTGAAAGTAAAGAGAAATAGGTAGTTAATAGTGAAAAATAAGTGGCAAATACATAGGTAAGTCTAGTGGAGTAAATTGTAATTTGTGAGTTATAAATAAAAAATGTTATTTTTAACAATCCATAGGTGTAATAACATTTATGGTTAAACATTTTAATATTAATAAGCCGTGCTTCGCTACAGATATTAATAATATACATTCTAGTAACATATAATAATTTAATAATCCATAACAACTGTAAAAAACGAAAAATATTTATAAAAGTAACGCTTTTTCAAGGCTCTTAGTGCTTAGCTACAAATTGGGAGACTAACGTTAGTAAATCTAGAAGGAATGTGTAAAGTGATAAGAGGCTCAAAGTGGATACTTATTCTATGCCTAGTACACTTAAAACGTAATATGTACTTTCCCTTCTTTAACTCATTAGGGTGTAAAATTATTATCACTACAGACCATCAGATAAAGGATATATTTCACTAACTGCATGCATTTTACTGTGAGTTGCATATTATGTGTTACTTGAGATTATTTTTTTCTAAATAATAAAATAAAAGTATTTATAAATAAAATTATAACAATGGTAATATTGAACACCTATTTTAATTACTTTTACATAATAATATTTTATTATATATTATTTTACCAAATAAATATTTTTAAATACTTTTACAAAAAAATCTCTGCAAATAAAAAATATATTTTTAAAAATCTGATCCCCATTTGGTGGGGAATAAAATTTTTTAAATTTAGAAGTTTATTAAACGCCGCCTAATTGAACATATTTTTAATTATGGGTACCTACTTTTAATATTTAATTTAAAAAACCAATGATCAAATAAAAACGTCCTTTAATTTAAAGTGATTGTGGATTTCATTAGTTTTGGTCTTAATCTTTAAAGGAAAAATATTCACCAAGCTTACAGTCCCTGATGCAGCCAATTAAAGGAGGTGAAAAAAATATCCTTTATGGTAGTGACTTCTTATCCGTGAAAGTATCATTCCCTATATTAAACTAATTTATGAAAGTTATTGCATACCTACCACAAAAAAGTAATACTTTTTGGAAATAATATATACCATTGCATTAAAAAGTCCTTTTAATTTATCTTATTAACATTACTTTCATTTTAAAACAAAAAAATAACACAGATCAACTTTCAGATTTAATATTGTTACAAATCCGGTCCTGTTGACAACCGAGGAATCAACCGCGGCTAGGGTCTGTATCGACGACCCTTTTTGTCGGCCGCCACAGGGTCTGGCAAGGTCGAGCAACTTTTTAAAACCGCGTCGGTCGAGAAGATAGAGAAACAGGTAGAATAATCTAGAATTGTGATATATAGGTATAAAAAAACAGCGGTCATAACAAGGGACAGTATTAGTTTTAAAAGTGTTTATGAATTAAGAAATGTAAAGGCGAGTTTATACAGCAAATAAAATAAAATAAGAAATGAGTGCAAAAAACTTTGGTTTATACAGATGACTAAAATAAAATAAGAAATAAGAATGAACCAAAAAAATCGCAGCTTTTTTGACAATGACTTTTGTGTTCTGTGCATAAAAATACTAAATTCCAAAAAACTGGATTGGGTGCAGCGTGGTTCTAGGTCCCGGGGATTGCCGCTGAGACTGCTTTGCTGTTTTAGGGTCCTTGCCGGACGGTCTGCTGGTCGGGTCTCCATTGTACAATGATACAAAAAAACATGGGCAAGATACAATGGGCCAACAGTCCTAAATATCACTGGAAGCAATATCCAGACGGACCTTAATAGGGGTGGAGTTTTTAGTGAGTAGACCTGGCACAGTCAGTGAAGTATCACAGTAGACCTTGCGCTTTCAGACTCATAACCTTTCCATAAAGGATTTTCTCCACCTCTGCAACAACAACAAAAAAAACATACATAGCTGCTTTTTGTTTCGTTTATCTTTATTTTCCATTTGCTTGACCTGTTTAATAATATTGTTAATTTAAATAATTGTTTAAAAAAGTAACAGGAGATTTAATATAAATAGGATTTTTTATTCTTTTATTTACGACCATATGTGTAATGCTGTCATTATTAACGTCATTGAAGGTTGGGAAGTGTCACATTACACACCTCTACATCCCAACCTCATTTATTATATTATATATAGCTAACCTCACGACAGGAATGAATCTCTTCCCGCCTCGGTGTGTAATATACTATTACTGCACTTTGCTTATGTGAATATGTTTAGATGAATTTTTAAACATTAATTTTTTATTTACAGTGATTAAAATTTGTTCGTTATGCCGCAGAATTGGAAAAAATCAAGAATATTTTTCCAGTTTATGTGAAAATTAAAATATTTATTCAACTTTTTTTTATTATACATTTCTATTTTTCGGTATTTTTCATTAAAAGGCGAGAAATCAGAATATTTATTATTCACTTGGTTTAATTTAAAAATCTGGTTGCGCAAGCTTTCTTCATATTTTGCCGAAAAGTCGTTAGCATTTGTAATCAAGCTAAGAAAGGAAATTTACGACTAAATTTTTCTGGTCACGTTTCATTGTCAAGACTTTTGAAATGGCGACGTATGTGGAATATAAAACGAATAATTTATTTATTCTTATTACATGGTACAATGCGTTATATTTTGTGTTCAAAGATTGTAAAGGAATGATTAAACGTCTGCTGAGGTTCAAATAACACTCTAAGTATAACAAAATTTTGGGCATAAAATAAAATACAATCTTATGCAAGGTTTTTTAATGAGGATGTATTATTTTTTATTATAATCAATTTTTTTAATAATAATATTTTTCTGTCGATAAATCAACAAAAATATCTCTCTCTCTCTCTCTTAAATATTAATATGAAAATTTAAAGTATTTAAACAATAAGCCTTTTCAATTTTTTAAGTAGGTAAGTATTAAAAATAATGTGACATACATTGTACCATACAGGGTGGCCAACCGAAAACGAAACAGAGCTACTTACAGGAACCTCGTCAACATTTTAGAAAAACGCTTAGAACCGTCGATTTTTTATTAAAGGGCACTATTTTACGGTATTTTTGGCTCCACTACTTTTAACCCCAAGCAAGGGTAAGAATTCCCCGAAAATTTTAAATGGCGAATAAAATGTCTTTTGAAAGCTCAGACAATTCTCTTTATTATAGTCTTTCAATTTTAAATTTCTTCCCAATACTTTAAAGAAAATTACATATTAAATTCCAATTATTTTAGTTGCTTACTTACTACTTAATTTATTAAATGTTTAAACTAATGACCGCCCGCTTCCATACAATAATAAAGATTTTGTTCAAAACGTTCACGCACATTCCGAAGTAATTCGACAGCACTCGTCAACGATTCTCTGACGAAAAATTTCCAACGACGCTGGTTGTGTTTTATAGATTTTACTTTTCAGATGTGCCCACAAAAATAAATCGAGTGGCGATAAATCTGGCTATTGTGGAGGCAATTCAATTCTGCCTATTTTCCCGATCCAATGCCGTGAAAGACGCTAGTCTAAATAGCGACGAATAATCCTGTCAAAAATAAAAATGATTTTTGTCATACTGTAGATTATTTTTAAATACATATCAGTCAAGGCAGGTTAGAAAAGAAAAGACACACCAGTCGTTCACCGCAAATGCTACCCCATACATTTAATTTCTCCGGTTGCTGTGTATGCACCCCGTGAAAAACTCTTGTGTTTGAATCGGACCAATAGCGGCAATTGTGGCGATTTACCGTCCCGTGAAAGAAAAACGGAAAAACAGATATTAAAAAGAAACTGTGGATCGTTCCCTGCTCGCGCACTCATTATTTCGTAAAACTGCAAACGTCATAATTATCCTCATAAAGTTCATGAATTAAACGTATTTTATATTAATGGAATTTATTCTTCTTTAAAATGGTTTGGATGCTAGTTCGATTGATACCAGACACAGATGCCAGCTGCCTCGTACTCAACATAGGATCAAGATTTATAGAAGTCACAAATCACCAAAAAGCAATGCAAAGCAAAAAATCGGTACTAAATTTATACCATTGGCGTACTTAACTCAAATGAATGACATTTTTACCGTTTGTGATTTTTTGCAGACAAGTTTAATATTTAAAATTTAACTTCTCAATAAGAAATGAGCAAAATTTTAACATTTAATGACCATGGTATAGAGAATTGTAAGAGCTTTTAAAAGACATCTTATTCAAACCCCAATACCATTTAAAAATTTGGGGGAAATTCTTACCCTCGCTTGGGGTTAAAAGTAGTGGTGTCAAAAATACCGGAAAAGAGTGTCCCTCTCTAATCAATAATCGACCGGTCTAAGCGTTTTTTTAAAATGTTGACGAGGATCCTGCAAATGGCTCTGTTTCGTTTCCGGTTGGCCACCCTGTATATTAAATAATATTATTATAATAGTTTAACAGTTATAATATTTAAATATAAATCTATATCAACAAACAACAAAACAAAACGCAGACCTACCGTTCTTACAAGATTTAGAAGTGCTAAATTGTAATATAGTGGTCAAAAATATTATTAAATCGAAAAACAATTCTCTCTATCTCTTTCTTCTTCCCTCTCTCTGTAGCTTACAACCCGGGGTGGGTCTTCGCTGACATTACAATTTGCCTCCACTTGCTGCAGTCCATCATAAGTTCTTCTGGTCGTTGGACATTTAGGGTCCGTAAGTTCGCTGCAATATTATCTTTTCACCGCATCCTTGGCCTTCCCAGCAGCCGCTTTTCTACCGGGGTCTCTTCCCACACCAGTTTTATGACACGTTGGTCTTGTCTCTTTAAATGTCCGGCCCATTTTGTTTTGTCATTGTCCATGTTTGACATGTGGAATTATTAGTAAGATGTAATAATACACAAAATAGTTATTTGTGTATTAAGAGCGCAAAGTGATATATTGCCGCTCGACAAAGAGAGTTACCGGTAATTTTTGAAGACGTCATTGCAAAAACGCTGCACAGCCGCCATTTTAAAATTAATGGGTGTCATTTAAATGAGCGTTATTTTAAATAAAATAAGCAATATCTTCATAAATAAAATGAGCATCATTTTAATTAAATGAGCGATATTTTTGGTCAATAACTCTTGAGCGATAATTTTTGAGCGATATTCATTCTAAACAAGCACTATTTTTTTAGTTTGAGCGTTTTTAATATATGATAGTATTTTATAAAAATCAATAAATAATATTTTCATTAAAACATTAAATTACATTTTTTAAGTTATGCTTTGTTCCAAATTCTTAGAATTTGCTTTTTAAAATACGTTTTAAAGGTTTTTTCTACGATGCATAAGTGTTTCAAAACATTATAATTGTAACAATGAACCGTCTGGGCCTGGACTTTTTCTGTACTTTAGTTTCATTAATGCCGTTTCTATATTCTTTTTAGTTTAGCTTGTAAGGAAATATCTCATGCTTGTGAATTTCGTTCTCTTTTTAGTGATATTTTTCATTTCCCCCGTATATTGTATTAGTACGAGTTTGGTTAACGTACGTTAATCGGTGGATAAGTTTATCATTACAGGATTATCTTAAATAAGTATTTTACAAGGGCCATTGTTGTCACTTTACAGTTCTTTCAGGTATCGTAACTTTCTGTTTTCTGTTTCTTTCTGTTCAACTAATTCAGTTATTTCATAACTTCTTTGTACAAATAAAGAATTTTAGAATTATAACAGTATATCTGAAAGTTAAATTAAACTAAATAGTTCTTATATACAATTATAAATTAATTTATAAAACTGCCAATCACAAAAATGTGCAATTAACCTTATATCGATATCATTTTTTGTTTTCGAGATACTCGAGACAAAAAATAATTCCGAAAGTTTACCATTTTTTTTTTTTTTAATTCTCCATAAAAAACAGCTGAACGGATTTTGCTGAAAATCTAATCAGTTCCAAGTTGCCTAATTATGCGTCGTCTGCAATTGGTCCCACGTCGATATCATTTTTTGTTCCCGAGATAATCGAGACGAAAAATAATTCCGAATGATTACCATTTTTTCAGTTTTTTTATTCTTCATAAAGCTCGATTTTGCTAAAAATCTAATCAGTCCTAAGTTGCGTAATTATGCGTCGAATGCAATTGGTCCCACGTCAACATCATTTTTTGATCTCGAGATAATCGAGATATATCGAGATAATTGTAGTTATATAATTATAAGACACCCAACCGAGCATATAACCTAGGCATTTCTGCCTATTTTGTTACTGCTCAATTAGGTATTTTTTACTTCGTACATTTAATTTTTAATAGATAATATTGAATACATGGGTATAAAAAAAAAGAAAAATATGATTACCTAAGTCACAGTGAAAACAAGGTTAAGAGATAAAGAAACTTATACAAATATAAAACTAAACAACAAAAAAAGAACCATGCATTACGCAAGGAATAGCAAACAGAAACGACGATGAACCAGAAGCTTGCAGGTTATTATACCATTATATCAAAAATTCTATTTTGGTTAGTTGCTAAATGTTTTCTGATCTCAATTTGAAATTTTTTATTTGTCTGAGATGTAACGGGATTGTATTAAAAAATTTTCGACCAAAGAAAGAAAATAATCTTTGACTGATCGATTTTTTAAAAAATTGTAGAGAAATCTCCATATTAATAACTGATCGAGTTAAACGTGTGTTTTTGTGATTAAATTTTTCGGCGTTTTTGTGTATTCTTATTATACATTAATAAGCAAAAAATAGTTTAATGTTTAGTACCTTCGATTCATTACACAATTTTTTCGTCGAAAATAGCTTTTCCTTTTTTTAGGATTATTTTTAAAAAAGTGTTTTGTGTTGTCTCTAAAATTTTAATAGTGGTGTTCAATGCTCCATATGAGTCCAACATATGCATATTCATAATCGTCATCGTCAAGTAGGTAAGTATATGTTTACGTATTCCAAAAACCTGTACGTTTTATTAAAAAAATATTTAATTTAATGATATCAAGTAAAGAAAGGTAATTGTGTTTTTATCTTAAAAATCCATTAACCTACAAAATCTAACACGATTTATTCTGTTACTTTTTATGTTTTAGTGATGTAAGTATCCTGTTAATGCCACAACCAAACGGCGGAAGATTTTCGGAAAATTTTTGCCTCATTAATCAAGTAAATTGCTTTGTTTTAACTGAAACTACGATAAAGGTTAAGACTGCTGACCGACGTTAAAAGAGAAAGTCTGTCAATCAGTATTGAGAAATACCTAGTTAAAAAAAGTTTTCAACTTAATATGTCACTTATTTTACAAAGAATTCCAAACCATTAGTTTAATGGCATCCAAAAACATTTTTAATTTTTGAAAATGAAGATAAATGCACGTAATAAATAAAAAATTAATATTTTTTTAAACAAAAACCAACAAATATTAAGTAACTTTATGAGCATCCAGAACGTGTCAAAAAAGACACGACTGACTGTGCGTAGAGAAGTGCTGGTCCCTATATTTATGTATGGTAGTGAATGTTGGGTTTAGTCAAAGAAGCAAGAAAAGAAAGATCTACGGAGATAAGTAATCTGAGAAGTATAGCTGGAGTAACTCTAATGGATAAAGGATAAAGTGAGGAATAGTGTTATAAGGGAACGCTGTGGTTTAAGTCGGTGGAGGTCGACCTAGGAGAACGTATCTCGATCAGATCAAAAGTGCATTCTTATTTTCCTAAAAGCACGTTAGACGGCAGAATATGTTTTCTACTAGAGTGTCAATTTATTTTCTTTTAAAAATAATAATATAGAAATCTCCATACCTCCATACAGTCACGCCTTTTTCCCTTAGGGGTAGGTAGAGACCACTTCCTTCAACTTGCTACGATTCTTACACACATATTTTGCTTCCTCTACTTTCATCAGTGCTCTTATACATGCTCGTCGGTTGTTGGTACTCTTGACCTGGCCCTTCTTCAAAACAATGTTGATCTGATCGGGATATGTTCGCCGAGGTCGACCTCTACCGACTTGTTCATTCACACTCGTCTTATAAATTTGTTTCGTCAATCTTCCTTCATTCATTTATTCTTCGTGTCCAAACCATCTAAGCATTCCTTTGTCTATCTTTGTAACCACATCTATTACACCACAGCGTTCTCTTATCTCACTTTTCTTTTCTTTATCCAACCGAGTCACTCCGGGAATACTTTTCAGACTACTCATCTCCGCAGCATTAATCCTATTTTCATGCTTCTTTTGCCAAACCCAACATTCACTACCATACATAAGTGTAGGAACCAACACACCTCTATTCACAGCCAGACGTGCCTTTTTCGATACTTTCTGGCTGTTCATAAAGCTATAGAAATCTATAATATTAAAAATGTGCCAGCGAATAAAAAAGAAGTAAGTACAAAATCTGGTTTTTAAAAAACCATCTACATTCATTAAAGAATACCTATACAATATACATACAGGTATAAGGTGTGTAACTATTTATCGGCAAACAACTACTTTCCTGACAACGTTCTTTAACGAACATTGAATTATATATATTACGTGTTAAGCCAGAATGCTTTACCACATTTTATTTTATTTACATAATCAAAGCAATTATTAAAATGTACAGGATAATTTATTATTTTAATAACATAAAAAAATAAAGAAAGGTAGAAATATTCGAAAGTGATAAATAAAAGCAGATCTTCCTACCAACAGACCAAAGGGGTTATGTTCTTGGAAAGTAGACAAACTTTACAAAACATTTGACATTAAGTCCACTATGTAAGAATTTTTCATTTACCGCAGAATATAATTAATTCGGATGAAAAATTGTATTTATCGGACTAAAAAGTTTTCTTAAAAGTTAGACATCATGAGTTGTTCAATTTTCTAATTTGGTTTACACCTTAGGGAATAGAATAATTTAGATTTTTTAAAGATTTTGACCAAATTAAAAGTACATACAGATATACAGACACTATTTTATTATCACACCTTCGTGTTTAATATTTTCGATTTAACTTGAAAATATTAAGATCAACCAAAAGACTAATTTAATAAAACACAATATTTTTTCAATAAAAGGATCTTGTGAATTTAAAAAGATACTAAATTTTAAATCTTATGAGCACTATAGCGTTTCAGGTATTTGAAAATGATAAAAAAAATAATTTTAAATTATCATCAAAATTTCAGAAAGCAGAAATAATCTAACTTTATACACTTGTACTGTAATTTACATTTTATCAACATAATATTTTGAAACAATTTCAATTTATTACATTTCTTTTACAAAAAGAAAAAACGATGTCCCTTTGAAATCCGCAAGTCGAAAAAAAAAGGAAAATTCCTTGTCTTTTTATTCCTTCTTTATTAAAAACTTTTATTATACGACAGGTCTCACCGATAGCATGTTAAAGGATGTTGCCATATTTATTTAAATTCGTTTAATTATGTACCACCTTGTGAGTAAGAACCGTAGCAAGTGAAAGGAAATGGTTTCTGCATTATGTATGTATGTATGCATGTTAGGAATATTTGTTTGAAAAATATGATGACAATATTTTATAAAAGGAGATAGTTTTAGAAAACAAAAATAAAAGTTGGAGAATTTTAAACTTGTCTCAGTATTGGGAGAATAGCATTGAAGACGATATTACAATGAAAAATTATTGTTATTAATAATAAAGCAAGGTTAATACCAATTAAATATTGTTACAGTGCAACAGAAGTAGCTTGGCGGGCGACTAGCCTCTAAAATAACAAATATTCGGCTAAATATACTTCACATTCGTAAACTTCTTTCACCGATTGTACTTGAGACTCACGATTTCTGAAAATTTCGTCGTCGCCGATCAGATCGTTATTCGAATGTTTTCGTTGTGCGCAGAATTTGTGATCTCTCGTCCACCAAGTTACTGTTGCACTTTACTTACAAATGATTATTAATAAAAAAAAATAAAAAATTTATTTTCAATTGTTATAAACATTCAAAAATAGCTCCCGCTTATAAAATGATAAGAAAAAGTTAAAAAGAATACGGTTGACATAAACAGAATATTGTTAATGAAAAAACATGGTATTTTTTCATTCTTTCCACTGGGAAGTTAGTCGTGTGGACCTCTCGTGTCGCACCCAGAAAAGTGATATTTTGGGTTTGGTATTGGAAAAGTGCATTCTTACTTTATAAAAATTTAATTGGTGTTGTAAAAATAATTACCTTAAGAAATTGTTAGAGCATAAAGCCATTACTTTCTTAAACATTTTTTATAATTTAACTTTGATTAAAAATAACTCATCGTCAAGTTTAAAATTAACCTAAATGTTTTGTAACTAACTACATTAAAACATAAGGTTCGTAAATTATTAGCCCTTTTTTACTATTTACAAGTTATTAAAAAGGTAATTTTTACCAAAGACACAAAAAATTAGCAAATATAAAATGTATTTGATATATCAGAGAAAAAAAATGTGAAATAATAATTTCGCAAACAAAAAATGTAAACTGCATTGAAACTTAATCTCGAAAGAAATAACGCAGTTAAGAGACGAGACAAATCTTTCAGTATTAATTAGGTTAATAATATTAAGCAATTATTGTTCGAAAAAATTCGGATTTCATTTATTATTCTAAGTCTACCATGAAATCTGATTAGTTCTTCGTTGAGAATAAAATTCAATAATTTTTTGTCTGGAACAAAACCCCTACGGGAAGAAAGCGTGACTATTCGTTTCGAGCAAAGTCAAGGAAGGGGAAGCCGGAGCGCACGCAGCGGATAACATAGGCAATAAAGGACTGTATTTTTAATGTTAGAGTTAGCTAAAAACACGTCAGATTATCAATTTTGTTATAATTTAAAAAAGAAGGTAAAACAGCCACCACAGTTGCTGTGTAGTGAATTGCATTAATATTAAGGGCATTGGAGGCATAAAAAAGTTCAAAATACTAAATATTTAGGAATTATTATAGATAAAAACATAAATTGAACCAACACGTAACATATTTAACAATACCAACACCAACAAAGCCTGTGGATCTGACAGAATCCCGCTGATTGTTCTCAAGAAATGTGCCCCCGAACTAACACCTGTTCTTTGCAAGTTGTTCAACCACTCTTACAATTTGGGAGTATTTCTGTCCAATTGGAAAATTGCAAGAGTACAGCCAGTCCCTAAAATAGGCAAAAAGACCCTACCTAGCAACTACAGACCTATCGCACTGCTATCTATTATTTCAAAGGTCATGGAAAAAGCCATCAACATCGAGCTCATGAAATATCTGGAAGACTCAGGAATTATCAATGATAGGCAATATGGCTTCCGCCATCAGAGATCAACTGGTGACCTGCTCGCATACGTCTCACATATATGGCAGCTATCTATTGAAAAGTATGGAGAAACTTTAGCTGTGGCATTAGATATCTCCAAGGCGTTCGATCGAGTTTGGCACCAGGGACTCCTCGCCAAGCTTCCATCTTATGGCTTGCGCCCTCAGCTGTGTTCTCTGCTTGCTAGTTTTCTCTCAAACAGGTCTCTCCATGTAGTGTTCGATGGAGTTTCGTCTGACACTCTACTCATAAATGTTGGTGTTCCGCAAGGATCCATTCTAGCACCAACACTATTTTTACTTCACATCAACGACCTGTTGAAAGCAACTTCATGTCCCGTACACAGCTTTGCCGATGATAGTACCCTCCATACCACTTTCTCTTCCAGGGCCCCTATATCAGCCCGTGAAACCAGAAATGAACGAGGAAGAAATTTTAACAACATAAATATGGACTTAGCAACAATTCTCGAATGGGGATCCAATAACTTGGTAGAATTCAATGCAAACAAAACACAAGCATGTCTTTTCTCTAAAAAAGCCGATCTTACTGTGCCTAACATAACTTTGTCAGGAGTAACCATACCACTGAAGTCATCCATATCGATGCTTGGTATTACTATCAGCAATAACCTTTCCTGAGAAAATCACGTGAGGTCCATTGCCAAAAGTGCATCTCAAAAACTTGGTTTTTTGTTTCGTGCCAAGAGCTATTTCACCTCCAGTCAGCTGCTTTGATCTATAAGGCACAGATCCGACCTGTACTGGAATACTGTTCCCATATTTGGAGTGCGGCACCTAAACATATCCTGAAGCTACTGGATTCTGTCCAAAAAAGGGCAATTCGTCTCGTCGGTGATGCCTCGCTTACAAACTCTCTCACTTGTCTGGAACACCGTAGAAAAGTTGGCGATTTGTCTCTATTTTATAGATATTTTCATGGGCGATGCTCTTCTGAAATATCAACAATCGTTCCTCCTTTGGCAGTCTCTTCGAGATTAACCCGTCAAGTTCAGTCTTCACACCCCTTCGTGGTCACTTTGGAGACCTGCAGAACATCACTTTCCAAAGACTCATTCATCCAACGAATTGCGAAGCTTTGGAACTCATTGCCTAGGGAGGTGTTCCCCGAGGCATACAACCTCCAGAAATTTAAAAAGAACACCAACTCCTACCTTCTAACCCTTGGTTTCCACGATGTTCTCTGAACATTACAAGATATCCCTTTTCGTGGGAACCAGAACATAAAAAAAAAAACAAAGCGTGTCCGAACCATATAAGCATTCCTTTGTCTATCTTTGTAACCACATCTTATTTTACACCACAGCGTTCTCTTATCTCACTATTCTTTACTTTATCCAACCAAGTCACTACTTCTCAATACTTCTCAGGCTACTCATCTCCGCAGCATTAATCCTATTTTCATGCCATTTCTGCCAAATCCGACATTCACTACCAAACATAAGTGTAGGAATCAACACACCTTTACGCACAGCCAGACGTGCCCTTTTTGACACTTTCTGGCTGCTTATAAAGCTATGCAAAGCCTCCATCCATTTTTTTCCTGCTAACAGCCTTCGCTTAATGTCACTGTCTCACTTTCCATCTCTCGTAAAATTTGAACCCGAGTACACAAATTCATTTACTTGTTCCAGTTTTACAGTTTGTCATGTTTTCTGCTCTTTCAAAAACCATTACTTTCGTTTTGTTTACATTTATTTTCATCCCTTTGATTTTCAGGGCATCATGCATAACATTAACCATCGCCTGCAACTCCTCTTCAGATGACACTAATATGACTTGATCACCGGCGTAAAATAATTATGTATTAAATGGTACAAGCACAAAAGAATGCATAGGCCGGGAATTGAACACGGGCCGTCCGTGTGGCAAGCGAGCATTCTACCACTGAACCACTAATGCGATGAACTATATTAATGTTTGTTCTGCGCACATGCGTAGTTCACGCACTAGTTCTATCTCTCTTAATCATGTAAAGGATCCCATTTCATTATTCTATCTCTCTTACTCTCAGTCAAAGAATAAAAAATATTTACATCCCAATAAAAATAAAATACCTAAAGGTTTTAAACCCACATCAATATTCTTGCGCGTATTTTTATAAATAACAGTCTTATTACTTTTTGTCCTAGTATGTTATTTGACAAATATCACATAGTCCTTTATAAGACACAAACAAATTACAGCTAGTTACCTTTAAACACACCCAACAAGAAAAGCTATATAGCATTATTTGGGGATTTTCAAAGAGGGAATGTAAAAAATGTTTGTGACATTAACGTCAAGTGGTGTAAAAGGAAATATAAATCTACCGGCCCTTCTGAAAAGGTTACGAAGTAAAAGCAATCACATTTTCTCGACTTACGTCACATTACAAGGACATTTAGAAGTAACCCCACCTAAACAATACATAAAAGATTGACAAAACCACCAAATAAATAATGCGTTTAAACATAATTTAAAAAATAAACTGTTATTTTTTTAAAATTTAGTGGAGGAAACACGAAAATCAAGATCATAGTCCATCCTGGCAATTAATAACGCTTATTTAAATTTTCTACAATTGTTTAAATTTGACCGACCTTTATTTAATTTCTTTTTGTTGTTTTCTAGTAGTATTCTAGGTTATTTTTAAAATATCCCCAACGATTGTGTTCTGACAAATAAATGAATGAATAAGTAAATAGGAGTTGTGGCAAATGTCTTATTTTTCCCTGGGCACCTTAGCATTGTCTGCTTTTTGTACCTTTCCAGTTCATTACTTTAGTCCCATTTCTTTAATTCTCCTGCTTAGGAGTAGAAGAAGTTGTACTGCTATTGCCCCAGGTGGGTCACTCCCTTGGTCTTGTATACAACCCAGGTAGTGCCTTAATTGGGCGGTAGCTCCACATTTGAAGATAATTTAAGTGGCTGTTTTCTCCTCGTCATTACATAATCTGAATAAAAGTTCTGTGTCAAATACGCCTATATTGTGCAGATGTTTCCTCACTGTTTTTAAGTTTTTCCCCTTCTTAGCGAGAGCAGCTCCTTTGCCTGCTTAGGTGATGGTTCTTTCAGCATTAATTTGCTGTGCCTAGCTCCCTCTGTCTGTGCCCACTTTAGCTGATGCTGAGAGTGGATCCAGCCTTTGATCGCTACTTTAACTCTGGCCTTGAGTATTGCTATTATTGGTTCTGGCCTATAAATGGTGTTTAAGAGCCTCGCCTAGCTAGTTTATCCGCTTCTTCATTACCAGAAATACCTTTATGCCCTGGAACCCACGACAAGGTAACCTTGTTATGGTTAGCCAAGGTTCGTAGGTTTCCGGCACATTTCCGGACAATTTTTGAGCCTATTCTCCGTGATGCCAAAGCTTTAAGTGCCGCTTGACTATCTGATCTAATAAGGAACGTTTTCTTTTTATATCCTCGTCTCAGATGTTCAACAGCACAAGCGTTTATGGCATGTACTTCAGTTTGGAAGACCGAGGCATCTCGCCCAAATTAGTTTGTTTGCTCATAATTGGGTTTTGATGAGTAGACTCCTGAGCCAGTTCCTTCGCTGGTTTTTAATCCATTTGTATACCAGGTGAGTTCACCAGGTTGATTATCATTTGCTTTGTTATTCCTGAGTTTTGCGTGAATCTCATCGTTTGTCTCAAAGGATATTTCTGCAATCAGTTGCCATTTCCAGAAATGGGTGTCTGATTATATTTTTTTATGGTTGTATGCCTATATGTTTTCGTACCTTTTAAACAGTTCTATTGTTCTAGTCTATACGCGCATTGTCTTGCCTCGTCCCGGATATAAATATCTAGAGGTAGAAGGTTTGGCATTGCTTCCATAGCAGCAGTAGGTGTTGTTCTTATAGCCCCCGTAATACACAGGCAAACCAGCCTTTGTATACTGTTGTGTTCTGACGATCTATTATTTCACTTGGTTCACACGTTTCCTATCCTCATAGAAAAATTAAATGTATTTTGTTGAAACCATCTCGAAATGTTTACAATGTAAAAAAAATAGTCTGTAAAAGAATGTCCGAAAGTTATGTGTGCAAATTTATTCCTTATTTATTTCTACTGTTTTGCATAAATAGTTACTGCCAGTTGATTTACAATATAGTGTGAGTATGTTTTCTTATGAATATGAAAATGAACGTAAATCATCTGCTTGCGTGTTGTGGTATTAGAAACATTTAACAAAAATTATACGTTTTTAAAGGAGACATGTTATATACTTTTAAAATAATTACTCACAGTAAGAATTGATAAATTTTAATAAAATTAATACAGAGCTTGCATAATCCAGTGAATGTTGTCTTGTCAGTTATAGCAAAATAAACTTTTTTTTTATGAAAACAGTCTCAAAAAGGGTAGACCTATTGTGTGGGCCGCGGACGGCCCGCACTGCGACTATTAGAAGGGGAAGGGATTATAGAAAGGAGATGATTGTGGACACGCTTTTTAAAAAGTTGCAGGTCATAGTTCTCTGGAAAAACTGATTTTGGAAGTTTATTCCATTTCGTAGCAGCCCTGTAAAAGAAGGATTCTTGATGAAGATTGGTCCTTGTAGTGTCAATCTTGAGAGTAAATGGGCGAGACTGATCAGTGTGCCGAGTTCTTCGGCCGAATGTGGCCAATGGTGGTACAAGAGTTTTTATTTCTCTGGAGCATCTGCCATGGAAATATCTGTTGAGCAATGACTGGTCTGCAACTCTTCTTCTATGTTCTAGAGGGTGAAGGGTATCTGTAAGAGTTGAACTGTTTATCAAGCGAATGGCTCCTTTCTAAATGGAATCTAGAAGACGAAGAGAATGCCTTGGTGCTTAACCCCAAATCTGAGAGCAATACTCCAGTAGAGGTCGTATTTGAGCCTTGTACGTCGTCAAGAGTTGATCAGGAGTAAAAAACTTTCTGGATTTCCACAGAAAACCTAGCCTCTGGCTTGCCGACTTTGCGATGTTAGCAATATGGTCATGCCAAGACATATTATTGGACACCGTGACTCCCAAAATCGAGATTGAGGGACTTGGTTCAAGGGTATTTCCGGACATTGTGATGGGATGATTTGAGGAATTCCTTTCTTGGAAAACGTATCACTTTGTGTTTTTTAGGCTAGGTTCGGAGAAAACCCACTTGGACCTTTTGGCCCGTTGTGATACTGTGATGGACGGCGGTGCCTTCTCACTCTACCGTGAGAACCCGTTGAAACTTTTAATAAAAAGTATGAGGTCTTTAATGCTTACTGAGCTGGGATCAAATAAGTCATCAAAATTCAGTTGCCCCAGTATAGAAAGCCGGTTTCTGTCTAGGGCAGAGCAGTGGCAGAGAATATGTACCATTGTTTTCTCTTCTTTCTTATCGTGACAGCTTCTACAGAAGTCGTGTCGTAGCTATGCGATTGCCATGCGCCGTGCATGGGATCCGCCTGCCCAGTGTCCTGTTATGGCCACGATCGCATTTCCAATGGACTTCCTGGATAGAGTTAAAATATCATTAGTTCGACGTAGGTCTAGTTTAAGCAAAATATGTTTCGATGATGTGCATGTGGATTCATTTTGCCTCCTTAAGTTGGCTTTTTAAACTACTTTGCTGTGCAGGGGGAGCCGGCAATTTGCAATCGGTACTCCTTGCTAAAATGAGACAAATACAGCTGGGATGGTGGTGCCCTCTTTTCCGCCTTACAGTTTCCTGGTATGTTCTTGTGTCCGGGTACCCAGACAATGTGAACTTTAAGACTGAGACTGAGACTAAGTTCAGTGATTTGATAGCAGCCTGGCTGTCGCAAAAAATGGATATCTCGCTGTAACGAACCTTACTACAACCAAAAGCTTACCTTTTAACAGCGCACATGTGTTTTACGATAAACTAGGGTTACAAATTTCTTATTTTTTATTTATACTACTTATCATTTTTATGTGACGTTTTTTCTGGATTTTTGGGTTGGCGCCCTTCGAGATAGATTTCAGATGAGTTTAACAACACCTTGTTTATTAAGTAAAAAAAATATTTTTTATTAAAGTGAACGGACCATCGAAATTAAACATTTTTAAATAATTGCTGGTAAACAAAGTTCTTCAGCAAGCGGAATAAATTTAAAAAAAAATTAACAGCATCAAAAAAATATGTCTGTTTAAGTGTGCTGTCAGAAATTTTGTGTTTACAAAACGTAGCTGTTTTTGTTTAATATAAATGTTATTAAAATGTATTTCATTTAAAAAAAATTGGTAAACATTTATTTAACTTATAAAGATCAAGAAGAAATAAAAGGTTGGCATTTAAAATAAACCGACAACGTTTTTCGAGGCAAAACAGATTTTAAAAGGTTTATAAACATAGCGAGAATGAAAAAAAATTAAAATCAATAGAAGGGATTTTGACGTACAAAGGAATGCTAAAAATCCACAAGTAGAAAAACAAATACTGGATTTGGTTGACTCTGAACCGTCAAAGGGTATAAAAGGTACGCTTGCTTATTAAATGTGACACCATCAATTGTGTAAATGAACTCTTTATATACGAGTTAACAGTTAAGGCGAGTTTATACAGAAAATAAAATAAAATAAGAAAGATAAACATGCCCATACATACATACATACATAAAGTCACGCCTTTTTCCCATAGGGGTAGGCAGAGACCACTTCCTTTCACTTGCTACGGTTCTTACACACATCTTTTGCTTCCTCTACTTTCATCAGTGCTCTCATACATGCTTGTCGGTTGTTGGCACTCTTGACCTGGCCCTTATATCAGGTAAAGAAACGTAAACTTGAATACCTCGGCCACATCATGAGAAATCCTGAAAGCTACCGGCTTTTACAGCTTATACTTCAAGGCAAAATACAAGGTAGGAGTGTAGGAAGAAGAAGAATCTCATGGCTGAAGAATCTCCGATTGTGGTTTAATATATCAACTGTGGGCTTATTTCGTACATCAGTGAATAAATTTCGCCATTATTCTAGCCAACATTCGGAACGGATAGGCATCAACAGAAGAAGTCATTTAGTGATTATTTATCGCGAATATTTTTTATAATATGCTGGTCAACTGACTACCGTCCAGTTCACTGTTTTGCATTGAAATTTCTATGTTCGGCAAATATTTATCCATATTTTTATATTTATTAGTAATTAATCATTTTAACCGCTTTTATTCAACTTGCAACGTATGTGTATGTTTGTCCGGGTGAAATCTTGCAACTGAATTTTAAATCAGTTATCTTTAACCGATTGAGCTGAAATTTGGTATACACGCTTATTTTGGATGACAATGCATGCTTAACTATATAACGTCATTCTAATTCCAATATGGCGAATCATCCAAAATGACGGACTAGATACTTTTTCTGTACCACCACAGTATGGGTATCAAATAAAAGGGCTTGCTAAAGAGAACACGAAAAATATTACGTTAAATTCATAATACATAAATCCAAAATATGGGGGACCATCCAAGAGGGTGGACAAATTATATTATGCATTACTACGAAATGGGTCTAAGCTATATAATATGGCGAAACAAGCACATGTCCATTGAAAGCAAAGTCCGCATTTATAAGACCTGTGTGAGACCTGTTATGACCTGCGCTGTAGAAACAAGAGCCGAAAACTCCATAACAAAAAGGATTATCCTTACAGCAGAGATGAGATCTCTAAAATCCATAGCAGGTTACACTCTAAGGGACCACTAAAGAAACTAAGATATCCGAGAACTTTGCGATGTACAAGACATAGTTAGATGGTCCCGAAACAGACGGCGCGAATGGAGAGATCATGTTGAACGGATGGACGACAACAGATTGCCGAAGATTGCAATGGATGGTCTCCCAAGATCCAGCAGACCACCTGGACGTCCACCCATACGTTGGTATAAAAGCTGGAATTCATCATCCCAGCTACAACTCTAAGAAATTAGATAACAAGGAAGATGTCTTACAAAAAGAAAGAAAAAGAAGAAGAAGACTTTATGGGTATCACATGAAAGGGGCACAAAAGAACACGAATAAGATAGAATAATACGAAAAATAATAAAACGTTACAAAATCTAATTTTCCCAGAAATTGTATATGCCGGGGATTTCTGAAGTCATTAACAGCTGAATTTTAACAAAAGTATGCCTTGGTCGACCTCATACTTTGACTTGTGTAATTTGGCAAGATAGTCGTCAACAGCATTGGTTTGCAATCTATCTAGGAGAAGGATACTTAAAAATTAAACCCGGAACTGTGTTGTGTTAGGCACAAGTTAGCTTTAAGCTGAAATAAGTGAAGCTACAACTAAATTTTAAGGTGAGGCCGTGCCGAGGACTGAGTGGCATCAGGGTGTAAGATGATGTTGTGAAAGTACCACCTCAGGGCACCGGGACGAACCCTGTTGTATATTAGCTCTTACCTATCTTAACGAAGCTCTGGGAGGGTGGACGAATATTTCTTTGGTACTCGTGGGAACGAGATAATAAAAACAGAAACAACACAAAGGAAGAGAAAACTAGAGAAAAAAAAGTTAAAATGGCAAGAAAAACTAGCCATCGAAAACGATGACGCGAAACGCCAACGACTTTGCAAAAGGCGTGATCAGGTGAATACCGAGACACAAACTCAACAAAAATTACGGCTTGATAAGGATAGACAACCTTATTGCAGATGTGATAACTACTCCATCTGTGACTTAAATCACATATTCTTTTCTTGCACGAATTATACTTAAGAAATCACACGAGTTCTGGCTCTATTACAAAACCATGATATCACATTTCCGTTAAATATAACATATCTGCTTAATACCCAGAATAGGGCCATATTCGACATGTTGGTAACCTTTTTAGAGAATATTGGTCTAGACCTTTAACAGTTATAACATAACAAAAGTATGGCAAATGGATTCTTCCAATGCCAAACCCACTCTACACACACAAGGATAGACAACGCAAACAACAGTTCTTCTTCTTCTTCTTAGGGTGCCGATCCGTTACGAATGTTGGCGATCATCAAAACGATCCGGACTTTGCCTGCAGCAATCCGGAACAGTTGTGTAGATGTTTTATTGAACCAGGTCCTGAGGTTCTTGAACCACGATATCCTGCGTTTTCCTGGTCCTTAGTATTATCGGCGTACCTGATGTTATTCAGTCTGAGTCCGTTTATCAGAATTCCCTTGTTCATCCCGTCTAGGGCTTTATTGAAGATGCGCTCCGAGTATAGGTTAAAGATAAGAGGAGAAAGTATGCAACCCTGTCGAACCTTCGCTTTATTTTTATGTAATCTGTGTGTTCACAACAGTTACAAGCATCGAAATCACAAGAAGAGCATGTCGCACGAATCGAAAATGTTCGTTAACACATGTCTGAAACAAGAGCAGCCGAATCAATTGAACAGGGAGAGGTTTTTTGGGGCACTTAAATAAAAACTTGTTTTTAAAAAGTTTTTTTACCATTAATTTATTTAATAATAACCGTATTAAGAAGTTCAAGTTGTTGCAGCCATACGTTTGCCATTTTTTTTCTTTTAATACTCGTAAAAAATTTTTTAATAAACAGTATTAATACGAATAGCAACTTTTCAGTTGCCATTTTTTTACTGCAACAATTTGTCTCACATCAAAAACTTGAAGCTATCATCTTTTTTTTTTATGACCCTCGTGTTGCTAAAGTTTTATCAGATTTAATGCCCGAGTAAAATATTGAAACTTTTGTATTTTATTTAAAGGGGACTTATATTAAATTGTATAAAACTAAAAATAAAATTATACTTTTGCTTTAGTTTTTCCGCTATTAATGCTTCCTTTCAGCAGTAAAATTGGTAATTAAACTTTTACTTTATAGGAGCAAAATAATTGCAAGCATAGGCGTCCAAAGAAATTCAACCAATAATAGGTCAGAATTTTTTATATTTTTATTATTAACTGAAAGAAACAGGCGCGTTGCATGTTTTAAGACATAAAACTGGAAACCTGTATTAGTCTGGAAGCTGGAAGCCTCTTGTATTTTCCATAAGAGCACAAGAGATAAAAGCCCAGGGCTCTGGCTTGATAGAGGTCTCAAAATGCTGAGGTAGTTTATACACAAAAAAATGTACCAAAAATTTTTTTTATTCTGCTTAATAAATTTTTTTTAATGTAAATCAAAAAATAAGATTTATATGTTTTTTTTATTAATAGTACTGCATCAATTAATGTCTAAAAAGTTTATTAGTGGTACATGTTCTTTGTTGCTATGCAAGAGATTTTTCAATTTATCTTAAATATTGTGTTTCAAAAATAGATTTATAAATATTATTTAAACATTTAACAAAATTTTACCAAATCTAAAAAAATCCCAATTGTAATTTTCAAAAAAGTAATCAATTTACTCAAATTTACTAAACTCACCATAATAATAAATAAATTCACTGAGTGAAAGTACATACTGATGTTTTAATTCAAATTTAATTTTTAATTTCTAAAAGACCTTAAAATTTTAAATGTCCAAGGGCTCCTGTCAGGACGTTTTTTTTACCATTAGACTTAATCTCTCAGACTTTATGGCAGAGAATGTATTTGTTGATCAAGTACTTGTTCAGTCTACAATGCCTTTTAAGGAACACAACTATAATAATTTTTTTTGATAATTTTGGCTTAGTAGGTACTCAGTAAATTTACACGAAGGTTTTTTAATGAAAGCTTTGTGGGCGAAATGCAAATTTAGTGGACTGTATTTTTAATAAGAGTCGCAAAAAAATGAACTAATAATGGCAAACCTTAAATATGGTACACATAAAAATCTTAGATCCACCTCGTGCTGGCTGGAGTTCGTTTTATTCTCACTTCTTCACAGACGATCCAACTGTCTCTTTGAGATACAAAGGTATACCGGTCGCCGGTGACTCCGGAAACCATGAATCCTTTTACTGTTTGATCCAATGAAGTTAAAATAATAAGAATAAATCTAACTAAATGGGGTAAATTGATTTTTTTGTCAGCGGCTTCGAGAGTAATTATGCAGGTGTTTTCTGACGTTAACATATATATATTTCGTTTTTATGATCCAGCCACCTTATTCTTGTACCTAGATCTGTTAATGGTTATTTGTTTTTCACAGCACTTTTCTTAGACCACTTAGAGGTTTCAAGTCAGTTAGAGTACAGTCTTACAACCTTTATTTTCTGATATCCAGGATGAAGACAGACTGCTCTGACTCTTGTAGGATTTTCAAACAGTAAGGGAATTTTGCAGTTAGAGTACAGTCTTTAAAACTTTATTTTCTGATACCCAGGATGAAGACAGACTGCTCTGACTTTTGTAGGGTTTTCAAACAGTAATGGAATTTTGTAAATTTTGCCTGAAATATTGGATCGTTTTGTCCAAATTTAGTGAATCTTTTGTATTTAGCTTGGTCGTATATATCTCTGCATTTACACCTTTTCAAGTTTTAAAGCCTCCAATTAGAAAAATTAGTAACTGGACATTTTGCTTTCAAGTTTCCTGTTTTGCTAAAAACGTCCATTTTAGTTTGGTAAATACGTGAAGAATTTTCTTTTTTATTACCTAACCATTCTCATTTAAAATATTATATTTAAAAATACTCGGAAATATAATTTTGATTACTCACTCACAAAAACAACACAGAATTTTTAGAAGTCAATAACTTCTTTCAGTTTTTCAGGAAATCCCAGAAGCTTTACGATTTCTAATTTCCACATATAAAGTGGAAAATAATGTATTCGTAAGCTTATAAAGTACGTGAGAATAATATTGCGTTCTACGATAAGTTCCTTTGTTGAATTTTCAGTAAAATATTCTTTTTTAAAAAGATCTCACATCACGTAAAATATTATTTTCGCAGCACAAGATTCAATATTGAAAAAGTTTTTTATGAGTTATACGTTTTTAACTTCCCAGTGGTAACTTATAGTAATGAGTCCGATTTCGCGAATCCCGAATTTTGACAATCAAATACAATAGTTTTAAAGTGGACGTCTGTGTGTGTATGTATGTATGTGCGTATGTACGTATGTTTATATGTTCGTATGTATGTTCGTATGGCTAGTTTGCATCTGATCGGCACCTTTGGGGTCGGCATGCATTTTGTTTTCGTGGTTCATATTGCCATTTCAAGTTCTTTTGATGTTTTGTAGAACTAATAAAGGCTATTAGCACTGCATCGTCGGCATATCAAAGTATCCTCATTTATTTAAAAATTATGGAATTTTGATTTTTAATACTGCAATTAATTTGATAGCCGAAACAAAGCATTTTATAAATTAAAGTTTTTATTTCTGTTGGCAAATGTCATTTTTTTTATTGCCATAAGTATAATTTGCTAGTGTAGGCCATCTCCATTAGTATATTATGCAACAAAAGTAAGAGTACTGACATGAGCCATAGATATTAATTATTCTTCATTGTAATGTTGACGAAAGTAAATTAAAATTATTTTATTTAGCTTGTAGTAATGATACAGGGTGTCCAACTGAAAACGAAACAAATCAATTTGCAGGAACCTCGTCATCATTTTAGGAAAACGCTTAGACCCGTCGATTTTCGATTAAAGAAGGACACTCTTTTCCGGTATTTTTGACTCCACTGCTTTCAACCCCAATAGAGGGAAAAATTACCCCAAAATTTGTAAATGGAAATGGTGGTCAAATACAATGTCTTTTAAAAGCTCTTACAATTCTCTATACAATAGTATTTAAATTTTAAAATTTCGCCCGTTACTTATTAAGAAATAAGATTTTAAATGTAAAACTTATCTTTAAAAATAATCCACAGTATGACAAAGATCATTTTTATTTTCAACAGGACAGTAATCCTCCGCATTATGCGGCGATTGTTCGTCAGTATTTAGAGCAACGTTTTTCACGGCATTGGATTGAAAGAAGAGGCAGCATTGAATGGCCTTCACGATTGCCAAATTTATCGCCTTTCGATTTTTTTTTGTGGGGACATCTAAAAAGTAAAATCTATAAAACACAACCAGCGTCATTGAAACATTTGCGTCAAAGAATCGTTGACGAGTGCCATCGAATTACTCCGGATATTCTTCGGAATGTGCGTGAACGTTTTGAACAATATCTTTATTATTGTATGAAAGCGGGCGGTCATCAGTTTGAATATTTAATCAATTAACTGTTAAGTAAGCAACAAAAATAGTTGAAATTTTAACATGTTAATTTTTTCAAAGTATTGGGAGGAAATGTAAAATTTAAAGACTATTGTAAAGAAAATTGTCGGAGCTTTTAAAAGACATCTTATTCGACCCCCCATGCCATAATTCTTACCCTCGCTTGGGGTTGAAAGTAGTGGAGTCAAAAATACCGAAAAAAAAATGTCCCCCTTTAATCAAACATCGACGGGTCTGAGCGTTTTTTTAAAATGTTGACAAAGTTCCTGCATATGGCAATGTTTCTTTTTCATTTGGCCACCCTGTATATTGCTGTGTGAAATACCAACAGGACATATTTGTTACTGGAAAATGAAGCCAATTTGCAACCGATTGATTCGGGACCCTTTAGAATAAACCCTACTGATAACTTTGGACACTAAATTCTAATAAGAAACACTAGGGACAAAACGACATGCAATGAATAACCCTAACATTTGGCAAACCTTATTGCAGTAATCCTTTAGACTAATTTTATCCATTATACTTATTACCAGCAGTCAACAAAATAATGGGAGTAAAATTAAATTCAGTAATAATATTTCATGCTTCACTTCATTGTTGTATTTAAAAAGTTTTTTTGATTTGCATCATACGATAAACAAGATTGACACATTTTTAATGTCTACAGTAAATATATTTGTTTTAAACTAGAATACTATTTGGCATTTATTTTAAAGGACAGTTTCTTTTTAAAACAAAGTTCCCTAACTCACGTTTTGGAAACCGGGGCTAGCCAAGAATGTCAAGAATTTTAAGAATGCGTCAGTCACTATCTCTCTTCCTCTACACTTACTTCCTGCATAGAGAGCGAGAGAGAAAGTGTAATCCAAATAAAACAATCATAAAACGTCATTTTAATTTAAATAATTGGCGGGGATCATTTATATTATGTATATTACGTTTGTATAATCTTATTAAAAAAAATGAAATTATATTGTTTTGGTATTCTTGATCCTTTAAGATCTACAAGTTGTCAGTGATGTTAATTGGTTATAAAAAGTTTAACATCGTTTGGTTGGACTTTTAAATGGGCTTTAAGAGGTTATTGGGTTTTACAAAAGCAATGTGCGCCAAGTTTATAATATTTTAAAATATGATAACTTTAAATTAATAATAGTTATCATATTATACATTTTTGTAAATAAAGTTCGCCTTTTTTTAATTGAAATGTGTTAACATGTCAAAACTTTAATCTGTTTAACTTGTAGTTTTACTAAATGAAATTTTATTTGACCTTTACTGTGTTAAAAAGTAGTATTAATTTCGTGCCAAGAGCTATTTGACTTTCAGTCAGCTGCTTATGATCTATACGGCACAGCTCCGACCTGTCCTGGAATACTGTTTCCATATTTGGAGTGCGGCAAATAAACATATTTTGAAACTATTGGATTTCGTCCAAAAAAGGGCAATTCATCTGGTCGGTGATGCCTTGCTTACAAACTCGCTCACCTTTCAGGAACACCGTAGAAAAGTTAGTGATTTGTCTCCATTTTATAGATATTTTCATGGGCGACGCTCTTCTGAAATATCAACAATCGTTTCTCCTTTAGCAGTTTCTTCGAGATTAACCCGTCAAGTTCAGTCTTTACACCCCTTCGTGGTCACTTTGGAGACCTGCAGAACATCTCTTTCCAAAAACTCGGTCATCCAACTAAAAGCGAGGCTTTGAAACACATTACCTAGAGAGGTGTTCCCCGAGGCATAGAACCTCCAGAAATTTAAGAACACACAATTCCTACCTCTTTTTACTTGGTTCTCAAGATGTTAGCATTACAGGATATCCCTTTTCGTGGGAATCAGAACATACAAAAAAATACTAAATCTTTGACAAACAAAATTTTAACTCCTGGCAGACCACTAGTACGTAGTAATTATATAGCCACTGTGTATTACAACAACGCTACTAAGTATTTATTCAGTAAACATCGTTTTGGTATTCGTAAGCGTGTTTTACTACTTTGTTAAGGTTATTAAGACTTAAAAGTGTTAATTAATTTTTGACTCAGGGCGCTTTAAAAGTTGAATTTAAGAGTAAAGTGTTTTGCGATCCATCCGGCATAAGTCCAGGAAACGTTTTATGAGAACTGTCACCATAGAACCCCCAGAGACTTACCCTCTGCATTATGAGCCCTCTCACGAAATAAAGACTGAGTGAAAACCTGGCGCATGCTAAATCGCATGCGTACTGGCGTCGCCCCTGTCAAGTCCAACCTGGCGAAGTGGGGTATGATAGGATATGACGCGACGTTCTGTGTGACTGCGGAAAAACACAAAACATGCAGCACTTAAGAACATGCGAGCTGTGTCCCTCAAAATGCACTCTCGATAATTTGTAGCTCGCTAACAATGAAGCAATCGACGTAGCCCGATTTTGGTCCGAAAAACTGTAACATTAGAATTCGGACACGAAAAAGTAAGGTAAAGTAATCAAACAAAATTACTGTTAAAATATTTTGTACACAAAAATTACGGTACTATTGTAGAAAAAAGTATTGCTGTTGTCAAAACTTCATTTCTTTTACAAAAACATTTAAAAATATTTTATGGTTTTTGTATTTGATATCTCAATATTGGCATTATATAATTAAACTTAATAAATTTTTTTGTTTTGGTACCCTTAAAATTTATTTAGCTCTTTGATAACTTCACAGTCAATTATACTGTAAATATTATGAACTGAATTCGTAACAATTCAAAAGGGTCTTGTGTGAACTAAAGTTATACCGTAATGTTCAAGCAAATCCGTATAATTAGAAGCAGTAAAACAGAATCCCGATAAAATTTCATCATCCTCATCCTTCGCTCGTCATAAAACGTCGGCACTAAAGTTCCTAGCACATCTTATCCAAAAAAATTAATCAGATGGATGAAAACAAATGGCCAATGCCGCTTTCTGAATATCTGATCGAAGTTAAAGTTTTTTGCCATTGTTGGTATTGTCGTGAATTATATTTTCTGGTCCATACTTTTTCGATGATAAATTCCAAACTAAACAAAAGATTTTTTTATTAAAAAAAGGCGATACAAATGGAGTCAAACTTGAAATAATATCCACCGAGTCCGTTTGTTTTCAATTGTATCCGTAACAAACATGGCAGCATGATTTGTAGCTTTGATATTTTAGTATACCTCTTTTTTGTTTTTTGCAGCCATATTGTTTTATGTATGTGGTAGGATTTTATTTTTTGTTAATAATCTCCTTGATGTTGTTAATGTTTTCTATCTGTGGGTTTTTATCGGTATTTTTGGTTATTTTTTAAATTTCTGCTAAAAATCAATATGACTTGCAAATAATACATTTTTCATTTAATGCAGTTAAAGCCAATGCAAAGTGTACATGATTTAAGCAAATTTACTGTTAATTTGAGAGGTAGGCAGAGACCACTACCTTTCACTTACTACAGTGCTTCCTCTACTTTCATTAGTGCTTTCATACATGCTCGTCGGTTGTTGATACTCTTGACCTGGCCTTTCTTCAAAACAATGTTGATCCGATCGAGATATGTTCGCCGAGGTCGACCTCTACCGACTTGTCCATTAAAACTCGCTTTATACATTTGTTTCGTCAATCTTCCTTTACCCATCCTTTCTACGTGTCCAAACCATCTAAGCATTTTTTATCTATCTTTGTAACCACATCTTTTTTTACACCACAGCATTCTCTTATCTCACTATTCTTCCCTTTATCCAAACGAGTCACTCCGGCTATACTTCTCAGAGTCCATTTTTTAACAGCCATAGAAAAACATATTTACAATACTGCTAGCTTCAGTGAATTCTTGAACTTCTGAACAGAATCACCAAATACATTAAAATTCAATTAATTTATTCTTTTTTATGTTCTAGTGGAGAATTGCTACCATACTTTAAGTGGTTAAGTGGTGTGGTATGTGAAACATATAAGAATGTCTCGAATAACATCTCAATCTTTTTTTTGTTAATGTTCTAATATATTTGTATATTCGTGATAATAGTAAGTTATATTGGCTTTGAATGAACATTGATACTTTTCTGTTTTACTATGTGCTTTATAAAACAGAGACCATATTATTGATACATATTCGAGTTTAGACCTAACTAACGAAGTATAAACTGATTTAAGAGAATTAATTGAAAATGCCTGACAGTTGCGTAATACGAATCCCAACATTTGACGAATCAACTGATACAGGGCTTATGTGTTTTGTAAAGTTTTATTGTTTATCAAAAATTACTCCAAGGACAGATATTTTCGTTAAATAAGGAGGCTATCATCTCAATAAACAATTATTTTGTAAAGAAAGATGTTGAGAACTATTTGGATAGATTAAAGAGATGAGAGCATCGTTAAGAGAAATGTAAAGACCTATAAGAAAACAATGTTAAAAAATTAAAATAAATTTTAAGAAAAAATGTCTTGTATATTTGTTAGGTCAAAAACTTTACAGACCACCCTTGTATGCGACAATGATTAAAAACTTACGCTTTTATTTAGGCCCATTGTTTTAATCGAGGTTGATTAACGTTAAACACGTAGTTGATGGTTTTCCTAGATGGCTAAACGCTAAAGTCCAACCCATTCCGAAAAAAGGAAAGAAGACTGTTCCTGCGAATTATCGCCCTATTGCATTGCTCTCAGTTACATCCAAAGTTATAGAAAAAGCGATTAACATAGAACTTATCAAATATCTGGAGAAATTTGAGATAATTCATGACAGAAAATATGGATTTCGACAACTTTGGTCTACTGGAGATTTGCTGTCTTACGTCACGCAGCTCTGGGCAAACACTATTAAGAAGTTTGGTTAATCCCGTGCAATAGCCTTGGATATATATAAAGCCTTCGACCGTGTTTGGCACTAGGCATTGTTAAGCAAATTATCTGCTTACAATCTTTCAACCAAATTGCGCCAATGGCTCATGAGCTTCATGCAAGATTGCTCCTTACTTGTGGCAGTTGACAATATTTCTTCTGATGCGTTAAAAACCAATGCCGAGGTCCCCCAGGGTTCCATCCTGTCCCCCACCCTATTTCTTTGACACATAAACGACCTCTTGAAAACCACGACAAACCCCATTTACTGTTTCGCAGACGACAGCACACTTGTCTCAACTATCACATCCTATCGATCACTTTCGGTGAATGATACAAATAGACTCAGGCAGGAACAGGTTGATTCCATCAATAGAGATCTTGAAGCAATCGTCGAGTGGGGAACCAACAATCTTTTTTAGTTCATCGCCCAGAAAACACAAAGCGCCACGTTTTCCAAGACAGTGATTGCCTTAAATCATTCCTTACAATGTCCGGAAATACCCTTGAATCAAGTCCCTCCATCTCTATTTTGGGAGTCACGGTGTCTAATAACATGTTTTGGCATGACCATGTTGCTAACATCGCAAAGTCAGAAAGCCAGAGGCTAGGTTTTATGTGGAAAGCAAGAAAGTTTTTTACTCCTAATCAACTGTTGATGACGTACAAGGCTCAAATCCGACCTCTACTGGATTATTGCTCGCACATATGGGGTTCAGCACCAAGGCATTCTCTTCGTCTTCTACTCTCACATATACCCTTCGCCCACTAGAACATAGAAGAGTTGCAGACCAGACATTACTCTACAGATATTTCCATGGCAAATGCTCCAGAGAAATAAAAACTCTTATATCACCACTGTCCACATTCGGCCGAAGAATTTGGCACGCTGATCAGTCTCACTCATTTACTTTCAAAATTAACACTACAATGACCAACCTCCATCAATAATTCTTCTTTAACAGGACTGCTACGGAATGGAAAAAGCTTCCAAAATCAGTTTTTTCAGATAACTATGACCTGCAACTTTTTAAAAAGCGGGTCCACAAAAATCTCCTTTCTATAATCCCTCCCTCTTCTAATAGTCGCAGTGCGGGCCGTCAGCGGCCCACACAATAAGTCTACCTTTTTTGCGACTATTTTCAGTAAAAAAAAATCTCCTAATTTTCTGTTATTTTCAATGATGCAATTGCACTCGTGCAAAATAACTTTCGTTCTAAATAGCACTAGATTTTTACGGTACAAGGTTCTACTATCTTGTTGGTTTCTTATTTTCCGCTATAAGACTCTAAAGTTAAAAAAATTTGTACTTCAAATTTTGTCAGGCCTTTGCATTATTATAACATGTGTGTATTGTGTATTATCAATCAGGAAGTGCTGCTTTACTTTGTTAATAATCGGACGGGAACTAGCATTATTGAGTAACCTATTAGTTTCTCAGTTTGTAATAAATCAATAAGTAGTTTTAAAAAAATAACCATGTTAAAAATAGTTTGTTTGCATTTCGTTAAGGCTTATTTAATTTAATTTGTCCTTGCGTTGTCCCAGACGTCTAAACAATAAAACTTGTATTCCTCAGTTTACTCTCGTTTCATTCCCAATCTAAATGTAACGAAATAAGAAAGTTGGCGCCAGTTTATTGGTTTATATTCTTGTTATTCAATAGAAACGGAAAATATTTTGAGAAATTTTCACGAGACAGTGTTATAAAGTGTGTGGTGAGAGTAGTTTCATGAAAAATTTCAGTGAGAAATAAAATACCTTATTGCTTTAAGAAATTCCAGAGTCAGATGTACTATTTATTTTTGTAATAAATGAATAACTGCAAAATAAATCATAACTCACAATACAAATACCAGAAGTGTTAATAGATGCCATTTTAAAATTAAAAGATATTACTGGAAAATCTGTCAATTTGGTTTTAATTTAATCTTACTTTCTGATGTTGATGTTGGAAAGTATCATTACTTTCGTTTTGCTTACATTTATTTTCATTCCTTTGATTTTCAGGGCATCATGCATAACATTAACTATCGCCTGCAATTTCTCTTCAGATGACGCTAATATGACTTGTCAAATATCAAATAACCAATAAAAATAAAAAAGATAACAAAGAGGTTTGTATTATGTTTGTAGGCATAAAATAAAATATTATAAATAAATAATCTGTAGAGATCATACAGATAGGTTATTTACAGACGACTTGACAAAAATTCTGCATTTTTGAATCCATAAAATTCCAACGACTAATTTCACTGAATACCTTTTTAAATCCCAAGTCTTGTCCTTTTTAATAAAGCACGTATACTACCCTAATCTTTAAGACCCTAAGTTCTGTTTTCTTTTAATAAAGCACGTATACGAGCCTAAACTTAATGACCAGAAGCTTCATTCCTTTTCAGCTACTCACGTACACTCGCAGTATCAATGTAAATATGTATGACTCTAAAATTCCTTTCCGCAAAGTTAAGCATCATCTACGAACCGTCATAAAACTAACGACCTGGGGGACGAAGATAAAAAGGATAGGCAGAGGTACACCGACAGTCAGTCACTTTTGACACAGTCTCTTAACAGCCTCCGACACACAGTCTCTCGACAAAATTCGACACTGTCGCGCATTGCCTCTCCTGCCAATTTTTTTTTTCGTTTTGCTAAATAAACGTAGCTAACAGTAATTCCAATAGTTCATCATTTTCCTAACACTTATCACACAATATTCCCAAATATCTATCACAAGCCCCTACTTTTCATTTAGAAATTTGGGGGTTAAAAATGTTACTCGAAATCAGTTCGATGTTAAGCAGAATTTTTTTTTGCAGGTGCCATTTTATAACCCAAAAAGTATTTCGGATTTTTATAATATGAAAAAAACTAAAAAACTAAATATATTTATTTCATTTGGCTGCTCCACACTGTATATTTCAAGATCTTTTAATTTAGTGGTCTTAAACGATAAAAATTTATCTATACCATCAAAAAGGTGTTTAACTTATTTTATTTTAAATCTATCCTTCACTTTAATTATATGTTTAACCTAAAATGTATTAAAAACAATTACTAAATTGATCTAAGATTTTTTAACGTTTTAGGCAGGATTTATATAAGATTATTTTATTTGTTTTATAAAATGTCGACTTACATTTGCAATTAGTGCTATGTATAAAAATTATTTGCTGTACTAGCAATACTAAACTACAGTAAAATATGAAAGCATACCTTTGTTTGTAATTCCCCATTTTCTCAGTATATATTTACTTTGGAAGCAGTCAAAACTATTTCTGCAGTCAAACTATTTCAACGGTGCTATTTAAAACTAAACGAGTTTAAATTAATTTACTGGCTTATCTGTACGAGACACAGCCTTAGTCTATTTTGGAGTTAATTTTAGAGATCTACAAAAGCATTGGTGTAGTAGCATGCTTGGATATTCAATTCACTTAATCTTGTAACATTAACCTTACAGAATATTTGCATGTACCCACTTACTAGTTTTTAAACAAGATTTTAACAAATTCTTAAATAGGTCCTTTTTTTATTTTAATTTGGCATGGTAATAAAAGAAGGTTAAGTTTTTAAATGCTTTAAAAAATAAAGTGTTCGCGCTACTCCCTTTAATATTGGGCAAAACACAACTTTATGAGATCCTAGCGGCCATAACTTGAACTTTTTAAAAGGACTATCTTTTGTTTCGTTTCGTCCGTTGTGTGTTTTTATTGGTTAGGTTACGCCTTTCGGGATCATATGATACAGCGATTTCAGCGCCACTATCGGTAAATATTTGGCCCAATATCAAATAAATAGGCGCGACGATCATGTTTTTAATTTTAGTACAAAATAACATTAACTTTTTATTATGTCCTTATTATTTCGATGAGACTAGTTCTCAGTAATCATTTAGCTTTTTGAAGAATAGCACGATACGTCATAGTGATCAATCATTTAATTTTACATTTATGGTCTCTGTGCATCAGTTCCAATTTTTCTAAATATTTCTTTCACCGCTAAGTTTGTGTAATTATATTCTGTTAATTCTCATAAGACATTCCTGTGTTCACAAAAAGATTAAACGAAAGTCATTGCAATGACTTATGTTACTTTCAAAAGGGCAGCATTTTATTATTGGAGCGGAAACGCTTAATCGTGGAAACTCTCAGTACGGATTTCTATTACTAGCTTTGGAACCAACGAGCATCATTTTATAATAAGTCCCTTTTTGCATATTAATTGCCGATTAACGCTAACTCCAATTCTCTCAAATATACAGTCCACCAATTACTCTCGGTGGATGTGTGATTCTTGGACTTCAACCCCGTAGAATTTTATAGCTACCCAAAATATAAATTCATTTAAAAGGCTGTTTTATTGAAAATTTTTCGTAAAATAACTGAACAACCTTAGCATAAATTATAAATATTTACCTCATTACACTTAAATAAAATACACTCCTTGATAAAACGAACACACCAACATATTAAATCCTACAAATTGCTATTATAAATTAATTTTTTATGGACATTGGTTACATTTAAAGTTAAAAAAAAAGTATTCGGATACTTTAAAAGTGAAATTAAAATTATTCTTAGGACTTAAAAACAAAATTATTTTTGGAAATTAGTACTTTCAACTGTTCAATTCCTCTCTGAAAAATTCCTTGATTTTTAAAACTACTCAGTATGACCCTGACGCCGACAAAAAATCATCTAAAAAACGTGCATTCATTATCCCTCCAGAATATTCTGAAAGGGTCGTGTGCAATTTTAAAAATCAGCTATACGATCACGCGAAAAAGACGGTTACGATTTTTGACCAATAAAAACGCTGAATTTAGCACGAGAAAAGAAGCCACGTTTGACCCGGCTTTTGGCCTCTCGCCCTTTTTCCATTTCAACAGCCGAGCAATAAACAACGCTCGCGTTCAGAGCACCGCTTCTCTCTTTCCCATTTCGACTTTCAAGCAATGCACAACACTCTCGCCGCTAAGAGAACCTCTTTTCAACACCACGTGGTAAAATGCACATAAATATAATCAAATCAAATAAATTTAATTCAAAGCTAACAACCAGTGAAAATATTTTGAAGATACAGGAGGCTTGAAACTGTAAGCTCCATGTATTAAAATATACAATATATTTTCGATGACAAGTGTGTTGTTTTATTTAATGTGATAACAAAATTCACGGCGATTAAAGACAGTAAACCCTTTAGCATACAGCACGTAAAAAACCCATCGAGCCAGCTTGACTGAATTATCGAAGGAATCTAACATCTACGTTGCGGAAGACGTCGTCAACATCAAGAGTGAGTCGAGGCCATAAAGGTTTCAGTGAAGCTGCCCACACCTCAGCGCATTTCCACAGATTTTTGCTTCTATTCGTCATTGCTCGCTTCTCGTCGTCGTTGCCGGCGAGCTTAATTATAATGTTGAAAAAAGTAAAATATGATGTAAATAGGACACTAAACGCGAAATTAATGGTGTAAGTGCGACACTAGTAGCGTGTGTTGCCTCCTTTACTTCGGATCACAGCATTTTTGCCTATAGTCATGCTTTTAATTAAATTTTGGATAAAATCTTGAAAATTCATACACATGATGTAATAACTGCATTTTTAAGTTCGCTCAGATTTTTAAGTGCTTCTTAAGGTTCTTCTTAAGGTCTTCTTTTCTTTTTTTGAGGTCTTTTTTTCTTCTTCCTTTCTTCCTTCCTTCCTTTCTCCTCGCTTCTTTTCCTGTCAAAAAGTGTTTTTTTAGCAATCCTGCGCACTATTTTTATTTCGGTGGTTTCTAATAATCTCTTTATGTTCGATGTATCTGGTCTAGTATGTTAATATAGGTCGGATGACCGCCTTGTAGATTCGGGACAAATCAACAATTCCAACTATTATCAAGTATACATGGAGGACTACACGAAAAGCGCAAGTCACGACATCTTAACTTTTTAACAAGCACTATATCTGCTGACTGAAAGTATTGAAATATAAAAATTATAGAAAACTATAATAATTTTATGGAACTCTAAAAATTCTTGACTGCGAAAATAAATATAAAATGTATAAAACTGATTATTAAAGAACCAGTTAATTTTGCTGCATGTTAACCTATACTATAGGTAGGTTGTTTTCTGAAGTCGACCCACATATGCCTATAGTATGCAACGAAATTAACTGGTTCTTTAAAAATCAGTTTTATATCTTTTATATTTATTTTCGCCGTCAAGAATTTTTGGAGTTTCTATGAAGAAGATCAAGACTAGGAAGCCTAAGTACTTACTGCCTCTTCAGGGCAGCTATTTTAAAGGTTTAAATTGCCATGATAATCGCTAATACCCGTTAACGGATGAGCACTAAAAGTAACATCCTGCAATAAAAATGCAACATTCGACAGCTCAGCAAGATTGTTAAAAAAAATATATTAAATTTTTTTAATTTCTCAAAAATTTTAATTTGGAGTTTATCCACAAAAACTTTTGCAATCTTTTTTCTGCTTTTTGAACCCCGGCTCGTAGGGTTTGGGTAGTAACAAAACTTTCGTTATGCGATAGTTTTGACTGTTAAAAATATAAGTAATATATCGATTATATAATTTTTGGCAATATAACTCTTGCGCAGTTTTCAAAATATATCATTTATTTAAAAAGGTCAAATAAAATGCTTATCCTTACGAATTAAAAAAGAACTTTTGGGTTTTTCTGTCATACATACATACATACATACATACAGTCACGCCATTTTGTCGTAGGGGTAGGTAGAGTCAACTTTTTTTCACTTGCTGCGGTTTTTACACACGTCTTTAGCTTTTTCTGCTTTCATCAGCGCTTTCATACGTGCTCTTTGGCTGCTTCTACCTATAACCTGGCCTTTTTTTAAAACATTTGAGATTCATACAAGAGATGTTCGCCTAGGTCGACCTTTATCGACTGCCTATTTACACTTTAAATAAATGTTTTATTATTTATTTTATACATATCCTCTACGCATTTATTTATCTTTCTTTATTACTTCACCACAGCGCACTATTCCCCATTTTATCCATCAAAGTCGCTTCAGCTATACTTCCGAGACCACTCATCTCCTAAGCATTGATCTTACTTTTAGGCTTTTTTTACCAAACCCAACATTTACTACCAAACATAAGTGTAGGGATCAGCACTTCTCTATGTACAACTGATCGTGCCTTTTTAACACGTTCTGGCTGCTTATAAAGTTATACAGAGCCTCATTTATTAGCTTCCCTGCCAACACCTTTTGCTCAATTTCATACTTCCATCTCTCGTGAAATTTGAACCCAAGTATACAAAGTCATATACCTGTTCCTTTAATTAGCATCTTGCAGTTTGTCATGCTTTCTTCTCTTGTAAAAATCATTACTTTCGTCTTGCTTGCATTTACTTTTTTAGGGCAATATGCATAACCTACGCCTGCATATCCTTTTCAGATGATGCTAATAATATTACCTGTTCATTTGCGTAAAGAAGGCATTTGACAAACAAATTATTCATTTTTAATTCATGCACATTCTCTTTTAAATCTTTTAAACAATCGTCCATGTATAAGTGAAACAGCCATGGCAAAGCTACACATCCCTGTCTTACCCTTTTTTCTGTTGTTAAACCAGTCGGTGTAAGCACCGTTTATCCTGACACAAGCAGTGGAATCCTTGTAAAGTGATTTCAGTGCTCGTATTAAACTACCTCTCACCCCATACATAGACAATGTCGACCAAAATTCACTTCTCACCACTCATAGGCATTTTCCAAGTCTATAAAAGCGCAGTAGACCTGACTTCTAGCCAAAAATTTTTCGACAATGGTTTTATTACACATATAAACAATAATAAATCAACTTTAATAATTTATCGATAAATATTATACTGACGAATATATAAATTAATTATCATATGTCAAAATAATGAATTGACAGTTTTATTCGTGAATGTTAAGGTGCGTTTTTATGTTGACGGTTAATGCTGAATTTCGGCGCGCATCAGTGCCGGTGTTCAATCATAACAGTTTAGCCTCCACATTACTTCCTTACAGAGACCGTTCCTTACGGGCGATAATATTCTGGAAATCTCTGTAAATTTTCGGGTGGAGTGTTGTCAAAGGATTTTTATCTGCAGTGTGGCTATTGTCATTTAATATCATTCAGGCGTTTTACTGATACAGTGACAGGTACGTAGAGTACGTAGATATTTAACATTTCTAATCATTCTTTGCAAACCCCGTGTACTGTGAAGAAGTTTTCAACGCATCATCCATTACCTTCGACCTTCCTACTATCTACCACATTAATATATTTTTTATTTTGTCAAGTGGATGTTCACAAAGAATTTTTAATACAACGGTCTACATATGTCAATTTTTTATTAAAAAAATTAATATCTCAAAAAGTATACATTTTAGACATATAGTATTCTATAAAAAGCGACTAACATTTCAAATAATTGCGAAAATGTAATAATATATGAAGTGTTCGATTTAAAATAGAAAAGTAGCATGTCTGTCAAAATATTTTGTTTAAATTATTTATTCTACGTCTACGAGTTTTATTAAATATCGTGGTAAGTTTTCAAAAAACAAATGGTTTCTTCCCATCATGACACACCTCGATTTGTGTTCTTACAAATGTGTGTCGTTAAATTATAGTTTTATTAATAACTAGCGAACTTTATGAATTGAAAGATAAATATAAATAAAAGTTACTCGCAAATACAACCCCCTGGGGTACTTTTGCAGCTTCGTACGCAGTGCAATGATAGTTCGTTCACCTTATGCCCTATATAACCCGTTTCAACGATCAGTCTACCTGCGATGTTGCGGTGTTTTATCTGAAAAGTGCTTACTTTTCCGAACAACTGTTGAAAAATGCACCCAGATAGTTGAGAGATCTGTTTTGCGATATGAGTTCAGGAAATGTCAGCATACATTATGAAACAACGGATAAAATAAAACTTTTTAGTAGGAAAACCTACAACAAAAACCCGGAATTATTTTTGTTTCAGTTTCAGTTTTAATGACAATCAGTACCAAATTTGTTTTTTTGCACAATGAATAATAAATTGATATTTATTTTTCGTTTACGAAATGAAAAATATAAAATTTAAAATACTTATACATAAATACCTAAGTTGTGTAATTTAAAAGCTTGAAGCTTACGTTTTCCAATCTTTAATAAAAACGACAATAACTTTTGTTTTAAGCGGTAAATTTAGCCTTACTTTGGGACACAATTTAAAAATTTTGGTAATAATCACAAATATTGTGATGGAATTTTTTAAATTTGTGTTGTAAAAAAGCATTGTTAAAAAGCTTAAACTTAAACGTTCTGTTATTCTTATACAAAAATTTTACCTCTAAATTTTAAGCAAAAATCTCTTTTTCCACAATTTTGAAATATTTAATATTTAGTAAGATTGTAGATTGTTGATTGTAGGGTTGGTCGTGAAGGCTATGCATCCTCTCAAGCACTTTTTAATTGTTTTGGTTAAAAGATTTTTCCATAATGCAATTATCCAAATTTTTATTATTCCTTGGTCTAGCGGTTGACAATGTGTTGTAGTGTTAGGTGGCAAAAACAAACGATATGTAAGAATATCCGAATATAATGCGTTGTCTAAGATAATTTTTCTTTATTGACGTTGCATTTTTCTGTCAAATTTGTGCAGTAAATCTATCATGAGATCTTTGATCATACAGGTCTTCTTGTTGTAGTACCAGTTGACTTGTAGTTTATTACCCTTAAAGCCTTAAAAACATCGAGAATTTTTACTTCTACCAATTACTCAGGATAAAAAACTATTATATGCCTTATGCGTGGTTGACAACGCAATTTTTTTAATATTTACCAGAATATAAAAACCTATAAAATGTGTCTACCACTAACATAAACAATTCCACCATTAAAAAACCCTAAACAATGATATTCTTATATCACACTTTTTAGGATGACCCAAATGTCATGTTGCCAAGTGCGCCAATATGCGAATTTCTAGGTTTATCCTGATAAACAGTCGATTCAAAAACGCAATCAAAAATGCAAAAACGTACCCGAGCGCAGATGCTGCCTCGGATCATACTCTACTTAGTGCAAAAATATGCGTAAAGCTAAAAAAAATTAGGAGAACTCGGCCAAGACAATTAAAATACGACCTACAACTACTTAAAAATGATAAAGGTAAAGAGAGATTCACCTCCACTCTCAACCAAAATATCTCCCGTAAGACTCATGCAATTCTAGTTGATGTAACGCCCAAAGGAAATGCCAATAATATTGATCTTTAGTGGGAAGCCATAAAAGGAGCAATGCTAGAAGCAGGCAAAATTCTACAAGCTAACAACGAAGTAAAAAAGCACGAATAGATGACTGACGATATATTAGACCTAATGGGCAAGCGAAGGCAGCTGAAGAACAAGAACCAGAATGAACACATCAGCTGATCCGAAGTAAGATAAAGGAGGCTAATGAAAATTGAATAGAAGTTTGATGTGAAGAAATGGAAGAGCTACAACAGAAACATGATAAATTTAATATTCACAAGAAAGCCAAAGAAATATCTGGCATACAACGCAATATTCCACATCATAAGGAAAGCTGATGGAAAACTTATTCTAAACCCAGACGAAATTAAAGGGGGATGGACTCAATACATCTGTCAACTATTTGAAGATAATCGGGAGTATAACATAGTCTACGAAAATGAAGCTGAACAGGGCCCAAGCATCATACGGTCCGAAGTTGAACAAGTAATCAGGCACCTAAAAGCTAGAAAAACTCCGGGGCCAGATCAAATACCAGGAGAATGGCTCAAATTACTGGACAATAAAAACATTACAGTACTAACTCGTATCTTTATTGATATTTATGAAACCAGTCAAGTTCCAGTGAGCTGGCAGAAATTCACGTTCATCCCTTTGTCAAAGTAAAGTAATGCCACGTCTTGTAATGATTTTTGACTAAAAAGTCTCATAAGCCCCCCTTTAAAAGTACTACTTTGTGTTGTCCAAAAGCGTATACACAACAAATGCGAAGAAAGCATAAGTGAAGAACAATTCGGCTTACGAGGCGGCTTAGGTACCAGAGAAGCGCTATTTTGCATGAACACGCTACTTCAAAGATGTTGGAAGGTAAGAAAGCCGGTGTACCTATGTTTTATCGACTACGAAAAGGCTTTTTATCGCGTACAGCATAATAAACTTTTACAAACTTTGCAGAATATACCCCTCGATAATAATGATATACGTTTGTTATTTTCTCTCTACTAAAATCAATCTGCCACAGTAACACTAGATGGAGAGGAGACCACTCAGATACCTATAAAGAGAGGTTTAAGACAGGGTTGCATTTTGTCTCCTACACTTTTCAACCTCTACACGGAGAATATATTTAAGGGGGCAACACAATCTGGTGAAGAAATAAAGATTGGAGGCGAAACATTAGTAATATTCCTAGCTGAATCATTGAAAGAATTACAATGTATGTAAGACAAGATAAACAAAGAAAGTAATAGATGGGGGAACTGAAAATCGATGTCAAAAAAACTAAATTTATGGTTGTTAGCAAAATAATTGTTGGCCCGAAAAGAATAACACTTGATGGTGAGAATATGGAAAGATTTCAGCAATTAAAATATCTTGGAAGCTGGATCAATCAGTCGATGAATACAGACGAAGAAAACAAGGCTAGAATAGAAATAGCTAGAAAAGCATTTCTAAAACTCAAGCCACTCCTCTGTGCCAAGCAACTTAACATTCAACTGCGGGAAAGGGTAACCAAGTGCTATGTATGGTCTATTTTGTTGTAATCTTGCGAAACATAGACGCTTCACCAAAAAATTATTGACCGCATTAGTGCATTCGAGATGTGGCCGTACAAAAGGATGCTTAAAATTTCGTGGACAAGCCGAACTACCAACGAATAGGGCACGATAGAGAACTCTTAACTACCATCAAGCGCCGCAAACTGGAATACTTGGGACATGTGGTGCGTGGACCACATTATAATTTGCTTCGGCTTATTCTGAATGGCAAGATCAAGGGAAAAAATGGATAGGCCGCAAAAAGCTATCTTGGCTTCGAAATCTCCGACAATGGACAGGTTTAACTGCTAGGGAACTTCTCCACGCAGCTCAAGATAGAGATAGATACAAAAAAGTAGTCAATATGGGAGTTGTCAACGCTTGAAAAAGCAAGAAACTGTAAGAAGAAGAAGTTCTGTTTAAAACAGCGTTGGATTTTATTCTGAATGTTAATTTAGAATAATTATTACAAGAATCATTTCTTCCTGAATAATCTCCTAGCCAAATGGGAACAGATCTGATTTAAAACAGCTTTTACATGGAATACGTACCTTTATTGGCAACAGTGCCTACTAACCTGTTCGCCAGATTCGTTCGTAGTAAAAGTTAGTTTTGACTATAATTACTTATTTGTACGGTTGCAAACTTAAATCACTATTTAATAAAATAGACGGTGGCTCCTTTATCGATATTATACAGGCCGCATGAGACACCAACCTTAATAATTATGTTATCGCGTAAATTTTGTCCACGAGTGTACTGTAAGAAATAATAATATCGTATTTTGCTAAAAAACTATATTTCGCAAAGCGTATTCAAACTATCAATGTATTACCAATGCATCTGTACACTTTTGTCTCTTCTTAAGCTCTCCTTGCTTACAGGGTGGATCCAAATATATCTTACAGTACCCATGTGTTTTTTTAATTTCTATACTATTAATTTTTTATCTTTTTTCTTTTTTTATCTCAATACGATGATCTGTCAGACATAATTTTTTTAGACGACGCCGACGATGTCGCGACAAAATACAAAATTATAATATTGTGACAACAAAAAAAACCAAATTATTTTATAATGTAGAAGATAATACTTCAACAATTCCTTAGTTGTAATTACGTGGGATCTAAAAATGTTATCCAGTAAAAAACAAAAAATCTAAAAAAACTATTTGTGGACATAGAGTGGGTCAAACCTAATCCATTAGTGGTTATATTTATTTTCTAAATGTAAACCCGCTTCGAACTGAACGGTAAAATGCATCAGTATTATTTTTCCCATATTTTTCTCGTCCTTCGTAATTTGTCCTTGTGTTTTTAGATTCGGTATCCATTAAGTCAAAGTGGATGGTCGCTATCTCATTACTATTTGTGGTTATTCGTTTTACGCAGACAGTTCGTTTGAGTTTGTCGACCTTTTGCTCCATATTGAAGCCAGAGAGCTGATTCAATATTCTGCCTGGTTATTTCAAATAGAGAGTTTTGCGTAACAAAAGATAATAAATAAAGATAATATTGAGATAAAACAACAGGTGAGTGCACGAAAAAAAAACATGAATAGGGCGAACAAACTTAAAATGTATTTTGAATTATATGTCTTGTATTCCATTTAAAATATCAAGGGGTATTTAAATTGTAGTAGTTTTGGAGATTTAATAACAAATAACTTAGAAAACTAGTTGTTTTTTGCTTAAGTTTCGAAATTTATTTTTTAACATTTACACGAGGGTTGTCTGAAAAGTTTTCGACATAGCAAAGAAACAAAATATTTTTTCCTTAAATTTTTGTTTGTTTTTCCCCTTGTATGTCTGCACACTTCTTCCAGCGATACTTCCATCTCTTTTAATCATTAGTTATAGTATATTTTACGAATATACGGTGGTTTATCGTTAGAAACTCGATAACCAGCAATCAACTGTACAATTAAGAAGTACGAAAGTATTCCCTCAATATTTTTAAACAAATTTCGTATATAACGAATTTTATTTTATGAGGGACTTCTTGTTTGTTTGTTAGCACGGTTAATTTTGCAACTAAATCTGTTTTTAATAACTTTCTTTATTGTACGTAATAAAAGAAGTAGAAAAGTAATCCAAATAAAGTTCACTAATTTACTAAGCTATTAAGCTTTACATATGGAAGATCTGAAACAACTAATGGATAGACTAACAACCAGTAGCCACTAATATGGACTGGATATCAACATGGATAAGACTAAATATATGATCATAAGCAAGAACAACGTTCCCACCTTACAACTAAGATTAGAGGGTGGGACAATTGAAAGAGTCGACAAATATACATATCTCGGCACCATCATAAATGATCAATGGGACCACTCGCAAGAAATTAAAAGCCGAATTCATTAAAATGTCAGCAGTTTTTAAAAGTCGAGACCTAACCATGAACACAAAACTAAGAATGTTACGCTGCTATGTGTTTTCCGTGTTACTATACGGAGTGAAGTCATGGACACTAACAGAAGCAATGACGAAAAAGATTGAAGCATTCGAGATGTGGCTCTATAGAAGGATGCTAAGGGTATCATGGACAGATTATGTAACAAACATTGAAATCCTTAGAAGAATGTCAAAAAAAAAGAAATCATGAATATAATTAAAACAAGAAAAAAAAATATCTAGGTCACATCATGCGAAATGAAAACAGATATAATCTCTTGCAGTGCATATTACAAGTAAAAGTGAAAGGAAAGAAAAGCGCCGGAAGCAGAAGAATCTCATGGCTTAAAAATTTAAGAACTTGCTTCTCCATGACAACCACCGAACTATTCCGAGCAGCTGTAAATAAAGTTAGATTAGCCAATATGGTAGCCAACGTCTGGAACAGATAGGCACCTGAAGAAGAAGAATTAAGCTTTAAAATAGCTTGTTGATTCATTTTTGTTAAATTTTTAGTAAGATTTCTAGAAAGGTAATTAGTAATCCTGGGTTATCATTGCAGAGGGTACTGACATTAAAATCGTATGGTACCGATTTTTAAGAAATTATACTTAATGAAAAAATGCTCTTTATTTGTTTATCTAGACGAAACTTGGATGTTTGCTAAAGGTGGCTTTGTGTTTTTTGATACTGGTGTTTTTGGACCGTTTAGTTGTTCCAATGTAGACACTTTTACTAGTGCATGGAGTGCGATAAACACCTGCAGAACTTGGTGGAGCTCTCTTATCCTTGGCACTTATTGTTATTATTTGATCTTTTGCATACGTCTTAGTCTCTTTTCTGATAAGTCCGACGTTCAGCGTAAGTTTTATACTGACAGGTAAAGTCCGGAGTGAGAACAATTCAAATTAGAGTACTGTAGGTAATGTTACTGTTTATTTATTTTTATTTTTTGGTCGACCAGGTACCGTCCAGATCGCTCAGTTGCAATAAAATGCGTGTGTTTCGCAAATATGTTTCCATAAATGTAAACTATAATAACAGAATACAAGAACGTAACTATACCATTAGGATATCTTGTATGTTTCTTGAACGTTACAGGTGTCCATTTAGTCACAGTTTTGAACCTTTCAATAACTTTGAAATAAAATATTTCTGAAATTATATCACCCAACAGTATCCGTGATTCGTATACAAATATCACACCCTTTACAAATTCGAAAACCCCACTTTAAACAATTTTGTCTAAAACTTAATGGATCGGACGACAAGAACTTTGATTTTAAATGATAAAACAAATGAAACAAAAAACGTTACATAAAAAAACTTTTAAAATAAATAAATACAACTTTCAATTCACGTGGACAGGCAAACAAAATGTTATTACAGAAAATGTAATTATTAGTTGTCAATTCAACGGCAATAAATTTGTCCCTATTCTGCCACACTGGGTTGTGTAACAATATTGAGTTACGTAAAAATCCACTATAAATATTTTAGAAAGCCACTTGCTATAAAGGAAATCAGACACCCACCTGTATTCTTTCATTACAGAGTTGTGTAACACACATTTTGAGATTTTTATACAGGAGGAATAAATATAATGTTTTTTATTTTTTATAACTATATAATATAAACGCGTTAAACATTAACTAAATATAAATTCCTAAAATAATAAAAAAAAAAATTTTGCGGGTAAAACTTTTAAAAATGTACAAAATAATAAACAAAAAAAACCATTGGATATAGGTCTAAACCGTTAAACCAAAAGGTATTTAAATTATTATCATGATTTAAATTAAAACAAGCATAAAAGTGGATATTTAATTATTTCTTGTACTAATAATCATTAATTTTTCATGGTAACATCAAAAATCGGCGGATCGTCACTTACTCTTACTTACTCTTCGCGGACGATATTTTCCTCATCTCCGAAGATCCAGATAAGATAAAGAAAAAGATGCAACAATTAAATATAACATCAAAGAAAATAGGGCTGAAAATAAACATCAATAAAACCAAGATCATGTCATCCAATCACATTTAATTATCACTATCTAACGAGAACATTAAAAACGTTGACGAATACGTATACCTGGGTCACGTCATTAAACTGGGAAAGGAAAATCAAAATTCGGAAATAACGCGAAGAGTGAAATTAACCTGAGCTGCTTTTGGAAAACTAAAGTACATTCTAGAAAATCCAGACATTCCGATGTATTTAAAACGCAAAGTTTATGACATGTGCATTTTGCCGGTAATAACGTATGGCCTCAAAACAATGGCAATCATAAAAGGCAGTGCAGACCGATTGAAAAAAACACAAAGGGCAATGGAACGAGCAATGGAACGAGCAATGCTTCCAGTTTCCATAATAGACCGAATCAGAAACGAGGATATAAAAAGACGAACAAAGGTAACCGACGTAATCCGCTACATGGCCGAAATGAAATGAAAGTGGACAGGACACGTTGCAAGACAGGATGACAGTGAATGGACCAACAAAGTGATCCACTGGCGCCCCAGAGAAACAAAGAGAAGTAGTTAAAGACCGCAAAAGCGCTGGCTGGATGATATCAGGGAGGTCACCGGTAGAAACTGGGCACTACTAGCTCAAGATCGACAGGAATGGAAAAGATTTGGAGAGGCCTACGTCCAGGAGTGGACCGGATAAGGCTGAAGAAGAAGAAGAACATCTTTGCTCTCGCTTTCTTGCAATTTGTGGAAGTGATTTCGTGAAATGGGACGGAAGTGTGTGACAGTGTAACAGGAAGTCTCGGAAGCGCGCTATTTGATTTAACGAATGGGCGCGTGGTGGTAGAATTGGCCGTCAGATAGCCGTCAACCAATTTTTCGAGAGGTCGGTACTGTCAGCCATCAGTTGTGCACTTAAGTTACAGTGTAAACTGTGGAGTTTCGATTGAGGGGGAAAAAGTGGAACAAGTAAATGAATTTGTGTACTTGGGTTCAAAGTTTACTAGAGATAAAAAGTATGACAGTGACATTGAGCGAAAGGTGTTGGCAGGAAGACAAATGAATGGGGCACTGCGTAGCTTTATGAATAGCCAGAAAGTGTCAAAAAAAGGACGTTTGGTGGGTCATAGAGGTGTGTTGGTTCCTACACTTGTATGGTAGTGAATGTTGGGTTTGGCAAAAGAAGCATGAAAATAGGATTAATGCTGCGGAGATCAGTAGTCTGAGAAGTATAGCCGGAGTGACGGTGAGATAAAGTAAAGATAGTGAGATAAGAGAACGCTATGGTGTAAAATAAGATGTTGTTACAAAGATGAATAAAGGAATGCTTAGATGGTTTGGACACGTAGAAAGGATAGATAAAGAAAGATTGACGAAACAAATAAATAGGGCGAGTGTGAATGGACAAGTCGGTAGAGGTCGACCTCGGAGAACATATTTCGATCAGATAAACATGAAAGTAGAGGAAGCAAAAGATGTGTGTAAGAACCGTAGCAAGTGAAAGGAAGTGGTCTCTGCCTACCCCTATGGGAAAAAGGCGTGACTTTATGTATGTATGTATGTATATTATATAAGATTTGCTGTAATATGCGTTAACTATATAAATAAATATTTTGATAATAAGTCTTAATAAAGTGCAGATCATTAATCAAAAATTCAAGTTTGTAATTATAAATAATCATTCGAATAAAATATTTCAGTATTTAGCTTTTTAAATTTTGAGGTTAATTTCTGTCACTGTCAGTGTCAATTAAATAAAATACAATTTTTATTAAAAAATAATTGTTTGTTAGGAAAAATCATTTTAAATAATACCTGACCCATTTTTTTCAAAATATATTTTTAAAATTGCCCATTACTAAAGTGAGATGTCAAATGTTACACATCATTTGCGACTACTGCAAGGCTCGCTCGTTATTATTTAAATTTTCTATCAAATAAAAAAAAAAAGAAAACAAGTGGAGGTTGTATCAATGTATATTATGAATTTTGTTTATTGTAAGCGCCGTGGCTTAAAAGGGTTGTTAATCCAAGAATTATGTATATTTGAACTGAATATTTAGAAGGGGTTGCAATTAGTTCAGATCGACAGAAAGAATGTAACCGGCTTATATAAACAATGAGTTACCATAATATAAATGCTCGTTCGTTCCGGTGCAAATAATATAAATCCATACTGAGAGTTTCCACGACCGTTTCTGCTCAAAGTATGAACTCCTACCCTTTTGGATGTAACATTATTATTTGGCGCGAATATTTATTTAAATTAAAATTAGTATTTATCATTTAGTAAATGTGCCACAATACCCAACAAATTATTTTTAAGCATTTTATTTTTATTGTCTTTCCTTATTTACGGTACAGTATATAGGTACTCAGAGATGCAAAAAAAGAATAATAGTTTAACCCCATTAATTAAATGTCACGTTGTGCAATTTGTTATTTTATTTTTGAACAAAAGATAATTTAAGTACGTATTATATAATAAACTCAATACCATTATAAAAACCGTTCATTGTTTTAAAAAAATAAAAATCAGCGAAAAATTTGCTATCCAATAGGCTGTTGAAATAAAAATTGATATTTTCAGTTTTGCTTTTTAGATGTTAGATTTATGATACGACAAAATATTTAAAACTTCGTTTTAAATTATTATTTGAACTTTGAAGATTTTAAGTTTTAATTACAAATCGGGAATAATAAGCACAATATAAATAATCAATGAAAATGTAAAACACACATTTTGTATTAGGAAAATTTCTTTAATACAACCTTGGCCACATTTTATTATTACTATTATTTATTCTACGGTGCCTTTATTTCAAAACCAGTCAGTCCAAATAACTTTTGATTTGCGTAAATTTAAGAAAAATAAAAAAAACGTCTTATTTTAAATCAATGGGGAGGTTTAAAAATTGTTATTCTGCTGTTTCCAAGTGGCACCCTTTTAACATACCCCACCCATTCTTTAAAATATCAAATAGCAACCCCTAATTTTTAATACATCTAGTAAAAATCCAAAAAAAATGCAAATTAGCCATATAAAACAACAATTATTCTAACGATTTATTTTGCGGAAACATTAAACATAGCGAAATTACAACAGAAACTAAAATAAAGTTATTTACAAAAACTTTCTTAAATGTATTTGCAGTAACTGTTCAAAGTGTGCTCCGTTATTTTGTAGGCAATAATATTAACCTATTTTCAAATTTCTCTTAAACTCTTTGCAAAGTTTCGCTAGTAATTCATCTAATATCTTGGAAGGAGTTTTGTTAACTAATGTTTTTAAACAGCCCCTCAGACAAAATATGGCTAATTTAACGTCACAAATAACTAACTATATATACCATTAATATTTTTAAAACAAAGAAAGAAAATGACAAAAAATGTCAAAAAGGGTTTCAAGTATTCAGAAGTAAGTTAATTGATGTCTTATTAGACATCTACCTATCCAACAGTTTGATTTGCTTTTATAGGGTGCGAAAAATGTAGCATTTTTTATATTTTTCCTAGCATTTATGAGTTTTTTTTGTGCATGCTTTATTCCGGTCAAAATTTATCTGAGACTATGCTTCTTTATAATGTTTTATATTCAAAGTCAGCAACATATGGGTGTCATCATGGCTTCTTTTTTTTCTATCTGTCTGTTAAAAAGTGGCCTCAAACTGACAGCCCACTTTTATTAGACTATTAATTATTCATGTACCAAATTTTCTTCAACGCGAATAAAAAAGTTTTCATTTTTAAAATAACACCAAAAATAGCAAAAAGAATGCTAAGATGCTTAATTAACGCAAATATTTCAAATTACATGCATTTTTGTATGCAATACTTGTTATCTTTGCTCAATAAAAATATAGGTTAAGAGAAATCCAAACCTTTTTAAAAAAAAATTTAAATCATGCCCATTAAATGGGTAATTTATTATTTATTGTAGCCATTAGTTTACTAATAAAATATGAATACCACAGTTTAAAATTTACCCATTAATTAAATTAAAAAACAGAAGAAAAACTAATAAACATATTCCGTTAAAATCCTATGTTTATTTTGTTCTGTATTTCTTCCAATTTAACGTTTTACCTAAATATTATTAATTCATTTAATTAAGAATAGAAATGTATTTTTGCATAAAAATTGGGCTAAATAAACATAAATTAATAAAAAGCTAATGAAGCTAATTATTATCGTTTTAGTAAAATTATGGTTACGGAAAAAGAGGGGCTAATAAAAATAAACTTCTTAATAGAAATTAATGTGGTCCAACTTAACTCTGATATTAGCCGTTATTTTATACATTATTCTCCACAATTCTACGACGATTTTTTAATAGATTTGAGAGAGAGTGTGCATGGATTAAGAATAAATGATTTGATCACCACATTTTTTTATTCATAATCAGAACTTCACAGCTTGTCCTGTTTTCTTCTTTTTAAAAACCATTATTCTGGTTTGCTTACATTTATTTTTTATCCCTTCGATTTTCAGGGCATCATGCATAACATAAACCATCGCCTGCAACTCCTCTTCAGATGACGCTAATTTGACTCGATCAGATCAACATTGTTTTGAAGAAAGGCCAGGTCAAGAGTACCAACAACCGAAGAGCATGTATGAGAGCACTGATGAAAGTAGAGGAAGCAAAAGATGTGTGTACGAACCGTAGCAAGTGGAAGGAAGTGGTCTCTGCCTACCCCTATGGGAAAAAGGCGTGACTTTATGTATGTATGTATGGGCATGTTTATCTTTCTTATTTTATTTTATTTTGTTCCTTATTTTATTTTATTTTCTGTATAAACTCGCCTTAACTGTTAACTCGTATATAAAGAGTTCATTTACACAATTGGAAAAAATTGTGAGACTTTCCAATATAACCAGAAATGGTAAAAATTTTAATAAGTCGTGCCAAATTCGTGCTATAACCTTAAATTATTATATCATAACTTTAATCTGGCACCGCGTTAAAGAACACCCTGTAACATTGTAACTAAATTTGAAATGTGAAGCTTAAACAATTATTATACACAATTTTTTGTGTATCTCTTATTATAACAGAGCTACTTAGCTTTATCACCCTGTATAATGTTTATATTATTTTTTAACCATTTATTCTTAAAACTTTTATTTTCTAATTTGTTATTTTAAAAAAAGATTCCCCCTTCTGTAAAAGAAATACATTGTTAAACAAAACCAATAAATTTTATCGTTTGCCTTTGGCAATTCTGGAAATTCCGAGTTACTCCTAACGTATAAATAATAAAAAATAAATTGAAACATCCTATCTTTTCGATAAACATAAAAATAAAAAAAATCCCATTTCTGTAACTCTAAGCACTGGTCTATTTGAAAATTTGTATTCAATGGCCATTTCGTAAAGTAAGGTACTTCAGTGCAGAGATGGAAAGTGCTGACAGTAGTTTAGTTGCTGATTTAGCTATTGAATTTGATATTCGGCGCTAGCAATTAAAAGGATTGCTGCAAAATCAACAAAATGTCAAGGTTACTTCTTTTGCGATTGGTCAATTAAGAAACTAGTGATACATAAAATTACACTGAAGCATTATGTTTATTCATACATTTATCGTTTGCTCAAAAAATTTAATAATTATCAAACATATAATGTATAAAGTATTAAACTATATAAAATGTTTACATAATTACCGGTTATAATTATTTCGGTTAAAAAAGTTTGTTTACATAAGAAACTACTGTGAACACTAAGAGTTAAAAAAATTTCCGACAAAAGTGAAATAACAGTGGATTTTTTTTAATTTTAATATTAATTGTTTGTAGTGTGTAGCAGACACACCCTTAATTTTGTTGGATGCTAGGTTATATTGGACCAGACATGACACGCACCATGTTATCTTCAGCCTGCATTCTGATTGGGTCAGAGTCTGGCACAATTAACCTACCATAGAAAAGAGTAAAGTTTAAGGATGTGTATTAGGTCAAATTACGTACCAGTACGTCTAATTAATTTTTAAACTTGATAAAATGTAGTAAATTATATACAGCGACATTTTCTGTTAACTAAATTGAGTTTCTATAATAGATTTTTTTTAAATTTTTTTATTATTATATACTATAAAACAATATTTTACAATGAATTTGTCGTCCGGACGCTCCGAAAGTTGTGTATTTGAATTTATAAGCCTGAAATTTTGAGTCATGGATACTACTAGTGATGCACATAAGAGTGTTAATATTGTAGATTGTAGGGTGGATCGCGAAGGCAATGCTGCCTCTCAAACACTTCGACCTATCAGATCTTTTTTGCATCAACCTTAATCTATTCGAGGCCCAGGATTTCAAGACTTCGAGTAAAGTTTATCAGTTTCCTGGGGGCTAAGTTTCTTACATCAAAGGGCTTTAAGAAGGCCCCTTCCAGAAACTTGAGCCTTTTGCAGAAAAGCGCTGGTCATTCGCAAAGCAAATGTTCTGCAGTTTCTGCGAAGTTCTCGCAGTAGCGGCAACTATCACTACCTGTTTTGCCCATTTTTTCAGGTGGTACCTTAGAGGGCAGTGTCCAGTGAGAAATCCCGTCACCAGTTTCAAGTCTTTCTTGTCCAACTCGAGAAGCTGCTTAGCTTTCCTTGGCGAAAGACTTACTAGCCTTTTCGGATGCCTTTGTCCTGGCACTTTGTGCCAGTGAGATTTTATTTCATAAAGTGTTAATATAATAATGTTAATATTAATCTCAGTAATATTAATGTGTTGATAATATGTTGTATATTTTATGATATATATTGTTTATGAACTAAATATGTATTTTCATGTAATACGAGTTTTACATATTAATTACAAATAAAGAGGAAAATAAAGAGCACGTTATTATGGACATGCTGTTGTGCGATGTAGTAAGATTTTTATATTGCAAACATCTACACCGGTAGTGAGTTCAGAACAAATAATTTCATAAACTTCAAAAGAAAATATCTCTCTGCAATTAATGGAAAGAAGAACATAATTTTTTCAAATTATTTCGCTTAAATTATCGGAAATGTACCTATTTCCATGCAGAATCATTTACTCGATAAAATATTTCAAATTCGGGCAGCCATCTAAAATTCATAAATGTTATACATATCTTTAAGAGAAATCTAATAAAGCATATTGAAAGATGAACTGAGAGTAAGAATAAAATACATTTATTTATTGTCTTTTTGGTTAAATTTTTGTAATTATTTAAATATGTGATACACACACTTTATGGCTCCATGTTATGATAAATCGTATTTGTCGCACTGTCAACTATACGAGGGTAGTTCACGAATTGTTGTCCTTATCATAAAAGCAAACACATGAGAAGAATAAAACTAATTTATTTTTCAACATAGTCACCTGCAACGTCTATATACACTTGGTATAACGGTGTTAAAGTGTTTTAAACCCTTTTAAAAAAAATGATGTTAGAGAAATTTGTGGAAAATCGGAAAAATATTTTTAAAACAAAACCATAATTGTTATAAAAAAATTAATAAAAATAAAATAAAATTTTTAAAACATTTTATTGGCAGAACTATTTTTAAAATATGACTGTTCATGATGTGATTCCATTAAAAAACAATATAGTTTCTGTTAATAAGATAACTTTGCCAGACGAATAGATTTTATTTGCATAAATAATAATAATAATAATAATATCGTCTTTATTATTTCATAAAATAAACATAAAACACAATTGATACATTTGCAATAAGTTGTCAAGAAATAAAGGGCGAAGTTCATTATCTGCAAAGCTATGCATCACAGAAAATGTTCTCCACTTAACCCTGAAAATCAAAATGAGAAAAAAAAAAGAAAACAAAACCTGTGATCGTTACATAATTATTGTTTATAATTTAAATACGAAAACTTAACATAAAAATGTAGTTTACCTATTTTCTACAAGATTTCAATAATTTACTTTAATTACAGTCAAAAAATTACTCTTTATATTTATTTTTGAATTTAATGGAATTTAATTGTTTAAGTAAGGTGGGAACAGAATTATACCTTTGACAAATTTGGTATCTAAAAGACCGTCTAAATACTTTAGGCACTGCGAGCAAATTTTTATTTCGAATATTCTAATTGTGAATGTCATTACGATATGTAATTTTTCTATGTAAATAGGAAGGCTTTTATGTTATAATTATTTTAAGGAATAGTTAAACTGCGTGAAATACCCTTCTTTTTCCATGTTCAACCATTCAATTTCCTGAAGTTTATATGAGATTCTTTGTCGCCGACGAATACCAGAAATTAATCTGAGGCACGAGTTCTGAACTTTTTGAATTTTGTTTTTGTATTGAGTTGTTAGACATTGGCCATAAAGAACATCCACATAGTTAAAAACTGAAAGCACTAAACATTCACATTTTTACATGATAAGGCAGAAAATGTCGGTTGCCATAAATGATTTTCAATGCAGAGAGTACGCACGTTTATTTACGAACTTTTCAAATCTTAGCTCTACATCTATCAAGACACCAAGATTTTTTGCTTCACTAACAATAACTAGTGGTTTATTATGAATGCAGATATTTACAGAATTAGTCACTATGGGACGATGATATTTTGGACTAAATATCATAACATTTGATTTACTGGAGTTAATAAATAAACAATGGCTCGCAGTCAGGTCAACAAATCTATTTAGATCTACATTTATTAGATCACAAGAATTTTCTGCCATTTTAGCAGGAAAACTATAATAAATTTAAATATCATCAGCGTATAAATGCACTTGAAAATTGTGAAGAGCCTGTAGTAAGTGGGAAGTGTATGTAAAGAATAGTAAAGGGCCAAGTACAGAACCTTGAGGTACTCCTGATTTTAGATATAAAAGATCTGAGCTGCATTCCTTTATACTAACCATCTGTTGCCTATGTTTCAAATAGTTCGTCAGCAATAACAAAGCATCGGCAGAAAAACCGATATAGTCCAGAATACCCAATAATAGACCATGACTAATGGTATCAAACGCCCGGCTAAAATCTAGTAGGACAAATACTGTACATTTATTTTCGTCTATTGCCTTTATTACATCATCTACAACATGTAGTAGAGCGGTTGCGCAACTATATCCTTTCCGAAATCCTGATTGAACAGAGCACGTACGAAAATTCGGACTATGTACACCAAATTAAGTATCTTTAAGAGGCAATGAATTCTCACGCAATGATTAAGATGATCCTTTATCTTGGATGGGTCAGAAAAACATTCACAAGAGTGGGTAGCATTATTTATAATAATTCCCACACTCTTTCTATGCCTGAGACGTGATTCTTTTCATTTTAAGCAGTCGACAGCCGGAGATGTCTATAAAAGATTTTTCACTTAAAAAAATACATCTTTGCAATTTTTTTTATTACTTTCTTGTTCGTTGTATTGTCCATCATATTATTAAACAAATTTACTTTTAACTTAAGTGTAGAAAGAAAGAACAATAGTTGGACACAAAATTTAAAAACAAATATTTTGACTAATTAAATAAAATTATTTAATGCTAATTGACAAAATGTAAAAGTCCTTGTTTAGTGCAAATATATAGGTACATAAGCTAGTACTGTTGGTGTTATAGAATAGTATCAAACTTAGGTCATGTTTACCATAAAAAAGCGGAAGCTGGAGTACCTTGGACATATTCTCCGTGATAAAAAACTACCATCTATTGCAATTAATAATAGGGCAAAATTGATGGCAGGAAAGGTCCGGACCGCCATAGAACGTCCTGGCTCAGAAAACTCCGACAATGGTATGGAACCAGCACAACGTCACTATCCCGAAAAGCAGTAGATGAAGTAAAGATAGCAATGATGACAGCCAACGTTCGTGAAGGACACGGCACTTGAAGAAGAAGATCCAAAGGGGTCAGCATTGGTAAACATAGCTTATTTAATCATAAAGACTGTATATATAATAAATGATCTAACGTGTCATTTGGAAAAAAATAGGAATTAATTTTAATTTTAAAATTTCTCAAAAACATGTTTTAACTAATTGAAACCATCAATAAATGCGAAAAAAATTATACGTATTAAAATATTGGAAATAAGAAATTTAAATAATTTGCTTTTTATAAGTCATAAAATTTACAAAGTGTCTTAAGATGGTTCGGGGGTCAGAGCGGGGTGATGAAGCGGGACGCGAAAGGCCTATGCTGAACATATTAAATAATAATCAGCGCTGCCAACTTTAAATAAAAAATTTACTGATTTTTTCAATTAAAATTGACAGACACTTTTACAATATAAATCATTATAAAATTAATTGACAAATTATTATTTAATCATGATTTAATAAAATATATGGTTTTTATTCAAATGATATGATTAAAATTGAGTCCGAATTTATGTGTGCCGTTGTAAAAAAACGTGACAACAGCGAAAATAGTTACTTTTTTTAGCAGCAGCTGACAGCTGATAACATAACCTCAAACGTTCAAAAACTATTAAATTATTATTAATTATTAAAAAATTATGTAGATGATAAGGCAACATTGATTAAGAAAAATACTAATATAGAAAAAGTTTTACAACATTTATAATCTTTATATGATAGCAAAATTGTTGAAAAATTATAATTAAAAATTGAAACAATATTATAGCTTATTTTATTTATTTAAAGTACAGAAAACTTTACACTAATATTAACTTTATATATAACACTATATATTATTACTTATAATACACAATATTTATTAACTTTTCACATTCACTAATCATTATTTCTTGTTTAGTGCACAACACACTGGTTATGTGTATTTTGTTAGAATGTTGAATTAGTCGCAGTTGCAAAAACTCATTAATATTAAGTCCCAAATATTAAAATACAAACTAAAACACAACTAATCAACAAAGAAAACTCTTTTCACTAATAAAAATAATAATTCCTAAATTTGCAACTTTAATAATTTTCATATTATATCTGATGGGTGACTTAAGACTTAAGTCGTCTGCACGAATGCGCCGTTGCATTCTTCTTTAATGCTCACGTTTACCTACGCCGTAAATCCCATTTTTTCATCGTTAAAAATAAAGTATTTTAAAAACTAGACGTTTGATAACACTTTTCAAGCACCCAAACTCTTCGTTATTACATTTTCTATACAAGCGTATTTTTTTTTATCGAATTTAGCATTTTTAACAATGTTTTTGTTTATTTTAATATAAAAAACTTATGATTTCTTATAAAAACCCATATAAAAGGAGCGAAAAAAAATTTCTAATAACTTTTATCAGTGAAAAATTATAATTTAATAAATACCAACCAAGTTTAAAGGCTTATAAATGTTTTTTAAAAGCTTGGCTGCATTTATTCTTCGACCCCCAAACCTCAATAAATGTCAAGTTAAGTGAAAATTAACAACGACAAGATAATTTGTTTTAGGATATTAGTAAATCAATAGGTATCATTAATCATATTTCCGACAGAATGTCCCAATTTTGCTAAAATATTCCTTTTATCCTGTTTACTTTAAAGATAATTAATTAAAAACATTTATTTTAGAATTTCTTTCAGCCAACAAACAGGAATTTTAAACATACATTATTTTTTAAAACAAACTATGTGAATATAGGACAATATTTTTGTGCTATTGTGGGTATTTGTAACAGTTATATTATTTACATACTTACATGCTTTAATGTGACTCAATTAAGTGTTGTTAACTACTCACCTGAAACAAACAAAAAATTTTTACAATATAATGTAATAAATTATTATCTACCAGAAAAATAAATACCTTTAAATAGTTGTTAAACAAAAATGTTTAAATTATAATAAATAATAGATGAAAGGACTTAAATTAATCCAAAACCAGTTAAATTAATCTAAAATATTTTAACATTTATTATTGCTTCTTTGGTACAACCCATAGACATAGGAGAATAGACTGCACGTCTCGCTGTCTAGTTTCCTATGTCTATGGCACAATCACATATTTCCAAGTTATATATTCACGCTAACCAGTAATTTATTTTGAATGTAGAGCAGAAAGTGTCCAGGTACATATTAATCATTCTTCTTCTCATTGCGCCGTCTCCCTTCGAAGGTTGGCGATCCAATTGGCAATAATTACTCGTGACACAGCTGCTCTGAAGATTTCGGATGATGTTTTACTGAGCCATCGGCGTAGGTCCTTGAGCCAGAAATTCTGTCTTCTTCCTATTGACCTTTTCGTCTGAATCTTTCCCTCGATGATTAACCGAAGTATTTCATATCTGTCTCCTCTCATTATATGTCCAATATACCTTAGTTTGCGGTCTTTGATTATTAGCATCAGCTCCTTGTTTTTCTGCATTCTATTGAGAACTTCGGTGTTTATTACTCTTTCGGTTCAGGCTATGCGCAATATTCTCCTATAGAGATACATTTCAAAAGCTTCAATGCGTTTTTCTAGCGAGCGGTTTAGAGTCCAGCTTTCGCAGTCGTACAGGGGGATTGGAAATACGTAGCAGCGTAGCATTCGGATTCTAAGACCTAAGTCTAGGTCACGCCTAATAAAGAAGTTCTTCATGTCGATAAACGACCTCCTGGCCTGTTCAATTCTTGATAGTACCTCCTTCGTCGAATCGCAACTACTACACACTAGTGCCCCTAGATATCTGAAGGATGATACCTGCTCAACGATTTTGTTATGTATACGGAGGACAGCTTGTGAGAAAACCACCTTCGAGAAAACCATAAGTTTCGTTTTGGGGATTTTTATATGTAGTCCTAACTAAGGGTCTCCTCCAAGGATGCTCAACATCACCCACACTATTCAAAATATTTCTACAACAGACACTAAGACCATGGAAGAGAAAATGTGCAGGAATGGGAATACCAATTAGAAATGATTATCTGTATACTCTAAGCTTTGCCGATGATCAAGTAATCATAGCTCAAGATGAGGAGGATTTAGGTTTTATGATGCGGAAACTAGAGGAGGAATATGGGAAAAATGGAGTGGAAATCAACCTCGAAAAGACCCAATATATGTCAACGGCACAAGACAGGATATATCACCTAGAAATAGATGATAACCAACAGATCTCAGGAACAGACAAATTTAAGTACCTAGGGTTTATAATATCAAAAAGTGGAACAACAGAGGAAGAAATAAAAAAAAGACTAGGTCAAACTAGGGCATGTATTATTCAATTAAACCCAATATTATGGGACCGCCACATAACCAAGACTAATAAAACGAGAATATTCAATTCAATAGTTCGCAGCATAATGACTTATGGAGCTGAAATGTGGGTGATCAACAAAAAAAAACAAAGGGAAGATTGTAGCCACAGAAATGGACTTTTGGAGAAGGAGTTGTGGAGTGAACAGATTAGATCGAATAAGAAATGAGGAGATCAGGAGAAGAATGGAGGTAAAAAAAGACATACTAGAACACATAGAGGAAAAGAAACTAACGTGGTACGGACATGTTAGAAGAACTCCGGAGGATCGCTGGATACACCGGGTAACTGAGTGGAGTCCATTAGGCAGACGAAAGAGAGGTCGACCAAGGCGATCATGGAGAGACGAAGTGGATGAGGCGATGGAATTAAGAAACCTGCAGGACGGAGACTGGCAGGACAAGGACAACTGGAGACAAGGGCTGAAAGCAGGAAGGCAGCGACAGCTGTAGATATCCTGGATTTTATATATATTATATATATGTAGTCCATAACGCTTGTTGTACTCAACAATGATCTCCACGAGTGGCTGGAGTTCAGGTAGTCTGCTGGCAATAACGATTGTATCGTCGGCATATTTTATATTGTTAATTGTTTTGCCATTAATTTCGATTCCAGCGCTAGTGTTTTCGAGAGATTCCGTAAAAATGTTTTCTGAGTACAGGTTAAAGAGCAGCGGGGATAATATGCATCCCTGTCGCACTCCCTTTCTTATGGCTATCTCCTCCGACATTTTGTTCTCTACCCTTACTTGAGCTGTCTGATGCCAGTAGAGTTCTGTAATGATTCGTAAATCACCTTCGTCTACGCCTGTTTTTCTGAGTATTTCTGCTAATTTTTGATGTTGCACGCAGTCAAAGGCTTTGTGATGTCGTCAATTAATTAATGGTTAATTAATCATTACACATTATTATATTTTATGTTTAATTGTTCAGTGTTTTTTTTTCACAAACTTTGGTATGGTTCCCAGGTATTTTTCGTCTTTCTATTTGTGTTTATGCTGTTATTAAGATTAATTGGGAGGGGATTTATTCTTTTACTGGTTAATTTAATAATGTGCCGTTGTCGTTAATAACAATCTAAAGATTGGTCGTCTGGTTTCTTCTATTGTTGAAACTGCTGTGTGATCAGCAATTTTAGTTATCTTTATGTTTTGTTAGTCTGGAATGTTAAATGTATACAAAAGATACGGCACTGGTAAAAAAACACTGCCCTGCGAAACAACTGTATTTATTGGTTTAGGCTCAGGGGGTTCGTTATCCATTAAACCCCAAGAGTTTTCTGGTATATAAGTTTAACAATATTATTTTTTAATTTTATTAACATGTCTGATGCCACATACTCAAGCAATATCTAAAAATTGGACTGACCTTCTCCAATCCAAATTGGTGAAAAGGGATGATATTTTTTTATGCAATCATGTTGTTTATTCTACTAAACAACATCTCCTAATTATATTCGAGATGATGGGTAATGTATAAATGATAATAAAACATTATTTATACCTACCAGTTTTTAAAAATTTGGTTTAAAAAATAAAATAAAAATGGTTTTTCTTTGAAACAAATCTGTTATTTTATTAATAAAACCCCTTATTTTATTTTAACTTATGCATACAACAATTTTAATACTAATAAAACATTATAAAGTAATTAATTTTTATGGTATCTAATTGAAAAGTAGCCTAACAAGTGTTTTTACTTAGTGATATACTTTATTAATATTGATTACATAATATTGATCTTTATATATCTTAATTAATGTGTGCTGTTCTACGAATAAAATTTTTAAACGACGCTTTACATTAAAGTAAATATTTTTTTAAAAAAACAATAAAAGTCGGTAGAGGTCGACCTCGCCAAACATATCTCAATTGGATTAACATTATTTTGTAGAAAGGCCAGGTCAAGAGTACCAACAATCAACGAGTATGCATGAGAGCCTTGATGAAAGTAGAGAAAGCAAAAGATGTGTGTAAGAACCGTAGCAAGTGGAACGAAGTGGTCTCTGCCTACCTCTACGGGAAAAAAGCGTGACTTTATGTATGTATGTATTTATCATTATAATTTATAGACTACTATGCTTTGTACCATTTTTTCACCAATTCTTTAAAAGTTACTAATTATAAAGAAGGACTTCTGTATTTAAAACTTGGACATTCTTTTGAAGATAGTAGATTTGTAGGGTGGGTCGTGAAGGCCATGCTGCCTCTCAAGCACTTAGACCTATCAGATCTTTTGCAACCCTTAACCCTTAATCTATTCGAGGCCCGGGATTCCGAGACTTTAAGTAAAATTTATCAGTTTTCCTTGGGGCTAAGTTCCTGACATCGGAGGGCTTTAGGAAGGCCCCTTCAATAAACTTGAGCCTCTTGCAGAAAAGCGCTGTGCATCTGCAAAGCAAATGTTATGCAGTTTCAGCGAAGTTCTCACAGTAGCGGCAACTATCACTACCTCTTTTGCCCATCTTTTTCAGGTGATACTTTGGAGGGCAAAGTCCAGTGAGGAGACCCGTCACCAGTTTTAAGTTTTTCTTGTCCAACTCGAGAAGCTGTTTAGCTTTCCTTGGCGAAAGACTTACTAGCCTTTTCGCTTGTCTTTGTCTTGGCACTTTATGCCAGTGAGATTTTATTTCATCCTTTTCCCAACGTCGAACCTCTTTTTTCAAGTGGGCTTTGAAAAGTCCACAAAAAGGTTTTGGGCCAGAAAATTGTGTATTTGACCCTTCTTTGGCAAGGCAATCTGCTTCTTTGTTGCCTTTAACTCCCTTGTGACCTGAAACCCACATCAGAGTAACCTGATTGTTTGCTGCCAGTTATCTCAGGGACTTTTTACAGTCCCAAATCAGCTTAGACTCACAAGTGCATGACTTCAGAGCTTTAAGAGCTGCTTGGCTATCTGATAAAATATAGATTTCTGCCCTTCGGGTGCTTTTTTTTTAATGCACTACTGGTCACATGTCTCTATGGCATGAAATTCTGCTTGAAAGATGGTTGGGGTGTTACCAAGGGGTTTTGAGAGCCTAAAATTTGCCCTATAACGCCCACTCTAACCCTTTTACCCATCTTAAATCCATCAGTGTACCACACTAAAGCATCCCTTCCTAGTTGAGATCCGTTCTCTGTGTAAACTTGGTGGTTATTTATAACCACTTTAAACTGCATTTCGAAGTCGTACCTAACTGGCATAATATCTGTCGGCTTAGACATGGATCTTGGGGAAGTATTTTTTAAAATCTTTAAATGTCTATTCCGATTTCTTGCTCTAAGATTTATTGTCTGGCTCAGTCTAAAGGCACTGATTGCTGCTTCTTTTATTACACAAAAGTGCAATGGTGGAAGGTTCAGCATTACCTCTACGGCATTCTTTAAGTAAATTACTTACATTTTTTTTCAATTATATGCTGTATTGGTAAATCATTAGAGCTTGTCAATGTCTGATCTCTAAACAGGCACGACAATTAAAAAAAGTTTTGTTAAACACGAGAAATCAAAATCATATAAATATTTTATTAAACAAAAAAGTGTTTTATATTTCACTCTGTTAAATTTACTTTTGTTTCGTGCATTTGATTAAAGTAAGCATCCAGCTGGGAATATTTTTAAAAAGCTTTTATTACAGATCTCTACCTTAAAGTATATCACTCCAGGGGACAATGAGACAAAAGCGGTGGAAATATTCCAAACAACAACCCAGGTTTTTTTTAATACAACAACTAATCAGCATTCAAATATACTGATTTTTAAAAAAATTCTAATACCCAGATATGGTTGACCAACATCAACGAAATATTTGATACTTAGACCCCAAGAGAAATAATATGGTCTAAAAAATGTGTAAAGTTGAATTATTTTTGTTATGGACCACTTCCGGTTAAATCAGTCGGAGTAGTATGAAACGTTAAAAAAAAAACGACGGTTGCCGAATAACTCTGCTTGATAATACCTAAACAAAGAAGTTCGCGCGTATATCATTATTCTTTTTCTTCTTTATTTAATGTAAGCAAATTAGTTGTTTTTCTTCGTATCCTCTGCCGTTGAATTATTAGAGAGGTCGCTCCATCTTTTGCGGGGTCTTCCAACGCTTCGGCGCCCTAAAGGCGACTTGTCTCTGGTTATTTTTACCATTCTGTCGTCATTTATTCGGTCTATGTGTTCGCTTCACTCTATATTGTTTCCCAGTATTCATTCATTTACGTTGTCTATTTTACATGATTTTTCTAATGTCATCGCTTCTCTCCCCGACAAAAAATATTTTTCCAGCGATCCTGCGCACTGTTTTCATTTTGGTGGTTTCTAATATTCTCTTTATGTTCTATGTATCTGGTCTAGTTTCCGCTGTGTATGTTAATATAGGTCGGATGACCGCCTTGTAAATTGAGGATTTGGTCTCAATTCCGATATATTTGTTTTGGAGAACTGTTTTGTTCAGGTAAGCTGAGGTTCGTGCTGCTTTTGCCGCTTGGTTTCTTACCTCCGCCTCGATGTCACCGTATCCTGATATTTATATTTCATCTCCTGTTGTATAATTTTATCATCCACAACTAGTTTGCATATGATAGGTGTTTTGATGTGGTCATGCATTTCGTTTTTGCTGCAGATATCTTTATTTTTAGACTTTTTGCCGCTGTGCTGAATTTGAATAGTAATCTCTTCGTTTTCTACAATCAGAACAACATCATCGGCATAGCATAGGACTTTGACGTCTTTGTTCCCCATTTTATACCCTCTTAGGTTACATGTGTTTTTTATTAATTCGTCCATAACGATGTTGAACAATAAGGGGCTAAGGGAATCTCCTTGTCGAATACCACTATTTACGGGAATTTCTGCGGTAGTCGTGCCATTAATTTTGGCTTGTATTTTATTTTTCTGGTAAATATTTTCGATGGTTTTTATGATGTTGTATGGGATTTGCCTGTTGTATAGAAGGTGTACCACGTCCTCCAGTTGTATTCGGTCAAACGCCTTTTCCAGGTCTATAAAACACATGAAGGCTGGTTTGTTATACTCGATGGATTTTTCAGTTATTTGTCGCAGGACAAAATAAATATCGCATTTTATTTGTTATAATCTTTGTTACTAGCTTTAAGATTGTATTTAGAAGGTTTGTGCCTCGGTAGTTTGCAGGTACCTTTTTGTCTCTGTTTTTAATCAGTAAGATTGTGGTACTTAGGCGCCATTGGTCTGGAATTTTTTGATGTAAAAGGATTTTTCGAATTATGGATGTTAGCTGCTATTTTAGGCTTCTCCCGCCGTATTTAAGAAGTTTATTTAAACTACTGTATGGGCCTGGACTTTTTCTGTTCTTAAGTTTCATTAATGCCGTTTTTAAATCCTTTTCTTTTATTGCAGTTACTGTATATTATTTTTAAGTGAAAATATGTAGGTAATCATATTAAAGCAGTTAGGGCTTAAGTTCAGTTTAAATCGGCAGTCGATATCCGTTTAGTTGGGAATAAAGTGGGGACACCTTTAACAGGTCTTTTTCTTTAAAAATTTGTCTCCACAGTCCTTAAGTTTGTTTTATTAAAAAAGTATCTTCTCTAATATGCGCTTACATCAGCTTAAAGTAGTAGGCATGGGATGCAGTGTGTCAACAGCATTACAGTATTAGTCCATGTGGTCTTTAAAAGGAATAGGTTAGGCCGTGATCATTAATCCGGACAACCACAAGCAACTTCAGCACGGGAAGATTCAAGATTGCAACATTCACAACACAGAAAATTTATTTTGAGCTCCGTTTATATATACAATTTTTATGTGTTTCACTGACACCTTGACATCGTGCTGCTTTACTTGAGTGATGTAACAGAAAATCAAATTGGGATGGTGAATGGAATTGGGTTTAGTTCTTTGACGAGTCCTAACACTGTCCTTGGTTTAACAATGGTCGCAGAAAAGTCATTACGTGGAGGACGCAGAAATTTATAATTTGCCGTAGATCAGCTGACAGTACTTGCATAAGGGGTGTAGGGTGCGATAATATACGGTAGCAAGTCACCTCTGGTTTTTCTTTTTCTGGTGCCGTCTTCTTCTAAAGGTTGGCGATCATTCTGGCTGTCTGTATTTTGGAGACCGCTGGGCGAAATAAGGATCTCGTACTTTTTCCATACCACTCTCTTAAGTTCTTAAGCCACGATGTCCGTCTTCGTCCTGTCAATAATTAGTGGCTTTCCTTTTCCAGGCGGTGCTTTTATTATCGTAAAAAGACCATTCTAAAAGAATTGGTGAGAAGATGTTACATTATTATCTTGTCAGACCTTTTACACTGCATAACCTTTGTTTAGCCATGTTTCGTTTAAATAGCACGTACTTTGATTGCGTAAATTTCGTAAATATCACGTCTGTAACAAACAATTTTATCTCCTTCAGTTAGTTAAGATTTTCAATTTTATTTTTCCCATCCAAAGTTCACAAATTCCATTTCTTGTTATTTTAGAAATATCTTCTTTCACTGCATGTAAAATTTTATCAAAAGTTCGAATTTTTTTGTTAAATAAAATAAATGTACTATCGTTTGTATAATTTGTTTGCTGACTTCGTCGATAAATTTACTAGGTCTTCTGAGGGATGGTTCTGGCTGCTTTACGGTTTCGCACTTTGCCTCACTTATAAGCCTGTAGATGGTAGAATTTCCAATTCCTATCATCTTTGAACGTGCTTCAACCGAATAATCGACACTTTTTTCAATACTTTGGTGTTTAAGAGCTTTAAATAGGCTAACAACAATTATTTTTTTGGAGATCTATAAGGCCCATTTAGTCGGACTGAAGTTAAACCCGAAAGGCTTTTCATTAGTCAGACGTACACATTCTTGCTAAAATTTTCATACTGATTCGAGCTTGAGACTGCTGGTAAAGAATAATTCCAGTGCAGACACGCCCCGCTGAAGTAAAAGTAAATAAATGCAAAATGATGTAGTTAGATAGTTGATTACTTATCGCAAATATCTCTTACATTTTGTGCTGGTCGACTGGCCAAAGGAAATATCGGTCAATTGTATTTAAAACTACTATTTCGTGAATTTTTTTTACATCTGTATATTCGTACAAAAAAAATAAACTTTTATAGTACTTTAATACTATACCAATTCACTAAAGTGTAAAATTTATAATTGGTACGATTTTCAAAGAAGAAAGCCTGGCTAGATTGGCTGGGTACAAAAGCCAATCAAAGAACGCAAAAGGCAACGATTGAGAAAAACATGGTAAACAAGGCAAAGAATGAGTATAAAAGGTAAAAAGGTGTGGCAAAAGAGGTTGTGGTAAGAAAGAAGGAGAGTGATAAAGATTAATTTGATAAAAAGTTATCTCACGATTTTCAAAACAATATTAAACTCTTCTGGAAGTCCATAAGCCAGAGGTAAAAATACTACCTCGCAACTGAAAAAAATCAGAAACCAAGATGGGAGTATGGAGAAAGAAGCGGAATGCGTTTTAAAGAGAGGGAAGGAAAACTTCGAAAGTTTATTTGAAAAAGATGATACGCAAGCATGAGTGAAAATTACAATGAAAGTGAAATTAGTTCGACAGAAATTGTGGAAGCGTTAGACAGTATGAAATTGGGTATAGTTGCAGGGTCGAAAGGATATTGGTTAAAATGCTGAAGGTTGGACAAAGCGTGGTAACTAGTCTTTTATACCGCCTCTTTAACCTTTGTTTGAGGAGTAGTAGCGTACCAGAAGACTGGTGCAAGGCCTTTATCGTGTTGCTTTACAAAAAAACGTTTCGCAGCAGGACTGTAGAAACTACCGAGGTATTTGTTTACTCAGCATAGTTGGCAAACTGTATGCAAAGATACTGATTAACGAATAAAACTGGGAAGATGATATGGGATGTGCAAGCAGGATTTAGAAGAAGAAGAAGATGTATGGATCAAGTCTTTTCATTACAGGGTATAGTCAAAAAATTTTTGGCTAGAAGTCAAAAGGTCTACTGCGCTCATATAGACTTGGAAAAGGCCTATGAGGAGTAGTTGTGGTTAACATTGTCTATGTATGTGGTAAGCGGTAGTTTAATATGAGCACTGAAATCACTTTACGTGGATTCCACTGCTTGTGTCTGGATAAACGGAGCTTACACAAACTGGTTTAACATCTAAAAAGGTGTGAGACAGGGATGTGTGTCTTCACCTTGGCCTTTTAACTCATACATATATGATTGTTTAAAAAATTTGAAAGAGAGTGCGTATGGATTGAAAATGAATAATTTGATCGTCAAATGCCTTATTTACGCCGAAAATCAAGTCATATTAGCGTCATCTGAAGAGGGGTTGCAGGCAATGGTTAATGTTATGCATGATGCCCTGAAAATTAAAGCAACGAAAATAAATGTAAGCAAAACGAAAGTATTGGTTTTTAAAAGAGAAGAAAGCATGATAAACTGTGAAGTTCTGATTAAGGAAGAAAGAGCGTAACAAGTAAATGAGTTTGTATACTTGGGCTCAAAGTTTATGAAAGATCAAAAATATGACAGTGACATTAAAGGGTAAAGGGTGTTGGCAGGGAAACAAATGAATGGGGCGCTGTATAGCTTTATGGACAGTCAAAAAGTGTCAAAAAAGCACTTTTAGCTGTGCATAGATGAGTGTAGGTTCTTTGGTAGTTAATGTTGGTTTAGGCAGAAGAAGCATGAAAATAGGAATAATGCTTTGGAGTTGAGTAGTCTGAAAAGTATAGCCTAGTGACTAGGTTGGATCAAGTGAAAAGTAGTGAGATAAGAGATAAATCATGCCCATTAAATGGGTAATTTATTATTTATTGTAGCCATTAGTTTACTAATAAAATATGAATACCACAGTTTAAAATTTACCCATTAATTAAATTAAAAAAAAGAAGAAAAACTAATAAACATATTCCGTTAAAATCCTATGTTTATTTTGTTCTGTATTTCTTCCAATTTAACGTTTTACCTAAATATTATTAATTCATTTAATTAAGAATAGAAATGTATTTTTGCATAAAAATTGGGCTAAATAAACATAAATTAATAAAAAGCTAATGAAGCTAATTATTATCTTTTTAGTAAAATTATGGTTACGGAAAAAAAGGGGCTATAAAAATAAATAGCTTTATAAATAGCCAGAAAGTGTCAAAAAAGGCACGTCTGGCGGTGCATAGAGGTGTGTTGGTTCCTACACTTATGTATGGTAGTGAATGTTGGGTTTGGCAGAAGAAGCATGAAAATAGGATTAATGCTGCGGAGATGAGTAATTTGAGGAGTATAGCCGGAGTGACTCGGTTGGATAAATTTAAGAATAGTGAGATAAGAAAACGCTGTGGTGTAAAATAAGATGTTGTTACAAAGATAGTTAAAGGAATGCTTAGATGGTTTGGACACGTAGAAAGGATGGATGAAGGAAGATTGACGAAACAAATTTATACGGCGAGTATGAATGGACAATTCGGTGGAGGTCAACTTTGGCGAACATATCTAGATCAGATCAACATTGTTTTGAAGAAAGACCAGGTCAAGAGTACCATTAACCAACGAGAATGTATAAGAGAACTGATATAAGTCAAGTAAGCAGGCAGGTAGGTACACCCATAAAACGGCCTTTTAACAATAATCTATTATTCTTTCTTGATACCAAATATACTACAAGATATTTATTTTATCTTTACACAATTTGAATAATAAAACTAGTTCTTTTTAGTAGCAAACTCACAAATTAAAATACCACTTCATTTTATATCTATTTTTTGGACATTACCCAAAAAGAGACCACTCACTTAATAAATGCTTTGAACATTACCATTAATAACCCCCAATAGTTTCGTGTTAAGCTGTGATAAATCATTTATCTTTTTATTTTTTCCTTTATAGATTAAATAACTATTTTTTATAGCCCCTCTTATCTGCTTAGACCATTAAGGATTCTCGAGTTTTTATTCGCAAGCATCATTACAGCTTGTCACTTTAGATATTCAGGACTACAATAATACACTTATTCAAAGAGTCTGCAGATTAAAATTTACTTTAAATTTAACTTTCCATAACCCGTATTAACCAAGTAACACACAATCATTAAGAAACAAAAAAACTTTTTTAAAGCGCAGTAGTGGTTGGAAATTTAACAGATTTAAACAAACAATAAAGGACATAATAATTAAGCATGCAGATTAAGTATATAAGACAAACAAACATTTATAAAATAATTATACATGTATAGAGGGCTAAAATGGGTAACATAATTTGGTGTTATTTTGAATCGCTCTTTGAGGTAAAATGTATGTGCTAATTTAAAAGTCAAGCCTAGCCAAGTCACGTCAAAAATTCATTAAAGAAAATAATTTTTATCCCATAATTTGATGCTGTTAAGGGATAATATAAAAAATTTGCTAAATCATCGCCAGCAATGGAAAAATCGCGATGATCGATTTATGAGATAAATAAGGGTATCATAACCGATTTCTATTAGTAAGGAGCAAATATTTCATATTTTCCGATACTGGCGATGACTTTGCGAATTTTTTATTTTATCTTTCAACGGGACCAAATTAGTACCTAATGATAGGATAAAACATAATTTTTCAATTTTTTTTCATAAATGGCGTGGCTACGCTGGCTTGACATTCAAGCATTCAATATATCTTAAACACGGCTAAAGCGATAAATTTTTTTAAAGGTGACTTAAAATAACACCAAATTAGGATACGATTCTAGAATTTAAAGAAATGCTAAAACACGTCGATTTTTGTTTCAAAGTGGTCACATTTTTACGATACAGATATCTGTCATTTGTTGACCCCCTTTCTTTCACTTCCCCCACCTTTCTTCTTTTTTCTGTGCCGTCTTCTACCAAAGGTTGGCGACCATCATGTGATAGGTTTCTCTGTTCTGCGTCGCATGATATATAGTTGAAGCTTTTGGTATTTGGAACCATTCACGCAAGCTTTTTATCCATTTTTATGCCCAATCCCCTCCTTTCTTCTATCTTTCCCTCCATGATAAGTTGCAATAGACCATACTTGTCATTACGAAACACATGGCCCAGGTAGGATGCTTTTCTTTTCTTAACCGTTGCAAGCAATTCCAGATCTTTATTCATTCTTCTCAATACCTCCCGTATTGGTTACTCTTTTAGTCCATGGTATTCTTAGTATACGTCTATATAGCCACTTTTCATTTTCAAAAAATATGAAAATAATCTTAACTCGTTGTACAATTGAATACACCATTTTGAAAGTTTTTAAAAAACCTCCTAATTATTATTAATGTTTAACAAACTTTCTCGGTATCAATGTACTAATTTTTTACAAAATTCTTTTTATTGTACTTTAAATGTGACAAAAAAAATTTACAAATTACCAAAACACAGGCAGTTTAAATTAATTTACAAAAACGGTGGATCCCTATTTAAATTAAAAGGTTGGGGAAGTAAAAGAAAGGGGGTTAAACAATGACACATATCTGTATCATAAAAATGTGTCCTTCTCGGAAAAGTATCGACGTGTTTCAGCATTTCCTTAAATTCTTGTGATTACTGCCAAATATCGGGGTAGACTGTTTTCTCTGTATTTGTACGTATAGAACGAACCTAATAAAAACAGGTATTGACAACATTTACGAAATTTACCGCATAAAAACAAGATACGCGATGCTTTTTAGAACAAAAACAAAATATCAACAAAAAGTTATAGGTATATACTTACCCACAATCCCTCATTTTTTAAGCAGAAGTTCCAAATTTAAACATTTTTGTTTGATAGAAAACTGTATTTCATGTAATATAAGGAGGGGAAAGTCTTCAGATATGATACGTTGAAGATTGGATAACTTAAGTCTACTTACTAGTATACCTTAGGTTTTGATAATTTTTTATACCTTACTTCTTCTTCTTACAGTTTCTTGCTTTCTCAAGCGTTGACGACTCCCATATTGACTACTTCTTTGTATCTATCTCTATCTTGAGCTGCGTGGAGAAGTTCCTCAGAAGTTAAACCTGTCCATTGTTGGAGATTTTGAAGCCAGGATAGCTTTTTGCGGCCTATTCATTTTTCCCCTCGATCTTGCCATTCAGAATAAGTCAAAGCAGACTATAACGTGGTCCACACATCACATGTCCCAAGTATTCCAGTTTGCGGCGCTTAATGGTAGTTAAGAGCTCTCTATCGTGCCCTATTCTGACGAGTACATTCTCGTTGGTAGTTCGGCTTGACCACGGAATTTTGAGCATTCTTCTCTATAGCCACATCTCGAATGCACCAATGCGGTCAATAATTTTTTGGTGAAGCGTCCATATTTCGCAAGAGTACTATATAATAGACCATATATAACACTCGGTAAACCTTTTCTACAGATGAATGTTAAGTTGCTTGGCTTAAGATTTAGAAATGCTCTTCTAGCTTTTTCTATTCTAGCCTTGATTTCTTTGTCTAGATCCATCGACTGATTGATCCAGCTTCCAAGATATTTAAAGAGCTAAACTCTTTTTATATTGTCGCCATTAAGTGATTTTCTTTCCGAGCCAACATTCATTTTACTAACAACCATAAATTTAGTTTTTTTCACATTGATTTTCAGTCCCCATCTAATACTTGTCTTACATACATTGTAAATCTTTCAATGATTTAGCTAAAAGCTCGGTATCATCTGCGTATCGAATGTTACTAATGGTTTCGCCTCTAATCCTTATTCCTTTACCAGATTGTGTTGCCCCTTTAAATATATTCTCCGTGTAAAGGTTGAAAAGTGTAGGAGACAAAATACAACCCTGTCTCACACCTCTCTTTATAGGTATCTGAGTGGTCTCCTCTCCATCTAGTGTTACCGTGGCAGATTGATTCCAGTAGAGAGAAAATAACAAACTTATCATTATTATCGAGAGGTATATTCTGCAGAGTATATAACGCGTATATATTACTGCGCACTATGCTCTGTTTTTTCTCTGTTACTTTTACTTAAACTAACTCTTCTCCTTCTTAAGTCTTTTTACTAGATCGTTATTGTCCAGGAATGGATAGCATCGACATTCGCGTGTTGGTGGAGTCGTTGTTCGTGACCTCTTACAAATTTGTTAATTGTCTGTTTAACAGTGTCCATCAAGTCCCAGTAAAGGTCACTGTGTCTGCAGTACCAGATAGCTATGACTATGCTCCTTAACCCTTTAGCGGACTGAAATTCAAGACTAGGACATTCGGAATAACACCGTGTCACCCTCCCTTTTGAAAAATTTTAATTCCGGAATGTCAGCGTCTTAATTGCTCGAGATTTTTCTGTACTGCGACATAAAATTTATCACGGTTAAGTGGACAAGTTGTTGCAAATAAATGTTTTCAATTGTAATTGTTTATTTTATGTTGCTATCCGAACTGTTCATTTAGGCGACCGTAAAAAATCGATGTTTGAATTTTGTCAACGCGGGAACCACACAAAAATGATCAGTCTTTGCAGATTTTACGATAGCCAAAGTTTGAGCACGATAGGAGCATGTTAACCCGTGCCGTGCCGAGTAGTGAGTACCAACGTTTTGGGGCCGTATCTCCGGTAATTTCCATTATTTTCTCAACGAAAGGAAATATTATTGTAACTAATTAAAATTCTATAAAATATCGATCCGGGATTGCATCCGTTCGTTGGTTAAAATCCGATTGGATTTTTGCAGATGTTTCGCCAAGGTCTCACTTGGCATTTTCAATGCAAAGTTCAATTTTTCTTGCCTACCAGCGAAGGGTTAAGGACGGGTATATATATATATATATATATATATATATATATATATATATATATATATATATATATATATATATATATATATATATATATATATATATATATATATATATACCCGTCCTTAACCCTTCGCTGGTAGGCAAGAAAAATTGAACTATATAATCAGTTACACATTTTTGCATCTATTCACGCTGTCGAAAATACCTATATAATTGACTGTACTAACACTTCAGTTTTCTATAAAAAATTTACATTTCCATTCTCCATATTCTGGTAGTTACTTACCGGGTGGTGCTTGTTAAAAAGTACAGATGTCGCCACTAACGCTTTTGCGTGGTCCTTCATGTGTACTTAATAGGAGTCTAAGGTTGAATGTGTTTGTTCGAGAAAACCTGCCCTGTACTGATGAGTAGCAATCACTCCGAAACTAGTATACAGGTGGTTTCTTCGAGCAAATAAATTCAATAGCCTTTTGTCCTATTTAACAAGCATCTGTATATCTTGCTTCCAAAGATGAGGTGTTATACACGATTATACATTGGATGTAATTCAATACCCGTCGCGACACATAGTCAGGGGAGTAGTTGTTATCTGATGTACAATCGACCCATACATATACCTATATAAAAATAGGTAATATACAGCGAAAATAAACAATCAGTTACACATTTTTGCATATATATATATATATATATATATATATATATATATATATATATATATATATATATATATATATATATATATATATATATATTGACTAATCACAAAATTTCTGGAACCATAAGGCCTATAGACTTAAAATTTGGTAGGAATATTTATTTTGCCGAGTAAAGGTCAGCTAAGAACAGATTTTACAAAATTCCACCCGCGAAGTTTTTCCTGTTCATGTAGTTGTATATTTTCGGAAACTTTATCTGTCAAAGAGACAGTGTAAATTTTATTGACATCCAGCTAAGCTTTCATTGGGGAAGTTTTTCTCAAGTAATTCGTTAAAATATAACTAGGCTGTCACGGTTACTATTTTTATTAAGTGAACAGATTGATTTAATCAAATCAGGTACACCAAATTTAAGTAAGAATTTAAGAACGGATTCTACGAAATTCCACCCGTAAGGTAGGGGTTGTGGAGGCGGTAATTAAAAAAATTCCGCATTACCAAACTATAGCTCCTAGAGGTTTGAAAGTTGACCAGAATATAAGTTTTAACATGCTGAAATTAACTACTAACAGATTTTGCAAAATACCAGCCACGAATAGTATTGCGGGGGCGATAAATATTAAAAAAAATCTAAATCTAAATCGGATCTTTTGTGCATAACCTATTCGATGCCCGGGATTTCAGCTAACCTGTCTTTCATAAATAGTTTTTGGGGTCGCTAAGTTTGATTGTGACATCCCCAATTTTGTTAGAACTTTTACGAAAATGGTAGGAAGGATAAAAATATAAAAACTATTAAAAACACCAATATGTGTTGAATTCATAGTTTGATAGTGACATTTCCAAAGCAGGCAAGCCTACGAAAGAGATAAGAGGGGGTTGAACAATAAAAACTATTAAAAACGCAGATATTATTGTTAAATTCATAGTTTTCGGGGTTCTGAGTTTGATAGTGATATTCCCAAAGGGTGTTGAAATATAAAAACTAATAAAAACACCAATATGTGTTGAATTCATAGTTTGATAGTGACATTTCCAGAGCAGGCAAGCCTACGAAAGAGATAAGAGGGGGTTGAACAATAAAAACTATTAAAAACGCAGATATTATTGTTAAATTCATAGTTTTCGGGGTTCTGAGTTTGATAGTGATATTCCCAAAGGGTGTTGAAATATAAAAACTATTAAAAACACCAATATGTGTTGAATTCATAGTTTGATAGTGACATTTTCAAAGCAGGCAAGCCTACGAAAGAGATAAGAGGGGGTTGAACAATAAAAACTATTAAAAACGCAGATATTATTGTTAAATTCATAGTTTTCGGGGTTCTGAGTTTGATAGTGATATTCCCAAAGGGTGTTGAAATATAAAAACTATTAAAAATTGCCGATATTAGTGTCAAGTTCATAATTTTTGGGGTCGCTTAGTTTAATAGTAACATTTTTAATTTTGTTGGCACCTATACGAAAGGAGGAGAGAAAGCGATAAAATATAAAAACTATGAAAAACGACTTATGTTAGTGTCGATTTAATAGTTTTTAAGGTTGCTGACTTTGATAGTAACATTCCCAATTATGTTAGCACCAATACAAAAGGGGTGGAAAGGGGATGAAATATAAAAACTATTAAAAAAGCTGATTTAGTGTCAAATTCATAGTTTTCGGTGTCATTGAGCATGATAGTGATATTCCCAAAGCAGGCAAGCTAATTTTCGGGCAGGACAACGGCTGCCGGGTTCTGCTAGTTTCTAATAAATGTTGAATATTGCAATATATATTGAAACAGCCAACGCTGTTATGATAGAAATATTCAACGAATAAATAGTGTAGGAAAATTTTTCGTTTTTTTTTTCAAATTTTTCAACTTGGTCCTGATAGGCTTTACCTTTGCTTTGGGGTGTAATTTTATTTCGCCGCTCCGCTGAAGAGGGTTAATACTTTGTTTTGAAATCTTTGTATTATAAGTTAATTACTCTGATTGACACAGCTCCAAAGATGAATACCGTACTGGATACTGGTTTAAAAAAATTTAGTGAAAAATATGATTTACGGTGTTTTGGTGGAATTAAACACAATTCATAAGATATTTTAATGGAACTTGAACCAGATCACAGTGTGGAAACTTTGTTATCCATAATAAAAAAAAATTACCCGATACAACTATAATGTCCGACTACTGGAAGGCATATAATAGTCATCATGGGAAAAGTTCGTGAAGTTATAATATATTTTATTTTTCTATTTTATTTAATGTCAATAATTTGTTGACTTTTTCCAAATCATACCAAACTTATCCATGCATTTTTCTTTGATATAAGAGATCTCTTTGAAAAACAGCAACAGCAACAGAGATATAAAAATTAAAAAAATATTAATTTTAAGCTTTTTATTTTCAATTGAAAATTGATTTGAAAACAATACAACAAAAATAAAAATAGAGAAAAGAACGTCACAAGAATTTATGGTCAATAAGGGGATTAAACAGGGATGCTGTCTGTCTCATACACTGTTTAAAATTTATTTTGAGAAGCCATTAAAAATTTGGAAACGTAAATGTCATGATATGGGAGTACCACTAGAAAATACGAATATATACACCTTAAGCTTCGCAGATGACCAAATAATATTAGCCCAAGATTACGATGATCTGGAATACATGACCAGAAAATTAATTGAAGAATACAAAAAAATGAGGTCAATCTTACAAAAAACGGAATATATGAACATCGGGGGAACAAAACAAAATCTGGTCTTGGAGGACAACCAAAGTACAATTAATCTATAAATATAAAAATATAATATAAATATAATATAAAAATACAAATACCTCTGTATGTATATCACGACAGATCCCTTTGATAAGGGAAAGAAATATATAAGGAAGAAGAGCTATCGGTTTAATAAACAGAGTATTGTAGGATAAACATATTTCAAAACATAACAAACACCGAATGTAAGTATTGTCAAAAGCGTAGTTACAAATGGCAGTGAGGTATGGCAACTAAAACAAAGGTAAGAAAAAGCTTTAGAAGCAACAGAGATAGACTTCTGGAGGCGTGCGGCAGGAACGAATTAGGAATGATAAGATCAGAGAGATTATGGGAATTGGTCATAGCATTGTAGAGGATATAGGAATAAAACAACTTAAATGGTATGGACATGTGCAGAGAATGTACAAAGACCGTTTTCCAAAGAAAGTCATCAACTGTAACCCCCAAGAAAGTAGAAAGAGAGGAAGAGTTGGAGAGGGGGGATAGACAGAAAAATAAGAGAGAGAGAGAGAGGTTTGTGAGAGAAGGAGGATAGGGATCAATGGAGACTGGAAATCGGAAGACGTCGAAGAACGTTCTAAAACCGATGTATATATATATATATATATATATATATATATATATATATATATATGTAATTTTTTAACGAAAAATGTAAAAAAGTAAAAGGTGCAACAACAATGTTACACATACATCAAAAACCAACTAAACTGTTAACAGACATCACGCAATATCGTTGACGTCTATCATAAAAATGCATGATAGTTATATTGTGGTTGTAAAACTTTTAAATCGGTATTTTGTTACGAAAATAAACTAAAACTTATTTTAACTTATTTTCGTGATTAAAGTGGAACAATCATATTAAAAATGGCGTATTAAACATTAATTTTGCTACGGTAATGAGATATTTTATAGTCAGAAAAAAACACCTTTGAGAAATAATATGTAGAGATAATAATAAAATTGATAATTATTATTTATGGTTTTTGGGGGTGGCTTATAGATAAATATGATTTATAATTTTTTTCAAGACAAATTAATAAGTACATACAATAATAAAATTAGCATCGTCCCTTCGTAAGAATGACAAGCAAAATCTTAAAGCGTTCCACATTTTTTTCAAACAAAAACATTATAAAAGAGTACGATATATTTTAACCTGTCTTCCTTGAGCAGGGGCCATGCTAATATTTTCTGTATCGTTCCAATGTCAGTTTAAAAAAAAAAGCCGAAAAAACATAAATCTTAAAAATACTTTTCATTTAAAAAATCAATTAAATAAGTAATTTTTTTTTAAAAATAAAAATGGAAATACAAAAAAAAAGTTCATTATAACATTTAAAGAATAAACAATAAAAGTTAATGAAAAACATGTCAATGTTTATTGTGTACTTTTAAACTAAAAAAAAAGTGATATAGTATTATTTTTTGCAATTGTTTTTAAAAATCCAATATTTAAAAAATCTGAAAAAAAAACATGTAAACAGGGAAATTTTTCAATGTTTTAATAACGAAAATATTGTGGACCCCATTTCTAAATAAATACAAAATTTTAATTCATTTTTAGCAAGCATATTGATAATAGCATCTTGTTATAAAAGTAAGATTACGTAAGTTTTACTCTTAATTAAAAAGTACCCTACTTCTTAATAAGGATTTATAATGTAAAATAAGTAAGTTCTTTAAATATTTTTTTAATAATTCTGAAATAAATTTTGAACTGAGAATTGCAGAAAGCGTTAAACATTTTTTGACTCCTCACCTTAAAATGTTTTCGCAATTTTGCACGACTCCAGTCATAAAATAATACATCTTGTTGATTTTTCAAAACTTGTTCATCACCGAAAAATAATCACACGCAAACAGCAAAATTCGCAGTAAATTTTCAAGAAGAAAGATTAAAAATTCCCGCCGTTCATCCGCGAATTTACTACGATCTACTATTTTCAAAACAAACCAACGCGTGTTTTACTAAAGAGAATCAACAACAACGCTCCCAATCGACCGCCGATGTCGATGGTTCATTCCACTGAAAACTAAGTTCAACAAAATGCGAAGCTCGATGTGCTTCTCAGCAACGTTGCCGCGATGACGTATCGCAGATTGTACGCTAAAATTTGTGAGCTACGCAGCTCATGGACCGAGCTCCCTTTCAACCTTTTCCCCATACATGGTTGGTTCTCTGTTGCATTCGCTGTTATTGTGAATAATTTATTTTGGCATTGCGGTCCGTCCAACTCCGGTGACGAGACAATAATACCAGACTGGCATTAATACTGCCATTAATCACACCAATTATTATTATTATTATTACAATAAGATGCGGGCAAGGACCCTAAGATCCATAAGACCTGAATTGCACTGTACAATGATTACAAAAATTAAATTAATTAGAAAATTAAAAATTACAAGAAAAGATTAATTGGGAAATAGAAAAGCATCCAGTCTGTTCTTAAAAATATTGATTGATGGTGCCGTTACAATATCCTCAGGTAGACAGTTCCATGTTGAGATAAAAAAATTTGACGGGTTGCACTCTGGGAGTGCCGGCAGAAGTGAAAACTTAAGTATTAACGCGCGTGAAAATATTATTTTTAATCTGAAAAATATTGTCTCCAGATTTCCATTGTTTATGAATAATGCATTATTTTTATTACCGCTTTATTATAAATCATATATTAAACATCAGTACCAGATTTGAATGTTTTCGATTTCTTTCTTCCGCTTTTTGCTTGATCTTCTTTCAATATGGCGCTTTTCTTCCTACCTCGACTTTTTCGTTTTCGGCTACCTCGTTTTCGGTTTTGTCGCTTTTGGCTACGTCGTCTACGGCTTCTGCTTCTATTTTTTCTTCGTCTTCGAGCCTCCGTTATCGGCAAACCAAAACCTAATTTAAACCTTCCCCCGTTCTCTTTGATCAAACCAGCTTTCAGTCCAGTTTTTAATGCTTTTTTAACACAAATTGATGCATTTTTTAACGGCTTCTTGCACTGATAAATTATTTGATCTAAAATTTTGTCGGGGGAAGAACCATTAGAGTCATAAGACACGCTATGGTGTCCATAACATCTGCTAAAAACGACACCTCTCCTTGGACCATTTTAATGCAGCAAAAGCAGAACTTAATCAATAAACTAATGAAAAGCACTTAAATTTTGAATTTAGCTACTAAATTTATCTGTCAAAATGACATAAAAAATGTACTTGAATTTGTCAGTTTGTTAAATAAGGTTGCCAAGTTACCAGTCAAAAAAAGTCGCATTTTATATTGCTCCAGTGAAATACATCCGTCTTACGAATTTTCGATCAGGCCACGAGTCCTGACGCGAGTTTAACATTTTTTACCCATTACAAAAAAAGTTCACAGCGTGCCATAAAAAGTTATCACTTCAAAAATGTGGCCTTGTCCTACAAGTGAATATTTCTTTTTTCAGTTTCCATTTGTGTCCTCGAAGCCGATTATCAGTGTCTACAAAAAATATGCTTCTTAAGTTACCATAATTAAAATTTAAAATCAGGAAGGTGATTATCAAACGAAGACGACGTTGTACAAAAGTCGGTAAATCTATTATGTTTAGTCTTTCTGTATAACTAGACCTTCTACGCCCGAAGGATATTCTGGTTAATCGACGCTGAACTTTTTCGAGAAGTTCTTTATCCCGCACTAGTTCCGGACACCATACAGTTCCACAATACTCCATAATTGGATAAATATAAGTTTTGAATAAACGAGCGAAACTATGCAATAACACTTCTGCGAAAGACCTGTTGAGGAGGTACAGCCTACTTTTTGCTTTGTTGGTAATATTTACAACGTGTTCGGACCAGCTCAAATCTGTTGTAATTGTAACACCAAGATCATTATAAGAACTCACTTCATTTAAGGCGTGACCTTTTAAGAAATATTTATGTCGCGGATTGTTTTTGCCGATGAAAAGAACTACAAACTTATCAGTATTAAGAGGTAACTTCCAGTCTGAGCACCACTTAGAGATTGAATCCAAGTCTTCTTGAAGATTTATGTGAAGAGATGAATTTGAGAATATTTTTGACTCGTCTGCATAGAAAACTTTGTAACATTGAATATGGAATTGAAGGTCACTTGGGTATATTATAAATAATAGAGGACTCAGTACTGATCCCAGCGGTACACCGCTTAATACGGGTTTCACAGGTGAAACACAATTTCCCACTTTCACACAGAATTTTCTGTTTTTTAAGAATGAGTCAATCCATTCAAGTAGATTAACTCGTATACCAAGATGTTCCAATTTATACAGTAGTCTTCATTTTGGCACTCGGTCAAACGCTTTCGCAAAATCTAGGTAAATGATATCCGTAGGTATTTTCTTGTCTAAAGATTTTGTTGATTCATTAACACACCAAAGTAGATTCGTCATTATTGAACAAAACCATGTTATTGTTCAGGTATTATTTCTTTGAGCAAAAGAAATTCACTGACATATTCTGAAATTATGGATTCCATAACCTTTAAGATGATAGGTGTAAGGCTAATGGGGCGTTAGTTATTGTGGTCAAGTTTATAGCTCTTCTTAAAAATGGGGATAACAGAGGCCGTTTTCCAGATAAGGGGTAATTAAAGAGACAACTGCTTATTCCTACCAGATTTTTAGAATGGTCAAACAAAGTAATAAATTATGGTTTAAAAAAAATTAAAAACACGCTTTTAGAGTTAATCAAACTAAAAAGTAAAGATACTGACGAGAAATAAAGATTATAAAATTAAATTGTTTTTATTAATTTTTTGTATTAAAAAAAAATTTATTTCCTTTAAATAAATCACTCATTTTAACCGAGTATATTCATTTGGTGAGCAATAATGCTTTAACTACATATTGTTAACAGACAGCATAAAGATAAAGAAAAGACACTTTAATTTCTTTTAAAAATTTTATTTTATAGAATTTTCTTTTATACCTAACCACATTAAAACTTTTAACGATGCTCATTTGCTAATAAAAAAATATGTTTTTTGTAGGGTTTTATTTTTCACAACCACCATGTTTTAATAAAAGCACGACCCATTTTTTTAACAAGCTTATATTAGTTTCATCTGTATCTTGTTTGCTTTTATGTATGTTTGTAACTGACTGTGCGTGAACTACGCATGCGCACAAAATAAATATTAACACAATCCATCGCATCGGTGGTTCAGTGGTAGAATGTTTGATGCCAAGCGGGTTCAATTCCTGGCTGATGCATTCTTTTTGTGCTTTTACCATTCAATACATAATTTTTTTAAATTGTATAAAGGTATTCGCGAACTACATTTTAAAATTGTTTGGCATATCAAAACGGAGACAGATAGAGATTGTTTAATAGCAAATCGAACTAAACAACGAAAAATAAATTAGAGTTTAAAAAAAAACTAAAAAACACGCCTTGAGAGTTTTTTAAAGTAAAAAATAATTCTTAACATAAGAATAAAATTTCTGACGAGAATATTAATGTCGCAGTTCTAAAAGCGTAGGGAGCTTCCTATGACATTTTTAAGCTAACTCTGAATGATTGCATTGTCGGTCTTTGAGAAGTGTGCAAAGTTTAAATTAAATCTAATCGCTTAAAGTAGAGCAAAATCAAGGCCAAAGAGTCAGTTACAAATATACATACATACATTGGAACAAATTGACCTTTACCATGATGTCATACCTACAAACCTCGCAAAATGAATCAATGAGTCAAAAATGGTCACTATTACTTTGTAGTGTACCTAAAGATTTCCACTGTTTGTTTATCTTGTTACTATTTTTTGCCTTTTACATAACTAAATATTGCGCTTAGGTGAAGTCAATTTAAATAATTTCAATTTACCGTTTAAAATAGTCGAAAATTTAGATAAGAGTCCCATAATATTCACTAATATTTATTTTGTCTGATACTAATAAACAAAAAAACTATTCTGTAACCATTAACGAAATTAAAATTTTTTATGAATCTTTTATTTGATAAATTTATTTAAATTGAAAACATCACATAATGTAGTGCCAACAAAAACAATTGGCTAGCATAATAAAAAATATCAAATCATTGGTAATAAAGGTATTTAATGTACACTATTCATACATTTATTATCATTCCGAAATTTACTATACAATAAATATAAAGTATTTTAGAAATCGTCGTGTTTACATACATGTATCTTTCTTACTTCTTGGTTGTTAACGTAATTCTTACTTTAGTTGACTATATAAATCTACCATAAATATTGTTCCCGTTTCACGAAAGTTTAGCCACCGTCTAAGAAGTAAGGTTATGTTAAAAATATTTAGTAAATGCAAACAGGGAATTTTGTACTTACCGTAAAATTAAAATGACAAATTAGAGGTTTTGAAAAAAACCGATTTTATAGAATGATAAAACGCTTTGAACAAAATTTGATGTCTCAAAATAATGACAGTTGTCATAAGAGTTTAAAGTAAATTCTTATGAACACAACCGATATATCGTTATTGGCGCTATCTCTTTTTAACATTTAGAGGTCATAATTAGAGATAGGTACAAAAGAACGTATGTCATTGCTTGAAAGACAAGTGTAAATATTGTATAATGTGTTTCTACTGTGAGTAGAAAAGGATGAGGTTTATAAAGTTTGTGTTTACTACTGTTCATTGTTAGTGACGTTAGGGTAAAGGTCAATTTATTCTACTGTACATACATACATACATACAAACAAGATACAGATGAAACTAATATAAGCGTGTTAAAAATACACTAAACCGCAGAGTCTAGATATATTTAAATTTTTGGCTAAAAATTTAATCAATTATTAATTATTTTCTTTTTATGAAAATAGTCGCAAAAGGGTAGACCTATCGTGTGGGCCGAGGACGGTCCGCACTGCGATTATTAGAAGGGGAAGGGATTATAGAAAGGAAATGATTGTGGACACGCTTTTTAAAAAGTTGCAGGTCATAGTTCTCTGGAAAAACTGATTTTGGAAGCTTATTCCATTCCGAAGCAGCCCTGTAAAAGAAGGATTCTTGATAAAGGTTGGTCCTCGTAGTGTTAAGCTTGAGAGTAATTGTGTGAGACTGATCAGCGTGCCGAGTTCTTCGGCCGAATGTGGCCAATGGTGGTACAAGAGTTTTTATTTCTCTGGAGCATCTGCCATGAAAATATCTGTAGAGCAATGACTGGTCTGCAACTCTGGCTTGCCGACTTTGCGATATTAGCAACATGGTCATGCCAAGACATATTATCGGACACCGTGACTCCCAAAATTGAGATTGAGGGACTTGGTTCAAGGGTATTTCCGGACATTGTGATGGGATGATTTGAGGAATTCACTGTCTTGGAAAACGTGGCACTTTGTGTTTTTTGGGCGTTGAACTGAACAAGATTGTTGGTTCCCCACTCGACGATTGCTTCAAGATCTCTATTGATGGAATCAACCTGTTCCTGCCTGAGTCTATTTGTATCATTCACCGAAAGTGATCGATAGGATGTGAAAGTTGAGACAAGTGTGCTATCGTCTGCGAAACTGTAAATGGGGTTCGTGGTGGTTTTCAAGAGTTCGTTGATGTGTAAAATAAATAAGGTGGGGGACAGGATGGAACCCTGGGGGACCCCGGCAATTATTAATTATTTGTTGCTTATAAAAGTACCGCTATTTTATAACCATTTTTGGCAGTGACGTAACTATACCATTGAGTCCGTGGCAGATTGATCGAATAAAGCCCTCCTTAAATGTAAAAAAAAGATCAAACAACGTTATAGTTTAAGTACGTACAAATGCTATTATATTTATTGGGTAAATTTTTCGTTGATTTTACATTAATTTCTAATTTAAAAAACGTATTGGAATTTTTTTTTGTTTTTCTGTTCAGTAAAAGTGTTACAGACATCATCAAAGTTGAAATTTCGTGATACGGAATGTTATTTATTTATTTTAATTCATAGTATCCGGGGAACGGCAGTGCCCCCGCCAAGTCGAGCAAAAAAGCGGCACGGCCGTACCATCCTTCTCTCGAAACAGTTCAGGCCATTTTTGTTCACTATAGCTTTGTTGTGGATAAAACTAAAAGCCTAAACAAGGTATATTTCAAATTTTATTTAATTTGAACCAGTAGTTTAAGAATTATAACTGGTCAAAGTTTTTTAATTTTATCACTCACTGACTGACGGATCATTTAAACTGTAAGGCACTTCTAGCAGACAAAGAAGCTTCAAATTTAAAATAAAATTAGTGTTTAGTGTATAAATCAAGAAAAAACTAAAATATATTGCAGTTTTAGTCCAGTTTTCTAGATATATTCACTGCATAAATAACTTTGTAATCCCATATAAATATATTGATTACAAAGTTACATTTGCATTGAATGAATCAGTGTACCTGTATATGTATAATAAAAAAAAAGTAAGACTATTTTTGAAAACAAATTAGATGCCATCAATTACATAACGTGTAAAAAACACCTAGTCTTCTACCTTAAAAAATTGTGAGATCTATGTAATACCAAGTCGGTTAATTTATTCAGTCCCTACTTAAGGGTCTTAAGTTATTACGTAATTAGCTAACCTAACAACATCTTATATTAACCATATCAATATTAAAAATCTTTTATGTTTGAAATTAGTAGATTTACCTGGCCATCGCATGAAAACACAATGTATCTCACAAGTAATACATATTATATTAAATTAAATTAAATCTATTTATTTAAAACATAAAAGTTTTTTAATTTTATATAGTCACTATAAGATGTTGTTAGGTTAGCTAATTACTTAATAACTTAAGACAAAAGGATCCTTAAATAGGGACTAAATAAATTAACCGACTTGGTATTACATGGATCTCACAACTTTTTACGGTAGAAGAACTGATTTGCGAGACTTGGTGTTTTTTACCAGTTTTGTTTTTGATGACATCCCATTAATAAATTAGAAAAATAAAGCATTAGGTTTATAAAAGTAATAACATCACGAAAATAAAAAATACAAAAACAAAAATTATATAAAAAAAAATTATTCATGAATACGTTTCTTAAACCATATTGTCTAAAAAAACTTTTATCTGGGTTATTAGTGCATCGTTTTCGCACTTGCCCCGGCCTTCTAAAATAATTTTCTACCTGACCATACGATGTGGAATTATTTTTTCAACATAACCGTGACAATATCCCTCGTCCAATAAAATTGAGGCGGCACTATCTCTTGTTTAGTTAACATTTTTTCTTGATTTATTTTTGTTATATTTCGAGGTTAAAAATTATACATTTTTTCCCAAAAAAATAAACAATTTAGAAGCTTACTTTAACGAAAATCTATCACAAGTACAGCACAACAAATTCTTTAAAACTGTAAATCTAAACGAATTGTTTTGATAGCTGTCATTACCAACGAGACAAAATATACATACACTGCAATTCAAATAAACTTAAAAAACCTAAGTAAAAGATAAATGAATTTTTTGAGTAATTAATAAATATTGCTGGAAGTTTATTAACGAAAACATTTCTTACATCAAATATAAAACATATAAAAATGTTTTTAAAAAGCATGACAATAAACAATACCTTTTAAAACAATAATTGTATTGATGCTGTTAAAAACGAGGGAAGCTGCGATACTCTGAAAATAAGGACAATATTTGATGTAGGAATTAGCAGCAACATGCTCAGTATTCGAGCAACGTAAATAGCTGGGAAAATTAAAATATCCATTGTCATTGATTATGTTATATGTTACACGAGAATGGAAAGATTCTCTATATCGCAGCTCTTACATAAACAATACATATGAAAATAAATGCTTCTGTTCCAATCGCAATTTTTTTCATTTAATATTTAAGAAAGTTGATTGGTAGCTACAATGTCCAAATACTAATATTTTTATTTTTGCTAGTTGCTATTTGACTGAAGCATCGTAAGTTTAACTGTTTTTTGCTAATTTTGTTTACATTGAGTCGTTGAAATTTTTTTACACGGCAGTAAAACACCATCCAAAACCACTTTATATTAATGGTTTTGTGAATTTAATCGTGGTAGTCGTTCGCTCACAGACGAATTTAATGTAATTGTTTAAAATGAGTTGTACTCCAAAAAAAACATAAGTGTCGTGTTTAAATTAATAATACAAAATTGTCTTATGACTTATGACGTAAGATTAAGGCATTCTATACATTAAATTTACCAGTTTATATAAGTTATGACACAAACATGTAGCCAGAGCTAGATTTAAGGGACGACATCTGGTGCTACTGCCCCGGGGGCCTTCACAAAAGAGGGGCCACCACAATAGAGACTTCCGAAAAAAAATCTCTCAAATTATATATATATATATATATATATATATATATATATATATATATACATATACATATGTCGGTTTAGGACGTCTTCCGACGTTGTCCGGAGTCTAATTTCCATTCCTTTCGGTCTTCGCAATCCTCAGATGTTAGGTTTCTTCCGCTTATTGACTTTTAAATACCGGTTTGCCATTCCAATCGAGGTTTTTCCCTTTTGTTTCTTTTATTTGGTTGCCATTGTAAAACTTGCTAGGGCAATCTTGTAATTGGCATTAGTTGAACGTAGCCGTACCAGGTGAGCTGTTTTTGCTTGATATTACTAGTAATGGTGCCTTCAATTCCTTTTTGTTGTTTTATAGTTCCATTTCTTGTTCTGTCCCTTCAGGAGATGAGCAAAGACCTCCTGAAAACATCTTAACAGCTTTATTTTTCTTTTTGTTCTTTTCGGTAATTTTTTAGCTTTCTGCTTCATATAATAGAGTTAATTTTTTTTTCTTTGTTATTTCTTTACTCCATAGTATCCCATTGAGGCATCCGATAACTCTTTTTGCATGAATGAGCCGTTTTTTGATTTCCATTACATTAGTACCGCTATGATCAAAGGTAACACCCAAGTACACATATTCCCGGCAGGTCAAAATCTGATCATCTTCAAGTTCTAGATGGGTGGGTTAACACCCTATGCATATTTATTTGCTATTTTTTCTCGCAGATATAGTCAGCAATCATCTTTTTCTATTTAAATAAATCGTTGATTTATCACTGAAACAAATATTTCTAACCAAATTTGCGTTTTCTTGTATTTTTTGGGCTATTGTTTCTTAAAATTCAATTCTGCGGTCATAGTCGTCTTCACTAAACTATTGATGAATTTATATTTTATAATAAAAAAACATGCAATTTTAATACTAAGTGTATGGAACCAACAAAAATAGATTTAAGTTTTGATACTTTTGAAATGGAATTGATAGGATCTGTAGCAAAATGACCCTGTACTTTAATTTTTGCAGCTTCGTCGAAAACTCTGTGATTATTATTTTTATTATTACAAACGGATCCATTCTTTCCACATTTCCGTACTAACTTAACGATGGTCTGGTGGCCTATATTTATATCAGGATACCTAAAAACTCGAGCTGTTCCTCAAGCGCATTTTTATTATTTATTTATTTATCGTATGGCATACATCACATAAAATATTGTATAAGTTAACAGGACAACATATAGCACAATGTACAAACAGTGTAAAAATGTAAAGTATAAAAACACAAAAATATAGCATAATTACAGTTGAATGTCTACGTTGTTAATATAATCAATTGATTCTGGTGTCGCTGTCAGGAACTCATTTGGCTGACCTCCATATGCCCTCAGGTTGCAATCTTCCGTGATGTGGCGGATCGTCTACCTTTCAGCGCCGCAGTCACACTGTGGGGAGGGTATTATGTTCCACGCATTTGTATTAATAATCGTAAATAAATATTATTTTTTATTTTTTCTTACAAAAAATACACCATTTTAAAATAACCCAAGATGCTACAGCTACAAATAATGGCTAATTTAACGTTACAAATAAGTAACTTAATGTGCTATTAATATTTTTTAAACAAAGAAACAAAGTGACAAAAATTTCTAAAAAATGCGACATGTATTTAGAATTAATAGACATTTACCTTTCCAACCGTAGCGTAGGTCGTTTTTGATAGGGTCTCATATTATTTCACAAAATTTGTTGTTATCAGCAAAATAAATCGATAGAATAAATTGTTGTTTATATGGCTGATATGCATTTTTCTTAGTTGTTTATTTGATGTATTACAAGGTAGGGGTTACTGTTTGACATTTTAAAAAGGGGTGGGGGATGTTAAAGAGGTGCCACCTGGAAGCAACATTTTTAAACCTTCCTCTTGATTTATAATTTGACGAGTTTTTTTTTCTTACTATTACGCAAAAACAAAAATTATTTGGACTGGCTGGTTTTAAAACAAAAGCACTGTATACCGAGTTGTGCTACCTTTAATTAAATAAAACCATTGAGAAAAAAAAATTGTACATTGGTATTTCATGCAAATTAAATTATGAGTGAGGTTTGGTATGTAATACTTTATTTTCCTCAAATTACGCCTCGACAGAAGCTTTAGAATTAACGTTCGTCTCCAATTATCACAACCAACAAACATACTTATAATTAATAGTGCACTGACTTAAATTACACCGATATAATGGAGTGGATACAAACTTAAAACCACAAAAAGCATGCATTAATTTGAAAAATTACCCAGACTTCATAAAGACTGTGTTATTAATGAAACATAAAAATAAAAACAAAGTGAAAGCACTATGTTAATAAAAGTTCTTGGATATTTCTGTGATAAAAACAATTGGGACGTAGAGATGTGACAGCAATAATAATATGAAACAAATATACAATGTGTGTCACGACGAGCAAAAACTATTCTTGTATTAGAAACCACTTACACCATTTTTATAAAAAACTGTGGAGATAAATCACAAATTATACCCTGTATATTCATTACATTACATTTTTGCTGTGGGGCCATTGGTATGGGCATATAAAAAAAAACCTTCGACAAACTAAGAACGCACCCAAAGAGAAAACTACAAGAACTGACAGACTACGACCCGGGAGATGTCCAATGGAAGTACCTGAGACCCAAGCACCATCTGCAAGAAGAATAAGAAAATAATATATTTTTTTTTATTTAAGATTTTCTTTTTAAGATTTTTTACACACGAAGGATAAGTAAAAACTTATTATTATATATATATATATATATATATATATATATATATATATACAGGCAAGAACTCCAAGCTTGGGGTCTCCAGCGCACTTGACGCAGAGATGGTATAGACACCTATGTCACCTAGATCTTTGATCCTTTGTGACAACCGCTTTGTCTACAGGGCATCAGAATGCCAGTCCACTGGTTTTAGCAAAGCGCAAGTTTTCTGTTGGTCCTATCTTATTTAGATCACTAGTATTTATTATCATGCTGTCCCGGGTTTGGTACCTGTACACCGCTAGCATCGGGCAGCAACAGAGAATGTGTATGCTGCTCTCTTTCTCTTCGCCGCATAGTCACCCTAATCCTCTAATACAGTTTTTAACATTACTAGTAACCACCATAACAGAATATTTTTTGTTAAGTCTACAGCAGTGGTTCCTTATCTTTTAAGGTGGGTTAGGTTAGGTATCATGTGAGTGGGGCGTGTTCACCCCTCCACCGCGACCCTTAGTAGGTCTATTATGGCTCACCCCTAGAGGTCACAGTTCACCGCACAATCCAACTCTTCTCACGAAGTTCATGGTTGTATAGGGTGAGATTTTTTTAAAATCGGTAGGTTTTAGGTTGGTGTATCCAAATATGTTGAACCTTATTCTTCCCAGGCCGGGGCATGAACATAGTATATATTCAGCAGTTTCGTTTTCCACGCAGCAAAACCGACAGTCCGTTTGTTGGTTCAGATCTATCTTTCTGAGGTGGTATCTTAGAAGACAGTGTCCCGTAAGCAGTCCTGTTAGAATACGCAGGTCATTTCTGCTCCATTCTATGATCTGCTTAGTTGTATTTCTCGAGGGTTGAAACGGTAAAAACGCCTTCGAGTGGGTTAGCCCTGGTCTGACCAGTACGTGAGTATTTTCCTCTCCACCCAGTCCAAAATAATTGTTTTGGCGGCACTTGTGGTGACTCCAAAAACCGGTTCTGGTCCAGTGAACGCAGATTCGGCCCCCTATTTTGCAAGGGTGTTGGCTTTTACGTTTCCTTTTACCCCCTGGTGCCCAGGTACCCACAGTAGGGTCACCCTGTTGTTCGCACCAAGGTACTCTAAGGATTCGATGCAATTCCATACAAGTTTAGAATTTATATTGTTGGAGCCCAGTGCTTTTAAAGCAGCCTGGCTGTCCGATATAATATTTATGTTTTTGTTTGCTAGAGGTCAGTTGGTGAACTCTCTTGCACACAATTCGATAGCGAATACTTCACCCTGAAAGATTGTAGCATACCTTCCAAGACTGGTAGATATTTCAATCTCTGGTTTCCTGCTGAAAACACCGGCCCCAACTCCATCTGGGGTTTTCGATCCATCTGTGTACATTACGTATTCAGTCTCTGGGAAGAGGATTTGTACTCTCACCGATTCGTCTCTCTTCGGAAAGAGGACTTTGAACGGCTTTTCTACGTGTATTTTTGTGGCTAGCAAGTCAGGAACCATCCCGAGAATTTGGTGGTTTTTTGTTTCACTCAGTATCCCGGAGTGATCCCCGAGTTGCTCTTCATTAATTTGCTTTTCCAAAGACAGGAATCTGTATCCTGGCCTCCCTATCTAAGAGAATATTTAGGGGAGGAAGATGTAGGAGGTGTTCCATCGCTGCCGTTGGTGTGCTGGACATAGCTCTAGTTATGGCCAGGCATGCCAGCTGCTGTAGGCCAGCAAGCTTTGCTCTAGCTGTCTGTTGTGACCCTTTGGTCCACCAGACTACTGAACCATACGTGACCATAGATATTATCATTGTTTGATAAATCCAGTAAATCTGTTTGGGGTTCATTCCCCAAGATTTGCCACATACTCTTCTGAGATTCTAGAGATAAAACCTGGCAATGTTTATTGTTTTTTCCGAGTGGGCGTTTTATCCAGAACTACACCCAGGTATTTCACTTCCACCGCAAATGGAATACTCTCTCCGTATAGGACAGGCTGCCAAAGCTTATCTTGCTTTTTCCTTTTTTTAAAAGGACTAATTACAGTTTTCCAGGGGTTGACAGACATCTGTTTCCTCTCGCACCATCTGTTTACTGTGTTAAGGGCTTCTTGTAGGACGTTTGAGATCGTCGCTTCAAAATTCCCTCTAACTATTATAACCAGATCATCCGCATAGCATTGAAAATCTACTCCCTGCATGAAAAGCTCGCTCGGCAGAGAGTCGACTAGAAGTGACCACATTAGGGGGGAAAGTACCCCGCCTTGTGGATACCCCTTCGCCGCCCTGAACCTAACCGACTCTCCATGCAGACTGTAAATGAAATAGTAGCGATTGAAAATGTATCTTTTAAGGTAACAAAACACTTACCAAATCCATTTTATGTTATGTAACCCCACAAATGAAAGAGCAAAAACTTTTATTAGAAATATTTTAAAAGTGATACAGTTTCATTAATAATTGCTTTATATTTCAGGGTTATGGTTGACCTGAATTTGTTTTTTGTAAACTTTAAGCTAAAAAGCCTTTATCACAATGATACGTTGTGACAAAAGGAAGCACAGGTTATATAGCCTTTTTGGCTACTTCATGGTGTTCACTCCTAACACCAATCCAAAACCTCTTTTAGAGACACGGACTCAAATGTGTATTTTAATGCGAATGAACTCTGAAGACCTATAAATGCTTCGTATGGGTCGGTTATCATCGCAGATAGACTTCTGGTGTTAGATGCCAAAAATAAATAATTTCGCGGAACCTTAGTGACTAGGAATCGCAGGTCTAGAGGATGTTCACAGAGAATTTTTAATACAAAAGTCAATCTGTCAATTTTTTAATACAAAGAGTAAAATATTTAACACAAAGTGAACATATCATTTTTCGTATAATCCAAAATTGTAATAATATACAAGTTGTTGCATTTAAAATTACAAAGTTGCATGTCTGGTAAAATATTTTTGTTAAAATCGGCATAATTTGTGATCTGCGTCTATCAATTTTCATAACTGGGTTGTTTCCAATATATTGTTACGGATTGTGGTATCCCCCACTGTCACATTGTCTCGTCTGAAGGTGCGGTCCGCTGTACCAAAGGATGTTTGATTCTTTCGGCGGTATCAAAGGCACGACATTTATAGCCGCGGGCGGCAAAAATATTCGTCAGAAAAAACGAGAAAGAATTCTCGTTCTTTCGGGTAATATTTAACGGGTATATTTAAGGCGCGGGCCGCGGAACAGTTTTAATTGAAGTTAAATTTAAATATCATTATGAAAAAATTGTTCTATAAAGTTTAAGATTAGTGAAATATCTAAATAATTTACAAAATAAAAATTTATTGTACAGAAAGATTAGAATAAATCGTACTCAAGAATAAATTTTTTAATGTTCTGGTTCCCACAAAAAGGGATATCCCGTAATGCTCAGAGAACAATGTGAGAACCAAGTAAAAAAGGTAGAAATTGGTGTTATTCTTAAATTTCTGGAGGTTGTATGCCTTAGGGAACACCTCCCTAGGCAATGTGTTTCAAAGCCTTGCTGTTCGTTGTATGAACGAGTCTTTGGAAAGATGTTCTGCAGGTCTCCAAAGTGACCACGAAGGGGTGTGAGGTCTGAACTTGGTGAGTTAAACTCGAAAAAACAGCTAAAGGAGGACCGATTGTTGATATTTTAGAAGAGCATCGCCCATGAAAATTTCTATAAAATAAACACAAATCGCTAACTTATTTATGTTCCAGAGAAGTAAGCGAATTCGTAAGCAAGGCATCACCGACCAGACGAATTGCCCTTTTTTGGACGGGATCCAATAGTTTCAGGTTATGTTTAGGTGCCGCACTCCAAATATGTGAACAGTATTCCAGGATAGGTCGGATCTGTGCATTATAGATCATAATATCATAACAATATAAATTGTTTAGATCCGTGAAGGTAAAGTCAAGAAACAGTAATAACCAAATAATGTGATAAATAGTTTGGTCCTGATGACACAAAGTAAGGTCAAATATTCCTATGATTTTTTTTTTTAACCTCCTTGCGTCCATACTTGAACATAGGTCTCCCCTAACGACTTCCATCTTTCGCGGTTTTTTAGCTATTTCCATCCATTTTAGTCCTGCAGTTCGCTTGATGTCATCGTAACATCTTGTATTCGGTCTACCTCTTGATCTTTCTTCCATCCATTGTCTCCAATGTATTATTTTGGTGTTTCATCTCTCGTCGTCTCTACTTGCTACATGCCCCGCAAAGTCCCATTTCATCTGGGTTACCCTTTCTATTACATCCTTGACCTGTGTATGTTGTCTTATGTATTCGTTTGTCTTACTATTCCTTAAAGAAATACCCAGCATTGTCATTTCCTAACCTTTTTGTACTGTTTTTAATTTTTGTGTTGTCTGTTTTGTAAGGGTCCACGTCTGCGCTCCATATGTTAATACTGGCAATATACATTTGTCAAACATTTTTGTACGTATTCGTTGAGGGATCTTTTTATTTTTTAGAATTCTTGAGAGTTTGTCGAATGCTGCCCAGTTAAGACGCATTCTTCGTTTTATTTTGACATCTTTATTTCCTTTTCCTAATTGTATTTGTTGTACTCCTTGTCGTTTTCCAATCGATTGTTGTCTATACTTATGATCGTCTCTTCATCTGGGCTCATGATTTTAGTCTTCTGCATGTTCATTTTTAATCCCAAAGTTTTTATTTCTCTTCTAATTCTTTTAACATTCCGCAAAAATCCTCTTTGTTGTCCGCAATTATTATTACATCATCGGCAAATCTCAGGTGATTTAGCCTTTCTCCATTGACGTGGATACCTCTATCTGACTATTCAAGTTGTTTGAATACGCCTTCCAGCGCCAGCTTAAAGAGCTTTGGGGACAATATGTCTCCTTGACGTATGCCTCTCTTTATTGGGATTGGTTGGGTATCCTTGTGTATTCTTATTTCGTAGATGTTTTTAATCAGGTCCCTGTATCTACTATATATACGTGCGTCATCCATTTCTTTCATGACTGTCCAGTATTCTATGCTATCAAAGGACAGTTCGTAATCTACGTAGGGCATAAATAAGAGTAGATTGTATTCGGCTGCTTTCTCGATTAGGATCCTTATTGTTAGAAGATGATCTGTTTAATGATATAAATTATAATATCTCTTTAACAGGTTACCAAAAAAAAGTTACACACCAATCGAGTAAAACCTTAAAAAGAAATAAAAAATCTGGATACCACCGTGTACACATTTTCAGCTGCATTAAGACAACAGACAACACTGGACCTACAATCGTCTATCGATCTTTGGTGTCTTGTTTGAAAACCGTTAACCAAAATATTTGTGGATCTTATTGTATTTCAAAAGCTATTGTGTTAAAACAATTTACCCAATTTCTTTTCCTCGGGATATAAAACAAAATTTTATGATTTCACTTATTTTCTTACTTAAAACCTATTATTTGTTGGTGGTAAAAGTTGAAAGCTTTAAATAAAAACTATGATTGCAACCAACATTGCTGTAAGTAAGCAAAAATTTAATGAAATAAGGTTACAAATGCACATACGAAAATGTTAGTTGCAGAACGATAAGCGTTATTTTCGTTTTAGGATGTTACCTTAAGCTCAGAAAATAGACAAATACTTATATTTTTTACAAAAGTTATTTAAAAATAATAGTTATTGATGTTTAATAAAGAATAATAAAAAATAAGTATTTCTTTGGGATTTAAATTTGAATAATTTGCGGGGAAAATTTATATCACGTGATTGGTTTGCATAATATTATAATTAAAATTAAATTTATATTGACATTTTAACCTTTATTTTCCCGCGCTGTCATTCTGTCGTTTTTGACGCCAAGAGTGATGTTTACTAAGGTGTACAATTTAGTGAAATTTTTTTATATTTTAACGGAAATGTTTTTATCATTGTCCTCAATTTTTGTGTACCTGGCTGCTACTCCAAGTAGTCGATGCATCGTGGAGGGTGAAGCTGATCTGGCAGCAAACTACGTTTTTGGTGTCATAGAAAAAAAGGATGAGTGGATTATCAGAAACAATTTGCTCTGCTGGTCATTTTTACTATTAACAAATTATTAGTCACTATTAAACAACTATAATCTTCACACAAATCCACGCTTTCAGGTAAATAAACACAAAGCTATCATACTTGCTGGTCACGTGATATTGATGCGAGTTTATTCCGCCAGATAGCGTATAGCTTAGCATTAAAACTCAATTGTTAACGTATTTTTGATCCTTTGACATCTACAAGTTGACAGTGACGTTTATTGGTTATAAAAACGTAAACGGCTAAGAACATTGTTTTTTAACAACTGCTTAACAAAGTTACCTTTGACGCTTTCAAATTTCAACGCAAAGTTGACGTTTTCCGACAAACGTCATTTTGTGATAGCTCTGCCGCTCTAGCGTGGAAATATTTCAAAAACGCTTGCATCTCTTATTCATTCTTTTATCATGGATAATAGTGATAGTGAATTATCGAACACACCTCCTGATGTAGCAGAAAGTGAAAAAAATGTATTTTTAAATCTCCTACCAGCAAAATAGAGAGCAAAATATGAATTTCAATACAATAGATTTATAACCTGGTGTCAATCGAAGAGGGTCAATAAGTATTCAGAAAATGTGTTACTGGTTTCAAAATCATCAACTCTTTAATCCATATATTCGATGATACGAACATGCTTCCATGTTAAAAATAACATCTAAATTAATAAGTACCTGAGCACACTTTATATACAGGACACTGTTTTCGACAAACATATGCTACTTTATTGGTGAATGGTGGAGGAGATCTAATACAACTAAAGAAACATGGTGGATGAAAAAGTAATGTCGCAGAAGGTTATATAGACGATTCAATCAAAAATTAGATTAAAACCACCAAAAAAATATTTTCAAAACCGCATGTATGAAAAATCAACAGAATATAATAAACCTCTCATCCTTGTTTTCGTAGACTATGAAAAAGCTTTTGACTCAATCAGCCAACAACATATGCTCAAATCATTAACAGAATGCAGAATTGATTACAGGTACATTGCACTGATTAAGGGTATATACGAGAAAGCAACGGCGTGTGTAAGATTACATAAAAACACAAGAACATTCCGAATAGAACAAGGTGTACGTCAAGGAGATACCCTCTCTCCAAAGCTGTTCACCACACTGCTCGAATATGTCTGTAAGAAAATCGACTGGGGGGAAATGGGCCTAAATATAGACGGTGAAAGATTAAATAACTTAAGATTTGCAGACGATATCGTCCTTATCACCGACCGTATAGATCAAGCGTCCATGATGTTGGAAAAATTATACAATGCTTCAAGGGAAGTTGGCCTAAGAATTAACTTTGCAAAGACGCAAGTCATGACAAACCTAGTCCCCAGTAAAAACATAACTATTGGAAGCAAATCTATTGAACAGGTCACCGCCTACAAATATTTGGGTCATGAGATCCGAATAGGACGGGACAACCAGACGTGCGAACTTCTCCGGAGAGTAGGCTTGGGGTGGGCATCCTTTGGAAGATTAAAGTATGTTTTCAAGTCGGATATTCCCATCAGTCTAAAACGAAAAGTATACAATCAGTGCATATTACCAGTGATGACATACGGAGCCGAAACATTGACGCTTACAAAAAAGTCGCAAAGAAACTGCATGTCACCCAACGGGCGATGGAGAGGGCTATTCTGGGTATCTTCCTCAGAGACCGAATACCAAATGAGATTATTCGCCAAAGAACAGGTGTTATAGATGTAATCGAAAAAATAACAACTTTAAAGTGGAACTGGGCTGGCCACGTAGCTAGAAGAACTGACGGAAGATGGTCTAAAAAACTATTGGAGTGGCGTCCGAGGCACGAAGCTTATCGTAGTAGAGGGCGCCCCCCCACACGATGGACCGATGACATCAAAAGAATCTGTGGTAATTGGATACAAATGGCTCAAGATAGAGCAGAGTGGCAAAATAAACGAGAGGCTTATGTTCAGCAGTGGACTACTATAGCTGAGTGATGATGATGATGATGATGATGTATCCACATCTCGTTCTATAGATTTCCAATCTTCGGAAGAATTTATGTTGGAGAAATATCTTGATGGACCATCAGGTTCGGGAATAAGTATCAAAGATTGTCAGGATTGCACATTTAATTTTAATATAGTGAATAATAAACTGAAGTAAATATTATAAAATGTTATAATTAAAATACAAGTAATATTATGTACTAACTTATTTTGAATAAAGTATTTAGTGTTTTTTTCTGTCTAAAAACTGCATTTGTAAAAAAATTTTGTGTCTATTTCAAGCACAAAGTGTCACTGCCGCTCTCCAAAAATTACCGCGCGACGAGAAGCGGAGCTCTCTTTGTCAAGCGGCAATATATCACTTTGCGCTCTTAATACACAAATAGCTATCAGTTAGACTTTCCAATAGGTCGTGAGATGTGATTGGGGTTTACAGAAGTAATTTGAATTGGTTTATAACATGTAAAGAACTACTTATGAAAAATAGTCGTTTTTATTCTATTAAAAAGAAAATAAGTTAATGCAAAGAAAACTAAAAAAAAAAAACTATCACTCAGAGTTGTGTGTTTTTTATTTCTCAGTTGAATTAATTTTTTTACGCTTTTGTTTGTGCGTACGTATTATTATTACAAAACTATTTCTAAAAAAAACAATTTGTAAAAGAAATTATTAAATCTATTAACTTCATTATTACCCAAATTATTAATTAATTAACAATATATTTAACAAATGTGGTTTATATTTAATATACTATTAAAATTGGTTTATATACTGTTTAAGAGCGAATAACTTTGTTATCCCTTCATATAACCTTACATAATGAAGTTAGTTATTGCTATTATAGGAAAGTTAAATTTAGCTTTGCTTTGATTATTTTACCTATTGCCTTTAACTTTAACAACTTTAGTGCAGTTATAAACGAGTTTTTGTTAAAATAAATTAAAAAAAAGAAGATATATTTATTTATTTTTTGTTTTGCCGCCGATAACGGTACAAAAAGTATTTTAAATTTAATACAATAAAAACTGTATTTAAGTACCTACAATAACATTAAACATGTATTAATTTAAGTTAAAAAAAGTGTTTAAATCGGACTAAATAAGAATTTTATTTTACTTTTACTTACTATTAAAAATTAAATAAAATAAGTAGGTACAGTTTACAAATATACGAATACTAAAATGACATAGATATCGTTCAATCATCGTTCAATCGTTCCACAATAAGTCGTTTGGTAAGACGCTTAAATAAGTTAGGATATTATTCTAGTAGGCCAGGGAATGAGCGAAAACGATGCAATAACGACCGACACGTACGTTTAATTAGAGAATGCGCTTTAAATAACAGGACTTCCACTAGTTCTGTGATTACAAACAAACTCGAATCTGTCCGCAATTTCAGAATTTCTTTTAGCACAGTTAGAAGATGGTTACGTGAAACTGAATTAAACAGTAAAAGACCAGCCACTAAATTTTTGCTTACTAACGAGAACAGAGTTGCCAGGTTGCCAGTTTAAAATTTTTAAAATTTGTCTGTGGATATTTGAAAAGAAAATTTAATCACACATTATACTAGGGTTAGCCTAAAACATCTATATGGTCGTAAACGAGTCCTGCAAAGACCAGAAGAGAAGTTTTCGGATTCTATTCGGCGGTCGCTACGTTATGTTCTTGGGTGGTATATGCTTTGACGCTTGCATAAAAATAGTTCCTGACCATACGAGATCCATGAACTCTTCTTCTTCCAGAGCCTGTCCGTTACCGGACGTTGGCGATCATTCTGGCAATAATTATTTTATCAACTGCGGCACTAAATAGACCCGTGGTGGAGGTTGTAAACCAAGTTGTCAGGTTTTTAAGCCGTGAGATCCTTATTCTGCCTGGTCCCCTCTTTCCAAGCACCTTTCCCTGTAGGATAAGCTGGAACAGACCGTATCTTTCGCTGTTCTCAGGATGTGCCCTAAGTATTCTAATTTTTGACTTTTGACTTTATATATATATAAATGAAAAAATGTTTGTAAATATATATATATATATATATATATATATATATATATATATATATATTTACAAACATTTTATATATATATATATATATATATATATATATATATATATATATATATATATATATATATATATATATATATATATATATATATATATATATATAGTAGCGGAACCGGCAGACGTTGTCCTGCCCAAACGTTGGCTTGCCTGCTTTAAAAATATCGCTTTTAAACTCAGCGACCCCAAAAACTATAAATATAATACTAATATCGGCGTTTTTAATAATTTTTATATTTCAACCTCCTCTTACTTCTTTCGTAGGGATTTTATTAAAATCTGACTATGAATTTATAATATAATATAATATAATATAATATAATATAATATAATATAATATAATATAATATAATATAATATAATATAATATAATATAATATAATATAATATAATATAATATAATATAATATAATATAATATAATATAATATAATATAATATTTATATTTTATCCCCTTACCTGATCCGATCGCTACCAAACTTCACAGGAGCACCTGCGGGGCTAATCTGAAGATTGCCTTAAAATTTTAGTTTTTGCGATACTAACGAACGACGATTCATTTTTGCATTACAGATATTTTTTAACTTTTCTTTAGGATTTTCCCTAATATTTTTTTTAAACTACCTCTGTGATTTAATAAAAGATAAGTTATTTTGACGTCCTTTAAAAATGTATACCTATACGTTTTCGCGAACAAAATTTACACTATCTCTTTAATAGATAAACTTGCAAAAATCTATCACCCCTTTTGGGATTTTTTAGCTTTTATTTAAGATATTTCCTATAATTTTTTTTAAACCACCTCTGTGAGGTGAGCTTGAAGTTCTTTAACACAATAAATTTTATTTTAATCGCGAAAAATTGCCTACATAATTTTTCGCAAATCACGCGCGAAAAACTTCCTTAATAAAAGAAAGGTTAGCTTGACGTTCTTTTAAAAATGTATACGTATACAGATACACACATGGACTTTTATATATTTATTTTAGCTTTTGTTTAGGATTCTACCTAGTATTTTTTTTCAAACCACCACTGTATTAAAGCAGACAAAGCAAAAAAAATCATTTCAATCTGTAAAGCCATTTTTGGGTTTTAGCGAGACTAACGCACAGCAATTCATTTTTGTTTATATAGATTCGACAACTAACTGACACTATTTTGCATTTTTAAAATTCTTTAATTTGAGGGCACCCGAGTTTACTGTACTAACAGGACGATTATAAATAAATAATAGGTTACATAAAACATTTGTACTTCAACAAGGCGCCATCTATTGGATTCTTACTCAATCCAATCAACGAATTACCTTATACCGCCCGCTGTTAAAATCTTTTTGATAAAACAAATGTAATGATGACTCTTTATTAATAAAAAAATATTTCGTAATAAAATAATATTGCGAATATAAATTGAGATATAAACGATCCTATCTTTCAAGTTTTGGTTTAGTAGTTTAGGAGTCCATTGCGGACAAACAACGTAACACGTAATTTATATACAATGCGGTTCATATGTATGAAATAAATTCATTTTTAGCGTTATTATGTAATTGTTTAATAAAAACTAAAACAGGTCGATTTTTATTGTCAATTTGACAATTTACAGTATGAAAATATTACCCCCTTCTTGCACCCCCTCTGAATTATAACCTACCCCTCAAAAATTTTAAATAAGAAGGGGTGTCGTGTGGCACCTAGTTTGGAAGGGATTTTTATTCTCTGTTCAGCTAAACCAAGTTTTAAAAATTTTGTGCAATTATAGCTGAGAAAATTTGTTTTGAAAATGTAAAAATTTTATACTTAACGTAAAATAAAGGAAATATTTTTTAGGAAGTGATTTTCAATTTATTTTACAATTAAATGAAATGTTCAAAATAACCACCATTCACTCCTTGACAATAAGCAAGGCGATCTCTCTCGAACAAGGTGCCACACAACCCCCCTTCTCATTTAAAATTTTTGAGGGGATGCTCATAATTCAGAGTGGGTGCAAGAAGGAAGTAATATTTTCATACTGTAAATTGTCAAATTGAGAATAAAAATCGACTTGTGTTAGGTTTTTTTAACGGATACATAAGTTTAAAATTTTAATAACAAATTTTCTCAGTTATAGTTGCACCAAATATGAAAAACTTAATATTGCTGAACAGATAATAAAAATCCCTTTCACACAAGATGCCACACAACCCCTTTCTCTTTAAATTTTTTTGAGGGTGTGCTCATAATTCAGAGGGGGTGCAAGAAGGGAATAATCTTCTCATACTGTAAATTTTCAAATTAAAAATAAAAATTGACCTGTTTCAGGATTTTTTGATAAAAAACATAATAACACTAAAAATGAATTTATTTCATACATATGGACCGCAGTGTATATTAAGATATGTAGATAGATATTGACGCTTATTCACTTTTAATGTATACGAATACGTTTTTTATAACTTTTTATGCAACCAATGTCTATAAAAAATTTTAAAATTAATTTTCCATAGCAATTTATATGCCTACTATTTTTTTTTCGTTAAATTTATTAAAGAGAAAATCAAATACAGTTTTTCTTCAGTTAAATGCTTTTTTTTGGTTTTTTATATTTTATCTCTTGCGAATATATCACTATCTCCATTGCACAAAGATACTAAACGAGCTCAAGTTAATTAGGCGAATGTTGTAGACTCTTTCTTTACACAAATTAAACAGTTATTATTAATAACACAAATTCTTGTTTTGTCTGATAACATAGCACATTCCTAAAATAGTTAAGCCAAGCTCAGAGATGTGGAAAATAAACTAGAATCTTAATTTCAGCAATAAATATTATTCCAAGCGACACATTACATTTGGTAAGCGGATATTTTTGAATTTAATATTAATAATTTTAATTCTTTTAAATAATAGTACACGTAAAAACTTTTTTAACAACTAAAACATATAATTTTTATTTTTAAAGTTTGGTTTAAAAAAACAGGTGTACGTACTACGTAAAGCAATTGTAAGTCAATATAGTACGACCCCAAAAAGTATTTGGAATTGAAAAAAAAATTAACAAATAATAATACTTGTATTTAAACAAATTATAATATTTTCTACAAAGCAAATTACTATCTAACTTGCTTATACACGCACCATTTAGACGTAAACATTTTTTAAGTAGACGAGGAATGCCCATAATTAGGTTTAATGCGTGAGCATCAGTAACAACTTGCCAAGCTTTAGTAACGGCTGCTACTAATTTAACTTTGTTTGCCCGTTGCCCGTTTCACTTCGATTTTCATTAGTTCCCAAATGTTTTCGATGGAATTTAAGTCGGGAAAATCTGGTAGCCATAATATGGTTGCTATCCTGTTATTTTCCGTCCAAGTTCTTAAATATAAGTAAGTTTGGCAGCATGCAATATCTTGTTGCAATCGCCAACCTTCTGCAAACAAAATATTCGCTGTTTGTACAAGGTTTTCATTTAGAATTGTACAGTAGCGTACACTATTGGACAGGTCTGGACTTTAAGGCCTTAATAAGAACGGCGCAGGATATAAAGGAGTTTGCTGCTGTAGTCGCTAACCTCCATTGGGGGAGATGGCACCCAAAGCAGAAGAAGTACACCATCTACTGTACCATCAATAACGCTCAAGTCAGTGACACCACGTGATGATTTCCCTCTCCAGACCATGATTTTTATTGGAAATTTTGATTTTTGTACCGTAGGTCCAGCTCTGCTAAGTATCCATAAAAGATTGTCACCCAGCTGGAAAGATGCTTCATCTGCATTGAACATTTTCAAAAGTGTCCCCTTGAAAATTTTCGCAAAATCGAAGTCTTCTCCTTACTTGCTCGTCACTAACAGTTGGTATCCTTTCTGGTTATTTTGCTTTGTGTCCACTACGCAAGAATGTTTAGCGGAAAGTTTTGGGAGCAATAGGTATTCCACGTTGCCTATTAAATCTTTTCGCAATTTTTCGACCCAATTGCAGCAAAGTCCTCAAATCCGATCCTCGTAACTTACGTGGTCTTCCTGAAACTTGGGCATGTTCTAAACATGTTTTTGTGCATTTTAGCACATTGTAAACCGTAGACATGCTTAGTCCAAGATAAATTCTAAACTTGTATGGAATTGCATCGAATCCCTAGAGCACCTTGGTGCGAACAACAGGGTGACTACTATCCAGTAAAAAAATCCAAAATTTATTTACTTTTTGTGTCGTGATCAAAAATTAGGATGACGATAGAAAAAAAAGCTGATTAAATATTTTGAAACTGCAGGTGATGTTTTATGAACACTGATGATAATTATCAAAATTATTTATTTATTTATTTACGGGCAAGCCCTCTTAATATATATATATATATATATATATATATATATATATATATATATATATATATATATATATATATATATATATATTAAAAACAACAGGAAGAAAAAGATAAAATATACACAAATATCGACATAAACACTAAAATGGATGTACATAGTTTATAAAACAGATATACAGAAATCATAAAGTGGTAAAATATAAATTACTAAACATTCAAATAACTTATATAGTTTTTAAATTTACTAATAGAAATATCAAAAAGTGGAAGGTTCTCCAGTGAATCAGCGAGTCTCATGGATCTAGGAATGCATAATTAAATCTATGGATTGGTATGTAAAATGTTCGACTCTGCCTTGGAACAAAGAGACTAATTTTACTTAAGAGTTGAGTACAGTTACATGTGCCATTTATAATTTTAAAAAGTAATGCAAGATCTCTCTTTTTCTTACGGTTCTCAAGAGAGGAGATTCGCAGTTGTTGCTTAGTCTTGATAGACATGTTTTTTTTTTTTTATGTTCTGGTTCCCACGAAAAGGGATATCCTGTAATGTTCAGAGAACATCGTGGGAACCAAGGGAAAGAAGGTAGGAGTTGGTGTTCTTCTTAAATTTCTGGAGGTTGTATGCCTCGGGGAACACCTCCCTAGGCAATGAGTTCCAAAGCCTCGCAATTCGTTGGATGAATGAGTCTTTGGAAAGTGATATTCTGCAGGTCTCCAAAGTGACCACGAAGGGGTGTGAAGACTGAACTTGACGGGTTAATCTCGAAGAGATTGCCAAAGGAGGAACGATTGTTGATATTTCAGAAGAGCATCGCCCATGAAAATATCTATAAAATAGAAACAAATCGCCAACTTTTCTACGGTGTTCCAGACAAGTTAGCGAGTTTGTAAGCGAGGCATCACCGACGAGACGAATTGCCCTTTTTTGGACAGAATCCAGTAGCTTCAGGATATGTTTAGGTGCTGCACTCCAAATATGGGAACAGTACTCCAGTACAGGTCGGATCTGTGCCTTATAGATCATAAGCAGCTGACTGGAGGTGAAATAGCTATTGGCACGAAACAAAAAACCAAGTTTTTGGGATGCACTTTTGGCAATGGACCTCACGTGATTTTGTGTGTAGCTTAAATGCAATATAACATATAAAGTTGTTTGGAACGTGTTCGAGTTTCCTAATGTAAACTAAGTAATGAGGAGAACATACAGAAGAACAGTAATCAAGGTGGGATCTAACTAAGCAAAAATACAAAAGTTCAATTGTATTGAACTGAACTATAAATTATGTGTTAAATGATCGTTTATTTGTTTTAATTAATTTTTTTATGCTTTTGCATTATACGTATTATTATCTATGGGGTAGTCGAAAACTTTTCAAGCCTGGATGAGAAATTTAAAATTAATAAAAAGAGGTAAATGACTTATATACCTACAATAAAATTTTAATATCCGAATTTACTACCGTCCCTAAACGATAAAAACGGTATTTTACTTCGTAAAGATAAGAAGATGACCATGGAGATGTTTAATAATAAATTTATCTTCATCAATAGCCCTTACACTTTATTTTTGCAAACGTTTTTTAATATAACAAAATTAGTTTTTGAACATTCTTTTATATTGTTCTTCAGATACAGTGCTAAAAATATTTATTCACACTTTATAATGTCCAAAATAAAAATACAAAACAAAGATTTAGATATTTTATTAAAAATTAATTTATTTTTTATTTCACTTTACATTGTATTCATTAGCAATAAATTTAAAAAAACAGTTAGAATAACTGTTAAATATGGAGATTCTAAAAAAAAAAAAACCTTTTATCCGGAAAATTGTAACTTTATTAATATTTTTTTAACATAACATAAATAATTATCATTACAACGTACACCGTACAATAATTATTTACAACTCTTCTTGAACGCTGCTTAACTATTAAACTTTTTTCCACATCTTACAATGTTAGATTGTAAAATTAAAAAAAAATTTGATCTATATCTAACCAAACGTCTAGATCTGGTTGTTCCTCATTATTTTTCTTTAGGCAACCCCACTTTTCGAACTAAACATTATCAAATACTCAGGAAACTTTTTGATTGCTTCATATTTCTCAAGAAGAAGCATATTCAGAACTGAAACCAATTAAAGCTGGTGTGCCACATGGAAGTGTGTTGGGTCCGGTACTGTACCTCTTATACACGTGCGATATACCACAACTAGAAAATAATACTATTGCTACTTTTTCTGACGATACAGCTATATTAGCAGTAGGTAAAAATAGTGAAGAAGCAACTGAAAAACTACAGACAGCTGTCAACAGAATAAATACCTGGACTAAAAAATGGAAAATCAGAATAAATGAAGCGAAATCTACACATGTCAACTTCACCAATAAAATATGCCAACATATACCAGTAAACATTAATAATACCATAGTACCATTTTCAAACACAGCAAAATACCTAGGTATAACGCTCGACGCAAAGCTCCGCTGGAAAGCTCATGTTAAAAAAAAGAGAAGAACTTGGTATAAGTTATAGGAAAATGTAGTGGCTAATCGGGAGAAACTCCACTTTGTCGTTACATAATAAGCTTTTGCTATACAAGCAAATATTAAAGCCAGTATGGACTTATGGTATACAACTATGGGGGTGTACCAAACAGAAAAATCTTAATATAATACAACGATTCCAAAACAAGTATTAAGAAACATTGCTGATGCCCTTCGGTATATTCGTAATGGTGATGTTCACAGAGACCTGAAGATGAAAACTATTGAACCAACGATTATCAATTTAGCCAAAAGACACAAAGAAAGGCTTAATCAACATGTGAACGTCGAAGCAATCCAGCTGCTAGATAACACAGGAACAAAAAGAAGACTTAAAGGGACCAAACCATTTGAGTTTTTGAAGTGAAAGTGTTAAAAACAGAACATGGCGCATTTTTACATGTTATGTGTAATCCCATCTGCCAGAACCTAAGGAACACTACTGAATATACCTTAGTTTAAGACTTTAAAGTATTAATTTAGGTTAGAATAAAATTACTCATTGTTCTATTTTGACCAAATTGTAATATACTAAAATGATCAATAAAATGAATATTTGACAAAAAAAAATTCCCTTTCCATTTTTTATCGTTATTACTTTTTAGTGTTATCGTAAGGTAATTATCAAAGACAAATAATCTGGACCCATTATCTTCTGTTATGCTAAACGGGATACAACTTAACTGAACTAAATACCTTAATCAATAATTTATCTGCAGCACCATGGCAAAGAACTACTCCTGATATTAACACCTCATTTACTGTTTGGGAAAAAAATACACATTAAACAAAAACTTTATTTACTTCTTAGTTAAGTTGTTTCACGTGCCTATTTTTTCCTTCTAAAGTTCCATTATTAATTGGGTCTCTGATGGTTTAGTATTCCTTAGGTACTCGTAAGTAGGGTTGCATACCGTATTTTGTTGTAACTTAAATATATCATTCGTTGTAAATAGTGTTGCATACCTTGTAGTGATAGGATTCGATTATTAATGGCTGTGACATTTTTGTTAATCGATGGAGATGGAGTGGGGGTTTTTGTTATTAGATTTTGCTTTGATTTTTGGCCTCGATTGTTGTGTGTTGTCAGCTATATTATTGTTTGGTTTGCATTTCTGTGTGGATGGGCTGGCTATCAACACGGACGAGTGCGATTATGAGTTTGGAACATAGATTTGCGAAGATTGTTGGTTGACGCGTGTTCCGTGTCATTTCTTGATATCCGGCCTGGGAGTGAGTCTTGTCAGTCGTTGGATGTCAGTCTTGTGAGTCGTGTGGTGGTGAGAGTTTTTGGGACGGGTGATATTAACACGTGTGCAGAACCTCTACGGGATTTCTTTCATATCTGGCTGTATTTGGGCCATCTTAATTGGATTTTGAAGAAAAACCACATAATTTTTAACTTGACCATTATATCTTACCTTCGTATACGCAAAGGTTATAAGTGAATTATTTTTAAATATATAACGCCGTGACTTATTTTGACACCACGATTAAGTTTTGTTTTAGTTTATTAATATAGTACTTTGTGAATTCGTATACCCAAAGGTTATAAGTGATTTATTTTTAAATATATAACGCCGTGACTTATTTTGACACCACGATTAAGTTTTGTTTTAGTTTATTAATATAGTACATTGATGGAAACTATTTATTGCATTAGATAATATGCCAAAACTAAACTTGGATTAAAATAACCTTCTCAATAATTCTTTATGTCCAAGTAAAAATATGTTTTCTTCCTATTTATTTGTAAATATCCTACAATCTTGATATTTTAAAGGACAACCATTGTAAAAATATTTTTAAATAAACTCGATTGTTTTGGCAGTGAAAATCTTTATGTAAATGGTTAAAACATGAGTAAATTAGCAGCCTTATGTAAACGTTTGATTTAGTGTTATTAAAAAGTTGACTCGTATACGTTTTTTTTGGTAACTTGGTAAAGTCTGTTACTCTTACTTCTGTTATGGTTATTTTATAAAGTTGTAAATTCTAAATTTTTGGTTTGTTTTAGCAAGAAAATTTATCATAGCTGTTAGTTTTGACTATATTTGTTATAATGTTGCTATTGAGCTGTGTACTCTGATTTATTGTGTGAGTAAAGTATCCAATATATTTTAGCTATAATTTTATTTATTTGGTTCACCATAATCTTAGTTGTTTATCGTGTGGCTCTGCTAGTGCCTATAAGACCCAGGGGATTCCGGCTTGAAACGTCTAAGTCGGTGGCGCGGCTCACTTTTAAATTTTTTCTTCTACTCTCTACGGCTGAGCTCGGGCATAATTTGCCAGTAGAGAGACCGTTGGCAGAGTACTCTTTAGAGAACGAAAAAAGACGTGGCAGTTGTTATTTTAAAACATCAATATTTTGTACCCTTTCAATAAATTTAAAAAAAAATGTAATACTTGTTAATTGTTCTTTTGTGAAAAAACACCCAACAAAACAACTAGGTAGTTCATTATTTGCCGCTCGTCATTATTTGGTTTGTTACTAACGGGTATTGTTTATTGCGATAAAACATTTTTACATCAAAAACATTAAACATCGGGTCGTTAATTAATCAACATTTAAAAATGTGTGTAGAACTAGGGGTTTCAAATTTCCCTTTTTTCTACACGGGAAGAATGAATACTCAACTTCGATATGGTGGACTGGAAGTAATCACAATTTGGCTGGTTTTTAACGTTTTATTTAAAAAAAAATAGTTATTACTATCTTTAAAAACACGATGCACTTTTCCCGACTGCTGCAAGCGATAAAGTTAATTCAAAGCCGTGGAAACTAACGAATAAAAAGACTCGCCACTATCGACGGTCGAAGAAATACAACAAGCGAGGATTAATCGCCGTGGAAAAAGGAACTGTATGACAGCCGCTCGCTACGACTGTCGGTTTTCAAAACATTGGCGTTGTAAAGAATTAAAATTAGAATAAATAAAATTTAAAAACAAAGTGTTGCGATCTGTGATTACAACAATGTGAATTTTAACCTTCAATACCTTATAAAAAACATAAATTTTTTGTTTTTAAAAATAAAATACCTGCTAAACAATGATTGGCACTTGGAACAAGTTTATGAAAAAAAAAATATTTTATTTTTTATATTTTTATTTTGGTTTACATTATGAGGCAACAAAAGAGTATAATAATCCTACCTTATAGACTTTTTAAATGTAAAATATAATTGTTGCTATTCAGCTTGTTATGTAAAATTCCTGCATTATAAACTATTGGACCGCAGCAATATAAGATTTTTTACAAAATCTGGCCAAGATACTTGTATGAGGTAGTTTCTTCTACTTGGATGCCATCTTTGTATACTCCTTTACCGAGTACAAGGTTAGTCATTAGTTGGGTTGTTGTCACAATAATTTTTAGTTAGACCATATGGGAAGCAGAGTTTACCTGTTGTAGCATGGTCGGGGCGATCTTATATTAGGACTATGTTATCTGCAAATCTTTAATGTGTTAGGCTTTCACCGTTTATGTTTAACCCTAGATTTTTCAAATTTACAGATTGAAACATATACTTAAGCAAGTTCGTAAACAGTTTGGCGAAATAGTGCCCCCCTGCCAAATTCCTTTATTTATTTTAAATTTATTTGTTTTCTCCCGCAGTTTTACATTAGGTGTAGCATATTTATATATAGACTCTATACTAAGATATATCGATGGTCTATTTTACAGTCGGAGAGTGACTTTAACATCTGATACTGGTTTATGGTGTTATAATCTTTTTCGTATTCCAGAAATCTCAGAACAAGTGGTTTATTGTATTTAATGGACTTTTCTATAAGATTCTTCAGGACTTCACTTGACTGATAAAGGTCCAGTTTCGCTATTAATCTCTTTGCGATGATTCGAGTGAATAGCTTATACATGTGAGACAGCCGACTGATAGGACGGTAATTTGCAAGATTGGTTACCTTTTTTATGTATTAGGGTAATGGTTGCATTGTTCCATTGTTGTGGTGTTTTGCCCTGTATAAGACCTTTATACATGGGTGAAATTTCACTTTGAAAAATTAAGATTATTACTTAAACTCAATGCTTAGGTACTTAAACAGTTTTATTTACAAAGTAGCCCACACATACAATACTAAATAACTATGGTTTTTATTCGAGTTTACCCGTTAATTTTAAAAAACATTAACGATAACGAATTTTTTAATTACAGAATATTTTTGTTTGATTAATTAACATTAAATAAAAGCTCATAGTTGACTTTAAATTAGTTTTATACAAAGTTTAATATGGTCCTTTAGATAATACAACAATAAATCTTGTCAAAGTACAATTACGTTATCATGTCATATATTATGATAGCTTTTGTATTTTACTAATAATATCGTGCTACATACTATGCATGTAGAGGTGCTATGTTGTATTTCCCGCATGTACCATAAAGTAGTTAGTGAAGTGCAGTCGTTAGAGGGTGCGGAATATTTATGAAAATTTTAAATAATAATTTACAGTATATATTAAATAAAAAGTTAAAAAAAGCCAGTCAGGTCTTTATTTTAAAATTAAAAATGTACATCACCTAACTTATAAAATATTTCAGTTAAACCTTTACCAAAGACGAATTTTCAGCAGGGTTATGCAAGTACAATTAGTTTTTATATTAGACTGCTGATAGGTAATTGGTTTTTGATCCACAGTATAAAGGTTAATATTAAACAAGCCCTGTGGTGTCATTGGACACCCGGCCAATGTTTCAAACAAAAGCTCTTAAGTGGTTCGAAAAATGAACTGTAACTTTGAACTATTTTTTATGTGAAAGTGAAAGTACTAAAAAACAATCGCTTACTACGACTTACCACGATGAATCCACTTATTTCCTTGGTGTTTTGGGGCCTCGTATTCCTAGTCCTCCACATAAAACAGTTTATAACAATGTACACGATATTTACATAGTTTATAATTATGTACACGGATGAAATTGAAAGAATCACACACTTAAAATGGAATTGGGCTGGCCACGTCGCAAGAATGTCAGATAAAAGATGGACGAAGAGAATAATAGAATGGCGTCCCAGAGACAAAGCACACATAATCAGGGGACGACCACCGACTCGATGAACGGACGATTTGAAGTGGATATTTTCAAACTGGATCCAAGATGCCCAGGACCCAGCAAAATGATTAAGGTTAAGAGTCCAGCAGTGGACGCTGCTATATGATGATGATGACACGATATATACACGTTGAATTATCAGATTCAAAATAAAATAGCGGCTAATGGCCAAAAACAATAAAAATTGAAACGACGATTGTAATCACTTGAGTACTTAAACTTGAACTATGTTCCTCGTCGTCTCCGTGAGGGCCAGTTAATCTCTGCGCCGTCGTAGAAGACGATGCTAATTAATTGGTACTGGTTCTTTATAAATTTTGATCAAGGTTAATTGAAAAAAAAAATTAATTCACATATAAATTTTCTATGTATAGATATTATATTATGGGGTTCAATAAATTTGGAATTATTTGCAAATTATTGATATAAAAAATGGTTGAAAACATAAAATAATAATAATTAAATCTAATGATACTTTATCCCAGAAATTTAAGGCTTGCTTGCCTTTCGAATCAGATTTTTAATTTGAATTAAAAAAAGTCTTTCAGTTCATTAAGAGCCGCAGTCTATTAAATCATACTGCTCCTTCGTTATCAAAAAATTATTAACTCGAAAACTATTTATTGCAGAAAATCCAGTTTGGTCTTATTTTTTTTTTTTCTAAAAATTATATGCACAATGTCTTGATCTTCGATGCGTTGTTTTCAAGTTATGCTGTGCGCGTAGTCGGATTACTTTCTCTCTTCCTTTCTCTGCAGGCAATAAGTGTAGAGAAAGAGAGATAGTGGCTAACGCATTCTTGTTAAATCTCCGCAACGTGCGATAATAAACTTCGTTTTACTAACAATTAAATCATTTTTAAAAATAATAATTGGGTTTTTTTTGTAATTTTGAAAAAAAATATCAACTTCCGTACTATATTTTACTACATTTATTAAAGATGGAAGGTAATGCAAATACAATAACTATTTTTAGTATGCATGTATCATAAGTAATCAATAATAGACGCAAAAGCATGTATAATCGTGACTTTATAGCACGCCGTGCATATAAAGGTCACTAGGTAAAGACTTTTGGAAAGCTTTGCTGTACAGAGAGGTGTACGACAAGACCTACCCTATTTAACACCTTTTCTAAGATTCTCTTTAAAAAGGCATTAAGATGAAATTGCTCACGCTTGCCATTAACCGCTCTGTCAGTCTCCCGACACATCCAATAAATAAGTGACGACATATCTCTCATATACTTTCTCTTACATTGTATTAGGCACTTTCTGCGAACATTTGTCGTTGATTACACCGTTCGACGGACGATAATTTAATGTTAGTATTTCACTTTATTTAAAAATTAAATAATTTATGGTAATACATAATAAAAAAATTTTGTTACTTTTAATGTAAATTATGTCGGAAAGTCACCAAAATCATAATATTTTCAAAATAAAAAAAAATTTCCAGCTATTTTTTTCATTTGAAAAAGGGTTAATAACTTTCCGACATTTAACTGTAATTATTAAAAATTTTCCACAAAATTTTGCTGCAAAGTAATATATATTAACAGCGTGAGTAGAAAAATTAGATTTTTTAATATGGCGGGCATGTCAATATCGTCTTAAGCAAAATAAAAGATGGTGTAATCATGAACGGAGAGCTCATTAACAACTTCGGGTACGCAGATGATAGTGCAGATAGTGCTGAGGGCCTTCACAGGATAAAAGACGCTGTAGTCAAGGCCTGCAGTAAATATAGTCTTAGATTAAACTGTAAAAAAACCAAAACTATAATTATAAGTAAAATCCAAAACATAACAGCCAATTTTATGTTGTACAACACGCCATTGAAAAGAATAAACATATTTTGTTATCTGGGATGCAACTTACTCGATACATGGGACCAATCATACGAAATAAGAACTCGTATTTAGAACATGCCTTTAGTCGACTGCGAAAAGTTCTTTGTAATCTTTCGTTAAGCATCGATGTAAGAATCAGAGTCCTACGTTGCTATGTGATCTCTGTGCTGCTATATGGAACAGAAAGATGAAGCCACAATAAAAACGCTTGTAGGCGACTGGAAGCATTTGAAATGTGGTGCTACTGGCGAATGCTTTAAGTGTCATATATACATCACGTCATCAATGACGCTATTTTGGAAAGAGTTAGGAAAAACAGGGAAATTGTCAATACGATTAAATATAGAAAAGTGGCGTATGTTGGGCATATAATGCGCAACGCGAAGTACCGGTTCATTTTACTAGGCAAAATTAACAGCAAGAGAGAACCCGGACACACACGCATTTCATGGCTGACAAAGAAAGTAGACACCCTGTCATGTTAACCCTTAACATCTACAGAACTGTTCAGATCGGCAGTGAACAAAGTACACTGAGCCAACGTTAACGCCAACATCAATAGACTATATGTACTAGAAGAAGAAGGTTAAGGCTTCAAAAAATCAAATTAACAAAGTGGCCCAAAAGTTTTGGTTTTTGCTTAAAAAAAACAAATTGTTAATTTACTTTTAAACAAGTAAAACGAAAAATTATTTTAAATAAATATTTATTGAGACGAAATACCAAAGCGGCGAATATTTATAAATTCTGGACATATAAGCTAAATCGATTCGTCGATATTTTGGGTTTACTTCTGCTCCATCCGCAGTTATTCATATTTTTTGTTATATATTTTTTTCATTTCTGCACTATCACGCCTTTTTCCCAAAGGGGTAGAGAGACCAGTTCCTTCCACTTGCTACGGTTCTTACACATATATTTCGCTTCTTCTACTTTCATCAATGCTCTCCTACATGCTCGTCAGCTATTCGTACTCTTGACCTGTGTTTTTTTATCTTCCGTGTTTTATCTTTATCAACCAGTGGCGTTTTTAATTTTAATCCTTCCAAAGAATCGCTGCAGAACCAGAAAATATTTTCACAATCCTGTTTTATTTTAATTAAACACTCCTTGACTCTGACACAGCTGACTTGATATAGTTCTTAACAAAAATTACACTTCACATATTTCGTACTAACGACAAAATTATTCGTACACCATGCACATACACGTGCGCCCCGAGGCCAAAGCGTAAGTGTAGAGACCAGCATTCCTCTATGCACATCAAGTCTTGCCTTTTTGACACGTTCTGACTGTTCATAAAGTTTTACAAGGCCCCATTTATTTGTTTCCCTGCCAACACCCTTCGCTCAATATACTTTCCGTCTCTCGTAAACTTTGAGTCCAAGTTTACATACTCAGTCTTTTGTTCCTCTCTTCACCCTTTAATCAACACCCCGCAGTTTGTCATGCTTTTCTTTCAAAAACCATGACTTGTTGTCTTGGTTACTTTTACTTTTATGCCTTTGATTTTATGGGCATCATGCATAATATTAATCATCGCCTGCAATTTATCTTTAGATGATGCCAATATTAACAAAATATGGTATAACAATTAAACTAATTTTAATAATAAATATTTAGTTTTGTTTTTAATTCTAGAAAAAAAATGTTAATTAAAACATTGCACTGTTCAGTCCATAAAAATCCATTTTAAAGGTGCTCAGAAAAAATGTTTTATTACAAGTAAATATTAACGTTTTTAAGAGTTTCATACTTTTTTATGAAGATTAAATAACTTTTTATTGACTTTATTTTAAGTGTTACAGATTTTCTAAACTTTATTCCGTTGATGCTGAAAATTACACAGATAGTAATCTAGATGTTGGAAAGAAGGTTAATTCCGAACAAATCCCACAATAAATAGTCTCCAAGAGTTTAACAAATCTGGTCCAATTTATCTACAATGTGATATATTTTATAAAGAAAAGGGTTTATATACAGGATACTTTAAAATGTCACTTTTGGATTTAATTTTAAGGTAACTTAATAGGAATTTTTTTAAAATTAAATAAAATATAATTTAAAAAAAAATTATTAATAACCAAAATTTATCTTGGTATATACAATATAGGTACAATTATTTTATATTTATTAACTTCCCAGTTGAAAGTTATAGTAATGGGTCCGATTTTGCGAATCCCGAATTTTGACATATCTCCACATTTCAAAGTTTTTAAGTGGACGTCTGTATGTGTGTCTGTATGTGTGTATGTTTGTATGTGCGTTCGGAATTATTTTTCGTCTCGATTATCTCGAAAACAAAAAATGATATTGACGTGGGACCAATTATATTCGACGCATAACTGCACAAGTTAGAATTGATTACATTTTTAGCAAAATTAGTTGAGCTGTTTTTATGGAGAATTAAAAAACTGAAAAAATTGGAAAGCTTCCTGAAATTTGCAATTTATAAATTATACTATTTTTAATACAGAATTTTATGATCTTTTAAATAATATGATTTTTGCATGTTAGGAATATTTGTATGAAAAATATGATGACAATATTTTATAAAAATAGATAGTTTTAGAAAACAAATATAGGAATTGGAGAATTTTAAACTTGTGTCAGTATTGAGAAAATAGCATAGGAGAACAGTAAAAAATTATTATAAGTAATAATCAAGCATTGTTTATAACAATTGAATATTGTTGTTATTTGACATTTTAAAGAAGGGGTATGGGATGTTAAAGGGGTGCCACTTGTAAACAGCAAAATAACATTTTTAAACCTTTCCTTTGATTTAAAATTCGAGGTCTCTTTTGTTTTTCTTAAATTTACGCAAAATCAAAAGTTATTTGAATAGGCCGGTTTAAAAATGAAAGCACTGTACAAGTATAATAGAGAGCGGCAGAAACATGGGTCTCGAACAAAAAGAACATATCTAATGGTGATACCGTGGACATAGAGTACTAAAGAAGATGCTGTGTCAAATAACATGTATGGACAAAATTAGAAACAAGGTTATAAGAAGTAAAATTAAAGTAAAGATACTTTACCTGCAATAGCAGAAAAACAACTTAAATTGTAAGGGCACGTTAGAAGAAGCAGAGAGAACAGGTTAATAAAAAAACAACGAAATGGAGCCCTATAGGTCAGAGAGGAAGGCCAAGATGGTCGTGTAGAGACGAAGAGGAGGAGAAAGCCATGGAAAAGAAAGGATTGAAAGAAAATTACTGGAACAACAAGGATGAATGAAGAGTTTGGTTGAGAGCGGGAAAGCAGCGATAGGTGTCAGTGGGGTGTATATATATTTATTTATTATTTATTTTTAATTAAAATATGTCATGTTGGCAGTTTTATATTCATGAAAAATTAAAGCTAATACATTTGATAAAACTAAATAGAAAGCACTTGCCTGAATGCCAGGACTTAGAAATGAATAATTCTTAGAAACGCCGGGGACTATTAAAAACCCCGTAATCTTTTTTTAATATATTGTTACAAGCCGGACCTGTTGTCTGTCAGCACCAGCAGGTCGATTACAATTATTATGCCGGCGCGGCGATTGAAACAAAATAAACGACCGGCAATTTCTAGAATACTGTGTCTAACGGTTCCAAAATGGTGTAAGGATTGTTCGGGCACTTTCTAAAAAAAGTTTAATTAGTTCGAAGTATTTAAAGTAATTGTAAAGTGAATATCTAAGTGATTTGTAAAGTAAAATTTATTGTGTAGAATATTGAAATAAAGATTTTTTAGTTATTGTACTGAGAGTTTTGAATTTCCGACCCCAAGAAAAAAATATCGTAACAATATTTATAACTGTAAAACATTCTCATTAAAAAAAATTACAAGAAAATAATTAAAAGAATAAGCTTAATTTACTTGATGTCTAGATAACAATGTTTCGAACGATTTATTTTTATTCCTGGATACGCATCTGGTGGAAGCGAAGGAAAACTTAAACCGCAAAATATATCGCTTAACGGAAAGGGTGTGAAAACCCAAGAGGGCTTCTTAAAAAGTCCTTTTCATGATAGATATCGTAGGAAAGTGCTTAATGGTCGTTCCATCAACGTAACTTTGTTCAAATTCTTAATTTTATTATTATTGTTAATAGTTTTAATTATTACTTGTGGAAATTTATCTTTTTGTGAATTATAAATTAAAATAATTTTGTTTAAAATTTTTACTTTAAAAATTTGATACCATGCCAAATAAGTTCTTGTTTAAATGCTATTTCGTCAGTCCTAAACTTATACCTATTTTAATTATTTTTATTATTGGCAAAGAACAAAAATTATTGTCTTTTTTAAATTTAAGATAAATTTAAAATAATATTTAGGATATAATGAATACGATTTTGGTAATGGGGAGCAGTTTATGATGTTTATTTATTAATATGTTTTTATTTTTGTTTTTTAATTTTCTTTGCTTTTAAATCCACTTTAGGACAAAATCAAGGCAACAATATATTAAATTATACAAATTGCTTTAATGGAAGATTCTTTTAAACTTTATATACACACATAGACGAGATAATAGGACTGAAACGTAAAAAATAATTACAACGAAGACAGATAGGACCAAAACCAGACAATAACATAACAAAAAATTAAACTAGTAGTGACTAAGCTGAAAAATCGGAAAACACCAGAACTGGATAATATTCATAATGAACTGCTCAAATATGGGGGTGACGCATTAACAGACGAAATGCAAATTTTATTTAATAAAATATACAATACGACAAAGGTACCAGAACAGTGGAAACAAAGCATCACAATCACAATTTTCAAAAAAGAAAAAAATGATGGACCCACAAAATTATAAAGGTATTAGTCTACTTAGCGCAACCTTAAAGGTTTTTATAAAAATCCTAGCAGGAGAAATTATATAGACTGGCATCAGTGAAGAACAACAGGGGTTTCGACAAAATAGATCCACCATAGATGCAATATTCATTTTAAGACAAATAGTGGAAAAAGTCATTGAGTATAATAAAACTGCCTTTATGTGCTTTATTGACCTAACGCAAGCATTTAATAGGGTTAGACTTTGCAATATTTTGAAATTATTAAAGGAGAGGAATTTGAATCGCAAAACAATTAATATCATTAAAAAATGATCATCAGAAATAGCACCTTTATAAAAGCAAAAAACATACCAGTCTAACAGAAATCAAGCAAGGGGATAGTCTTAGCCCAATACTCTTTAATGACTTAATGGATAAGATCATCACGGGAGTAAAATCCGCGGGGAAAGGATATAAACTGGGCAGGAAAGAATTTAAAATAATCTGCTACGCTGACGACGCGATGATAAAATCGGAAGATGAGGACAATCTGCAGAAACTACTTTATAGATTCTAGAGAGTTGCAAAGAAATTAAACATGGTGATCCCTGTCCAGAAAACGAAGTCTCTGACAATATCAAGAGAACCAAAAAGGTGTTAGATAGCGATCTACAATAAAATTGTAGAACGGATCATGTCTTTCAAATACCTAGGCGTTAATATCACAAGTAATAGAAACCTTAAAGAAGAAGTCCGAACACAAACAATAGCGGCAGCTAGGTTATCACGATATCTTCGGGACATTATATGAGCATTGAAGGCAAAACACAAATTTACAAGACGTGTGTAAGGCCTATTATGACCTACGCCACAGAAACACGAGCAGTAACAGCCGCTACTAAACAAATGCTAAGAACAACCGAAATGAAGACGCTAAGATCAATAACGGGCAAAACGCTTAGAGACAGAGTAAGAAGCAGCGATATCAGAGCCCAATATGACATTCCAGACATTGTAAAATGGTCCAGAATAAGAAGACGAGCATGAAGAGACCACGTCGACAGAATGGCTGATAATCGACTACCCAAAATTGCACAAGAGGAGAAACCAACCAACCGTAGAGCTCCAGAAAGACCTCCCAAACGATGTTTCGAAAGCTGGACATCGAAGTCACAACTTGGGCTACAGCATCGAAAAAAAACAAGACATTAAAGAAAAAGCTATAATGAATTAATTTTAATAATTTTTAATGGACACTGGTAGCATTAAAAGTTAAAAAAAAGATACTTTAAAAGTAAATTGGAATTAAAATTATTTTTAAGACGTGATAACCAAATTATAATGTTAAAAAGAATAAATAATTTTGTAAATAGGACACTAGCAGTGAAATTATTGGTGTAATTATTACACTAGTAGAGTGTGGTGCCTCCTCTACTTTGGATCACAGCATAATGCTCGATCGGATTTAGATCCAGGCTTTTTGGTGGCCGCTGCATAACTGGTATACCAACTTGATTAAAATAATTAAGTACTTCCACAGCTATGTGAGGTTAAGCGTTGTCTTGCATAAACAAGAAATTGGGTCCCAAAAAAGAACCGAAAGGCATTATATGTTATATAAAAATGTCCTTAAGACAATAATTACCTTGCAAGGATCTTGTACCGACAAAAACTAATTATATGAAAGCGTCAAAACGTATACCATCCCAAAACATAACAGATCAACAGCCGAATAAAATATTGCAGATATTGCAAGGAGCAAACCTCTCTTCTGGTCTTTGCCAGACTGTTTCACAACTCTCTGAATGATTAAAGCTAATCCTTGTTTTATCTGTGAATAAAACCTTTTTCCGATTATCCATAGACCCATATTGATAATTTCTAGCAAAACGTAATCTGCAACTTCTGTTCTCTCTAGTACGCAAGAGTGCAGTGGCTGGTCTCCTACTATTTAATCCAGCTTCATTTAACCGTCTTCCAACTGTTTTAGACTGTTTATATCTGTCGTTGGCGCATCGTTCTCGCACTTGCACTGGCCTTCTAGAATAATGTCCTACTTCATTGAAACGTCTTATTTTAAAACGATTTTTGTCCAATAAAGTGGCAACATTACTTTAACAATATCTCAATAAAACTATGGCCTTAACTGCTTCTTGTTTATATTACTTTTAAAAACAATTTATAAGCTAACTTTTAATGAAAATCTATCGCAAGTACTGCTCAATATTTTTTAACAAATTGTTTTGATAGCTGTCATTAACAACGAGAGTATATATACTTAGCACACTATTAAAATTATTGATAAACGGACATAAGGCAAACAAAAATTAATTTTTTGGATAATCTTATATTGTTGCGTTAATTTCGTTCAAGAATGTTCGCGCCATCCTCTTATTTTCCTAAAATAAATCGGTGTGACGCTTATGGTTTGGTTAAAATTAATCCTAGTTTCTTGTGCCTGTATAAGAAACTAGTTTTATATCGTTAATACCGCTTTCTTTTAAAAAAACTACTATTATTACTGCTTTTGATTAAGGAACAAATCGTTTTCTCAACTTAGTTATTTTACATTTACGCCAATTCTTTTGTTTGTTAAAACCGCTACATTGAGCATAAAATCCCCTTCCTAAAAGTACTAGTTAAATCGCCAAGAACATCTTCCAAAGGTAAGTCATTTGTTATTCACGGCAATTCGCTAATTGCATAATATTTTCTACTACAGTCCATTTTTTAAGCCATCAGCGCTTAAAAAAAGTTTATAATAATTTTAACCCTTTCTTAACAGCACGCATAATGAGAAATAATAATGCAAATTAAAACTCGACACTAGACTTCGTTGATAAGGCTAAGTAAGAAAAAAACGTTAATAGCTGGGTAAAAAATAAAAAAAGATGTGTTGGCTACTAGGAAAAAAAGTTGTCCGAACACAACACTTCTGCTCCTTTATAAACATACATTGTAGATTGTATGGGGGGGTCGTGAAGGCTATGCAACCTCTCAAGTACCTTGACCTATCAGATCTTTTGTGCATAATTGTAGATTGTAGATTGTAGATAAACATACATTAAAACCCGTTGAGACGTATGGGTGCGCCAGCAGTAAAAATAACATTTAAGTATAACGAGTAGATTTTCACATGAACTTCTTTACAATATTAAAAAACTTGCCAGTTATTAGAATATTACGGAAAACCTAAGTTTTTGTTTTCGTGATATTCTTCGTCTTTTTCTTGTGCCTTATCCTCAGTGGACGTTGGCGATTACAATGGCCCATCTGATTTTATTTGCTGAAGCCCGAAATAGATCCATAAATATCATTTCTGACCATTGTCTTAGATTTTACAGCCCCGATATTCGTCGTCTTCCAGTACCTCTTTTGCCGTTAAGCTTGCCCTACATAATAAGCTGAAGTAAGCTTTATTTCTGGTTTCGTATAACATGTCCGAAGTATGAAAGTTTGCGTCCTTTGATTACGTTTAAAACCTCTTTTTGCTTTCTTATACGCTGTAGGACGGCTTCGTTGGTTACGTGGTAAATCCATAATATTCTAAACATGCGTCTGTAGCACCACATCTCAAATGCTTCCATACGTTTACATGCACCGTCGGTCAGATTTCAATCTTCCAACCCATATTTTAGTATTGAGAAAACGTAGCATCTAAGAACTCTGACTCTGAGGTGCACGCCCATATTTAAATTGCACAGCACACTTCTCAGGCGATTAAAATCAGTTTAACTCTCCTCAATTCGGATCTTAATTTCCTTTATTTCTTCCTATTTGATGTTAAGAAAAGTGCCCAGGTAGTTTATCGATGTAACCATTTCCAGTTGGGAGCCGTTTGCGTAAAACTGGCCATTAATATCTTGTCTGCTTATTATCATAACCTTTGTTTTATTTGTGTTTAGGTGCATGTTGTAGGTTTCGCAAACCTTTGTTACTTTGTCCATTAACCTCTGGAGACCCTCTACTGTGTCTACAATTAGGACTGTGTCGTCAGCGTACCTTAGATTATTAATAAGTACGCCGTTAAGTAAAATGCCGTCATGTGTATTTTCCAAAGCCTCTCTAAACAATCTCTTCGAATTAACATTTAAGAGCAGAGAAGAGTGCACACATCCCTGTCGAACTCCTTGGCGTTCTTCAAACTCTTTAGAGAGCGCATTCTCCACCCGAACACGAGCCTTTTGTTTCCAGTAAAGGTTAGATATAATGCGGATATCCCTGTCGTCCAGGCCTGACTGTCTGAGCGTTTTCAATAGTTTTGTGTGTGATTAACTCTATCAAAAGCTTTCTCGAAGTCGATGAAACAAGCAAAGACATTACAGTTTACATCTCGTGCTCTTTGTATTAGAACATTAAGGCTAAACAATGCTTCCCGTTTCCCGAGCCCGTTCCTAAATCTGAATTGTGTCTCTCCGATATGTTCTTCGAGTTTGGGATTAATACGTTCACGTATGACTTTAAGGAATGTTTTTAGAACGTGACTCATTAGACTAATGGATCTGTAGTCTTCGTATTTTTTAGCTGTGATTTTCTTCGGTATGGGAATAAATGTTGAAATCAGCCATTCTCCTGGAATTGTGCCGCTCCCATAAATGTAATTGAAAAGCTCTGAAATGATGTCCAGGTTATGTTCTATGAGCTTTAGCAAATCTGCATAAACTTCATCAAATCCTGCTGCTTTGTTATTTTTAAGCTTTCTGATTACATTCGCAACCTCTTCTGTGGTGATAGATTGCCCAGTTTCTATGTTTGATTTCTTCAAAATGCCTCGGTTCTCATAATAAATAGTGCCTATCTGCGGGATATTCACCTACACTAAATTATCAAACAACTTTAAGTGCTGAATTTTGATAGTGCGAAGTTTATATTTCGGCTGGCATCTTACACCAACACCAAAACAGCGTTAAACAACTTGCTGACCAACCTCGACAAAATACAAAGCTGGTTTAAAAAATGAAGGATTAAGGCAAATTTATGCTCACAAAACATCGCTTAACAACGATGCTCAATAGCTGTTTTAATTGGCCCAAAAAACAATGCGTGATAAAAAAATGTGCATTATTACACAATAACACACATTTCGAAAAATTAATGGCCATTTTTTTTAATCGTAGTGGATAAACATCACATTTTTTAACGTATTTTATGTAAAATGTTTACCATAACGAAAAATATATTTTTATTAACTCGGAATAGACTAATACTGAAACTAATCATGATTTAAACACCCAAAGGGCATCAAAATTAAACTAGAAACATTTGTAATCCCATGAGAATGGTCTAACAAATTAAAACAGTGTTCGATTAAAACCGTCATTAGGATTATATTGAACTTATGTTACTGATCTTGACAGTTGTATTTGTAATTTAATAAATTATGAAAAACTGAAAATATATACTATATATATATATATATATATATATACTATATATATATATATATATATATATATATACTATAAATATATACTATTTAAATTATTAAGTTAAAAAGTTATTTTTAAGTAACCCTTTATACTTCTAATGTATTTGTGCAGATGGCCTAAATTATTTGAAAAAACTTCTATTCAACTTTTTTTTGTAAACCCAACAAGAATCGAAATATTAATAAGTAACCTTACTTTGTGTACAAACTGTATAAGACCAACGAAAGAAGAACAAATGTCATACTTTGAATGACAAAAAGTTTGGACCAACTTTGCTCCAATTGTTTGTAAATGAAAAAGAAAAATTAAAATTAAAACTAAACAAATAAATTTTATTTTCAAGCCCTTTTTTAAAAAAATAAGGAAAATTGTATTTTGCCGGGCACTACATTTAATTAGATAAGTTTGTTTAAAATAACGTCATTCCGAAGCAATATGTTGCATTGTAAAACTAAATTAAAACTCTTTTTTGTAGTACTACACCAAATTAAATACCAAAGCATTTTTAAATACACTAACAAGCTCAGATACTGACAAATTTGTAAGCGCAACTATTTACTGTACAAATAAATATATTGTTACGATTTTGCGATACGCCACTGGAATGTACATAAGCAAGCTGGGTGGTATAGTGACGTCACAATCAATGTCAAGGATGTTCCAGTACCTTCCCGACCAATCTCGAATTTTTGATAGAACAATTTGGATACTGCTAAAAGCTTCTCGTCTTTTCTCGATTCAATATTAAATATTTAAATTGGCCTTCGTTCGCGAGAGTTAGTCAGTTTTCTAAAGTAAATAATTGTGTTCGCTAGTTGACATACATTGTATTGTTACAAATAAAATATGCATATAAATTCGAAGTCTGAGTGTAAATTTAAGTAAAACCTTACAATAACATAATCGTCTTTCAGATTAAATTAAATTTAATAATTAAACTTGGTTGTAAATTGAGTGCTTTACTTGATTCTAACAACCTCTCTCAGCTTGTCCCATAAAAACTGTTTTAATGATGAAGCTGGGGTCTTCACCGCCGCAAGCATGTTTTTCAAGAACCTAAAGAATCAACGTTTAGTTGGATGGTCCCCAAAGGGTAGCGTGTAGGATCTTGATAACCTAAGTCTTGAAATTATTTACTTTAACCCAAAACATTAATTTCGTTTATGTCACTGTCCACAAGTGGTTTATTTATATTAATTTTTGTCTTAAATTGACCAAACTGACGGCAGATTTTAAGCAATCTCCTTACAATATCATTTGGTCAATTTGGATATTTTTTGCATAAACACGGCAAGTCCGTTCAACAATTCTGTTACACTCGCCGTAAACAATAATAAGATTTAAAAAATCATCTTTACTAAATCATACATTTGCCATTATTTACTATGAAATACAAACTGGTTAAGAAAACTGTCAAAACAACATAAACAATTAACGTTCTAACTATTAAATCTTTAATAGCCAATGCTTACCTTTTACTAATGTTGAAAAAATTAAGTACTGTTATGTTTTAAATAAGATAATGAAATATCTCAAAAGTGGTTGGATTTAGGTATAGGGAATAGCGATACCAAACGAGTTGGTTTAAAAAATACAGCTGAAAATGTAATAAAATACAGGGCGTTTTATTTAAAGTAAGCAACTTATAAATAATTTAAATTGTACATGTTGGCGGCTAAGTTTGAAAAACCCTGTATAAGATATCAATGGATTGGACATATGCAGTTAACGGGCAAGCGCTTTTTGTTTATTGGTTTTAATTTAACGTCACTAGCTTCGTTATTAATGCAGATATCTTTATTCAAAGTGGACTGGGATTTTTCACAATTTTGAAAAAAATGGAAATATCTCAAAAATACTTCATTTTTGGTATAGGACATTTGACACAAATTTTATCTAAAATTTCATAAAAAATTTAAAAATAAAATGAAAAATATTAGGTTCTATTTAAAATAACAAAGTTGACGTCTACTTTCCGTATGTCCGGAAGTGCCACATTCAGGACAACATTATATGTGAACTCAGCGTCGTCCAAAACCTACAGCTTCGTTATTTCAGATTTTTAACATAACTGTATCCGCCATTACTTTTAATCAAAACTTTTCGCGCCACACTCTGTATTGAAGATAAGATACAAATTGTCTATAATACAATTAAAACATGGACGGATATTATTTTTATATGTAAAATTAACTGTCATATACGGGGTGGACCAAAAGTCTGGAAACGGACAATTATCTCGTAAATTGCTAGTCCGAATTGTACAACATTTGGGATAAGCCTATTTTAAAACACGAAGATTCCGAATTTAACATTTGCAATGTTGCAATGTTTTTTAATCTGTGGTTTGCAGATGACATTGAGCTAATAGCTGATCGGCTAGATGAGGCTACGGAACTGCTGAACGAGCTTTACGTTTCATCATTAAGAGTGGGATTAAAAATAAACATGTTAAAAACTCAAGCAATGACAAATCTTGTCCCTAGTGGAAACATTTACGTAGGAACAACAGCCATAGACCAGGTAAGGGCACATAAATATCCAGGCCACGAGATTTGCATCGGAAGAGACAATCAAACCACCGAACTTCTACGTCGTATAGGGCTGACTTGGGCAGCTTTCGGCAAGTTAAGTTATGTTTTCAAATCGACCCTCCCAATATGCCGAAGAAAAAACCTTTAACCAATGTGTGTTACCGTTGTTGACCTACGGCGCAGAAACGCTAACCTTGACAAGGAGAACGACCGATGCGAATGGAAAGTGATGAGGGAGATCTATGTTCAGCAGTGGACACGAGAAGATTGACTGATGATGATGATGATGATAAATGTTTTTTAAATACATTACTCTGTATATTTAGTCATTATTGGAATCTCCTCTTTAATACGAGTTTAGCCATATATAACACTTATAATTTTATGTACTCTAAAAGGTCTAAACAATCATGGAGAAATGTGGTAGACGCATTCTACCATCGATTAGGGTACTGTCAACTTACAAATGGAGCACATTTTAAACTCTAGATTAAGTAATCATTACGTTAAAAATGTTGTAATCTTTACTTGTTACGTTTTAATGTAGTTGAAAATTTTTGTATTAAAAAATTATTAATGCAATTAGGCATTGCCACCCTTCTGTTTTATTTATCAAAGAACTTTTAGACTACATAAAATCATGAGTGACACATATGGCTAAACTCGTATTGAAGAGGATATTTCAATTATGACTAAATATACAGGGTGATGTATTTAAAAAACCAAAGTGACTAATAAAGCAAATCTGACAACATTGCAAATGTCAAACCTGGAATCTTCGTATCTCAAAATAGGCTTATCCCAAATTTTGTACAATTCGTACGAGATAACTGTCCATTTCCAGACTTTTGGTCCAGTCTGTATAATTTGACAAAACGCTTGCGCTTTATACGAATCGCCGATGTCCATTATTTTAAAATAATTTTGGCTTAGGATTTTAAACGGTTATAAAATTATAAATATCAATTTTTATTTTAAATTTAAGTCAGTAAAGTAAGTAACAGCCTCTTTTTTCCATAAAGAAAAACCAGCTTTTCTTTCAAAACTTTTGACATCGTTTTGAACCAGCAGACTAAGTATTATAGAGCACACTGCCTTTCAATTTCTTTTTTCCTTAATTTTTGTCTTTCATTCACCACAAAGGAAGGTCATTTGTTAAAAAAGAGTCGAGATGGAAATGGTTAAAATTTTGTGACATATTACTAAAAAATACGAGAAAAACCTCAACATTTTAAAAACTACAGAATTTTTGACTTAATGATTAAAATTATTTAAAGGGAAATAAATCTACAAATACATACTGACAAGTGACAAGAATTATGGGTCAAACAAAAACTAATGGCGTCAGAGCTAAAGCTTTTCATAATATACAAAACTGTTGATACTTAAAAGCATATAAGCTCATTCTACCAATATACAACGGTATCGGATTAGTCACCAAGGCATCGACTTAACGGGCGCACTGTGAAAGGTACATTAGTAAATTCCCCTAAAATTCAAACCCGAAAATTTTTTGTTTATTATTATGCTTTAGTTGGGAGGTTTTATTTTTATTTTTTGCTTTATTTTGTGTTATTTATAACAAAAATCGTTGATTTATTAAGTGCTCGTTGCCAGGTTTCCAAAACAGCCTTATCACTGTAACCATTACATCCAGTGTAATTGTCACAATAAGTTTTGCGTATTCCCCAAATATACTCAATGAGATTAAATTGGCAATGATAAGGCGGAAGTCTTAGCACTCGATGTCCATAACTGAGTAGAATTTGATCCACTTTGTAAATTTTTTTTTTGCCTTTTAACTATCGATAATAATTCTGTAGAGTAATGTCTGGTCTGAAACTCTTCTTCTATGTTTTAGTGGGTGAAGGGTATCTGTGATAGTTGAGCTGTTTATTAACCAAATGACCCTTTTCTGAATGGAATCTAGAATACGAAGAGAATGCCTTGGTGCTGAACCCCATATGTGCTAGCAATACTCCAGTAGAGGACGGATTTGAGACTTGTACGTCCCCAACAAATGTTTAGGAGTAAAAAACTTTCTAGCTTTTCACAGAAAACCTAGTCTCTGGCTTGCTGACTTTGCAATGTTAGCAACATGGTCATGCCAAGACATATTAATAGACACCGTGACTTCCACAACCGAGATGGAGGGACTTGATTTAAAGGTATTTCTGGACATTGTAATGAAATGATTTGAGAAATTTACTTTCTTGAAAAACGTGGCGCTTTGTGTTTTCTGGGCGGTGAACTAAACAAGATTGTTGGTTCCTCACTCGACGATTGCTTCAAGATCTCTATTAATGGAGGTTTTTAACGCATTAGAAGAAATACCGTCAACTGCCACATGTAAGGAGCGATCTTGCATGAAGCTCATGAGCAATTGGCGCAACTTAGCTGGGAGACCGTAGGCAGATAATTTGCTTAACAATGCCTGGTGCCAAGAGCGGTCGAAGGCTTTAGATATATCCAAGGCTATTGCACGGGATTCACTTGACAGATTTTGTAAGCTTTACGGGTTTATTCTATCGCAGAACTAGGGTAGTGTCCCATAGGAATTTTCACTTTAAAAAATACCAAGGAAATTTCTATTTATCTTTTAAAAAAATTAATGTGATGGAGATGGGTGCTTTTTCTATCACCATAGGTTTAGCTGGTTCACTGCGTAGAAAGTTTTTGCACTTTATTTTTTTATATTCTGGATCACAGTTCCAATAAAAACGACTTCTTTTTATCACTTTTCTTTTTATGTAACAAAAACAAATAAAACAACGTAACAACGAAAAACAGAAAAAAGTCTAAGTCAGTTATTATTATTTAAGTCCAAAAAGAGCATTGGGTATACGTGAAAAAACATTTCTATTTTAACACTAACGAAAATCAACTGATCGAGATAACAAGATTTTATATTTAATTTTTATACAGCTTTTATATTGAGACTACGAGTATGACTTTATTTCTTTATTTTCGAAACAGCTTAATATTTACTTTCGAGTGTGAAATATTAACAGTTATTACGAGCGAGTAACATTAACAAATGTTTACATTCGGGAGTGAACCTACTTCCAACGGGTAGTACTTTTAGCGACTGCTTTCAAGAGAGAACTATTTGCGACTTACTTCCAACGACACATGTCTTTCTTAATATTCGTTCGTGCTGTTACATGTACAAGTATTTCATTTTGAGTCGTAGGAACAATGGGTCGTCCTTTCATCCCACTTGACATGGGTAACAACGAACCTTACTATAACTAAAAGCTTGCCTTTTAACAGCGCACATGTATTTTACGGTACACTAGGGTAACAAATTTCTTATTTTTCAAGAAACACTATATTATACTACTTATCATTTTTATGTGACGTTTTTCTAGATTTTTTTTTATAACTTTTTGCGAAAACATATTTTGGGTTAGCGCCTCTAGAGATAGATTTCAGACGAGTTTTACAACATAATGTAACTAATCTTCATCCGAAGATGGTTTGGTTGCTCATAGCTCGACATATTCCGCATGGCTTTATCTAGAACCACGTTAGCCATTTGGATCGCCAACTTCCGAAAGGGGAAAAGAATTGAATTATAATAACAATAGCAAAACATAAATAATTTTAGTGAACGAAGACTAAACAGGAACATCTTAAGATTTTTTAACTTATATCAATTGAATAATACTTACAACACACCATTTAATTAACAAGATTTAGCAATACAAATCACATCACATCACAAATCCGACCTCTACTGGAGTATTGCTCGCAAATTTGGGGTTCAGCATCAAGGCATTCTCTTCGTCTTCTAGATTCCATTCAGAAAAGAGCCATTCGCTTGATAAACAGCTCAACTCTCACAGATACCCTTCACCCTCTAGAACATAGAAGAAGAGTTGCAGACCAGTCATTGCTCTACAGATATTTCCATGGCAGATGCTCCAGAGAAATAAAAACTCTTGTACCACCATTGGCCACGTTCGGCCGAAGAACTCGGCACGCTGATCAGTCTCACCCATTTACTCCCAAGATTAAAACTACAAGGACCAATCTTTATAAATAATCCTTCTTTTACAGGGCTGCTACGGAATGGAATAAGCTTCCAAAATCAGTTTTTCCAGAGAACTATGACCTGCAACTTTTTAAAAAGCGTGTCCACAATTATTTCCTTTCTATAATCCCTTTCCCTTCTATTAGTCGCAGTGCGGGCCGTCCGCGGCCCACACGATAGGGTACTTTTTTTGCGATTATTTTCATTAAAAAAAAAAAAAAACATACTTTAAAGGAAGAAAAAAAAACCAAGAATAAAATATGCAATGTTTTTGTTTATGAGTGTGTAAGCGTAACGCTGTGCAGTACAAATAATGTTTTTACTTAACTCATCAAGAGTACATTTATATGTATTGAGGTTAACGATTACCTACTTATAAGTCCGCCGTTGTATTTCCACTCGAATGCTCATCTTGTGGGTATCATTTCACTTTTTAATTTAAACCTTAGATGTCTAGTAAATGTTAAGATTTTGTAAAACCAAATATGCCCAAACAATAAAAAAAAACAAGATGTGTGGTATCATCAAACACCTGATATAAACAAAGTTACTTACGCTATTCGACAAATATGTAAGTAAAATTGTAAGTAAAAATTTGGTTGGTGTTAGTACAACAGGTACCTAATCACACATTTTGTTTTATTAACGGTTTTTTGTTCATAAATTATAAATAATAATTAATTATATCATTTTCATTTTTTAATGACATCACATTTTAAATATTTTTATTTTAAAGATTAATATAAATTATCAATTCAAATATCTGGGCAGACATATCAAGCACCCACGACCCAGTTAAAGACCTGAGGAGCCAGATTAACAAAGCATCCGCACTATCAGGAAACCTACGAGATATAGTCTGGTCAAACCCGTACATGCGCAAAGATAGCAAAATTAGAATCTACAAGACCGATCATGACGTACGGTACAAAGATGGGGAAGACAACATAAGAGGCAGAAGTACAACCATGTAAAACGTATGAACGAGAACAGACTTCCGAAAATAGTCCTAAAAAATAACCCGCCTGGCTCAAAACCTTCCGTGAGGCCACCTAAAAGATAGAGAGATAGTTGGCAATCTACTTCTCAAAACAAGATGCAAAAGCAGCTTCAGAATTAACAGATCGACAGATTTCCAAGAAGTAGAAGAAGAAGTAACATTTGGTCATCTCATCAAAGACATGAGATTTCACAAATACCTCACAAAATTAATATTTACGTAAAATTTTAAATTTTAAATAAAGGATTAATAAATACGTTTTCACATTCCTTCGTAGAAACATAATGTTTTAAAATTACAGTTACTACTTAAACCTCTTTATTATCAACCAACTTGATTAAGACATATTAAACTAAATTAACTTTAAAATCAGTGCTAAACAGGGTTGAGTACTCACCAGTTACACTAATGTAAAAATTGGTTTTTATTCTATAGACATATGGTTACTTAATTAAATCTGCATAGAGCTTGCTTTTTAAAATACAATTCATTGCTGTGGTGTTTTAAAATTTTAGTTTATGCATAATGAATATTATGAATAAATTTATTGCCAAATAATAATGAGATTTAAGTGGAATGTTCTATACAAAACAAACATTTGGGAGACTGGTGCAAGGCAGTTATCGTTCCGCTTTATAAAAAAGGTTAACAGCAGGACTGCAAAAACTACCGAGTTATTAGTTTACTTAGCATCATCGGCAAACTATATGCAAAAGTATTGATTAAAAGAGTGACAAATAAAAAAAAATAAAAAGATATGGGATACTTAAGCAGAATTTAGAAAAGAAAGAAAATGTTATAGAATTAGGTTTTTTCATCAAACTTATATCGACTTTTTGATTGTTGAACTGAGACTCGCTAGACAAATACACAAATTTTAAATCAAATCGTATCAGTCGCTAGCAATAAAACACAACCAGTGACGGCCTCGTGATAAAAATAAATTCGCTTAAATGCGAGGGTCAGCTCTAATAATTTTCTATCACAATCATTAGAAAAAATTCCCGCTACAACGTCCAGCTAATTTTTAAATAAGTAAAATAATTTTATGTTCGAGCAGTTTTGTCAAATATCGGTAGTAATTACGTTTAAATTTAACTTCTGTGTTGACTTTAAAAATAATTGACAAAATATAAAATTTACTGTAAACTTTCTTATAAAATTTTTTAGTTTATCCTTAAATCTATTTCAAGAGAAAGTTACGTTATTTTTATTTGTTCGAACTTTTTAATTATTATTTTTATGTCACGTTTTTTCTAGATTTTTTTCTATACCTTCTGCCACTGCCCTGCCCTAGGCAGAAAACGGCTTTATATACTAGGGCAACCGAACTTTTATGATTTAACTGATCTGAAGTTGTTGATGATATATTATGTATAGTGGTTAACACTACAATGTTATGTTAATTTAACTAATTTTATATTTAATTACTATGATTTTTCTTTTGTAAACTCCATATTACTTGTTGTAGCTTTATTTTTTTAACGGATTAACGGAATTTGCAAAACACAACAAAAACATACGCGCCAGTTAGCAGCTTCTGGATACTTTCTGCGCCCAACTCTATTTCCTGACAGTCCAGCCGAGGTAGAAATAATCACGTTAAGCTTCGTTCGCTGCCGTAAAATTTAAATTCCGAGCGTGGAAGCTTCGCAGAGCGATTGGCTTCTTCTCTGGCATTCCTCATACAAGCTGGCAATTTGCGCGACCGCTTGAGGCCATTTAAGACGTTATGGCTAAGCTGTTGTTGGATAGAGTGATTTTCAATACCTGTCAGATATATTAGATTTATGAAACGGTCCTGATGTAATGAATAATTAAAGCTTGACTTCTTAATTTTTTAAGGTTGGATATTAAAATCGAATTGAATTATATACCCAAATGTCCAATTCTTTATATTTATAATACCAGCATTATGCCGGGTTTTAAAATTTATGCGAAAAGATTCAGAAGGTGATTGCCCGTTTGAAATCATGATGGATCTGTCATACAACAAAATTTTTTTATATTTTCAAAATATCACCCCTAAAAAGTAATAAGTAAAATTTAATTTTAATTTTTTTTCTTAAATTAAAGTAAAGATTAAAATTTTGTAATTTCCGTACACTCGCAAAGGACTAATAACCGGTATATTTTCAACATTCCTGTTACATTATACGGGGGTGAAAGTAGCATCCCTTACCCTATTTAATATTAAATCTTTTTTTAAGATTTAGTTTTGTAAAATAAAAATATTACTTAAAATCCCTGTTTATTTAAAAATATTTCTTAATCCTACTAAAGCTTTTTTCTAAAACCAATAGATTCGGCGTAAAAATAAAATATCCTGGATTATATATATTATATATTATATATGATATATTATATATAATATATTATATATAATATATTATATATTATATATTATATATTATATATTATATATTATATATTATATATTATATATTATATATTATATATTTTATATATTAAATATAAATATATGATATAAGATTTTTTATCTCTACCCTCTATAGTTTTTTTATGTAATAGGTGACAACGGCTGTCAGCAGAGGTCAAAATAGTATTTTCTTCCTCCATCTGTCTTTCAAAAAGTGGCCACGAGCTGAAGGCCAACATTTATTAAGTTATTGAATATTTAATGATTTTTATATGGAGAGTAGAAATAAGGAAAACAATCTTATATGGGACTTTTATTGAAAAAATGTTCACCAAAATGTGGTATATAAAGGTGGCGCTTGTAGTCGCGAGGTTAGATCTGAACTTAGTTGTTTTAGATGAATTGAAGTATGTCAAAATGCAATAAATATGTAACAATTTTTAAATAAAACAAAAATGCACTAAAAAGTTAGGTACTCAAGTAAACGTAAAAGTAAAAGGGTAACAAAAAACTTTTGGCGATATCAGATTGTTCTCTTTATCTTTACCGTCTATAGTGTTTTAGATGTAAAAGGTGGCAACGGCTGTCAGCAGAGGTCAAAATAGTATTTTCTTCTTCTATTTGTCTGTCAAAAAGTGGCCACGCGCTGACAGTCCACTTTTATTAAGTTATTTTTTAATTAAATTATTTTAATTTACAAATTATGAGATTTTTATTTTTATTACTATAATTAATTTGTTTTTTTATAGTTTTTAAGTTTTCACTTTTTTCTGTATTCCCAATGACTATTTTTTTTATTTAATTTTTTTATTTAAATTTTAACTCAAAAGTAGTTTACATGTTTTAAAGTTTACCAGGAGCTTTTCATTAAATTACAAATAATTAAAAGAAATAGTAATGTCCGACATTACAAAGATTGTCTTCTTCTTCTACTTGTTAGAGATATAGATGATCTGTTGATTCCGGTCTTGCCTCTGTAATATTTTCTGAGATGTGGACTGTCAGCTGTCTCTTCATCTCTTTGGTGGTCTTTCGGGTGGACGGGTACCTGCTGGTTTTCCCTCTAGTACAATGCGTGGCAGTCTATCGTCGGTCATTCTCTTCACGTGGTTATACCATTCTCTTCTTCTCTGCCTTCCCCATCTCACCACATCCTGTACGTCACATTGTGCTCTAATGTCAGTGTCTCTTACGTGATCTCTTCTTGTTTTCCCAGCTATTGTTCTCAGTACTGACATTTCGGCGACTCGTAGCATCCTTTTGGTCTTGTTGGTATCCTCTCTCGCTTCTATACCATATGTCATTATTATACAGAGATTGTAAATTTAAAAATTGATAATGTGCTGACTTGCATTTAAAATATTTAGTTCACGAAAAAGTAAGGCTAATAAAATTTCGCAGTGAAACATGTTTTACGAACTACTTTCCATCGAGTTTCCTACAAAAATGAATTACCTGAAAGTTTACTTTTACTTCGCTTTTGCACTAGCAATTTGTTGAAAAAGTAAAATTAACGAAGCAAAGCATTTTATTTTCCGCTTGTTTACATGAAAATGCGATACATAAATTTTAAATGATCGGTGATAAATAATATAAAAGAACGACGAAAACTCGTTAATTATCTGCAAAGTTTTAAAACAGATGCAATGTAACTGCAGACAAAAAAGTATTACTTTTACGTGGTAAATTATATTTAAAGTTTAAAGAAGGTCATAGATACAAAAATAAAGCATATAAGAATACTTATACATTTTTTGTTTCATGTAAAGTTAACAATGTAACTTGAGCACTTTAATTTATTCTTGTTTTTATAAATTCTAAGAAATGTATTATATTATTTTCTTTAACTATGAGCTATGCATTAGCATATTTTTAGTCCAGTCAAAAAGACTGTAAAATCGGGTTTATGACAGATATGGCTAAAAATATATGGAAATAATCCATAAAAATGCGTACAAAACTGTGGGTGAAGTTAAAAATTTCTTAACCCCCGGGAAGGGGGTGAAAAAAATTTAAACATACATAAAGTCACGCCTTTTTCCCATAGTGGTAGGCAGAGACCACTTCCTTCCACTTGCTACGTTTCTTACACACAAATTTTGCTTCCTTTACTTTCATCAGTGCTCTCATACATGCTCGTCGGTTGTTGGTACTCTTGACCTGGCCTTTCGTCAAAATTATGTTGATCTGATCAAGATATGTTCACCAAAGTCGACCTCTACCGACTTGTCCAGTCACACTCGCTTAAAAAATTTGTTTCGTCAATCTTTCTTCATCCATCCTTTCAACGTGTCCAAACCATCTAAGCATTCCTTTATCTATCTTTGTAACCACATCTTTTTTTACACCACAGCGTTCTCTTATATCACTATTCTTTACCTTATCCAACCGAGTCACTCCGGCTATACTTCTCAGGCTACTTATCTCTGCAGCATTAATCCTATTTTTATGCTTCTTCTGCCAAACCCAACATTTACTACTATACATAAGTGTAGCAATATGTTTACCTCTATGCACAGCCAAACGTGCCTTTTTTGACACTTTCTGGCTATTCCTAAAGCTATGCAGTGCCCCATTTATCTGTTTTTCTGCCAACACTCTTCGCTCAATGTCACTGTCATACTTTTCATCTCTCGTAAACTTTGAATCCAAGTACACAAATTCATTTACTTGTTCCACTATTTTTCCCCTTAATGGAAACTCCAAAGTTTGTCATGCTTTTTCCTCTTTCAAAAACCATTACTTTCGTTTTGCTTACATTTATTTTTATCCCTTTGATTTTCAGGGCATCATGCAGATTTTCAGGGCATCATGCATAACCATCGCCTGCAGATCCCATTCAGATGACGCTAGTATTACTTGATCATCGGCGTAAAGAAGGCATTTGACGACCAAATCATTCATTTACAATCCATACGCACTCTCTTTCAAACCTTTGGACAATTGTCTATGTATAAGTTAAACAACAGCCATGGCGAAGCCACATATCCCTGTCTTACACCTTTTTTGATGTTAAACCAGTCCGTGCAAGCTTCGTTTATCCTGACACAAGCAGTGGAATCCTCGTAAAGTGTTTTTAGTGCTCGTATTAAACTACCACTTACCCCATACATTGACAATGTCGACCACAATTTACTGTTCACCACTTTGTCATAGGCCTTTTCCAAGTCTTTAAAAGCGCAATAGACCTTCTGACTTATAGCCAAGAATTTTTCGACTATACCTTGTAGACGTTTGCTTCATTTTTAAGAGGTGTTGCACTGTACATTAATTAAGACTTTTTTGCAAAAATCACGAATGATCATTTGCCTGAATACTCCATCTAAATTACTTTTTAATGAGACTGTTTTCTGTGGCCCACTTCGTAGTTTTTGTCAATAAAGTCTTTTAAGATCCGTTTATTTTTTACTACATCTACAGGTCATAATTAAAGACAAACAATTATACAACTAAATTTAAACACTAATACAATTATATTTAAATAATTATACATAACTTGTAACAATTATTTAATCATAAATATTTAAAGGTATAACCCCAACTTAGGTAAGATAATTTTGATGGCCTACTGTTCTGTTAAAGTTTCTTAAATTTTTTGGTATTTTGTGGTATCTTTTCTTTTTTTTTATTTTACTTTTTTAAGACTACCTTGACTTTAAAAAGGACAATTGCCATGAAAATAACATGAAAAATGTCACTATTAAATTCAGCCACCCCAAAAACTATTAATTCTACATGTATATCGAAAAATAGTAGTAGTTTTTATATTTCAACCCTCTGCCACCCCTTTCATACGCTTGCCTGCTTTGGAAATATTACTTTAAAAATCAGCCTTCCCAAAGAATATGAATTCGACACTTATACCGGCTTTTTTACATACATACATACATAAAGTCACGCCTTTTTCCCATAGGGGTAGGCAGAAACCACTTCCTTCCACTTCCGCTACGGTTCGTACACACATCTTTTGCTTCCTCTACTTTCATCAGTGCTCTCATACATGCTCTTCGGTTGTTGGTACTCTTGACCTGGCCCTTCTTCAAAACAATGTTGATCTGATCGAGATATGTTCTCCGAGGTCGACATCTACCGATTTGCCCATTCACACTCGCCTTATAAATTTGTTTCAATCTTCCTTCATCCATCCTTTCAACGTGTCCAAACCATCTAAGCATTCCTTTATCTATCTTTGTAACCACATCTTTTTTTACACCACAGCGTTTTCTTATCTCACTATTCTTAACTTTATCCAACCGAGTCACTCCGGCTATACTTCTCAGACTACTTTTTTAATGGTATTTATTTTCCATGCCGTTATCACCGCTTTCGTAAGGGTGCTTAAAAAATTGGGAATGTCACTATCAAAGTAAGCGACCCCAAAAACTATGAATTTGACACAAATATTGGCAATTTTTATTAGTTTTTTTTATACTTCAACCCCCTTTTACTCCTTTCGTATAGGCTTATCGGGAAAAATAGTATCCCATCTTTTAAAATCTCGTCAAATCTCTAAAAATTTTATCATAATCGTTTTAACTGGTTCGTGAAGTCCAAGACATAGTAAGATGGGCAAGAAATCGAAGAAGAGAATGGAGAGACCATGTTAGCAGAATGCCAAACGACCGGCTGGCAAAAATTGTGAGAGAGAAGCGGCCCAACACACCACGCCCAACTGGACGCCCACCAAAAAGATGGTATGATAGCTGGTCTCCATCGTCCCAATTGTTTTTGGGCAACCTTTGAGGCAAACACAGGACGTAGTCCTAACGTAAGAAGAAGAAAAAGAAGTTTTAACTGTGTTAGATTCATTGATAATAGCGCTATCCTACGGCAAAAAACAATTACAATGTTAGCGACAGCAACCCTATAGTTTATACCTATGAATTGTGAGAAACAATTTAGTTGCCATTATTGTGATTTAATGAAAGATAGGTTAGCTTAACATCCTTCAACACAATAAATCTTATTTTATTCGCGGAAAATTGCCCTTATAATTTTTAGCAAATCACTCGCGAAAAACTCTCAATGAAAGTTAGTTTAGCTTGACGTTTTTCAACAATGTATGCGTATACTTTTTCGCGAACAAAACTTACGCTATCTCTTTGATAAATAAATATTTAAAAATATATCACCCCTTTCGGGATCTTCCAGCTTTTTTTAAAAATTTTCGTCATATTTTTTTTTAAACTGTGATTTAATGAAATATAGTTTAGCTTGACGTCCTTCAAAAATGTAAACGTATACACATAAACACATCGACTTTTATGTATATTATTTTTTAGCTTTTCTTTAGGATTTTTACTATTATTTTTTTTTTAAAACACCACTGTATTAAAGCGAACAAAACAAACAGAAAATCATTCAAATCGGTCAAGCCATTTTTGAGTCTTCAAGACTATCGGGCAGGGATTCATTGTTGTATACATATATTTTTACAAAAAAGATTCCTTACAGAAAAGGATTATTCAGAGACCTCACTTTGTGAAAATATATTACAGCATCAAAAAGTTGCAATATCGACCCGCCATTTTAAAATAAAATCAATATCGTGATTCGTTCTATAACTCTAAAACAGAGGGCGCCAAAGATGGATTTTTAGTTACACCAAAAATAGTAACGCGAGCGCCATCTCTGCAAAATTTTCCGAAATTTAAGCAAAATATCATACCAGTGAACTTTAAATCTACTGAAAATTCAAGTTTTTCCAATTGCAGAAATCTCTACGGAAGCATTGACATTGTATAAAGACTTCTTTATATGTATTGATTTTTAGTTTTAGTTTAAAAATAAAGGTTTCTGTAAAATACGGAAATTAATTTGTATTTTATGAAATTAGAAGTTTAAAAAAAATTAGTGTGGACTTATATTTTTTAATTTGGTAATAACTTCTCGATTTGTCTTTGGTAACAATTGTCAAAGTTGACAACCAAGTTGATTGTATGTAGGCCATTCAATAAGTTAAAAAATTTTTAGTATTTTCGTGATATTTATCTAACTTTATATAAAATAAAGATTGTAAAGTTTTAACAAAAAAAGTAAGGGGTATAAAAGGGTAAAAGAATTATATGTTTTCAACATTATTTACAAACCGCTACAATCCATTTAAATTTAATTGTTAACAAGTTAAATTATAAAAATTAAAATTGGGTTCTTATTTTTTTTATAAAAATTATACAGATAAAAATAATATTTTATTGGCCTTTGATTTTAATTCAAATATTGTCGTGTATATTTTGTTAAAAATATGTAAAGGTATTGTTTACAGTTTAATTAGTCTATATTGTTTTATTAATAAAAACAATATTATAGTAAATTTTTTATTAATAAGGTTTACATATGCACTTTAAATATAGTACCAAAACAATTGATTTTAAAAGTATTTCATTAAGGGAAAAAAACATTCCACTGCTACTACTATTAACTGTTTTAAATTTACTGCAGTTTTAAAATATTTGGGATATAAGTAAGAAATTTCCTGTAAAAATAGTTTTTTCTTGCTTCCAAAGCCGAAAGTATGGTCTTTTTGGTCGCATTTCAGTCCCGAAAGAACGACTTTTATGACCTGCTTACTTTTGCGGACAGTTTGAAGTACAGCGCACTCACACCAGAGTAGGCTTTTTTGAATGGTTAGGTACGACGGCAGTTTACAGAGCATGTGTATTCATTCGGCTAAACGTAATCCTACATCCAAGCCTTAGTCATAAATGAAATACTTTTGAGATTATTCGAAGGGGTCGAATATCAATATAAATCCGTCGACTCAGTGATAAATACCGATGATGCCATTCATTATCCAGTCGAGTTCCTGAATACACTGAATCCTCCCGGTCTCCCAACTCACATATTAAAATTGAGAGTTGGCACGCCAATTATGTTGCTGCGCAATATAAATCCACCAAAATTATGCAATGACACCAGATTGTAAGTGAAAACATTCCATCGCAATGTAATCAAGGCAACTATACTGACAGGTTGTTCTCAAGGAGAATCTGTATTTATTCCTAGGATTCTCTTAGCACCATCAAATTACCCCTTCGAATTCAAGAGAGTGCAGCTTCCTATCAAAGTCTGCTTTGCCACAAACATAAACAAAGTTCAAGGTCAAACGCTTAAGGTAGCGGAAGTAGACTTGAGAGAAAGCTGCTTCTCCCACGGCCATTTGTATGTGGCATGCTCCAGAGTAAGCGCACATAGTAGCCTGGTGATTCTAGCACCCGAAGGAAAAACAAAAATATTGTTTGCAAAGAGATACTAAGGTAGGTGTAGTATTTCGATTTTGTTGTAAAAAGACCCGTGTTACTTTTACTAGATAAAAGGCCGAGCTTCGTGTTCATAAAATATAACAAAATTTTATTTTATTTTTATGTTTATTTAACCTTTAACTCCCTACACTATAATAAAGATTGTGTTATATTTTATAAGTATTTAAACATTTTAACATAATAATAATTTATGTGTTATAACAAAATAAATAAAAAACCAATTAAAAATCATATTAGAACCATTTTAGAATTCTACGCTGACAAAGTCGTAGCAAAAACTAGTAAAACAATAAATCTTAACAACACAAAAGAAATTAAAGACAGCTTATCTCGCAGACAAGAGTTTTTAATACCCACAACATGCAGGTAACACACAGCACAAAAACCACAAATATTCATTTACTAAACAAAACAAAGACTTTCTAAACGAGACAGCAGATACTTTGTTTAGCTTGAATTAATATGTAGCAAGAGCTTTATTTAAAAAATCCATGAGAATAAAAATAAAAACCTTTTGATCAATTGTACGTTGTAAAGTCATTTATTTAAAAATAACACACCTATTTAGTAACGAACTTATAATAAATTTAATAATGGATCGCATTTAGAAATGCAAAAGATATTGTATACATACTAAATAAAAATGTATTTAAAATATAGAAGTCATTGGTCTACTTAAAAATCCCAAATGCTTTGCTATGATTAGCGTGAGATTGACGTTGCTCAAATGATCATTAATCCCGAAGGCAACAAATGTGATGTTTGTGGCCATTCCGATCTTGAAGTTTCAGAACATGTGGCTTGACAAAGTCTCTATTGTTATAATTATGTACATTGTTTTGTTCTATTTTTTTATATAAAGGTATTTTAGTTGAATTTGTAACATCTTTTGTGGTTTTTAAATACGATTCGTGTTAAAAATATTTGCTATACAATCAGATGATAAGTTTACTAAAAATATTACAATAGATTTGAAATGTAAAAAATATTATTTTTGAACATTTAAGGATGTGTACGAGGTCTAATTACGGAGTACATCTTATTAATATTTAAACCTAATAAAATGTAGTCAATTGTATACAGCGACATTTCCTGTTAATTATAATGAGTTTTTATAATACATTTTTTGAAAAAATATTTATAATAAGATATTATAAAAAAATATTTAGCATTGAATTTGACTACCGCGTTTAGTCGAAAGAAAACCTGGCAACACTGCAGGCCTCGTGTCGTCCGGACGCTCCGAAAGTTGTGTATTTGAATTTATAACCCTACTAGTGATGCACATAAAAGTGTTATTATAATAATATTAATATTTATCTCAGTAATATTAATGTGTTGATAATATGTTGTATATTATATGTTATATATTGTTAATGAAATAAAAATGTATTTTCATTTGATACGAGTTTAACATATTAATTTCAAATAGGGAGAAATATAAAGAAAACGTTATTATCGACATGCTGCCTTGTGATGTTGTCAGATTTTTATATTGCAAACATCTACACCGGTAGTGAGTTCAGAACGAATAATTTCATAAACTTTAAAACAAAATATCCTTCTGCAATTATCGGAAACCCCGCTTTTTTGGGCTCAAAAAATCGCAAATAGTCTGAACTTACTAACAATAAGTTTTTTAACCGCACAAAGTTTATAGAAGGGCATACATTTTTCGATTCTTTTAAAAATTATTCCACTTCCGGTAAAAATAAAATTAAATAAATGGTGACTTTAAAATAAATTATTTTGCTTAAATTATCGGGAAGGTACCCATTTCTTTATGGATGCAGAATCATTTACTCTTTAAAATATTTCAAATTCAGGCAGCCATCTAAAAATTCAGAAATGTTATACACATCCTTAAACAACAACAAATGATTTTGAATATTTACGACAGCTACATACACGAAAGACCAATGCCTTTACCAGAGTATAAAACACAATAAATACCTTGAAGGAATTCGTACAGTATTTTATACTTACATGTAGGTAAATAATTTTACAGCAGGTACTTACCTAAAACAAAAAAAAAGAAGTTAAAATAAAATTAAATATAATAGGATGAGTGTTAGTAAATAATTGTAAATTTAAAATAAAAGTACCATTAAAATTATAAGTCGATAAAGTTATCACTTCACATTCTTAAATTTAGTTAATTACACGTCACGAATAACTAACTAAATAATCTATCATTAGATTTTTATAAATGTTTTTGTCAGAATAATTGTTAATTTTCATTTAAGCGACTGGATTAAAGATAAAAATATTACACCTTGTAATTAAATAATAAATTTCCACCGAATAAAACTCTTCATCACTTATCACAAAAATAAAGACAACCGTTTACCATGCAATGCTCGTGGCGATCAATAGCATAATAATTAACAAGAATCAACAAGCACGATAAAAACACGTCTCCCAGAAAAAACATTTAAGTTGTAAAAAAAGGTAGAGAAAAAGTAAATCCGTGTGTATTTTAATATCGTTCAGGCAGTAACTGCGTCTTTAATATCGCGTCAAATCTAACACTATTAATACTTTTTAAACAAAAAAACAAAATGACAAAAAATGTTAAAAAAGGTGACATGTGTTCAAAAGCAAGTTAATTAATTTCTAATAAGACATCTACCTATCCCACAGCGGCGTAGGTCGTTTTTGTTTTGGTCTCATGTTAGTTCACAAAAATTTTTGTTATCAGCAAAATAAATCGATGGAATAAATTGTTGTTTATATGGCTAATTTGCATTTTTTTCTTTTTTTATTGATTTAAAATTCGAATTGTTTTTTGTTTATCTTACATTCACGCAAAGTTAAAAGTTATTTGGACTGGCTGGTTTTAAATTAAAAGCACTGTATATGTGCGAAAAAGAATTTTTAAAATTGGTCACTATTAAGAAAAAACAGCGTAATCGAATCTTGCATGCGAATAGCACTAAGTAACACTAAGGAATGCTTAGATTGTTTGGACACCTAAAAAGGATGGATAAAGGACGATTGACGAAACAAATTTATAAGGCGGGTGTGAATGGACAAGTCGGTAGAGATTTTGTTCGTCGACGGGCGGTTTTATCGGCCTCCCGTTAAATACGCTGTGCAATATTTGGGATTATATTGTAGTAAAATTTAGAATTAAGCATTACTTTCCTTTCAATAACAGGAAAATTGGATAAGTTTGGTTGATTTCACTGGGAAACTAAGATGCAGGTGTTTCCATGGTAGGAAAAAATCAGATTTCCTTCTACAGAAGACATCTACCAAGGGAATCTTTTCATTTTTTATATTACTGTTGAACTTTTAACTTTAAAATTTTAAATTCATATTATTTTTTATTTTTTTTATTTCTCTTTCAGCAATTTTGTAAACATCTTTTTCTTCTAATTTTAATAAACCTGTATGTGTACTTGTAGGTTTTTTAATTGATTTTATGTCATACTAGTTCATTATTGTGTTTTTATTACTTAGTTACCAACTATCTAATGTCGTACTTTATGCCCGTGCGGGCATAAAGTTCACTTTATGGCCCGCGCGGGCATAAAGAGAATTTTTTTTTGTTTAACTTATTTCTAATAACCTTTATTAATAAAATTACAAACGGAATATAGTAATATATGTAAATATTCGATGAACATTATTTTGACGAATTAACATAAAATTGGCAGTTCTGAAATGATTAATATTTTTATTTACTATTAAAGTCTTCTTTACCATGGAATATTTGGACCACAAGGAACTCGGAGAAAATGTTTTAGCGAGATCGCCGAAGTATCCAAGCAACACTGTTTCATTAACATCTTTTACGTAGTTTTCTTGCATCCAATTGAATAATTTTTCGTATTTCATGTTGTAAGCTTCTTTAGACTTTTTTGGCAACAGATTTTCAGTTGCTTTCTTTGCTTTTTAAATAATTTCGTCAGGAATTCCAAAATTTTCGTACATGTTAACTTCTAACTTTGATACATATAAAAAATATTCTGATTTTATGACATTTACGTTTGTCAACATTCACCTAGCAACGATGGTGTCTACTATAATAAAATGGCAATGTTATTAATTCAAACCGGATTTTTTAAAATACTGATTTGTATTGAGATTGGATTGCAATAACGAACTAGTATGACATAAAGTTATGTATGTACCGCGGGCATAAACAGATGTGTATACCCTCGTGCGACTTACAAACCCTCAGGCCTACAAACCCTCAGGCCAGAGGCCCTCGGGTTTGTAAAACGTCGCCCTCAGGGCATAAACATCTTTTTATACCCTTGGTACATAAATAACTATTAAGTGATGAGAACGAAGTTTGTACAGCTTTAAAGCCAAAATACGTTGATTATTAAGCTCGTTTTATGGTACTAAATTAAATTCGATTGGTTTGGCGTTAATTCATTTTTAGTGATCTTTTGCCTCCTCTACTTTCATCAGTGCTCTCATACATGCTCGTCGGTTGTTGGCACTCTTAACCTGGCCTTTTTTTAAAACAATGTTGATTTGATGTTCGCCGAGGTCGACCTCTACCGACTTGTCAATTCACACTGGCCTTATATATTTGTTACGTCAATCTTTCTTTATCCATCCTTTCTACGGGTCCAAACCATCTAAGTATTCAATTAATCTTTCAATATCAATCTTTGTAACCACATCTTCTTTTGCACCACAGCGTTCTCTTATCTTACTATTCTTTACTTTATCCAACCGAGTCACTCCGGCTATACTTTCACACCCTTTTTGATGTTAAACCATTCCGTGCAAGCACCGTTTATCCTGACACAAGCAGTGAAATTCTTGTAAAGTGATTTCAGAGCTCGTATTAACCTACCGTTTTCCCCATACTCAGACAATGTCGACCACAATTTACTCCTTACCACTCTGTAATAGGCCTTTTTCAAGTCTATAAAAGCGCAATAGCCCTTCTGTCTTCTAGCTAAGAATTTTTCGACTATACCTCATAATAAAAAGACCTGTTTCATACATCACCTTCCTCTTCTAAATCCAGCTTGCACATCAAATTTCATCTCAGTTTCATTCGTCACTCTTTTAATCAATATCTTTGCATACAATTTGCCGACCATGCTAAGTAAACTAATACCTCGGTAGTTCTTACAGTCCTGCTGCGAAACTTTTCCCTTGTAAATAGGAACGGTAACGGCCTTACACCAGTCCTTTGGTACGCTACCACTCCTCCAACAAAGGTGCAGCAGACTAGTTACAACGCTTTGTCCAGCCTTCAGCATTTCAACTGTTATCCTGTCGTACCCAGCAGCTTTGCCCAATTTCACGCTTCCATAATTTCTGTCATACTAATTTTACTTTCATTGCAACTTTCACTCATGTCTCTAAATGGGGTCTGTACTTGTGTATCCTCTTTTTCAAATAAACTTTCGAAGTATTCCTTCCATCTCTTTAATACGCATTCCTCTCCTTTTAATATACTACCATTTTGGTTTCTGATTTTTTCCAGTTAAAAGGTAGTATTTTTACCTCTGGCTGTTTTTATGGACTTTCAGAAGAGTTTATTATTGTTTTGAAAATCGTAAGATAACCTTCTATCAAATGCATTTTTATTACTCTTCCTCTTTCTTGCCACAACCTCTTTTGCCACACCTTTTAACCTTTATTAGTTATTCTTTGCCTTATTTACATCCTCAATCGTTGCCTTTTGCGTTCTTTGGCTTTTGTAGCCAGCGAATCCAGCCATGCTTTCTTCTATTCTGACACTGCTTTTTAAACGTCTACGCACATTTTCTGTAACTTGCATCCTTTTCTTCTTTTACTTACACCACACACTTCAATAGCAATATTTACGATTTCTTCCTTGAATGGCTTCCACAATTCTTTAACCTCAAATGCTTTATCTAAACTGTAAAATTTCTTGATCAATCCTGCACACGATGCCGCCACCGCTTAAAGAGACCTCTTATTCGGCTTCATTACTAAATACTTCATTACTAATAAATGCCCCATAATGTGTATATTCATACAACAGTGTTCTTTAAGGATAATTGTTCTATGCGTTGGTATATTTAACCAATTATTATTAAAAATTTATGAAAAATATAAATAAAAGAATTATTTTTTACCTGTAACTTTTTTGATAAAAAAAGTTTTAGGAAAAATTTGTATTTAAAGGATTGTATAAACGCGAAAAAAGAGTTTTCTTTGTTTATTTCGAACGAGTTAGAAGTTGCGATTTTATTTGCAAAGAGATTTCAAAAGAATAAAAATTCGTCGAGTCTCTTTAAAACTGTTTTTGTTAGCTTGAAACTTTGCATTGCCTTTGTACAGTTTTATCTGCATATTTTTAGATTTAATGACCCATTGTACGTTTTTTAAATAACGAATAAAATAACGAAGTTAAAAAACTAGCTTTTGAATTGGTGTACACCCAAGGCCACTAAAAAAATGTATATATAAACTCGAGTTTAAACCATCTTTACTATTTTATTTTAAGGAATAATAAAAAAATACTATTTAGTAACGTCTGCAAAGTAAACTTTTAAAAATTACACACATCTGATGGTTAAACGTAAAATATTATTAAAAATAAGTAAAATTAAACTTATTTTCAATACTTACATTTTTATCGAAAAATTTCTATGCACAAACAAACTTTTTATTTGTTGTAAACTTCTTTTTAACTGTACATTAATAGTAAACCTAATCCTTTTTTAAATAGAAACATCAGAGCAGTAATAGCTTTTAATTAATGAAGAAAATACTCTATAGTTATAATAATATTTATTTGTACTTTGTTCTCTACGCTATTTTATATGTTATGATTAATTATTGGTTCGTTACATGTTCTCAATTCTTCATTTATGCTGAGCTCATTGCTGCAAGTTCTTGTAAAAACTTAATTAACGAGAAAACCCCTGAATTATGGGCCAAAAGACTCATAAAATTTGATTGGAGAAAATTTTAATTATCGAAGGTTTTCCTTATAAAATCATAATTATAATTTTTTTTTTAAATTATTTTTTATGAATTAAAAAGCATTTACAAAGCAACTCGTAGACCAGTGCATTTAGAAGTAAACTTGACTGTGTATTATTATTAAAAAATCGTTACCAAATGTTATGAAATTCCACTTTTTAAACAAAAATGCCTTTTTTAGACCACATTAAAATATGTCCATTTAACTTTACACATTTTTCAAAATTTAAAAAAATAAACGTGGGTACATGATACAAATAATTACTTCGCTTCTTATGGTTTAAAAAATGCAAAAAAGATCTGATAGGCTTCACGACCCCCCCCTACAATCTACAATATATGGTTTAAAAACCAACATTATATAAAGAATTAATATGTGTTGCAATAAATTTTAATTTTAATTGGCTTTTTATTTAAATGTATACCTAAAAATCTGTAATGTGATAGTACCGTCTATGTAATAGTAGGTTCTCGGGAGTGTGGATATGAACTACTATTGAAAGACACAACACACAGTGACTAAATTCGACGAAGTGGGATTGGAACTAATATAAAACACGACAACCTTACTTGGCGATATCAAAGTACGCGCGAAATTTTAAAAGATAATAATAATATACATATATGGGTACATATAGTCTTTAATCCATAGTGGTAGACAGAGACCACTTCCGCTACGGTTCTTACACACATCTTTCGCTTCTTTTACTTTTATCAGTGCTTTCATACATTCTCGTCGGTTGCAGGCACTCTTAACCTGGCCTTTCTTCGAAACAATTCCGATCAGATCGAAATACGATTGCCTAGTTTGACCTCTACCAACTTTAAACCTCTATTATTTTTAAACAAATGAATGGTCGCTTTTGCTATCTAAGAATGAAGAACAAACCCTACAATTGCTTATTTATTTCGGTCCACGCACCTACAGAAGACAAGGATAATAATATCAAAGAAACATTCCATAAAGAACTAGAGACATTAATAACACAAACACCAAAACAGGATATGCTGACCATCTGTGGAGATTTTAATGCTCAAATAGGGTCTTCCCCTATTCAGTCCTACAATTGGCAAACACAGTTTACATAGAGTGTCTAACGATAACAAAACTCGGCTAATCCAACTAGCTGCCAGTAACAATATGATAATCAAGTCAACGATGTTTGAACATAAAAATATCCATAAACAAACATGAATATCGAACGACGGCATAACTCGCAACCAGATAAACCACATAATGGAAGACACGGCAGCAATTGCTTGGATGTTAGAAGCTTAAGGGAAGCAGATGCGAACTCAGATCACCTATTGGTACGTGCAAAATCCGGGCTAAGACTATCTAGCCAAAATAATAATAAAGGAGAGAATACAATAAGATGGGATACAGACAAGTTAAAAATTCCATATATCGCAGAATCTATTCAATATAAAATTCGAGACAACATACAAGAATCAGAATAACCAAATCAGTCTAATAGTCAAACGCAGTGGAAAAAATTGGAAAAAGCAGTTTCAAATGCGGCAAGAGAATGTCTTGGAAAAAGAAAAAGAAGAAAAGCAGGGGCATGGTAAGATGAGGAATATGAACGCCTAATAAAACAAAGGGAATAGTCAAAATTATTAATATATTAATATTCAGGATAACGACAAAAACTATCTGACAAAAAAAAGCCATAAAACAGACCATCCTCAACGAAATGAAATCTGCATTAACTAATTATTTCGATCTGGTGAGAGAAATAAATACCTGGGAAATGGAAGGAAAGCATAATCCCAATAAACAAAAAAGGTGACAAAATGAAATGCTCCAATTTTAGAGGCATCACACTGATCAATACGGCATATAAGGTACTATCCAACATTCTCCTCAGCCGACTATCGCCACTGGTTGAGGATCTCATGGGTGATTACCAGTGCGGTTTTGGAAGGGGTAAATCGACAGTAGACCAGATATTTACTATCCGACAGATGCTAAAAAAGACATGGGAATTTAATCAGGATAGACAGGCATACGCTACATAACCCGCGTTGAACTTTGAACAATGGCTGAATTATCAATTCCCTCAAAAACTGATCAAACTAATAAAGGTGTGTGTCGAGGACTCTAGGAGCTGTGTTCGCATAATTGCATTAACATCGAAGCCTTTTTTTATCAACAATGGTCTAAAAACAAGGAGACCCCATATCACCTCTACTCTTCAATATTGCATTTAAAAAAGGCAGTGGAAGAGGCGAAAAAAAACATCCGTGGATAGCACACGCCTCCTATTGGCATTCGCTGATGACATTAAAATAATCGGTAAGAACACCATATCGGTGAAAGAGCAATTCTACATATTTGAACGGGAGACTTAGAAAATGGGATTTTTTTTTATGAAAATAGTCGCAAAAAGGGTAGACCTATCGTGTGGGCCGCGGACGGCCCGCACTGCGACTATTAAAAGGGGAAGGGATTATAGAAAGGAAATGATTGTGGACACGCTTTTTAAAAAGTTGTAGGTCATAGTTCTCTGGAAAAACTGATTTTGGAAGCTTATTCCATTCCGTAGCAGCCCTGCAAAAGAAGGATTCTTGATGAAGATTGGTCCTAGTAGTGTCAATCTTGAGAGTAAATGGGTGAGACTGATCAGCGTGCCGAGTTCTTCGGCCGAATGTGGCCAATGGTGGTACAAGAGTTTTTATTTCTCTGGAGCATCTGCCATGGAAATATCTGTAGAGCAATGACTGGTCTGCAACTCTTCTTCTATGTTCTAGAGGGTGAAGGGTATCTGTGAGAGTTGAGCTGTTTATCAAGCGAATGGCTCTTTTCTGAATGGAATCTAGAAGACGAAGAGAATGCCTTGGTGCTGAACCCCAAATTTGCGAGCAATATTATTAAATATCAACAAGAACAAAACCAAGTACATGTGCGTAACTAGACCACCTCGGGGAAGACGAGACAGAGTGAGCCAAAATGTGACAACGGGAGAATACAACTTTTAAAGAGTCAGTAGCTTTAAATATCTAGGAGAAACAATAACGGACGATAATAACATCCAGAAAGAAATAAGGGCCAGAATTCTTAATGAGATCAAATGTATATACGCATTGAGTAAAATGTTGCGATCGAAACACATATCAAGTAAATCTAAAATACAACTCTACAAAACAGTCAAAAGACCGGTAGCGATGTATGGCTGTGAGACTTGGACTATGATAAAAGCAGTCGAGCTTAAACTTTGCTGATTTGAACGGAAAGTTCTGAGGAAAATATACGGTCCACTTTTAGATAGTAACTCCCAAAGATATAGGATCAGAACGAATGAGGAATTACGTCGTCTGTAAAAAGATTCTGATATTGTGCAAGAAATTAAATTCAAGAGACTACAATAGGCAGGTTACATCCAAAGACAATCAGAAGATAGATGGGTGAAACTAGTCTGACAATCCAACCAAAGAGGCCAAAAACCCCCTGGAAGACCACGGACAATATAGAAAGATAACATCGAAAGCGATCTTATGATCATGGGCTATAAAATTAACACTGACCGAGAAGCTTGAAGACTAATTGCATAGTCTACAATTTATTTTTAGTAAAAAAATTATAGAATTATATAAAAGTATTATAAAATAAATTAATATTTCGTATCACCTAATTTTCCAGAAGGAATTGTACTACTTTATAATGTGAAATTTTAAATTGCATCCTTAAGTTTAAAAATGTCCTGTAAATTTACTACTACTACGATGGCGCTACAACCCATATCTAGCATTGGCTTTGTCAATCCTTCTTTTTCATTCGTCCCGATCCACCGCTGAATTTCTCCAATTTCCTATACCCAGTATTTCTTTAGCATTCTTCCGTACCCCATCTTCTCAGCGCAGCTTCGGCTTTCCCACCGGCATCTTTCCTTCTGTAAGCACCTTTTTTGGGACAATGTCGTCCGGCATTATTTGGGCATGTCCTGCCCAACTCAGTCGCATCAGTTTTATATGCATTGAAACTCAGGGTTTCTCATACAATTGGTATATTTTATGATTCATGCGTGCCCTCCAGAAATTCCCTTCGTTTACTGGACGAAGAATCCTTCTTAAGATTTTTCGTTTAAATCGGTCTAAAAGCTCCGCGTTTTTGGCTGAGAGTGTCTACGTTTCAGCTCCGTATGTCAAAATTGTGCGGATCATTGTTTTGTAGACTAATTTTGGTCTTCCTGTGTACATCTCTCGGTTTTAAAATGGGTAGTATTGAGTGGTATGCTCTATTTGCTGGGTTGGTCCGTTTTCTAATTTCTTTGGTTTCGTCGTTGTCATGTGATTTTTTTTATCCGAGATTGGTAAAGTCTTTCACTATTTTAAAATTGTAATTATCAAATGTGATGTTTTGGCCTAATCGATTGCATTGTTGTCTGCTTTGCAGTAATAGCTTAGTTTTTTGTTCATTAATCACGAGACTTACTTCCTTTGCTGTATTTTTTATTTCTGTGAAAGTTTCCTTTACAGAGAGTATTGACCTTGCTATTATGTTCAGATCATCTGCATAGCCGATAATTTGATTTGATCTATTTATTATCGTTGAGATTACGCTTACGCCTTCCTTCCTTATGGCGCTTTCCAATGCCAAACTAAAGAGAATTGGGGCCAGCCCATCTCCCTGCTTCAGTCCTTGGGATATCCTAAAATATTTACCAGTTTCTCACTCCACCTTTACCTGGCATTGAGTGTTATTCATGGCATATTAAAATCTAGTAATGGTGAATAAATTTAGTCAATGTTAATTTGGAAAAATCGATTGTTAAAATAAATAAAATTTTGTCAAGAGTATAAAATAATATTTAACCATTTTATTCAAAATTAAGTGAAACTTTCTTAGAAAGCCAAGTATAAATACATAGCAAGCAACAAGAGCAATTTAATCTCTTCGTCAATGTATTTAGCAAAATGCCTGGGAATGTTCATCGGGGACCAAACATCTGCTTTTAATATTGTCTCGTATTTTATGTTGACAATTTACAAGAATAATTTAAGTGTTTATTTCCGAAGATAAATATCTCGTAATGGTAATTTTGCTGAATATTTTCACGTTTATACTAGACTGACTAAACGCTGGAAAACTGTAAAAAGTTATGATCTGTTTGCCTTTCGTATTTGCTGTGCCGTTTTTGTTTAATTACGTTGGTTTTAGCTATTAAAGAATGTAAACAGGGAATTTAGTAATTAAATATGTTTTGTGGTGTTTTATTAATATTTTAAATTATAACTTATTAATAATTACTAATGGAATTTGATGTGATAAAAACATTCTCGATGTCATTGGTTTAAGTCCCGTATGAGTATTTTTTTATGATTAAGGTTAATGCAATTGTATTAAGAATCTGCTAAAAATGAAAAATGTTAGTCAAACAATATATACCTCTGCATCAGCGTTGTTTGCTTTTCGTATCTAGTAAATAAAAGTCTCCCAAGAGTTTTTCGTAATGTGCAAACTTAACTTTTTTGTCTTTTCATTGAAAATAAAAGATTTGTTTGCTATGTTTCAGTCATGAATCGAATACTAAAATAAAAGGCTACATTTTACATAAAAGCACGGCATGCAGTAACAAATCCATTGTTTTTATCACCCTTCTCTTTCACGTGATGACGTTTTTCGCGTTTAAATCGAGAAAATGGGTAAAATATTTTACAGAAGGTACACATGACTTAAATCGTGAATATTCATGGTGGCATTTTTGAATAATAGTTGAACGAACTTTTAGCTAAATTTAATAAAATCATGCCAACATTTTTATCTTTCTTAAAAGATTTTAACATTATAAAGCTGCAAGTTTTGTATCATTAATAATTGTTTTTTTTTTTGGAAATTTGAAAAAGTTTTAATTCGATTATTTTTAAAATATTTATAAATTTATTGCGTAAGAGTAAAATATTAAAGTAAATATTATCCAGTTGAAGAAATCAAGGAAAATGTCACTTTACTGGCTGTTGTTATATTTTTTTCGAAAAAGTGGCTTCCTTATCAGACCTTTCTCTGGTTTTCCTTGTCTATTTTTTCCGTTATGAGGGTTTTCCGTAATCGACGCTGGTTGGAGTTTTTGTAGGTAATGGGAACATTCTTATTAATGCCTTCTTTCTTGCTTGCTTACCTAGCCCCTGCCTAATTTTTTATTAAAAAAAGACCTTTCCCTTATTGGCCCTGGTCAGAGTTTTTCCAATAGGGACTTATTTTTATTAGATCAGTGCCAAACTTAGCCCAAAAAGCCTTTCATATTCTTCTTCTTCGTCGTATCTTCATGTCTGAACCCTCGTGACACTATGGCTACCTGCAACTCACAACCTTCGCAACCTCGACCTCGCAGAGATTCGTTTGCAATGGCTGACCTGTGATGTTCTTTATTTGGTCCAGCCAACATGACGGAGGGACTTTTTTATCGGTCTTGGTCAGAATTTTGTAAGAGGAACTTACTTACCAGGTCTATGTATTCTCACAAAAAGGGGCTTCCTTATTAAACACTTGTCTGATTTAACTCTAAAAGGGGCTTTCTTTTTTGGTCTTTGTCAGATTATTTGCCATATGGGGTTATATTCCAATTCATCCTTATACGAGTTTCCTTAAAGGGGATTTCCTTGTCATGCTCCTGTTTGATTTTTATTAAGAAGGAGCTTTCCCATCAGGGCTTTGCCTGATAATCCTCAAAAAAGGCTTTTAAGGCTTTTATTAATTGATTCTAAACCAAGTTTTTCTATGGGCTCGTATCTAATTTCTTTCAGGCTTAATAGTGGCTTTTTGAGCAAGGAGGAGGTACAACATTGCAAATAGGCAACAAAATGCTTTAAACTTGGAGTAATAAAATGTCGGGAGTTTTAATATACCGACTACAAATCACCTATAACAGAAAAAAGATGCGTATTATACTGGAACCTAAATAAATTTGCAGGAGAATGGTTTTCAAGCTTAAATGAAAAATTCATCGTAAAAAGGGTATTGTGGTTACTGTAGAGCTAAAATAATATAAATTTTCTATAAGACAAATCACAAAGTAGTAATAATTAGACGAATCTATATAAATATGACGACAGTCGTTAACCGGCAATTAGTTTGATAAGAGTTGATGAAATGTGAATTTTAGAAGTTAGGTTCTTTTTCGGTCGCTGGCTTCTGCCAGTGACAAAACGTCTGGTCCTGAACTGATATAGATTGGCAATTTTTCAAGTATTTTTTATCTTTTTTTCTCGAGAAAGGAAGTTTTCCGGAAAACAAGTGTTTGTTTCCCATTGGCGTGTGCCCCTTATGGTTTTCTGGAAGAAGAGAAGTTTTTTCCGTTGGCGTGTGCCCTTAATAAAAACGTTTTGAATTTTTCTGGAACTGAAAGATCGTGGTTGCTTTTGCCGGAACTTTTGCTTTGATTTTTATGGAAGCAAGTTGTATAGAAGAAAAATGTTTTCTTCTTTGGCGTGTGCCTTTTAGAATTTAGCTCTTTCGTCGAAGGTTCTTTTTTGGGAGGAGACGTAAATCTTTGTTGCGGCTTTAAAATACCTTTCTTTTGATGAAAAAAGCATTTCAATACATTCAGAGTTCCTACTGAACGAGCTACTTTCAGGTACAGTGTTTGTCCTAAAGACTACCAATACGGAGTCTGTCTAATGAACTGAGTAGTTAGACTCTCCTGTTCGACTCCACGTCAGTTCTGGCTGTTGGAAGTGCCTGAAGTACCTTAATTGCATGGAGTAAGTGTCCTACTTTTTCTTTGTGATCAGAAAAGACTCGAGTAGAAAGTCTAGGTTGTTGACTTAATTAATCTTTAATTGTATATGAATATTTTTGCTTGTAAATATCTGTAAATTTATGACGGATTGTGAAAATAAGGCGTAGGCATATATGTAGGTGTAAGGGGTAGGCAAAACAGTGTGAACAAAAAATGTGACAGCCTACTCAACTGACAACCTCACCTCCACTTGGTGCACCCTGCTAGACAAATAACGAGGCTCTGTCGACCGAGTGATTACCGGTATTAGTAATCCCCTCTTGTCAGACAACAGCTTCGGGTGGATGATTTGACAAGAATAAGGGCACCCTATTGTCCTGGGGTTGAGAAATCGTACCCAAAGGCGGATGAATTACAATCAAGTAATCAACGGCATAAGGATGAGGAAGAATTTTGGACAAACCACCTCATTAAAGATTCAGAATGGATAAGTCCTAGTAAAAATCATCATGGTAAGGCTCATAACAAAACAAGTCCTGAATAGTTCCTCGATCGGATCTCCGGGAGGAAATGTTTTGAGCAGTGTAATGAAAGTAAACAGAGAAATAAGGATCGGTACTTGGAACGTTAGAACGATGGCACAAGCTGGAAATATCAATAACGCAACAAAGGAAATGAGAAGAATGAAAGTCAACATCATGGGAATCAGTGAGATGAGGTGGCCGGGAGTAGGTTCAGTAGATGTGGACGAACACAGAGCGTATTATGCAGGAACACAAGATGGCAAGTTTCTGAATGGGGTAGGCATTATTGTCACCAAAGAAATAGCGCGGAGTGTCATAAACTTTGTCCCATTCTCAGAAAGAGTCCTTCTAATACAGATTAGCGCCCGACCAGTAAATCTAAACATCATCCAAATTTATGCCCCTACGGCAGATAAAGATGATAGAGAAGTTGAAGAATTATACAGGAATGTCGCCCAAATACTCGAAAAGTTACCCAAAAAAGAAATTAACATCATCATGGGGGACTTTAACGCAAAGCTGGGAGCTGGAGAAAAAACCGAACTCATCGGGTCTTTCGGTCTGGGAAAGAGGAATGAGAGAGGAGATATGCTCGAAAAATTTACAGACAAACACGGCCTTGTAGTCCTCAACACACAGTTCAAACAACCACCGCGACGTTTATACACATGGAAATCGCCCCTCGATAAACCTGAGAGAATAGCCAGAAATCAAATAGACTACGTACTAATCAACAAACGGTACAGAAACAGCTGCTTAAGTATGAGAACCTTCCCGGGAGCATATATGCGAACCGACCACGTGCCAGTCATCGGGAAATTCAAAGTGGTTATGAAGAAGATAAAGAAAACTGCTCCATTAAGAACATAAGATAGCTGAAAAACGGGAAGATCAAAGAATGGCAGAAACAACAGACAACAGCACAGTAGAAGAACACTTGAATCACCTGAAAAACAAAGTGGAACACATTAAAAACACTATTCTGAAGGAAGATGGACAAAGAGTAAAGAAGAAAACCTGGATGACAGATTACATATTAAACCTAATGGAAGAGAGAAGATTAAACAAGAATAACACCATAGAATACAAAAGGATAAACAACATCATAAGGAACGAAATACGAATGGCTAAAGAAAAAGAACAGAAAGAGAACTGTGAGGAGATAGAAGCGCTGCAGTTGAAATATGATTACTTTAACGTCCACCGGAAGGTGAAGGAAGTCACTGGACAAAGAAAGAATAAAAACTTCGGGAAGCTAGTGGACGCTAACGGGAACATCATTGTAGACATGGAAGAGAAGAAGAAGAAGACGTGGACTAGATACATAGAGCACCTTTTTGAAGATAATAGAGAGAACCCACCAGATCCCCGGAGTAACGCAGAGAGTGGGCCAGAAATAATGGAATCAGAAGTGAGGGCAGCTATAGAGCAGAGCAAAGAAGGAAAAGCAGCAGGACCTGACAGCATCCAAACAGAGTTCCTGAAACTTCTAGACGAAAATGGATTGAAGAAGATCACCAAACTTTTCAATAACATCCATAAATCAGGTAAAATACCACAAGAATGGCTAGTCTCAGAGTTCATTGCACTGCCAAAGAAACAAGGCGCAAAACGATGTGAAGAATATCGAACGATAAGTCTGATGAGCCACCTGCTGAAAACCTTTCTCAAAGTCATCCATAAAACAATATACAACCGATGCGAGAACCTAATCTCTCGAAAACAGTTCGGGTTCGTCAATGCGATGGGAACCAGAGAAGCACTCTTTGCTGTCCAAGTCCTTGTTCAGAGATGTAGGGACGTTAACCGTGACGTTTACTGTTGTTTAATTGACTACGCCAAAGCATTTGACCGGGTTCAACATCGCAAAATGATGGAAATACTAAAGAAGACAGAGATCGATACCAATGACCTGAATATCATAAATAGCTTGTACTGGGGCCAGTCGGCAACAATGAGAGTCGACGGAGAAACAACTGAGGCCGTCAAAATAATGCGAGGAGTGAGGCAGGGCTGTGTACTCTCACCCCTGCTATTCAACATCTACTCCGAACAGATTTTTAAAGAAGCGCTCGACGACGAAGAAGAAGAAGGCATCTTAATAAATGGGAAAAAATTGAGTAATATAAGATACGCGGACGACACCATCGTGTTCGCAGATAGCCCACAAGCACTGCAACAACTTATCAACAGAATAGCAAGAGTTAGTAAGGAATATGGTTTGGACACAAACATACAAAAGACTAAAATTATGGTCATTAGCAAAAACAAGATCGACAACATCCAGTTATCCATCAATAACCAACCAATAGAGAGAGTACCACACACCACGTACCTGGGAACACGTATAAACGAGAACTGGGACACAACTCAAGAAATCAAATCACGAATCGTCAAAGCCACAGCCGCCTACAACAAAATGAGCAAACTCTTCAGAAGCCATGACCTTACACTGGAAACAAAAAAGAGACTTCTCAGATGTTACATCTTTTCTATCCTCTTGTACGGGACAGAATCTTGGACACTCAATGAAAACACATCCAAGAAAATAGAAGCCTTCGAAATGCGACTCTACCGAAGAATGCTGAGGATATCATGGACCGAACATATCACTAATGAAGAGGTACTATGAAGGATGAATAAACAAAAAGAAATTATGAACACCATCAAGATCCGAAAACTGCAAGGTTCTGATTTAAGAGAAATTGGTCAAATATTTCGTTTGTCATTTATACTTTGTACAAATTATTGTCGATTATTGTTAAGAATTGCATAGGATTGTAGGTTTTTGTAATTTTTCCTTAAATAAAGTACATGGCGCTCAAATTTTTGTGAATGCTTGTGTTTTCTTTAGAATATAAAATTTAACATTTAACATTTAACTTTTGATCTTGACGTTAAATTTTTTAAATTTGTTTTAAAATTTAAAACAGATTTTAAAGGGAATAAATTAAACTACATTATATTTGCGGAGTCAAAATGAGTACAAATGTTTTAAATAAAAAATACGTAAATAAAGAATATTTAATATATTTGTTGCAACTTTTAGAACAGTAGTTATGATGCATTTTAGCGGTAGGTAAATAAAAAATAAAATTGTATTTGAAAATTGCCTATTTATTTTAATATTGTTTAACATGAATTTCCGAAATTGCTTTAATAGGAGAAATTTATTGAGCTGTTAAATTTAATAGCTTTAGAACTGGACTTAATTTATTACTTTATTCTGGAACTTCCGCAATGAAAGTTGGAGATTAAATATGATAAATTTGTTTGGTATACCTAGTTAAAATTCCATACAGGACTGAATTATTTTAATTTTTTAATAGGCCATTACAAATATTCAACTATCAAATCCAATTTTATTTTGTAATGTAATATTTATCTAATATGAACCTTCCAAATAAAAAGATATTTAAAAAAGTTTACTGCCTACAATTGTAAAGTTTATTAATACTAAAGATTTAAACATGGGTTTAAAGCCTAAATATATTAAAAAAATTGCTAAAATGTATAATTTATTGTTATTTTAAATCACTATTTCGCAGATCGTTCAATTTTTTAATACATTTTTATTTCGAGCTAGCGGAACCTGGCAGACGTTGTCTTGCCCGAACGCTGGCTTGTCTGCTTTGGGAATATCACTATCAAATTTAGCGACCCCAAAAACTATGAATTTAACTGTAGATCGGCCTTTTTAATAGTTTTTATATTTCATTCCCGACTCAATACTGTTGTATAGGTGCTAACATAATTAAGAATGTCACTTTTAAATTTAGCGACCCAAAAAACTATGAATTCGACACTAATATTAGCAGTTTTTAATAATTTTTAGATTTTATCTCCTTTCCACCCCTTTCGTATAGGTGGTAACAAAATTGGGAATGTCATTTTTAAACTCAGCAACCCAAAATCTATGAATTTAACACCAATATAGGCCATTTTTTATAGTTTTTATATTTTAACCCTTTCACGCCCCTTGTCTGCTTTAGGAATGTCATGATTAAACTTTGCGTCCTCGAAGATTATGAATTTGACACTTATATCGGCGTTTTCAATAGGTTTTTTTATATTCTATTTCCTTCCAACAAAAGAGTAGGTACCCTTTCTTACATAAAAATAGAGATTTTAATGCATAAAATTTTACAGATAAAGTTTCCAAAAATATACAAATACAATAACAGGAAAAACAGCGGAATAATACCGTGAATACAGGGCACAACTAAAGGAGGACTACCATAGATGCTGTTTTTGCAAGAAATATTGCTAAATTCATAGTGTGAAGTTTCTCATTACAAACTTCATAAGTAAATGGGTTAAGAGCTTTTTAATATTGAAAATACATTTTTCAATGATAAATTACTTAAATATTATTGCGTAGATTTAAAAAAACAATTTGAAATAATTATTAATTATTAATAACTAGTCATTTACGATTAAATTATTAAAACATATTATAAGGTAGTATAGAAGTTAAAGCGACAATTTAGTTACTACTGTTGTTATTTTAAAAATTATAAACACCAAAACTGACTACAAACCAAACGATTGAAACTTTATACTGATATTATTTATACATACAATATTCTATGTGAAATTATTTTTAAAGTTCTATTTTCCGATCACGCTCCACTGTAAATTTAAGCCTATGATGAAAACCTGATGAAAAATTGGCCACTTTAGTTGACAATTTAAGGGATCGATTTTAGTTGGGAGACATGTTCGAATTTGTCAACATGCATTAAAAAAATTCCTGCCCATTTATACGGAAATAAAAAAAAATTGACTTTATTTGAGGAGAATTTATATTAAAAGCACAAAAATTTTAAACAAAAACACTTATCAATTATCATAAAATTTATTATTACAATATCAATTTAAATTTGTTGGGATAAGAGAATAAAAAGGCTTATTGACCTCCGAGTTTGTCTACCAAAATTATGAGACGAACCTACGGCATTATTTATTTATTTATACACGGGAGAAATCCCTTTTAAAAAAAAACTATAGTAATAAAAATACAGTACAGTACAAGCAACCTAACCTATAGTCCGTACACAATTTGTTGATAGCTCACTGCAAGTTTGACCCTCATTAGAGAACTGAAATACAGAGAGGACAGGTAGTATGATATAATAACAAAAACCAACCTAAAACTGGCAGTTTAAGATGTTTTCGACTAACCCACCTTGTATCTGAATAAATACAATACAGCTATAGAACTTTTAATCCGATTATGTAGGTATTTTGAGTGGAAATGACTGACCAGTGTCGTAGAGTATATGATTAAAACATTACGTTACTTTAAATAAATAAATATATTAATATTCTTAAACTGTAGGTACTGTAAATTGTATTTTTATTTTAATAAAATTTCTTTATTTTATTTAAAAATAAAAAGTTACTTGCAATTTGTAAAAGATACATTTATTTAATTAATACCTATTTTTAAATGATATAAACTACGATTACTTACAAAACTATTCAAATTCAAAATAAACAGGATCATCTTCGGAATCCGAGTCGTCTTGTAGGTTAATAATTAGCGGTTGTGTCTCTACAGTCGCATCAATTATATTGTCAAGATCCCACATTTTTTGTTCTTCTTCTATTACATGTCTTACTGCATCTCGCCAATTTTGTTCTGTAATATGTTGTAAAGACTCATATAACAATTCACGTACAGCTTGTATTTTATATGACGTATTTTTTCTAGCCACATAGCTTTTCATTTGTGCCCAAATGAGTTCAATTGGATTTAATTCGCAGTGGTAGGGTGGAAGTCTAAGGACTGTGATGTTTCGTCTTTCCGCCATTTTGTCAACTACGTATTTCTTGAACTTAGATTTGTGTTGCCGGGCAATTTTTAAAAGTTCTGCTTTAACCATTCCATCTTTGTAAGGCAGGGACTTATTCCGCAGCCATTCAATGATATCCTGTTTCTTCCACGCAGTCGTTGGAAGTCTTTCTACTAGTCGTGAATGATAAGGTGCATTATCTAATACTATAATTGAGTTTGGTGGTATATGTTCAATCATCTGCTCAAAATACTCTTCGAAAACATCAGCTGTCATCTCCTCGTGATAGTCTTTTGTGCTTTTGGATTGAAATTCCAACAAACCATGCTTAGCAAATCCTTTTTCACTGTCAATGTGAGAAACTATTAATCTACTGCCTTTACCAGAGGGTGGGGAAATACCAGTAGACCAACCTTCCATAAAGGCTTGCCTGGAGCTTGATATATTTTTATCTGACCAAATTTTTGTGAGAATATGACCTGCGTTTACCCACGTTTCGTCCTGATAGTAAATTGGCTTTCCTTCAGCCCGAAATTTTCGTATAGATCTTAGATACTTTCTTCTCCAACATATTATCTCTTCCCGGTCAATCAAAAGTGATTTTCGGTCTGATTTCTCCCACCGGAAATTTAATTCTTTTAAAACTTGCCACAATTTGGTTCGTCCGACATGAGGCAAATCCGGTTCGTCTCTAACTTCTTGTAAAATTTTGTTTAAGTTGGGTATTTCTTTTTTGTAAAAAAATTCGTGAATTTTCCTTCGAATACCATTTTTGGCAAATTCATCAATTTCAATAGGTTTTCTCCCCCTCTTTAAGTATTCGTTTGTATTTGGGATAGCTATACCTTGTTTTTTTCTTTCTGATAGGAACCTATATATTGTTGACTCCCCTACGCCCGTCATGTGGGCACAACTCTTGATTATGTTCTGAACAGTGTTTGTGGGATTCTGAGAAAGCAGAGCATCGTGAACGTTCAAAACAATAGTCTTCTCTCTTGGTGAATAGACAGACTTACTGACTGTACGCAACAGTACCGGTGTAAAACTTGATGATGTTGATGATGATGACGAAGCCATCGCAAGCAATCAAACAAAACAAGCAGGAACGAAAGGTACATATATGTTTGTAGGAATATGAAAAAAAGTTACTCACGCACTGCACAAAATTCGCAAAATAAATATTAGAGACGTTAATTACTGCCGTAGACGCCGAAACACCAACGAGCCGTAAATTAAATGCGATCAAAAACGTACTAAACCTAATGAGGGTCAAACTTGCAGTGAGCTATCAACAAATTGTGTACGGACATGAATAAACACCTCAGGAACCTCCGCCTATGATTTTACGACTATTACGGCCGTTTTATGACTTGGACGCACATTTTGTGCTATCGACAAATTATGAACGGTACAATAATATATAATAAACAATAGTATACAATATTTAACGAATATGAATTGTCAAGTACAGGGCGTAATTGACACATTTGTTTTTTAAATTGTGAAATAGATTTATGTTTAGCATCAAAATTATGGTAATGGTTATTGTACAGACGCATACATCTAGTTAGTGGATTAAAATAACCATAATTAGTTCTATGATGGGGTATCGTGAAAAAGACAACTTTACGTGTTAACTTTGCTGGTACATGAATGAATAACGATGATATTACTTCATTACAATTTGTTTTAACAGATAAAATTTTGTATCGAAACAAATCTGGCCTAAACTAGATCTACGTCGAACCAAGGATGTCTTAACTTTAACCAGGGAGTCCATTAGAAATGCGATTGCGGCCATAACAGGACACAGGGCAGGCGGATCCCATGCACGGCGCATGGGAATCGCAAACCTACGACACGACTTCTTTAGAAGCTGTCACGATGAGGAAGAGGAGGAAACAATGGTACATCTTCTCTGCCACTGCCCTGCTCTAGGCAGAAAACGGCTTAATATACTAGGGCAACCGGACTTTGATAATTTAACTGATCTCAGCTCAGTTAGCATCAAGGACCTTACACTTTTTATTAAAAGTTCCAACTGGTTCTCACGGTAGATGGGGAAGGCACTGCCGTCCATCACGGTATCACAACGGGCCAAAAGGCATAAGTGGGTTCCATCCGAACCGCCGTTTTAACCTAACCTAGTGGATTAAAATAACCATAATTAGTTCTATGATGGGGTATCGTGAAGAAGGCAACATTACGTGTCAACCTTGCTGGTACATGAATGAATAACAATGATATTACTTCATTACAATTTGTTTTACCAGATAAAATTTTGTGTAGATATACTGGATCATTAATATGCCTACGTACATATAAAAATTCCAGATTTAGAAGACTTAAAATAGTTTCATAATCATAATTACCCTGTTCATAACCGATTCTGAATAGATTCCAGCCTGTTGGTATAAACTGTGTAATGCGGAGACCTAACCACATATTCAAGTGTAGACCTAATACACGCTAAATATACCTAAGGTTTTAAATGCTGCCACACTTAGGTCTTTAGAGTTTCTAGTAATAAAAGCAAGTAATTGTAGTGATATGGAAATAATTGAATTAATATGTGACACAAAGGAAAGATCACTTTCAAAAAGTACACCCAAATCACGAATTTCATGGACTCTCTGTAGCGGACTATTATCTAAAGTATAATTAAAGGTAATAGTTGATTTAAACTTAAAAAAATTTAAAATGTAGTATTTTTTTAAATTTAGTAACATACCGTTATTCTCACATCATTCGCATATTGAAGTAATATTACTCTGTAGTTTGAAGCAGTCCTCCACATTAGTAACCCTCATATATGCTTTGGAATCATTAGCAAAAGAAAGATTATCACTGTAATTAATCCAAGTATATATGTCATTAATAAATATATTTAAAAAAAGGACCTGAGTGAGATCCTTGAGGGACACCTGATGTAATTTTAATACCCTTTGACCTAAAGTTTTTAATACGTACAACTTGATGTCTATGATATCAGTAACTATCTAACCACTTGATCAAATATGGGGGGAAACCAATGCCATCCAGTTTAGAAATAAATAGACAACGATTAACCCTATCAAATTATTAAGTGAAATCTAAGTAAATTACATCAATTTTAAGTTGAAGGTTTTGAAACGAGCCGTAGGCGAGTTTTAGAATTATCCAAGAGAATAAAAGCCATTACACGCGAGTAGAAAATTATACTGTCTTTACGACCATCTCAGACCATCACTTTCACTCGTTGAATTCTCCATTTTATTGTCGTAATCGAATAGTCGAGATGAGAGTTGATCAGAATGAACATGACATTCGCTACATCGAGTTAGAGGAGCAGAGCCCTCTTATGAAAAAGCTGTTTTATTGCAGCTTCCTCATTGGTCTTACTCTGTTGGATCCTAAATATTAAAATTGGTGATTGGTTGCTAGCTGTTGAATAATGTGTCAGGACACAATTTATCTAAGAAATCATATCCATTCATCAATAGATAACGCATATGTAATTGTTGTAGAATCCAATGGTCATAGCAAAAATTATTTATTTATAAATATATAGTAAAATGCCGTTAGTTATAAATTTTCCCTAAAGGACAGGAGCTGATATTTATTCGAGAATCGTTTTAAATAGAACAGGAGAGCAGTGAATCAAAAGCATTTACCGATTTATAAGGCAGACAACCAATTCATGGATTATGCCGGTGAATTTGAATTGAAATAGGAATTATTCGAGGAAAGTGTTTCCTCTTCAAAGTTAGTCCCTAACTGTTTCTTCGGTTAATGGTGAAAGTTTGGAACAAAATACGGTTTCCAGCAATTTTCTTGGACTAAAAGCCATTGTCCGTTAAATTTTTCTGCTACTTTATTTAATATGTTAAGATAAATACAATTTTAAAAAAAACTACCTGCAAGATTTATTAATAAACATATAAGTACTGTAAATAATAATGGTTGTTATTTAGTTGATATGTTATTTAAATACATTCTTATGATACTAAGGCTTTCACGGCTGAAAATTAAAAAAAAATACATTTAGCTTTTTAAAAATAGTACTTGGCTTTGTTTTTGCTCACAGTTAATCCTAAAATACTAATGAATAAGTTTTAGTAAAGTAATTAACAAAAAAAATCACATCCCAAATAAAACGATTTAGTTACTGCAATTTGTATTTCCATGCAAACTTTCTGAATTTGTATTCTGTTCATGAATAAAACGGACTTGGAAGCGACATTCAATCTCAATGAAAGGACCAAAATGTCAAGTTGTTAATGTCTACCGGCTACTGGTGTCGCAATCATTCTTTAAGTCTTACAGTTATCCAAAAGATTGTAAATAAAGCGTGCTGTTTATTTAGTAGGCTTCTACGAGATGAAAAAGTATATTCATTTTTGTTTTACAAATATTTTTTATTGCGATAAAAAATAAAAGTTTAAAATAACAAGAACTGCTCAAGATTTTAAGTATTTGCTTAAGAAATTAAAAAATGTCCAACAAAAAAAGCAATAAATTTATTCAAAGTTTTTTTATTGTTTTAATTTTTAAAATCTAATTAGTTAAGGTAAAAAAGGGACACCAAATACTAGTGAAAACTTAAAATTTAATTTTACCAAAAAAAGTGACAGTGAAGATAAAGATTATTAAATCTGTGATTCGTCAACCATTAAAAAAAAATTTTAGGTTGTTTTAGGTAATAATATAATGTTATTAATATTTAAAATTTATGCTGTTTAAAATTTTATAAAAATTGGATATATTTATAAAATTTTGTCGCCTTTATGTACACTCATTGACAGTTTTTGCATAATACAAAATTTTTACTTCCGACGCTGTTAGTTTTTGACTTTTAGTCGAATATTGGAAAACCCTGTATATATATAAATATATATATATATATACATATTTATTTGTTTATTACAAAAAGTTATTTTTTTCAGTAATACAGCACACGACCCAGCCAATTTCAGCACACAAAAAATCTACACATATTACATTTAACAATAAAAAATAAAATAGAAAAACAAGTTATTGTTTTACCAAAAAATGGATTGTAAACATACCCCAACTAACATTACTTAACACTAACATAAACTAAGAAAAAAAAAGCTAGGAGTGCATTTAAACAAAAAATTCAATGATTACACATATTAACTCAAAATTAACCAATGAATATAAAACCTGATTATGTTTTCTTGCGTACTATAAAGTAAATAAAATCTCAAAAATATTCTTATCTCTAAACAAATAATATATGTCCTTATAGCTACACCAGCATTTATAACACACGTTTATTACAAATTTGCGTCTCAAACCAAACATTTTTTACAGTTTCCGTTTTGCAGGAAAAGGGCGTGTGCTAGCTGTTAACTCAAGTTGCACCACACAATCTGTATTTTTTAAATTTCTTACACTTTTATTACAGATCATTAAAGTGTATACAATTTCAAAATGTTAATCCCAAGGGGTTAAGTGCCCCCAAATATTGAATAATCCTTATAAATACTAAAACGTAAACAGTAACAAAATTTTTCACAAACGGTCTTATAAATCTATTGCAAACAATCGTGAAAATTTCATAATGTTGGTTTCCAAGGGGTTGAACACTAAATAACATCTCAAATTTTTATTAAGTAAACATTTGTGTTACGACAAAGACTTTTTGCAGAATTTTCCGCAGACAAGTACAAATATTTGTCTAGTTACGATTTTTTAAGAAACAACTCTCATGGATGTTTACATACGGTTCGCATAAAAACTATTTGGTTTAACGCATTAAAATAAAATTAGAATACTTAACGGGAGTTGGTTAATAATACATCAGTAATTCACTTTGATGAATACTGAAATTTTTGAAAGTAATAATCGTAAATGTTGCATTTTTCTAACATTTTAAAATTTACTAACACACCCTACTACAAGACTACAAGAGTTTATAATTTTTATAATCGAAATAGTCCATGCGCTACTAGAAACATGTAATAGAAGGTTGTGGGCTACTGTGATAAATTTAAAATTTACAAAAAATCGAAAATGTTTCTTTTTTTTGACATAAGTTTTAACAAATTTAAAAACACACCCTACTATACGAATTTTTAATTTTTATAATTGAAATAGTCCATGGACACCTAAAAGCCTTTAATAGAAGGTTGTGGGCTACTGTAATAACACATATTACTCTCAAAAATTCCAGTATCCATAAAAGTGAAATACTAATGTATTATTAACCAACTCATGTTCCGTATTCTAATTTTGTTTCAATATGTTAAACCAAATAGTATTTATGCGAACCGTATTTAAGGGTTGTTTCAAAAAAAAAAAACGTACAGTGTAACAGAAATAGCTTGGCGGGCGAGAAATCACAAAATCTGCGCACAACGAAAACATTCGAATAACGATCCGATCGGCGACGACAAAATTTTCAATAATCGTGAGTCTCAAGAACAATCGGAGGAAGAAGTTTACGAATGTGAAATATATTCAGCCGAATATTTGTTATTTTGGAGGCTAGTCGCCCGCCAAGCTACTTCTGTTGAAGAATTTGGGCGTGTTCAACCTCTTGAGAATTTGGGCGTGTTTAACTCCTTGGGAACCAACATTATGAAATTTCCACAATTGTTTTCAATAGATTCATAAGAACTTTTGTGAGCTTTTGTGAACTTTTGTAGCCATAAGCCAGGGATGTCTATAAAGATTTTTCACTAGTAAAAAAAAAGCTTTTCACCACACACAAAATTTTATTTAAAAATAGTAAATTTTTCGTTTATCAAAATCTACTTTACAATCGGTAGTTATTTTTGGTGTGCATAATAAAAAGCGCCATACATGGAATAAATGTATCAACAATAAAAAACCATTCATAACTATAACATGTTTATAGGCCTAATTTTGGTACATTTGATTCCCGTTTATCGGTCGTGTAAACAGTAACGACATCCTTGTATGTTGTGCTATTACTCTTTTCAGGTCATTAAAGTTTATGTCGTAATTTTCTGTGGGTTTAAAAAGTAATGGGATGTGCGAAAAAGAATCAAGAAAAAGCTTTTCTTAGAATTTGCTTTTAGCAACCTATGACAGCTCACTCGGTAATAGAATGGTTTTTTATTTAGCGTTGGTTATAAAATAATAATAATACAATTTAAACGAAACATAAAGTGGGCATTGGAATCAGTTGATGTCAGTCAATGGGTGACGTGCACGTGACGTTACAGCTTGACAGCGGTAGGAAAAGTGACGCTCATGTGACGTAACAGCTTGAGATTATATCTATCAGTCAAAAAGTGGCTCTGGCCACACATAACCTTACCCCATTTTTAAACACTTGTTCTTGTAGGAATTTGCTGTGTTTGCATATTTATTAAGTTAAGTTTATATAATTACAATCTTTATGCAAACTCTTTATTAATAACGTACTTCCAAAACTTAACTTTAAAACTAAACTTAAACTACAATCTCGAGATTTTTTTTTATAAATTTAAAGAAAATTCCGACAATTGTCCTGAAGACCTGTGCTCAAGAGCTCACCACAGTTCCCTGTAGACTCTTCAAGCTATCATACAGCAAATGAGTATTTCCGTCCATGTGAAATAACGCTAAAATCCAACCCATTCCTTAAAAGGAAAGAAGACTATCCCTGCGAATTATCGCCCTATTGCAATGCTCTTAGTCATATCCTAAGTTATGTAAAAAGCCATATACATAGAACTCATCAAATATCTGAAGAAATTTAAGATAATTCGTAACAGACAATATGGATTTCGACATCTTCGGTCTACTGGATATTTGCTAGCTTATATCACTCAGCTCTGGACAAGCACTATTGAGAAGTTTAGTAAATCCCGTGCAATAGCCTTGAATATATCTAAAGCCTATCTAACCCTATTAACAGTTTCGCAGACAACAGCACACTTGTCTCAACTTTTACATCCTATCGATCACTTTCAGTGAATGATACAAATAGATTCAGGCAGGAACAATAGAGATCTTGAAGCAATCGTCCAGTGGGGAACCAACAATGTTGTTCAGTTCAACGCTCAGAAAACACAAAGCGCCACTTTTTTCAAGAAAGTAAATTCCTTAAATTATTTTATTACAATGTCCGGAAATACCCTTGAATCAAGTCCCTCCATCTCGATTTTGGGGGTCACGGTGTCTAATAATATGTCTTGGCATGACCATGTTGCTAACATCGCAAAGTCAGCAAGCCAGAGGCTAGGTTTTCTGTGCAAAGCTAGAAAGTTTTTTAACCCTGATCAACTGTTGACGAAGTACAAGGTTTAAATCTGACCTCCACTAAAGTATTGCTTACACATTTGGGGTTTAGAACCAAGGCATTCTCTTCGCCTTCTAGATTATATTCAGAAAATGGCCATTCGGTTGATAAACAGCTCAACTCTCACAGATACCCTTCACCCACTTGAACATAGAAGAAGAGTTGCAGACCATACATAACTCTACAGATATTTCCTTGGCAGATGCTCCAGAGAAATAAAAACTCTTATACCGTCACTGGCCACATTCGGCCGAAGAACTCGGCACGCTGATCAGTCTTGCCCATTTACTTTCAAGATTGACACTACAAGGACCAATCTAAAGAATCCTTCTTTTACAGGGATGCTACGGAATGGAACAAGCTTCCAAAATCAGTTTTTTCAAAGAACTATGACCTGCAACTTTTTAAAAAGCGGGTCCACAATCATCTCCTTTCTATAATTCCTCCTTCTTCTAATAGTCGCAGTGCGGGCCGACCGCGGCCCACACGATATGTCTACCGTTTTTGCGACTATTTTTGGTAAAAAAAATTCATTATTTTATAAAGGGGGGGTCTAAGCTGAAAAAACAAAAAATTAATCGAAAGAATTCTTGCCTCCCTCAGCTGTAAATCATTCGCTCTTTTGATGACCCCGAAGCCGCTCTATCATCTTAAACCAAACAGGGATGGATTTCATTGCATTCCGTAACAATATTTTTCCTTAAACCTAAATAATTTTAAAAGAACTCACTTTAAACACAAAAGAACCCAAACGTGCAGAAAACCAAAATCGTTACAGCAGTAAAGTCAATTATAGCTCTTTTTGCTTGTTGTTTTATACTACAGAATATAGCTACTGGTAACGCATATATTTTAATATTGACCACAAATAATAAAAAGGGTAAAGTTAACCATACATATAACGTCCACTTATTTACCTTTTTATCGGTTTGACAGAATAGGCATCTATCTGCATCTAAAAAACACAGAATAACTGGTTCATTGTCCATCCATTTTACTGAATCCACTTGATTGTCATTATAAACAAATTGTTGAAATGATTCTCGTCCTTTTTAATCTTTATCCGATTTAAAGGGATATACTCAAGTTCTATTTAAAAGCAGCGTACCCAATGCTAATAACCCAAACTTATGACTAAAGTACGAGATGTTAAGTATTACGGTAACATAATCCTCCCTTGTAGCGCATATATTAGCCAAATAAACTACAAATAAAAATAATAATATAGTGTACGCCATTGAATTTAACGGGCGCGATATTTTACCGAGTACTTGTAGATTGTGGGGAGGGTCGTGAAGGCTGTGCATCCTCTCAAGCACCTCGACCTATCAGATCTTTTGTGCATAACCATTAATCTATTTGAGGCCCAGAATTCCAAAACTTCGTACAAAGTTTATCAGTTTACTGGAAGCTAAGTTCCTGACATCGAAGGGCTTTAAAAAGGCCTCTTCCAGAAACTTAAGCCTCTTGCAGAACAGCGCTGGGCATTTGCAAAGTAAATGCAGTTTTAGCAAAGTTCTCGCAGTTGCAGCAACTATTACTCTATGTTTTGCCCATCTCTTTCAAGTGATACCTCAGAGGGCAGTGTCCAGTAAGAAGTCCCGTCACCAATTTCAAATATTCCTTGTTTAAGTCGAGAAGCTGTTTAGCTTCCATTGGCGAAAGGCTTACTAGCCTTTTAACTTTTCTTTGTTCTAGCACTTTATGCCAGTGAGATTTCATTTCAACTGTTTCCCAGCGTCAAACCTCTTCTTTCAAGTGTGCCTTGGAGAGTCCACAAAAGGGTACTGTACCGGAAAATTGTGTATTTACTCCATCATTGGCAAGGCAGTCTGCTTCCTCGTTGCCTCTAACTCCCTTATTACCTGGAACTCACATCAAAGTAACCTGGTTGTTTGCTGCCATTTGTTTCAGGGATTGTTTACAGTTCCAAGTCAGCTTAGACTTACAAGTGTATGACTTTAGAGCTTTAAGTACTGCTTGGCTTTTTGATAAAATATGGATTTTTGCTCTTTGGGTGTTCCTTTTGATGCACTCCTGGGCACATATCTCTATGGCATGTAATTCTGCTTGAAAGATGGTTGGAGTGTTACCAAGAGGTAAGGTAACGAGGTAAGGAGAGATCCATTAATGTACCAAACTAAAGTATCCCTTCCTAGTTGAGGTCCGTTCTCTGCGCAAACTTGGTGGTTGTATCTGACCACTTTAAACTGCACTTTGAAGTCGTACCCAACTGGCATAATATCTGTCGGCCTAGATATGGATTCTAGGAAAATATTTTCCAAAATATTCAAATGTCCAATCCGATTTTCTGCTTTAAGATTTATTATCTGGCTCAGTCCAAAGGCTCTAACTGCTGCTTTTTTTATTACACATGAGTGCAATGGTTGAAGGTTCAGCATTACCTCTACGGCTGCAGCAGGTCACATGAATATTGCTCCTGTGATTCCCAGACAAGCTAACCGCTGCACTTTCTGCAGCTTGACTTGTGCCGACATTTTTTGCATTTTTGGTCATTATATTAACGGAGCATAGGTGATCATAGGTGTAATGATCGTTTGGTACGACCAGTATATCATTTTTAGTTTCAGACCCCATGTTTTGCCAAATACTTTGTTGAATGTCCAGCTTGCAGCTATAGCTCTGGAGAGAATGTGGTTGAGTTGGCTATTTCATGTCAGTTTTTTGTCGATTATTACGCCCACATATTTAACTTCTTTGGAAAAGGATGCTGGATTCCATTTAGATTTGTGGCTTTAAGTTTAGACTTTCGCCTCCTGTTAAATGGAACCAGCACTGTTTTGCTAGGATTGACATTAAGTGTTTCCTTTTCGCAACAGCTTCTGATTGTGTTTAGGGCTTAAAATTTTAAAAAGGTAAGTACCGAAATATTTTATTCGGTTAATTATTTATTATTACTTACTTGAATTTTTTATCAATGATCCGCACTTTAACAGCAAACTTTATACACAACACTCTCGGAAAATTGATTGACGTCTATCTGACGCGCGTGCTTCCTGTTACTTCCTGTTACTGTTACTGTTACACATTTCACGAAATCCCTTTCACAAATTGCGAGTAAGCGAAACGAAAGATGTTACACATGCAAGAAAGCAAGAGCAAGGATGTTACACATCAACAAAAATTTTACACACTTAAACTTAAATATTTATTTGAAAGCGCTTCACAATAAATTTATACATACACTAAAACAAATTAAAATTTTTTTCTTACATCATTAAATTAATTTAAACTGTTACGATAGAAACCACTATTTCTACTATTTCTTACTATTTCTTACAAGGCTTCAATTTGTAATTTGTAATGGTTTATTTAACGCACTTCGGTCTGTTTATCAAGAAACAGGAGAGCGACATTTGGACGTAACGATATCACGCTGACAAATTTCATTTTCCCCTTTTCATCCAATTAAAATTTGAAAATATAAAGCAACCGACTTCTGTTTTCTGCTCGTTAATTTTTTCAGCAAAAAAAACGAGTGGAACAATTTTAGAAATGATCCTCTCCTCGCTTAAATACCGCAGCGTTAGATTATATAAAGTTTGACTGGTTTTTAATTACATGACGTTTGTAAGGAAGATGGGAAAAATGTGCGTCATTGAATGTATAAAAAAATCCACTTTAGAATTAACCCTTCGTTTGACGGCAGCACAATCTTGACACATTCATACTGGCGGGATCTGTAAGGTACACATAAAATTAACTATATTGTTACGATTTTATTGAGTCCGTCTCTGACAATGCCGACGGCGCCGACCGAATCTAGGGTGAATATTTAATGAGCATAGAAGACAATGAATAATTCGGGAAATTACTAGACCCTCCTCGTGGTTATTTGTACAAGTATAAAAAAAGGAAAGCGGCCGCGAAGAAAACAGTTAAGTATTAGTAAAACAAGGGTTTATAATTTAAGAAATGTAAACAGTTATAAAAAGTTGTAAAAATTGTATATCTAAGTAAATATCTAAGTGATTTATAAAAGTAGAATTTATTGTATTGGAATAAACAGCCGAACCCACGGAAGAACTAAAAGTTGCAAAAATATATAAGTGACATATTATTTGCAAGAAAAACAAAGATATTTTATTAGTTTGTTTCTGAACCAACCAAATCTTTTGGTTACAATATTAAGTTAAACCTACAAAAATCCAAACCCCTTACATTATTGTCGCAGTAAAATTTTAATTTTGTATTGAATGTTAAATGTGTGATATTTATTTAAATACAAATCTGCGACATTAATTGACAACAATTGTTTTAAGAAGCTGTTTTATATTTTTCTGCGTGTACAAACTCTTCTATAAATTTTATAATTTAGTCCTTTGGTTACACACATCCCTAAACCGTAATGTTTAGTGGGAACCTAACTGTTCAATTAATTCAAAATAATCCTCGTGGAAGGTTTCTGTTTTGCTTCGAATTATCTGTTAACGATAATTCTACACAACAACATCAACTATACTCTTCGTCGGTTAATCCACTTTACTTTCAAACCCAAAAATTTTATATTTCAACCAAATTTAACCACTATTTCATTTTTTATCTGAACGTTATAATTTTTTTTTAAAAAAAATAAATTGAAAGACACATTTTTAATTAAGAGTATAGTACTTTATGAAAGTTTAGGATAATTTTGTAGATATTCTTAAAAGGTTTTTTGTAACGGCATTTTTTTCTTTTTTCGACACTTTTTTTATACAAAATTTTGCTGTTACACAACAAGTAACAGCGTAACACCATAGCATAGTACTATAAGATCATACAGGATGTCCAAAGAAAAAACTGCAAAATCAAGAGTTTAATTTATTCTTATTTGACGTAATCACCTCATACAAAAACTGGGTGTGTGAAGTTCACACGTAGAAGTAAAATATTATTTAACTTAACTTCGAGAGAATAAGATGAAGATACACACGTTTGCTCTTTGGGTTATCAGAGGAGGAAAAACTATTTACTTTCAAACACGGTCATACATCCCCACTTTCTGGTCAATTGTATGATCTTGATACGGCTGACTAAAATGTGTTGTGCTGTGATGTTGCCTGCTCTTCAGTTATGGCAAGAGATTTGTGATTGTTATTGAATCGTCCATAGTATTTGTTAATTATATTTGCAAAAATATTGTGCCATAATGGTATCTCTTATTAATATTTTATGAATTATAACAACCTGAATAATACATTTCATTTTATGGAATGTTGAACCATTAAACTATTTCACCGTAAGATCATAAAAATGTGTTGCTCAATAAGCGACAACGCCGCACGGCTTGACTGAATGGTTCCACGTGCAGAGATCCGTGCGTACTACGAAATCGGCTATTATTAGTAGCGCTGTTGCCGAAGGTGTTGCAACGAGATTTTGAAGTATTATCGGTAATTTTCTGCATATTATTGGTAAAATTCAGTGAAATTTAGTGGAGGAAATGATTCGTCATTGCCAAGTGTGTAAAAAACCGGACTATTTAAGCCCCAGTGTTTATTTTTACAAGTAAGTTGGAACATCTCAATGTTTACAATATTTTCATTCAGTGTTGTAGCGATGACGATTTCAATATTAAAATAAACAGGTATGATTTTGAGGCGTAAAACACGAATCTAAAAATCAAACGATGTGAAAAGCAATACTTTTCGAGATATTTCCAAAACCTATTTCCATTTTATTTAGCAACACTTATTCAGTGGTATTATCCTTCTTTCGTTGTTATTTGAAGAACTATATACCTTACTGATCCATTTTTTAGTAGTATTTCATAAGAAATCTATACATCACCTTCAATTTAACACAATCTAGAAATCAAGGAGTCACGGAACCCTGAGTAAAATATTTTAATCTTTTCCTTTAGGCTAGGTTAGCTAGGTTAGCTGTTATTAAATAGTTTGAACATTAAAATTTAAATTTAAAATACATTACATTATTTGTCCAATTAATATTATTGATAATTATTTAAGTTTCTTTTTTCATTGCAGACAGTTAGGTAAAATTATTTAAAATTCTTTTTTAGTACTTTAACTTGATTAAATAATTTATTTTAACATGTATTAGTTAAACTGTTCGCTACACAATTAGCAGCCCTTATTGAATAATTTAGTTTTATTAAAGTAACTTATAACATTACACACAATTTGCTTTAGAAAGAAAACTTTAACTTAACACAAAGTTGTCGCCCAACATTTGGGGGATTAGTAAGTTTTTTAAAATTGTAACTTTGAAAAATAGTTTAGTTAGGGTAACACAATTTGGCGCCCAACTTTTGGAGTTTAGAAAAATACTTTTAGTAGGCTGCAACACTTGCAACACAATTTAGTAAAAAACTGAGTGTCACCTATTCATAAATATATTTTTAAAAAAAACTAAATATTACCCAATAGATATATTCTCATTTTGAACAAACAGCACGTCACTGATAACAAGCGTGGCTGTAACTCCACAATAATGCTCTAGCGTTGCCAGCACAAGGACGAGACAAAGTGAATCGATTGGTATTTTTTGTCATACTCATGGCCACTCTCGTGTAATCATTGCGACAAAACAGAGTTTTATTAATGAAATATTGCATCTCCTCTGGATAATAGGTCTAAGAGGCGCATGCATATCTACAATGCTTAGTAGACAAAAATAAGAAGGCTACGAAGCAGCGCATAAAAAGGAAACATACTAGCATAAACCGCTAAATAATGTATTCTATCTCATTCTCTCGCAGACCTGTGTTTGCCTATTTTTGGTGTCGTTTTTTTGTTTCATCGAGTTTTAAATCACAACGATTCTAATATTATATTCTTTAACGAGCGTATAATAATAGCCATTATACGAGAGTAAAGAACTATACTTTCTCTACGACTACCGCAGACCATCACTATCACTCGTTAAATTCTTCAACTTATTGTCGTAATCGAATAGTCGAGATAACAGTTTGTTGGAAATCAGTACTTCCAACTGTACAATTCCTCTTTAAGAAATTCCTTGATTTTTAACACTACTCAGTACGGCCCTGACGCCGACAAAATCATCTAAAAACACGTGCATTCATTATCCCTCCAGAACATTCCGAAATCGTCGCGCGCAATTGTAGCAAGCAGTTGTACGATTACGTGATGAAAAACGGTTTACAAAAAGCTCTCCGCTCTCTCAGCCTCTTTCGCATATCATCAGCCGAGGAATGAGCACCTCTAGCGTTCAGAGCACTGCTTTAAAACACCACGTAGTAAAATGCACATTAATCTAATCAGATAAAATAAATGAAATTCAAAGCTAATAACCAGTGAAATTATTCTTAAGATACAGGAGGCTTGAAACTGTAAGCTTCATGTAATAAATTACACAATATATTTTTGATGACAAGTGTGTTGTTTTATTTACTGTGATAACAAAATTCACAGCGATAAAAGGCAGTAAACCCTTTAGCCTATAGTAGGTAAAAAAACAGATGGAACCAGCTTTACTGAGTTATCGAAGGATCCAACATCTACGTTTGCGAAAGACGTCGTTGAAAAGCAAAAGAGATTCCGGCGTTGAAGCTGCTCACACCTCAGAGCAGTTCTCCAGCTTGTCGATTCTCTCTGATGCCAATCGCCAATCGCCAATCTCGCACAATTTATCAGAATGAACATGACATTCGCGATATCGAGTTAGAGGAGCAGAGCCCACGTATGAAAAAGCTGTTCTATTGCAGCTTCCTCATTGGTCTCAGCCTGTTGGATCCTGTTTATTGAAATTGGTGATTGGTTGTCAGCTGTTAAATAATGTATCAGGATCCAACATATCTAAGGAATCATATCCATTCATCAATAGATAAAGCATATGTAATTGTTGTAGAATCCAATGGTCGTAGAGAAAAAAGTTTTATTTTAAAAATGCTTACTAAGAAAGCTAGAGCCTTTAAAGAGAGCACTTTAACATCAGTCTAGGAACGGATTTTTTTTATGTTCGATCTGCTTGCAAAGGACATGCAAGCACAGCAGGTAGGAGTCGATAGATATTTGTTTACCCTATTCTTAAAGAGTTCCAAGTTGAATTGTTCTGGAAAAAGTTCGTTAGTTAGCGATTTTAAGAGGGTCGGTACTCGCCAAAAAAAAAATAATTCCGTTAACTGTGGTATCTTTGTAAACTGTGATTTAATTTAGCAGGAATCCTCATGCAGCTATTGATCGTTTCATTCGACAGACACTCGCAGTCCATCCATTTGTGTTTAAACTCAACACCAGCCAGTTTAACGAACGAGCCGCTTATAACTTCATTTAAAAAATCGTAAAAACAAACTATATTTAGGCACATTTCAAAAAATAACTGTTTAATATGATTTAATATAACTGGAATCCATTTTTGGAAAAGGTAACTTACATTAAATACGGTAAACCAATAAATATAATTATCCATAAAGTTAATTAATTTTTTTCTTATTTCGGTTAAAAGTAAACTTATAACTTTAAAAATAATATGTTTTTGGTGGTTAAATGTTTAATTTTCTACCCAAAAAATTATAAAGTAGATCAACAAGGATTTTAACTAAACAAGAGGTGGTGCGGGCCTCAGTTTTATTGGAGGAGGGATATAGTCACAATTATGTTGCCAATTTGTTGAGCAAAAATAATTCCACAATAAGACGTATGGTAAGTCGCTTAAATGAGAGAGGAAATTATTCTAGAAGGCCAGCTAATGCGCTAACGACCATTTTAATAGACAATACGCTTTCCTAAAAAGGACTGTTTCTACTTCTGTGATTAGAAACAAACTCAAAACTGTCCGCAATGTCACAATTTCTTCTAAAACAGTTAAGACGGTAAAATAAAGCTAGATTAAACAGTAGAAGACCAGCCACTGCACCCTTACTTACAAAAGAGATTAGAGTCGCCAGGTTACGTTTTGCTCAAAATCATCAAAATTATTCTGTGGATAATTGAAATGAAGTTTTAATCACTGATGAAATTACGTTAAGCCTAAAACATCCACATGATCGTAAATGATTCCTGGGAAGACCAGGAAAGAAATTTGCTTTTTGAAATATCTCTGCAAGGATTCTATTTAGCGGTGGCTTTGTTATGTTTGGGGTGGTATATGCTTTGAAGCTCGCACAGAATTAGTTCCTCACCGTACGGGGAAAACCCAACAGTCATTTGCCAAGTGCGCCAATATGCGACTCTCTAGGTTCATTTTAAAACCTTTTTGGACTTGACATATCTAAAATGTATCCCTAAAATTATTTTATATTTTATTATTGTATTTAGCTACAAAAAAGATTTTGAAAAAAATGCCACCATCAGACATCAATTTTTTTTAGGCATATACGAGGTTGGTCAAAAAATATAAATTTTACTCATTAGTCATTAACGTCATCTGAAGAGGAGTTGCAGGCGATGGTTAATGTTATGCATAATGCCCTAAAAATCAAAGGGATATAAATAAATGTAAGCAAAACGAAAGTAATAATATTTAAAAGAGAAATAAGCATAACAAACTGTGAGGTTTTAATTAAGGGAGAAAGAGTGGAACAAGTAAATGATTTTGTATACTTCAAAGTTTACGAGACATGGAAAGTATGACAGTGACATTTAGCGAAGGGTGTTGGCAAGCAAACAAATAAATGGGGCAATGCATAGCTTTATGAACAGCCAAAAAGTGTCAAAAAAGGCACGTCTAGCTGAGCATAGAGGTGTGTTGGGTCCTACACTTATGTATGGTAGTAAATGTTGGGTTTGGCAGAAGAAGCATAAAAATGGGATTAATGCTGCGGAGATCAGTAGTAGGAGAAGTATAGCCGGAGTGATTCGGTTGGATAAACTGAAGAATAGTGAGATAAGAAAACGCAGTGGTATAAAAGAATATGTGGTTACAAAGCTAGATGAAGGAATAAATAGATGGTTTGGACACATAGAAAAGATAAATGAAGGAAGATTGAAGAAACAAATTTATAAGGCAAGTGTGAATGGACAAGTCGGTAGAGGTCGACCTCGAAGAACATATCTCGATCAGATCAACATTGTTTTGAAGAAAGGCCAGGTCAAGAACACCAACAACCAACGAACATGTATAAGAGCACTGATAAAAATAGAGAAAGCAAAAGATGTGTGTAAGTACCGTAGCTAGTGGAAGGAAGTGGTCTCTGCGTACCCCTTCGGAAAAAAGGTGTGACTATATGTATGTATATTTATTTCTACATTAAAATTTTATTACTATGTCTTAAGAATTATTTTAATTTTAATCTTATAGATAAATATTTAATCCTATTTACTTTTGAAGTATCTTAATGAGTTTTTTTTAACTTTTAATGTAATCAAAATTTAATTCATTATGGCAAATTGTATAATTTAAAATGTTGCGTTAATCCTGTCCAAAAGTTTAGATATAAATAGAGCTCTAGATTTTGCATTTTTTTTCCTTAAATGGCGTTTTTAAATATAGTGTATAATATAAATTAATGAAAATTTCACGCATATGTTGCATCATTGTATCGCATATCCGAACAGGTTGCGATTATGTATCAACTACCAAAATTGTAGGGCAATGATGTTACGAGGTCGCGTTTTGTTTTCCATTTTTGTTTAGTTGTTCATTTCATAAATTAAATTATTGTGCTTTCCACGTCCTATTATTAGAACAAAACAAACAATAACATTGCTGAAAGCATTTTTTGTGTTGTTAGCGTTTTCAATTACCAATTATTAAAATAAACTGAAAAAAAAATTAACAACACAAATTTTGCAAATTTTTTGAAATGAAGCTTAAAGTTTAGCTATTTAAATTTAACAATATTTAAATTAAAAGTGGTATAAATTACCAAAACAGCGAATTTGAAAAAATGTATTACTTCAATTATTGTGCAATCCTGCAACGAAAATTTTTTATTTCTGCATTGAAACTCCTATAAGTGACAGTTATAACTCCCAAATAAAGCTTTTGCTATATAATTTAAGAGGTCTTTTTATATTATTTTTTAAAAAAAAATTATGTATTGCAAAAATTAACAATAAAAAAATTAAATCATATGATTGACTAAATTCACTACAACACACTAAATACTACTACTAATACCATTTCTTGATAATAAGCGAATAAGAAAGCAGGCAAAAACCGTTTTTGTGTTCTTTTTGGACGGTATTAAAACAACAACAGAAATAAAAAGTTAACATGGTAATGTTAGTTTTGTTTACAACGCTTTAGCAAATTATTGTGTGATTATAACAGTTGTCATTGTAATTGTGGTTTAAATTTCGCTAGAAGCAATTCAGAAATAAGGTTTATCAAACGAAGATGCACAAAATAACATTTCTGCAAATAATTGGTTACGGAGATAAATAGAAATTATAGCATATTTCACGAATATACGGTGGTATGGCATTATTGTTAGAATAAATAACCAGTATTTAACTGTACATTTAAGAAGTATGAAAGAAATTCCCCTAATAATTTTAAAAAAAAATTTAGCTCCATAGCTTTTTTAACATTTTAGAATGTAATGTTTTTTAAAAGTACAAATAGTATACTATAAATAAATTTTAACTAAAATAATATAGTTAGCTTAGCTATTGCAAAATAAAAACAATACATTATTTTTATAAATCTCTGCTGTTTAAAAACGAAATGTATTTTTAAACGAATCTATTAAATATAATTACAACGCACAAACTACTTTTCAAAAAAAAAAACGAGTTAATTTCTTGTCGTATTGACCTAACCACAGCAGCACCATCAATAAAACTTTACGGTTCATTTAATGAGGTTTGAGTTTTCCTAAACGGGACGCGAAATAGAGACTTTTTTTTAGTTTCTTCTTCTCGGAAAAACTCGGCGATTTTAGAGTCGCTATTACGAATCGACAGCGCCTTAAACAGTTTATCTATCAAAACCAAGATGAGTTGAAAATAAAATAAACGATATTTTTATAAAAGTTTTACCTAAGGAGGAAAAATTTAAAAAAAACCAATCATTTTATATACTTAACGGATAGTTAATACATATATACATACATACATATAGTCACGCTTTTTTCCCGTAGGGGTAGGCAAAGACCACTTCCTTCCACTTGCTAAGGTTCTTTTGCTTCCTCTACTTTCATCAGTGCTCTCATACATGCTTGTTGGTTGATGGTACTTTTGACCCTGGCCTTTCTTCAAAACAATGTTGATCTGATCGAGATAATTTTGCCGAGGTCGACCTCTACCGACTTGTCCATTCATACTCGCCTTATAAATTTGTTTCGTCAATCTTCCTTTATCCATCCTTACTACGTGTCCAAACCATCTAAGCATTGCTTTATCTATCTTTGTAACCACATCTTTTACATCACAGCGTTCTCTTATCTCACTCTTTTTTACTTTATCCAACCGAGTCATTCCTGCTGTACTTCTCAAACTACTTATCTCCGCAGCATTAATCCTATTTTCATTCTTTTTCTGCCAAACCCAACCTCTCTACCATACATAGGTGTAGGTACCAACACTTCCTCTATGCACTTCCAGACGTTCCTTTTTTGACACTTTCTGGCTGTTGCTAAAGCTAACACCATTCGCTCATTGTCATACTTTTCATCTTTTGTAAACTTTGAACTTAAGCATACAAACTTATTTACTGGTTCCATTTTTTCTCCCTTAATCATAACTCCACAGTTTGTCATGCTTTCTTCTCTTATAAAAACCATTACTCTTGTTTTGCTTACATTTATTTTTATTCCTTTGATTTTCAGGGCATCATGCATAACATTAACCATCGCTTGCATCTCTTTTTCAGATGACGCTAATATAAATTGATCATCAGCGTAAAGAAGACATTTGACGATCAAATATTTCATTTTCAATCCATACGCACTCTCTTTCAAATCTTTTAAACAATCGTCTATGTATACGTCAAACAGCCATGGCGAAGCCATGTCTCACACCTTTTTCAATGTTTAACCAATCCGTGTAAGCTCCGTTTATCCTGACACAAGTTAATACATATTTATTATAATTACATTATATTTTAATGGGATGCTGTTTGTAAGTACTTTAAAATCCCTGCATACGGCACCGACCGCCAAAATTCTATCGCGAGTCGGTATTGTCAAACTTCAACTTAATAAAAAATCTTTGTGTGTCCGTCCACCTTTTTGGAAAAACTTTTTGCATATCGTCAGATGATGTGGATCCTTTAATTCGTTTCCTATCGTTGTTTGGCTTCTTAGGTTTTGTCTGCTTCTTTTCGATGTATAATCCCTTTCACAAAACTATGTATAAGTTTCCAGGTTTTAGGCCGTCTCATCATAGTTTCTATTGTGCCACGTTATTGGTGTTATCCCACAGTTTTTGCGACTTTTCTAACGTTCTTGATCTCTCTTCTACCTTGGCTCGAGAAGAAATTTCATCCTTTTGTCTATAAAGTCTTCATTTCATTCATTCATTCATTTTTTTCCGCCGTCAGCTCGATTGGTATGATCCCGGCAATTACTTTCTTTTTATGTTCTGGTTCCCACGAAAAGGGATATCCTGTAATGCTTCGCGGAATGCCCTCGCGGAAACAGTGCGGTAGAACTGATCACATTTTTCATTGTAGGAGTTTGTCTCTTTCGATGTTTATGCCAGATGGGCGCTTTGTATCAAAGGATAGACTGTATTACATTATACAACATCTTTCTCTCTTTTGCTCCTGGAACGTTTACCTTTATTTGGTGTTATCCTTCTTAGAGCAGCAACTCTTTTCTTGGCTTTCTGTGCAGTGGTTTTCAAATGCTGAATGAAGCTGGAGTTTTCGCCTATGGTTATTCCCAGATCCCAAATTCCCAGATATTTTTCTGAGTACTGGTAAAAATTTTATCAGTGAGAATAACTTTTATCAGTATGTATTTTTGTGAAAAACAAATGTATCTATGCACTACAATTAGTGCTAGCATCGAAAGGCATCTCGCGAAGAACAAAAATCACAATTTATAACACTATTGTACGGCCGACTGTAATGTATGCTAGAGAAACCTGGACCCTGACCAAAGACTACGAATGGAAATTGAGAATTTTTGAAAGAAAAGTTCTGCGCAAGATTTTTGGACCATTGCGAAGCCCAGTAACACAACAATATCGAGTAAGAACCAATCAATTATACAAAGATACAGATATTGTAAAGAAGGTGATTTATTGACAGTACTCTAATCGATGGTAAAATTCGTCTACCACATTTCTCTATGATTGTTTAGACCTTTTAGAGTACATAAAATCATAAGTGTTACATATGGCTAAGCTCGTATTGAAGATGAGATTCCAATAATGACTGAATATACCGGGTGATGTATTTAAAAAACCAAAGTGACTAATAATATCACAGAAACGGCAAATCTGACAACATTGCAAATTTTAAATTTAGAATTTATGTATCTCAAAATAGGCTTATTCCAAATTTTGTACAATTCCGACTTGCAATTTACGGGATAATTGTCTGTTTTCAGACTTTTGGTCCACTCTGTATATATTACACACTTGACACTGACAAAGAAACTTATAACTGACAGATGTCAATTTAAATAAGTTTATTGCCAATTTAAAATTGACTAATGCCAGTTAAAAGTTTATGTAGCTTATTTAATTTTAACTAATGCCATTTTGATTCTGATTGCGGCCAACATCCATAAATAAATACTCACAAACTTTCGCGTATACAATAGTAGTAGATTTAGCTGGTCGTTAAAACCAAAAGTTCAACATTATTGTTTTATATTTTAATTACAAAAAAACAATTGCTGCAAAAATTAATATTTTTAAATTTGGATTAAAAGACTTTCTTGAAATGGGTGTGAATGGCATTTTGACTGATTTTATTGAGACTGTTAATACCATTGTTGTATAGGTACAATTAATATGAAATAATCTAAAAAAAATTCTGGGAATTCAAAAAGGATCATTATGAAGCGATGACTAATAAGGTTTTAATAATGTTAAAACCCCACCCCTAAAATTTAAGGTGAGTAAAAACCCAAATCAGTTAACTTCTTCACTTTAAAGAAGTAACAACACTTATTAATATTTTTTTATTTTATTATTCCAATATTCAAACATGGTTTGTAAAGATTTACCATGGTATTTTGGAAAAATTGACAAGTATAAAACTATAGCTAAAGAAAAGTGCAAAGAAGACACATCTTTTCAAGCAACCATCGAATTTGCGAACATATATCGTACTATGAAAAAGATGATCAAAACTAGTACGAAAGATGTTAGATCTCAAAAAAAAAGGGTAAATCAAGAACTGAAAGAATGTATTACAATATTAGTTCAAAAACAGAATAAATCCCGATAATTGTACAGGATAGATAAGAATATCGAATACAAATCATTTCAGATTGGGGCAAAAGCGGCTGTAATAACTCTGTTAAAAGTTCATGGAAATATAAAAAAAGTTGAACTACAGAATGAAAAACTATAGTGATTTTAATATTAAAGTGGTTTTAAATACTTATTATTGTTTTAATCCAATCGATTTTTGTTTTAAAAAAATTTAGTATATAGTGCTTAAAGTGATTTTTTTTAATTATAATTATTAAGTAAGTAATTTAAATTTATTATTTAATATTTAAATGTTATTAATATATTTTAAATAATTGAATTTATGTACTTCTTTAATATCAATTTAAGTTTTTTTTGATATTACTAATTAATTGTTTGTCGAAAAATTAAAAAAAAAACACAATTTACAAATACAAATGTGGAAAAACGTTTTCCCTAATAATCAAAATTATTTAACTTTATCATGTAAATATAATAATTCGATTGTTTACTTTAAATTTATGAAAAAATATTGTAAAATTATACAAATGATTATATTACATAAAACAAAATTATAAAAAAAAATATTTTAAACTATTATTTAAATTATTTTTACAAATAATAGATAAATCTTAAATATCATAAAAAAAAATTGTCTTAATACAATTATTTAAATTATATTAATTCTTTTGGTTTAATTTTAAATATGTCTAATTTATTGAGTACTTGTTTATAGCTAATCACTTATTGTAAATAAGTTAAATTTTGAATGTAGTTTTGTTGTATTTGTACTTTTAAATAAAATATCTAAAAAATTGTTTTGTTTAATTTTTACTATACCAAAATTCTAATTTAACAAAATTTTAAAATTTGAAATTTTAAAAGATAAATATTAAATTGCTTTTCTCTGCCATGTTTTAATCAAACCCAATTTATGATTTTGGTAATTATAAAAAAATGAGATAAGAGAACGATGTGGTGTAAAAAAGATGTGGTTACAAAAAAATGCTTAGATGGTTTGGACACATAGAAAGGAAGATTGACGAAATAAATTTATAAGGCGAGTGTGAATGGACAAGTTGGTAGAGGTCGACCTCGGCGAACATATCTCGATCAGATCAACAATGTATGTATAAAAAAATTATGATCCTACTGATAATTATAAATAATAGTGTAATAAACATGTAATATAGATTTAGATCAACACTGCAAAAAAAATAATATAAAGATTTTTAAAAAGTTCAAACGATTTTAAAAAATCATGTATTAAAGAAATTAATTAATTAATTATTGGAAACTGACTTTGGTTTTATTCATCAATTATAATATCAATTTTTTTGGAAAATTTAATATTTAACATGTAGGTATCTGTGTATACCTATTTATTTGTGTTTTCGATAGATAAACACAATTAAAAAAATATTTGTTTTTTTTGTAAATATTGGGTACAGTATATTATTAATTTATATTTAAATAACTTTAAATCTTTATTAAATTTATTTAAAATGTTGGATATTCATTAAAATTTGTCTATACTAAAGCCTATATGGACGTATGGAATCCATCTTTGGGGGACTGCAAGTAACTTCAATAGCAGTATCATCCAGATATTCCAAAACAAATTCGCCTCATAGTAGACGCCCCCTACTACATCGCCAATGAAGCCATACAACAAAGTGTTCCAATATAACCAGTAAAAGAAGTAATTGCCGAAATTAGTGAAAACTATCGTAAAAGAATATCGATTCACCCTAATGTGCTAGCCAGTGAGTTGTTTGAACAGAAAGCAATTGTATAACGTCTTAAAAGATACACAATATAGGAATTAAAGGACAAATTTATGGAATAATGTAAATATTTTAAAATAACCAATTAATTATTTTACTATTATTGTATACAACTAACCATAGGTTAAAAAATACGTAGGAAGCTCTCAGAAACCCCTCTACACATGCAAATACTGTCAAACCAAAAGCTTATTGTCTCCGGATAGATTGCTAAATAAAGGATGTATAAAAAAAATGTAAAGAGAATTAAAATTTATAGTGAATGCTGTATTTTAGTATTTTTTTTTTGAAATGATTCAATTGCCTGTTTTTAAATATTATTAGGCAAGTTACTTTTATTTAAATTATTGCTATTAAAAAAATGCGGTTTGAATATAGATAACGAATGCTTCTCTTATGGGCAATTATATATCGCATGCTCTAGATTCGAAATAAAAAATTGCTTCTAAAATAATAATTAATATATTTTAAAGTAAACGGCTGTCCATCTTTGTTATAATTTAAACGTTAAGAAAACAATATACATGTAACAAAGTAATGTTATACATGATGGCCCTGGGACATTAACCATGAAAAAAATATTTCTTTTAAAAAATTCCATACAGGACCGATTTTGTTTACAGGGCGGATAAAGGGATTATTGCTAAGGGGGGTCTATATATACTTTAATGGTAGTCTTCAAAACAAGAATAATATGTATTCAATTTGGATTTTATGACTTTCGTTGGAATTTTTGTATACGTGCAAATAAATCCTATGGAATTTATACAGATAAAATTCGGAGAAATGCAAAAAATATCACCATGGGGGGGTGTGGTTAACAGAAGTTTTAATGCAGTTAACACCCCACCCCTAATCGTTTAGGTGTACAAAAATTTAAATCATTTATTTTTTTGACTTTGAAGAAGTAACAACATATCTAAATATTTAAAAATGGCTCGTAAAGATTTACCATGGTATTTTGGAAAAATTGACAAGTATAATGGTATAGCTAAAGACAAGTGCAGTGAAGAAAACTCTTTGCATGCTACCGTCGGATTTGCGAACATCTCCCGTACTATGGAAAAGCTGATCAAAACTAGTAAGAAGGGAAATGTAATATCCAAAAAAGAAAAAGTAAAACAAAAACTGGAAGAATGCATTCAAAAATTGGTTCAGAAACAGAATAAATGCCGATTATTGTACAGAATAGACAAGGACATCGAATACAAATCTTATAAAATTGGGGCAAAAACGGCTGTTATAACTTTGTTGAAAGTTCATGGAAATATAAAAAAAGTTGAAGAACTGAAGAATGCAAAACTATAGTGATTTTGTTATATTTTTTTAAATAACATTAATTTTTTTACTTCATTATATTTTTTGTTTACATACATTTAGTTTATAGTGCTTTAATTTGTTTATTTAGAATAAAAATAGAAGTAAGTAATAAACTATTTTGTAAACTTGACTGTTACCAATTAATAATGAATAATTTAAATTAAGTACTTTATTAAAATAAGTTTGTTAAATTTAAAAAGTTCTTTTTTAATTGGTAATTAATTGTATTTTTTTTTTATTAAAACATAATACATAATAATTTCATTGTATACTTTAAATTTATAGAAAAATATCTTATAATTGTACATATGATTATTTTACGAAAAACAAAATTTTTAATACCAAAATATTGTAACTTAATATTTAAATTATTTTTGCAAATGATAAATTTTATTAAAAATTTTTTTTTTGAAAAAAGTTACTAAAATTTTTTGATATTTTTGGTTTTTAAAGAACTCTCAATACGTCTTATAAATTAAGTACTTGTTTATAGCTAAGCATAATTATTACTTTTTATAATTAAGTAAAAATTTTATTGTGAACTAATTTAAATAAAAATTTTTTGTTTCATTAATTACACCCAACTTCTTATTTTAAGATTTTTATGTTCATTATTACAAGAGCTCGGTAAATATGCACTTTAAAAACTTGCATACGAATATACAAAAAAAAGGGTTAAAATATGCTTTTATATATTATTAGAAAACGCAGTAATCTTTATATTGAAAGTATTTTATTGATTTTATGCCAAAGTCACGAAAAGTATTAATTATAATTACCATTAAGAGTACCCACTTATTACTTATTATTGCTTATTTTCTATTACTACTTAAAATATAACTTACACTATATACATTTATTTTATTTATTCATTATCCTGCAATTATCAATCCATATTATTTTTATTATTATTACATTTAAAACTATATATTATTAAGTGTTTTTCTAAATTTTCTAGAAAAAAACTGTGCCGTCTATCTGATAATAATTGTTTGTACGCGCAAAAAGTTTTTTCTACTTCACATTACGTTAGGGAAGCAAACTTAAAATATTGTATAATTGAGGATTATACCAGTAAAACAATTCAGGGAATTGAAAAAATAATATTTAAAGGGGGAAGTGACCAATGAAAATTCTTCTGTTGTCAAAACCACACCCCTAAACCCACAGGTAGACAGAAATTTAAATCATTTTACTTCTTGACTTTAAAGAAGTAACAACAAGTATTAATATAATTGTATTGATATATCTTAACATTTCAACATGGCTAGTAAAGATTTACCATGGTATTTTGGAAAAATTGACAAGTATAAAAGTATAGCTAAAGAAAAGTGCAGCGAAGACAAATCTTTGCGTAATACCGTCGAATTTGCAAACATATCTCGTACTATGGACAAGATGATCAAAACTAGTATGAAAGAAAATGTAACTTTAAAAAAAAAAAGAATTAATCAGAAACTGGAAGACTGCATTGGAAAATTGGTTCAAAAACATTATAAATGCCGAATATTGTACAAAATAGATAAGCATAGCAGTTACAAATCTTACGGGATTGGAGCAAACATGGCTGTTATATGTCTGTTAAAAGTTCATGGAAATATAAAAAAAGTTGAGGAACTGAAGAAAGCAAAATGATTTTATGGTGAAGTGTTTTTAAAAACTAATAATGGTTTTATTTTATCAACGTTTTCTGTTTTACAAACGTTTAGGTTATAGTGCGTAAAGGTTTTTTTTACAATTATTGTTTTTTTAATTGTATAAGTTGTACAAATGGTTATTTTACATAAAAAAAATTTTTTAATATCAAAATATTGTAACGTATTAATTAAATTATTTTTGCCAATACTAAATTACCTAAATATATTAAAAAATTTTCTTTCTTTAAAAAGATCATTTGAATTATTTTAATATTTTTGTTCCTTAAAGAACCCTTAATCTGTCTAATTTATTAACTACTTGTTTATAGCTAAATATAATTATTACTTTTTACAAATAAGTGAAAATATAAATGTAGATTTGTTGTATTTTTACTAATATAAATAAAAATTTCAAAAAATTATTATTTTTGATTTTAATCACACCAAACTTCTAATTTCGGGAATTATAAAATTATATAAATTTTAAAATATAAATATTAAAAAAAAAAATTTCATCATTATTAATTATACCCAATTTACGATCCTAAAAATTATAAAATAATAATATTACTAATAATTATAAATTATAGTGTAACAAACCGCTAATATAGATTAAGATTAACAATGCAATACAAAATATTATAAAGTAACTTTTTAGAACGTTGAAATGACTGAAAAATAATAAACTATTAAACTTTAAACTGACTTTAATTTTATTCATTAATTTAATTATCAAATCTTTTTGAGATATTTAATATTAAACATGTAGGTATCTGTGTATACCTATTTATTTGGGTTTTTGATAAATTTATTAAAAAAATATTTATTTATTTTAATATTTGAGTAATGTAGTATTTTAATAATAATTTATATTTAAATCACTGCAACTTTAAATCTTTATTAAATGTATTTTAAATATTCATTTAAATTTGTTTACGACAGGAAAAGAAATGCTGATGTATTGGGCATAATAAACTAATTTGCCTATTAATTAAATGTGTAGAAAAGAGCAGAATATGAATTAACAACGTAATAATAAATAAGTGGAATAAAAAAAAAATTAAAATATCATAATACAATACAAAAAATAAATATAGGTTTAGCTGTAACAGTTAAAATAAAATTTTAAAATTGAATTTAATAATTGTTTTAAATGTTTAAACAGTTACAAATTTAAAATTCACACCCAAACTTATACTCTTATTGTTATACCTCCTGTCGCTAGCATGTTATTTATAATAAATGTAAAAAATCATAAGGTAAAATTAATCAAAATAAAAAGTTTTTTTAAATTTCCTAAAAATTACTACGTAAAACTGCCTAAGTTTTTTTTTAATTTTTCTGGTAGGACTAAATACATTACCATAATATTGCAATATTTGTAACCAGAATAGAAACACTGTGTCGTTTTGCATCCGTTTTGTTAGCAACGGATTCAGTTTTTATGAATTAAGATATTAATTTTAACACGTAAGTTTGGTTGACGATTTTACAGGGATGCCTTATAGTTAAAATTCTTGCAGTTTGTAAATCATATTAGATATTTAAAAATCGTGGATAACGACAATTCAACTGATTTAACGTCTTAGACACTTTAATGAGTTTCAAGAAAACCCACATAAACCTGGTCGAAAAGCAACCTCACTGTTCAACATTAGCTACACATAAATTTTTCGAATATTAAAGGAAAGTAAAATGCATCCCTATATAATGATGCCAACTCAGGAGCTCATGGAAGATGATTTCGACAGGAGAACGTATTTTTGTAAACAAATGATGAAAATCTTAGATAACAATTAGAAGATGTTTTGTTTTCTAATGAGAGCACATTTACACTTCACGGTCATGTTAATCGTCAAAATTGCCGCTATTGGTCAAATGAGAATTCTCACTGGATGAGAAAGGAACATACGCAATATCCTGAAAAAGTTAATGTTTGGGCAGGAATTGTTAGAAATCATATCGTAGGTCCCTTTTTCATTGATGGCAACTTGAATGGAGATAAATATTTAGAACTGCTCCAAAATAAGTCGTGCCAACTTTGACAAACCTATATCCTGATCCAGCAAAATCCACAAGTTCCTGCCAATATACTATGGATTCAGCAAGATAGAGCACCGCCCATTACCAAATCAATGTCCGGCAGTACCTGAACCAAAATTTTCCAAATAGGTGGATAGGGAGGCGCGTATCGATAGAAGCCAGCACGATCTTCTGATCTGACGCCATTAGACTTCTTTTTGTGGGGATATGTCAAAAGTATTGTATACAAAACTAAACCACTCAACTTACATGACTTAAAAAGAGGAATCACGCTTGCGATTAGATCAGTCACGCCTGAAATGTTGAGTAAATTTAGAAGACATTTCTATACCAGATTAGCATGTTGCCAAGACGTTCGCGACGAACATTTTGAACATTTCTTACATTGAAATTAATGTTTTTTTGTTCTTTTTTATATTATTTGTTAAATAATATAATTTTCTTTTTTTAGTGTTAATGTTTGTAATACATCTGAAAACAATATTTCCGAAACAGTTAAAGATAGATATAGGACATTGTACATTAATTATGTCTGGAATTTTCTGAAGAATCCAAAAAATAAATAAAATAAGAAAGTTGATATCGGCCATTGTCACATGACATACCCTATATAATAATTTTTTTTTGAAAAAAATGCGCATCTAAAAATACAAATCGATGTGTCCAAGCGTTTTTCTTAACATGCTCTCATTTATTTGTTATCGAATTTATACCATTTGGCTGTTCCACACTGTATAGTCACGCTTTTTTCCGTAGGGGTAGGCAGAGACCACTTCCTTTCACTTGCTACGGTTCTTACACACATCTTTTGCTTCCTCTACTTTCATCAGTGCTCTCATGCATGCTCGTCAATTGTTGGTACTCTTGACCTGGCCTTTCGTCAAAACAATGTTGATTTGTTTAAGATATGTTCGCAGAGGTCGACCTAAACCGACTTGTCCATTCTCACTCGCCTTATAAATTTTTTTCGTTAATCTTTCCTTAACCAAAGTTTCTACGTTTCCAAACCATCTAAGCACTCCTTTATCTATCTTTGTAACCACATCTTCTTTTACACCACAGCGTTCTCTTATCTTACTATTTTTTACTTTATCCAACTGAATCACTTCGGCATTTATAAATTACTAAAATAATATTATTGTAACAAAGTGCTAATATACATAAAAATCCTCGGACATTTTTTAACTTTTTTTTTTGTAAAACTCACTCAGGTCGATTTTGTTTTTGAATTTTGATAAAACTACTTCTGTTTAGCTAATCCAGCCAGGTTTTCTTCTTCTCTGACACTGCTTTTTGAACTTTTACGCACATTTTCTTCTTTTTCTTACACCACATACTTAAATAGCAATATCCACGATTCCTTTCATGAATGGCTTTCACAATTCTTTAACCTTATATGCTTTATCTAAACTGTCAAATTTTTTGGTCAATTTACTAACTAACTCTTTTTTTATACCCTCTTCCAAATTCTTAACTTTTATATGCTTTAGTCCACTATTTGATTCCTTTGCATGATTGCTGCCACCGCTTAAAGAAACCTCTTATTCGGCTCATTTAGTGAGCATAAATTATATTATTATAAACCGCTGATATAGATTAAGATTAACACTGCAATACAAAATATTATTAGGTAACTATCAAGGTTTTTAGAAAGTTTATAGATAGATTAAAAAATATTTTTTGTTTGTAAATATTGGGTATAGTATTTTAATAATAATTAATATTTAAATCACTGCAACATTAAATCTTTATTAAATTTATTTTCAATGTTTGATATTCATTTGAATTTGTTTACGACAAAAAAAAGTCTAATATATTGGGAAAAATTTATTAATTTGCCTATTAATTAAATGTGTAGAAAAGAGCACAATACGAACATACTACATAATTATAAAATACTAGAAATTTGAAAATGAATTTTTAAACTATATCGATACAAAAGTAAATAAAAGTTTAGCTGTAACATTTAAAATAAAAGATATTAAAACTGAATTTAATAATCGTTTTAAATACTTAAACAGGTACAAACTTAAGATTCACACCCAAACGTATATTCTTATTGTTATACCTCCTGTCACTAGCAAGTTATTTATAATAAAAGTGAAAACTCTATAGGTAAAATAAATCGAAATAATTAGTTTAAAAAATGTTTAATTAATAAAATGTTCAAATAATATATAAATAAAGTCAATGTTTTTGTAAAATTCCCTGAAACTACTCTTCCGTAAAACTACTAAAGATTTTTTTAATTTTTTTGGAATGTAAAGTAGGATTCACTACAATACCCTAATATTGCAATATGTGTAACCTAAATAGAAACACCGTGTTAATTTTCATTTGTTTTGTTGGCAAAGGATTTAGTTCTATGAATTTAGATATTAACTTTAACGCACAAGAATATGTGAAGGATTCTAATAAAACGAATAACTTTATCAAAACATTGATAAAAAGCTACTTTTTTGCAGTGTAATTTTTTACAAAGTTTGACTTTTATTATTTTAAGTCATTATTCGTTTTTTTTGTTATAATTTAAACGTTAAAAAAACATTATACATGTAGAAAAGTGATGTTATACATGATGGCCCTGCGACATTATTTATGAAAAACATATTTATTTAAAAAAAATTCATGCATGACCGATTTTGTTTACAGGTAGGCTTGCTGTTATCTTCAATTTTTGAATAAAGGGGTTATCGCTAAGAGGGGTCTAAATATACTTTAATGGTAGTCTTCAAAACAAGAATAATATGTATGGAATTTATACAAATAAAATTCGGAGAAATGCAAAAAATATCACCATGGGGGGGGGGGAGTTGTGGTTAATAAAAGTTGTAATGCACTTAACACCTCACCCCTAATCGTGCAGGTATACAAAAGCTTAAATCATATATTTTTTTGACTTTAAAAAAGTAACAACATATCTAAATATTTAAAAATGGCTCGTAAGGATTTACCATGGTATTTTGAAAAAATTGATAAGTATAAAGGTATAGCTAAAGATAAGTGCAGTGAAAAAAAATCTTTGCATTCTACCGTCGGATTTGCGAACATCTTCCGGCCTATGGAAAAGCTGATAAAAACTAGTAATGTCCAAAAAAGCAATATCCAAAAAAGCAAGAGTTAATCGGAAACTAAAAGAATACATACAAAATATGATTCAAAAACAGAATAAATGACGATTATTGTACAGGATAGATAAGGACATCGAATAGTAATCTTATAAAATTGGGGCAAAAACGGCTGTAATAACTTTGTTAAAAGTTCATAAAAATATAAAAAAAGTTGAAGAACTGAAGAATGCAAAACTATAGTGATTTTGTTAAATTTTTTTAAATTACAATAATTTTTTACTTCATTATATTTTTGTGTTTACATACATTTAGTTTATGGAGCTTAAATTTGTTTATAAAGAATTAAAATATAGATAAGTTATAAAATATTCTGTAAATTTAACTGTTACCAATTTATAATGAATAATATGCTTTTATGCATTTATAAAAAACGCAGTAATCTTTATATTGAAAGTATTTTATTGATTATATGCTAAAGTCACGAAAAGTATTAGTTATAATTACCATTAAGAGTACCTATTTATTACTTATTATTGCTTATTTTCTATTACTACTTAACATATTATAACTTACACTATATACATTTATTTTATTTATTCATTATCCTATCATTATCAATCATTATTGTATGTATTATAATTACAGTTAAAACTATATATTATTAAGTGTTTTTCTAAATTTTCCAGAAAAAAACTGTGCCGTTTATATATGATAATATGTATGTACGTTTTTTTACTTCACATTAAGTTAAGAAAGCAAACTTAAAATATTGTATAATTAAGGATTCTACCAGTAAAATTAAATTAACTTTACAATTTTCCATTGGAATAATATTAATTATTTGAATTATTTTTTGATAGCCCTCATTTTTCTTTAACAACGTGCAGAATTTTTGATACACCTTGGTTTGCCCAAGGTGTTTAATTTTTGTATTTATTGAATTGATAATTTTTAACGCTTTGGTTGAACAAAATTATTAATTTTTTTTATTTAATATTTAATTTAGCCATATTTACAAAATTGGTTTGGATATGTACCAAATTAAAACTTGCAAAATGACATTTTTAATGCTGATTGACAACTATAAAATAAGAGATGTCACCGAGCCATTTTTGTATTTAATTGTGTTACATATTTCGTGTTTATGACATAATTTTTGCACGTTTGAAATAAAATAGTGAAAATAGTATGTTTTATTTAAGAAGTGACTTTTCATGGCTTGCCTTCTATTCAACTCAGCTCCATGAATTTTATATTTGATTCGAGACTATTGACCATTAAAAATTCTGTCATTACAACTTCTGCTCTATTTAAAGCGTGTGCTAAACAAGTAACATGTAATAAATTTGGAAAACATATTTTTTTCAGCTTTGATCAGCATCACTATACAATAACAAAATTTTTACCGCTGGTATCGGCTCGGGTAAAACAAAGTTACCAAAAGATTCAGATATAACATTTACTATTGGTCGAGAGAAAAATATTTCCTAGAACACATTTTAAAATAAAAATACAATACCTATACTTGAAAATTACAAAACTAAAAATGGCAACATATATATGAATGTTCATTCCACAAGAAATTAAATATTTTTTAAAGTAATTCCACAAAATATTGTAAAAACCAATTGTTTAAAATTATTTTTTTGTCATTCACAAAAAAATATGATCTTAAAAAAATAATCATTATCTTTAAAGTAAACAGTAGCCAATTTTTTTTTATTTTAAAATTAATAAAATATTATAATGATATATGTATATGGTGGCAGTTGGAAATTTTACATTAACAATTTTTTTTTGTAAATCTTCCAACAGGTCGATTGTGTTTTTTAAGCAGACATGCCGTAATCCTTAATTTTTAATAAAAGGATTAGTGTTAATCGCATTAAAGGTAGGTACCTACTTTAATTCTAATTGTTTAAAATAAGACATAGGTACATAAGTTAAATTTGTTTTTCATGATTAAATAAAATTCAGGGAATTCAAAAAATAATATTTAAAGGGGGAGGTGACAAATAAAGATTCTTCTGTTGTCAAAACCACACCCCTAAACCCACAGGTAGACAGAAATTTAAATCATTTTTCTTTTTGACTTTAAAGTAGTAACAACAAGTATAAATATAATTGTATTGATATATCTTAACATTTAAACATGGCTAGTAAAGATTTACCATGGTATTTTGGAAAAATTGAGAAGTATAAAACTATAGCTAAAGAAAAATGCAAAGAAGACACATCTTTTCAAGCAACCATCGAATTTGCCAACATATACCGTACTATGAAAAAGATGATCAAAACTAGTACGAAAGGAGATGTTAGATCCCAAAAAAAAAGGGTAAATCAAGAACTGGAAGAATGTATTACAATATTAGTTCAAAAACAGAATAAATCCCGATTATTGTACAGGATCGATAAGAATATCGAATACAAATCATTTCAGATTGGGGCAAAAGCAGCTGTTATAACTTTGTTAAAAGTTCATGGAAATATAAAAAAAGTTGAGGAACTACAGAATGAAAAACTATAGTGATTTTAATATTAAAGTGGTTTTAAATACTTATTATTGTTTTATTCCAATCGATTTTTGTGTTTTAAAAAAAATCAGTATATAGTGCTTAAAGTGATTTTTTTAATTATAATTATTAAGTAATTTAATATTTCGTAAATAATTAAAATGTTATTAATATATTTTAAATAATTAAATTTATGTACTTTTTTAATATCAATTTAAGTTTTTTTTTTTGATATTACTAATTAATTGTTTGCAAATAATTAAAAAAAAACACAATTTACAAATACAAATGTAGAAAAACGGTTTCTTTAATAATCAAAATAATTTAAATTTATAATGTAAATTGTTTACCTTAAATTTATGAAAAAATATTGTAAAATTATACAAATGATTACATTACATAAAACAAAATTATAAAAAAAAAATATTTTAAACTATTATTTAAATTATTTTTACAAATAATAGATTAATCTAAAATATAATAAAAAAAATTGTCTTAATACAATCATTTAAATTATTTTAATTCTTTTGGTTTAATTTTAAATATGTCTAATTTATTAAGTACTTGTTTATAGCTAATCACTTATTGTAAATAAGTTAAATTTTAAATGTAGTTTTGTTGTATTGTACATTTAAATAAAATATCTAAAAAATTGTTTTGTTTGATTTTAATTATACCAAAATTCTAATTTAACAAATTATAAAAAAATTTGAAATTTTAAAAGATAAATATTAAAATTGCTTTTCTCTGCCAAGTTTTAATCAAACCCAATTTATGATTCTGGTAATTATAAAAAAATGAGATAAGAGAACGATGTGGTGTAAAAGAAGATGTGGTTACAAAGGAATGCTTAGATGGTATGGACACGTAGAAAGGATGATTAAAGGAAGATTGACGAAATAAATTTATAAGGCGAGTGTGAATGGACAAGTTGGTAGAGGTCGACCTCGGCGAACATATCTCGATCAGATCAACAATGTTTTGAAGAAAGGCCAGGTCAAGAGTACCAACAACCAACGAGTATGCATGAGAGCACATATGAAAGTAGAGGAAGCAAAAGATGTGTGTAAGAACCGTAGCAAGTGGAAGAAAGTGGTGTCTGCACACCCCTATTGGTAAAAGGCGTGACTATATGTATGTATGTAAAAAAAAATTATGATCCTACTTATAATTATAAATAATAGTGTAATAAACATGTAATATAGATTTAGATCAACACTGCAATAAAAAATATTATAAAGATTTTTAAAAAGTTCAGACGATTTTAAAAAATCATGTATTAAGAAATTTGTACATTAATGGAAACTGACTTTGGTTTTATTCATCAATTATAATATCAATTTTTTTGGGACATTTAATATTTAACATGTAGGTATCTGTATATACCTATTTATTTGTGTTTTTGATAGATAAACACAATTAAAAAAATATTTGTTTTTTTTGTAAATATTGGGTACAGTATTTTAATAATTAATATTTAAATAACTTTAAATCATTATTAAATTTATTTAAAATGTTGGATATTCATTAAAATTTGTTTAAGACAAAAAGAAGGCTGATATATTGGGTATAATAAATTAATTTGCCTATTAATTAAATGTGTAGGAAAGAGTAGAATACGAATGTACTACGTTATAAAAAATTACTAAAATTTTAAAAAAATAAATTTTAAAATATATCAATACAAGTAACAAAAAATAAATATCGGTTTAGCTGTAACAATTAAGATAAAAGTTATTACAACTGAATTTAATATTCGTTTCAAATACTTAACCAGGTCCAAACTTGAAATTCACACCCAAACTTATACTTTAATTGTTATACCTTTTGTCGCTAGCAAGTTATTTATAATTTATATAAAAAGTTTGGTGGTAAAACAAATCGAAATAAAAGTTTAAAAAATGTTTTATTAATAAAATGTTTAAATATAATAGGAATAAAGTCGATGCCTTTTTAAAATACCCTGAAAACTAGTAAGTGAAACTGCTGAAGTTTTTTTTAATTTTTTTGGTTTTTATTTTAAGTAGGATCCACTACAATACCCTAATATTGCAATATGTGTAACCTAAATAGAAACACTGTGTCGTTTTGCATGTGTTTTGTTAGCAACGGATTCAATTTCTATTAATTAAGATATTAACTTTAACACGTAAGAATGGTTGACAATTTTACTGGGATGCCTTACAGTAAAAATTCTTGCAGTATATTAATCATACTAGACACTTTTAATCAATTTTAAAACAAAACAAAAGTAAGTGCATAATTCTAATAAAACGAATTACTTTCTCAACACATTGATGATGACCAACTTTTTTGGCAGAACTTTTTTGTCTTTCATTATTTTAAGTCTTTAATCGTCTTATTTTAATTTTATTTTAAAGTTGCTTTTTAATTTTAAACAAAACAAAACATTTTTACTATTATTGTAACATTCACGCTGAGTAAATAAACCTGTCCACCGGTGAAAATCAACAACCGCCAAATACCACACTCCAATAGTGCTAAATATCTTGGCATGCACCTAGATCGAGGGCTTACATTACAGAAACACATTTTCACCAAACGTAAGCAACTTGGTCTCAAACTAAGACAAATGTAATGGATAATTGGCCGGAAATCACAGTTGTCATTAGAAAATAAGTTACAAGTCTATACTGAAGCCTATATGGACGTATGGAATCCATCTTTGGGGGACTGCAAGTAACTTCAATAGCAGTATCATCCAGATATTCCAAAACAAATTCGCCTCATAGTAGACGCCCCCTACTACATCGCCAATGAAGCCATACAACAAAGTGTTCCAATATCACCAGTAAAAGAAGTAATTGCCGAAATTAGTGAAAACTATCGTAAAAGAATATCGATTCACCCTAATGTGCTAGCCAGTGAGTTGTTTGAACAGAAAGCAATTGTATAACGTCTTAAAAGATACACAATATAGGAATTAAAGGACAAATTTATGGAATAATGTAAATATTTTAAAATAACCAATTAATTATTTTACTATTATTGTATACAACTAACCATAGGTTAAAAAATACGTAGGAAGCTCTCAGAAACCCCTCTACACATGCAAATACTGTCAAACCAAAAGCTTATTGTCTCCGGATAGATTGCTAAATAAAGGATGTATAAAAAAAATGTAAAGAGAATTAAAATTTATAGTGAATGCTGTATTTTAGTATTTTTTTTTTGAAATGATTCAATTGCCTGTTTTTAAATATTATTAGGCAAGTTACTTTTATTTAAATTATTGCTATTAAAAAAATGCGGTTTGAATATAGATAACGAATGCTTCTCTTATGGGCAATTATATATCGCATGCTCTAGATTCGAAATAAAAAATTGCTTCTAAAATAATAATTAATATATTTTAAAGTAAACGGCTGTCCATCTTTGTTATAATTTAAACGTTAAGAAAACAATATACATGTAACAAAGTAATGTTATACATGATGGCCCTGGGACATTAACCATGAAAAAAATATTTCTTTTAAAAAATTCCATACAGGACCGATTTTGTTTACAGGGCGGATAAAGGGATTATTGCTAAGGGGGGTCTATATATACTTTAATGGTAGTCTTCAAAACAAGAATAATATGTATTCAATTTGGATTTTATGACTTTCGTTGGAATTTTTGTATACGTGCAAATAAATCCTATGGAATTTATACAGATAAAATTCGGAGAAATGCAAAAAATATCACCATGGGGGGGTGGTTAACAGAAGTTTTAATGCAGTTAACACCCTACCACTAATCTTTCAGGTATACAAAAATTTATTTTTTTACTTTAAAGAAGTAACAGCATATCTAAATATTTAAAAATGGCTCGTATAGATTTACCATGGTATTTTGGAAAAATTGACAAGTATAAAGGTAAGGCTAAAGACATTTGCAATGAAGAAAAATCTTTGCATGCTATAGTCGGATTTGTGAACATCTCCCGTACTATGGAAAAGCTGATCAAAACTAGTAAGAAGGGAAATGTAATATCCAAAAAAGAAAAAGTAAAACAGAAACTTGAAGAATGCATTCAAAAATTGGTTCAAAAACAGAATAAATGCCGATTATTGTACAGAATAGACAAGGATATCGAATACAAATCTTATAAAATTGGGGAAAAACGGCTGTAATAACTTTGTTGAAAGTTCATGGAAACATAAAAAAAGTTGAAGAACTGAAGAATGCAAAACTATAGTGATTTTGTTAAATTTTTTTACATACCAATAATTCTTTTACTTCATCATATTTTTAAGTTTACATTCATTTAGTTTTTAGTGCTTAAATTTGTTTATTTAGAATTATTGAGTAAGTAATTAAATATTTTGTAAACTGTAACTGTTACCAATTTTTAATAAATAATTTAAATTAGGTACTATATTAAAACTAGTTTGTTTAATTCAAAAAGTTCCTTTTTAATTGGTAATTAATTGTATTTGTCTTTATTAAAAAACAAAGACATTTCACAAATACAAATGTAATAAAAACGGTTTTATTAATGACCAAAAAACTTAAATTATTAATAATAACATAATAATTCAATTGTATACTTTAAATTTATAGACAAATATCGTATAATTGTTTAAACAATTATTTTACGAGAAACAAAACTTTAAATAATTTTTTCAAATAATAAATAAATCTTAAATTTTATTAAACATTTCTTTTTTCTGAAAAAAATCATTAAAATTATTTAGATAATTTTGGTTTTTAAAGAGCTCTTAATATGTCTTATAAATCAACTACTTTTTTATAGGTACGAATAATTATTACTTTTTATAATTAAGTAAATTTTTTATTGTGAACTAATTTAAATAAAAAATATTAAAAATTATTTTGTTTGATTAATTACACCCAACTTCTGATTTTGAGAATTATAAAATAAAAAATATATAAATTTTTAAAAGATTAATGTTTAAAACTTTTAAATCTATTAGCTAGCAAAAATATATAAAATAATTTTTATGTGCGGGATGCCAATTTAAAAAATGATGAACATACAATATTTTGTTAATTTTTTCAAATCAAATATTTTTTTTACAAATGATCCAATTATGTAAAATAACATTACAAGATTATTTTCAAAAGAAATTATTTTTCCCACGACTTTAAAACTCATATTCCAAATAACAACTAAGGTACTGTTGCAAACAATATCATTTGTGTTTAAAAAAAACATTGTTCCCATAATTTTTTTAGATTTATACAATAAAACACACACAAATTATAATAAAAGCAATAAAAAGATAATTTTTTAGGAAGATGATTGTATGACAATATTGTTAATTTATGATTTAAACTTATGGGCGCCGCGGCTAGCTCGAACGAAGATAATTTCGAAGTACAATTTTCCACCACTGTTTTAAGCAATCAGCAATAACACGGCTTATGTAAGCTTTCAAGTGGTCATAAGTCCGTAAGTTATCAGCGCAAACTAGTACTTAAATTTTTTTTATTTATTGGGCACTGAGATTTGCTAAACATGAAAGGAGACTTTTTTTAAAGTTTATGCTTGCTAGAAAAAGTCAGTGGTTTTAGAGTCGCTATTATGAATAGATGACACCTTAAACCGTATGTCTGTAAACAGTCTATTAAAACCAAAATAAGTTAAAAATAAAAGAAAACAATATTTTGCAAAGGTACTCACTGAACGTGAGCAAATTTGTTAAAACAAACACCTCATGTAAGTACTAAACTAATAGTTGATATAACTTTAATATACGAAAAAATGCTTCTACCTATTTATTGTAGTAACTGCACATTTTTTTTTGGTTTTTTTTGGTTAGAAAAACATCACAGCACCCCCACAGTAAAAACTATATCTTAACTTAGTAACAAACTATATTTTCTGAACGACAGAAAAAAAGGGAATTAAAAAATATTAAAATTAAATCTAAATAAAAAGTTATTTTTTTTTTATTTTTTTTATTTAATTACATTAATATTTGTATTGATATTGTAACATTTTAGGAGAAGAAGTCCGGTTTGTTACCAATCCCTTAACAAGTGCATAATACTTGATTTTTGCGATAGCAGGTTTTTTTTGGTTGGGTATATTATTTGCATAATTTGTAATTTTAAGTAAAGCATTAAAAAATATTATATTTAATTTAATCATTATTTTAAATTAATTAAATCTTGTCTAAAAGTAAGAATAACGATGTCCTTATTAACATGGACAATAAGAGTTTTAAAATCCATGTCAATCTATCTCGTCTAATTCGGTAAAATAATATTTATTCTGTACCTCTTTATAAAATAAAAATTCATGCAAAACACCCAAGAAGCAAGTATTTTAGAAAAATTTTACGTTCCTTACTTCAAAAGCTCGGGAAATATGCACTTAAAAAACCTGCATACGAATATGCACAAAAAACACTTAAAATATGCTTTTATGCATTTATAAAAAACGCAGTAATCTTTGTATTGAAATTGTTTTATTAATTATATGCTAAAGTTACAAAAAATTGTAATTAAATTACTATAAAAAGCTAGGTACAGTGCAACAGAAGTAGCTTGGCGGGCGACTAGCCTCTAAAATAACAAATATTCGGCTAAATATATTTCACATTCGTAAACTTCTTCCTCCTATTGTACTTGAGACTCACGATTACTAAAAATTTCGTCGTCGCCGATCGGATCGTTATTCGAAAGTTTTCGTTGTTTGCAGATTTTGTGATCTCTCGCCCGCCAAGCTACTTCTGTTGCACTGTACCTACTTATTACTTATTATTGATTATTTTCTATTACCACTTAAAATATTATAACTTACACCTTGTACATTTATTTTATTTATTCATTATCTTATCATCATTAATCATCATTATATTTATTATTATTACATTTAAAACTTTATATTATTAAATGTTTTTTTAAATTTTTTATAAAAAACTGTGCCGTCTATCTGATAATAATTGTTTGTAAGCGAAAAAAGTTCTTTTTACTTCACTTTAAGTTAAGTATGCAACTTAAAATATTGTATAATTAAGGGGTTCTACCAATAAAATTAAATTATTTCCACATTTTTCCATTTTAATAATATTATTTATTTGAATTATTTTTTGATACCCCTTTTTTTTCTTTAACATCGTGCAGAATTTTTGATACAACTTTGGTTTCCCAAAGGTGTATAATTTTTTTATTTATTGAATTGATAATTTTCAATGCTTTGGTTCAACGAAATTATTCGCTTTTATAATTTTGTAATTGATTCAGCCATATTTATAAAATTGATTTGGATATGTTCTAAATGACTTTTTTTTTTCAAACGTTCAATAAATAGGCCATATATGTACTGAGCTGACTGCGGAAAACTTCAACTTTTTTACCAGCGGCAGTTCTACTTTTACTTTTTCCTCCGCCGTAGGGAAAAGTATACTATCGTGGCGGCTGTCACGTCAACGTCATGAGTTGTAATGTTAAATTAAAACTTGCAAAATGACATTTTTAATGCTGATTGATAACTATAATAGTTATTTATGTACCAAGGGCATAAATAGATGTTTATGCCCTGAGGGCGACGTTTTACAAACCTGAGGGCCTCTGGCCTGAGGGTTTGTAAGTCGCCCGAGGGTATACACATCTATTTATGCCCGCGGTACATACATAACTTTATGTCATACTAGTTCGTTATTGCAATCCAATCTCAATACAAATCAGTATTTTAAAAAATCCGGTTTAAATTAATAACATTGCCATTTTATCATAGTAGACACCATCGTTGCTAGGTGAATGTTGACAAACGTAAATGTCAGAAAAACAATAATTTTTATGTGTCAAAGTTAGAAGTCAACATGTACGAAGATTTTGGAATTCCTGACGAAATTATTGAAAAAGCAAAGAAAGCAACTGAAAATCTAATGCCAAAAAAGTCTAAAGAAGCTTACAACATGGAATACGAAAAATTATTAAATTGGATGCAAGAAAACTACGTAAAAGATGTTAATGAAACAGTGTTACTTGGATACTAAACATTTTCTTAGAGTTCCCTGTCCAAATATTCCATGGTAAAGAAGACTTTAAAAGTAAATAAAAATATTAACATTGCTAATTACTATAAGTTAATGGAATATTTGAAGCAAACTTCGAAAGGCTACAAACCAAAGAAGTCTAAAATTCTGTCTAGAGAAGATGTTTTAAAATTTATTCATAAGGCACCAAACGAGACGTTTTTAATAAACAAAGTTGCATTAATATTTGGAATATTTGGTGGATGTCGACGGCAAGAACTTGTGAACATATTAGTTACTCATGTAGAAGATGGAAAATCGGTTTTTGTGGTAAATGTACCAGAAACAAAGACCGATAAAAAAAGCATTTTTACCATTATAGATGAGGGTGAAATGAACAGATTAAAGCTAATAAGAGATTATATGTCACTACGGCCACGTGGTTGCTCAGAAAAAAGGCTTTTTCTGACCTATAGACAAGGTCGATGTACTGTACAGCCAGTAGGAAAAAACACGTTTGGAAAAATCCCGTCCATTATAGCGGAATATCTGGGTTTGAGAAATATACAGGTCATTGTATGCGTCGAACGTCAGCAACTCTTCTTCTTCTTCTTCCGGGTCTGGCGTTTCGGTGCAGAAATTTAAAACTCAAACTATGAAACATGAATCGTTTGCTGCAGGCAACTTAACTATCACCGGATCATTTCAGAACTGCCAATTATATGTTAATTCGTCAAAATAATGTTCATCGAATATTTACATATATTACTATATTCCGTTTGTAATTTCATTATTAAAGGTTATTAAATAAGTTATCCAAAAAAGTATTTCTCTTTAGGCCCGCACGGGCCATAAAGTACGACATTAGATAGTTGGTAACTAAGTAATAAAAACACAATAATGAACTAGTATGACATAAAATAAAAGATGTCACCGAGCCATTTTTGTTTTTAACCGTGTTACATATTTCGTGTTTATAACCAAATTTTTGCACTTTTGAAAAAAATAGTTTATTTTATTTAAAGAAGTGACTTTTCATGGCTTGCTTACATCGTTCGACGGATAAACTTAGCTCCATGAATTTTATATTTAATACGAAACCATCTAAAATTCTGTCGTTACAACTTCTGTTACTCTATTTAAAACGTGTGGTAAACAAGTAACGTGTATTAAATTTGGAAAACATATTTTTAAATTTTTTCCAGCTTTGATCAGGATCACTTAACAATAACAAAAAATTTTACTGCTGGTATCGGCTCAGGTAACAAAAGTTACTAAGAGATTCAGATATAACTTTTACTAATAGTTGTAAAAAAAATATTTCCTTGAACACATTTTAAAATGAATACACAATACCGATTCTTTTAAATTACAAAACTAAAAATGGTAACATAGAAACGTTCATTTCACAAGAAATTAAATATTTTTTCATAAGTAAGTCCATTTTTTTTTATTTAAAAAATTAAAAATATTCGTATTGTAACAAAGTGCTGATATATGTATATGGTGACATTTGGAAATTTTACATTAACATTTTTTTTTGTAAAATCAACAGGTCGATTGTGCTTTTAAAGAATCCTTAATTTTTAATAAAAGAACTTACGCTTAAGCGGGTCAAGTGGTAATCGGTATATGAGTTAAATTTGTTTTTCATCACTTTTGTTAAAACTGAAAGAAACGGCTTTTTATCGGATTTATTTGCCATTTATTGAAAATGAAGTAGTCAAAACAACACCCCTAAACCCACAGGTAGACAAAAATTTAAATTATTTAACCTCTTGACAGTAAAGAAGTAACAACAAATATTAATAAACTTGTATTAATTATATCTTAACATGTAAACATGGCTTGTGAAATTTACCATGGTTATTTGAAAAAATTGACAAACTTATACTCTAATTGTCATATTAGCGTTATCTGAAGAGGAGATGCATGCGATGGTTAATGTTATGCATGATGCCCTGAAAATCAAGGGGACGAAAATAAATGTGAGCAAAACGAAAGTAATGGTTTTTGAAAGAGAAGAAAGCATAACAAACTGTGGAGTTTCATTTGAGGGAGTAAAAGTGAAACAAGTAAATGAATTTGTGTACTTCAAAGTTTACTAGAGATGAAAAGTATGACAGTGACATTGAGCGAAGGGTGTTGGTAGGAAAACAAATAAATGGGGAACTGCATAGCGTTATGAATACCCAGAAAGTGTCAAAAAGGCACGTATGGCGGTGCATAGATGTGTGTTGGTTCCTACACTTATAAATGTTAGGTTTGGCAGAAGAAGCATGAAAATAGGATTTATGCTGCAGAGATGAGTAGTCTGAGAAGTATAACCGAATTGACTCGGTTGGATAAAGTAAAGAATAGTGAGATAAGAGAACGCTGTGGTGTAAAAGAAGATGTGGTTACAAAGATAGATAAAGGAATGCTTAGATGGTTTGGACATGTAGAAAGGATGGAAGAGGGAAGAATAACAAAACAAATTTATAAGGCGAGTGTGAATGGACAAGTCGGTAGAGGTTGACCTCGGAGAACATATCTCCATCAGATCAACATTGTTTTGAATAAAGGCCAGGTCAAGAGTACTAACAACCGACGAGCATGTATGAAAGCACTGATAAAAGAAGAGGAATCAAAAAATGTGTGTAAGAACCGTAGCAAGTGGAAGGAAGTGGTCTCTGCCTACCCCTATGGGAAAGAGGCGTGACTTTATGTATGTATGTATGTAATTGTTATACCTTCTGTCACTAGCATGTTTTTTATAATTAGAGTGAAAAATCTGTTGGTAAAATAAATCGAAATAATAAGTTTAAAAAATGTTTAATTAATCAAATGTTCAAATAATATAGGAATAAAGTCGATATTTTTTTAAAATTCCCTAAAACTACTATTCCGTAAAACTACTAAAAATTTTTTTAAATGTTTTTGGTATTTAAAGTAGGATTCACTACAATACCCTAAAATTGCAATATGTTTAACTTTCTATGAATTAAGATTAAGATATTAACTTTAACGCGTAAGAATAGTTGACACTTTTACTGGGATGCCTAACAGTAAAAATTCTTGTAGTATATTATTCATATCAGATATTTTAAAATCGTGGATAACGACAATTTAACTGATTTCAAAAAAATATGTAAAGGATTCTAATAAAACGAATTACTTTATCAACACATTGATAATGAGCTACTTTTTTGCAGTTTAATTTTTTACGAAGTTTGATTTTTATCATTTTAAGTCATTAATCGTCTTATTTTAAAAATAATTTAAGATAGCTTTTTTCATTAAAACAGAACAAAACATTTTTAGTATTATTGTAAAGGAAATAATTAAAATTTATAGTAAACGTTTTATTAAATTAATTTGTTTTAAAATTGATTTAATTGTCTGTTTTTGAATATTCTTGGGCAATTTATTTTATATAAATTATTGCAATTAAAAAATTTAAATATAAAAAACAAATGCTTCGCTTTCGGGCAATTATATATCGCATGCTCTAGATTTATAATAAAAAATTGCTCTTAAAATAATAATTAATATATTTAAAGTAAACGGCTATCTTTTTTGCTATGATTTAAACGTTAAAAAAGCATTATACATGTAACTAAGTGATATACATGATGGCACTGCGACATTATTCATGAAAAACATATTTATTTAAAAAAATTCCATACAAGACCGATTTTGTTTACAGGTAGGCATGCTGTTATATTCAATTTTTAGATAAAGGGATTATCGCTAAGGGGAGTCTAAATTTACTTTAATGGTAGACTTCAAAACAAGAATAATATGTATTCAATTTGGATTTTGTGACTTTTGTTGAAATTGTTGTAAACGTACAAATAAATCCTATGGAAATTCTTACAAATAAAATTCGGGGAATTCGAAAAATATAACCATGGGGGGGTGTGGTTAACAGAAGTTTTAATGCAGTTAACACCCCACCCCCAATCGTCCAGGTATACAAAAATTTAAATCATTTATTTTTTTGACTTTGAAGAAGTAACAACATATCTAAATATTTAAAAATGGCTCGTAAAGATTTACCATGGTATTTTGGAAAAATTGACAAGTATAATGGTATAGCTAAAGACAAGTGCAGTGAAGAAAAATCTTTGCATGCTACCGTCGGATTTGCGAACATCTCCCGTACTATGGAAAAGCTGATCAAAACTAGTAAGAAGGGAAATGTAATATCCAAAAAAGAAAAAGTAAAACAAAAACTGGAAGAATGCATTCAAAAATTGGTTCAAAAACAGAATAAATGCCGATTATTGTACAGAATAGACAAGGACATCGAATACAAATCTTATAAAATTGGGGCAAAAACGGCTGTTATAACTTTGTTGAAAGTTCATGGAAATATAAAAAAAGTTGAAGAACTGAAGAATGCAAAACTATAGTGATTTTGTTATATTTTTTTAAATAACATTAATTTTTTTACTTCATTATATTTTTTGTTTACATACATTTAGTTTATAGTGCTTTAATTTGTTTATTTAGAATAAAAATAGAAGTAAGTAATAAACTATTTTGTAAACTTGACTGTTACCAATTAATAATGAATAATTTAAATTAAGTACTTTATTAAAATAAGTTTGTTAAATTTAAAAAGTTCTTTTTTAATTGGTAATTAATTGTATTTTTTTTTTATTAAAACAAAATACATTTTACCAATACAAATGTCAAAAACGATTTTTTTAATAACCAAAAAACGTAAATTATTATTGTTAACATAATAATTTCATTGTATACTTTAAATTTATAGAAAAATATCTTATAATTGTACATATGATTATTTTACGAAAAACAAAATTTTTAATACCAAAATATTGTAACTTAATATTTAAATTATTTTTGCAAATGATAAATTTTATTAAAAATTTTTTTTTCTGAAAAAAGTCACTAAAATTATTTAGATATTTTTGGTTTTTAAAGAACTCTTAATACGTCTTATAAATTAACTACTTGTTTATAGCTAAGCATAATTATTACTTTTTATAATAAAGTAAAAATTTTATTGTGAACTAATTTAAATAAAAAATCATAAACATTTTTTTTTTTGATTAATTATACCCAACTTCTGATTTTAAGATTTTTATGTTCATTATTACAAGAGCTAGGAAAATATGCACTTTAAAAACTTGCATACAAATATACAAAAAAAAAAAGTTAAATTATGCTTTTATGTATTTATAAAAAACGCAGTAATCTTTGTATTGAAAGTATTTTATTTATTATATGCTAAAGTCACGAAAAGTATTAGTTATAATTACCATTAAGAGTACCTTTTTATTACTTATTATTGCTTATTTTCTATTACTACTTAACACATTATAACTTACACTATATACATTTATTTTATTTATTCATTATCCTATCATTATCAATCATTATTATATTTATTATTATTACAGTTAAAACTATATATTATTAAGTGTTTTTCTAAATTTTCTAAAAAAAACTGTGCCGTCTATCTGATAATAATTGTTTGTACACGAAAAAAGTTTTTTCTACTTCACATTAAGTTAAGAAAGCAAAATTAAAATATTGTATAATTAAGGATTCTACCAGTAAATATAAATTAACTTTACAATTTTCCATTGGAATAATATTAATTATTTGAATTATTTTTCGATAGTCCTCATTTTTTTTTAATAACGTACAAAATTTTTGCCCAAGGTGTTTAATTTTTGTATTTATTAAATTGATAATTTTTATTACTTTGGTTCAACGAAATTATTAATTTTTTTTATTTAATATTTAATTTAGCCATATTTACAAAATTGCTTTGTATGTGTACCAAATTAAAACTTGCAAAATGACTTTTTTAATGCTAATTGACAACTATAAAAAAAAAATGTCACCGAGTTATTTTTGTATTTAATTGTGTTACATATTTTGTGTTTATGACATAATTTTTGCGCGTTTGATATAAAATAGTGACAATAGTATATTTTATTGAAGAAGTGATTTTTCATGGCTTGCCTTCTATTCAACTCAGCTCCATGAATTTTATATTTGATTCGAGACTATTAACCATTGAAAATTCTATCATTTCAACTTCTGCTGCTCTATTTAAAGCGTGTGCTAAACAAGTAACATGTAATAAATTTGGAAAACATATTTTGTTCAGCTTTGATCAGCATCACTTTACAATAACAAAATTTTTACTGCTGGTATCGGCTCGGGTAAAACAAAGTTACCAAGAAATTCAGATATAACATTTACTATTGGTCGTGAAAAAAATATTTCCTGAAACACATTTTAAAATAAAAATACAATACCTATACTTTAAAATTATAAAACTAAAAATGGCAACATATATATGAACGTTCATTCCACAAGAAATTAAATATTTTTTTAAGTAATTCCACGAAATATTGTAAAAACCAATTGTTTAAAATTATTTTCTTGTTATTCACAAAAAAATATGATCTTAAAAAAATAATCATTATCTTTAAAGTAAACCGTAGTCCATTTTTTTTATTTTAAAATTAATAAAATATTATAATGATATATGTATATGGTGGCAGTTGGAAATTTTAAATTAACAATTTTTTTTTGTAAATCTTCCAACAGGTCGATTGTGTTTTTTAAGCAGACATGTCGTAATCCTTAATTTTTAATAAAAGGACTTGTGTTAATAGCATTAAAAGAAGGTACCTACTTTAATTCTAATTGTTTAAAATAAGACTTAGGTACATAAGTTAAATTTGTTTTTCATGACTAAATAAAATTCAGGGAATTCAAAAAATAATATTTATAGGGGGAGGTGACCAATGAAGATTCTTCTGTTGTCAAAACCACACCCCTAAACCCACAGGTAGACAGAAATTTAAATCATTTTACTTCTTGACTTTAAAGTAGTAACAACAAGTATAAATATAATTGTATTGATATATCTTAACATTTCAACATGGCTAGTAAAGATTTACCATGGTATTTTGGAAAAATTGACAAGTATAAAAGTATAGCTAAAGAAAAGTGCAGCGAAGACAAATCTTTGCGTAATACCGTCGAATTTGCAAACATATCTCGTACTATGGACAAGATGATCAAAACTAGTATGAAAGAAAATGTAACTTTAAAAAAAAAAAGAATTAATCAGAAACTGGAAGAATGCATTGGAAAATTGGTTCAAAAACATTATAAATGCCGAATATTGTACAAAATAGATAAGCATAGCAGTTACAAATCTTACGGGATTGGAGCAAACAAGGCTGTTATAAGTCTGTTAAAAGTTCATGGAAATATAAAAAAAATTGAGGAACTGAAGAATGCAAAACTATAGTGATTTTATGGTGAAGCGTTTTTAAAAACTAATAATGGTTTTATTTTATTAAAGTTTTTTATTTTACAAACGTTTAGGTTATAGTGCGTAAATGTTTTTTTTATACTTGTTTTTTTTTTTTAATTGTATAAGTTGTACAAATGGTTATTTTACATGAAACAAAATATTGTAACGTATTAATTAAATTATTTTTTCCAATACTAAATTACCTAAATATATTACAAAAATTTCTTTCTTTAAAAAAATTTGTTGAATTATTTTAATATTTTTGTTTCTTAAAGAACCCTTAATATGTCTAATTTTTTAATTACTTGTTTATAGCTAAAAATATTTATGACAAATTTTACAAATAAGTGAAATTATAAGTGTAGATTTGTTGTATTTTTACTAATATAAATAAAAAGTCTAAAAAGTATTATTTTGTATTTTATTTACACCAAACTTCTAATTTTAAGAATTATAAATTAAATAAATTTTAAAAGATAAATTTAAAAAAAAAAATTCCATCATTATTAATTATACCCAATTTATGATTCTGAAAATTATAAAATAATAAAAATACTAATAATAATAAATCATAGTGTAATAAACCGCCAATATAGATTAAGATTAACACTGCAATACAAAATATTATAAAGTAACTATAAAGGTTTTTAGAAAGTTTAAACGACTTTGAAAAATAATGTACCATTAAACTTTAATTTTATTATCAAATCTTTTTGAGACATTTAATATTAAACATGTAGGGTTTATTTATTTGGGTTTTTAATAAATATATTAAAAAAATATTTATTTTTTGTGAATATTGTAGTATTGTAGTGTTTTAATAATAATTTATATTTAAATCACTGCAACTTTAAATCTTCATTAAATGTATTTTAAATGTTAAATATTCATTTAAATTTTTTACCTTAGGTAACAAAAGTCTAATGTATTGGGTATAATTAACTTATTTGCCTATTAATTAAATGTGTAGAAAAGAGCGGAAAACAAATTTACTACGTAATAATAAATTATTGGAAATTTAAAAAAAATGTTTAAATATATCAATACAAAAAAGAAATATAGGTTTAGCTAAAACAAATGAAATAAAAGTTATTAAAATAGATTAAATAAATTAAAATATTAAATTTAATATTCGTTTTAAATACTTAAACAGGAACAAACTTAAGACACCCAAACTTATACTCTTATTGTTATACCTCCTGCCACTAGCAAGTTATTTATAATAAATGTGAAAAATTTGTTGGTAAAATACATTGAAATAATACGTCCAAAAAAATGTTTAATCAAATGTTCAAATATTACAGGAATGAGGTCGACGTTTTTTAAAATTCCCTAAAACTACTATTTCGTGAAACTACTAAAGTTTTTTTTTAATTTGTTTGGTATTTAAAGTAGGATCCACTACAATACTCTAATATTGCAATATGTGTAACCTGAATAAAATCACCGTGTCGATGTTGTTTGCAAAGGATTCAGTTTCTATAAATTAAGATTTTTACTTTAACACGTTAGAATAGTTAACAATTTTACAGGGATGCCTTATAGTAAAAATTCTTGCAGTACGTAAATCATATTAGATATTTTAAAAGCGTGGATAACGACAATTCAACTGATTTCACGTCTTAGACACTTTTGATCAATTATTATATGATAGTAAATGCTGTAATAAATTAATTTTGTTTTGGAAATGATTTAATTGTTTGTTTTTGAATATTACTAGGCAAGCTATTTTATTAAAAATATTTTAATTAAAAAAAATGCGGTTTAAATATAGAAAACGAATGCTTCTCTTATGGGCAATCATATATTGTATGCTCTAGATGTAGAATAAAAAGTTGCTCTAAAAATAATAATTAATATATTTAAAGTAAACAGCTGTCTATTTTGGTAATAATTTAAACGTTAATAAAACATTATACATGTAACAAAGTGATGTTATACATGGTGTCCTTACGACATTATTCAGGAAAAACATATTTATTTTAAAAAATTTCATACAGGACAGATTTTGTTTACAGGTAGGCATGCTGTTATCTTTAATTTTTGGATAGGGGGATTTTCGCTTAGGAGGGTCTAAATATACTTTAATTCTAAGCCTTTTAAACAAGAATAATATGTATTTCATGTGGATTTTACGACTTTTTTAAAATTGTATGGGAACAAATAAAACCTAGAGGATTATCCAAATAAAATTTATTTAATTCAAAAAAGTTTTTTATAGGGGCATGGTGTGACTAACAAAGTGTTAATGCAGTTAACAATCCACCTCCTAACGTTCAGGTACCTATACAAAAATTTAAATTATTTATTTTTATGACTTTAAAAAAGAAATAACATATCTTAATATTTAAAGATTGTAAGCTTGTAAGGATTTGTCATGGTACTTTAAAAAAATAGCTAATTATAGCTAAAGAAAAGAGCAGCGAAAAAAACATCTTTGCGTAATACCGTCGAATTTGCGATTATCCCCCGTATTATGGACCAAATAATAAAAAACGAAGAGTAATTTAAAAGAAGGAGTGAAACAAATAAATAACTTTGTGTATTTGGGTTCAAAGTTTACGAGAGATGGAAAGTATGACAGTGACATTGAGCGAAGGGTGTTGGCAGGAAGACAAATGAATGGGGAACTGCATATCTTTATGAATAGCCAAAATGTGTTAAAAAAGGCACGTCTGGCTGTGCATAAAGCTCTGTTGGTTTCTACACTTATGTATGGTAGTGAATGTTGGGTTTGGCAGAATAATCATGAAAATAGGATGAGTAGTCTGAGAATTGTATAGCCGGAGTGACTTGGTTGGATAAAGTAAAGAATAGTGAGATAAGAGAATGCTGTGGTGTAAAAGAAAATGTAGCTACAAAGATAGATAAAGGAATGCTTAGATGGTTTTGACACGTAGAAAGGTTGGATGAAAAAAGATTAAAGAAACAAATTTATAAGGCGAGTGTAAATGGACAAGTCGGTAGAGGTCGAACTCGGAGAACATATCATGATCAGATCAACATTGTTTTGAGAAAAGGCCAGGTCAGGAGTAGCAACAACCGACGACATGTATGAGAGTAATGATGAAAGTAGAGGAAGCAAAAGATGGGTGATAGAACCGTAGCAAGTGGAAGGAAGTGGTCTTTGCTTACCCCTATGGAAAAAAAGGCGTGACTTTATGTATGTATGTAATTTAAAAACTGGAAAAAAGCATTACCAAATTGGTTTAAAAACAAAATAAATACCAATTATTGTACAGTATAGATAAGGACATCGAATACAAATCTTATAAAATTGGGGCAAAAACGGAACGGCTTTGTTAAAAGTTCATGAAAATATAAAAAAAGTTAAGGATCTAAAATATGCGAGGCAATTAGTGATTTTGTTAGATGATTTAAAATACCAATAATTGTTTTATTCATGTTTTTGTGTTTTACATGTATTAAGTTTATAGTGCTTAAAGTGTTATTTTTATATTAAGAATTAATAAGAATGTAATTAAATATTCTGTAAACTGTAATTGTTTTTAATTTATGTTAAATAATTTAAAACCAGTTAGTCAAATTCAATTTTTTTTTTTTAATTGTTGAATAATTTTATTTGTCTTTATTAAATTAAAAACAAAACTAACAAATAAAAATATAAAATACGGTTTTTTTTTAAATGATAAACTAAACTGTGGAGATAATGCTACATTTCCAGCCATTGTTGAGCATACAGTACGAATCTTTTGTATTACTGCTATTTCAACATGGCGGCTGCGCTTGCGCTTGTTACACGATAAAAAGTCCTATGAAGCACAATTTTAAAGTACCATTTTTAACAACTTTTTTTAGCAACCAGCAATAACACGGCTTATGTTAGCTTTCAAGTGGTCTAAAGTCTGTAAGTTTTCAGCGCACACTAGCGACTAAAATTTTTTTCATTTATTGGTCATTAAGATTTCCTAAAAGGAAAGCATAATTTCTTTAAAGTTAAACAATAAAACACATACAAATTTTAGTTATAGCAATAAAAAGATAATATTTTAGACAGATAATTGCATGGCATTATTGTTAATTTATGATTTAAGCTTATGGGCGACGCGTATAGTTCGTATAAAGCACATCGAAGTGCAATTATCGACCACTTTTTTAAGCAATCAGCAATAACACGGCTTATGTTAGTTTCCAAGTGGTCTAAAGTCTGTAAGTTTTCAGCGCAAACTAGCGACTTGAAAAAATTTCATTCATTGGTCATTAAGATTTCCTAAACGAGACGCGAAAATGGGACTATTTTAGTAGTATATGCTTGTCGAAAAATTCAGCGGTTTTAGAGTCACTATTATGAATAGACAGCGCATAAACCGATTGACTGTTAAAATAAATTGAAAATAAAAAAAAGAGATATTTTTGTTAAGGTAACTAAACAAAGAAATATTTAATAAAAACAAACTTTATGTAGGTATATATATCGAATAGTTACTATAATTTACTGTAAGTAAGAATGCTCTTACGTATTTATTGTAGAATCTGCAAAGTCTTATTGGTTTTAGAAAAACACATACCACCCATATAGTAATACTATATTTTAACCGAGTAACAAAATCTACATTTCTTCCACGACCAAAAAATGTTAATTAAAAACTATTAAAATTAAATCCGAATAAAAAATAAGTTATTAAAATACTTTTATTTCATTGTATTAATATTATATTTATATTGTTTTTAGAAATACTAAGATAGCTCTATAGTTTCTTCTGTAAGAACCTTTGATTTCTTAGATACAGAATTTTCTTGTCCAGTTCAAATATGGATTGTTAATTCTGTACCTGGTTATAAAATGAAAATAAGTGCATAACACATAAAAAGCAAGTGTTTCAAAATCAATACTTTAACTTAAGAATAAGAATGTTTACAATCTATTGTAAGAAATTATTTTGGGGTTATTACATTTACTAATATTTGACAAGAAAATACTTTATACCAAATATTTTTAAAAATAAAAAATCAATAATACAAAACTAAAAATAAAAACATCCGAACGAAAATATTTTTGCATTGGTTAGCCAACAAAATATTGCTAAAACAAATTGTTTAAAATAGTTGTTGGGGTATTTATTTAAAATAAAAAATTGCTTTAAAATAATAAATATTTTTTAAAGCAAACGGTTGTTCATCTTTATTATCATTTATACATACATACCTACATATAGTCACGCTTTTTTCCGTAGGGGTAGGCAAAAACCACTTCCTTCCACTTGCTACGGTTCTTACACACATTTTTTGCTTCCTCTACTTTCATCAGTGCTCTTATGCATGCTTGTCGGTTGTTGGTACTCCTGACCTGGCCTTTTGTCAAAAAAATGTTAATTTGATCAAGATATGGTCGCCGAGGTCGACCTGTACCAACTATTCACACTCGCATTATAAATTTGTTTCGTCAATCTTTCATTATCCATCGTTTCCACGTGTCCAAACCATCTAAACATTCCTTTTTCTATCTTTGTAACCACATCTTCTTTTACACCACAGCGTTCTCTTATCCCACTATTTTTTACTTTATCCAACCGAATCACTTTGGCATTGATAAATTAATAAAATAATATTAATATAACAAAGTGCTAATATACATAATAATCCTCGGACATTTTTTAACATTTTTTTTTTCGTAAAACTCACTTTTAATTCTAAGCTTAAAAAACAAGAAAATTAGGAATTTTATTTATATTTTATGACATTCGATAGAATTGTTGTAAACGGCCTTTTGTCGGATTTTATTGACAAGTGTTAACTCCATTTTTAAGCAGGTAAAAAAAGTATGGATTAACCAAACAAAATTCGGTGAATTTAAGATAAATCATAAGGGGGGGTAGGGTGACTAACAGAAGTTTTAATGCAGTTAACACCCTACTCCTATTCGTTCAGGTAAACAAAAATTTAAATCATTTAACTTTTTGACTTTAAAGAAGTAACAACATATTTTATTATCGTTGTATTTATATATTTAAATATTTAAACATGAGTCGTAAAGATTTACCATGGTATTTTGGAAAAATTGACAAGTATAAAAGTATAGCTAAAGACAAGTGCAGTGAAGAAAAATCTCTACATGCTACCGTCGAATTTGCGAACATCTCCCGTACTATGGAAAAGCTGATCAAAACTAGTAAGAAGGGAAAAGTAATATCCAAAAAAGAAAGAGTAAATTAGAAGCTGGAAGAATGCATTAAAAAATTGGTTCAAAAACAGAATAAATGCTGATTATTGTACAGGATAGACAAAGACATCGAATACAAATCTTATAAAATTGGGGCAAAAACGGCTGTAATAACTTTGTTGAAAGTTCATGGAAATATAAAAAAAGTTGAGGAACTGAAGAATGCTAAACTATAGTGATTTTCGTAAATGTTTTTTAATACCAATAATTTTTTTACTTCATCATATTTTTGTGTTCACATACCTACATTTAGTTTATAGTGCTTAAAGTGTTTATTTAGAATTATTAAGTAAGTAATTAAATATTTTGAAACCGTAACTGTTACCAAGTTATAATAAATATTTAATTTACCTACTTTATTTAGATTTGTTTGTTAAATTTAAAGTTCTTTTTTAATTGCAAATTAATTTTATTTGTCTTTATTAAAAAAAGCACATTTCACAAAAAAAATGTGGAAAAACGGTTTTTTTAATAAACAAAAATCTTAAATTATTATTGATACCATAATAACTCAATTGTTTAATTTAAATTTATTGAAAAATATTATAATTGTATAAATGAATATTTTACGAGAAACAAAATTTTTAATACCAAAATATTGTAACTTATTATTTAATTTATTCCTTAAATAATAAATAAATCTTTAATTTTATTGAAAATTTTTTTTCCGAAAAAAATCACAATTATTTTGATATTTTTGGTTTTTAAATAACTCTCAATATGTCTAATTTATTAACTACTTGTTTATAGCTATGAATAATCATTACTTTTTATAATTAAGTAAAAAATTTATTGTAAATAAAATTTAAATAAAAAATCTTGAAAATTATTTTGTTTTATTAAAATCACACAATTTATGAACCAGGAAATTATAAAAATATTGTTATATTACTGATGATTATAAACTAGTGTATTGTATAAAATAAACCTTTTGATATCAACACTGCAAAAAAAAGTTATTGGGTAATCATAAAGATTTTTGAAAAGTTTTTAAAAATTTATGTTCTATAAAACTTTTATTCATCCATTATAATATTAATTTTTTTTGGGACATTTAATATTTAACGTGTACCCATTGATTTTTGTTTTTGATAGATAAACTAAATTGAACAAATATTTGTGTTGTTCTTATTATTAATATTAATATTTTAATCATATATATTTAAATTACTACGACTTTAAGCAATTATTAAATCAGTTAAAAATGTTTGTTATTCATTTAAATTTAATTAAGATAAAAAAAGTCTTAAATATTGTGCACAATAATTGTATTTGCCTATTATTGGTAAAGTGTGTAGAAAATAGCAAACTACAAATTTACCACAAAATGAATAAATTACTAGAAGAATTTTGAAATTCATATTTTAAAAAGTTTTAATAGAAGTAAAAAAAAATATACTCATGAATTTACCAATTGGAAAAATAGTTATTAAAACAGAATCAATAATTTGTATTTAATACTATTTAGGTAGCCCCTTAACAGGTAAAAACGAAACACCCAACATTATACTTTATTGTTATAGTTCTTGCCGCTATCAGGTTATTTATAAAAATATACCTGTAATCACAATCATGGATTTGTAAATTTTGAAAATAAACTTACCAATATCATTTTACCAAATAATAATATTTAAACATTTACCACTTTTTCTAGTGACTAAGGGCCCCATACAAGCAATAATAAGTAATGTTAGATTTTTAGTGATCTAAAGTCTGTAGTTTTTCTGTGCAAACTGGCGACTTTGAAAATTTTTATTTAGTGGACAATGAGATTCAACGGGACGCGAAATAGAAACTTGTTTCTTTAGTTAATGTTTGTCGAATTGCAATTAAAAATAGCCTGGCCTAAATCCACACAATAATGGTATATTCTAAAGGATTTATTTTCTCCACGACCAGAAAGTGTAAATTTAAATTTATTAAAATTAAATCCAAACAACAAGTTAGTGATTAAGATTTGTTTTTTATTGTATTGATATTTATATATATATATATATATATATATATATATATATATATATATATATATATACAAATATATTTAAAACGACTTAAATGAATTAAAATTGTTTTTAAAGCCTTTTGTTAGAATTAAGAAGAACGGCATTTTAATGAATTTGCCATTTATTCAAAATGTTATAACCATTTTTGTATAGATATACAAAAAGCATGGGATCATTTAAATAAAATTCAGGGAATTCAACAAAGATCATTTAAAGAGATAGGTGACTAATAAAGATTTTTCTGTATTTAAAACTATACCCTTAAACCAATAGGTATACAGAAATTTAAATCATTTAACATATTGACTTTAAAGAAGTAACAACAAGTATAAATATAATTGTAATGATATATCTTAACATTTAAACATGGCTAGTAAAGATTTACCATGGTATTTTGGAAAAATTGACAAGTATAAAAGTATAGCTAAAGAAAAGTGCAGCGAAGACAAATCTTTGCTTAATACCGTCGAATTTGCAAACATCTCTCGTACTATGGACAAGATAATCGAAACTAGTATGACAGAAAATGTAACTTAAAAAAAAAAGAATGAATCAGAAACTGGAAGAATGCATTAAAAAATTGGTTCAAAAATATTAAAAAAGCCGAATATTGTAAAAGATAGATAAGCATAGCAATTACAAATCTTATAGGATTGGAACAAACATGGCTGTTATAAGTCTGTTAAAAGTTTATGGAAATATAAAAAAAGTTGAGGAACTGAAGAATGAAAAACTATAGTGATGTTAATGGTGAAGTGTTTTTAAAAACTAATAATAGTTTTATTTTATTAAAGTTTTATATTTCACAAACGTTTAGGTCAGAGTGCCTAAAGGGTTTTTTTTACAATTATTGTTTTTTTTTAATATTTTTTAAAATATTTAATTAACATAATAAGTTAATTGTTATTTTTAAAATTAGGAATAAAATTTGTATAGATGTACAAATGGTTATTTTACATGAAACAAAATATTTAATATCAAAATATTGTAACTTATTAATTAAATTATTTTAGCCAGTAATATACTAATCTTAAGAATATTAAAATAAATTTTTTCTTTTAAAATATCATTTAAATTGTATAAATATTTTCAGTCCTGTTTGCGATAGCAGGTTTTTTTTGCTGTGGTATATTATTTGCATAATTCTCATTATTTTAATTTAATTAAGACTTGTCTATAAGTAATAATTACGATGTCTTTATTCATCGCCACCGAGAGTTTTAAGAACCATGTCAATCTATCTCGTCTAGTTCGGTAAGAAAATATTTATTCTGTAACTCTTTAAAAAATAAAAATTCATGCAAAACACCCAAGAAGCAAGTATTTTAGAAAATGTTTACATTCCTTATTTCAAGAGCTCGGGTAATGTGCATTTAAAAAAACCTGCATACAATATGCACAAAAAACAGTTAAAATATGCTTTTATGCATTTATAAAAAACGCAGTAATCTTTGTATTAAAAGTATTTTATTAAATATATGCTAAATTCACAAAAAATTGTAATTAAATTACTATAAAAAGCTAGGTACAGTGCAACAGAAGTAGCTTGGCGGGCGACTACCCTCTAAAATAACACCGTGCAGAATTTTTGATACACTTTGGTTTCCCCAAGGTGTATTTTTTTTTATTTATTGAATTGATAATTTTCAATGATTTGGTTCAACGAAATTATTCGCTTTTCTAATTTTGTAATTGATTCAGCCATATTTACAAAATTATTTGGATATGTTCCAAATGACTTTTTTTTTTCAAACGTACAATAAATAGGCCATAATTGTACTGAGCTGACTGCGGAAACATTCAACTTTTTCACCAGCGGCAGTTTTACTTTTACTTTTTCCTCCGCCGAAGGGAAAAGTATGCTATGGTGGCGGCTGTCAGTTAAAACGTCATGAGTTGTAATGTTAAATTAAAAGTTGCAAAATGACATTTTTAATGCTGAATAACAACTATAAAATAAGAGATGTCACCGAGCCATTTTTGTATATAACCGTGTTACATATTTCGTGTTTATGACCTAGTTTTTGCACGTTTAAAAAAAATAGTATATTTCATTTGAAGAAGTGACCTTTCATGGCTTGCTTAGTTCGTTCGGCGGGTAAACTAAGCTCCATGAATTTTATATTGGATACGAGACTATTGACCATTAGAAATTCTATCGTTACATCTTCTGCTACTTTATTTAAGGCGTGTACTTAATAAGTAACATGTGTTAAATTTGGAAAACATATTCTTAAATTTTTTCCAGCTTTTCTCAGCATCACTTAACAATAACAAAAATTTTACTGCTGGTATCGGCTCAGGTAAAAAAAGTTACTAAGATATTCAGATATAACATTTACTAATAGTCGTAAAAAAAATATTTCCTAGAACACATTTTAAAATGAAAACACAATACCATAATGACCCTGCGACATTATTCATGAAAAACATATTTTTTTAAACAAATTTCATGCATGACCGATTTTGTTTACAGGTAGGCATGCTGTTATCTTTAATTTTTAGTTAAGAGGATTATCGCCAAGTTGGGTCTAAATATACTTTAATGGTAGTCTTCAAAACAAGAATAATATGTATTCAATTTGGATTTTATGACTTTTGTTGTATACGTACAAATAAATCCTATGGAATTTATACAAATAAAATTCGGGGAAATGCAAAAAATATCACCATGGGGGGGGGGTTAACAAAAGCTTTAATGCAGTTAACACCTCACCACTACTCGTTCAGGTATACATTTTTTGACTTTAAAGAAGTACCAACATATCTAAATATTTAAAAATGGCTCGTAAAGATTTACCATGGTATTTTGGAAAAATTGACAAGTATAATGGTATAGCTAAAGACAAGTGCAGTGAAGAAAAATCTTTGCATGCTACCGTCGGATTTGCGAACATCTCCCGTCCTATGGAAAAGCTGATCAAAACTAGTAAAAAGGGAGATGTAATATCCAAAAAAGCAAGAGTTAATCGGAAACTAGAAGAATGCATAAAAAATATGTTTCAAAAACAGAATAAATGACGATTATTGTACAGGATAGATAAGGACATCGAATACAAATATTATAAAATTGGGGCAAAAACGGCTGTTATAACTTTGTTGAAAGTTCATGGAAAAAGTTGAAGAACTGAAGAATGCAAAGCTATAGTGATTTTGTTAAATTATTTTAAATAACCATAATTTTTTTACTTCATTATATTTTTGTGTTTACATACATTTAGTTTATAGTTCTTAAATTTGTTTATTTAGAATTAGAATAGAAGTAAGTTATAAAATATGTTGTAAACTTGACTGTTACCAATTTATAATAAATATTTTAAATTGAGTACTTTATTAAAACTAGTTTGTTAAATTTAAATAGTTCTTTTTTAATTGGTAATTAATTGTATTTGTTTTCATTAAAACAAAACACATTTCATATCGTATATGTGTAAAAATGATTATTTTGCGAGGAACAAAATTTTTAATACCAAAATATCGTAACTTATTTAAATTATTTTTGAAAATGATAAATAAATATTAAATTTTATTAAAAAAAAAGTCACTAAAATTATTTTAATATTTTTTTGTTTTTAATGAACTCTTAATACGCTTATAAATTAACTACTTGTTTATAGCTAAAGATAATTATTACTTTTTATAATTAAGTAAAATTTTTATTGTGAACTAATTTAAATAAAAAATCTTAAAAATTATTTTGTTTGATTAATTACACCCAACTTCTGATTTTAAGAATTATAAAAATTTATAAATGTTTAAATGATAATTGTTAAAAATTGCTTTTTTTGACAAATTTTAATTACACACAATTTATGAACCTGAAAAGTATAAAAATATTATTATATCACTAATGATTATGGACTATAGTGTAATATAACTTTTGATATCAACACTATAATAACAAAAATTATCATTTAATAAAACAGTTAGAAAAAATTAAGTTTAATTTATTTTTAATATTAAAAACTTTCAAACCTTTTAAGTGACAAAATATATAAATTAATTTGTATGAGCGGGATGCCAATTTAAAAAATGATGAACATAAAAAAGTTTTCTTAATTTTTTCAATAACAACTAATGTACCTACTGTTGCAAACAATTTCATTTGTGTTTAAAAGACACATTATTCCAATAATTTTTTAATGTTATACAATAAAACACATACAAATTGTTATAATAGCATTAAAAAGATAATTTTTTAGGAAGATAATTGTATGACAATATTGTTAATTTATGATTTAAGCTTATGGGCGCGGCGTCTAGCTCGAATGAAGCGCAATTTCGAAATACAATTTTCGACCACTTTTTAAGCAATCAGCAATAACACGATTTGTGTGGTCGTAAGTATGTTAGTTTTCAGCGCAAGCTAGCAATAATATTTGCTAAACGGGATGCGAAAAGGAGACTTTTGTTAAGTTTATGCTTGCTGGAAAAAAAGTCAGTGTTTTTGGAGTCGCTATTATGAATAGACGACGCCTTAAACCATATGTCTGTTAACAGTCTATTAAAACCAAGATAAGTAAAAAATAAAAGAAAACAATATTTTGCAAAGGTACTCACTAAACGTGAGCAAATTTATTAAAACAAACACTTAACTAATAGTTGATATAACTTTATTATAAGAAAGAATGCTTCTACATATTTATTGTAGTACCAGCACATTTTTTTTGGAAAGAAACACAGCATAGCACCCACACAGTAAAAACTATATTTTAAAAATATAACGTAATGTAATGACAACTTTTTTAGCAATCAGCAATAACACGGCTTATGTTAGCTTTCAAGTGGTCCAAAATCTGTAAGTTTTAGCGACTTAAAAAAATTTCATTTATTGATCATTAAAATTTCCTAAACAAGAATTATAATTTTTTTAGAGTTTAACAATAAAACACATACAAATTGTAATAATAGCAATAAAAAGATAATATTTTAGGAAGATCATTGTATGGCATTATTGTAAATTTATTATTTAAGCTTATGGGCGACGCCTATAGTTCGAATGAAGCACATCGAAGTACAATTATCGACCACTTTTTTAAGTAATCAGCAATAACAGGGCTTATATTAGCTTCCAAATGGTTTACACTAGAAATTATAGTGTATTAAACCACTGATATCGATTAAGATTAACACTGCAATACAAAATATTAGTAGGTTCCTATAATGGTTTTTAGAAAGTTCAAACGATTTTGAAAAATCATGTACTTTAAAAATCTCTTTGTAAATGTAAACTGACCTTAATTTTATTTGTTAATTATTTGTGTATACCTATTTTTTTAGCATTCAGCAATAACACGGCTTATGTTAGCTTTCAAGTGGTCTAAAGTCTGTAAGTTTTTAGCGCAAACTAGCGACTTTTCATTCATTTTCATAAATTGGTCATTAATATTTCCTAAACGGGACGCGAAAATGGGACTATTTTATTAGTATATGCTTGTCGAAAAATTCAGCTGTTTAAGATTAGCTATTATAAATAGACAGCGCATCAAACGGATTGACTGTTAAAATAAATTGAAACCAAAATAAGTTGAAAATAAAAAAAATATGATATTTTTGTAAGGGTAAATTAACGTAGGAATATTTAATAAAAACAAACTTTATGTAGGTATATAACGAATAGTTATTATAACTTAACTGCAAGTAAGAATGCTCTTAAGTATTTATTGTAGAATCTGCAAAGTCTTATTGGTTTGAGAAAAACACATACCACCCACATAATAATACTATATTTTAACCAAGTAACAAACACTACATTTCTTTCACGACCAAAAAATGTCAATTAAAAACTGTTAAAATTAAATCCGAATAAAAAATAAGTTATTAAAATACTTTTATTTCATTGTATTAGTATTATATTTATATTGTTGTTGGAACTAATGAAATACCTCTACAGATTCTTCTGTAAGAAACCTTTGATTTCTTATCTACAGAATTTTTCTCGTCCAGTTCAAATATGGATTATTAATTCTGTACCTGGTTAAAGAATAAAAATACCTGCACAACACATAAAAAGCAAGTGTTTTAAAATCAATACTTTAACTTAAGAGTAAGAATGTTTACAATCTATTACAAGAAATTATTTCGAAATTATTACATTCACTAATATTTGACAAGAGAATACTTTATACCAAAAAATTTAAAATAAAAAATCAATATTACAAAACTAAAAATGGAAACAGCCAAACGTAAATATTTTTGCATTAGTTAGCCAACAAATTATTGTTAAAACCAATTATCTAAAATGGTTGTTTGGGTATTTATTTAAAATAAAAATTTGTTTTAAAAATAATAAATATTTTTTAAAGCAAACGGTTGTTCATCTTTGTTATCATTTATACATACATACAGTCACGCCTTTTTCCCGTAGGGGTAGGAAGAGACAACTTCCTTCCACTTGCTACGGTTCTTACACACATCTTTTGCTTCCTCTACTTTTATCAGTGCTCTTATGCATGCTCGTCGGTTGTTGGTACTCTTGACCTGACCTTTCGTGAAAACAATGTTGATTTAATGGAGATATGTTCGCTGAGATCGACCTCTACCGACTTGTCAATTCACACATGCCTTATAAATTTGTTTCGTCAATCTTCCTTCATCCATCTTTTCTACGTGTCCAAACCATCTAAACATTCCTTTTTCTATCTTTGTAACCACATCTTCTTTTATACCACAGTGTTCTCTTATCTCGCTGTTTTTTACCTTATCCAACCGAATCACTTAGGCTATACTTCTCCTTTATAAATTAATAAAATATTATTAATGTAACAAAGTTCTAATATACATGATAAAATTCGGACATAATTTTACTTCTTTTATCCTGAAACTCACTCGGGTCGATTTTGTTCGTAAATTTTAACAAAGCTACTTCAGTTTAAGCGGGTATTTTAATCCTAAGCTTACTAAACATTAAAAATAGTTATTTAATTTATATTTTATTACTTCTGACAGAATTGTTGTAAACGTACTTTTGTCGGATTTTATTGACATTTATCGAAATTGTCAACTCTATTTTTGTGCAGGTAAAAAAAGTATGGTATTAACCAAACAAAATTCGGTAATTTTAAGATAATTCACTAAGAGGGTGGGGTGACTAACAGAAGTTTTAATGCAGTTAACACCCCACTCCTATTCGTTCAGGTAAACAAAAATTTATATCATTTAACTTTTTGACTTTAAAGAAGTAACAACATATTTTATTATCATTGTATTTATCTATATAAATATTTAAACATGAGTCGTGAAGATTTACCATGGTATTTTGGAAAAATTGAGAAGTATAAACGTATAGCTAAAGACAAGTGCAGTGAAGAAAAATCTCTACATGCTACCGTCGAATTTGCAAACATCTCCCGTACTATGGAAAAGCTGATCAAAACTAGTAAGAAGGGAGAAGTAATATCCAAAAAAGAAAGAGTAAATCAGAAGCTGGAAGAATGCATTAAAAAATTGGTTCAAAAACAGAATAAATGCCGATTATTGTACAGAATAGATAAGGACATCGAATACAAATCTTATAAAATTGGATCAAAAACGGCTGTAATAACTTTGTTGAAAGTTCATGGAAATATAAAAAAAGTTGAGGAACTGAAGAATGCTAAACTATAGTGATTTTGGTAAATGTTTTTAAGCACCAATATTTTTTTTACTTTATCATATTTTTGAGTTCACATACCTACATTTAGTTTATGGTGCTTAAAGTGTTTAATGTTTATTTGGAATTATTGAGTGAGTTATTATAGATTTTGTAGACTGTAACTGTTACCAATTTATAATAAATAATTTAAATTAACTACTTTATTAAAATTTGTTTGTTAAATTCAAAAAGTCCTTTTTAATTGCTAATTTATTTTATTTGTCTTTATTAAAAATTCACATTTCACAAAAAAAAATGTAGAAAAACTGTTTTTGTAATAAACAAAAAGCCTAATTTAATAATGATAACATAATAATTTAATTGTTTACTTTAAATTTATAGAAAAATATCGTATAATTGTACAAATGATTATTTCACGAGAAACAAAACTTTTAATACCAAAATATTGTAACTTATATTTAAATTATTCTTGCAAATAATAAATAAATCGTAAATTTTATTGAAAATTTTTTTTTCCGAAAAATATTACAATTATTTTGATATTTTTGGTTTTTAAAGAACTCTCAATAGGTCTAATTCATTAACTACTTGTTTATAGCTACAAATAATCATTACTTTTTATAAATACGTAAAATTTTTATTGTAAAGATGTTGTATTTGAACTAATTTTATTAAAAAATCTTAAAAATTATTTTGTTTAATTAAAATCACACAATTTATGAACCTGGAAATTATAAAAATATTGTTATATTACTGATGATTATAAACCATAGTGTATTGTATAATATACCTTTTGCTATCAACACTGCAAAAAAAAGTTATTTGGTATTCATAAAGATTAATGAAAAGTTCAATCGTTTTTAAAAATTAATGTACCATAAAACTTTTATTTATCCATTATAATATCAATTTTTTTTGGGACATTTAATATTTAACGTGTACCCATTGATTTTTGTTTTTGATAGATTAACTAAATTGAACAAATATTTGTGTTGTTCTTATTATTAATATTAATATTTTAATCATATATATTTAAATTACTACGACTTTAAGCAATTATTAAATCAGTTAAAAATGTTTGTTATTCATTTAAATTTAATTAAGATTAACAAAGTCTTGAATATTGTGCACAATAAATGTATTTTTCTATTATTAGTAAAGTGTGTAGAAAATAGCAAACTACAAATTTACCACAAAATAAATAAAATACTAAAAGAATTTTGAAATTCATATTTTAAAATGTATTAATAGAAGTATAAAAAAAACCAACCATTTTTTTACAATTATTGTTCTTTAATTGTTTCTAAAATAATTAATTAACATAACAAGTTAATTGTTATCTTTAAATTCATAAATAAATATTGTATACCCCTGGTATATCCGAAATTCTGATTTACACAAAGATCTAAAAATCGAAACGATTATAAAATACATCAAAAATTGACACAAAATCTTTTTCAAAAAAGCCGCTTCACATCCAAACGCGCTTATAAAATCAAATTTCTACTGTATACCAGGTCGTCAAAGTGGCAGACACAAAAATCCAAGAAGTAGAATTTTTTAATGTTTTTAATCACCTCAGCCCCCCTCCAAATAAAACTAATTAAACTAAAAACACAACACACACACAAAAAATTTTACATTCTAAACTACACAAGTGGTAAGATTGTCTCATAACAAGAGACAATAGCCCAAAATATCACACTCAAGAGTTTTTTAGTGGGTAACGTTAAACGGGCGTTCTATGAGTCCCACACTATTCAACGCGGAAACGCGCTCTTCTTAGGGCAGTTGAAGCGCAGAGTGTCTATAAAAGATTTTCCTCTTTTAAAACAAAAAATAAATAAATATTGTATAAGTTGTACAAATGGTTCTTTTACATAAAACGAGATTTTTAATACCAAAATATTTTAACTTATTAGTTAAATTATTTTTGCCAATAATAAACTAATCTTAAATATATTTAAAAATTTTCTTTCCTCAAAAATATCATACATTCATACATAAAGTCACGCCTTTTTCCCATAGGGGTAGGCAGAGACCACTTCCTTCCACTTGCTACGATTCTTACACACATCTTTTGCTTCCTCTACTTTCATCAGTGCTCTCATACATGCTTTTCGGTTGTTGGTACTCTTGACCTGGCGTTTCTTCAAAACAATGTTGATCTGATCGAGATATGTTCTACGAGGTCGACCTCTACCGACTTGTCCATTCACATTTGCCTTATAAATTTGTTTCGTCAGTCTTCCTTCTTCCATCCTTTCTACGTGTACAAACCATCTGAGCATTCCTTTATCTATCTTTGTGACCACATCTTCTTTTACACCACAGTGTTCTCTTATCTCGCTGTTTTTTACCTTATCCAACCGAATCACTTTGGCTATACTTCTCAGACTACTCATCTCCGCAGTATTAATCCTATGTTCATGCTTTTTCTGCCAAACCCAACATTCACTAGCATACATAAGTGTAAATATCATTTTAATTATATTATTATTTTTGGTCCTTAAAGAACCCTTAATATGTATGTTATGTATTAACTACTTATTTATAGCTTAATATAACTATTACTTATTACAGATAAGTGAAATTGTTAATGTAGATTTATTGTATTTTTACTAATTGAAATAAAAATTCTAAAAAATTATTATTTTTTATTTTAATTAAACAAAACTTTTAATTTTAGGAATTATAAAATTTATTAAATTTTAAAAGATAAATATTAAAAAAAAATTTATCTGTCATTAATTATACCAAATATACGATCCTGAAAATAATAAACGATAATATTACTGACAATAAATTATAGTGTAACAAACCGCTGATATAGATTAAGATTAACACTGGTTATTTTAAAGTTCATAGATAGATTAAAATATTTGTTTTTTCGTAAATATTGTGTATAGTTTTTTAAAAATAATTTATATTTAAATCACTGCCACAATAAATCTTTATTAAATTTATTATTAATGTTGATATTGATTTAAATTTGTATACGACAAAAAAAAGTCCGATATATTGGGCATAATAAACTAATTTGCATATTAATTAAATGTGTAGAAAAGAAGAGAATACGAATTTACTACATAATAATAAATTATTAGAAATTTAAAAAGAAATTTTTAAAATATATTAATACAAAAAACAAAAAATTTATATAGGTTTAGCTGTAGCAATTAAAATAAAGAGTATTAAAACTGAATTTAAAATTTGTTTTAAATACTTAAACAGGTAGAAACTTACTTAAGATTCACACCCAAACTTATACTCTTATTGTTATACCTCCAGTCACTACCATGTTATTTATAATTAATGTAAAAAATCTGGTGGTAAAATAAATCGAAATAATAAGTTCAAAAAATGTTTAATTAATCAAATGTTCAAATAATATAGGAAAAAGGATATTTGTTTTTTTAAAATTTCCTGAGTCCACTATTTCGTGAAACTACTAAAGTTTTTTTTTTAATTTTTTTGGTATTTAAAGTAGGATTAACTACAATATTCAATATGTGTAACCTGAATAGAATCAATGTGTTGAATTGCATTTATTTTGTTAGCAAAGGATTAAGTTTCTATAAATTGAGATATTAAGCTTAACGCATAAGAATGGTTGACAATTTTTTGGTTAATAAATTATGAAACATGAAACAAAGTGATGTTAACATAGTGGCCCTAGGACATTTTCTATGAAAAATATATTTATTTTAAAAAATTTCATACAGCACCGATTTTGTTTACAGGGAGGCATACTGTTATCTTTAATTTTTTAATAAAGGGATTTTTGCTGTAAATATGATGGTAGAAGATAGAAATAGCAATAAATAAAAGCAAATTGACTTAAAACCTCTTGTTCCGAACCTACCAATGCAGGTAGATACTTAATACAATGCCGGCGACATATTTACTTGTCATGCCGGTAAAAGAATTACCTTATTGACCAATTGAAATCCATTCTGTTGTATAGGTACAAATAAAATTCGGAGAATTTAAAAAGGATCACTATGGGGGGTGTGGTCAACAGAAGTTTTAATGCAGTTAACACCCCACCCCGTTCAGGTATACAAAAACTGAAATCATTTATTTTCTTGATTTTAAAGAAGTAACAACATATCCAAATATTTAAACATGGCTCGTGAAGATTTACCATGGTATTTTGGAAAAATTGACAAGTATAAAAGTATAGCTAAAGACAAGTGCAGTGAAGAAAAATCTTTGCATTCGACCGTCGGATTTGCAAACATCTCCCGTACTATGAACAAGATGATCAAAACTAGTAAGAAGGGAGATGTTATATCCAAAAAAGAAAGAGTAAATCAGAAACTGGAAGAATGCATTACAAAATTGGTTCAAAAACAAAACAAATGCAGATTATTGCACAGGATAAATAAGAACATCAAACGCAAATCTTATACAATTGGGACAAAAACGGCTGTAATAACTTTGTTAAAAGTTCATGAAAATATAAAGAAGGTTGAGGAACTAAAGAATGCAAAACTAAAGTGATTTTGTTAAATGTTTTTAAATACCAATAATTGTTTATTCTCTTATATTTTTGTGTTTTACATACACTTGTTTAAAGTGCTTAGGTGTTATGTGTATATTTAGAATTAATGAGTAAGTAATTAAATATTTTGTAAATTGTAACTGTTATCAATAATTGTTAAATAATTTAAAGTAAGTACTTTTTAAAATCAATTTGTTAGATATAAAAAGGTATTTATTTAATTGGTAATTGATTTTTTTGTCTATTTAAAAAGAGCACAAAATACAAATGTAGAAAAATATCATATAATTGTACAAATGATTATTTTACATAAAAAAAATTTTTATTACTAAAATATTGTAACATATTATTTAAATTATTTTTGCAATTTATAACTTAATCATAAATATAATTAAAAAAAAATTTTTTTACAAAAAATCATTTGAATATTTTTAATCTTTACAGAAACCCTTAATATTTCTACATTTTTAACTACTTGTTTATTAACTAATAAATAATTATTAAGTATGTATTATAATTAAGTAAAATTTTTAATGTGCATTTGTTGCATTTGAACTCATTAAAATAAAAAATATAAAAATTATTTTGTTTAATTTTAATTACATCCAACTTCTGATTGCAGGAATTATAAAATATTTTAAATTTTAAAAGATAAATGTTTATTATATATTATATATGTATATTTTTCTTTATGCTTTTATATTTGAATTATACTACATTTTTGATTTTGAAAATTATAAAAAAATTATGATAGTACTTATAATTATAAATAATAGTGTAATAAACCGCTGATATAGATTAAGATTAACGCTCCAATACCAAAAATATGCTAACTAACTATAAAGTTTTTTTAAAAATTATAAACTATTTTAAAGGTTAGGTTATATAAAAATTTCTACATTAATGTATACTGACTTTTATTTAGTAATTATAGCATTAAAATTTTTTGGGACATTTAATATTTAACATTATTTTGTATAAAACCAATTTATTTGTGTTTTTGATAGATAAATATATTTAAAAAAAATAATTGTATTCTTAAAATTATTGGGTACCTAAAATATTTTAAATTACTAAATCTTTTAATCGTCATCGAATTTGTGTAAAATGTTTTTTATGCATTTAAATTTGTTTAAAATTAGTAAAAAAATTCTTAAATATTGTGCACATAATATTTATTGGCCCATTGGTTAAGTGTGTAGAAAAGTGCAGAAAACAAATTTACAACATAATGGATAAATAACTAAAAGAATTTCGAAAGACATATTTTAAAATATATCAATAAAAGTAACAAAAAATAAATGTAGTTATGAATTTGAATAAACAATTATTAATAAATGAATCTAATAATTTGTTTTTAATACCATTTAGGTAAAAATTTAATAGGTACAAACTTAAGATTTACATCCAAAATTATACTCAATTGTTATACTTCCTGTCGCTAGCAGTTAATTTTTAATGTGGATACTCAGATATAGGGTCGGTGTGATAAGTACATCACAAATAAAAATACAAATTAACCGCGTAACAAATAAACTACTAGACAATGCATGTAGGTATGGTTGTAGCAATTAATACATACTTACATAAAGTCACGCCTTTTTCCCATAGGGGTAGGCAGATACCACTTCCTTCCACTTGCTTCTTCTTTTGCTTCCTCTACTTTCATCAGTGCTCTCATACATTCTCGTGGGTTGTTCGTACTCTTGACTTGGCCTTCCTTTAAAACAATGTTGATCTGATTGAGATATGTTCGCCGAGGTCGACCTCTACCATCTTGTCCATTCACACTCGCCTTATAAATTTGTTTTGTCAATCTTCCTTTATTCATCCTTTCTACGTGTCCAAACCATCTAAGCATTCCTTTATATATCTTAGTAACCACATCTTTTTTTACACCACAGCGTTCTCTTATTTAAAAAAATTATCCCTGAAAATTGAATTGAAAAAACACAACTTTGATGTCACACTTTTTTGAGCAACCCTGTAGACTCCAAAATAATTTCCTTTTGCAGTATTAATCAATATAGATATAATGAAATGGGGAAATTCCCGAAAAAATTATTGGTTTGGTTTACAGGGACCGTGTCGCCCCACCCTGTATGCACAATCATTGAAATATTGAATTTATTCCACTTGGTTGCTTTACACTGTATATTAATAAAATAAAGTGAGCTGACGTTGTTTTAGATTCATAATTATTCACCGACCTACGTCCATTCAGCGGATGCTTTAAAAAAAAAAGAAAAATGGCTTATTTGGCATTATTTAAAAATTAATGTTAAAGGAGATATTTTTTATAGTTGGATTTACCGAATTCGAATAATTACAGTTATTTCAGTGGGTTTAACAGTGTAATTATTCATTGGTATGTCAAAATATAAGACCGGATTATTTGTAAAGAAAACCGACTTTTATAGTTTAATACACTGTGACATTTACTTTGCGGCATAATTTAAACCCAACTAGCAATAAAAGAATTAATTTAGGGTTAAATTTTAGATTATTATACTTTTCATCTCTATAAACCTACTTCTTTTTTGGGTGATACATTTTAAGGTTCTATAACCTTCATTTTTGTTCACCTGGAACTATTACTGTTTTCACTATAGAGGTATATTAGAATTATTATAAAATCAATATTATCTGCTAAATTATTTCATTAATAAAATAATATATTTTTATGTTAAACACAAAAAAAATTATATAAAGACGTTTATTTAAAAAAATCAAAATTATTAAATTCACAAAAATACATATATTTTTCCAAAAATGTGCAAAACATTCCCCCTTCCAAATCGCGTTTCTCCTGATACAATTTTACCACCCCACCTCATCTCCCAGTTACCACTGCCGAAAGACTTTACAAGGGATGATAGAACCGTACCAAAGATAACTTGAAAATAGAAGAAACAATGTTTTGGAAATGATGTGCACGAAAGCCCCATCTTAGATTGACTGACCTCTATATAAGCTTATATCCTCCAGTCGCACCCAAGACAGAACCCATCTCCAGCTAATAGAAATTCTACTACTCGTATAAATATCGAATTGCGTTGAGTGTCTGTCGGTGGGTTGTAATCGATGCGATCGAAGACTGTTTAACGATGGGTGATATTTCATAAAATGTGATTCAATCACTGACACTAACAAAAAATAGCAAGTGCCTTAACTTTAAGAGTGTTAATGTTGGAATTTTAAAACACGTAAGAAATGTGAGGTTTTATTGTTCTTTATTGTCTTTTTTCTATTGTCAAATTTATTTTCAGTACTGTCATTGCTAGACATGCTAGTTAAAACTGTTAATGGTACGTTAGAACCATCGATATCATCTCGTTAGTGAAACTATCGATGTTAATATAGATTGGGTTCCACCATTATCCGATGAGTTTATTTTTTGGAAAGTATCACAATTTAATTACGGGTATAACAAAACATCGTGTGTTGGCTGTTGTATTTTAGAGATGATAATTCAAAAGTATCGATATTTAAGAAATTCATTTCGTCAATTTGACCGGTCTTAAAAATATTTATATAAGCGGTTTTTAAAAATATAATTTGATGTAAAATAATTATATATTATTATTGTTACTGTTTAAATAAATATTTCATGAATAATAATAAATTCAAGTCTATTACTTATACAGGGTGATTCATTAAGAATGGGCAATCTCTGAACTCTGAACACACCAAAATATGGCGATTGAGCTTAACATGCCTCATACAAATGTTGCAGGTTTACGAGATACAGGGTATTTAAAGTTGGAATTTTAATTTGAAATTTCCTAATAATTTTGTGATTTTAAGCAGCATCGTCTTAAAAATTGGCAACTTTATGTTTTTTGGCATAAAAAATACGAATTTTATGCTGAATTTAGCACTTTTTATACAGGGCGTTAGTTACACCCTGTTACTTAGGTTAATTACAACATATCTTTTTTGCCTAATGAGTTATGGATAAAATGACTAAAAAATCTAAAAGGCAGTTTAATTTTGAATAAAAAAGGTACTCCTGTTTATTTTATGTAACTCTATCAGTTTTTGAGTTATTTGCATTTTAACGCTAACAATAAAATTACTTCCCAATGCAGTAAAATTCATTGGAGGGAGATGTTCAGCCAAATAAACCTTGTTTATTTGTTTGGTTTGTTAGTGTTTAATATTGCGATTTTAAGTATATTCAAAGATTTTATTTAAAATTTATTTGATACAAGAAGCAATCTTTTCTTTATTCTCTGTCTTTTCTCGATTTTTAAATTCCAAAGTATAAAAACAATGTAAATTGTAAGTAATCACACAGCGGACGTGAACGTACTGACAATAATTAAAGTAGACGAGGCCAGTGGCGTCACCCATAAATAGTTATGCCTTAGAAAATATTTCTTTTGACTTCTTTCTAGTAGAGGAAAAGTAAAGTAAAGAAGTTTTGCAAGTAAATCAGTGACCTAACATTAACTAAATTTTGTACTGATGAGCATTTGTGGAGGGGATTAAGTCGTAGATAAAATTTTATTAATTATATTTTATATTTTTAAACATTTAAAAAAAAATTCCAGTCCCTTTCGAGATATGTCACGTTTAAAGGCAACGATTAAAGTCGAAGCTCACGTACTTCAAACGAAATTAAGTAAGTCGCTTAGGAACGTTTGATTATTACAATAGTAATATTGAGTTTGATATAAAATGTTGGAAATATTCACACTTTTAAATGAGCTACCATGTATATACATACTAACCTAAGTTTTATACAGTTGATGTACACGGTAAAATTATGATGGGTATTTACCTCAAATCTAGATGGTATTTACAAATTAAGTAAAAAGACAAGTGTTAACAATAAATAACTGTTAATACGGGGCCATACTAAAAGTTTAAAGAGAGCCAATTTTAAACAAGGATTAAATAACAGTGGAAGGATGGTATCAAAGAAAAAAATATATGAATAAATTGAGATTTACCAGACCTTTAAAATAAGGTATAATGGGGAGGGGGTGACGTTTATGACATAAAGGCTAAAAATTGTGCCCCTCAAGTTAAAATTTGACGTGTTGTCGCATTTCTGAAATATTAAGAGTGGCACCCTAAGGTTACGGAAAACCCTTGTTAGAATAAAAGGAGGAACGTTTTCCTAAATACTATATTAAACTAATTGAACATTACGACTAGATGTTTTATTTACAATGTTGAACTTGAACCGAGGAAGGCGAACTAAGCAGTTCGTGCATCGACCCGGTTATATCAAAATATAAAAACACACACTTCTTGCTCGACGATTCTTTGTTTCATAAATACAAATAATTCGTAAACAAATGCGTGTTGACATTGACATGTTCGTTGGGCTCAAAGAAATTCTTATGAACGGTCAACTGAGTTCGTTGGGCTTTCATTAACCCTATTTCCATGTTTTCTTGGATCAGGGCACTACAACACAGTGTTTATCAATACAGGTAAAAAGAGTACATGTAAGTATTGGAACAACGGTTATCAAAATAGAATATTATAATTGGTCATTAATACCATTTAGGTATAAAGTTAACAGATACACACTTATGATCGCATCCGAAATTATACCTTATTGATGCACTTTCTGTCGTTATCAGTTCATTAATAAAAGTTTACCTAAAACCACAACTATTGATTTGTACTTTTATAAACATGTCAAAAAATTATCAATTCGCTCCAAAATTAATAAAATAAACCTGTTGGTAAAATAAATAAAAAAATATGTTTAAAACATGTTTAATTAATTAAATATTCAAATGTTGTAGAAATGCAATCGATGCATTTTTAAAATCCCTTTAAAACAAGTATGTAAAATTCCTGAAGTTTCCTCTAACTTTTTGGTACTTAAAGTAGGATCCACTGCAACACTTTATGTGTTTTTTTAGCAACGGATCCACGAAAGTTTAGTCCTTTCCGACTTTTAAATGACGAATATTGACAATTCAACTGCTTTTACGACTTAAACACTTCTAATAAATTTAAAATATAAATAAATTATGGTTTAAAAAAACTAAAAAACACGTTTTTGAGTTAACCAAAGTAAAAAGAACTAAGAATAATTTTTTTTTTATTAAAAAAAATAAATTGCATCAACCATAAAGGTTATTAGCAACACATTAATATAATTAAAAAATTATAACAGTAACCCTATATTAAACTGTAAACGTTTATGGTTTTCAAAAACAGTAACACGTTACCGACATTGTTTATACTTAAAGCACTGGACAGAGTATTAGGTAAATTATACCTTTTCCTTGGTATTGTGTATTTAGTACAGTTTAACAATATATGTTTAATGGAGAGAACTGTATTGCAGGATTCACACATAGTAATCGGTTCCTGTTTCATTAGATATTCGTGTGTAATTCTCGTATGGCTCTCGAATAAAATTACTGACGAGAAAATTATTGTTACTGTTTTAAAAGCGTGGGGTGCTTTGATTCCGAAACGCAGAGTTAGTTTAAAAATGTGATACAAAGCACCCCACGCTTTTAGAACAGTGTCATTAATTTTTTCGTCAGTTATTTTATTTTTATTTTTAGTTTGATTAACTCTAAAAGCGTGTTTTTTAATTTTTTTAAACTATAATATCTTTTTAGCTTTTTAGTTTGGTTTTTTACTCACCCTCTTCCCATTCACCCCTCAGCACGTTGTTCACCAGTATATTGGTTTGGGTGAATTATATTATAACATTGGAATGCGCGCATGCGAAGTTCATGCACTAGTTTTATTTCTTTTACTCTCATGCAAAGGATTGCTAAAGAAATGTATGAATTCTGGCGAAACTAATCAGGATAATCAGATATTTTGATCGAATTGTCGTCGGTCTTTGACATGTGTGCGATATTTAAATTAAATATGATCGCTTAAAGTAAGGCAAAATCAAGGCCAAAGTCAGTTTCAAACAAAAATACAAGTGAAAGTAGTAAAAGCGTATTAAAAATACACCTGTTATACTGGATACATTGTTAATATAAAACTAATTTTATTTAAAAAAAATTTGATTTTATCATTGGTGTTTTTTAAAAATTAACACTATAATTTTATGCAACACAAAATACAATCTACCATTTGTATTACTGCAAATTGCTAGTGGCGCTATCTACTAGATAATAGACAAACTACTTATTTTGGAAAGTAGAAAACTGTCGCGTATTTTTGTTTTGCACTAGTTCTATATCTTTTACCTTCATGCAAAGGATCCCTATAAAAATTTATGAATCCTGGCCAAACTAATCAGAAAAATCGGACATTTTGATCGAATTATTGCATTGTCGTCGGTCTTTGACAATTGCTAATTTCCCCTAATTCTGCCGAATTTAACATTTTTTACATTTCACTTTTTTGTGAAATAGTCTTTTGAAATTCGACTCATGATTGAATTTATCTCATAAGTCTGTCTTTCATAACTCAAATAAGTTGCTTGAAGTAACTCAGTTTTTTTATGAAATAAACCGACAGACTTATCAAGAAAATTCAATCACTTGTGGTATTACTACTGATAAGCTACTTTTTTGCAATTTATATTTTCGCGAAGTTTGTCGTTTATTATTTTAAGTCTTTAATTGATTTATTTTAAATTTATTATTATTTTAAAAGGATTTTTACCATTAATTTTAAAACAGAACAGGACATTTGTGGCATTAATTATTGTAAAGATAATTTAAGTGGCTTTAAAAAGGTGTCCCACTTAACCCCCTTGCTATTTTAGATTTTAGTCGCCCTGCTAAGACAGATAACCCTTTATTAAAACATTTTAAATGAAAACATGTTTCCTTTGAACACCAAATAAACCTAAATTGGGTTTTTGGGGAATAAATTTTCGTGGAAAATTTACACTTTTTTAAATGGGCTACTATGTATACACACTTATTTATATTTTATAAAGTTAATGCATAAGTTTAAGTTATGATAGGCATTTACCTAAAATCTGAATGGTATTTAAGTGGGTTACAACGGCAGGAATTTAGACGCACTCAACCCTTTAATATTCCCTTAAATAGTTATACTACCCATATGTATTTAGGTTAAAGTTAAATGATCTTCTGGTAGAGATTTTATAAAATTATCAGAATAGTGTTATAAGCATATTGAATTAATTTTCACTCGATCATCAAAATGTCGAGACAGTATATTCAAAATCAATATTTAACGCTAAATTTGTTAACTTGTATAAAAGATATTTAAATTTATTTTGTAATTATTAGTTACCTATTTAAACAATCAATTTAAAAAAGAATTTTTTTGGCAAAAGTGAATTTTCGGGTTGCGTCAATTTAAATCCCAATAAATAATTTTGGTTAAATAATGTGAAGAGAAATTTAAATTTCTTGACAAGGACAATAAGACCATGATTAGATTCAAAAACATTTGTTACTTAATAAACATTTTTTTTCTGTTAAAAATTAAATTTAAAGTTAATTTTAGGGAAATTCCTGATGTAAGTTCTAAGGTTTGCAAATTTGAAAGTGGCATATACCAAAAAAACAGTAGTGAGTTAATGCAGCTTAAAATAAGGTAGACTCAAACATTAACAGTGCATTAACAATAAGGTACCACCTTATAATTATTAAGTAGAGTTTAAATTAATTCAGAAATGTATAACTTAATATATGTATGTCACAATAGGTTTGTTTCAAACTTTGTAATATAAATACAATGGTAATACTATAAAATCCAAAAGTAAAATGATGTTTTATGTCATTATCACAGTCATATCATCTTGTCAGATGTGTTGTGAACTCATTTTATTGTCAGTTGTTGCTGGTATTGGGCGAGGTATTACTGATATATAGTTTTTCGATTGCCTTCCTAACGTTGTTTCTCTATCTCATTCGATTAGAAGTCTGTTCGGAAGCCCTGCTGACGTTTAGATCAAGACTTAGTTAGATCCGCCCAGCGTGTAGAAGATCGACCACGTCGTCGACCAGTGGGGGGATGACCCTGTACAACTAGTTTTTCTATGTTGTTATTCCTGTGAATGTGTCCAAAAAATGTCACGGCACGCTTCAGTACTATGGAGAACAGGTGCTTTGGATCATTTATAATTGGGACGTTTGTTATAAGTGCCGTCTACGAAATCCGCAGTATTCTCCTTCAGCACCACATCTCGAAGGCATCTATACGATGGCGATAAGACTGTTTGGTAGTCCACGTCTCCGACGCGTACAGAAAGACGGAAAAATCAGTTTTATGTAAATGACCAAAAAACCCAAGTACTGTCAGCGACAGCTGATTATTATATATCCAATACGCATGCCAGTCCAAACAATTTCTACATTCGTTTACACATCGAAATTACCAATTAGAACGTTTCCGAGTTTAGTTGAAATGGAGAAATGGATTATACCATAAAATGTACAGTTTTTTTGTCTGAAACAAACCTGATGGGTACAAAAAATTATTTTTACCCAAAAAAATTAGGTTTATTTCTTGTTTTTTACTTTTAATTAACTTTTAATTGTTAAAGAATTTAATCTTCTTCTTCTTCAAGTTCCATGTACTCCTAGTACGTTGGTAACCAGTATTTGTAGCCTAATTTTATCTACTGCCGTACGGAAAAGTGTTCTGGTGCTGAGGCCATACCATTGTCTTAAGTTTTTGAGCCATGATGTTTTTCTGCCACCTTGGCTGCGGCGGCCCTCAATTTTGCCTTGTATAATATTTTGGAGAAGTGAATATTTTTCGTTTCGTAGCACGTGTCCGAAATACTCTAGCTTCCGTTTCTTTATTGTTGTTATTATTTCGGTTTCTTTGCCTAGTTGTTGTAGCACTTCCCGATTGGTTTTGAGTTCAGTCCATGAGATCTTCAACATTCTTCTATATGTCCACATTTCGAAAGCTTCCAGTCGTTTGCACATACTGTTGGTAAGTGTCCATTCCATATAAGAGTATACTGAATATATAGCAGCGGAGTATTCTTATTCGTAGTGTAATTGGGAGGTCTCGACTTGTCAGTACTTTTCTCATTTTGATGAATGCTGATCTGGATTGTTCTATTCTGCAGCGGATCTCTTGGCCATTATCATTTGACTCGTTTAGGTAACATCTTAGATATTTGTAGTGCTTCACTCTCTCTATAATGTCATTGCCAATTCGTCAATTTTGTTGGGTGTTGTTTGGGTTCTTACTGAAAACTAGCCATTTAGTTTTCTTTGTGTTGAGCTTGAGTCCCATTGATGAACTGTGGGTGACTACTGTGTTTAGCATGTCTTGTAAGTCGTTGAATTTAATACCCACTGGCTAAACAACAAAACTATTAACAATTTAGCTATAAATAAGATCAAACCATGTACTTACCTTTATTATATATAACACTACGGCCAATGGAATATTGCAGACTTTAAAGAATGTGAATTTAATAAAATATTAAGCGTAAGATTATTTTTTCGTTGAAAACTATAGAAACTATGATTTTTATTTATAAGGCACATCAAAGGATATTTTTCAAGAAAAAAATTTCTCCAAATTTATTTTGGTTGTTACGTGGAGTCCGGAAACACATCAGTTAAAATTTTACAAAAAAAATATTTCTTAAGCATGACTTTCATCATAAGCCTAAAGTTAGATTAGGATTGCATTCAAATATTTTAAAAAAATGTTCATAGTTAGATATTTAAAAATATGTGTGGAATCAAATTACTTTTTAAATTTTACTTTTATATTTATCGTTTGATAAATTAAATAAAAATGCAAATACCATTCCAGCAGTTATTTCAGGAAATTTGTAAAATGTGGATGAGTGGTTTTTTGGATTAAAGCCAATATCAAGAGAAGTAATTGCTACATATTCTCTACCGTTAGGATTATTGAATCATTTTATTTAAGTGCTTTTTAAAATACTAAATGATCAATGATTGGCGAATAAAAGATAAAATAAAATAACAGTTAATAAAGGAGTTTTTCTTTACTTAAAAAGGTACGTATTTTTTGTACGTTTATTTGTGTAAATTTTTGCAATATTAATATAAATAATAATAACCATTGTATTAAGAAGTCTATTTATGCTGATTTATTTAATTTTAATGTTTCACTGTACTTTTAAAATTTTTTATTACCATTTTGTATTAATTTAAAAACATTTTAAGTTCCATTTTTTTCCTCTATGGCATGAGCTGATGACTTAACCCACAAAAGAATCAGTGGCTAGACAAGTTGCAAGACCGATACCAAACGGGTCAGTAATATGGTAAACAAAAACTACGCAGGCCCAAAAACTCCCGGAGAAAACTCAAAGGCTAGCGTGCTTGAGACAATGATTCAATCAACTCGTATAGCACACTAAACAGTGGTTTTTTGTAAGCCTAATGGCGTCTCAATAATGACTTTTGGATTTTCTTTACTTTAGATACTGTAGTTTTGTTTTTTCTTTTAAAAATAGGCGTTAACGCTGGACAAAATTTTGTGATGAAACTTAAGAATCAAGAGCAATCTTGTTATCGGTCCACCCATCAAACGTACGACAGACATGATCGTCACGGGATTTTTATTAATGCACGATCTGGCTCTTGTAAGCTCTTAATCCAATATATTTCCGCAAAATTTTTCATAAAGTTGATGGACACAGCTCCAATTTGCTGTGCACAATGGCGAATCAAATTATTCGAGTCCCGCTTAACACCACAGAACTAAAAGTACTAGAAGGCCAATGTAAGGCTAAAAAATCCCTAAGATTCGATACCATCAGAGTGCTTCGTACACATGTAAGCATGCACATTTTAGGCAACATTGCCAATTATATGTTTTCAAACAAAAATCTGATTATTGTGCATTAGGATTTAATTCATATTACTTACTGATGATTACCAGCTGTACAAAATCATATAGAACTTCACAACAAAATCCGCAGAGTAACTAATACTAATCTAATTGGCTAACAACAAGAGATCCGCGTGATTTATTATGAAAGTTCTGATTTTCCACATCGAAATTATAAGTTCACCTGGCAACTCTGTAGGAATCACCATCTGTCAAGTTTTCTGACGTAGTCTTCAATCCGGAATCAGGTTCTTTTCCCTATGTTTACAGTTCTAGTAGTTGTTTGATTACCAATTAGTGATTTAGAGATTTATCGGAGATTTTGGTGGATTTTATTAGAATAATAGAAAGATTATTGAATTTGCTGGATTCCAGAAATCCACTGGGAAAATCCTACAAATCACCTATGAAGAAAGTTTTGCGGAATGATTTTTTTGAAAATGAATTGGAATATTTAAAAGATCTCAAACATACTGATGAACGACCAATATATGTTTTACAAAACAAAACTCCAATTTTGGGTTTCTCTATAACAATTAAATCAATTATAGGAATTTATGAAGAGTATATTGAAAGACAAGGTATACTTACATATATATCTTGTCATACAAATTTTACTAGGACCACCTTGAACTATTTTTCTGTTATCTCAGATATGTTCATCAATTTGAAATGCGACTATAGCTTATTATTTTATGAAATTTACAGTGGAAAAAATGGTTGGAACAATAATCCAACGGCTTTTCAATATATACATATATATATATATATATATATATATATATATATATATATATATATATATATATATATATATACTAGCTGACCCGGCAAACGTTATTTTGCCATATAAATAATTTCCTAGTAATTTCTAGTGTAGACAAAAAATAGCTTACTTATTGTAAGTATGTATGTATGTTAGAATGTGTATATTGTATGTATGTAAGAATGTTATTGTCGTTCTAATCTTCTGACTTCATTGCGTTCAGCTCGTGTATCTTCTGGCTCTTCTTGATGCAATTGCGCCATTCTGACACGTGCATCAGTATTTTGTTGTTGGATTTGTTCTTCTGTTCTTTCGGATCTGCTATTTCGCAAGTTTCGAGCTTTACTTGTACTGCGGCTCAAATCAGCCCCTTTGCGTTTTCTTGGCATTGCTCACCGTACAAAACATACATAAATAGAATTAATGAAATTATTTAATGATGAAAAATGTTAAAAGTATAATTAGGGCCAGGATTTTTGCCGCAGTTTTGAAATGATTAGTTTTAATTTATGAAATTATAACAAAAATATAAGTTTTATGGAAAAATTTTTCAAACAAAAGTAAAAAATTAAATTTTATGAATACATTGTCTCTTATAATTTTTTCATGCAACCAATATTTCCATTGACATTTCAAAATAAAGATTCATGATGATTGATTTTTTGGAAACTATGAAAATCTTAATTGTTCAATTACATTTTTTTAATAAAATTAAATTAAAATTACATTTTTATAAGATCAACAACATTTTCGATATAAATAAAAAAAAGTATACTTACAACACAAAATCCGTTGTTATTGGAAGCTCGTGTCACGTGTTGAGTACTTTGAGGTTATAAAATCACTTGATTAACTAATCGTGCAAAATACACTCAGAATTGATAATTTAATTATTATTGATAAAATAGGAATGATTAAAAGTTAATATGAGAGTTACACTGAGATAGCAAAATAATAATTGTCAACGTTACTACTACACTTGATGCATAAACAATAATGATGGCCGACAACTGTGTAGGGAGTGAGAAAGAAAGGAGACCGGCTTTGTTCTCATCCCTACTCCGTGCTGTTTACTGGGTCAGAAGTGACACCTGTAGACATCTGGCGGGGATAACTAATTAAATGACGATTGATCAGTTTTCGACCGGAAAGGAAAAATGATTAAATTACTAAAATGGCTATTAAAAAATAAGGGTTGATCGTAGAAGGGTGAAAATTGAGGATTGTATGTATTTTTGTATGTTGTATCATAAAAAAATAGAAATTAAAAATTTTGTCTAAAAAATAAAAAAAAAAGTTTAGGGGTGGACTACCCCTAACATTTAGGGGGATGAAAAATAGATGTTGGCCGATTCTCATAGATACCGGATAAGCACAAAAAATTTCATCCAAATCGGTCAAGCCGTTTCGGAGGAGTATGGTAACTAACATTGTGACACGAGAATTTTATATATTAGATATATATATATATATGGAAATTGTTTTGCATTGACTACATGATAATTCTGACCACATTATCACATATATTACATATCTCTCATAAAGAAATATAATATTGATACAAAGAAATTCCAAGGAATCATCAAATTCTTACCAACTCCATCAAAAAAGTAATCAAGTGTGAAGTGTGATTTCTGCATTAAAAGAAGAGAGAAAAGATCTTAATTATTTTAAATTATTGAACACAAAAATAAAGTCGACTTTTGTACTGGATTGATTAAGCCATTTGTAGATGTTGTGAAATCTTGTTTATTCGTTTTTAAAGTTTTTCCAAACTCCAGACTGAAAATGTAAGGTTAGAATTAAAGAGAAAAGAATTATTAAAATTAATACCTTTTTTACACTAATAGTTTTTGTACTTTAGGGATGTTGTATTTTTTAATAAATGTTCCTTTATTTTTTTACTGTGCTGTTTTGTTGACCTTTGACGAAACTAATAATGTTAATTTTTTGAAAAAATCCAATTATATTAAAAGATTTACCCATATGAATTTTAATATTTTTTGGGATAGTACGAGATATCTATTAGCTATATAAAGGGCGTTTTATAATTATTGGGACAATTTCTTGAAAAATGTCGATTCGAGATTTGCGGAGTAAATCTGGTGATAAAATTTTTCTGAGGCCGCCCCTGGCACTACTGTCTCTCTACTGCGTATGGTCACATGTGCACGATAAGCTACGGTAGGGCATGCTTATATAGCATGTCATTGGCCTTCTAGTTCTTTGAGTTCTGTGCTTAACACTAATCTCCACAGAAGCAATATCTTTTTTTTCCGGGGTAGGATAACGGGTTTTAGGACAAAATAAAACAAACTTCTTGCTCTTTTTAAATCGCCGACGTTTCGATCTTTATTTTAGATCTTTCTCAAGATTTTTTAATTCGTGGAAGTCTTAAGTCTTTGATAATGTAAAATTTCTGATATCTTATCCATCACAGAATCAGGGCAAACGTGTTTACAATTAACATTGAGCAAATGGATTAATCACATAAGAACCAAACAATATCAAAACGAATAACTGCTATTCCTTCAACAATAATAAAATCACATACGCACAAGATAGCACAAACAAACGGTTTTTTTTTTTCGACCTATGCCCACTATTCACCCCGAAAAATAATTGAGAAGGACATGAATCAGAATAAAAAGAAGCAATAACTTTTTTGGTGCGCCCTGTACGACGTGCGTGGTGCATGGTTAGTCAAATAACTTGTTCAGATGGACGATTATGTCGACCGTAAAATGGACGTGAACCATGATTTTCTAAGTAAATTTGCATAATTTGCAAGCGTTGATTCAGCGTCTATTTATAATGGTAACATAAATTCTCGGCAAAATTAAAATTAAATCAACGAAAAAAAAATAATTCATCAATTATTCGTATCGATTTACAATTATAAAAAAATTTGTTCTTTTTAAAAATAAAAGTTTTAGATAAATCATCGATTATTCCAAAAAACAGTCGCCATTACTTTCCCAGCTGAAGACACATTTTTTGCTTTTTTTTAAGGCCGATTCCCCCTTTGCAGTCCACTGTTTTAAGGGCGTATAATGGTGTATTCAAGTTTTATCTACAGTAATTAAAGAACCTCTACAGTGCTTAAGAACATTATAATTTAAGTAACATTTTGTCTAAACGTTTTGAAATCATTAAATCTTATGATGCATAACACGTGTTGCAAGTTAAACACGTTATAAAGTTTGTTTCTGTGGCTCTTGCTTGTAGTAGTGGTTTAAATAAGATTCAATAACTTTTTTAGTTACGTGTTGCTCTATCTTAACTAATACATCAATCTTTAAAAAATGTGTTGCTATGGATTCGATTTTTACTATTTGATTTTCTACATTTTTCTATAGGAAAGTAATGTATAATGTAGCAATGAGTATGATTGTGTTAAAATTTGTAACTTACGTAGGAGTCCCTATAGAAAATATTTCATCCTTTCTGAAAAAGATAGATAGATAATGTGATTTGTTACATATAAAAATTAAAAATAAATCATTAAAAATTATTAAGACTTTTTAAAATAATAACAGCAATCAAATGTAAAAATTATTTTTATAAATTTTTAACACCAAAATAAAAAATATAGGCGTAACAAATATAATAAAACATACAAATATTAATCGCCTACAATAATTTAAAAAAGGTAATGATAATGACTTTTACATTTTTTGTAGTAAACAGGTATTAAATACTTAATTTACATACATAAGTCATGCCTTTTTCCCATAGGGGTAGGCAGAGACCACTTCCTTCCACTTGCTACGGTTCGTACACACATCTTTTGCTTCCTCTACTTTCATCAGTGCTCTCATACATGCTCTTCGGTTGTTGGTACTCTTGACCTGGCCTTTTTCAAAACAACCTAATTTAACAAGTTGTTATTCAAAAAGTATACAAAATGGGCCAGAAGTTAGTTGTCAAAAATATAAATTACTATCAACAATTTTATGCATGCATATAGTTACGCATTTTTCCTGTAGGAATAGGCAGAGATCACTTCTTTCCACTTGCTACGGTTCTAATTCTTCTTCAACTTTCATCAGCGCTTTTATACGTTAAAATCGCTGCCCATACTTTTACGCTAGGAAAGTTTAACTTTGTTTTTATTACCAAATTGGGATTTCTAAAATTCACTTTGCCATTCACCTTAAAAGTCTTTTCGACGTTTTAAAGAACGGTTTTGTGAATGCTGGAATTGTGCACAACTCGCAGAATTCCATAGTCCGTATCATCTTCATGTGGGCTTTAAAGTAAAGTAGGCCTATATGATCTTAATTGCAGACTTTTTGAAGTCTTTGTACGCTTCATCTTCCTATTCCATAATACTTGGTCGCTTTTATTCGTGATTTAGTCGGTGATTGTATAAAACATTCGTGACAAACATTAAGATTAGATTAAGACATTTTTTGAAACCTACGTTGCTTAATGTAGAGATAAAATGTTTGGATACTTGTGTAGATTGCAGTAAAACACTTTTAAAACAAATTTGATATCAACACTATATTTAATTACACTTTACGAGAAATACACTGACTTGTGTATCTCCCATGAAAAAGGTTATATTATTACTACAAATGAAACTATTTCTTAACTTAATTAGAACTTATGTATATCTTACTAACAATTCTGTAACAACTCGATAAATAATTGTTTAATGACTACTACTTTATGATTGCCTTTTGGTACTGTTAAAAGGGTGTATATATTTAGTTGATATAGGTCGGTACGTGAGTACAGCGACTTACTTGTGTGTCTTATTACCATTTGCTGATATTCATTACATTCAAAGTGTATTTAATGAATTGTGGTTGACATTGTCCCTGTATGGGGTGAGCGGTAGTTCGATATGAGTACTATAATCACTTTTCGAGGATTCCACTGCTTGTGTCAGGATAAACGGAGCTTATGCCGACTGGTTTAATATCGAAAAAGGTGTTAGACAGGGATGTGTGCCTACATAGACAATTGCTTAAAAAAAAAGAGGGTGTATATGGATTAAGAACGAATGATTTAATTGTCAAATGCCTCCTTTACGCCGATGATCAGGTCATATTAGCGTCATCTGAAGAGAAGTTGCAGGTGATTGTTAATATTATGCACAATGTCCTAAAAATCAAAAGAATAAAAGTTAATGTAAGCAAGACAAACGTAATGGTTTTTTAAAGAGAAGAAAGCATGACCAACTGCGAGGTGTTGATTGAAGGAGAAAGAGTGAAACAAATAAATGAGTTTGTATACTTTGGTTCAAAGTTTATGAGAGACAAAAAGTATGATTGTAACATTGAGCGAACGATGTGGACAGGAAAACTAATTAATTGGACCCTGCATAGTTTTATAAGTAGCCAGAACGTATCAAAAAAGGCACGTCTGGCCGTGCATGCAGTAGTGCTGGTCACTACAATTCTGATGGTAGTGAATGTTGTATTAAGCAGAAGAAGCATAGAAATAAGATTAATGCTGCGGAGATTAATAGTCTGGGGAGTATAGCCAGAGTGACTCAGCTAAAAACAGTAAGGAATAGTGAGATAAGGGAACACTGTGGTATAAAATAAGATGTGGTTACAAAGATAGATAAAGAAATGCTTAGATGGTTTGGACACGTAGAAAGGATGGATAAAGGAAGATTGACGAAACAAATTTATAAGACGAGTGTGAATAGACAAGTCGGTAGAGGTCGACCTCGGCGAACATATTTTGATCATATCGACATTGTTTTAAAGAAAGGCCAGATCAAGAGTACCAACAACCGACGTGCATGCATGAGTGCAATGATGAATGTAGACGAAGCAAAAGATGTGTGTAAGAACCGTAGCAATTGGAAGGAAGTGGTCTCTGTCTTCCACTACGAAAAAAAGGCGTGACTATATGTATGTATGTAACTCTATAAGTGCCAGACTTTTAAAGGTTTACTTCAAATCCAAAAAAATATACAAGTGTTAACATGTTTCGACATTTCAGACAAACACCGTAATTTATCAACAAAATTAAAAATACAACTTACAGTGATTGCGACAGGAACCTGGATAGGGTCTTGTTGTGTCTTAGGCCGTCGAGAAACTCCATTGATGTAGAATAAAAGGTATAATATTGATGCACTTTTTACGAATATCACGTAAGTATTAAAACGAACACTTCAACTGAATATACACGAAAAGAATACCAAAAATATGTTTGTCAGCGAGCATTTTCTTAAACATTTTCCTGAAATAAAATTATCACGACTGTTTACCGGTGTCAAAAATGACCGAAAAACAACACACTGCCTCTTTAAGAAATAATTCATTTTCTTATTATTACACCAAATTATTCTAATAAAAAATACATTTTATTTAAAAATGTCAATCGCTTCTTTGTGAAGGTCAAACTAATATGCTTTTTTATATTAAGGTAAAAAAACCATAGGCGGCAAAAAGAATTACTGACTTTAGTCTGTAAAGGGTGTCCCGAAAATATATTTTAAAAAGGTTTATTAAAATAGATCAAAATAATCTTATTTCTTTGGATAGGCACATTTTTGTCGGTAATTTTAAAATATAAATAAACAGGAATTTCAAAAAAAAAATTTATTTTGCGAAACTAAATCTCAAAAAAAGATTTAATATTTAATAAGGTACGTGATGCTAATGTTACCCCCTTATAATTTGACAGGAATGTTTAAAAAATGGCGAAGGTTAGTTCTTTGCGAGTGCTCGGAATTAAAAACAATATTAATTTTTTATCTTTATCTTTACTTAAATTTGAGAAAAAAATTAAACATAACTTTACTCACTGACTTTAACTATCATATAGGTGTTTCTAGACAAAATAAGTAAAAAAAAACTTGTAAATCAAAAAAGGTACATTGGCATTAGTAAATAAAAAAACTTATCTGATCATTTCCAGCACAAAATGCCGGTTAATGGATTTGGCCGCAGGCCAATCAATCATGAACTTTGTGTTTGAAGATTTAACCGTATAATTTGTACATTAGAGTGATTCATTAGTCTGTCAAAGTTTCACAGATTTAAAGATAAAAGTACAAATTACGATCCACTATATTTCCAATACATAGTATTTATTCAATTACATTATAACAAATTCAAAGATTATTTTAATAGTCAAGAGATTTTAAATAATAAAAATAACAATTAAACAAAATGTTTTACTTGTAGGGTTCAAAAAGAGTAATTTTAAAGTATTATATGCGTTATGTGGTAATTGTTACCATTACCACAAACCTACTTGAAACTTCTGAAGAATCATAACATAAAATAGTATTGTTACGAAATTCACTTTTTTCTTGGGTTTGGTGATTTTAAACTCTTGATGCAGTAACAAAACAATCTTTATTCCAATACTTTTACACAATAAATTTTACTTTTATAAATCACTTAGATATTCAAGTAATTACAACTTTTACAACTATTTAAATTTCAAAACTCATGAACACTTTTAAAACTGTCTTTTTTCACGACCGCTGACCCTTTTATAATTCTAAACCATAATTCCAGATTATTTCACCTGTTTCACGAGAGTCCGGGAGGCAGTGTTCGAGACTTTGCTAGACTTAGGCGGCGCCCGACAAAGCCGTCATTAATAGGCACCCTAGTTGTGATCGATTCTCGGTCGCCAACAAATAACAGGGCCGGATGGTAACAGTATTTAAGTAATACAACCCTTTTAAAATTTATTGTTACTATTTTACTGAAATTCAGAACCCCATAAACTAAAAATAACAAAAAATAAAAATGATATTGACGCTTTGAAGCAGTGTTTTAGATTACATTAAGAAAATTAATGTCATATTAAATTTTTATTTACAAAGCCTTATTTTTCTAAATCTGCCTTTAAAAACTGAACTTAAAATAGAATCAGCTGTAATGACCTTAACAAAAAGCATACAAGAGGCAGCTTGGTATGCTACTACTGACTTTAACTCACAACCAAGAGGAAGTGACAGATCTCCGACGATTAAGCAAAAAATTGCAGAGAAAAGAAAGCTACGAAAAAACTGGCAACAAGCAAGAACGGAAGACAACAAGAAAAAACTTAACAAAGCAACAAAAGAGCTAAAAGAAATAATCCGTAAAGAACAAAACCACGGTATTCAAGAATACCTATAAAGCCTAACTCCAACTGAGGCAACAGATTATTTGCTTTGGAAAGCCACGAGAAAACTCAGTAGGTCCCAACCACATAACCCACCCGTTAAAAATGATGACAATAATTTGGCCAGGAACGATAAAGAGAAAGCTGTAGCTTTCGGCAAATACCTTAAAAACGTATTTAAGCCCTTTTCTTCTGCACTATCGACAGATAAAGAAAAAGTAATAACCGATTTTAAATGGATTTGCCCCATAACAAATTTACGGCTAAACAAGTAAAACGGACAAAGAAAGAAATCAATATTAAAAAAGCACCCGGGTTTGATTTAATCTCCGGAAGATCTTGCAAGAACTCTCGGATAAGTGCATAAAACTAATAACTTTTATATTTAATGCACTACTGTGTATAAACTACTACCCCAGCACTTGGAAAGTGGCACAAATCATCATGATTCTCAAACCCAGGAAAAAGCCAGAAGATGTCTCTTCCTACCGGCCTATAAGCCTTCTGCCTATGATTGCTAAAGTTTTTAAGAAGATGTATGTAAAAATACTGAATATAATAATAATAGACGAAAGGAAAATAATCCCAGAACATCAGTTTGGATTCCCTAATAAACACGGAACAATAGAGCAAGTGCGTAGGCTAGTCAACCACATAAACAAAGATCTAAACGCCAGAAGATATTGCTCGACCGCTTTCCTCGATATATCGCAAGCCTTTGACAAGGTATGGCACACAGGATTGCAACTCAAACTAAAAAAGCTTATACCTTATCCTCACTTCCAACTGTTAAAATCCTATCTGGCACATAGACACTTCTTGGTGAAACAAGAAATCGAATACAATGAGATACATCCCATATATTTAGGCGTTCCTTAAGGTAGCGTGTTTGGTCCAATATTATATCTCTTTTATACAGCAGAGCTCCCATCAACAAGAACTACTACGGTAGCAACATATGCAGACGACACTGCTATTCTAGCATCCCATACCGATCCAACTTCAGCTTCACGAAATCTTCAAACGAACCTAGATATCATTCAGCATTGGTTGAAAATATGACGCATTAAAGCAAATGAAACTAAGTCCATGCATGTAACATTTACATTACGTAGAGAAACGTGTCCTTCTGTAAATATCAACAACTGTCAACTTCCGCAAGTAGAAGATGTCAAATATCTCGGCATGCATTTGGACCGCCGCCTTACTTGGAAGAAACACATATTTTACGAGTCATTATCTACTAATCATAACAAACGCCTATTGCCAACCAGGCAGATTGCAGTATCCATTAGGAGCTTAAAAAAATGTACAAAGTTTAAACAGTAATAGAATAAATATGTATTGGAAAAAAATTTCTATACAAAAAATATAAAATTTTTAATATATTATTTGTGAATAATCTCTTTATTTTTTTGTACGTCAAAGATAATTTTTATATGGTGACAGAAATAAAAATAAAGTTCATCTCATTCGGACACCCTGTACATATTTAACTAAAGTTCTTTTTTAATCCAATTTTAGTAAAAAACCTAATGTAATAAAACTCTATACCTTTTTATGCTCCAAAAAAACTTTGTATTTGGATTTTCTTTTGGTCGTTTTTGTTAGGTTGTAGCAATATTATGTTTTCAATATTATTTTATTAGAAATCTTGTTTCGGTTAACCTTTTTTAATCAGATCTGTATCTTTTTTGTAGTTTTTGTATATTTGATGTCATGTAGATAGATATCTCTTTATATCTAGAACATGATAAAAATACATCAAGGCTGCTGTGATGATGTATATTCATATCATATCGGAAACGGAATAAATCAAGAAGTGATGGAATGAATGTTACCATGGTACCATGGTCAATTTTTCGAAAAAAGATTATAAAGGATTGTAGCCATATTTGCTGTTAATTTTTGTGATCACAGATAATTTATTACTGATTTTGAAATGAATTCAAGCGGCGAAGAAAGAAGAAAAAAGAAAGTGTTGTACTCCACCAGAAATAAGTAAAGCAGCTGAGGATGAGAAATTAAGTTTATTGCCAAGTAAATCTGAGAAAATAAACGACAAGGTGTATGAAGAATTCGTGAGGTGGTGCAAAGGAAAAAATGTAAAAAATAAGAACTACACAGAGACTGTACTTCTTGCCTATTTTCTGGAAAAATCTAAATATTGTAAGCCCTCTACCATGTGGTCATATTATTCCTTGCTGAAAGCTACTTTAAATGTACATGATAATATAGATATCAGTAGATACGCAAGATTGATAGCTTTTTTTAAACAAAAATCTGATGGTTATAAACCAAAGAAATCGAAGATTCTAAGCAGAAAAGAAATCGAGTTATTATTGAGGGAAGTACCAGACGATTTGTATCTTATGATGAAAGTAAGTTCTAATTTCATGTTTTTTTAATGTTCCGTATGTTATTCTGAGAATTTATTGCAGGTAGCACTGATTTTTGGTATTTGTGGAGCATGTCGCCGCGAAGAATTGGCAAATATCAGAGTGAACGACATTCAAGATTTCGAAACATTCTTACTCATAACTATACGAGAAACCAAAACGAAGATAGATCGAGTATTTACTGTAATCGATAAAGAACAGAAAGAACAGAAGTTATTTGGATATTTACAAAAAATATTCTTCCTTGCGAGATCAGAGTGATCAAAAGCGGTTATTTTTATATTAAAAAAATGGCAAGTGTACGAGACAGGTCATCGGAAAAAATACATTCGGTCAAATAATATTCAGAATAGCCGCTTACCTAGGTATTTCTAATGCGAAACAATATACTGGTCACTGCTTCAGACGTTCCTCAGCAACTATGTTAACAGATGCAGGCGAGGATATAATCAACATTAAAAGACATGCTGGGTGGAAGTCGACGACTGTTGCGGAAAGTTATTTTGAAAATTTAGTTGCAAATAAGCAGAAGATTGCTAAGAAAATTGTAGAAAATGATGAGCCTTCTACTAGTCATTGCAGACAATCTGAAAATATTGCTCACTACTCTGAAACACCAGATAATAACATGCATTCTCTTCAGACTTGTAGTAATGAGGAATCAGTTGAAATCAGTAACTCTCTGCAACAACAGAAAACAACAAATCCAAATATTTCCATAAATAACTGTTTTAATTGTATTATCAATATTAGGTTATAATTCATTTTTTAAATTAATTTATGTTCATTGTTTTCGTTATATTATTGTTAATAAAGTTTTGGGTTTGATTATATGATCCATCGGAATATAGATACTTAAAAAATATAAAATATATTTATGTATATACTCCTACATTTCTAAATAAAAAATATGGACAGTGTGTTGTCATTGGTAATAAGCTATTTAAAGTTGCCAAAAGACTGACGTCAAAAAAAAAATATTTTATTAATAAAACTTGTATATAAAAACCTATTTTTAATTATTGAACTACATAAGAAAATAAAATAAAAACAATGCACATTGGTCTATGATCCAATGTTTATGTCTAAGGGGATCACAATCAACAGATGTTTGTGGCATGTGTAAACTTTCTGTATTACGTTAGTATTGTAAAATGTTTAATATATTATAGTGAGGGGGTCGCTAGTTATTTACCTTTTTTTCTATTATTTTTAAGGTCGACACACCAAAAAGGCTTAGAAATGATGGTGTGTGTAGACTTTTAATTATAGCTAAGTCTGTCTGTTCTTGGGGATTGAAAAAATTTGGGTTGTGTAGAAAAAGTATCCAGGATTTTAATTTTATTGTTCATAAGGGTAAGTCAACAAAATTCATAATCAAAAGATTATGGGCTTGGGGCCGCTGTAGTGCTTAAATTGGTAAAAAGACTTGGTATCTGTAAGGGTTATGAATTATATTATGACAACTATTTTGCATCATACGATTTACCAAAAATAAAATCATTACAAAAATATATATTGGAAATGTTTTAAGAGTAGGTAGTTTTTCCAGTCCCCCTTTATTGTTAGACAAGCAAAAAATAGTTACCTAGAGGTTTTATCAATGAAGTTACAAGTTACCGAAGAGGAAAATGTGGTCATAGTTAAGAAGTCAAGACAGTCAGTTAGTAAAGTTAGATAACAAGGCATAGATATAGTACCTATATTTATTGAAGTAATTTAAATATCAATAATGATTTTTTGCAACTGATTAAAGCGTTTTTTCGATCTCATGAATTTCTTTAAAAATTTACTTAAAATAAATTTAATGTCTTTCATAAGCACTCCATAAAGTTAAAAACATAAAAAAATGTACCTACATAGAAACCAAAAACTGCTTAGTTTAAATTTTAAACTTTAAGCATTTTTCTAAGTTACAAATGTAAAATAGTACATAATAATATATATAAGAAACTGTATTTAAATAAACTTTGTTAATAAGATTTAGTTTTGACGTCGTTTTTGCAACTTGAATCTTTTTCTTAAATATTTGTTCTTTGTACATTTATAACAAATGCAATTTATAATAGTAATTACTGCAGATTTTGTAAATATTAATACCTTACCGTATTAATTTCTATGAAAGTACTTCATTTAAATTACCCACTTCTTATTATTGTTATGATTGCCTATTAAAATGTTTTTTTATAATAGTAATATGCTCATCTCTGAATGTTGTTAAAATGCTACCCAAAAGTACAGCGCGCAGATTTCCGGGAATACAAATAAATAAATGTTTTTTACATTATTAAAAGTTTTGAATGTTTGGAATACAAGATTAACATTATTAGTAAGTAAGCTATGAAAATGACAACTATTACGTTTGATAATGACAATTCTTTAATAAAAATGATTTACAAAAGATGAGAATATTAATTTGTGTACATAAAATTTTCCGGCTAAGTATGTTTAATGCTTGATTTGTTAAATATTTAAAAATAAACAGGAATTGTAGGTCAATGAAATTTAAAGCATAAACCTATAAATCACAAAGCTAAGAGTTCAATTATACGTATGTGGTAATTTTATATTAGAAACACTTTAAAACACTTTTTTACAACTAATAAAATTTAAGGTTAGGATGGGAATCAGGTGGTTATTATTTTGTAAAGACATACCAGTATTATTAAGAAAATGAAAATAATTTTTTAAGAGAAAAAGTGTTCATAATGTAGACTTAGCAGTAGGTAGTGTTATCATTTTGCTGTGAATGATTTTGATCAATTATCTCAGTGAAAATACTTGAGTTAACCAAATGGTAACGTAATAAAAATTTGTATAAAATTAAAAGCATTTTTAAAACATTACTTGTATAAAAAATTAATAAAGAGGTGTCATTAAAAATTTTAAAACATTTTATCAACAAAAATATTTTTGAAAATTTTAAAATGCAATGCTATGATGTAACGCCATCAGAAAATCATCAAGCGTTATTGTTGCCCCGCTGCACGAATATATTATTATTTATATATAGCGTCCTACGCCTTCCGGTTCTCAGCCTTCAGCGTCTTCTATCTTCCCAATCTCCTGGATGCAAATCTCTTTCCGACATACCCAGACGGTATTCCAAATGAACTTCGTAAATACGGCGGGCAAATCCTGAAACAGCAGCTAACAGCCATCATTCGCCAAATCCTATTACATCAAAAAACTCCGGGCGAATGGTGCCAAGTACCACAATCTTATTGTTTAAAAAAGGAGACGAAAAGATACCCGCAAACTACTGAGGCATAAACCTTCTAAATACAACTTTAAAGCTAGTAACAAAGATTATAATAAATAAAATAAATGAACTCACCACATTGGGCGTTCAACAACAAAGATTCAGATCAGGAAGATCTTGTACAAATGCGGTATTTGTCCTGCGACACATAACTGAAAAATCCATCGACTATAACAAACCATCCTGTGTTTTATAGACCTGGAAAAGGCGTTTGACCGAATACAACTGGAGGACGTGGTACACCTTCTATACAACAGGCAAATCCCATACAACATCATAAAAACCATCAAAAATATTTACCAGAGAAACAAAATAAAAGCCAAAATTAATGGTAAAACTACCAAAGAAATTCCTGTATTTGACAATGAGATTCCCTTAGCCCCTTATTGTTCAACATCGTGATGGACGAAATAATAAAAAGCACTCGTAACCTGAAAGGGTATAAAATGGGGAACAAAGACGTCAAAATCCTATGCTATGCCAATGATGCAGTTCTGATTGCATAAAACGAAGATGACCTACAAATATTACGATACAAATTCAGCACAACGGCAAAAAGTCTAAAAAGGAAGATATCTGCAGCAAAGACGAAATGCATGACCACCTCAAAAACACCTATCAGATGCAAACTGGTTGTGGATGATAAAATTATACAACAGGAAATAAAATTTAAATACCTAGGCATAGAAATATCAGGATACGGTGACATCGAGGTGGAGGTAAGAAACTAAGCGGCAAAAGCAGCGCGAACCTCAGCTTACCTGAACGATAAAATCCTCCGAAAATTATATATCGGAATCGAGACCAAATCCCAAATCTACAAGGCGGTCATCCGACCTATATTAACAACCACAGCGGAAACTAGACCAGATACATCGAACACAAAGAGAATATTAGAAACCACCGAAATGAAAATAGTACGCAGGATCGCTGGAAAAACACTATTTGACAGGGAGAGAAGCAAGGACATTAGAAGAACATGTAAAATCGACAACGTAAATGAATGGATACTGGAAAGAAAGACAGAGTGAAACGAACACATAGACCGAATAAATGACGACAGAATGGTCAAAATAACTAGAGACAAGTCGCCCTTAGGGCGCCGAAGCGATGGAAGACCCCTCAAGAGATGGAGTGACAACCTTTCTAACAATTGAACGGTAGAGGGTACGAAGAAAAAAGCAAATTTCTTACATTAAAGAGTGAAGAAGAAGAAGAAGACATAGATCTTTGTATTCCACGTGGTTTTTGGTCTACCTCTGCGTCGTCTTTCGGTAGGTATTAGTTTTGGGAGCCGTTCATCTGTAATTCTCTCTACATGGCCATACCATGTTAACTGCCTTTGTTGAATGTCGTCAACAATCGTTTGTTCCACCTTCATAATTTCTCTTATTCTAGAATTCGATATTCTTTCCATTCTTGATTTCCCGGCCGCTTTTCGCCAGATATCCATCTATAAAGCTAAATGACGCCTCTCTAGGGTTCTCCTCATTTGCCATTATTATTATTATCATTATTTATTATTATTTTTTTCCTCCTTTTTTTAAGTCTGTAGAATGGGTCACTTAAGTTTTAAAATAGTATTTTATTAAATATACGTTTAATTAAGGTAACGTAGTAATATTTTCGATTTGATTAACCTTTAAATTAACCAAAATGACATTTTAAAGGGTAAGATAGGAACCTTTGTAAATAAGATTAATGATAGTATTCGTGTTAATGCTTTGTTAAAACCGAATAGTTTCTATGATAAATTGGACATAACCCGCTTTCATAGTTGGAATCTCGGTATATACCTCTAATGTGGAAAAAGCTTTAAATTTATATACCAAAACATTTTCATCACTGTGTCATGATGATGTTCAACTGCTTTCATATAAAAGCTGTATACTGTTATTATTAAAAATAACAATGTTGCTTACTAAATATACAGGGTGTGGCGCGAAAAGTTTTGATTAAAAGTAATGGCGGATACAGTTATGTTAAAAATCTGAAATTACAAAGCTGTAGCTTTTAATGACGCTGAAATCAAACCTGAATGTGGCTCTTCCGGTTATACCGGAAGTAGACGTCAACTTTGTTATTTTAAAAAAAAAACCTAATATTTTTTATTTTATCGAATTCTACATGAAATTTTAGATAAAATTTGTGCACAACGTTTTGTACCAAAATTTTTCGAGATATTCGATTTTTTTTTAAATTCTGAAAAAATCCTAGTCCACATTAAATAAAGGTATTACCATTAATAACGAAGCTAGTAACGTAAAATTGAAACCAATAAACAACAAGCGTTTGTCCGTTAACTCCATACAACCAACCCATTGATAATTCAACAGGGTATTTTAAACTTAGCCGCCAACATGCACAATTTAAATCATTTATAATTTGCTTACTTTAAATAGAACACCCTGTATTTTATTACATTTTCCGCAGTATTTTTTTAAGCCAACTCGTTTGGTATCGGTATTTTCTATACCAAAATCCAACCATTTTTGAGATATTTCATTATCTTAGTTAAAACATAACACTACTTAATTCTTTTAACATTAGTAAAGGGTAGGCCTTGGCTGTCAAAATTTGATAGAACGTTAATTGGTTATGTTGTTTTGACAGTTTTTTTTATCAGTTTGTATTTTATAGTAACTAATGGCAAATGTATGATTTATTGATGATTATTTTTTAAATCTTATTATTATTTGCGGCGATTGTAATAGAACTGTAGAATGGACTTGCCGTGTTTTTGCAGAAAAATATCCAAATCGACCAAATGTGACTGGTGATATTGTAAGAAAATTGCTTAAAATTTAAGACAAAAATTAATAAAAATAAACCACTAGTGAAGAGTGACATAAAGGAAATTGATGTTTTGGGTTATTTTAGGGCCTCTCCAAACGCCTTCATCAAAGATTTTGAGAGAGATCTTACTTTGTCGACGACAATAATTTATCGCATTTTAAAAAAACAAATAAAAACTATTTTCATATCATTTGGTGCAACACTTATAATTGGGTGATCTTCCTCGAGGGGTACAATTAACTGAATGGATTTTAATGAAGATCTAAGAGGATAAAAACTTCCTAAAAAAAGTTATATGGTGTGATGAAGCAAAGTTTAGCAAAACTGAATTTTTTAATCGACATAATTCTCATTTTTGGTCTTATAAAAATCTACGTGTTAGTAGAGAACGGCTTTAGCTTGGTATCAGCAAAATGGAGCACCTCCTTATAACTTTGGGCCTGTTGCTCAGCATCTTGACAACATGTTTGATGACAGACGGATTGCCAATCAGGATCCGTTTTGTTGGCCAGCTCGCTCTTCTGACTAGGTTCCGTTAGATTTTGGTATTTGGGGTTACATTAAAAATCAGGTATTTTCCAAAGATATGATACAGAGATTCTTACTTGCTTTTAACTCTCCAACATCCGACCATATTTTCAGAATTACTAGACAAAACTTAATGAAAAGGATTCATGAATGTTTAGAAGTAGATGGTACTAATTTTGAACATTTATTATAAAACTTTATTTGTTTAATATTAGGTTAGGTTAGGTAAGTTATTTTTGTTTGTAAGTTATATTAAGTTAATACAAAATACCTAGCTAACGTTTTTAATGATATTCACAATTAATAATCCTTTCATTTTATTGGTTACTTTTTAGAATTAATAACATAAAAAAATAATAAAATAACACCTTAAATAATAAAAATCATGGCCTACCCTTTACAAATGTTGAAATAATTAAGTGTTATGTTTTAACTAAGATAATAAAACAACTCAAAAGTGGTTGGATTTAGGTATAGGTACTACCGATACCAAACGAATTAGCTTAAAAAAACAGCGGAAAATGTAATAAAATATATGGTGTTTTATTTAAGGTAAACAACTTATAAATAATTTAAATTGTGCATGTTGGCGGCTACGTTTAAGCACCCTTTATGAAATATCAATAAGTTGGACATATAGAGTAAACGGAAAAGCGCTTGTTGTTTTTTGGTTTCAATTTCACGTCACAAGCTTCGTTATTAATAAAGATATCGTTATTCAATATGGTCTGGGATTTTTGGTATTTATCTAAAATGTCATGTGGAATTCGAAAATAAAATAAAAAATATAAGGTTCTATTTAAAATAACAAAGTTGACATCTACTTCCGGTATATCCGGAAGTGCCACATTTAGAACAACATTATATTTGAACTTAGGGTCATCCAAAACCTACAGCTTTGTAATTTCAGATTTTTAACATAACTGTATCTGCCATTACTTTTATTAAAAACTTTTCGCGCCACACCCTGTATTTGGTAAAATAATTAAATAATCATAACTACACTCTGTTATTTTTTTATATTATAAGGACTATTTATTTTTATATTATGCTTTTTAGTTACAAGATATTTTTTAAAAGAGATAAAGCTTAGTAATATTTGACGCGATTAGATTTTGAAGAGATGTTTCAGGCTTAACATGGACTGAAAATGTGGGCGTTTAAAGACATCGTACATTCTACATATAAGGGTAGTTTTTCTCGACACTGTCTTATTTTTGCAAGGTAAGGAAATTTTATCGCCCATATGTAAATTTAGATATACTTTTACACGCATCAAATATTTTCAATTTTTATCATTTGACAACCATCATTAATTTGGAAAGTATTTCGTTTAAATTATTTTTTATGAGATTTTTAAAATACTTTTTGTTTTTTTCCTTACAAAAAATAGTCGCAAATTCTTGGCTAAAGGTTTGCTGCGCTTTCGTAGAATTGAAAAAGGCCTGTGACAGAGTGGTGAGGAATGAATTGTGGTCGACATTGGCTATGCACGTGGTTTGATACGAGTTCTGAAACCACTTTACGACTATTCCAGGATAAATGGAGCTTATTCGGAGTGGTTTAACATCGAAAAAGGTGTCAAAGATGGATGTGTGGCACGCCGTGGATGTTTAACTTATACGTAGACGATTGTTTCAATTAAAAATAAAAAAGTGCGTGAGTGTCGAGGAACACTCAGTTGGAACGAAGTACCTTTCGTAGTATATTATTATTATTAATAAACATATTATATTTTTTCTCACGCTTGTTTTTGCATTTTCGGCATTGTTACTTTTTTTTTGTTTTTTTAGTAAATTTGTCAACTAATTGGCTACAGTAATAATCCCAATAAGTGACAAAATAATAATATATTTTACCTTTAAAGACGATCAACATTTTTCTCCTGTAATTTAATTTTTAAAGTGAAACTATACGCGCGCTAGGAGTAAAAATTCAAGGTCCCATCACACGAAAATGTGTTACGGTTCATAACGCGCATAGCATATTTGTTTAGTCTTCGTGTTTGTCAAAATAACAATTGCAAAATTACCGCGCAAGCACGTTCTGTTGTAGAGATAAGGAGACGCGTAGCATAGAAATACTTAGCAAGAGTTATCCATAGCGCGTATGCTATTGGGTGTGCCCAGTCATAGGTGCGCGCTTTTTGGTTCGAGGCAGCCAATATGTTCGCACCGGCTGCGCAGTTATAATTGGTACAAGGCATACGCGTCTAAAGTTTCGTGTTTTGTGACAAAAATCTTATGATTTTTTTCGCCTAGCCCCCACCCGTACCTTGCGATAAGAAACTTCGTTCCAATAATTTGATCGTCAAATTTTTTTTCTTTTATATGTTCTGGTTCCCACGAAAAGGGATATCCTGTAATGTGTAGAGAACATCGTGTGAATCAAGGGAAAGAAGGTAGGAGTTGGTGTTCTTTTTAAATTTCTGGAGGTTGTATGCCTCGGGGAACACCTTCCTAGGCAATGAGTTCCAAAGCCTCGCAATTCGTTGGATGAATGAGTCTTTGGAAAGTGATGTTCTGCAGGTCTCCAAAGTGACCACGAAGGGGTGTGAAGACTGAACTTGACGGGTTAATCTCGAAGATACTGCCAAAGGAGGAACGATTGTTGATATTTTAGAATAGCATCGCCCATGAAAATATCTATAAAATAGAGACAAATCGCCAACTTTTCTACGGTGTTCCAGACAAGTGAGCGATTTTGTAAGCGAGGCATCACCGACGAGACGAATTGCCCTTTTTGGACAGAATCCAATAGCTTCAGGATATGTTTAGGTGCCGCACTCCAAATATGGGAACAGTATTCCAGTACAAGTCGGATCTGTGCCTTATAGATCATAAGCAGCTGACTGAAGGTGAAATAGCTCTTGGCTCGAAAAAAAAAACCAAGTTTTTGGGATGCACTTTTGGCAATGGACCTCACGTGATTTTCCCAGGGAAGGTTATTGCTGATAGTAATACCAAGCATCGATATGGATGACTTCAGTGGTATGGTTACTCCTGACAAAGTCTCCTTTCGCCGATGATCAGATCATATTAGCATCATCTGGTAGGGAAACTAATATATAACTTTATGATCAGACAGAACGTGTCAAAAAGGGCACGACTGGTTGTGCATAGAGAAGTGCCGGTCCGTACACATACATATGCATGGTAGTAAATGTTGGGTTTGGCAGAAGAAACATGAAAGTAGGATCAACGCTGCGGAGATGAGTATTCTGAGAATTATAGCCGGAGTGACTTTGATCGATAAAGTGAAAAATAGTGTGATATTAAAATTTGAGGCAGCTTCAAAGTGAGGTCTCTGATGTAATTAACAACAATAACAAGATGGGCACAATATGTAATGATAATTTAACAAAGTGGTTGATATCCAATTATATTTAAAAGATTGTTGATATTTTAATATGTTATGCATCTCTGAGCATTGGCTTATTAAATCTAATTTAAAACTGTCAATAGGAATAATTATACTATCATGACATATTTATAGAGAAAGTAAAATGCACGGTGGTGTTGCAATTTTTGCCAAATAAGGGGTTAAAGTAAAATCAGTTGATGTGTCAGATTATTGTCGTCCTTTTCATGCTGAATTCTGTGCGGTGGAGATGATGGAGGCGAAGATTTTCTTATTGACAGTTTATCGCTCTTCCAGCTCTGGCGATCCTGTTATTTTTAAAGAGTGTTTTTTAAGTTTAATTGCATTTATAAAAATATTCAACTGTTATATTAATAGGCGATTTTAATTTAGACTTTGATAATGGAAATGACTATGTTTGTTTTTAGAATGCGAATGCAGACATTTTGGCTCGAGCATAATATACATGTACCTACGAGAATAACCCCTACAACACAAACATGTCTTAATAACGTTATTTCGAATATAAAATCTGATGATATAACATCGGGTGTTTGTAATGCAATAATCGCTGATTATTTATCAGTATATGTAAGGGTAAAATTGCCCGAGAAAGTAAACATTAGGAATAATTCTTTAAAAAGTATTGTTAATAAAAGATATTTTATTGAGTTATTGTCAGATGTTAATGTAAGTTATATTAATAGCACTAATGTAGATAGTGCGGTTAATGTTATATTAAAATTTACTTTCTTATATTTCTTAAAAGATTTTTTATAAAGGTAATAAAATATCTCGTTTAAGATATGTTTTAGTAGTAAAGAAGAACTTAAAATTAATCACTTTTACCAAAACATAATTTCAGGTAAATTGTTTAATGTATTTAGTAACCTATTAAAAACATTTATAAATATCTCTTTATTTAGTGACTGTTAATATAATGATGAAAATTATCTAAAGGGTTTGCCGGCAACGTTTTAATGCACTAATTAAATTTGCACGAGCCCTAATTTTAGGCAATTACTGTTAGAAATTTCCTACATGCTTAAGTTAAATGGTTAATTTAAATTTTAATCATTTATTTGACACGTAAAAATTAATCTTTGCAATGGGCTGTGTTGAGAGGTATATTAGTAAATTCCCCTAAGATTTAAACCCGAAAAATTTTTGTTTATTATAATGCTTTTGTTGATAGGTTTTATTTTTTTGATAAATGGTAAATGATAACAGGATTAACTGCTTTTATGCTGTTTTCACGAACCCACCATTCCTTCATTAAATTTTCACATTTTGTGACACATTTTTTCCAAATTTCAGAAGTGGCAGTAAAAATGCCAGGCTTCCAAAACAGCCTTATAACTGTAACCATTTGATCCAATGTGATTGTCATAATAAGTTTTGCATATTCCTCAAATATACTCAATAGGATTAAATTGGCAATGATAAGGCGGAAGTCTTAACACACGATGTCCATAAATGAGTATAATTTGATCCACTTTTCGTTCGTTAACCATTCTTTTATTTTCTGTACCGTCCAGGAGTTTGTTGGTTGCTTATTTAAAATTTCCGAATGGTACAGAGCATCATCTAATACAATGATAGATGGTTCATGTAACGATGGTAATACTTTTAACCATTTCACAAACATTTCTGTATCCATATTGTCATAATAATCGACCGATTTTGATTTTAAAGAAAATAAAAGATCCGCCCCATCAACAAAACCATGCTTTCCACCTGCATTCACATTAACGTGTCTTTTTTCTTCACCGTCGTTGTATTTTATAGACTTTATGTTATCGTCCTGCAAAATTCTTTTTGTTTCACCTTTAGCAAAAATCTAAGTTTCGTCCAAATAAACAAAAAAAAAGTATCTTGTTTACAGTGAGTATAATTTTTTAAAAATCGGTACTATACAATTTTAATGTCGGTACCCACTACAATGATAACCTAGGATTACTAATTAATTTTCTAGAAATCTAACAAAAATGAATCAACAAGCCTAATTAAAGCTTAATAGCTCAGTTAATTAGTGAAATTTGTTTGGATTACTTACCCACCTTTCTTATGATGTACAAAAAATAAAGTCATTAAGAACAGATTTGCTTGCAAAATTAACCGTGCTAACAAAAAAACAAGAAGTGCGTTATTTTTATTTTTTTTGATATCCTTTAATACTGTAATCTGTTTCATACAAAAACAATAAACAATATAATTGTAAAAGAATTCAATTGACATAGTTGGTATTACACCCAGTGGTGTATACCTTGGGAACTAAAGATTTGGTCTATGAGCACTGCTTGAAATAGTCAGATTTATATAATTATGAACGAACGTTGAGGTCCAGTGGGTCTCGTCTTTTTAGTCTTCTGGTTTGTAGTGGAAGAAGTGCCTTATAAATTAAAATTCGTTACCTACGAAATTTGTTTAAAAATATTGGGGGAATTTACTTTCGTACTTTTTAAATGTACTAGTGATAGTTAATACTAGTTATCAAGTTTCTAACGATAATCCGAAACCACCGTATATTCGTAAAGTATGCTATAGGACCGGTGAATACACAAAAGTTTGTTGCTAACTTGTTGTGCAAGACTATCATTTTAAAATATTGTTTTTGTTTAAATTAAAATGGTTACTGTCCGTAATTACTTCAGACGGAATAATCATTAATAATAAACCGAAATACATTTTTTGCTGGCTAAAATATTGATAAGAAATCGGTAAACAGTCAGCAACAAAAAAAAACTTTTGTTACCGATATGCCTTGTTCCACTGCTAGTCTAAGCTAAAATTATACAAAAAATCTCTTTTTGGTGATTTATCAACTTCACTTAACGCCAAAATTTAATAACTTTCGTTAACAAATTCACACCTACATTTTTTTAACAGTTCAGTTTTTAAAAACGACGTTTCGGCTTCGATTTTGAAGCCATTTTCAAGAAGTAGAAACTAAATTTTGTTTGGAATGAGAAGTGATTTTCACACTGAGGTCTCAATCTGCCTACTCCTAGAAGTAGATCTTAGAGAGAACCAGTGCTGAGACCTGGGGAGCAGGCAGATTGAGACCCCGGCGTCAAGTTACAAATCCCTAAACCTTACCCGAGTGACTACACCTGAGGAGTAGCAGATTGAGACCTCAGTGTGAAAATCACTTCTAATTCCAAAAAAAATTTACTTTCTACTTCTTGAAAATGGCTTTAAAATCGAAGCCGAAACGTCGAAATAAACAAATTTCTAGACGCGGTTCAACCCGAACTTTAAGTATTACAAATATTCATGACCGCGGAAACCTATCCGGACTTATATATATATATATATATATATATATATATATATATATATATATATATATATATATATATATATATATATATATATAATATTTATATAAATAATGTACCTAATATAAAAATTTAGGCACATAATTTATTCTTAACCTACAGTTTGATACCGCAGACATTCGTTTTTAAGGTCAGATACATAAAACCCTTAGCTCATATGTTTTTTGAAAATTTCAAAACGGTAAAAGCTTTTAACCCTAACACTCTAACAACTTAACCAAATTGTATTACATATTTATCATGTAAATGATATATTATGTATCGGAGAGTAAACCATTAAACCAAAAATGTTAACATTACGGTTTAAAACAAATTATAAAATATAATTTACTTCAAAAATTTGTTTACTACGAAAAGTGTTGATTACATTATTTACGATAAAATAAGGTTTATTTTTGTAACAGATTTTATATTCCTAATAATTATGTGTAGGTGGGTACAGTTATCTAAAAAATATGTATGCACACTGTTTTTAAAAATTGTTGTTTAGAGCAAAGAGCAGAATATATCTATAAAAAAAGCTGGTTCATTATAGTTTAGTAAAGAAGAAAAAAATAAGCCTGAGATATTACTTTATAATAAATCTAGCTTTTCAAGAAGATAAAGGAGCATTAAATCTTTGTATTGTACCATATAAATGACAAGCAGTACCTGTAATAAAAATCTATACGATAATTCCTATTATCTGATTAAAATAAATAATAATGTGGCTTCTTTTCAGGGTTTTTAGTAAACATAACTGTTTTTTAAAAAATACATGCAAATAGTCGCGCCTTTTTTTCGAAGAAGTAGGCAGATACCACTTCTTTCCACTTGCTACGGTTCTTTCGCTTCTTCTACTTTTATTAGCGCTTTCATTCTTGCTCGTCGGTTGCTGTTACTCTTAACCTGGCCTTTTTTCAAAACAATTTTGATCTGATTAAGATACGTCCGCCTATATCGACCTCTACCGACTTGCCTATTCACACTCGCCTAATAAATCTGTTTCGTCAATCATATCTACTTGTCCAAACCATCTAAGCATTCCCATATCTATCTTTGTTACCACATCTTCTTTTATACCACATAGTTTCCTTATCTCACTATTTCTTACTTTATCCATCATAGTTACTCCGGCTATAACTCTCAGGATACTCATCTTAGCAGCGTTGATCCTACTTTCATGTTTCTTCTGCCAAACCTCAACATTTACTACTATACATATGTGTGCGGACTAGCACTCCTCTATGCACAGCCAGACGTGCCCTTTTTGACACGTTCTGGCAGCTTATAAAGTTATGCGGCGTCCCATTTATTCGTTTCTCTATCAACACCCTTCGCTCATTATTACAGTCTATTTTAAAAATAATTACTTTTGTCTTGCTTACATTGACTTTCATCCATTTTTCATTCATTTTAAGACATTACGCATAATATAAACCAGCACCTGCTAATATGACATGATTATCGGCGTGAAAAGGCATTTGACGATCAAATCATTTCTTCCCAATCTATATGCGCCCTCTTTCAAATTTAAACAATCATCTATGTATAAGTCTAACATCCATAGCGAAGCCACACAGCCCTGTCTTGCAACTTTTTCGATGTTATACCGGTCCATGTAAGCTCCATTTATCCTGGCACAAGCAGTATAATCCTGGTAAACTAATTTCAGTGCTCTTACGAAACTACCGCTCATCCCATACATAGACAATGTCTACCACAATTTATTCCCTTCCACTCTGTCAAATTCAAGCTGCGCGAAGAAATAAAAAACATGCGATAACATTGTGTGTCATGTCCCATTACCATAATTTGAAGAACCAATGTAGTTTTGGTTACGTGAAATATATTTTATAGCAAATAAATACAAATTTTTTAATTTAACATAAATTTATTTATACGTATAACTTTTATATCTCCTAATACTAATTATTATAATTAAATAAATAAAAGAATAAATGTGTATCCAGCTACCTTAGATTAGGTTAGGTTGAAACGGCGTTTCTGCCTTTTGGCCCGTTGTGATACCGTGATGGACAACGGTGCCTTCCCCCTCTACCGTGAGAACCAGTTGGAACTTTTAATAAAAAGTATGAGGTCTGATGCTAACTAAGCTAAGGTCGGATAAGTTATCAAAGTTCGGTTGCCCTAGTATAGAAAGTCGTTTTCTGCCTAGTGCAGGGCAGTAGCAGAGAAGATGTACCATTGTTTCCTCCTCTTCCTCATCGTGACAGCTTCTACAGAAGTCGTGTATCCAGTGTCCTGTTATGGCTGCAATCGCATTTCCAATAGACTCCCTGGATAGAGTTAAAACATCATTATTTCGACGTAGATCTAGTCTAGACCAAATCTGGGTCGATGATGTGCATGTGGGTTCATTTTGCCACCTCAAGTTGGCTTTTTAAACTAATTTGCTGTGCAAGAGGAGCCGGAAAATTGCAATCGGTACTTCTGAGATGAGACAGATAGTTACAGCTGGGAGGGTGGTGCCCTCTCTTGCTAGCTCGTCCGCCTTACAGTTGCCTGGTTTGTTCATGTGTCTGGGTACCCAGAAAATGCGAACTCTAAACTTAGCTGCTAGCTCATTTAGGGCGGCTCGGCATTGCATCGCTGTCCTAGAGGTCAAGTAAACTGAGTTCAGTGATTTGATAGCAGCCTGGCTGTCGCAAAGAATGGATATCTCGCTGAACTTTTATTCGTTGCGGATTGTCCATACAGCTGCCTTGGTAATGGTCATTCGGTTTGATACACACTACAGTAATCGGGCAAACGAAACGACAGGCTAAGTGAGGGGTCTTCCAAGAAGACACCGCAACCTACTCTACCCTTAAGTTTAGAGCCGTCCGTATAAAATATTGCTCCCTGAGGTTTAACTAGATTTACCAGCTACCTTGCAGCTACCAGTCCTTGCATTTTGCATAAGTGGATACTTACATAGTATATTGTTAATCTGTTACATTACTTTATTTAATACATTTTTTTTTCGAGATGAATTTAGAAAAACCCTGTAAATGTTTAATAAATGTTAAATTAATAGCGGATCCCATACTTATCTATATTTGTTTTATTGTAAATAAAATAATTAATTCAGCTTCATATTGCTGTTTTCTAAAGATTTTTTAAAAATTCTGCTTTATTTTAATAATATTGTTTATCAAAGATGTTTTATCGAGTCAATAATAAATTACTCTTTACGTAAAAAAAATGAAGACCCTTTTTAAATATCGCTGCAAAAAGTGTTAATAATTTACTTTCATGAAAATGAAAAAGCTGACGTTGTGTATTATCAAGACCACACAAAAAAAGGGCAAATAGCCGAGAAAAGAACTAGTAAAGTACTAAATCAAGAAAATTTCCAAGTTAACGACCCGTTAAGCGAATATTGAGATAGAATTTGTTCGGGTACTTTCAATTTGGTGGTTTATTATGTTGTTATCAATTTCTGCAGATGTCAACGGTGTTAACGATGGCAATTATTTCGAAAGGCGACATTAGTTGATATATTATAGTAACAATTACAAAATTTAAGTTCTTAAAACTTTTATAAACAAAGGAAAAAATAAACATTAAAACTAAAAAGTTACAAACGAAGTTAAAATTTTAGTTTCTGTTACAATATAAATGTGTTCAAACACCGGATTTATAACGACTCTGTTTAAACACAAATAATTATTACCTTTAAAAATTTATATTTAAGTGCTGCACTTTTTTATTTGCACATCAAAATTTGAGACGCCCCTGTGGCATCATGGTAGGGACTTTATACCAGAGTTGTTGCGGATGCAATAATTTTGACATCCGCGCGTGCGGATCACCAGAGGTTCAAATCCGCGGATGCGGATTTCAGAATTTTGTTAACCTATTTATAGAGCAAGAGCTTACGACGGCCAGACCTTCGCTATTTTATAAAATCTAAAGTTTTTCTGTGCATGTCTCCTATACAAGTAAAAACGACCAGCGTCAAAAGAGATTGGGTTGCGGTTACTTGGGCAGGTAACAGGTAGTAAAGGTAAAGTAGTAAAGGTAAATAAAACAGTACCTTAAATTCGTTAAAGTATAAAGCTCATTTTTTTTATATTTTCTTCGGAATAACTTAAGAAATCTCCTCATCCATTGCCGGACACTTGTGACAGTTGCTACTCCCTGCCAGACACCCCTAAATTTTAATAAATTATAATTATACTTTCGTTATAGTACAAAGGCTAAATTTTATATATGTTACTTGGGGACCTATAAAAAAATGTTACCTCAATTTTTACATCTTGCCAGACACATTGAAAGTCCGCTGTAGGTGCGAGCGCAAGTGCTTAGTCGATTGCTCATTTTTTAAAATATCCAATAAAAAAATAATTTTATTACGTTCATATTGTTATATAGTAAAAAATGTTATTTTAATATTATAAAATACAAAAAAGGGTATTATTATATGTAAAAACAATAATACTAATATTTAATTACCGAAAAGAAAAAAAAAGTTGAATCTGTTGAGATGGATGTTTTTAGGAAGAATAAGAAATGACAATATAAAACAACAAATAGGAATTGAAGGCATCATTACTAATGATATCAATCAAAAACAGCTCACCTGGTACGGCCACGTTCAACGAATGCCCGGTACAAGATTGCCCAAACAAGTCTTACAATGGCAACCAAATGAAAGAAGGAAAAGGGGAAGACCTCGATTGAAATGTCAAACCGGAGATCAAAAGTTAATGAGCGGAAGAAACCTAACATCTGAGGATTGTGAAGACCGAAGGGGATAAAAATTAGGCGTCGGACAACGTCGAAAAACGTTCTAAGCCGGCATATATATGAATATATATATATGTAAAAATGTGTAATTATTTAAAACCCAGCTCTATGTATGATACCTATTTAATATAGGTATATATGTGGGTCGATTATACATCAGATAACAACTACTCCCCAGACTATATGTCGTGACAGGCATTGAATTACATCCGATGTATAAATTCATACTTGGAGCAGAAACGGTCGATCGTTGAAACTCGCAGTATGAATTCCTATATTACCTGCATTGGAGCCAACGAACATTTATATTATCGCTTTTTTATTACCACTGGTTACATTCTTTCTAAACGATCTACGCTAGTCACACCGTATCCCCAAATATACAGTCCATGTTTAAGTGTCCATTGATAAAATACTTTTTTAAACGACAGGTAAGTTAAAACATAGGGACATTTTTTTTTATAGACTTAAAATGGAGAATACAAGTTTTTATGAATTTTTAACTGTACCTTTTGTCACGTGCCTATTTTTTCCCTCCTACAGTTCCATTATAATTGTGTCTTTGATGATTTTGTATTACTTAGGTACTCGTAAGTAGGGTTGCGTACCGTATTTTGTTGTAACTTAAATATATCATTCGTTGTAAATAGTGTTGCATACCTTGTAGTGATAGGATTCGATTGTTTATGGCTGTGGCATTTTTCGTTAATCGATAGAGATTGAGTGGGGGTTTTGTTATTAGATTTTGCTTTGGTTTTTGGCCTCGATTGTTGTGTGTTGTCGGTTATATTATTGTTTGGTTTGCATTTCTGTGTGGATGGGGCTGGCTATCAACACGGACGAGTGCGATTCTGAGTGTGGAACATAGATTTGCGAATATTGTTGGTTGACGTCGGTTCCGTGTCATTTTTCTTGATATCCGGCCTGGGAAGGAGTCAGTCGTTTGGTGTCAGTCGTTTGGTGGCAGTCTTGGGAGTGGTGTGGGGAGAATTTTTGGGACGGTGTGATATTAACACGTGTGCAGAACCTCTACGGATTTTCTTTCATATCTGGCTGTATTTGGGCCATCTTAATTGGATTTTGAAGAAAAACCATTTAATTTTTAACTTGACCATTCTATCTTACGTTTGTTGTTGATATTTTGGATTTTGGTGTCGGTAAAATAACCGCATGCGGGATTTATTTGAGGGAAGCCATTGTTAATTAGCAGGTGCCGTTCCATAAACCAAACCGGCCACAGGAGTAGTGAATTCGTATACCCAAAGGTTACAAGTGATTTATTTTCGAATATTTAACGACGTGATTTGTTTTTGACACCACGATTAAGTTTTGTTTTAATTTATTAATATGGTACACTGTTGAAAACTATTTATTGCATTGGATAATATGCCAAGGCTGAACTTTGATTAAAGTAATCTTCTCAATAGTTCTTTGTGTCCAAGTAAAAATGTTTTCTTCATACTTATTTGTAAATATCCTACAATATTGTTATTTTGAAGGACAGCCATTGTAAAAAGAAATATTTTTAAATAAGCTCGATTGTTTTAACAGTGTAAATCTTAATGTAAATGGTAAAAACGTGAGTAAATTAGCAGCCGTATGTGAACGTTTGATTAAGTATTATTAAAAAGTTGACTTGTATACGTTGTTTTTGGTAACTTGATAAAGTTTGTTACTCTTACCTTTGTTTTGGTTATTTTATGGGATCGTAAACTTTGGATTTTTTATTTATTGTTAGCTGTTGATTTTGATTATATTTGTTATAATGTTATTATTAAACTGTGTACCTTGATTTATTGTTAGCTGTTGATTTTGATTAAATTTGTTATAAGTTTATTATTGAACCGGGTACTTTGATTTATTGTTGACTGTTGATTTTGACTATATTTGTTATAATTTTATTATTGAAATGTGTACTTTGATTTATTGTAGGAGTAAAGTATCTAATATATTTTAGCTTTAATTTTATTTATTTAGTTCACCATAATCTCAGTTGTTTATCGTGTGGCTCTGCTAGTGCCTATAAGACCTAGGGGTTTCCGGCTTGTACCGTCTAAGTCATTGGCGCGGCTCACTTTTATTTTCTTTTTTTTTCTTCTACCCTCTACGGCTGAGCTCGGGCATAATTTGCCAGTAGAGAGACCGCTAGCAGAGTACTCTATAGAGAACGAAAAAGACGTGGCACCTTTTAAGAAAACACGAAGGTAAATGTATAAACTGCCCAATCTCCGTGCAATCGATTCCAATGGGGACTGTCTTTATATAATAGTAGCCAAATGTGAAAGTGTCTTCTATTCAAGTTTTTACTTTGTGCATAAAGGAAAATTTACGTAATAAAAACGTAAACTTTAGAAGCAGTTTACATGTAGATTAATATTTCACAACATTAAACTGTTAGTATGCAAAAGCAATGACGATGATGTTTTTATCGTTTTATGCGAAAATTTATGTCTACAGCGCAACCATATTTTAGCAGATTTAAATTCGGTTATAATGTATACAAGAAATTTAAAGTACCACAAAGTTGATCGGGTTTTTAACGTGTGGACAGGGAATTCCAAAATGGAATATAATTATAATTTGTTAGGTTTGGTGAACCAATGTTAAATAAAAAAAAACTATTGTTTTTTGTTTGTTTAACGGCAATTTTTTCCTTGGTTAGGATTATCAGACCGGCTCTAGCAACTGAATTGAATTATTTAGTTTTTACTGGGTCATTTATCGAACGTCAAGCTGATAAGCAAATTTTAGTTTGTGTAAACTTTGACGAAGAATTTTGTTTAAAAGTTGGTAATAATTATGTTTAAAATTAACAATCTATGTAAGCGTTTGTTTTAAAAATAAAATTAGTGAGTTATAAAATATTGTTTGCTTTCTCATAAAAAAGAGTACATTTTGTTACTTTTGGTGCAGCTTTAAAATCTTTTTTCTGGGAGAGTAATATTTTGACTTTTCCGAACCAAAGGGGAAAATGTGTTGGTTTACCCCCAAAAATCTAAATCGCCAAAACCATGTGCGCTGCTCGTTTCATGGCCCAACCGTCGAATGACACCATTTTCAGCATGATGGTTGTTGGCACGATATCTTAAGACAAAGAGGCGGTAGGTCACTAATACGTACAAGGTAGAAGTTTTGCCCGAATGACAAGACCGAGTTTGAAGATAGGCGATACAGTCCTTTATGTAGCTGCCGTACAAGGTGATCCTTAAATTTACCGCATTTTATACTTTTCGTACGATAAATTTAGAAGAAGAGTTAGGGCGATTAAACTTTCAGGTATTTTTAACCTTTCAGTGGGAAGTTATGATATTGGATCCGATTTTGCGAATCCCGAATTTAGACATATCTCCACATTTCAAGGTCCCCAGAGTCAAATACAATAGTTTTTAAGTGAAAGTGTGTGTGTTCGGAATTATTTTTCATCTTGATTATCTCGGGAACAAAAAATGATATCGACGTAAGACCAATTGCATTTGGACATATAATTAGCAAAATATTCAGCAAAATCCGTTAAACTGTTTTATGAAGAATAAAAAAAAAGAAAAAAAGGGTAAACTTTTGGAATTATTTTTCGTCTGGATTATCTCAAGTACAAAAAATGATATCGAATTAAGACCAATTGCATTTGACGTATAATTAAGCAACTTAGAAATCGGTTGAGTTGTTTTTTATGGAGAATCAAAAAACTTAAAAAAATTGTAAACTACCTGAATTTTGCAATTATATATAATATTTTTACTACAGAATTTTAAGATCTTTTGAATAATATAATTATTGCATTTTAGAAATATTTGTATGGAAACAATGATGACAATATTTTTAATAATAATAAATATAAAAACAAAACATATGGTATTCTGTTATTCTTTCCACTGGAAAGTTAGTCGTGTAGACCTGTCGGGTCGCACCCAGAACACTGATATTTTTAAACATGAAAATTTCTTTTAAATCAAGTCTTTAAAAATAAATATGATCAGTATTACCTATTATAACGCAGTTAAAGCATCGCATTTTGGTGGTGAAATGAGATATTTAATTAAATTTTTATCCCTTAGGTACAGAAATCCAATTTCTTTGACGATTGAGACTGAAAACGTTGTTATTAAATTTTATGAATGGTTTAACATTTCTTTATTTAATAACTTCCAAATCACATTAATTTTATTTTTTATTTAAACCGTTTCTTTTAATTATGTATATTCCAGAGAGAAGGTATAAACGATTGTGGGGAAAACGTTTTTTTATCATAGAATCAAATAAAATGATAAATTTTAGGTAATATTATACTTTTAATATACTGCTCCATAAGAATAAAATTAAAGGATAATTACATTAAAGCAATAACAAAAATGGTGATTAACAATTTTGTTATTAAAGATTAATTTGTAACAAAATTGCAATTCCGCCAACGGCGTAGAATTTGGGAGGGATCAACCAGTTACTTGCCGCTGTGGTACGCCAATAGTAGTAGCCAGACACGTTCATTTAACATAATTTAGTAGGGTATATAGTATTCACACTCGCCACCAAATATGGCAATAATACTTCGAATAGTTTTAAAGTACTGGGCACAAATTTTTTAAATTTTCAAATAAAACACCCTGTAACTTAGACGGAAGACACTTTTTACCTAGGTGATTTGGATTGTATCTTGTTATTTTTAGTTTAGGATTCTATAGTTAAAATATTTCCAATAAGTAATGAAACACCCTGTATATTTTCGGGCCATACATTCAGATTTAGTCGGAAAGAATATTTATATGGGTGATTCAAGAGTCGATTTATTAACTGTTAAAGGGCATGGTAATTAGCGCTCCAACACAGTGGCAAGAAGCTATATTGAAAGAAAATAAATAGAAAGTGTCCTCTGTTATTTTGGGAAAAATTTTACGCACTGATGGCTCTTTAACAAAATTAAGCACTTGGGAAATAAAGTGAATAAAGTCATCTGCTGGAGTTAATTTTTAAATTGTTGTTATTATTGTTTACAATAAATAAATGTTATTGAATTTTTTGTAGTTAATCTATATATATATATAAATAAAATTTAAGTGTTTGTTTATGATTTCAAAATAATTCCATTTTTTCGTGTTTATTTAATAAACAAGCAATTTTTAATTTTTTATCTGTCTGTATGTTTGTTTGTACAGCACATCTCTAAAATAGCTAAACAGGTTTTAATGCAGTTTTTACGGGTAGGTAAAACTTGGTTAGGAGCAGAATATGGGATTTATTTTATTTAAATCGTATGTTAAAAAAAAGTTATTTTTATTTAAAGATATATCTAGCATGAAAAGTTATAAAAAAAATAATAATCGCTATCGTCGATTTTATTTATTTTTTATAAAATACATGACAACTAAAACGCCGGAAGCCTATGATGATTATAAAAGGGTACTTTTGTCACCTACATACTGCTAAGGCAAAAAAAAAGTATTGGGAATCCTTCTCGAGAAAAATGGAAAATGACTTTTATGGCCTTCAAAACAGATGTGGAGATTAATCAGACGCCAGAGAAAAAAAGCAAGTGAATTTATTAGCACAAACCACATAACGAAGGAAACTTGGGTCCAGTATCTTAAAGAACTATAAAAAAAAGAAGATACGGAAATCATACCAGACATCTCAGAAATCGCAACTAACGAAGTAACTGAAATAGAAGAAAAGGATATAGAAACGGCATTAATGAAACAGAAAAAGTCCGGACGAATGGCACCTATGTACCACAATCTTACTGTTTAAAAAAGGAGACAAAAGCTAGTAACAAAGATTAAAACAAATAAAATAAATGAACATACCACATTGGGCGATGAACAACAAGGATTCAGATAAGGAAGATCTTGTACAGATGCGTTATTTTTCCTGCGACAAAAAACTAAAAAATCCATTGAGTATAACAAACCAGCCTTCATGTGTTTTATGGACCTGAAAAAGACGTTTGACCGAATACAGCTAAAGGACGTGGTACACCTTCTAAATAACAGGCAAATCCCGTATAACATCATAAAAACCATAAAAAATATTTACCAGAGAAACAAAATATAAGCCAAAATTAATGGCACAACTACCGAAGAAATGTCTGTAAATAGTGATATTCGACAAGGAGATTTCCTTAGCCCCTTATTGTTTAACATCGTTACGGATGAAATAATAAAAAGCACTTGTAACCTGAAAGGGTATAAAGTTTGAGACAAAGACTTCAAAATTTTATGCTATGCCTATGATGCTATATGATTGCAGAAAACGAAGATGACCTACAGAGATTACTATTCAAATTTAGCATAAAGGCAAAAAGTCTAAAAATAAAGATATCTGCACCAAAAACAAAATGCATGAGCACCTCAAAAACATCTATCAGATGCAAACTGGTTGTGTATGATAAAATTATACACCGGGAAATGAAATTTAAATACTTGGGCATATAAATATCAGGATACGGCGGAAGTAAGAAACCAAGCGGCAAAAGCAGAACGAACCTCAGCTTACCTGAACGATACAATCCTCCGAAACATAATATCGGAATCAAGACCAAATTCCGAATCTAGAAGGCGGTCATCCGACCTATATTAATGTACACAGCGGAAACCAGACCTGATACATGGAACACTAAGAGAATATTAGAAACCACCGAAATGAAAAACACTTTTTGGCAGAAAAAAAACGAGGACATTTAATGAACAGGTAAAAAAGATAATATTATTGAATGGATTCTGGAATTTTATAAGGCGAGTGTGAATGGACAAGTCGGTAGAGGTCGACCTCGGAGAACATATCTCTATCAGATTAACATTGTTTTGAAGAAAGGCCAGGTCAAGAGTACCAACAACCGACGAGAATGTATGAGAGCACTGATGAAAGTAGAGGAAGCAAAAGATGTGTCTAAGAACAGTAGCAAGTTAAAGAAAGTGGTCTCTGCCCACCTCTACGGAAAAAAGGCGTGACTTTATGTATGTATGTATGGATTCTGGAAAGAAAGAGAGAGTGAAAAGAACACATAGATCGGATAAACGTCGACAAAATGGTCAAAATAACTAAAAGTAAGTCGCCCTTAAGGCGTCAAAGCGTTGGAAGACCCCGCAAGAGATAAAGCGACAACCTCTCTAACAATTGAACGGCAAAGAATACGAAGAAATACAAAGCAATTTGCTTACGTTAAAAAAGGAATAAAAGGAGAAGATCATGTTTTAATTAATACATTTTATTGAAGATACTGTAAAAATAAAATAACATTTTTAAAAGCTCGACTAAATGCCGAAGAATTTAATTTAAATTGGTCATTGCTGACTGCATCCCAATTAACCATTTCATCTTGTCAAATGTTATAATTTTAATATTTTTTCAATACCCGGAATTTGTAAGTTTCCATTTTTGGGTGATATTTCTGCGAACAATTTTTCTGGATATTAACAACTTTTTAAAGTTTTCCGCATAGAACTCATCACGGCTATATCCTTGATAATTTTAAATATTTTTCTCGCACAGACTTTAAGATTTTTCTCTATCGCCCTTGGCGAATATTTTTTCGGGTTTCTGCTTTTTGGTGCGTTCGAACCATGAACGGGGTTACGATATAAGTTGATGATATACAACTAGTATCTGTTATAGCTTCTGAAGGAGTGTAATTTGGTATTTAGAAAGGCGACTTAGGGATTACAAAAGGGTGTTCAGTTACGTCGGATGTCGTAAACTCAATCCTGAAATATATTTTCATTGAGCGGAAGAAACCCTGTAACCTAAAATCTCTGAATTAAATGGTTTGGAGTAAATTGTGCTTCTTGATTAATTGTTATATTTTGCAGCACTATACAAGGTTATTTGATTGTCCAAAATAAGCTGAAGTGCATTTTATAGTCGGAGAAGAGTAAAGGCGCGTTGAGATTATGTTAGCTAGCTAGCACCAGTCAACCAGCACTAGTGGATAGGTATGTTACAAGCATAATGTAAACCTTGACTGGCGCTAGTGTCGTGCTAATTTTAATAGCGCTAGGTAAGTAGGAAGACGTTGTACTTTTATATACCACTAAAGTGATACAAAATAGCGTCGACTAACAAGTGGACAGAAAATACCACAAATAAATTTGTCACAAGTGCCAAAAGTTCTGAAAATTGTTCAGGACTTAACAGTACATGATTTATGTATGTTTGCTGGTCTGCCAGTTTAACTTCCTGTAACAGATTATCTGACACACCATATTTTGCACGTTTTTTAATCCATTCTCGCACCCACCATCTTCTTTTACGGCATTTTCTTTTTACTGAAATTTTAATTTCTTCTTGTAACAATGCAGCTATAACTTCAATACCTTCAGCAAGTTCACCCATTTTAACTGACTGGTATTTTCTCACTGGTACTATGGGTAAACAGATTAACACGAGCTAGTAAACTAGCGCTAGTTGACTGGTGCTAGTTAGCTAGCATAATGTCAACGCGCATTAAAGGCGGCGCCACACGATGGCCACATTTGCCTCCAACATTTATAGCAAATATTTAATAACTTGTATTGGCCAAGTGCACTGCTACACGGTGGGACGAATGTTTGGTCTACCCGTTGAATCAAACGTTGGTTCAAATTCAATAATAGCGGATGCATTGGATGATGCGATATTAGCTACTGGCGCAACAATAGTTTTGATGGCTTGTTATAAAATTCTGAATGACCAAAATAAACATAAAGGACGTAAAAGGAGGTAGTGGATGGTCTCTCTTTATAATAGCAGAGGACGGTAAGTTAAATATCTAAATTTGTCTACTTTAGTATTTCAATCTGTAGTATTTGTTGAGGAGAAACAATTTTCTAGGTAAAACTGCTGCTGAACAAAATTAAAGAAAAAATTAGAAAAAAGGACCCACCAATATGATAGAAGCTATTCCAACAAAAGAACGTTTAGCGATCACTCTACGATTTCTCGTAGAGAGTCTGGGATACTTATTCAAAACATTTCTTAATCTATAAGCAATTTTTATTCTTGTTTTTTTTTTCGGGGTGGATAGCGGATTTAGGACGAAAGAAAACAAACTTCTCGCTCTTTTTAAATCACCGACGTTTAGATCTTTATTTTAGATCTTTCTCAAGGCTACACATATGGAAAAAAAACTCTATAATAGGTAAAATTTATCATTATCATCAGTAGACTTATTCTTATGCATAATATATTAATAAAAAGCAATTTTAGAGTCAGTTTAGTTACATATTAGTCCCTTAGATTAAAATATACAAGAATAATCTTGGTTAACAAGTGAAGAGTTTTAATAAATTAATTACATACCTTTTTAATTCGTGAAAGTCTTAAGCCTGTAATGTAAAATTTCTGATTTCGTATCCATCACAGAATCAGGGCAAACATATTTACAATTAACATTGAGCAAATGTATTAATCACATAACAAAACAATATTAAAAAAAAATAATTCTATTTCTTCAATAATATTAAAATCACATACAGACAGCACAAACAAACTCGAGGCAAAAGAATATGAGTTTATGTTAATTTTCTTTTAATGAACTTTTTATTTTTTCTCGCTAATTGTCTACATACTATCAACGCCAAAGTCTGTTTAACTCTACTGATTTTTAAATATAAAAAATAAATTATTATATTGTGCATTCAGGCCCTGTAAATCGGTTCTGCAATTTATGGTATCATTCAAGGAAATGAAAATCATCTCGTTTAAACCTCTTTTCTTGATATTCGGCTCACGATCCAAAACTTTTATTGACGAATAATTAAAATTATGGCTAGTACTGAAATGATGATTGCTTAATGCCGTTTTTTCCGACTTATGTCTATTAATTTTTCGACAGTCACATTGGTGTTGATTCATCCTTTTTTAAAGTATTGTTTTGTTTGTCCAATATCATATTTGTCACAATTCACGCACGGTATTTTATAGATTATATTGGACCACAGATCTTTAGAAACAGGATCTTTAATTTTAGAAAAAATCGTACCAACTACTTTTATATAATAAAATGCCAATTTGCATTGTGGGACCTTTTTGTTTATGATTTGTTGAATGTTTTCAAACAATCCAGGGAAATAAGGAAATTTAAAATATATTATATCTCTTTTACTCTTCAATCGCCCGACTATGCCTATTGATCATCACATTTACCGATAAGCAATATTGTTCCAGAATTGAATGAGTCTTTGGAAAGTGATGTTCTGCAGGTCTCCAAAGTGACCACGAAGGGGTATGAAGATTGAACTTGACGGGTTAATCTCGAAGAGACTGCCAATGGAGGAACGATTGTTGATATTTCAGAAGAGCATCGCCCATGAAAATAACTATAAAATAGAGACAAATCGCCAACTTTTCTACGGTGTTCCAGACAAGTGAGCGAGTTTGTAAGCGAGGCATCACCGACGAGACGAATTGCCCTTTTTTGGACAGAATCCAGTAGCTTCAGGATATGTTTAGGTGCTGCACTCCAAATATGGGAACAGTACTCCAGTACAGGTCGGATCTGTGCCTTATAGATCATAAGCAGCTGACTGGAGGTGAAATAGCTCTTGGCACGAAACAAAAAACCAAGTTTTTGTGATGCACTTTTGGCAATGGACCTCACGTGATTTTCTCAGGAAAGGTTATTGCTGATAGTAATACCAAGCATCGATATGGATGACTTCAGTGGTATGGTTACTCCTGACAAAGTTATGTTAGGCACAGTGAGATCGGCTTTTCTAGAGAAAAGACATGCTTGTGTTTTGTTTGCATTGAATTCTACCAAGTTATTGGATCCCCATTCGAGAATTGTTGCTAAGTCCATATTTATATTGTTAACATTTCTTCCTCGTTCATTTCTGGTTTCACGGGCTGATATAGGGGCCCTGGAAGAGAAAGCGGTATGGAGGGTACTATCATCGGCAAAGCTGTGTACGGGACATGAAGTTGCTTTCAATAGGTCGTTGATGTGAAGTAAAAATAGTGTTGGTGCTAGAATGGATCCTTGCGGAACACCAGCATTTATGAGTAGAGTGTCAGATGAAACTCCATCGACCACTACATGGAGAGACCTGTTTGAGAGAAAACTAGCAAGCAGAGAACACAGCTGAGGGGGCAAGCCATAAGATGGAAGCTTGGCGAGGAGTCCCTGGTGCCAAACTCGATCGAACGCCTTGGAGATATCTAATGCCACAGCTAAAGTTTCTCCATACTTTTCAATAGATAGCTGCCATATATGTGAGACGTATGCGAGCAGGTCACCAGTTGATCTCTGATGGCGGAAGCCATATTTCCTATCATTGATAATTCCTGAGTCTTCCAGATATTTCATGAGCTCGATGTTGATGGCTTTTTCCATGACCTTTGAAATAATAGATAGCAGTGCGATAGGTCTGTAGTTGCTAGGTAGGGTCTTTTTGCCTTTTTTAGGGACTGGCTGTACTCTTGCAATTTTCCAATTAGACGGAAATACTCCCAAATTGTAAGAGTGGTTGAACAACTTGCAAAGAACAGGTGTTAGTTCGGGGGCACATTTCTTAAGAGCAATCGGCGGGATTCCGTCAGATCCACAGGTTTTGTTGGTGTTGAGACCCAGCAAAATCTTTCTGATAGTACGTTGGCGAAAGGTGATCTCGGGCATGTGACTGTCAATAGGTGTAATGTTCGAGGGTTGTTTTCCCGAAGAATCCAGAGTGGAATTTCCAGCAAATAGGTGCGCAAAGATATTGGCTTTTTCCTGGGCAGTCGTTGCTAGTGTTCCATCTTCATTGGTTAGGGGAGGAAAAGAGCTGGAAGTGAAGTTTCTTCCCACAGCTTTGGCGAAAGACCAAAATGAACGGGATCCGTTAGGACATTCAACAAGTTTTGATCTTATTTTGGCATTATGAGCATCTTTTGAACATTCTATTGTCTCTTTGCATATGCCTCTAGCCTCAACATTCTAACACCATCCCATTAGACCACTCCATCGTAGGTATGTAAAGTTGGAAAACAGGTCGTGTGGCAATGTGTCCAATGCCTTCCAACGTACAGCCGAGCGTGAGGGGAGAATCCTTTGAAACGGGCAAATTCATCGACAACAGCCGGAACATCTTCCGATACTATGTGTCTAACCATCATTCGTCCAACTTTGGAAAGTAATGGTCGCATCGTGTGGCGCCGCCTTTAGACATACGCTCTTATCGCTTTATTTCTTTCTCGTTGTCCGTGGTTGCGTGTACTGTGTTTAGACAGCGTGTTGTATTTGTATATTTTCGGGAATTTTGTGTGTTAAAGAGATAGTGCAAATATTTTTCGCGAAAAAGTACATACAGCTAACCTATCTTTTATAGAGGGAGTCATTCGCGAGTTATCTGCGAAATATTGTAGAGGCAATATTTCGCAAAAAAATAAAAAAATTTAAATTAAGAGTTTTCATTACTTATTGTAGTTATCATAAACCAATAATTTCTCTTCTTAAGAACGAAGAAGATGCACATTGACACATATGTACATAAATTTATGTAAATAACTGAATGTTAAACACAATCCATGCTATTCGAAAGTGATTGATAAATAATTAAAATGTTTTCCTGTAATACAAAAATTTCACTTCTATCGTGTGTTTTAAGGACACATTCTATTTTTTTTGTCAAAAAGGACTTTCTATTATTAACTTCGGTACTTCGTTTTGTTTTGCAGCACTATCTGATTATCAAAAATAAACAGAACTGCTTATTTTAGTTTTTCTTTGTCGGGGGGATTTTTAAGTTGTTTAATACATACCAAGGGTGGTTTTAGTGATGTATGCACCCCTACGATGGGAAGGGGGAGGGGGCATAAGAAGGGGATGGAATGTAAAAACTATCAAAAATAGCTGATATAAGTGTCGAATTCATAGTCTACGGAAAGTTTTATAGTGACATTTCCAGTTATGTAAGCATCCACACAATGGGATGGGAGAGGGATAAGATATAAAACTATAAAAAATGTAAGCACCCCTACTAAATGGGTAGAAAGAGGATGGAATATAAAATCTTTTAAAAACGACGATGTAAGTGTCGAATTTCTAGTTTTCAGGGTCAATGAGTTTAATAGTAGTGATATTTCCAAAGCAGGCATAATTCAGAGGGGGTGCAAGAAGGGGGTAATATTTTCATACTGTAAATTGTCAAATTGACAATAAAAATCGACCTGTTTCAGTTTTTATTGATCAAATACATAATAACGCTAAAATGAATTTATTCCATACCTATGGACCGCAGTGTATGTTGTGTTTAATTTATAATTAATATAAAGATTATATTAATATTATTTCAGATAAATTGCTCCACGCGCCTGTCAACGCCTGGTCAACTTTTTCACTCGTTGAACAATATACTATTGCTCCAATCTGCTGCTTTTGTCCGATATTTGGGATTGTTTGGATCGTATTTATGCGCAAACGTTCATTTGAAACTTCTTCGAGTAATAATAAAAAATCTAAATGAAGAACGATTCCATGACCCTTTCATGTAATCGACTAACAAACCATTAACTTAGCTTAACTGATGATATTCCATAAATTTTTTACATTCGACCTTGAACCGAAATTATCAGAAACAAGTTCACAAGCGAACCCAAGTTTGGTTAAAATGTAAAAACAAACTGTACTATAAACTGTCTATGCACAGCTAAAATTAACCTGACAGTAACTGTGGATTTGTAGATTGTAGATTGTAGGGTGGGTCGTTAAGGCCATGCTGACTCTCAAGCACTTCGACTTATCAGATCTTTTGTTAACCCTTAATCTTTTCAAGGCCCGGGATTCCGAGACTTCGAGTAAAGTTTATCAGTTTCCTGGGGGCTTAGTTTCTGACATCGAAGGGCTTTAGGAAGGCCCCTTCCAGAAACTTGAGCCTCTTGCAGAAAAGCGCTGGGTATTCGCAAATCAAATGTTCTGCAGTTCTTTTTCATGTAATACCTTAGAGGGCAGTGTCCAGTAAGGAGTCCCGTCACCAGTTTCAAGTTTTTTTTGTCCAACTCGAGAAGCTGCTTAGCTTTCCTTGGCGAAAGACTTACTAGCCTTTTCGCTTGCCTTTGTCCTGGCACTTTATGCCATTGAGATTTAATTTTATCTGTTTTCCAGCGTCGAACCTCTTCTTTCATGTGGGCTTTGGAAAGTCCACAGAGGGGTTCTGGACCGGAAAATTTTGTATTTGCCCCTTCTTTGGCAAGGCAATATGCTTCTTCGTTGCCTTTAACTCCTTTGTGACCTAAAACCCACATCAGAGTAACCTGATTGTGAGCTGCCAGTGAACAGTAACTGTTCACTGTACTATTGAATCAAAACTTAAGGATACACATATCACAATTAGTAATAAACCAGTTTTATACAAGTTTTAAAATTTCTCCTAATATAGATTTAGTATAACTTATGTTTAAAGATATTCTCGAAGCATAAATCCCGTATGCCTACCATTTCTGTCAAAATTAATAGGCTTAGTTATATAATATTCGGATTATCAGTACATAATACCGAATGTGTATTCCGTTCGTTGGTTATTTGATTATTAACAGTTTCGTGTGTGTTTATTATCAATTATAAATCTAAATCGTCAGAGGAATTACAAAATAGATTTAAATTATGAAATTGCAAATGTTTATGTAACAATCGATCCAAATTTAAAATTGTGTTTTTGAATTACTTAAATTTTTAATTTCATATTGACCTGTAGGTAATTTAATATTTAAAATCAGTGTAGAGATGAATTATTATTGTTAGGTATCACTTCCTGTTAAATCAGTCGAAGTAGGATGACGTTAAAAAAGCACCACGGCTGACCTCTTCGAGAATTTCGACAGCGGAAAAACTTGGGCGTCTCGTCGAACCGTACAAGCTCACGAAGATTCAGCCTGTTATTAATCACTGAAAAAAACAGGCGGTGGCTGCTGGACTATTAACAACGAGACAAAATATACACAACCTACTATTTAAATATAGTCCAAGCAATACGGCATGAAATGAGTAATTTTTTGATATTAATTCTACCTGAAAACCGACTGTGCCATTATGTAAGTGGAGACATTAATTGTATCATGTTTTCGACTGTTAAATGTGGTCACCCTAATTATTATAAACATTTTAGACAAAAAAAGGCACTTTTTTTAGTTTTTTGTTAATAACTTAACAAATAATAAAGTAATCAAAATGGTATACATAGACGAAATGTAGGTAATTAAATTACAAACAAAACAAGTTTTCGAACGACTCGATCGGATAATGAGAAGCCGAGAAAACTACGGAAAAGCGGAAAATTTGACGTTTTTTTTTCAAATTTATGTCTCCGTTGTTTATTATTTTGTAGAATCGAATCTTTGCAAAAATGTTCTAATATTTATGCACTTCACGTGTACAAAAAACCGTTGCTGTGAATTAAATAGTTTGAGTGTAATTGTAATTCAAAGTTTTTTAAGCGATATTTTGCAACATCGCTGCATGCGTTCGAGAAAATCCGATTTTAAATTTTAAAACGGTTTTGCATTATAATATCTTAACAATGACGCTACGAGTATCTTAATAATTTTTTTTTATTTTGGTGCTAATGAATTCCAGGAAATTGATTTTTTTATTTATAATTAATAAATAAGCAATGGTTAGGCGTATATTCTTGAAATTGAAAATTGTTTTAACTTTATTTTGATGATATGTAAATAAAGAGTTGTATAAATGTACAAAAGTGATGTAAATATAAATAGGTACGTATAGATAAATAGTAATAAATACATAAATATATGTTGAAATAAATGTAAATACCTGTAAACATCATTTTGATTACTTTATTTGTTAAGTTATTAACAAAAAACTAAAAAAAGTGCCTTTTTTTGTCTAAAATGTTTATAATAATTAGGGTGACCACATTTAAGAGTCGAAAACATGATACAATTAATGTCTCCATTTACCTGAACATAATGGCACAGTCGGTTTTTAGGAAGTATTAATGTCACAATTAAACACCTATTGCTTGGCCTAATACTCGATAAACTTTGAAAACGGATAAAAGAAAAAGATAAAAAATAATTGTTTGAACAATTTCATATTGTTGCGATAAATTTGTCCACGAGTGTATATAACAACTACAAAAAACGTAAAAAATACTTTGTTAAATATAAAATATTTGTAATAAGAAACAAATTTTAATTTACTTAAAAGTTTTTAAACATCTGATTTTTTTTATGTTATAATTTTATTTGTCCCTAGACATTTATTTATTTACCATGTATTTTTTTATTTAATACTGCGTGGTTTACTTATGAATAATCGTAATTATTTTTATCTTCACTCAACACGTTTTGTCAATATACATTTATAACTTCGTATTAAAATATTGCATTTTTATACAGTGGCGAAATGCGAGCGTGATAAACTATATACATAATTCTATAATAATTTTAAAATTTAATATAAATTTTAAGGTCCAAGGATTCCATGTGGTATTAGTTTGTGATTTTTAACTAATTAATTATCAAAAGGGTCATTTTGAAGAAGAAACTGAATTGTAAGGTAAATATATAGACGTTATATTTTTCATGTTAAAAATAGGTAACTTATTTGTAATTATTTTTACATTTGATTTTGATTTCATTACAATACATTATTCGCTTATTTCCGCAGTGATTTTATTAACTTCTAATAATTAAGGTAAATGATTTCTGTAAAAATAAACAAATTATCATATTTATTGCAATACGAAATTTTTATACTCCAAACATTTTTTATTTTTTTATTATTAAAAAGTACAGCATTAACCTGTAAAGTTATTGGCATTACAATATGTACATTGTTTATTAGTAAATTTTTTTAAATATTGTTAAGCATTTTAAAAGTTTATGAGTGGGTTATGTTCTTTGTTAGTATGTAAAAGATTCTTTTTCTTAGCGTGCCTTATCCGTCGCGGACGTTGTCTATTAACATGGCAATTTTAATTTTATTGAATGCATTTCTAAGTAACTGTCTAGATGTAAGTCCAAACCACTGGCGTGAATTGTATAGCCATTAGTGTCTTCTTCATCCTGGTCCTCTTTTAGTGTTGCTCCTTCCTTAAACTATTAATTGCAGTGGACGATATTTTTGATGTCTCATTATGTGCCCGAGGTATTCCAGTTTCCTCTTTTTAATTGTGAGTGTAATTTCTCTTTCTTTCCCAATTCGCTGCAGCACCTTTTTATTAGTTATGTGGTCAGTCCACGAGAAATTCTGAGGATACGGCGGTATATCCACATTTCAAAGGCGTTTAATTTTTTCATTATGGCTTCCGTCATTGTCCATGCTTCAGAATTGAGAACACATCGCACTTTGCTAACCTTATTTTTAAAGGCAAGGATAGATCCTTGCTTGTGAATATACTTTTCATATTATTGAACGATTTTAATCCTTGATCGGATTTCAGTGGAACCTCTCGGGTCGCACCCAGACCACTGATATTTCATTGTTGTTTTGTCGCAATGATCCATAAAAATGACCATTACTCTGAATCGGACCTCTTTGTCGACGCGTAAAACTTCCTTGAAACTGGCAACCTCAAGGTTTCAAAATAGGAATTGTGGAATATATTTTTCTTAATTTAGAGTTGAAGTGTACTTCTAATAATGTGTTTGTAATAAAAAACGAACATACAGAATTTGGAATTACGATTACAACACGGTACAAAATTATTCAATAAAAAACGTGCTAATTTACATTCCAAAATTTCAACAATAAAATAATTATATTTGTACGTTTCAGAAAATATTTTTAAATTCTTCCAATATTTATATAGGTATCGAAACATACTGTTACAAAAGATTTATTATCATGCAAGAGTCTTTTTAAAAAATAATTAAAAATTGTTTTAGAAAGTTTTTTTTTTACGACGCTGTTCGGAGTTTGAGGTATTAAAACTGATTACTATTGATCAACCTTAATATCTTAAAACTAAATACTTATATACTACTAAATTTCTTCCAACGATGTCCTTTAGGTTGTTCTGACTGTTTTAGAAAGTTGATTTGTTTAAAAAAAAATGATATCAAAACTTAACTGTGGGTACACATTTTTTTTATTTTCAAAATGATACAGAAGAGAATAGATAGATGTTCACCCATAAATCACAATCAATTATTGGAATAAAATATGTTAGGAAGGAAGAAAACAATTTCAAGTATAGGTCCCGAAATTGTAATATGACCCTTCAAAGAAATAGTAAAATAGAATAAAAAAGGATATGTTTTTCTATTGTAATAGAATATTCTTGGGATTGTGAATTGGATTTTTTAGTAAAAAAAAATTGATAAAGTATCAAAATAAAAATACTATCCACATACATTTAGCTTTATATATTCTTCACAAATAATACATACCTACATTAAAACATACAACCAAAAAACGAAAATCCATGTTAATCCATAATTACTACATGATAACAACATTATTATTCAGCTGAAAGTTAAACTAAAAATAGGTAGGGAGAAATATCCAAATTTTTCGTCTTTCAGTATCAGTTGGAAACCTACAGTACGTAAAATACCCTTTACTGAACTATTCTGCGTTTTCTATGTAATTAACATAAAATAACTTTTTGTAGACTACTTTTCTTTGTTTTTATAATCAAATTTTCACACCACTGGATATAGTAATGATGAATATCTCAACTTACCGGTGTAATGAAATATCAGGATTCATATTAGTCCGGTCAATTTAGACCAAAAAACAAGAGTAAAGGTACATAAATTTCCAACAAGCTGAAAGCTAGTAAAACATAATTGTAGATGAAATGTTACAATTCCCCAACATTCCCGTGTATGAAAAAAAAATTTACCCAAGGTAAAAAAATGAGTTTTTTCCGATTTTCAGCAAAACGGTAAGTATTATCATAAAGTTATTAGTAACAAAATTGTAGACCATAAAATTATCTATAAAATATATTTAAGTATATTTTTTCTAAGAGCCACAGTTTTTGAGATATAACTATTCAATGGACTCTAAAGGCTGCTACAATCAATCGCCTGGAAGCGTTTGAAATGTGGTTACATAGAAGAATGATCCGAATACCCCGGACAGCTGGCTAAGATCAAGTCATATTAGCGTTATCTGAAGAGGAGTTACAGGCGATGGTTAATGTTATGCATGATTCCCTGAAAATCAAAGGAATGAAAATAAATGTGAGCAAAACGAAAGTAATGGTTTTTGAAAGAGAAGAAAGCATGACAAACTGTAAAGTTTCGATTGAGAGAGAAAGAGTGGAACAAGTTAATGAATTTGTGTACTTGGGTTCAAAATTTACTAGAGATGGAAAATATGACAGTGACATAAAGCGAAGGGTGTTGGCAGGAAAACAAATAAATGGCGCACTGCATAGCTTTATGAATAGCCAGAAAGTGTCAAAAAAGGCACGTCTGGCGGTGCATAGAGGTGTGTTGGTTCCTACACTTATGTATGGTAGTGAATGTTGGGTTTGGCAGAAGAAGCATGAAAATAGGATTAATGCTGCGGAGATGAGTAGTCTGAGAAGTATAGCCGGAGTGACTCGGTTGGATAAAGTTAAGAATAGTGAGATAAGAGAACGCTGTGGTGTAAAAGAAGATGTGGTTACAAAGATAGATAAAGGAATGCTTAGATGGTTTGGACACGTAGAAGGGATAGATAAAGGAAGATTGACAGCGAGTGTGAATGGACAAATCGGTAGAGGTCGGAGAACATATCTCGATCAGATCAATATTGTTTTGAAGAAAAGCCAGGTCAAGAGTACCAACAACCGAAGAGCATGTATGAGAGCACTGATGAAAGTAGAGGAAGCAAAAGATGTGTGTAAGAACCGTAGCAAGTGGAAGGAAGTGGTCTCTGCCTACCCCTATGGGAAAAAGGCGTGACTTTATGTTTGTATGTATAAAGATCAGAAAGATATCATACCTGGGGCATGTTCTCAGAGGAGACCGATACAGGGTGCTTCAATTTATAATGAAGGACAAAATGGAAGGCAGCCGAGGAATCGAAAGAACAGATGACATAGCTGAAAAACATTCGCGATTGGACAGGAATGCGCAGTGCCGACCAACTATTTAGATTAGCCGAAAACCTCGAACAATTCGCCAATGTAATTGCTAACGTTAGGGGGACCTGATATGAAGAAGAACGATTCAAAAAGTTGAAATCGTCATAATATGCATGAGTATGCCACGTACATACAGATAAGTATCAATATGCTTGTTTTTTTAAAGATACTCGAAATAAAAAACAATTAGCTTGCTTTCCTTCAAGCTCAGTTGCTGCTCAACAACATCTTTTTCGGGTATATTACCTTGGTTATCAGATAGACCCAACAGACTGGGATTGGAAGTTGGTCGACAATACATTAGAACCAGTTTAAACTTTACTCCCACCTGCGCCGGAAAAACTGCTAAACACAATTTTTTGCAATTGCAAAAAAGAATGCAGTGCTAAATGTGGTTGCAAAAAAGTTGGACTTGCTCTCTGGCATGTACAAATTGTCAAGGCCGGTCGTGCTCTTATGTTGAATCATCCACAGTAAAGGATTCGTTTGATTCCAGCGAGGTGACACGCAATACATCGCTATTGACTCAATTCACTTACACCCCGAATGAAGATAAAGAAGAAGAAGAAGATCAAGATCAAGAAGAAGAACAAGAAGAAGTATTTGAAGGTTACGATTCAGACGAATAAATTTCACATTTTTTTTATTTACATCGCTTTTATCATTTCCAACCTTTGCTAATATCGGTTATTTTGCAATAGTTTTAATGTTTAACAAAATCGCAACAGACCCGTGAAATAGGCCTACTGGGGAAACCACGTTAAAGTATAGGTACATATTTTATAGATAATTTTATGACCTACAATTTGTGTTTTAAGTAATTTTGTGATAAAACTTACCGTTTTGCTGAAAAAAGCGAAAAACTCATTTTTTTTATCTTTGACCTTGACTAAAATTTTTTCCATACACGGGAATGATGGGAAATTTTAATAGATTGTCCGGATTAAATACGAGGTCTGGCTATTAAATAACGAGACTGCGCGCGAAAAGGCGTCCTAGAGGAGAATGGGGAGGGGGAAACGAATGCAGCGTTGAATAGCTGGAAGTGTGTACTATTTCAGTACACAATTTATCGTAAAAAAAAGAATCCAACTAGGTGCTATAAGTTGTTAAAAGAGGCCTATGGTGAAAGTTCTCTATCTCGTGCGCGCCAAAGATGATCAACGTCCTGGTCGACATTAACGGCATCGTAATGACTGAATGGGTTCCAGAGGGTGAAATTGTAAACCAAACTTACTATTTGAAAGTATTGGCAACACCGCGAAAACGAGTTCTAAGAAACGGCCGGAAGCCGCACAACGCACCTGCCATAACGCGCTGTCCGTGAATCCCTGATTGAAATATTAATTGATTTCTTAATAATTTATTTGCTTTATTTAGGTTTAGGATATATGTAAAATATTATTCATCAAGTGAAATATTTGCCTAGTATTGTTACCAAGATAATCAACGAATCCCATGGACATGATATTAATAATTTTGAGAATCTTCTTTGGTAACAGGAAACTAGGCAACAATACAGAGGTTTGCAATGTCTGATCGCGTTTAAATATAGATAGTTTCATCTTCTTTGGGTGATAAGTCTATGGACAAAACGTAGTTAGGTGAAAAGTTAAAGTTAAGGTAAGACAGGTTTTGGGTAACTCGTTGATAGAAGGGAATGTTATTTCTTCTCCTTGTATGATAGAGGTCATTAAATCTGTTTTAAAGAACATGGTGTTTAGCGAGGTTGTGGTTGTTTAAAAGAGCTGTTGTTGCAAATACTTAAGTTAGATATTCTCCTCTTAATATCAATAAAGGTTTACCAGATTCAATATACGAGGGCGGTTTGATAAGTCAGTGACTTTTTGAATAAAACAAATTTTTTTCCGCAAATAAACATTTTATTTTTCTACATAATCACCTTTTAGCTCGATACATTTAGTCCAGCGTTTTTCTAATTTTTTTATTCCCTCCAAATAATAGGTTTTTTCAAAGCTCTTAAAATACGCGTTTGGTTCGGAAATGACTTCTTCATTCGACTCAAATCTCTTACCGCTCAGCCATTTCTTTAGGTTTAGAAACAGAAAATAGTCGCAGGAAGCTAAATCTGGAGAATATGCTGGATGGGATAGCAGTTCGTATCCCAATTCGTGGATGTTGACCATCGTGACTAGACAAGTGTGCACACGTGCATTGTCTTGATGGGACAGCACTTTCTTCTTCGCCAAATGCGGCCGTTTTTGCTTCAAATCAACGTCGAATCTGTTCAAAAGCTTTAAATAATATTCGCCGGTGATCGTTTTACCTTTCTTGAGGTAATCGATGTGATTGACACCGCGTACATCCCAAAAAACTGTGGCCATGACCTTGTTGGCTGACGGACTCTGTTTCGCCTTCTTTGGTCCACGTTCACCCCGAGCAACCCACTGTTTCGATTGTTCCTTGGTCTCCGTCGTGTTGTAGTGGATCCATGTTTAATCCACAGTAACAAAACGGCGCAAAAATTCGTCCGGATAACGGCTGAACATCGCTAACCACTTTTTTGAAGTGGTCACACGATTGCGCTTATGGTCGAGTGTGAGCAATCGCGGTACCCATCTCGCAGAGAGTTTTTTCATGTCCAAATATTCGTGTAAAATATGATGTATCCGTTCAGTTAAGATACCTACAGCATGAGCCAACTCACGCACTTTTATTCTCCGATCATCCAATATCATTTCATGGATTTTATCGACGATTTCCGGCGTGATCACTTCTTTTGGGCGACCTGGACGTTTGGCGTCACTAGTGCTGGTACGACCACAACGGAACTCTGTAAACCACTTCTTAACCATTGGAATTGATGGTGTCGAGTCCACGTAGTATTTATCAAGTCTTTCCTTAGTTTCAGTGATGGATTTTTTACGTAAAAAGTAATGCTTAATCAGCACACGAAATTCACTTTTTTCCATTTTCGTAAAAATTCATGAGGTTTTCTGCTTTGAACGGCTATCAAACACCAACTGCACGACGTAGCTTGCTCAAAATTAGAAAGTTGCCCACTGATAGATTATAGTTGACGGCAGCACTATTGCATTTGGAGTAACTGCGCGGGAAATTCAAAAAGTCACTGATTTATCAAACTGCCCTCGTACAAACTTTTCCTGGGACTGGTATGTAGTGCTCCAAGTGCTTTAAACTTTGGCCGTTTACTTATTTTATTGTATTGATTGTAGATCAATATTGCTTTTAAATGTATTATAAAGTCGTTGTTTGTGTTAATGTCTGTTTTGGGAAAGGGATATGTTAAAATAAAATATTAATAGGTATTTTAATTTAGCTTTTTTAGTTTGGTACTACTATTATTTATGGTGTGTGACAAGATTTATCTTTAGCAATAGTACACATTATTGTCATTTATCATTAACCAATAATAAATATTGACTTTTAACTAGATAAACATTTTAAAATCAACACGTATTTTTGTATACTGGCAACAAAATTAATATCTTTTTGTTTTGGTTAATGTAAGAGATGTTTTTATGACAGCAATGCTATCATGTATTTTCGTCTTTTGCTAGCTGAGGTCTGAAAAACACACTGGCACCGCTAAAACTCTTAGTATGCCAAATATGTCAAATTTTTACCATATAATATATAAATTTAAATTAATAATTTCCTTTATAAACAACAATGCTAGCTGATAATAATTAGTCATCTGTCCTTTATTTATAGTTTTAACAAAACGGTTGTCGTGTTTAATATATTTTGATATTGATAACATATTATCAGTGAACGTTTTTCATTTAAAAAGAACATATAAAACCAACGTAGGTACTCATTAGTTAAAAGATTATGTTAAACATTAACAGAAATACTTTCAAAATGTTCGTTGACTTAATGAGAACATATTTTAATTTTAATATATATTTATTTTTGCAATTTTTTATATTTAAGATGAAACCTACAACTGCACCAATGTTTTTACTATTGTGTAGTGCATTTTACATACCTGTAGAAGGTATTTATTACGTGGGAGTTGGGAGAGCGGATTGTACAGGACCTGCTGCAGAAGTAACCTTTGTGAGTAAAACACTAAACATATAAATATTTTCAATTTAGTAATTATAATTAAATTATTATATTCAATATAAGTTTTTATAACAGTTGTCTCAGTTGTACTGTTTTAATGTCATATCGTAGTTTTTTATTAAATTAAAATTCATAAATTTAAAAAAGCATGCTAACACTTTTGGTTTGACCGAAAATAAACCTGATTTATAAAATTTAAATAAAACACTGTGGATATAATTCAAGATTTAACTTTTTCGCAAAATTTTCATTTCATTGGAATATAACACTTTTTATTATAAATATCCAATCCCAAACTTTTAAACCCAACAAACAACCCACATCCTAAACAAACTCCTTAAATTTGTCGCTCTCTCAATTCTCCTTTCACTCTTTCTGAATTAAATTCAGTCCTACTCTCACCAAAGACACTCAGCTGCAGGACCTGACGATATACCGATGATCTTTCTAAAATATTTACAGTTAGTAACGAAAACGAAATTTCTTGAAGTTTACAACGAAATTTGGTGCAGCCAACAATTTCCGGCCTTATGAAGAAAATCAATCATAATACCAATCAAAAGAATGACTCGAATACTAATCTTCCGAATTCCTTTAGGCCAAATTCTCTAACATGCACATTATGCAAAATTCTCGAGAAAATAGTTAAAAGACGCTCACACTGGTACTTAGATTCGCACAACCTCTTAATTACAGCGCATGCAGGCTTTAGATCACTCAGATGTACATAGGATAACCTGGTTACTCTACAAACAGATATCTCACGAGCTATTGGATGCAAAAATGACATAATCGCCGAATGTCTTAATTTTGACAGCGCCTTAGGCACGATTTGTAAAACCACCATTTTCGAAAACCTCATAGACTTTAACCTAGCTGGAAACATTCTCTCCATTCTACAAAACGTCTTAACCAACAGATCTTTCAAAGTTGCTACAAACGGGCAGTTATCTATACTACAGTTTCCAGAAAATGAAGTACCACAAGGCTCGGTTCTTAGCATCACTTTATTTCTGATGAATATCAACAATATCTGTTATTCAATAATTCCACCTGTCAAATATGTACTATACCCCGACGACCTCATCCTCTACTGTCAAGGCAAAGTCACGGCCAATACTTGCACCTTACTCCAGAATGCCCTATATAGCATCCACAATTGGTCTCTTAAATCCGGTTTTTATTTTTCAACAATCAAATCCAAAGTAATCCAGTTTAGCAAAATACTCAATTCTTTCCTTCCACGACTAGTTCTCAATGGGAACCAGCTACAAGTGGTTGATCAAAATAGATTTTTGGGCGTAATCTTTGATAAAAGGCTCACAAGGAGACATCATATCCAGGAGACTAAAGCTAACTGTTTAAATCGGATCATTATTTTTAAATCATCATTAGCACATTACCAATGGGGAGCAGAAGAAGAAATACTAATAAGGACTTACAGATTATTAGTCCGCTTCAAACTAGATTATGGAAGTATTCATTACATGAATGCCTGCAAAACGTACCTTAAATATTTCCGAAACAGTTGAAGATAGGTATGGTACATTGTACATGAATTATGTCTAGAATTTTCTGAAAAATCCAAAAAATAAATAATATACAGGGGGTTGTTTTTAAAATAAGAAAGTTGGTATTGGCCACTGTCACATGACACACCCTATATAATTATTTTTTTTTGAAAAAAATGCGCATCTTAAAATACAAATCGAAGTGTCGTTTTTTCCAACACGCTCTCATTTATTCGTTATCGAATTTATTCCATTTGGCTGTTCCACACTGTATATACAGACATATATACTGGCAGCATTCAGTTCTGCGATCATAGTCATCTTTAGCCAACCCATAGATAAAACATACTTTATTGGGATTTGATTTCAATATTTTAATCCACAGATAATTCCCGCACTGTACAGTGCTGAACATCTACTGCCGACAAAATTACACATTGTTGAATATTTGCTTTAAGTGTAGGTTTACCTTGCTTCGGTACATCCCTAACGTTTCATAATTATCTGTATTTCCTTTCTATTCTCCTTTTCGTAGATTAAGAGATACGTTTACGATCTAGATACATTTTATGAAATAATATGTGCATACCTTTTGTTAAGTCCACATCCTATCGCCAACACCAATCATCATTAAAATTTTAATTCTTTTACTCTTATTTTGAGCCATTTTAACAAAGCAGTTCGGTAAATACACTATGATTAATTATATTTAAAAGTTATTCACCCTGTATGATAAATTATTTCTTACAAAAATAGTAAATTAAAATCAAACATTAGCCTGTTTCTGAATTTTTTTATATTACTGTTTATTTAGCTAACATTTATGCGTTACTTTATGTACGAATTGTATTTATTATTTATATTACCGAAGAGCATTTGTTTTATGATTTGTAATGTTTTTAAAAGAAAAGCTAATAATTTGTTAAATAAAAATTAATTAATCGTAGGGGATTAATAGGGAGGAATTATTTCTTTTAACAATAAAACACTCTCCCAGAAATGAGCCCTTTTCCTCAAGTACGAAAAATTTCTCACTGGCAGTACTAGTGGTACCGTAGGGACAAACATTATCTAATCCCCATTTGCATACATGTAAAAGTACCTATAAGAAAAATGTTTTTGACAGAAGACGACGTTTCGGGAGCAAAATTAAAATTCGCAAATGTCAAGGACAATAATGTAGCAACATTAAAACGTTGGCTTGCTTGTCGTAATTTGAAAATTTCAGGCAGAAAAAAAGAATTAATTGACAGGTTAATAAACAGAGTCTAGTTATTATGTAGTGGTACTTTAGAACTCTGATAACAGATGTTCAAAGTAATAATAAATTTAAAATTTATCTTAGACTGAAATATGAGTCAAAAATACTTGGTAATTAAGATAAATTTATTTAAATATCACAAATTTAAATGTTTTAGTAACAAACAGCGGTTATATTTTTTTCTAATTTATGTTTCATTTACTGAAAAATCAATCAACACATTGTTTACTTGTTAATAATATCCACAATAAAATGTTTTACTTCAAAGTTAACAATTAAGTACTTACTTAACCGTACCAATTGCAGAAACTGGATCCAGATTTTCCTCAGTTCGACCTTCACCACCAATAAAATGTTTTGAACACACATAATATGTATATTTATTATTTTTTTCTTTTGTTAAATCCACTCTTTTCGATGCGTGTACATACCTACCTAACCTCATTAATGTGAGGTTTTACAAATGGTATAAAAAACACGTTTTCCCCTGGATATCGATTATCCGAAGTTTAATTTGAAAAACTACAACGTTTTGTTGGCATTGTAGTTATATAACAAAAATTTAATTTATTTGATTAATAATTTTAAATCACTCACTTATATCACTTAATTTACACTAAATAAGTAAAGTTTAGTATTTGTCCCTACCACAAGTGCTGTTTCTCGTGACAGTTTGCCACACTATTCTCAGGAAAAAGGCTCATTGCTAGATGCAAGTATTTAATATTAAATCAGTAGATTTGTTTAAAATTAGCCCTTTAAGGTGAAAAATTATAATAAAGTTGATTTTAAAATTAATGATATGAAATTGCATGATATACAACTTTAAGGAAATAAAGAAAGTTTTTAATTTTAGATTGCAATATTTTAAGCGGCACAAACGCCAGAAATTACAAAGAGAGCTTCATATTTCACCAAATAAAAGAAAGATTAGCACATTAGCATTTACAAAAAACGAGAAAAAAACAATAATGAAAGCTCGAAATAAAGTGGTAACAAATAAAATGTTTCTTTATTACCTTTGCAGAATTTACTTGAAGGGGAACTAAAGAAAATATTTAGCTTACCTACTTCTTTTAAGAGAAAGTTGGACATAATGGCCTTTTGAGTTTTAAAACATTTCATTAGTATTTATTTCAAAAATTATGCAGGGTGAAGCAAAAATATGGGTAAAAAATAAATGATCTATTTCAAACAATAAAATGAGTGCTTGCTCAATAGGTGTCTTAAATACACTGCGCGTCACAATTAACGCATAATTATGAAAATCGTAGCAATAAAATTAATTTAATGTTTTGATTTTTGTAATAATACATATCTTTAACCTCCAGTATATTGTAATGCTTTATCGGTAGAACTGCAAAAAGGAGATTTAATACAAAACATAATAAAAGTTTTTTTTTGTCCTTCGGAGTTAGTTAGTTTCAATACTTTTTGCCGAAACATCAAAGTACTTTGTAAATTTAAGTATTTTCCTTAAAATAAACCATTAGCAGCGAAAAAGTCAAGATTTGACAGAATCGGACTGCGTTAGAATCGTTACTCTTCGCGAAAAAGGATATTATCAAGTTGAACTCGCTGAATGGTTTAATGTCACTCAGTTAACTATTTCCAGAGTTTTAACACGTTTTGCTATCACTGGGAGTAACGTAAGAAGACCCCGCAAAGGTCGTAGAACGGTTACAACTCCTAATCAAGACCGATTTTTGCGACTTCGTACACTGAGGCAAAGGTTTGGTTACAAAACGAATATTTAGATCGTTACATCTTTAGAATAAACCAAAGTACGATAAGAAGAAAACTTGCAGCAATTGACGTGTAATAACTTAATATAACCACGGCGACGACGACCTACACAACCCTCAGCAACTTACAGTAGGTAGAACAATCGAATCAGCGACCTATCTACTATCGAAGTACAAGTAAGCCAAGCATCTCCACTTCTTCTCATCTTTGCTCGCCCCGCCGCGCCCTTATATACGTCCAATTATGAAATATTGTGGAACTGTATGGTGACCGGAACTAGTGCGGGATAAAGAACTTATCGAAAAAGTTTAACGTCGAATCAACCAGACTATCCCTCGGGCGTCGAAGGCCTAGTTATACAGAAATACTAAACATAATGTATTTACCGACTTTTGAACAACGTCGTCTTCGTGGGAACATAATAATCACCTTCCGCATTTTAAATTTTAACTTAAGAAGCATATTTTTTGTAGACACTGATAATCGGCTTCGAGGACAAAAATGGAAATTGAAAAAGAAAATATTCACTTGTAGGACAAGGCAACATTTTTTATGTAATCGTGTTTTCTCAACATGGAACTGTTTACCTGAGGATATTGTAACGGAACTATCTGTCAATATTTTTAAGAACATACTGAATGCTTTTCTATTTTCTAATTAATCTTTTCTTGTAATTTTTAATTTTCTAATTACTTTTATTTTTGTAATCATTGTATAGTATAATTCAGGGCTCATGGATCTTAGGGTCCCTGCCTGTATCTTATTGTAATAATAATAATAAATATGCAATTACGACAAAAGAGTGCTATTGTGCCAACAAAGCCGTGAAGGCCATTTTTCCGATGTGCTTTTTTATACTTAACCCTTTTTTATGTAGGTACCTACCTATTTTATGATTTAATAAAAAAAAAATTATAAAAAATAATTAATTATTAATTAATTAATTTAAATCTTGCGAAATTTTTTTTAACTCTTTAAGATTAACCATTAATTTACATTTGATAAATCTTAAAACTATGGACTTATCTTCGTCCATTCAGCAATGTTCTTAGATTTCTAATTAGTTATATAATATATAATTTTTATAGACAAATTTTCGCGCACCTTGCTCTGCTTTTAATACAAAGCACTACATAAGCTTTTATGGCTTGGTTTTATTCAATCTTGATTATCCAGCAACCAAAGAGCTTCTGCGTTAGCATGGAGGTGAAGTCTTCGTGCTTCTAAGCAAACCTTTTGTTATCTTTTTTTACAGTTGGAATTCCAAGATCTCTGTAGATATCCACATTTCTTACATACCATGGAGCGTTTACCATGGCACAAAATATTTTGTTCTGAAAGGTTTGTATACTCTTGATGTTACTATCTTTGGAGCATCCCCTTAATTGTATACCGTATACCCAAACCGGTTTAAACAACTAATTGTAAAGTAAAATTTTATTGTGTAATGAAATTAAATTTTCCTCCATCTGTATTGTCTATATTTTAAATTTAATTCGCCTTTTACTTGACATACTCTTTCCATCCTAATTTGCTTTCTAGTCATGTCTAAATATTTTTGTTTTCGTATGGGACGTTCTTGCCATTTATTTCTATTCGTGTGAATGCGTAAATTTAAAAAAAAAAATTAGAATTACCTACATATACAAATTCTTGGTTAACAAAAATATTTTGAGTTGCAAAAAATTAACATACACCTATAGTCACGCATTTATCCCGTAGGGGTAGGCAAAGACTAATTATTTCCGCTTGATACGGTTCTTAAGTACGTCTTTTGATTCTTTTACTTTACTAAGCACTCTTATACATGCCTGTTGATTTTGGGTACTCTTAACCTGGCTTTTCTTTAAAACAATTTTAATCTTGCCAATTCATACTTGCCTTGGTCTCCGTGACAAAAACATGTAAGCATTTTTTCATCTATCTTTTGTACTACATCTTTTTTTACACCACAACGTTCACTTATAACAATTTTTCTCACATTGTTAATTAGAGTTTCTCCAGATAATATACTTCTTTTACTATTTATCTCTGGAGCATTGATATTACTTTTATGCTTCTTCTGCCAAACCCAACATTCACTAATATAAATATATATATATATATATATATATATATATATATATATATATATATATATATATATATAGGGACCAGCACTGCTCTATGCATAGCCAGTCGTTCCTTTTTTGACACATTCTAGCTGCTCATAAAGTTATACAGAGCCTCATTCATTTGTTTCCCTGTCAACACCCTTTGTTCAATGTCACAGTCATACTTAACGTCTGTCGTAAACTTTGAACCCAAGTACACAAACTCATTCACATGTTCCATTTTTGCTCCTTTAATCAGCACCTCGCAGTTTCTCATAGTTTTTTCTCTTATAAAACCAGCATTTTCATCTTGCTTACATTTACTATTATTTCTTTGATTTTTAGGGCATAATTCATAATATTAACCATCGCCTGCAACTTAATTTCAGGTGATTGTAATATGACCTGATCATTAGTTTAAAGGAGTTGATATATTTACTATATATTGAGAGTTTATACCATGGTATCACTTTTGTTTAAAAATGTAATTATTTTTGATAAAATCTTTACAATTACTTGCAAAGCAATATATTTTTATTTATTTATTGCAGATGGGTTATGGACAATTTAATCAACGGGGTTGTGGCATACACCTAAGACAATTTTCAAGGGCATTTATTCTGAATGACACCAAAACACAGGTGACTTTTATATCAGTCGATGCGTGTATGATAAATCATCCAGTAAAACAAGCGGTACGTATTATTTACACATATTTATTGTTGATTAACAAAATTACCTTGTAATTTTTGGGGTTTTTATTTAAGATCAATATTAAATTAAATAAATTCAGATTTTTAACAATTTTTTATTGTGAATGTATACTTTATTATTTCTTATTTAATAACGAGCAAATGTTTTGTTTAAAATAAAGTAGTGATACCTAAAATCCAATACTACCATTTTTAATTTATAACATTTATTAAAGAGTAACTAGTTTTAACTAAAAATGAAAAATACGCGGAAAATTCAGTATCTATGTAATCAGAATTCGTAAGTTGTTGGTTGCAGTGATTATTGCCTCTGTGATTTCCAGACAAGCTAGCCGCTGCACTTTCTGCAGCTTGACTTGTGCCGAAATTCGTTGCATTTTTCGCCACCATAACAATGAAGCATAGGTGACCATTGGTTTAATGATCGTTTGGTATGACCAGTAGATCATTTTATGTTTCAGACCCCATGTTTTGCCAAACACTCTGCGGTATGTCCAGCTTGCGAAAATATGCGGTAAATTCAGTGTCTATGTAATCAGAATTTGGAAGGAGGCTAATTAAGCTCACAATACCTTAAAGTATTTTTGCATACAGAAATATGAGAATAATGCTTTATTAGCAAATTACTTCGCCTGTGTCTGTAACCGCACTGGCAAAGTCCCTGGCTAAACGGCGGACATGCCGTCATGGCAGGTACAGATAGGGCAATGTTACGATACAGTAATTCGGAACCCCAGTATCGGCGACAGTATGGGCGACAGGTCAGGGTGGGAAAGCGGGGCCACAGTCGTCGTCATCAAGCGACCGTAGCTCGACATTGGTGGGTAACTTGGCCTCTGGAGAGGAATCCACACTTCCACTCATGCATATGATAAAAATTTTGATTAATGTTGCTGTTTGTGAGAAGTTTAAAGTTCTTAGAATCCGAAGAACTTTATCTAATAGTATTAAATCTCTTTACCAAATTCTGATTACATAGACACTGAATTTTCCATTTTTTAGGTGGTTTTTTGCGATTTAAAAAAAACCACGTTCTGAAACTTAATTTTCACCTCGAGTTTTGATTCAGCGCGGCAAAATACGTAGATAGGTCCGAATTCTGGAACCGACTACTTTTTTTTATGTGCCTGTGTAATTTTTGTTTGCTTAAATATCAATTTTTTTGCAAATTATATACATGTTAATTGTTTTATTTTACTAGGTGATTAATAAATTAGCAGGCATTTATCCAAATAGTGAGTTTACCCTAGAAAACACCGTAATAAGTGGAACCCATACTCACAGCACTCCTGGAGGTTTATTTAAAGATATATTGTTGGATATAACTAGCTTGGGATTTCAACCGGAGTCTTTTAATGCTGTAGTTGATGGAATAGTACGGGTAAGTAAAGTTTACGAAATTTTTAAGTTAATCCTTATATTATCAAAGTAACACCTTTTTAATAACGTATTTAATTGTCGAATCAGTAAGGATATTACCTTTTTTTTTTGCACACAACTAGTCAAAAACTGGACAAAAAAATAAAAATGATAAAAAATTAATAAAGCCCTACCTAATGAGACGACTCACAAAAACTAGTAAATATACCTACTTAATTTTTAAAAAATATAAATGATCAAAACTGTTTTAAAAATTTATACAGGGTGTAGTTACATTGTAACTGATATTAACTTGGGATATTACAGGTGTAAGTATAAATAAATATAGATATGACAAAATTTAAATTTAAAATCTGTTTGGTGGATCATGTGGAGTAAAAAGTTTAAGTCTGCGTCCTATATGTTGTGAAACTAAATTTTTAGCAAGTACGAATACATTTAGATCACGTGCAATTTTGATATCAGGCAAAAACCATGAAGCGTCAGCGATCAGTCTAAGAGTTTTTTGATGTGTCGCTTTCTTGCAATTTGTGGGAGTGATTTCGTGAAATGGGACGGAAGCTTTTAACAGTGTAACAGTCACGGAAGCGCGCGCTATGCACATTCAGTCACTCTCTCTTTCTTGCAATTTGTGGGAGCGATTTTGCGAAATGTGTAACAGTTACAGGAAGTCGCGGAAGCACGCTTAGAGTTGGCCGTCAGATAGATGTCAACCAATTTTCCGAGAGATCGGTACTGTCAGCCATCAGCTGTGCACTTAAGTTACAGTGTTGTGTATAAAGTTTGCTGATATATGCGTAAACTATATATATATAAATATTTACTGTTCATAATAAGTTTCAATAAAGTGCAGAACATTAATAAAAAATTCAAGTAAGTAATAATAAAAAATCATTCGAATGAAATATTTCAGTATTTGGCTTTTTTAAATTTTGAGGTTAATTTCTGTCACTCCTAGTGTCAATTAAATAAAATACAATTTTCATTAAAAAGAATTATTGTTTGTTATGAACAATTATTTCAAATAATACCTGACCCATTTTTTCAGAATATAATTATAAAATCGCTTATTACTAAGGTGAGATGTCAAATGTTACAATTCATAGGCGACTGTTGTAAGGCTCGCTCGTTTTTTATTAAACTCTCTCTTCGATTGCTATATTTACATTTGAAGCAGAGCTCTAATGTTGAACTTTATGTGAAGACATTGGTATACTGATAAATTTATAGGCCAACTTAGAGAAAACTTTGATTTGCGACCTTTGATCTAATAAGAGCTTTCATAACTTGAGGTCAAGCTGTTTCCTTTTTAGTTAAGATATGTTTTTTCCACGTTAGTCTTTGGTCTAAATGAAGGCGTAGGTACTTAACTTCACCTTTACCATAAAGTTACAGTTCCCACGTCGATTTGGCAAAGTTACGCGCAGTTATTTTGATTCATTAACTTTTATTCCCCACACGTATAGCCTCGCTGTTAAACTATCGAGATCAGTGTGTAAAATTTCAGATGCTATTTGCGGGTTAATGTTTGAAGTCAAGTAGACAGCATCGTCTGCAAATGTGGCCATTAAGACGTTGTTAGATAAGATGTGTACAGGGTGGCCAAATAAGAATGCAAAGTGCTGTATCTCGGAAACTATTTGTCGTAGAAACTTGCGATAAAAAATGAAAAAAAATTCTGGAAATAATTTACAGGATTTTATTTTGACCATTTTAGTTTTAACATTTTTTACCGCCAGTCTCTACAACGAAATTTTTTTGAAATACAGCACTTTGCATTCTTATCTTGCCACCCAGTACAGTAGGTATTAAAGTCGGGCGCTTGACTTTAAAGTCGGACTCCCGAGATTAAAGTCGGGATTCCAAAAAAAATTGCTTGTGGCCCTTCTACGCCTTCGTAGAATTGAACCGATGTTATAACACCATCTATAAAAAGCTTTAGCTCATTTGGCAAGCACTTTTGGAAAAAGTGATTTACGTCAAATGGACATAAAATGAGTTTCAGATTATGGAGTTTTTTTTAAAAAGCATTTCTGAACATCCTCTATAAACATTTTGATATTTTTTGAATAAAAATAAAGTACCTACCAGCTTTAATATCGGTATATGTAAATATTCATTGTTTATTTTATAATTGTCCCGTAACTGTTTGCTGTAAAAAATAACAAACGCTCTAAATGTTATGTAATTTAAAATTTAAGTCAGTTGAGCGAGCTCGCAACAACATGGTGGAGGCAAAAATACTCGTTAATTCTGGTGAACTTTTAAACACTAATATCAACAGAAGCCCTGCTTCATATCTTTTGAATCCTGAACAGGAAGTAAAAAAGTAAGTTTTTTTAACTTTTTACATAAAATAACATTTTATATTTACATTTATATATTTACATGTGTCAATTGTAGTTTTTTTGTATGAAAACTTTAAAATGTTTAAACGTTATTACTTTAAATATACTTAAAACAGTATATAATGTATTTTTATAAAGTAATGAATAAAGTAACGCTTAAATTCATTAGTAGCTAAATAAACTGTTATATGAGACAATCTAGGATTAGGTTGATTTTGTATTTCAATTTACTATTTTTAAAAAATAATCTATTATAACAACCTTTGAGTGATGACGTCAGCACCAGTTTTTTTTAAATAAATCGCCTCCCTTTTTTTTTCATTTGCGGATTTTCCTTGCTAAGCTAATTCCAAAAATGTATTACAAGTTGATTCAAATTGGTACAGGGTTATTCTATCCGCTTGACCAAACAGAAAAAGTTTAAAAGTATTTCTTGGCACTTCTTTTTTTAATTTGACGGTTAAAACTGTCATAATTATCCAAGTACAATTCCGTATTGTATTATTTATCATATCATATGTCTTTAACTAAAAGTGAGAGAATTAAAATTTTTTGTTTAAATGATTTTTCTTTATAGTTATAAATATAATGTGGATAAAGACATGGTTCAAGTTAAGTTTTTGAGAAAATCTGACAAATTACCAATCGGTGCTATTAACTGGTTTGCTGTACATCCAACATCAATGAACAATACCAACTGCCTTATATCTTCAGACAACGTTGGATACGCTTCAATTCTTTTGGAATCCAGCATCAACACTGGATTTTTACCTGGCCAGGTAAAATTCAAATTAAAATACTTAATATAAATTTAATAATAACACGTTTTGGTATATCTCATTAAAAACGAAAAATGAACAATTTTTATTCTCATAAATTAATACAGTTCAAGTGTATCAATTGATTTTTTTGCCAAAGAAATATAGTTTATTTGAAAATTTATAATTGTTTACTATTTTTAAAATTTAAAATATTTTAAATTTAAAATTTTGGAATATTCTCTTTTTTTTTAAATGCTTGCGGACCAAGTAAGAAGTTAATCATTTTCAAATCAACAAAACCGACCATTGATGTTCATAGTAATTAATTTTGTGCAAAACCTATCTAATATTCTGCTGTACTTATTTCAGTTTTGTTGAATGGGTAATTGGGATTGAAGCGAACTAATATCCATTTTGCTCTCTTTTAAGTTTTTTTTGCAGTTATTAATAAAAAGTCTCTAATTAGTAGATTTGTAATCTTTTAAATGCAAAAAGTAATTTTGACGATATTATTATAGAAGACAAGTTGTTTATTTACACTAAGAAATGGTAGCATCTTATTTTTCCTGGTTCTGTATGCTAAATTGTTGTTACTTTTTGTTTCAAAAAATTCTTTTTTCTATTCTTGATGCAAGACGTTCTGACGCTTGTTTTAAAAAATTTAAATCCTGTATTAAATCGCTGAGCCCAATTTTGGAAGTATGGAGCTAATGTTTCACCTTGATATTTATTTCCAGTTGTAAATTGTATTAAATACTGTGAGTTTGGCAACATCATAGTTTTTAAGGGCATACAAACGAACCATTTTTGAGGCCTAAATTGGACTGTGAAGCTGAATATTTCTAGTTTATTTTGATTAAAACCCTTAACGTCTAATACGCAAAAAAATCAAAATGATTCTTGGGTTCCATCTAGATCAAAGGAATACCAAAATCTAACCCGTTTCTTCCAAAAACGTCAATACTAAAACACACGATTTACAAACCTTATGAGGAAGCCATTATTTATCTAGTTTCTTAATGTGTAGTCCAAAATAAGCATAATAAACCTCCTTTGCCTAAGAACCAGATCCAATTCTGTACTTTAATGAATATATTTGTAATTATAGAAATTCGCAGAAATATAAAAAAAAATTCTTAAGTGGTGTGATTAAATTTCTAAATATGACCAATTTGAGAAAAAAATATATCAAATTTTTTGGGAAACGCCATTAATAAAAAATAATATTTCTGTTATAAAAATGATTCCATTAAATTGCAGGGACCATTTGTCGGTGCATTCGCTTCAACAAATTTGGGAGACGTTTCTCCCAACATCAAAGGTCCAATTTGTATTACCACTGGAAAACCGTGCGATTTTGTGTCTAGTACCTGTAATGGAAATTGTAAATATTGTATAGCATCTGGTCCCGGAGAGAACATGTTCGACAGCACGAAAATGATTGCCACCAATTTATTTCGGAAAAGCAAGGTAATTAAAATTAATCACTGGTTTTTGATTTAATTTTACCTATATGTAGTGCATGAGAATACAAAATTCGTTCATTAATTATTGTAAATAAAATTATAGGAACTTCTGGAAGACAAAAAAGCGACTGAAATATCCGGGGATATTAAATATATTCATCGATTTTCATACATGCCAAACCAAACTGCAATTATTCAACATGCCAACGGAACAAAAGTAAAGGTAATAAAATAATTAAACCAATAGGTTTTAATTAAATTTATAGTTTTATTACAAATAAACTTTTGTTTCGTTTACTTAATTTGAACAAATTGGTGATTTTCTAAATTCCTTAATGATTTTTTGGACATTCTTTTGACCTGTGATCTATAAAATATTAAATATATTTTTATATAATTTTTTAGATATTAATATAAATAAGACCATAGGCTTTCACTGAGGATATTCTATTACTGACAAAACGCAAAAAAGACCTATTATCATGAGCAAAATTTTTTCTTAATAAAGCAAAAAAAGCTGGAAACGGTGAAAAAACTAAATGTATAAATTAGGAGGTTTAACACAGATAGAAGATGACTTTAACTTACGCAAAAGCTAATGAACATTCTGGCATATACAAAAGAAAAAACACAACAGTACTGCACAACGAGAGTGGAAAGGCACTGTTAACAAAGAAAGATCAGGGTAATGAATAGCAACAGTATATCCAACAACCGTTCAAGGACGAGACCCGCAAAAAGCCAAATACTTGTTATAATACAGAACACGGACCAAACATTCTCAAATCCTAAATTCACAAAGCAATACACCAATCAAGAGCAAGGAAAACTCCAGGACCCGATGAAATTCCTATATAACTAATAAAACTACTGGAATCTTTCTTCATCGCCCTACCTAAAACCAACAAAGCTAATAGGTGTAATGACTTCCAATTAATTAACCTAATGAGTCACACTTTAAAAGTACTCTTAAAGATTCTCCTCAACAGAATATATACCAAATGTGAACACAATATTGGCAAGGAACAATTCGGATTCCGAAGCGGACTGGGCACATGCGAAGCCCTATTCTGCTTGAGAACAATATTACAAAAGAGCTGTGAATTAAAAAAAAAACATATATATATATATATATGCTTTATTGACTACGAAAAAGCATTTGACCAAGTCAAACACACAATGTCTAAAATCATATAACGTATACTATTATGATATATGCCTTTTGATAAACCTATATCATAGTCAAACAGCTGTAGTTAGGCTAGGTGACAGCGTTACAGGTGAAATACCAATAAAAAGCAGCGTAAGACAAGGATGTGTTCTGTCACCCCTGCTGTTTAACCCTTATTCAGAGAACGTGTTTCAAAAGGCTTTATATGGCAGGACAGAGGGAGTAAAGATAGGTAGTCAAATTATAATCAACGTAAGATACGCAGATGACACTGCCATCATTGCGGAGAACATGCAAGACTTGCAAATACTGCTGGATAAAGTGCATAAGGCTGGTAGAAGATGGGGGACCAATATAAACATCAAGAAAACAAAATGGATGATCGTAGATAAAATAAACAGAGCCAATTCCAATTACACGGACACAACATTGAACTAGTACCACATTTCAAATATTTGGGTAGCTGACTAAACAATGAAATAACATGCGACGAAGAGGTAAAAGCGAGGATTAAAATGGCACGCAGGACATTTAGCAAATGGAAACCAACTCTCACTAACAGAAACCTCACATTTCAGACGCGGCTAAAAACACTCTATGTTACGTATGGAGCATTATATTGTACATATGTGAGACATGGGCGCTTAAAGTTGACACCATGAATAAAATAGAAGCGTTTAAAATGTGGTGCTACCGGGGAATCCTCAAAATTTCTTGGATCGCACATACCAGTAATGAAGAGGTACTTAGACAGTTGAATAAAAATCGAGAACTTCTAAATACCATTAAAATAAGAAAGGTAAGTTTTTTTCGGACACATAATACGAGGCCCCAAATATCACATCCCTCGTCTGATTATCCAGGGAAAGGTTGAGTGCAGAAAATGGATAGGTTGCAAAAAGATATCATTACGAAACATTAGAAATTGAACAGGACTGGAAGTAGAACAGCTATTCCGAGCAGCGAAAGATAGAGACCAATTTAATGAAATTGTCATGGAGATAGCCCACGCCTGAAGACAGGCACGGCACCGAAAGAAGAAGAACACAGACAGTAAGAAACCTACTAGTAGGAGAACACCACTACCATTCATGCAATAATTCCAAGTACCTGAAAGTAACAATCACGAACACTATGTCGGAAGAAATTGAAATCGAAAAGAAACTTGCAGCGGCAAATCTACAGGGTGTTGGAAAATAAGTGCGACAAACTTCAGGGGGTGATTCCGCATGAAAAAATAATGAGTTTTCTTTACAAACGTATTTCCGCAAATACTTCGTTTCAAAGATAAGTTTTTCTTACAAACTGACGACTTATTTATTGCTCTGAAACCTTTTTTCGTGTAGGGCGCTGTTTTTATGCAAAAAAATAAAACATCTTGTTGCATTGTTGCACTTATTTACTAACACCCTGTATGTTTATGATCGGTACAGAAATTAATGTTAAATAAAATATTATCTAGAAACACAAACCTCTGAATTTATAAGACAATTATCTTACCAGTCCTGCTTTATGGTTCAAAAGTGTGTACACAACCGAAAAAATACTAGTTATTTCCTAAAACAAGGTACTAAGAAAAGTATTTGAACCAGTACGGAAAATTAAATACGAAGGATTAGATAAAAAAAGAAAATTAAAGATTTATTCAATGAGCTCGACGTTAGTAAGTTTCTTTCGTCACTCTATTAATCAATACCTTTACATACAATTTGCCGACGATGCTAAGTAAGCTAATGTCACAGTTGTTTTTGCATCTTAAAAAAAATGTAAAATATGCAATATAATATTTTTTTTAAAGTATGATTAAAAAATGATTACAAAGTTTGTTCGTATGTAAGGTCCTGTAGCTGAATTATTATCGATCATTACCGGTTGGTGTACAACTGTTTGTTGCTTTGCTCCGTAAGATCCAAAACGAAATCATGATATTAGTGATTCAGTAGTTTAAGTAAGGGTTAGGTTAGATTTGGTTGGATTAAAAAGTTTTATTTATTTTATTCTTATTTTTATAAATTTAGAACTGAATACGTTATTGACAGTTTCAGCCATGAACATTCGATGCCGGTGCTACTGCCTTTAAAACTGCTAGTTTGTTTAACAGCAACTGATTATTTTTTTTTTATTAAAAAGTATAGGATATACCTAGAATTTAATCTTTTAAAATAAAAAAAAACACATCTATTTTGTTATTTTGTGTATCAGGTAATAACTTTTAATATTTAAAGGTTAGAGGATGTATACCTGCACTGGGATATGGTTTTCCAGCTGGTACAACTGACGGTCCAGGAATGTATCCCTTCGCTCAAGCCAAGTTTAATGAAAATCCCTACTGGAAAATTGTAAAATATATTTTGGGTGCTCCAACATCGAAGGATATTTCTTGTCATTTTCCAAAGCCTATTTTTCTTATGACAGGAAAGGTACAGTATTATGTTACATGTGTGGAAAATGATATTAAATAACTCACAATTTTTATACAGGTTATCCAAAAAGCGGTAAGGTTTTTGTATTACTTTATTAAAATGAAAAAGAAAAAATTATGATAGCAAATTGTTAAGCATCTCAAGAGGCATAATTCAAAATAATTTTTAAATATAAAAGGTTATCTATAATTTCAAACCTAACCAAATAAATTTATTTATGTGGTATCATTAATTTTTATTTTATATTTTAACATTGTTACGAGTTTTCTGATTATTATTGTTTATTTGGAGTACATAACATTACATTACATTTTTGTGGTTGGGCCATTGGTATAGGCACCTATGTCACCTAGATCTTTGATCCTCTATGACTACCGCTGTGTCTTCAGGGCATCAGAATTCCAGTCCGCTGGTTTTGGCAAACCGCAGGATTTCTGTTGGCCCTGTCTCATTTAGATCACTTGAATCCATTATCATGCGATCCCAGGTTTGGTATCTGTACACCGCTAGCATCGGACAGCAACACAGAATGTGTATTCTGCTCTCTCCCTCTTCGCCGCATAGTAGGAATTTTTTTGCAGCCGCCAGCTTAAGTTTGAAGAGATGTGCCCTTAGTGTGACGTGGCCAGTAAGCGGTCAAAGCGTGCTGCTTAGCCTACTCCAGTTCATCGTCCAGAGTGCGTCTGCCCTCTTCTGGAGAGGTTTTTTCATAAGCTGTCTTGATGTTCTGTAGTCAGTATTTGCATGTCACTGAGCGAATATTCTTGCTCAAGAATTAGTTTCAACTCATGTTTTGCTTCGACAATTCGACCAACTGGCTTCTTAGTTTCACCAGAGTCCCATTTCTTGCCAGTTCATCGGCTACCTCGTTGCCATTTATCCCTGTATGCCCAGGAACTCATGCGAGAGTGACCTAATTTGCAGTCGCTATAGTGAGGGCCTGCATGCAGCCCCACACCACCGATGATGTTGTGGTGTAACTTACGAGGGCCCCAATAGCCGTGCGACCGTCAGTGGGAATATTAATCTCACTGTTGGTCACTCTGTTTTCTGTAAGGTGCCTGTCACACCTGAGTATGGCATAGACCTCGGCCTGGGAGACCGAGGCGTGTTTCCCCAGTGGTATGCTTTCCCTATGGTTGTAGGATACTCTAAACACATCTGCCCCATAGCGTCCCTGGTAACCTGATCTTACAGATCAAGGTTTTTTCGGTTTTTCGGAATCTTGTCCGATTTCATTGTAAAGGGGTGTTTGCGAAGGAGCCTTAATCTTGGTGTGACCAATCCCGTTGCTCCTTCACCCACCCTGACACTTAAGTCTGTATGCGGTGTTCCTGGCCCGATCTTTAAGTAGGAGATCCAAAGGTGGTACGTTAAGGGCCATTTGTAGTCGCTCTGTGGTGGCGGTCCTTATTGCCACCGTTGCAGCCCTCAAGAATTTTCCTTACAGGCTTCTTAACAGATTCACAGCCCCGACCCCTTTCACCTTTGGCCATCAAACTACTGTTTTTGAACAGTGAATGACGTTAACACAGTCAACTATAATTTGCAATTATTATTGTACCCTGGGAATATCCTATTTATAACAAAATTTTATCTGCCCTAAAAAAAATAATTTAATTTTTACTGATTTTTTATTTTACCAACTATAAATTGGAAAATTAAAACTAATTTATACCAAAATTCAAACATTTAGAATTGTCCATTTAAATGAAATATTTTTATCCGTTTTCTGGTTTATTTGTCCTTATAATTATTTTAAAAAAAAATATTTTTTTAGTAAAATACATTAAACTTTTAAATGTTAAATTTTTGTTTTTTAATTATAATTTTTATAATATCTTAATTTTGCCAATTTTTGTTTACTCATATTTACTGAACTACCGGCTATCCAATTTAAAATTGATAACAATCCGATTATTCAGATGAAGGATTTGCCATACGAATGGCAACCAGATGTTGTTGCCACACAAGTTCTACAAATTGGCCGGTTGTATTTGATTGCTGTTCCGGGAGAATTTACAACAATGTCAGGAAGACGCATGAGAGATTCAATTTTAAAAGAAGTTGTTGCAAATGGCGGACCTAACGACGCTAAAATTGTTATCGCAGGTCTTAGTAACGTTTATACAAGCTATATTACAACTCCAGAGGAGTATCAGGTAACTTATAATCAAAAGTTATTTGCTTGTACCGAAAAAAAAATATACACTTTGCATTAAATGTAACATAGATTTTTTTGTTAAGATGTTTTAAATAAAACCACTTGAAAAAATAATTTTTTAAATTTTATATACAATTTATGCAAAAAAATTCAAGAGGTGATTGCCCATATAAAATTATGATGGATCTTTCCTCTAAAAAATTTTCTTATAGAGTTGTACTTCAATTTACTATTTATCAAAAATAGAAAACAATCTAAACAATCTTAATAACGAAATCAATTCATTACCTTCTTCTTTTAACAAAAAGGTAAAGAGGCCGCAAGAACTCCACGTACTCTTCCCTTGGAAGACGCCAGTCGAAAAGCAAGACCTTGTCTTCAGAATCCTAATTTCATAATTTTTTTTTTTTTATGAAAATAGTCGCAAAAAGGGTAGACCTATCGTGTGGGCCGCGGACGGCCCGCACTGCGACTATTAGAAGGGGAAGGGATTATAGAAAGGAAATGATTGTGGACACGCTTTTTAAAAAGTTGCAGGACATAGTTCTCTGGAAAAACTGATTTTGGAAGCTTATTCCATTTCGTAGCAGCCCTGTAAAAGAAGGATTCTTGATGAAGATTGGTCCATGTAGTGTCAAGCTTGAGAGTAAATGTGTGAGACTGATCAGCGTGCCGAGTTCTTCGGCCGAATGTGGCCAATGGTGGTACAAGAGTTTTTATTTCTAGAGGGTAAAGGGTATCTGTGAGAGTTAAGCTGTTTATCAAGCGAATGGCTCTTTTCTAAATGGAATCTAGAAGACGAAGAGAATGCCTTGGTGCTGAACCCCAAATGTGCGAGCAATACTCCAGTAGAGGTCGGATTTGAGCCTTGTACGTCGTCAACAGTTGATCAGGAGTAAAAAACAAGATCGATCGTTCTTATTATACACCTGATCTCACAAATAGCATGATAACGATTGTTGCCATATTTATTTAAATTTGTTAAATTATGTACCACTGTAAAAATGAATTAAAAAAATTAAGTTTAAAGAATAAATATTGGTTTATATATAAGAAGGTAAAAAAAAAGTAAAATCGGTCTTTAATTATATTTTTTTTAGCTCCAGAGATATGAAGGTGCTTCAACTATATTTGGTCCTCATACCCTCACTATTTATTTAAAACTGTACAAAGAATTAACAGCTGCATTAATTAGGGTAAGTGTAACATCAAATTATGTACAAAATTGAGTAAAAAAAAAACAATCTTGTGGTGTTAAATAATTTATTTTTTTTTATAATATTTACATTATTTTTAAAATAAACAATATTTAATAGAGAATAAAATAAAACTTAAGTTTGTTTTAAATTGTTGTATATGAAAAAAATGTTTTATATCTTATGTTTCAGGACTACACTATTCTAATGAAATATTTAATTTAAATAATATTTTTAATTATGAATAAAGAAAAAATATTTTCTTTACTCGTATACTTATAATATAATTTTAAGATATAAAATTTACACCCCTAAAAACTATTGGGGATATCACAAAAAATATATTTGTAAGCATGGAGCATTGGGAACCTTTAAAAAATAATTTTGACCACTTCAATTTATTAATGTCTGTTCATCATAACCGCAAAATTTAATTTAAAAAAATCTATACAGGTTCCAAATACTTACAAAATAAGTATTTAAAATGTGTATCAAAAAAGTTACAAGATAACAGTAATTTAAAACTGTTTTTGTATATTTGTATTTATCTTAAAGCACATGATAAAAATTAAAACAAATAAAAAATAATTATTAATAATATTATTTTTTGTCCACTGTTATAACTTTAAAATTTTGTACTTGCTTAAATAGGTAAATACTGGGTGTTTTTTTATTTCAAAAATTATTTATTTAATTTAATTTAATTGCATGCAAAAATATTGATTAAAAGAGTGACGAATGATACTGAGAAGATGATATGGAATGTGCCATCAAGATTTAGAAGAGGAAGAAGATGTATGGATCAGGTCTTTTTATTACGAGGTTTAGTCGAAAAATTCTTGGATAAAAGTCAGAAGGTCTATTGCGTTTTTATAGACTTGGAAAAGGCCGATGACAAAGTGGTGAGGAGTGACTTGTGGTCGACATTGTCTATGTATGGGGAGAGCGGTAGTTTAATACGAGCACTAAAATCACTTTACGAGGATTTCACTGCTTGTGTCAGGACTGGTTTAACATCGAAATAGGTGTTATACAAGGATGTGTGGCTTCGCCATAACTGTTTGACTTATACATAGACGATTGTTTAAAATATTTAAAAGAGAGTGCGTATAGATTAAAAATGAATGATTTGATCGTCAAATGCCTTCTTTACGCCGATGATCAAGTCATATTAGCGTCATCTGAAGAGGAGCTGCAGGCGATTGTTAATGTTATGCATAATGCCATAAAAATAAATGTAAGCAAAACAAAAGTATTGTTTTTTGAAAGAAAAGAAAGCATGACAAACTGTGAAAGAGTGGAACAAGTAAATCAGTTTCTATACTTGGGTTCAAAGTTTACCAGATATGAAAAGTATGACAGTGACATTGAGCTAAGGGTGTTCAGAGAAAAACAAATGAATAGGGCATTGTATAGCTTTATAAAAACAGCCAAAAAGTGTCGAAAAAGGCACGTCTGGCTGTGCATAGAGAAGTGTTGGTTCCTACACGTATATATGGTAGTGAATGTTGGGTTTGGTAGAAGAAGCATGAAAATAGGATTAATGCTGCGAAAATAAGTGGATTAATCCTGCAGAGGTGAGTAGATTAATGCTGTGTAGATAAGTGGTCTAAAAAGTATAACCGAAGTGACTCGGTTGAATAAAGTAAAGAATAGTGAGATAAGAGAATGATATGGTGTAAAAAAAGATGTGGTTACAAAGATAGATATGCTTAGATGGTTTGGACACGTAGAGAGGATGGATGAAGAAAATTTTGACGAAACCAATTGATAAGGTGAGTGTGAATGGACAAGTCAGTAGAGGTCGACCTCGGCGAATATATCTCGATCAGATCAACATTGTTTTGAAGAAAGGACAGGTGAAGAGTACCAACGACCGACGAGCATATATGAGAGCATTGATGAAAGTATAGAAAGCAAAAGATGTGTGTGAGAACCGTAGCAAGTAAAATGAAGTGGTCTCTGCCTAACCCTAAAAAAAAAAGGTAACTATTTGTATGTATGTAAATAATTAACCTTGATTTACTACTTGGGTACGTTTAAATGTTTACTATAGTATACATAACTAAATATTTTTGCTTATTTGTTATTTTTACTTTTTATAAAGGGACAAGCAGTAAAAGATGATGCAACACCATGCGAATTTCCATATAAACTTTATTCATTTCTACCCCCTGTTATATTTGACAACAGCGGTCTTCACCATTTTGGAGATTGCATTATACAACCCAACGCTACGTACCAAATTGGTGATACCGTATCTGCATCATTTGTAAGTATAATCGTATACTAAAATTTAATTTAAAAAATTTTTCCTTTTTCTATTTAACTTCATGGAAACTTCTAAATACAAAAAAAATTAAAGGGATTTTCAGAAATATCACACAAATTCACACACACACACACATACGCGCGCGCACACACACTCATGCACACACACGCGCACGCACACACACTTTTTTTTTTTTTTATGTTCTGGTTCCCACGAAAAGGGATATCCTGTAATGTTCAGAGAACATCGTAGGAACCAAGGGAAAGAAGGTAGGAGTTGGTGTTCTTCTTAAATTTCTGGAGGTTGTATGCCTCGGGGAACACCTCCCTAGGCAATGAGTTCCAAAGCCTCGCAATTCGTTGGATGAATGAGTCTTTGGAAAGTGATGTTCTGCAGGTCTCCAAAGTGACCACGAAGGGGTGTGAAGACTGAACTTGACGGGTTAATCTCGAAGAGACTGCCAAAGGAGGAACGATTGTTGATATTTCAGAAGAGCATCGCCCATGAAAATATCTATAAAATAGAGACAAATCGCCAACTTTTCTACGGTGTTCCAGACGAGTGAGCGAGTTTGTAAGCGAGGCATCACCGACGAGACGAATTGCCCTTTTTTGGACAGAGTCCAGTAGCTTCAGGATATGTTTAGGTGCTGCACTCCAAATATGGGAACAGTACTCCAGTACAGGTCGGATCTGTGCCTTATAGATCATAAGCAGCTGATTGGAGGTGAAATAGCTCTTGGCACGAAACAAAAAACCAAGTTTTTGGGATGCACTTTTGGCAATGGACCTCACGTGATTTTCTCAGGAAAGGTTATTGCTGATAGTAATACCAAGCATCGATATGGATGACTTCAGTGGTATGGTTACTCCTGACAAAGTTATGTTAGGCACAGTGAGATCGGCTTTTCTAGAGAAAAGACATGCTTGTGTTTTGTTTGCATTGAATTCTACCAAGTTATTGGATCCCCATTCGAGAACACACATATACAACCACCTTCTATCTGTCTCTATTTTCAACTGTTATAGTCCAGTTCTGTACTCTCAGCTCTTTCAGGTCTTTTAGCACATTATACTTTTATCTTGACCGAGGCCGTCCTCTAGGTCGCCTTCCCTCTGGCGCATTTGTAAACACAGCTCTGGCTGTTCTTGTGTTTGGCATTCTCCAGACGTGGCCCACCCATCTAATACGTTGCCTTTAAATCCAACCAACAATGTCTTGTTCTTGTAATAATTCATTTAAATCGAAGTTCATCCGCATTCTCCATCCATTTTCCGCTTCGTCATACACAGGTCCATATATTTTTTTTAAAACCCTTTTTTCAAATCGATTTGGTAACTTCTTTTTTATTTATGTAAGGGTCCACAACTGGATTTTATAACAAACAACAGGTATTATTACAGTTTTGTATAAGCGGAGCTTGCAGGATCTCGATACTGCTCTCGATTTCAGTATGATGTCTAGCACGAACATACACCTGTTACCAGCTATTATTCGCTGCTTTATTTCGCTAGACAAATTATTATTGTAGTGCCTAATTGTAGTACTGTAGTGCCTAAATTTTTGAAAGTATTCGTTTTACGTAGTTGGCGATTCTGTATCTCCAAAGTTTTATTCTCTCTCTGGGGGCCTCCACGACAGGACGCCAGTTCTCAATTTAGTCTGATTCCTATTTTTATGCTCCCCCGATATATTTGGCTCATAAGGCTTCTATTTTTTTTACCAAATACCCAATTGATATCAAAACCTAAATTTCGAAGCTACGCCGGTGATTATGTATTTCAATCATCAGCGAGTGGGATCAAGAAGGGGCCTCCGAAGGGTTTTCTCGCCATCGTGAACTTATCGAAAATCCCCACATGAATTGTCATTATCCACTATTTTAAAGTAATCGATATGGTCTGCACCACTGCAAAGCGAAGTAAAATTGTAAAACTCTTTTTTAAAAATAATTAAATGACCAGGGTAACTGTAAGAATTTTCAATGAGAAATGATAAAATGTCACGAGTCAAAGTTAATATTTAAATTCATGGAAACTGGATCCTATTTTAAATACAGAAAAATAAAAGAAATCTTCAGAAATATCACGTACTAGTATTCAGATATTTTTAATTAGTATTAATTTTATCTCTATAAAATTAACCCTGTGTACGAGCTCGATAAAGATGATCTAGATCGCCGTTTTGAATTTTGTGAGGGGACGGATAAGAAAATTTTGAACAATCCCATTTTTTTTTGTATGCCACATGTTTTTCTGACTAACGCATATTTTTTCTTAGTAGTTACAGATATAAAGCAGACAGCAAAAAAATGCGAGTTTCCGTAATTCGTTCATATTAAACTCAAATTTACTTCTACATGGTATGAACATGAACACACAATTTTTTGTTGCATGAGGCTTAGTTGCTAAATTATGGATTTTAAAAATTTGACGTTTTTAATGAAAAAATTTGTTGAAAGCTGTTTTTGTTTTTTTTTTCTGTTAATTTTTTTCCTGTGTAATACCGGACGTAAACATTTTAAATAATTTTCTTTTTCTTATTTAAAGACAATGTCTTGTTTTTTTTCAAAGCTATAGCCCAAGTTGTGACACCGATGTCCAGCTTTCGAACCATCGTTTGGGGGGTCTTCCTGGAGGTATACGGTCGGTTGGTTTCTCCTCTTTTGCAATTTTAGGTAGTCGATTATCAGCCATTCTGTCGACGTGGTCTCTACATGCTCGTCTTATTATTCTGGACCACCTTACAATGTCTGGAATATCACATTGGGATCTGAAATCGCTACTTCTCACTCTTTCTCTAAGCGTTTTGCCCGTAATTGCGTCTTTATTTCGGTGGTTCTTAGCAGTTGTTTAGAAGCGGCTGTTTCTGCTCGTGTTTCTGTGGCGTAGGTCATAATAGGTCTAACTCACGTCTTGTATATTCACGTTTTTCCTTTAATACTCATATGTTTGTTTCTCCATATTATGTCACAGAGATATCCTGATATCATAGCTGCCGCTATTGTTTTTGTTTGGACTTCTTCTTTAAGGTTTCTATTACTTGTGATATTAACGCCTAGGTATTTAAAAGACATGATCTGTTCTATACTTTTATTTAGGATCGCTAACTTACACCTTTTCGGTTTTCTTGATATTGTCAGAGACTTTGTTTCATGGACAAAGATCACCATGTTTAATTCCTTTGCAACTCTTTCGAATCCATAAAGTAGTTTCTGCAGATTGTCCTAATCTTTTGATATTATCACCGCGTCGTCAGCGTAGCAGATTATTATAAATTCTTTCCTGGTCAGTTTATATTCTTTTCCCACGGATTTTACTTCCATGATGATTTTATCCATTAAGACATTAAAGAGTATTGGGCTAAGACTATTTTCTTGCCTGATTCCTGTTGAGAGTGGTATCTTGTTGGAAAGTTTATTGTTTGCTTGTATAAAGGTTCTATTTTCGATGTTCATTTTTTCAATGATATCAATTGTTTTGAATTCAAATTCTTTTTCTTTAATAATTTCAGGACATCGCAAACTCTAACCCTATCAACGGCTTGCGTTAGGTCAATAAAGCACATAAAGGCAAATAATTTTAATACGTTCTTACAATTTTTTTCCTTATTATTTAAATTACAAAATAAAGCTAAAGATATAGATATAAATTTTACAAAAAAAAATTTAAAATATGATCTACATTAGTTTAGAATATACATGAATTAAAGTACATAGAGAAGCTTTATTGACTATCAGAAAGCATTTGATAGAAATATTAGAACAACTAGGCCTAGATGAGAAGGACCAGAGAATAATCACCAACTTGTATTAGCAACAAACGGCATTTGCTTGGGTGGAAGGAGAACGTACAGATACCATATCAATACAACGGGGTGTTAGACAAGGGTGTATTCTTTCCCCCTACCGTTCAATATATACTCCGAAAAATTTTTCAAAGAGGCACTGGAGGAGATCAAAGCAGGAATACTCGTTAATGGGGAGAAAGTAAATAACATTAGATATGCCGACGACACTGTAGTTCTCGCAGATAATCTAGAAGACCTTCAATATCTCATGACGCGAATAACTGATACTAGCCACCAATATGGGCTTGATCTTAACATCAATAAAACTAAATATATGGTCATTAGCAAATCCCCTATCAATAATGTACAACTGACAGTTAATAATGAAAATATCAAAAGAGCACAGCAATATGAATACCTAGGGACCATGATAAATGAGCAGTGGGAGCACAAGAAATTCGTATAGAGAAAGCGAGAATAAAAACAAAAATTTACAAATAAACACCAAAATAAGGCTTCTTCAATGCTACGTCTTCTGTTGTGCTGTATGGAGTAGAAACATGGACGTTGACGGAGGCTAATACAAAAAAACGACAATCCTTTGAAATGTGGCTGTACCGCAGAATTCTGAAGATTCCATGGACAGACCATGTGACCAACCAATCATTGCTAACAAAAATAAACAAGTTAGAAGTCATGGTTATTGTAAAGACCAGAAAACTAAAATATCTTGGTCACAAGACAAGATATTGGGAAAGAGAGGACCGAGAAGAAGCCGTATCTCGTGGCTGAAGAACCTGAGAACGTGGTTCTCTACTACCACGACCGGGCTATTCCGTGCCGCAGCAAACAAGATAATGATAGCCAGAATGATTGCCAACATTCGGACCAAATAGGCACTTTAAGAAGAAAGTACACACGTGTCGCACTGAGAGTGGTACCTGGCTTGCTTAAGTCAGCTGGTTGACACGAAAACACATTAAAATAATAAGTAACCTTGATATTGATCTGTATTTTGTACTGTTTAAACTTATCAATGATCTAACCATGATAATAAATTATTAAAAATTTAGCCGATTTCCCTTCGCATTTCACTATTTGTAATGTATTTTTGTTTCGGGTATATAATAGTGTATCCAAGTTTCATCTACAGTTATTAATCACTGTACTAGGTACTAAATTTATACCATTGGCGTACTTAACTCGAATGAATGACATTTTGACCGTTCGTGATTGTTTGCAGATAAGTTTCACATTTTATTCGACCCCCAGTACTATTTAAAAATTTTGGAGTGATTCTTATCATCGCTTGGGGTTAAAAGTAGTGGAGTCAAAAATTTAAAATTTAAAAAATTATGAGAGCTTTAATTATATTTAATTTAATTAATACTTTTACATTACAAAAAATATTAAAATTGTTGTAATTTTAACGTTTAAAATTATTTAAAAAACTGAAAATTATAATTTCTTTAAGGTCGTAAACTTTTTAAACCACCCTCGTATATGGTTAGGACATTACAAAAATTGTCTTATACTTTTCTTACAACAAGCCATTTAAATTCTTTTTTATGTAAAGAACTTTTATATGTAAATTAATTTTGGACAAAATTGCAGGTTACAGGGCACCCAAGGAATAACAATTTGCAAGAACAAACATTTTTAACCGTAGAAAAAAAAGAAAGGGTAACATGGGCAATTGTTGCCACGGACGCAAGTTGGGAAACCAAGTGAGTTTCTGCGGACAAAGTAATCCACAATATACTAAAAAGACCATAACATTATTTAGATTAAATTTAAATTTAATTTTATGATATTAACAAATAATTTTTAAAAATTGACGTTTTAATTCTATTTTATATCTAAAAAAAAGTAAAACTAAGCTACTTCTGTGAACATAAATTAGTATTCTAAATGAAAACATCGTTGAAAACATTAAAAAAAATTTCAGGAACTTAAAATTATGTAATGTTTATTAATACTCGTATTTTAAAAAGTTTGCCTTTTTGTAATGGAATATTTTTCCATATATTAAGACCATGACATCAACCCAGAGCCGTATAATGTCCAAATTTTACGGAATTCCACTGCTTGTGTCAGGATAAATGAAAGGTTAAACATCGAATAAGACGTTAGACATAAGTGTAATGCTACAGAAACTTTAAGAGGTCTGTGCAACAGTAGGTATAAAAATGAGCATCGGAAAAACAAAATGTATTACAAGCTTTGTCCATAGCAACAACCTACTTATTGAAAACTCTGAGGTAGAATGGGTAGATAAATACACATATTTATGCCTCGAGATAAGCATACCCAAAGCCAACCAAACAAGCGAGATAAACGAAAGAGTTATACTTTTCTGAACTTAGAGACGTTTTCAGCGCAAAATGGAGAGATCGATGCTTGGTGTTTCGTTACGTGACCACATTAGAAATGAAGAATCACGCAGAAGAACAGGCGTGACTGATGTGGTCGTACATGTAGCAATATACAAATGTAAGTGGACGGGACATGTGGCTTGCATGCAAGATGGCAGGTGGACAACACGATTACTTAAATGGAGACCCAGATCCGATAAAAGAAATAGACCACCAACTTCCAGCACAGACGACATTATAAAAATTACAAAAAACTTGATTCGTAGCGCTCAAGACAGAAAAGAATGGACTCAAGTAGGGGAGGCCTATGTCCAGCAGTAAACGCAGAGGGCTGATTGATTATGATGATGATGAAGGTGTTAGACAGAGATTTGTGGCTTCACCATGGCTGGTTAACTTATACATAGACGGTTGTTTAAGTTCGTATGGATTAAAAATGAATGATTTGAGAAAATTCCTCTTTTGCGCCAATGATTTGGTGATCTTAGCATCTTCTGAGGAGCAGTTTCAGGCGATGGTTAATAATATGCATGATGCCATAATAATCAAAGAATTAAAAAATGTAAGCAAGAAAAAAGTAATGGTTTTTAAAAGAAAAAAAAGTATGTCAAACTGCAAGATGCTAATTAAAGGAAAATGAGTTAAACAGGTGAATAAGTTTGTATACTTGTGTTCAAAGTTTAAGAGAGACGGAAAGTATGACTGTGACAAGAAATGCCAAATCAAGAGTACCAACAACCGACGAGCATGTATGAAAGCGTTGATGAGAGTAGAAAAAGCAAAAGACGTGTGTGAGGGGAGGGTTTGGAGTAGTAGTTAATAAAACTATTTTAAGGATTTAAAAAATAAGCTGAAACTTTAAAAAAAAAATTTTAAACAATAGTACATTTACATCTAATTTTAAAAATAATATTAAAGATATTACTGTTTCACCTTTGCGAAGTAATTTATTTCTCATGTGACAATAAGTTTGTGTATTATAAATGATCAAGACCTGTTAATAACCGCTCTTGTTCATTTAAATTGCGCAAAAATATTTTAAACGTTTCAACATTGAAAACGATCTTTTTGACAAAACTGCTAATGCAGATAATGTTGCAAGAATTTTTTAAAATGTATTAAAAACATTGATTTATTGTAATATTAAATTATATTAAGCTTATCAGCCTCGTATGGCTCTTTTATGTCATTTATTTATCGGAAGAGTGTATATATTTTTTTACTTGCTTAGATTTTAGGCAGTCATAGCTTGTTTAGGGTTTGAACCCTTGAAACCTCTCCTTATACACGATTATGTATGGCCCAAACCGTATTACAAAAAATTTATGATATTTAATACCACACAAACATTTTTATGTTCATTTTGTATTGGTAGAAATAACTTAGTTTTAAAAGCATTTAGCTGAACCAATATACTAGTTCACTACTGAGTTATTTTGATGTAACCTAAAAAGATTTGACTGATTAGCATGTAATATAATCTGTTTTATAGCTTTTTATTAGGTGTGCTTTTAAAATATTTCAAGTGATGATTTGGAATCCGCTAAAATGCTAGATTTTTTTACCTAACAAATTATAATTTTCAGGTTTATTTGGAAAGGAATGATTGTTTCGCCCATAAGTACAGCTGAAATTCAATGGAAATTAAATGCCAACACTGATCCTGGTACCTACAGAATACGACACAATGGTTACCACAAAGCAATAAATGGTAAAACTCGTCCCTATTCAGGCGTGTCAAACACTTTTATGGTACATACTTAGTTCAAGGATTAAAAAATATAGATATTGATGTACAGAAAAATCATAAAAAATATTATATAAATTTAAATACAATACTTTAGTTAAAGTCAAAAAAACTTACGTTGTAAAAATTATTTTTTTACACAGAAATAGCTAATAAAAATGACATATTGTAATATTTTATTTCAATAACCATATGTCTTTCCACCGGTACATTCTGTACATCTATTAATAAATCTTAATAAGAGTAATTAAAAATTTTCATCGCCAAAAAAATTAAAAAAAAATTTTACGAATTAATGTCGAAAAATGTGCGTTTTTTATTACCTTTTTTTTTTAATTACCGAATATTTAAAAGCTTTCATTGAAGATGTAATTAAATTTTGTCGGTAAATTTTAAAACGGAATGTTTAAAATACAACAGAGGAGAACCATCACATGAAGTGTAGATGTAATTAATAGATAGGTGAGAAATCATAAAGGCAAACTCCATCAAAGAAATATTTATTAATGATGTTGCCCGAAAATTTAGATTAAAAGATTAGAGACATGTTTTGAAGAAATACACCTTTATCTTCAGTGAAATGAAAAAAATCCAAAGTAAAGTAAAAGTATTGTTGTGGTATTTATTCTTGGGTTTGATGATTTTAAACACTTTTACAAAAATTAAACTTTTTATAACATAACAATATCACCTTCTAAATTTAACTTCAAAACTTCAAACTAAAACTACGGCCTCATAATCTTATATAAATCCAAAAAATATTTTTTGAAATTTTCCCGATAGAACGATTTCTCTCTGGATATTCTCCCTAAATTGATCGACCTTTCTAGATATATCGGACGCCTTCACCGCCCGCAGCTGTAAATCATTCGCTAAAATGTGGGGCGTTTTAATGCCACAAAAGGAATATGCGTCTTTGTGTAGACGATTCACCGCCTTAGACAGATAATAGAACAGGGACATATTTATTGACCACTTCCTTTCACTTGCTAAGGTTTTAACACATATCTTTTGCTTCCTCTACTTTCATCAGTGCTCTCATACATGCTCGTTGGTTGTTGGTACTCTTGACCTGACCTTTCTTCAAAACAATGTTGATCTGATCGAGATATGTTCGCCGAGGACAACCTGTACCGACTTGTCCATTTACACTCGTCTTATAAATTTGTTTCGTCAATCTTTCTTTATCCATCCTTTCTACGTGTCCAAACCATCTATTTATTTTTCATCTATCTTTGTAACCACATCTTATTTTACACCACAGCGTTTTCTTATCCCACTATTCTTCACTTTATCCAACCGAGTCACTCCGGCTATACTTCTCAGACTACTCATCTCCGCAGCATTAATCCTATTCTTCTGCCAAACCGAACATTCAGTACCATACATAAGTTTAGGAACCAACACACCTCTATGCACAGCCAGACGTGCCTTTTTTTAACTCTTTCTGGTTGCTCATAAAACTATGTAATGTACTTAAATTTAATGTTAAAATTACTATTTAGTAAATTAAAACACTGCATTTAAAATATACAATGTCAAAAAAACATAACTTTCAAAGAAAATAGCTTTCAAAGTAAAAGAATGGAAACCAGAATCAACATATATTCTTGATTAATAGTTCAAGCTTGTTTTTATTTATTTTGTATTGCCTTATTTAACATATTTACTTTTAAATATTAATTAATAATAATGTCTGAGTAAATAATAATATCCTTTTTTTTATTTGATTTTTCTAAATTTAAATTTAGATTTGACGTAGCATATTTTAGCTGCTATTCTAAATTGGCAACAGTTAACAAAACACATGAAAAGATACTTGTAAATTTTATTTCGAACAACATTTTTCATTAACTTATGTGAATCCAAAAGCACTAACAGTTTGTTGTGCAAAATATTTCGAGCTGGAATATCACTCGGATGTAATATTAAGTATCGTGAAAATTAATTTTTCATGTTGGATGTTAAACTTTTTCCACTGTTAATTCAATTAACTTCGTTTGTAGATTCTCGGGTAAATTGTTCACCTCGACATGAAATAGGCATAAAAATATTTCAAATATTTTATCATATTTTGATTTTAAACAAGTGTGGGTTGGTTCTGTATTGCATAATTGCAATATTTTATTGATATTAGATTTAGCACAATACTGCCAAGTCGCACTTTATAATGCCAATGACGTGTTAAAGTTTTTAAACAGCTCAAATAGACATTATGCATATGTAGTAAAAATATTTAAAATAATTTGACTATCAAAAAGATAGATCAGAAATTAAAAAATATTAGTTTTTTTTTAAACACAACAGTTTGCAGTATCAACAATAATTTTGGGATAAAATAAAAGAAACTTTAAAATTTCAGTTACAGGAACGACTGGAACATTCAAATATTAAAAATGGTTTAACTAATAGACAGAGAAAACAAAAATTCAATTTAAAACACAACTGTTTACAGTAGCAACAGTATTTTCAGGATAAAGTAAAAGAAGCAGTAAACTCTAAAATTGCAAAGTCACAGCAACGACTGAAACATTCAAATATTAAAAATGGTTTGACTATTAGACAGAGAAATCAAAATTCAATTCAGGTTTAAGACACAACAGTTTACAGCAGCAACAATATTTTTAGGATAAAGTAAAAGAAACACCAAACTCTAAAATTTCAAAGTTACAACAACTACTGGATCATTCAAATATTAAAAATTGTTTAACTATTAGACAGAGAGACCAAAAATTCAATTCAGGTTTAAAACACAACAGTTTACAGCAGCAACAATATTTTCAGGACAAAGTAAAAGAAACACCAAACTCTAAAATTTCAAAGTCACAAAAACTAGTAAAACATGTACCCTTCGTACGATATGACTTTATATATCATTGCCTGCATCTAATACGGGTAATGGACTCGCGAATCAGCTATAAAATATGGAACCACTTTCCAAAATTCAATACAGATGCATTGCTGCCGGCTGCTAAAGAAATATGATTTATTCACAGCCAAAGAATAAGGATATTTTCAAATAAATGTTAAATTTTGCTAAAAATCCGACAAATCTTTTTTTAATGCGGGAAGAGGCATCATTTTTTCGGAGTATTTTTCTTTTGCTTCCTGTTAAATTTTTTAGTAGGGAAATAAAATTATCTCTGGCAGTAAAATGTCGCTTTTGGTAATTAAACTGTTGGATTAAATATTTCACAATAACAAAAACAGTTCATGGCAACACAATTTATTTTAAATTAGTTATTGATATAAAATGGTTGTTATAAATAATTTTTTTAAATTACTACTTAAAAATATTAACATCAATTTTAGTAACGCAATTTAGAAAATAGCGTCTTTAACTTCTTTAAAATTTATTTTGTAATTTAAATTTCTTGATTTTAAAGAAATTGTAAATAACAGACGCCCACAACAAAATATAAAAGAAAAAAAAACTAATCATTAATAATTACCGATTTAAAAAACATCCCTCAGAAAAAGTCAACCAATTGCAATGACATTTTTTGTGTGTAACATCTTTCCTCTCGCTTTCTTGCAATTTGTGGAGGTGATTTCGTGAAATATAACAGGAAGTGTGTAACAGGAAGTCGCGGAAGCACGCGCTAATTGATTTGAAGAATGAGCGTGGTAGTAGAGTTGCCGTCAGATAGCCGTCAACCAATTTTCCGAGAGGTCTGTACTGTCAGCCATTACATGTGCACTTAAGTTACAGTGTTGTGCATAAAGTTTACTGTTATATGCATAAACTATATAAATAAATATTTACTGTAAATAATAAATCTTAATAAAGTGCTAAAGTGATAAAAAATTCAAGTAAGTAATAATAAATAATAATTCGAATAAAATATTTCAGTATTTAGCTTTTTTAAATTTTGAGGTTAATTTCTGTCACTCCTAGTCACTTCCAGTCTTAAATAAAATAAAATTTTCCTTAAAAAAAATTGTTTGTTATGAAAAATCATTTGAAATAATACCTGACCCATTTTTTTCAGAATATAATATTAAAATTGCTTATTTTACTAAGGTGAGGTGTCAAATGTTACACATCATATGCGACTACTGCTCGTTTTTTTTTTTCTTGTTTTTCATAAGAAATGATAAAAGTGTGGACCCATTTTTTTTTAATCTTTTTTAATTTTTATCAGTCAGTATATTTTCATGTACCCAAGTTCTAGAGTAACATATTTAATAATTACATTGTTATTTTGTTAACATAATAAAAGGTACTTTTAAATTATTATAAATTGTTATAAAGCTTTTTTAAGTTTACTAATTTAATCGTATAACGTTTTTATTAATTGCATTTATAAAAGTATTTGGGCAATAAATTTAAAGAATCATTTTATAAATAAAATTTAATAATAAACAATAATAAACATGTATACAAATTTAGCTCCCGGATGTTTATCACCATCAGTACGGCGTAACAGCCCTTCGTGGGCCTTAAACTCCTTAAGTATTTCCTTCCAGGCGTCCTTGTCCAGCGCCCATCTTCTCCAGGCCCTTAATCCAACATTTCTTAAATCATCCTTTACGTTATCTAATAGCCTCATTCGAGGTGTTTCCCTTCTGCGTTGTCCTACGGGCTTATCCAGTAAGACCTTTCGGGCGGAGTCATCTGCCTCCATCCTCATAACATGGCCGCAGCCAGCCCAACTTTATTTCCTTGACTATGTCAGGTCCCTGAAACAGCCTATAAAGCTCGAAGTTGTACCTTTTCCTCCATATCCCATTTTCCTCAATGGCCTCGTAAATTCTTCTTCTTATTAGTGGTTATCATTTAGCCAAGGTACACGAACTCGTTAACCAATTTTATATCGGTGCCATCTATCTTTAAGTTTCTGCGGGGGTTTACTTGTCTTGGTATTTCCGGTGTTGCTAGCATGTACTTCGTTTTATTGATGTTAATTCCGTATGTTAGTGTCCGCAAAACTCGAAAAGTGGTCGATGTATGTACTTAAAGTTTTTAGACAACGTAACAATTAAGTGTTTTTATTTACTTTTTATTTAAAAATTTTAACGGAAACAATAAAATTTCAAGCATTTTGCTAGGTTTGGATAAAAAATATTTAAAAAAACAAAAGGATTGAAATTGATTGCCAAACACCCATGAGGTAAATTTTAAAAAGAATTAAATGATTAAAAAAAAGTTTATAGCATTAATTATTATATTCTTTTACATACTTTTTAATTATTTTGTTACTTTAGGGATATCTGACAAATGACTATATGTATGACATTACTATTTTTACTCATTTGTTTTTTAATATATCAAATACTTATGATTTTAAAAACAAAAAAGCGTTAATCTCCATCAACAGTTTAAAGTAGATTCCAGAAAACCTCATACATAAAATAACAAACAGCAAACAGGAATGGACATGCATTCATACGGCGCTGAGAGATATCATGAGGAAAAAGGAAGAAGGGGAAAGAGCAGCCCAGAACAGATAAGGCGTAAGCTTGGCATGGACGACGTATGTCTCACGACGATTCCGTCATGTCAAGGGTAGAAGGGGTTTTAGTCGAAGTAGCGCCCGACACTACCGGGAACATCGACATTAGGTTCTTGGTGCCAAGCGGTTTCCCCCCTACAAAAAAAAAAGATAGTGAAAATAAACGTTGGTGCGTAAAAAATTGTTACTGTGAACAGTTGAATTATGTGCAAAATTTTTTTTTATAATGATTTAATTTAGGTTTGAAATTAATTTTATTTTATCTGAAATGTGATTATTTATTTTCGAAAAAATAAGTGTGAGTTAATTTCATAGTAAATTCTGTATTTGAATAATTTGTTTTTTTCTAGAAATCATTTAATTGTTAGTTTTTGAAAATCATAACGTGAGTTACTTTTATTTAGATTGTTTAATTTTAAATTGTAAGGTTTAAAATAAGAAAACGAATGCTTGGACAATTATACGTCTCATCGTACAGATATGGTACACCATTTGATCTTTATGTTTAAGCAGGAAACAGACAAAGAAAAAATTTAGTCCGTACACCAGCTTTACAATTTTAGTAAAAATTTTTTTCTTGCCTTACATTCGACAGCAAAGCAAAGTAGGTTATTACATTGTGTTTTCTTGGTAAATCTATAATCGCTAGAATATTCTAATTTATTTTCCTAATAATTAAGCTAGTATTTTAAAATTATTTAATGTTCTGTTTCTTTACGAAATATTTTTCATAAAAAAAAAGATAAGACGCATACAATTAATTTGAAACGTGCCATTCCGAATAAATCTCTTAACGATTATCATGTTTCTGCGTGATCCAATACTTGGGTGCCTAATAAACCTGAAATTCTAATACCAAAAAAAAACAGGTCAAACGTATTCTTTTTTTATTGCACACAAACAAATTGAAAAAGCAGAATCTTAGACTTTTACGATAGCTCAAAATATTTTTTAGGCAATAAAAAATTCGAGCAGTAACTTTAATAACCATGGCCTGTCCGTAGAAATGGTTTTTATTGTGATTCAGTAAATAGTTTGTTTATAAAACTTGTTAATGCCATAATATTATTTGTTTAAGTTCTTAAAAAAAGCAATAAGTTAAAAGTATCAAAAAGTCTACCTTTATTTCATGTATGATAGATGTTTTAGACCGCTGTACATGTATATAAAATAAAGTAACATTCACCCTACCAAGTAGCTTCCAACCAGTCGCAGATGCCAAACAATCATGTCAAGATTACGCCTCGGTCATACAAGTCTTACACATGGTTTTTTTTAATCGCTCGTAGTGTAGCTCCACAGTGCGAAACATGTAAAGTGCAGCAATTAGTTAAGCATTTCATTACAGACTTTCCAAAATTCTACAACGAACGCAAACTTTATAAAATACCAGATAACTTAAAAGCTGCACTAGGAGACCACCGCAACAAATTTAAACAGGATCATCGACTACCTAAAAATAATTGGACTCTTGAATAAAATATAATTTTGTAATTACCGAATGTACCGTCGCCATCACCTCGGGTGGATGCGAATTTCTTAAATAAAAAAAAAAATTCAATGTCATTTGTTGTTTAAAATCTTAATAAAATAATAGGGTCTACAGAAAATAAAATAAATTATAAAAAGAAAGCAGAATAGTTATTTTTGTATCTAGAATGCGAAATGAAAATTTTACGTGTAAGAGTAGGAGTTATTTTGCCGAGCTTCAGTGCATTATGACATACAATGTGGAACAGCCAAATTGAATAAATTCAATAACGAATAAATGAGGGCGTGTTGGGAAAAACGCTTGGACACGTCGATTTGTATTTGTAGATGCGCATTTTTTCAAAAAAATAATAATTATATAGGGTGTGTCATGTGACAGTGGCCAATACCAACTTTCTTATTTTAAATACAACTCCCTGTATATTATTTATTTTTTGGATTCTTCAGAAAATTTTAGACATAAATCATGTACCCATCTTCAACTGTTTCGGAAATATTAAGTGTTTTTAGATGTATTACAAATATTAACATTAAAAAAAGAAAATTATTTTATTTCACAAATAATGTAAAAAAAAACAAAAAAATATTAATTTCAATGTAAGAGATGTTCAAAATGTTCGCCGCGAACGTTCGCAACATGCTAATCTGGTATAGAAATGTCTTCTAACGTTACTCAACATCTCAGGCGTGACTGATCTAATCGCAAGCGTGATTCGTCTTTTTAAGTCATGTAAGTTGAGTGGTTTATTTTTGTATACAATACTTTTGACATATCCCACAAAAAGAAGTCTAATGGCGTCGGATCAGGAGATTGTGCTGGCAGGAACTTGTGGGTTAGCTAGTTTAGGATATAAGTTGGTGAAAGTTGGAACGACAATATTTTGGAGCAGTTTTAAATATTTATCTCCATTCAAGTTGCCATCAATGAAAAAGGGACCTACGATATGATTTCCAACAATTCCTGCCCAAACATTAACTTTTTCAGGATATTGCGTATTTTCCTCTCTCATTCAGTGAGGATTCTCATTAGACCAATAGCGGCAATTTTGACGATTAACATGACCGTGAAGTGTAAATGTGCTCTCATTAGAAAACAAAACATCTTCTAATTGGATCACATTTTTATCTAACATTTCTATCATTTGTTCACAAAAAAACGTTCTATCGAAATCGTCTTCCATGAGCTCAAAATAAACAAAACTGTTTTTGTAATTTTTTTATTTCATATCAGTAAAAAGGAACGCATTAATGGTTTTTGCTTATTTTCTCAATATTAAGAGCTAAATGGGAAATAAGTATTGAGTGTAATGTAGCGAATTTGTGAAATAAAATATTCTTCTTTTTTTAATGTTAATTTTTGTAATACATCTGAAAACACTTAATATTTTCGAAACAGTTAAAGAGAGGTATGGGACATTGTACATGTTAAGTTTAAATAATGTTATACCTACTGGTGACTTAAATACCTAACACTTGTTTAAAATTACTTTAGTTATAGCTTTATAAATGAACTAGCTATTGCCCGCGACTTCGTCCGCGTAGAAGCCCAAAATGGTCCTAATAGGATTTTTAATTGGTTTTTTATTATTTAATAATTATTACGTTAAAATGTTTAAATACTCATAAAATATAACAATCTTTATTATGGTGTAAGAATTTAAAGGTTAAATAAACATGAAAATAAAATAAAATTTTGTTATAATTTATGAACACGATGCTCGGCCTTTGATCTGGTGAAAGTGGCACAAGTGTATTATCTTTTTACAACGAAATCGAAATGCTACACCTACTTTAGTATTTCTTTGCAAACAATATTTTTTGTTTTTTCTTCGGGTGCTAGAATCACCAGGCTACTCGCTACACGCTCACTCTGGAGCATGCCACATACAACTGGCCGTGGGAGAAGCAGCTTTCTCTCAAGTCTGCTTTCGCTACCTTATGAGTTTGACCTTGAGCTTTGTTTATGTTTATTGCGAAGCAGACTTTGATAGGAAAATGCACTGTCTTGAATTGGAAGTGGTAAATTGATGGAGTTAGGGGAATCTTAGGAATAAATACAGACTCTCCTTGAGAACTACCTGTCAGTATAGTTGCCTTATTACATTGCGATGCAATGTTTTTACTTGCAATCTGGTGCCATTGGACAATTTTAGTGGATTTGTATTGCAAAGCAACATAATTGGAGCGCCATTTCTCAATTTAAATATGTGAGTTGAGAGACCGAGAGGCTTCAGTTTATTCAGGAACTCGACCGGATAATGAATGGCATCATCGGTGTTTATCACTGAGTCGACGGATTTATATTGATATTCGACCCTTTCGAATGATCTCAAAAGTATTTTATTTATGACTAAGGCTTGTTCGTTTTTTGGTGTTAAGATGGCACGCTCGCATAACCATTCTGCAGATTTATTGAAAATAATATTTATGTTGGGGTAAATTTAATCTATAAACTCTTTTACAGTGGAAACAATTGTACCTAACTACTAACTAATTTAAATTAAAAGTACTAAGAAGTATTGATATCAACCTAAATGTAAATCACTCCCAAAATAACTTTTTACTCTGTTTTAACCACGTTAGGCGATGAGTTTTAAAAAAATACGAAACACGTCTTTCATCAATTCTGTTAAAGAATGTTTATACAAAATTTGAAGTAGGTTGGACCAAGGAATCACGTTGTACCATACAAACTTTGCCCCCGTTTTTCACCCCGTTAGGGGCAAAATTTTGGAAAATACTTTCTATTCTAATGCCTACGTCATACAAAGAACACACCCTCCAAGTTTCAGGTCTCTACAATCAGTGGTTTAGGCTATGCGTTGATCCGTCAGTCAGTCATTCAAGACGAAGCATTTTATATGTATAGATGATGTCGAATAAAGTGATTTATTTATGTCCATACTTTGTCAAAATGATAAATGCGAATGATGATTTTCTTTATAGCTATTTTAAAACACAATTTTATTTCATTAAAATAATAATGTATGTTTTTAACCAGGTAATGGTTACGTTTAAAATTATGTCTAAGACTTTTTTCATTTAAAAATACGTATGCACATTTAATCCACCTAAGTCAAAAATAAATTGTTATACTTTAATAATTGTAAACGTAATTTTGATTAATAAAAAACTTTTCTTCTTTTATAACTAAAAACCATTATTTGCAGTTCTTTGTTTCTTATTTTCGGCTTTCAGTTATAGCATTATTTAACTTTCTTATGGGTACATAATTTGAAATACATTTTCATTGTTTTACTAAGGACAAATAAGATCCGTTTTCTTTGCGGTTATAATTTTAATTAAAATTTCTACAACTGATTTTTCATAATAATTACTCTCCAGAGTGTAAATTTTATTCAATGTTATTTAAATGAAACAAAACCATTACAACGTTTTTAAAATTATTGAATTTTGTTTATTTGGCAAATAATCAGTATCATAACATTATAAAAAAAGGACACTTAAATAGCAGGATCGCAAAATTAATAAACTAAATATGAATGGAAATTAAAAAACCTTTATTTTTACCACTTTTTAAAAGAGACCAGCGCACTATGTAATGGTAATAAAATAATAAATAAAAAATATGCAAAGAAATATTTGCATTAAAAGAAAATGAAATAATTTAAAAAAAAACACTTTGAATAAAATCTTTAAATTTTATGCGATAACTGTAATTATGTAATGACAAATCATATATAATTTAAATTAAGGCCGTTATTATTTATACACATACTGGCAAATTCAAAAAAAATTGTAAATGTAATTAATAAATTAATTTTATATTTTATTATTCATAACTTAATAGATTTGAATGTTCCTCGAAGGCTGGACAAAGCGTGGCAACTAGTCTGCTGTACCGCCATTTTAACCTTTGTTAAAGGAATGGTAAAGCGTACTTGACGACTGGTGCAAGGCTGTTATCGTGCCGCTTTACAAGGGAAAAGGTTCGCAGCAGGACTGTAAGAACTACCGAGGTATTAGTTTCCTCAGCATAGTCGATTAAAAGAGTGACGAATGAAACTAAGAAGATGATATGGGATGTGCAAGCAGGGTTAAGAAAAGAAAGAAGATGTATAAATCAGGTCTTTTCATTACGAGGTATAGTCAAACAATTCTTGGCTAGAAGTCAGAAGGTCTATTGCACTTTTATAGAATTGGAAAAGGCCTATAAGAGAGTGGTGGAGAGTGAATTGTGGTCGACATTATCGATGTATGGGGTAAGCGGTAGTTTAATACGAGCACTGGAATCACATTACAAGGATTTCACTACTTGTGTCAGGATAAACGAAGCTTACACGAACTGGTTTAACATTAAAAAAGGTGTGAGACAGGGATGTGTTGCTTTGCCACGGCTGTTTAACTTATATATAGACGATTGTTTAAAAGATATAAAAAAAGTGCGTATGGATTAAAAATGAATGATTTGAACGTCAAATGCCTTTTTTATGCCGATGATCAAGTCATATTAGCGTCATCTGAAGAGGAATTGCAGGCGACGGTTAATGTTATGCATGATGCCCTGAAAATTTAAAGGGATGAAAATAAATGTAAGCAAAACAAAAGTAATGGTTTTTGAAAGAGAAGAAAACATGACAAACTGTGAAGTTCTGATAAAGGGAGATAGAGTGGAACAAGTAAATGAATTTGTGTACTTGAGTTCAAAGTTAACGAGAGATGGAAAGTATAACAGTGACATTGAGCGAAGTGTGTTGGCAGGAAAACAAATGAATGGGGCACTGCATAGCTTTATAACCACCCAGACAGTGTCAATAAAGGAACGTCTGGCGTTGCATAAAGTGTTGTTTTCTACACTTATGTATGGTAGTGAATGTTGGGTTTAGCAGAAGAAGCATGAAAATAGGATTCATGCTGTGGAAATAAGTAGTCTGAGAAGTATAGCCGGAGTGACTCCGTTGGATTCAGGCAAAATTCAGGCAAGAGTTATCAGTGTGAAAACTGTTGTTGGTTCGCCTACAGAGATCCAATGAAGTCAAAAGTTTTAAACAGAAATTTTAATTAAAAATGTATTAAAGTCCCATCAGGCCTTTTGTTACATACGGACGTGAAGCCTAGACCTTAACCACGAAAGATGGGCTACTCTTGAAAACGTTCAAACGAAAAATCTCGAAGAAAATTTTTAGACCAGTGCAAAACAAAGATAGAACATGGCGATCAAAAATGAATTTTGAACAAGACAACTTGATAGAGAGCGCAGACATTGTAAAATTCATTAAAAGCCAAAGACTGTCCTGGCAGGGCATGTAATGAGGATGGAGGAAAACAGAACACCAAAAAAAATCATTAAGTGGAAACCGGTGAATAAAAAAAACAGAGGAAGACCGAGAAAAGATGGATAAATGAAGTAGAGTACGACCTTAAAACAATGAAAATTAAGGGCTGAAAGAATTTGAGTAGAAACAGGACCGAATGGAAGAAAATTACTGAAAAGGCGAAAACCCATAGTGGGCTATAACGTCGTTAAATGAATGAATGAAGAGGCATTTCAAAAAGATTGTCTTAAGCGCACAGTTAAGTTTCCTCAAGAAATTATGGTTTGGGGATGCATGTCAGCAAAGGGTCTGGGGCAATTACATTTTATAGATGATACGGAAATATCCAAATATTTCAACAAATAGTGCCTTAAAAATAATCCCCAACGCACTATTCATTTAATTTTTACAGTTTTTTTTTTAACTTGTTTTAACTTAGAAATGTTGTGACAATTTTTTTTGTATTCAGTTACTCGCTCGTTTAAAATAATTAAATGTTTTAAATATACTAAATATACAAAATTGAAATAATCATAAAATATTTTATATATTTATTTGATTTTAATACCGTCCGAACATAAAGTGGTTAGGGCTAGTAATTGTAACGTTTTTGCGATACGCCACTGAAATGTGACGAAAGCAAGCTAGGCAGTACGATAACGTCACAGCAAATGACGTACCTTCCCGACCAATCTAGAACTTTTGATAGAAAAGTCTGGATACGTTTAGAAGCTTCTCTTTTTTTCCCGTTTATCATAAATTGGCCTCCGTTCGGAGGAGTTTGTCAGTTTTTTAAAGTTAATGATTGTATTCGCTAGTTGACATAAACTGTATTGTATTTTTACAAATAAATGTGTGTTTAAATTCAAACCGCAAGTGTAAATTTAAGTAAAACGTTACATAATATTAACATTGCATATCCTTTAAATAAAAATGTTGTGTATGTTTCTTTAAATTTGCCGGTGCGTGAAGATTCGTAAATGACGTTACATGTTTTTGTGTATCAGCAAACAACAATCATTAAATTAAGCTAAATATTTAAAATACATTTAAGAATATTAAAACACGAGGAAATCATCTTGTTAATCCGTAGGCAACCATTAAATGTTCGTCATTGTTGGTAAGTATTAAACTAAAATACGTTAAATTTAATTAACCATGCTCTGCAGTAGTTTTGAGGTTGCAGTTCCATGATCTAATTTCTCTTTCCAAAATTTAGTGTTTCATCTTACGAAACTAGCGACAATTATTTGGGATTTTGTATTCCCTTGAAATTACATGCACCTAACTGAACTTTATATATATATATATATTCCCTTATTTCAGTTAATCGTTTTTAATTAAGAAAACCTTTACTAACGTCATTTGTGTGAAAACGCAAATTTTATTATTTAATTTTATCATACAAAAAAGATCAGTTTATTGCGTTATTTAGAATTGTGCAATTTTGATTGGACAACTTTAATTTTAAAGTATAACAATATTTAATTGATTTTTAAATTTAAACAGATTCTAAATTAAAATGAAAAAATATTAATTTAATAATAACTAACGAGCATAATAATACTATTAATTAAATTACTTACACAGCGAAACTTGGAATCTGGATTATAGGATTTAACATCGGAAAAAAAAATTCTGTAAATTTTGGCTCGCCTAATTATTTTGCAGCAAAATAGTAAATATTAAAATTATTGAAAGATTCAAAATCTTTTTTTTTTACAGTTATAAGGTTTTTAATTTATTATTATTAAACAAAAACATGGATCATTTAATCAAATATTTAAATAAGTCTTCATTGGAAGCTTAGAAACATCCTAATCAATTTTAACTTTTCGCCTTACGTTTGCCTACTGCGAGATTTCTTGACAGCTGACAATCTTGTTAAGCTTAAGTCATTAAAAATATAACTTGTAAAAAACACTGAGTATCGCAACTCAGTTGTTCTACTTACCGTAAAAAGTTGTGAGATCCATGTAATACCAAGTCGTTTAATTTATTCAGTCCCTACTTAAGGGTCCTTTTGTCTTAAGTTTTTACGTAAGAAGCTCACCTTACAACATCTTATAGTGACTATATCAACATTAAAAATCTTTTATGTTTTAAATAAGTAGATTGACTTGGCCATCGCACGAAAACACAATGTATCTAACAAGTAATACATATTATATTAAATTGGATTGTTTGGTGTAAGGGGTATAAAAGAAAATACCAATATTTTTTGTTAAATATTTAAAGTATGTGTTACTACTCTACCAAAGACTCTGGACATGTCTTTTGCAAGACATGAGGTCTGAAACCAAAAATGATCTGCTGGTCATACCAAACGATCATTAAACCAATGGTCACCTATGCTTCATTGATATGGTGGCCAAAAATGCAACAAATTTCAACACAAGTCAAGCTGCAGAAAATGCAGTGGATAACTTCTCTGCGAATCACAGGGTCAACATTCACGTGTCCTACTGCAGCCGTAGAGGTTATGCTAAACCTTCCACCATTGCACTTATGTGTAATGAAAGAAGCAGCAATCAGTGTCTTTAGACTGAGCCAGACAATAAATCTTAGAGCAAGAAATTGAAATGGGCATTTGAAGATTTTGGAAAATATTTTACTAGAATCCATGTCTAAGCTGAAAGATATTATGCCAGTTAGGTACGACTTCGAAATGCAGTTTGAAGTGGTTATAAACAACCACCAAGTTTGCATAAAGAACGGACCTCAACTAGAAAAGGATGTGCAGTGTGGTACACTGATGGATAAGAGGGTTGGAGTAGGCGTTATAGGAACAAATTTTATGCCCTTAAAACCCTTTAGTAACACCTCAACCATCTTTCAAGCAGAATTACATGCCATAGAGATATGTGCCAAGGACTGCATCGAAAGAAACACCCAAAGGGCAGAAATCTATATTTTATCAGATAGCCAAGCAGCACTAAAAGATCTGAGGTCATACACTTGTGAGTCTAAGCTGACTCGGGACTGTAAACAGTCCCTGAGACAACTGGCAGCGAACAATCAGGTTACTCTGATGTGGGTTTCAGGTCACAAGGGAGTCAAAGGCAACAAAGAAGCAGATTGCCTTGCTGAAGAAGGGGCAATTTCTGGCCCAGAACCCTTCTGTGGACTTTTCAAAGCCCACTTGAAAGAAGAGGTTTAACGCTGCAAAACAGATTAAATGAAATCTCATTGGCATGAATTACCAGGACAAAGACAAGCGAAAAGGCTAGTAAGCCTTTAGCCAAGGAAAGCTAAACAGTTTTTTGAATTGGACAAGAAAGACTTGAAACTGGTGACGGGGCTCCTCACTGGACACTGCCCTCTGAGGTATAACCTTAAAAAGATGGGCAAAATAAAGGGCGATAGTTGCCGCTATTGCGAGAACTTCGCTGAAACTGCAGAACATTTGTTTTGCGAATGCCCAGCGCTTTTCTGCAAGAGGCTTAAGTTTTTTGGAAAGGGCCTTTTTAAAGCCCTTCGATGTCAGAAACTTAGCCCCCAGGAAACTGATAAACTTTGCTCGTAGTCTTGGAATCCCACAGGGTTATGCACAAAAGATCTGATAGGTCGAGGTGCTTGAGAGGTTGCATAGCCTTCACGACCCCCCTACAATCTACAATCTACTACAATGTAACTCATATACGCTAAATTTCGCCACAGAATGAAATGTGGGCAAAAACCGGTACTCTGGGGTACCAATACCAACGAAGGGTTAATACCAATAAAAATACAACAAATAAATATTTTAGTTAAAAATTACTTGGTACATAAAAACAACAATGTCTCAGGAATCCAGTAAAAAGTGCAACTATAAGTAGGACAAACTGTTTTAAAAAATTTGGAAAACCAAATATATAATATTAAAAAAAAAACTCGCATAAACTGTTATTCATTAATTCAACAATTGAGTTGACTAAATTTCAACATTAACCATTTGTTTTTTAGGATAAAATTTGTTGAAAGTAAAGTTTTATTTTTAAATAGGACCTAATGGTTCGATAAAAATAAACGATCCATTCACACAAAAGTTGGGCAGTTAGATGAGAATAAAAGAACAATATTAAAGGGGTTGTAAAAGTGATGGCGCGCGAGTAAAACCTAAAAAACGTGCTATTGTTTGGAACCCAGAATACATAAACAATACAGAAAGCATATTTTTACGACGGATTATAGACGGTACAATGTTTTATGTATTTAAATGCCAGAATATGGAAATGATTTTTAAAATTGTGTACAAACTACTGTCGTGGTGATCTTTCGGTAAAAATACGTTAAAAAAAAGTATAATAATTTGGACGTAATTAAAAAAAATTAAAATTTTATTTACTTATAAAAAAATTTGTCATTGACTGAGAGTTGCTCCCTATGAGAAAAAGACAGTCGCTCGAGACGTTGTTTCGCGCTCTTTCTAATGGGCAGGGTTTACGCCCGAGGGGCACGCGACGAGCTGAGTGGTGGGGTCAGGCTCAAGCCTGGTACGTTAGTTCCGCTTATAAGAGAGAGCGCGAAACAACCTCTCGAGCGACTGTCTTTTTCTTATCGGGAGCAAACTCTTGCATCTAGACCCGCAGTCTAGTCTCCTATGTCTATGGATTAAAGTGCCTAACTTGGTTAAAAGAAATTTAATTTAAATTTAAAACACATTATTAACAAACAGTAAATTAAATAATCTGTAATAAAAAAAGTTGATTTTCTGCAATGAGCAGTAAATGCTGATGACTTACAAAGGTTATTACACTTATTCAACCTAACAGCCAAGTCTCTAAACATGGAAATATCACCGACCAAAATAAAGTGCTTAACAACATTAAAAAACTCTCTAAGATGAAAACTTGAGGTTGACGGTAAAGTAATCGAGTAGAAAATTAAATTTAACTACCTTAGCATAGAACTTTCTGGCTTTGGTGATATTAAAGAAGAGGTGAGAGATCAAATAACAAAAGCAATTAGAATAGCTGGCTGTCTAAATACAATATGGTGCAATAAGAGTATAAAAACGGACACTAAATCAAAGATCTACAAAACCGTCGTGAGGCCGGTGATAACATATACCGCAGAAACCAGGTCAGAAACAGCGAAAACCAAAAGACTCCTAGAGAGAGCTGATATGAAGATACTCCGTAGAATCACTGAAAAGACACTGCTAGATAAAAAGAGTAGTGAGAATATCAATACAATCTGTAAGGTCAAGAACATCAATGACTGGGTAGCAAACAGGAAGAAGGAATGGAACGAACACATAGGTAGAATGGACAACCGCAGACTTGTAAGAATTACTCGCGACAAGTCCCTTTGGGACGAAGAGACGTTGGGCGCAAGAACCATGGAGCGACAGCCTCACGCAAGTGGACGATAATTGAACAGGCGACTCGCCTAAAATCAAGAATGAAGAAGAAGAAAAAAAAGTTAATAAAAGAAAAAAGGGAGTCGACAATAAGCCATGAGGCTTATTAAATTGTAAGAACTGACCATTAGCAAGATCTTGTGGCTATGTTTTACTACAAATAATATGAAACTATTTTAGTTATTAAAGAGATTATACAGGGTGTGGCGTGAAAAGTTTTGATTAAAAGTAATGGCGGATACAGTTAAGTTAGGTAAGTAGGGATATGTTTTAACTTAGATAATAAAATATCTCAAAAATGGTTGGATTTAGGTATAGGAAATACCGATACCAAACGAACTGGCTTAAAAAAATAAAGCGGAAAATATAATAAAATACAGGGTGTTCTATTTAAAACACCCTCTATAAAATATCAATGAGTTGGACCATTAAGATAACGGGCAAACGCTTGTTGTCTATTGGTTACAATTTTACGTCACTATCTTTGTTATTAATGGAGATATCGTTGTTCAGTGTGAACTAGGACTTTTTCAAAATTTTGAAAATAATCGAAATATCTCGAAAATACTTCATTTTTGGTATAGGAAATTGTGCACAAATTTTATCTAAAATTTCATGAAAAATTCAAAAATAAAATAAAAAATATTAGGTTTCATTCAAAATTACAAGTGCCACATTCAGAACATTATATTTGAACTCAGCGTCATCTAAAACTTGCAGCTTTTCGCGCCACGCGATGATGATTTAAACCGTATTGTAGTAGGAAAATAAAAACAATCGTTGTTATGCCCAAATTGTTTTAATATTCTTAGGGAAACAAAGGAAGGATACTTTATGTGTCAATAACTCGACACTCATTATTACTTAGTTCCAACAGAATTTAGCGTACTTTTTTTTCTTATTTTACCCTTTGATCTTTAGTTCTTTTTTGCTATTACCATTAATCAAACTTTTAATTGTTGTAAATTTTGTTGCATTTATATTAAAAGCTTTAATAAAATTTTAATTAAGTATTATCCGGTCAAAATTTTAAATCAGCAAAACGTTCAGTAATTTTTACATTCAATACATTAATACAGACAATAAAAATTATTTTTTAAATTAGAATCAATAGCCCAAGTTTTTTTTGTGGGTTTTTTAATACAATTTTTTGTGAAATTATAAATTAAATTTTACTGCTTAAATTATTAACATATGCTTTTTTTATATTTCAGTATTTTGTATACATTATTTTATTGGATTATTAATCGTTTCAATAATATTAAATTAATGTAGGAATTATTATGCACGTTTTTTTTATTTATATTGTTTTAAATTTAAATTATTGGTAATTTATTTATTGTGAATATTATTATTATTATTTATTATTATTATAATATTAGGTATTAAAATAGTTTTTGCAGCAAGCTATAAAATGCATTAAACCAATTCATTATTAAAGCAAAAAATGTTAAAAATTTACGCAATCAATAAATTCCTCTTACTTAACATATCTATAAATACTCCTACCATTTTTTTAATATTTATAAATACCTCTTCACAGTTTTTAAATAAATAAACACAATCAAACAAGAATTGAAAATATACGTAAATAATTGGAGTAAAAACTTCTTTAGGTGCGTTGGGTAATTTTTGGTAGTGGTAAAACTTATATTTTGAGGATACCAAGGACCGCTCATGTAACTAATCAACACGTATTGACAAAGATGGGGAAGGATAAAGAACTACTATTAAAGATAAAAACGTCCAAAATTGAATACTTTGGACACATAATGAGGAATAGCTAAAGATATGGAATCTTACAGTTGATTTTACAGAAAAGATAAACGGTAAGCGGGGTCCTGAAAGACAAAGAATTTCGTGACTAAAAAATCTACGCACATGGTTCAACACAACAACTGTGGGTCTGTTCAGAGCAGCTGTGAACAAGATACAGATTGCCATGATGGTCGCCAACATCTGAAACGGATAGGCACTGTGAGAAGAAGAACAAATGAAAAATCCTGTGGACCAAAAGCAGTATTTGCAGAATTACTAAAAAATGGGACAGAAAAAATTGTCAGAATACTGACACGACTATATAATAACTACCTTAATGCCTTAATAGCCAATAAGTTTACAATCAATGAAAGGTCGCCTATATATCATTTATCCACAAGAGGAGCAATAACAGCGACTGCGGCAACTACAGGGGAATCTCGGTAATGAGCTTAATAAGTGGACTATATAGACAAATACTTAGAGATTTAATAGAGGCAGAATATGTAGAAGAGGAAGAACAAAGTGGTTTTAGAATTGAAAGATCTTGCAGTGATAACGTGTTTACCTTAAAAAAAATAATAGAAAAGTATCAGCAGTAAACCTAGAAACACACATGCTGTTTATCGATATTACAAAAGCATACGACAATATACAAAGTGTCTACTCTGGGAAACACTACACCATACTAATATAAATCAGACATTAATAACAGCAGTGAAAAATCTCTACGCTAATTCTGTCTGTGGGATTAAAATCGGTAAGAAACTATCAGAACCCTTTAATACAACAAAAGGCCTCCGACAAGAGATTTGTATATCCCCAACATTGTTTAAGATATACATTTAAGAAGCACTTACAAAATGGAAGAGAAAATGTTCAGGAATAGGAGTCCCACTAGAAAAACAATACACAGCAATATACAGCATTCAATTTGCAGATGACCACTTAGTTTTGGCAGGAGACAAAAAAAACCTCGAATACATGACCCACAAACTAAAAGAAACTTATGAGGAATGGGGCCTCACTATTAACATCCAAAAAACTAGATACCTCAGAATTGGGACGGAAAACCAGAACAAACCACTAAACAACTTGTATATATTGTAGAAGCATGTAAAGATTACAAATACTTAGAAATAACATTAAATAAAACAGGGAAAGATGAGAAAGAAATAAAAGCAAGAATAATACAGGCGAAAAGGGCAATTGGATGTCTAAATGGAATTGCACTTGGACGAGCAGCAAGAATTTCCCGTGCAGATAGAGTGAGATACGAAGACATCCGACAAAGAATGGGACTGAAGGATACGATCATTAAGGATATCGAAAATAGACAGCTCTCTTGTTATGGACATGTAAGGAAGACCCAAAATAACATGGAGCAAGAGAATAAAGAAAGTCATGAGTTTTAAAAATCTACAGGAAGGTCAATGGGTAGATCGAAGAAAATGGCGTCTAGATACGGGACAACGTTATCGTACATCGTATATATATATATATATATATATATATATATATATATATATATATATATATATATATATATATATATATATATATTATTCAATGATCTAAATTTACAATTTATAAAATTTTAATATTACAATTAATTTGAACATTAAAAAAAAACCCTGTAATTTCAGTTCACTTCTGTCAGCAGTCCTGATGACTATTGAAAAGAGACAGGAAAAGTTTTAACGGCAATGTAGAGAAACGTTCCTTAACTTTCCCAATTACCTAATGTTGTAACATTTATTTGGAAACAGTAACAATAAATTAAATTAAAAGCCCATTGTTTTAGCGCTTAAGGAGCTAAAGTAGTAATTTTAGATTTATTAAGCTTATTATGTTTCTTTACGCCGAACTAAAAAAAAAATATGGGTTCAAATGGGAAAATAATGTTCTTGGGTAATATTTTTTTTGTACGTTAATAATACAAAATGTAATAATAGTAAATATTAATACTAGTTTAATATAAACAATTATAATGAAACACGTGTAAAGTTAAACCACAAGTTTCATTAGCAAATTTTATATCGAACGTGCATTATTAAAAATTTATTCAACGCCGAAAGGTCCAAATGGATTTTATTTGTACATTCGATTTATCCCAACAATTCAAAAACTCTTTTACAAATATAAATTTAAAATTTACGGGTGCCCATATTATTTGATGTCATGGTGACTGCGCTTGTTAATTGTTGTTATTTTAATTTTGGCAACTTCATAATTGGCGACCAATTTTCTGCCGAAGTAAAACAAAATCATAATATGGGTTATTGTGATTATAATAGTATCCCTTTGAGAATGGAAAACATAGCTCTCTCTACTTCACGAAAAATCAAGAGAGACGTATAAGCAAAAATATGCAAAACTTAAAGTTTGGTGCAAGTGAAAAGAATTTAAAAATAATTCTTATCACCAATGAACCAGTCATTTAAAATCAGAAGAATGGATGAAAACTTCCACAATGGTAAGTTCGCAGAATAACAATAGGCTATTTGATAAAAGACCAAAATTATATTCAACTGCATTAAATCAATTTAGACCAAAATTTCCTAGTAAAAAACATGCTTTTCTATTCAACTTACTTCCAAATACCAATATCAAAAAATAAACTTAATGCTGTAATTAGCAAAATTGAACCCACTAAAATATATGCCATCTCAAGGATTTCCAACGACCGCATTTGTATCTACTTTACCAACGAAAAAATAGTCGAACAGTATTTAAAGTTAGAGAACGGTATAATAGAAGTTAACGGTCAGCGTATACAGGCTAGGAAATTAATAACTCCCAACGAAAAACTTATTATTTCCAACGTCTGCCCTAGCATTTCCCATACTACTATAGAAAATGAATTAAAAAGCATTGGAATATCTTTGATCGACCTTTTAAGAATAGGAACATCAAATCCTTTATTTAAACACATTTTTAGTTTTCGTCGATATACCTACATAGACCCTAAATATATTGAAAAAAACCAGATTGTATATTAATTACCCACGATCAAACCAATTACCGCATATTCCCCTCTTTTGAGAAGCAATCATGCTATATTTGTAAACAACAAGGGCACTTAGCTTTACAATGCTTTAATTTTAAACTCAACACAATCACCCTTTCCATCCTTAGTTTAATCTACTCTCCAAGTCAATCTTCCAGATATCCCTTAGGTAAATACTATTCCTGAACCATTACAAAAAACCTCCCAATCTGAGTACTTCACATTATCTAACTGCAAAACACTTCCTTAACGAAATGAAGTGACGAAAACTATAATGGATACTTAAAGCCAATCAAAACATACTTCTGGCTCAAAAAATACAAAGCTAAATGCATCAGAAATAACAACTCCTCCGAACCCTACTGCATATGACCAATTTAAAGCACCTACAGCGATTAGAAATAAACCGAAAGCCCAAATAGATAAAACAGTTAACAAAGATCTTACTAACTGCACAAACTACTACTGTAAAGATAATCCCGATAATAGCTATTGGACTCTAGAGGAATTCATTGACTTCTTTGAAAACGCAAATTGTTACCCAGATCCGCTAACATAGCTAAAATTTATACAAAGGACATAGAAGGATTACTGGACTTTTTAACAAAATATACCCATTGTTAACTCCTAAATATCTCAAATCACGCTATGTCCGGTACAAAGCCCTACAACTTTTCTGAGTTTTTTTCCTACTTAGCTAGAGTTGTTACCATTAAAGAAAATCAATAAAACTTAAAACAAATATTTAATAAACAATGAAGAATGATCTAACGATTTTGTTACATGGTATTAAAAAAATTGGGGTTTAATTTTGATCACCATTTTATGAGTGCATTCACCAATGATTAGACAAGACACTTCGCCATTTTCTCCTTAATGCTTTTGCACAGCATAATATCAAGTGGTAAAAAATATTTGGAAAATCTAAAAAATACGGTTAATAATAACAATAAATATTTTTGTTTAGTTTCAGCCATTGTCTCTGTACAAGCGTTTTAATTTTCAGTCGATTTCAATTAAAATAACACAATAAAGTCCAAAACAGATGCGGAAAATCTTATCGGAATGTCCCTTCATTTCGGATTATTTAAATAGAAAAATATAAATTTCCAAAATCTTTTCGCCCGCTGCGTTTCCGGGGACACAATCATTTTACTACCCGCATCACTTGATGAGAATAGTAAAATTTGTCCCATCTGATAATGGAATTATTCGTGTCCTTTTCGGGTGGCTTCTTTATTATTCTGTACCACGCTCAGTTCAACAGAGACAACTTTATAAGGGGTATTATCTTCAAAAGATACCGTAAGAGCTCTTGTTGATATTAATAGCATGCCATTTGTTTATTTTCAAATTAGTATGAACACACAGCTACGCGGAACGTGACGTCTCTCTTGATTTTTTTCAATTTTTTCTTTTATAATGATTTTAAAAGATGTGTAGGGAAGGAAGGTTTAGTACGTGGGGAGTAGAGCGGGTAAATTTTTTTTTTTATTTTTGGATCTGACACACAAAAACTAGTTGCTAGGTGCCTCTAGAAAATACTTACCAAGTATGAGCTCTTAATATTAACGGGAAGATTATCCTCATTATAGTTTTCCATTTTCAATTTAGTTTCATATAAAAATGGTCATATATTATCACCAATGGATTGTTAAACAACTTGCATTGTCAATGTTTATAGGAAATTGAACGCTCTGCAAAAATAGTCATTTATACTTTTTTCATTATTTCAACCATTTAAAAGATATTTAAGGTCACAGATTGAGGTATTTTAAGAAAATTAACTTTTTGTTTTGAATTTTGTAACTTATTAAAAAATAATTATTGTTATATAAATTTCAATTATTTCTATAGAAAATTGAACGCTCTACAAAAAAGGTTTCCTGTTGTTAATCGATTACACTAACCATTAACCATATTCGCAATGGAATCCAAATGCATACTGATTTTAATAGTTTTTTAATAAATATTTTCAATTTATCCATTTAATTTATAAATTTTGACTATATTCATTAAACATTAAATCCTCAAATTCCACAAACAAAAAATATTCTCTTATTAATTCTGCGGAAAATATTAAGATATAATATTAATATATGAAATCGGCTAACGAGTTGCTTCCTGATAAACACTCAAAATGACACAACAGCAGAAATTAAAAGTAGAGTCCCCCATAGAATACCATAACATCTCCAGAAGCACAAAGTGTAAACTCTACAAATAACTGATAAGACCGGTTTTAATGTACAGCGCCGAAACATGGGAACTTTCTAAAAGTGACGAGACCATCTTGGGGTGCTTTGAGAGGAAAGCACTAAGGCCATTAGGGAAAATGGGATATGGAGGAAAAGGTACAACTTTGAGCTGTATAGGCTGTTTCAGGGACCTGACATAGTCAAGGAAATAAAGTTGGGCCGGCTGCGATGGGTAGGCCATGTTATAAGGATGAAGGCACATGACCCCGCCCAAAAGTTCTTACTGGGTAAGCAGAAGGGAAAGACCTTAAATGAGGCTATTGGATAACGGGCTGATTTAAGAAATGTTGAAATAAGGGCCTAGAGAAGATGGGCGCTGGACAGGTACGCCTGAAAGGAAATACTCGAGAAGCCTAAGGCCAACGAAGGGCTGTAACGCCATACTGATGATGATGAAATGTTAATTTTAAAATTTTGATTAACAATTCTGTAAAAAATGTATCAGTAATGTATACGAAAAGTTTAAAGAAAGCCAATTTTAAAAAACAATCAAATAATAATGAAAGGCAAAACAATATGAATAAAAACTTACCAAACCTTTTAAATAAGTTATAATTTAATACCTTACGCCATTTAAAACAATTTAAGAAGTATCTCTAGTAGAAAGGGGGTGAATTTGACGAATATAATATTAGCGCTAAAAAGTGTCCTCTTCATGTTAAAAGTTGACATGTTTTGGGATTTCTTTCTAAAATTTCTAAAATTTAAGGGTGGTTCCTCTTTAAATGAGAGCCAATTTTAAATAACAATGAAAGGCTAGTATTAATGGCAAAACAATATGATTGAATAGAGATTTACCAGCCATTTTAAATAAAGTATGACTTGATTGATACCTAACGTCATTTAAAAAAAAATTAAGGAGTATCTTCTGTAGCGAGGGACTGAATCTACACTAAAAAGTGTATCCTTTGAGTTTGAAGTCGCATTTCTGAAATATTAAGGGTGGTTCCTTTTTAAAAAAACACAGTAATTATCTTTACAAATTCGAAAAAAAAAATTAATTGTGGTTATAACTACGCCGATGATCAAGTCATATTAGCGTTATCTGAAGAGGAGTTGCAGGCGATGGTTAATATTATGCATGATTCCCTGAAAATCAAAGGGATGAAAATAAATGTGAGCAAAACGAAAGTAATGGTTTTTGAAAGAAAAGAAAGCATGACAAACTGTGGGGTTTCGATTGAGAAAGAGTGGAACAAGTTAATGAATTTGTGTACTTGGGTTCAAAATTTACTAGAGATGGAAAGTATGACAGTGACATTGAGCGAAGGGTGTTGGCAGTAAAACAAATGAATGGGGCACTGCATAGCTTTATAAATAGCCAGAAAGTGTCAAAAAAGGCACGTCTGGCGGTGCATAGAGGTGTGTTGGTTCCTACACTTATGTATGGTAGTGAATGTTGGGTTTGGCAGAAGCATGAAAATAGGATTAATGCTGCGGAGATGAGTAGTCTGAGAAGTATAGCCGGAGTGACTCGGTTGGATAAAGTTAAGAATAGTGAGATAAGAAAACGCTGTGGTGTAAAAGAAGATGTGGTAACAAAGATAGATAAAGGAATGCTTAGATGGTTTGGACACGTAGTAAGGATGGATGAAGGAAGATTGACGAAACAAATTTATAAGGCGAGTGTGAATGGGCAAATCGGTAGAGGTCGACCTCGGAGAACATATCTCGATCAGATCAACATTGTTTTGAAGAAAGGCCAGGTCAAGAGTACCAACAACCGAAGAGCATGTATGAGAGCACTGATGAAAGTAGAGGAAGCAAAAGATGTGTGTACGAACCGTAGCAAGTGGAAGGAAGTGGTTTCTGCCTACCCCTAGGGGAAAAAGGCGTGACTCTATGTATGTATGTATAACTACCCAAAATATACAGATTGTACAACATTATTTAACGCAAACTTTATTTGTTATTAAGAGTCACTATTTAATTTTAAAATTAGGTGCATTAAAATAATGTATGCAAACAACACGTGCTTTTGACATATTAGACTTAAACGCATATTATTAATCAAATACATCAGTTAGGAGGCAAACAAATACAACCAATTAGAAAGGATAACACGTTAATTGATATAATTAACCACGTACACGACTCTCAATGTTTTGTGATTAATACTTCACCTCAAATTAGTTGTTAATATTATCGATAGAACGTTGGTTAATTAGAAATTTTATGAGCATCACTTAAAATCATTATCTCGGTTAAATTCTTGGGCACTTATATAATAACTGCAATCAAATTAATAAAATTTGTAGTTGAATTAAGGAAAAATAACGCAATAAATAGTTATTTTTGAAAACTGCCATCAAATGTTGACATTTGTTGGGTTAGTTGGGAACTTATTTATGAATTTATTAATTAAATACTCAACATACGAGTACAGTAGTTTTAATACATAATAATAATAAAATATTATCCGAGACTTACATAATTCGCAAACTCCACAGTTTTCAGATGGTTGCTATTTTTCAGTTTTCACTATTTATCTTTTCACTCTTTAGTTTTACATGTTTTTCAATGTCACACATAACAGATGACAACATTCCTTTCATGTCTTGTCATCTGTCAATTCTGGGTAAGTATCTATGGTAGTATGGTAGAGATGGGATAGCGAAATATCGATATTGCACGGATCAGGGAAATAAGTATCCAGATATGGACCATCACAACACGTAACTTACCTTAGTGAATAAAAAAACTATTTCAAACATGCCAACCATTATAATTATTTATCTTGTACTACATATAAATTGAAAGTGCCGATGTTGCAGTGAGTAAAATTTATGCCACTACCACACTCCCACAAATTGCAAGAAAGCGAGAGCAAAGATGTAACACATCAAAAAGTCCAAGTTACATTAAATATTTAAACCTTAATTAGCCCGACAACATCGTCAAAGTTATACAAAATCTAAATACCAGTAACTACACAAAGATTAAAGCAGAAGACAGCTACACGAAAAACATAAAAACACCAGGGAGACAGTCTTAGCCCATTTCTATTCAACCTAATAATGGACAAAATTATAGAAGTGTGTCAGCGATGGGTCTCGGTTATTGAATGGACCCAAACGAAATTAACATAATATGATACGCCGATGACGCAGTTCTCATCGCAGAAACAGAGAATGACCTGCAACGACAGCTCCATAAATTACAACTAATAGCAGCACAACTAAACATGAATAAGTAGGAAAATCAAAGTGCATGACCCTTACCAGAGAACCCATAAGATGTAAGCTCGTAGTCCAAGATTAACCTATCGAGCAAGTATCCAAGTTTAAGTACGTGGGCATGGATATATCGGACCACTACAATCCAATAAATGATCTACTGAGTCAGATCAACAAGGCAACCGTAACAGCAGGATGCTGACGACAGGTGGTATGGGCAAATAAATATATGCGTATTGACAGCAAGTTTAAGATTTACAAGACTTGCGTTGGGCCAATTATTAAAGCTCGAGAAGAGACAACTAAAACAAAAAGCATGCTGCGTGTAACAGAAACGAAAACCCTAAGAAGCATACTCGGAAAGACAAGAAGAGAGCGAGTCAGGAACGAGGTAATAAGAGATGAATGTCAAGTACAGGACGCGGTGAGATGGGGGCGGCAAAGGAAACGACAATTGCACGCTCATGTAACCCGAATGGCAGAAGATCGACTACCGCGAATAGCATTCCAGAACAGACCATCGGGAGATAGACCTCCAGGAAGACCACCAAAGAGATAAAAGGACAGCTGGCAATCTACATCATAAGAGATCTTAAGGTGACCCAATTAACAGATCGACAGATCTAATTAAAGAAGAAGAAGAAGAAATTAGTTTTTACTTTCCCGCAATAGTTCGGGAAAGTGGGTAAAAACACACGGTTGCAAAAAAAATTTGTATAAGTATAGATTATGTACAAAAATGCACTGGGAAATTTTTAATTAATTTAATTTTTCTTGATTTTATCAAGGAATTACAACCTCAATCATTTTGCCTTTTGTTGTACAATCTTATTTTAGCAATCTTGCATGTAGACCACACATTTTCAACTGGATTAAGGTCTGGTGAGTTTCCAGCCAAGTCTGAAAGAGTAACCTTTTTGTCCTCGAAATATTTTACCATCTTCTTCGAAACATGACTTTGCTGAATTCTGCTGGAAAATTGGTTCGCCAACTGCTTGTGCTTTTTCCAGTTCACTGGACAAACACCTTTCTAACATCATTATTCACTGTTCATTATGCCTACGAAGGGTATACGTTATTCTGTTTCCTGATATAAGAAACAGCCACAAAGCATTTTTTTGACTAAATGTTTTACTGTTTTGACCTAGTGAGCTGCAGTCAACCTTTCTTCCACGCATTTCCGCACGATTTTTAATAGGTACCCTGCACCGAAAAGTAAGTCTCATCTCTTCTGTCCAATGAGCATATATTTTTCCCAAAACGGTCTTTTTTTCATCATAGCCACCGTTAGAAGCTGTTTTTTGCTGAGGTCTCATAGCTTTTCTGCCTTCCTTCAGAAGGTGACTGCAAATTAGAGTCGTGAAGATTATAGCTTGTCTTTCTGCGGTTAAACTTGCTGTTTTTTAAAAGAAACGAGTTGGCAAGTTGCCTTCCTTTTTTTTCTACATTTTCCCTACCACTGAACTTTAATTGATGCAGTCTCTTTTTTTTTGTTATTATTATTTCATTTACAGCTCCCAAACTGAAAAAACACTCTCTAGCATTGTGTTATTGCATCATGGATCTGTACTTACTAAGGGTTATTATCTTTTCTCTTTTTTTTTGGCGTAATGTTCGTGAAGCCGAAACACAAAAAAACTAACTAAAACGTACTATTTTTCCCAAAACCACAAAAAAACGTATAACTTAATCATAATACTAAAACTCTCCATGTTTACATTAATTTGCAAAATACCATAGGTACATAGATAATACATAAATAAATACTTGTAATAATAATATTTTGCCTCTATTAAACGTTTTCCATTCCATGAAGATTTACAAGAAATATAGCTGCCTGATTTTAAGACATGCCTATGTCTGCCAATATGTAGGGTATCCCCCCAGTGTGTTTCTTTAGACACAAGACATAATACAGTATGCAGTCTAAAAAAGTCTCATAACATTTATTTCTGAAGTCAACGGTTTGCAAAAAAAGAATTACATTAGTATTTCTATCTTAATATTATTATTTACAGAAATTCAGTTAACGCCAGCAACGCTGTACCTTCATACGAAAATAATTTATTTGTTGACTATCATGAGTCGTGACATGACACTATTAGTTGAGAATAAAATCTGGCCATTAAATCTAATTAAAAATGTACTTTTAAGATCACTTTGTTTGTCTCTGTTTAATTCTAGAATTTTTTAATTAAACTGTTTATTGTAATAAAATAACACCTTTATTGATCGTTGTTAAGGGTAATTATAAATGTTTATAGCAAAATGTTTATAGTGAGTCACTTGAATCGAAGCAAACAATCTGGTGCTTATTGTAAACTTTTTTAATTGACTTTAAAAAGTAGTAGATTATTTACTTTAGTAGATACCTATGTAGAATACGGGATGAAAAATAATTTATGGTATTACTTACGTATGCCTTGTAAATTATTAAGATTGGGGATTAGGAAAATATCCATTATTTCGTCTTCTGCGTTTAGAATACGAGTTTTCTTAGGTACCACAGAACCCGTAGCCAATAATCTTTGCGACACATTCACAGAACTGCGGGCATTAGAACATTGTCGTTGAGGTTGAGAATAACGATCTGTATGCAGCCGAACATCTGCATTAGAATTACGCACGCATTTTAACAAAAATTACGACCGTTGTATTCTTGCGATTAACACGTTAATAACCAATTAAATTTATCGGTGGTACTTTTTGTTTTTTGTGTAAAATTTTTTGTTTACTAAAGTACAACACATGATTGCCAAACCTACATTTCAATCAACATTTTTGTTCTCAATTTTTGGAAAAACGGATGACTTAAGGAAAAAAGTTTACAAGAATTTTTTGTCCTAATTATTCAAACTACATCTCCTTTCAAGGAATGCACTATTTTTAGGGACACTCTGTAGTTGCCTACTTTCATTGAATTTGAGAGTTTTACAGGGCTGGGCAGGCAAAAAAATAATTAATGGATCCAACTTCCAATGTAAATCTTAGAAAAACTTTTAAAACTTTTTTGACCACCCTGTCAGGCTTTGCAGATATAAGTAGAATATATTACTTTCTCTCTATTTTTCTCTTTCTCTCTCAATAGCAAACAGTGTATAGCAGTATTTAATTTAAAGGTACAATTAGTGTATGCATGTAATGTGGGTAAGACGTAACTACATATTGCATTTTCGGTTTTCGCTATTATCAGTTAAAACTGTATAAATGATTTATGACACTAAGGCTACTCAATTGGTATTAGTGCGTATAAATCAGAATTCGTAAATCAAACGGAATTAATCCTTTTCGGAGATTTATTTTCAGTTCGGTCGAATAATCGATGGGTAACCATAGGCAACTATTGTTTTGTCCCTATACATGTTATTTAAATTAGAAGTGCCGAACTAAAAATAATAACTTTGGTTATTTACTTTAGCTTAATGAAGTAATGAAAAAAGTAGGGAAATTAATTTAAATTTTGATTTAATTTACTAAGTCTTTGTTACACGTGATTATCATGAATTAAATAAAAACTTTTCCTATTGTAAAGCGCGTTCTACGAGTCAAATTAAACTAATTTCTTCTCATTTTCAGCGCGTCATCTCCATTTGGAGGTTGGCGATCAAAATATCTTTTTTCGTGTTGAAAACTGCAGCGCGGAATATCTTCTGCTGATGAACAACCTAACCATCTCCTTAAATATTTTAGCCAAGAGTTTTGGCGTCTTCCGATTTATTTTTTTTCCTTGTATTTTTTCTTTGATAACAAATTCGTACAGTGAAACGGGAAAAACATAGCTTCTTATTATGCGCACCCTTAGTTCAAGGTTGATATCTGATCTAATGACCTTTCATGTCCACGAATGTTTTCATTATTCAAAATTTGGTCAGTATCTCCAAATAAATTATAAATACAAATTCAATTTAATGAACCGATAACACTAGGACAACTAGAACTATATTAAATAGAAAAGAGCCCTCAGTTTGGAAAAGTTAGTTTTAGTTTAGTTTAGATTAGGTTAGGTGTTTATTTAACACGCTTATATTAGTTTCATCTGTATCTTGTTTGCTTGTATGTATGTTTGTAACAGCCTTAACCTGTGTGATTATTTTTAAATGGATAAACGAAATGGGGGACCGTTGAAACCATTATCAACTGTACAAGAGGCAGGTTAATTTTAAGATAAAATTACATACTTAAGTAATATCATTATACTGCTTACCATATTTTAGAGTGTTGCCAGTGCACTTAAGATATTACGTACAACAGTGTATAATATTAGATTAAGGAAAGAGAATAATGCCGTTTTACCCTCTCCAGTCAAAAGTAGGCCTCGACTAAAAAGAAAAAATACAGATTTGCGTGAAGGAACAAAAATGGCTGTACGAGACAAATTGTATAAAGAACGCAAGTATAATGTTTAAAAACTGCAAGTTAAGAATTAATGAATTAAGAATTACAGAAGTTGTATCAGTTGGAAAATCATCATTAAGTATTTTATTAAAAGACATTGGCTATAAATTTAAAAAAGATAATAATCGCAGATCATTAATTGAACGCACCCATAATGCTGCACAAAGAGCTCATTTCTTTAGAAAATATATGGAGAAGTCTAAAAGTTCATGTCCACGAAAATTAATGTTTTTTTTTTGATGAAACATGGATTTATTCAAAAGGAAACAAAACTCTGTCTTGGTAGGATAGTGGTAGCAAATCTGTACGTAAACCAGAGGTGTATGATGGTAAAAGATTCATAGATGAATTAGTGAGAGAACATGGTCACGAAGTATTATCATCCAGATTTTAATGCTATTGAGCTAATTTGGGCTAATTGTAAATCATACTATAACAAATATATTGACAGAGATGAATACAGTGATGAGAAGGTATTAAGTATATGAAATGAGGCATTGCAGAAGTGTAATGCTGAAGCCTGTGCCAAATGCGTGGAACACACTGATTCAGTCATAAAAAAATGGTATGAACGAGAAGAGGGCATGTACAATATAGATATTGAACCCATAATTATAAATATTGGCGATAGCTCTGACTCTGAAAGCGATTAAATATACATTTATTACATTTATGTGAATTGTATCATTTATATATGTAAATTATATTCAAGTAAACTTTTTATAAATAAACAAGTCCTTGGTGCTGTGATTATTTGTTTTTTTAAATGAAAAAAATTAATATACTTATATTTTAAGGTATTAAACTATTTGCACGGTGTTCGGACTACTAGCAACATCGTCTATGTGCCGTCACCGCTTTTGACTTATTTCAGATGCTTTTATTTATGACGCACGTTCATTCTTTGGCCGGACCAAGTGTATATCCCAAATAAGCACATAGTTATTATAAGAAAAAAAATTACTTGAAGGTGACTCAAAACTCAACAAAAACACGAAACGACAAAACTCAAAAAGTTTCTTTGGGAGCACCAACAAGGGACAAACTTAATTACCTTCCATTAGCCTTCGAGAAGTGTATAATAATATTGTTCACTCGAAAGTTTCGACGAAAGTTTTGCTGTGGAGTGTATTAGTGTTTATTTCGGAAACCCAAATTGAAATTCCTGTCTGTACGATCGAATGAAAGAGAAAACTGACAATTTTACTTATTAAATAAACTTTCTGTTATATCGTGGACCATTGTTAGCCCTGAATGTATATAAAATAAATTTGTCATTCTGACGTTTTTTGTTAGAACAATATCCTTTTGTAATTAAAGTTAATAATAAATAATTCAATGTGGAATATACAAGTGGTGTCAAAAGTGGGAGTATGGATCGTGACGAATTCGATGATTATATAATAAAACAGATTCAATAATTACCAATGATGGTTTCAAAAATTGCAAAAAAAAACCAGAAAGGATGAATTTTTGGGCACAATTGTTAGAAAACTAAAAGAAGGCAAAAATTTGCAAAGGCTAGGGTTTAAGTTACCAGAAATGAACTATCGATATTTAGAAGGATGTTTACTTTATGAGCACAGAGTCATTATTCCACCTGCACTTTGCTTAAAATACTAAAGGATTTACATGCGGGTAATGAGCTAGGAATAATCAAAATGAAAGGGTTGGATCGTTTATTTTCTCGGATATAGAAAATACAGCAAACAGTGGAGAGATCTCTCAAATCCCACCAAAATGCAAATATTAATATTGGGGATATTCAGAAGGACCCTGGGAAATGATTCATATTTATTACGCTGGACCAGTGGCGGAACAAATGCTGCTTATCATCTTAAAAACGTATAGCATGTGGCTAGAGACGAAAAGTATGACTGTGGAATTGAGCGAAGGGTATTGGCAGGAAAAAAAAATTAATGGAGTCCTGTATAACTTTATGAGCAACCCTCTCTTCAGTCGATGTATGGTTTCAGACGTCGTTACCCCTTAAATGTATGCCCAGGACAGTCATACTTCTTCAGGTTTCTCTGTCTTCAGCAGTCCGCAACACTTCTTGTATGGAGAGGTTTGGCCAGGATTTTATTTGATCGATATATCTGTTCGGTGATCTTTCCCTCCGGCGCCTTCCGTCAACTTTCCCCTGGATGACATGTTTTTTTAACCCATCTCTCCGAATGACATAGCCAGAGTATTTGGGGGTGTTTTTTGGATGTTTAGTGAGAACCGTTTATTTTTCGCAATTCTTAGCTCTTGAAGGATTAAAGCGCTTGTTCTGCGGTCCGTCCATGGAATTCTAAGCATTTGTCTATAGCATGTCATTTCGAAAGCTTCGATCCGGCGTCTACATGCCACATTGATAGTCCATGACTCGGAGCCGTAGGTAGCGATTGAGAATACAAGCGATTTCATGAGGCGTTGTTTTGTAGCTTTACTTATGTTGTGATCTTTCCATACTTTTATTAGTTTGGCTAACGCTGTCCTTGCCATCCCGATCCTTTTTCAATATATTACCCTAAGTTGTTAGAAGAAATGATATATTAAGTTGTTATAAAATATTTTATGTTGTTATAAATAAATTTCAGGACTGACCATTGAACTTAGCACCCATTTAGATCAAACTTCTTTTATCGTTGAAGACAATAACCAAGGCGTATATCATCATATTGAACTTGGCTCTTATTTAACATTTCCCTTGATCTATTCGAGGCATGGGATTCCAAGACATCGTGCAAAGTTTATTAGTTTCCTGGGGGCTAAGTTTCTGACATCGAAGGGCTTTAAAAAGTTCCTTTCCAGAAACCTAAGCCTCTTGCAGAAAAGTGCTGGGCATTCGCAAAGCAATTGTTTTGCAGTTTTAGCGAAGTCCTCGCAGTAGTAGCAACTGTCACTCTCTGTTTTGCCCATCTTTTTCAGGTGATACCTCAGAGGGCAGTGTCCAGTAAGGAGTCCTGTCACCAGTTTTAAGTCTTTCTTGTCCAACTCGAGAAGCTGTTTATCTTTCCTTGGCGAAAGGCTTACTAGCCTTTTTGCTTGTCTTTGTCCTGGCACTTGTCCAACTCGAGAAGCTGTTTAGCTTTCCTTGGCGAAAGACTTACTAGCCTTTTCGCTTGCCTTTGTCCTGGCACTTTATGCCAGTGAGATTTCATTTCATCTGTTTTTCAAAGTCGAACCTCTTCTTGGTCAAACGTAAGCCTGACCTTTACTAAATATCGCACTGCTCCCCACGCCGCCGCAATGTGCACCGTGGTCCGAAATACCAATTTTATTTAATTATTTTTAAGTAATGATCCTACATTCTTGATGTGCGCTTAATATAGAAATAATAATTAATACTAAATCCCAGTTAATAACGTAATAAATTCGAAAGTTCGACTATACTCCTAGTTATAAGTAGTTATCAAGTAATAAAACTGATATGTCTGGATAAAAAAAAATTAAGGGTGGTATTTCACTCATTATTTATTCACGTAAAGACCTTGAAATCCACATAAAGACCAGCTGTCATCAATTTTGATTGCTGATTCTTACATTACTGGCACTATAAGTAAGTGTTCTATTCATCATCATCATCACTCAGCTATAGTAGTCCACTGCTGAACATAAGCCTCTCGTTTATTTTGCCACTCTGCTCTATCTTGAGCCATTTGTATCCAATTACCACAGATTCTTTTGATGTCATCAGTCCATCGTGTGGGGGGGCGCCCTCTACTACGATAAGCTTCGTGCCTCGGACGCCACTCCAATAGTTTTTTAGACCATCTTCCGTCAGTTCTTCTAGCTACGTGGCCAGCCCAGTTCCACTTTAAAGTTGTTATTTTTTCGATTACATCTATAACACCTGTTCTTTGGCGAATAATCTCATTTGGTATTCGGTCTCTGAGGGAGATACCCAGAATAGCCCTCTCCATCGCCCGTTGGGTGACATGCAGTTTCTTTGCTGACTTTTTTGTAAGCGTCAATGTTTCGGCTCCGTATGTCATCACTGGTAATATGCACTGATTGTATACTTTTCGTTTTAGACTGATGGGAATATCCGACTTGAAAACATACTTTAATCTTCCAAAGGATGCCCACCCCAAGCCTACTCTCCGGAGAAGTTCGCACGTCTGGTTGTCCCGTCCTATTCGGATCTCATGACCCAAATATTTGTAGGCGGTGACCTGTTTAATAGATTTGCTTCCAATAGTTATGTTTTTACTGGGGACTAGGTTTGTCATGACTTGCGTCTTTGCAAAGTTAATTCTTAGGCCAACTTCCCTTGAAGCATTGTATAATTTTTCCAACATCATGGACGCTTGATCTATACGGTCGGTGATAAGGACGATATCGTCTGCAAATCTTAAGTTATTTAATCTTTCACCGTCTATATTTAGGCCCATTTCCCCCCAGTCGATTTTCTTACAGACATATTCGAGCAGTGTGGTGAACAGCTTTGGAGAGAGGGTATCTCCTTGACGTACACCTTGTTCTATTCGGAATGTTCTTGTGTTTTTATGTAATCTTACACACGCCGTTGCTTTCTCGTATATACCCTTAATCAGTGCAATGTACCTGTAATCGATTCTGCATTCTGTTAATGATTTGAGCATATGTTGTTGGCTGATTGAGTCAAAAGCTTTTTCATAGTCTACGAAAACAAGGATGAGAGGTTTATTATATTCTGTTGATTTTTCTATAAGGGTCTTGATTGTATGTAAATGGTCATTTGTACCGTACCCTGCTCGAAATCCTGCCTGTTCTTTCGGCTGGTAAAAATCTAATTTTGGAGTTAGGCGTTTAGCAATGATCTTCATAAATAGTTTATACAAGTGGGATAGGAGACTAATGGGTCTGTAATTTGCTAGATTACCAATGTTCCCCTTCTTGTGCATTATTACTATGGTGGCGTTGTTCCACTTTGAAGGTGTTACTCCTTGATGTAGACATTCATTAAATAATTTACATAGGGCTTTAATAACTATGTGTCCACCTTCCTTTACTGCCTCTATAACAATTTCGTCTTCTCCTGGTGACTTATTATTCTTCATCTCAGACACCGCCTTTCTTACTTCACAGTAGGTTATGTCTGGTACATCTTCAGAGCCCTGGTTCAGTATTCTTGGGATAGGTACCTCTTCTTCATCTGGTTCTATTAGAATCAATTAATTAAAAAATTATCATAAAATGATAAAAATTTACTAGTTTCTGATTTATTCCTTTGTATTTAACCAACTACCTAACTGGATGCCAAATTTGAACTTTCTTGGTTTTGATCTATAGGTCAGTCATTAACAAAAATGACGATTTTTGGTCGTTAATATCTAAATAACTGTTTGAGGTGTGTTTATGAAATTTTAAGGACATGTATCTCGCAAGTCTCAATATATGATTTAAATTTGACATGTTTGTGTGAAATAGTTTTTGAGTTTTAAGGGGGTCAAAAGTAGCTCCAAATGGTTCGTGTAATATTACACACGGTACCACTCGCCATTCTGTTAGCCTAAACTTGGCTTGTCACACTACCGCGTGTCTAGATTAATATTAATTACTTCAAGATGTTTCAATTCAGATGGAATATAAAACTTCCTGTAAACGATTTCAATTTTCTACTGACAGTTAATAGCTTTTATTCAATGTAAGAACGTTAAGCGATAAAAGAAGTCGTATTTGTATTAACTGTTTATGTTTATTTTCTTTTGATGGTTTTTCTGGAAAATTCGATTTAGCACTGAGTTCATTTAAAAGTGAATAGGATAAAGAAGCCATTGAGGATGACATTGCAAATATAACTTTCATCTAAAATTTGAAAACGTGTAGAAGCACTTTCTACAATTTTACAAGTTGTAAAAAACGCCAACCACTCATGTAATATTTAAGATTTGGTATTAAAATACGTTTTTTAAGTACAAATCTGTTAAATTTTGATAATAAAACATTAATTATACACTTTTTGCACTAAACGCATTTAATTTGATGAGTTTTGTGTAACATTGTCATAATAATTTTTTAGATAAATTTTAAAACACAAATTGTATACAATTTTATACCTAATGATTGTTTTTTAAACCAACATAATAACAACAGAACCAAGACACAATTACGAATAGAAGCAATTTTATTTCTGGGAAATGCTTCGTACCTTCCTTATTTTAAATTTAACAAAAATTTTAATATTTTAAATTTACATAGCGCATACTTACAGTTGTATATAAAAAATAAAAGGGCTCTTTTTGCATATGTTTATTACCATTAAATAAACGAATAAAATTTAAACAAATTGCATTAAAATGACAAATAAAAACTTACAATTAACGACAAACTACACACAACGTCAAAACTCTTGGACCCCCCCTCTTAGCCATGTTAAAAAAATGTTTTGTTAAAAAGTTTAAAATGTTTTGAAAAACAAAATATGTTTATAAAAGTAAATTGTTTCTTAAATCTGTTTTTTGTAAAAGGAGTATTTTCCATAAACTGCGATACATAGGAAATTAAAAACTAACAAATGTGTGAATATGTTGACAAAATTTATTAAATCAAAAAAAGTTGTACCCTGCCTTATATTTGGTTTGACATCCTCCAAGTCGGAATAACATATTAACACGTCTGTGCATTAAAATAACTAAGTGGTTGATAGTGTCTTGTGAAATATTGTTTCATTTCTCTGTAGCCGCTACGACTAACCCATCTGCAGTCTGAGGTGGGTTGATTCAATCGTAAATGGCTCCAGCAATGTAATCCCGCATGTTTTCAATGGGATTCATATCAGGCGAATTGGCTTGCCAATTCAATCTACTAATATGTCCTGCTTTAAGTGTATCCTTACATATGTACTTGATCAACCCTATCAACTAGAACTGCCAGAAAAAGGATTTACAAAAAACGAAGATAAGAATACTATACAACAAAATATCATCAAAAAAGCTCCAGGATTCGACCTTATCACAGGAGAAATTCTTCAGCAGCTTCCATAAAAAGGCTTTTAATTCCTGATACAGCTGTTTAATTCCACGATGAAAATAGGCTACTTCCCATCAAAATGGAAACTAGCACAAAAAACAATGATTTTAAAGCCAGAAAAACAACATGAAAGTGTAAAGTCCTATCGACCTATTATTCTTCTCACAGTGGTCTTCAAAGTTTTTGAGAAGTTGATTCATACAGCAACACTCAACAATTCAACGAGTGCATAGAGTTGTGGAGAGAATTAATGAAGACTTCGAAAATAAGAGATATTGCTCTGCAGTATTCTTGGACATTAGTCAGGCTTTTGACAAAGTCTGGCATAAAGGACTTCTATGCAAACTACAACAGAACTTGCCAACAAATTATTATAAAATCTTAAAAACCTACATCAGCAATAGATACTTGCCACGTCTTTTTTCGTTCTCTATAGAGTACTCTGCCAGCGGTCTCTCTACTGGCAAATTATGCCCGAGCTCAGCCGTAGAGGGTAGAAGAAAAAAATATAAAAGTGAGCCGCGCCACCGACTTAGACGGTTCAAGCCGGAAACCTCTAGGTCTTATAGGCACTAGCAGAGCCACACGATAAACAACTAAGATTATGGTGAACCAAATAAATAAAATTATAGCTAAAATATATTGGATACTTTACTCACACAATAAATCAAAGTACACAGCTCAATAGCAACATTATAACAAATATAGTCAAAATTAACAGCTATGGTAAATTTTCTTGCTAAAACAAACCAAAAATTTAAAATTTACAACTTTATAAAATAACCATAACAGAAGTAAGAGTAACAGACTTTACCAAGTTACCAAAAAAAAAAGTAAAACGTATATAAATCAACTCATTAATAACACTAAATCAAACGTTTACATAAGGCTGCTAATTTACTCATGTTTTTACCATTTACATAAAGATTTTTACTGCCAAAACAATCGAGTTTATTTAAAAATATTTTTACAATGGTTGTCCCTTAAAATATCAAAATTGTAGGATATTTACAAATAAGTATGAAGAAAATATATTTTTACTTGGACATAAAGAATTATTGAGAAGATTATTTTAATCCAAGTTTAGTTTTGGCATACTATCTATTGCAATAAATAGTTTCCAACAATGTACTATATTAATAAACTAAAACAAAACTTAATCGTGGTTTTAAAAATAAATCACTTATAACCTTTGGGTATACGACTTCACTACTCCTGGCCGGTTCGATTATGGAACGGCACCTGCTAATTAACAATGGCTTTCCTCAAATAAATCCCGCATGCGGATATTTTAACTCGACACCAAAATCCAAAATATCAACAACGAAGGTAAAATAGAATGGTCAAGTTAAAAATTAAGTGGTTTTTCTTCAAAATCCAATTAAGATGGCCCAAATACAGCCAGATATGAAAGAAAATCCGTAGAGGTTCTGCACACGTGTTAATATCACACCGTCCCAATAACTCTCACCACCACACGACTATCAAGACTGCCACCAAACGACTGACACTCCTTCCCAAGCCGGTTATCAAGAAATGACACGGAATTGACGTAAACCAAAAATCGTACTCGTCCGTGTGGGTAGCCAGCTCCATCCAATCTCCATCGATTAACGAAAAATGCCACAGCCATTAATAATCGAATCCTATCACTACAAGGTATGCAACACTATTTACAACGAATGATATATTTAAGTTACAACAAAATACGGTACCTGAGGAATACGAAACTATCAGAGACACAATTAATAATGGAACTGTAGAAGGGAAAAAAATAGGCACGTGACATACTTCCAGGCAAAAAACGACAACGAATACACAAGCATACAACCAATCCACGAAGGCGTCCCCCAAGGAAGCGTATTAGGCCCCATAATGTATCTTATATTTACAGCCGACCTGCCAACAGACACAAACATTACCACGGCCACATTCGCTGATGATACAGCAATCCTTGCGTCTGAAAAAAATCCTAAAACAGCCTCCGAAACCCTGCAAAATAACTTGAATAAAATACAACAATGGATGACAAAATAAAGAATAAAAACAAACGAGAACAAATCACAACATATAACATTTGCAATGCGTAAAGGAACATGTCCGCCTGTAAAACTGAACAGCAAAGAAATTCCACAAGGTGATGAAGTCAAATATTTGGGTATTCATTAAGACAGGAAGTTAAATTGGAGAAAACACATATTCTCAAAAAGAAAGCAACTGGGCCACAAGTTAAGGAGCATGTACTGGCTACTAGGTAAAAAATCTAAATTATCAATTCAAAATAAAATATTAATATACAAATCCATCCTGAAACCAGTTTGGACCTATGGACTAGAATTATGGGGAACAGCCGCAAACTCAAATATCGAAATTATACAAAGATTTCAGTCAAAGACCTTAAGAATGATACTAGGAATCCCATGGTTTATAACCAATGAAGCCATTCATCGGGATGCAGGTCTATCGTTTGTCAAAGAAGAAATAAAAAAGTACGCGAAAAAACATGCAGAAAAACTAGTGCATCCAAATGTGTTCGCAAAAAATATAGTAATATGCGTATAAAAATATAGTGTAGTGCGTAGGAAAAGTTCCGTTAGATTTAGTTACCCAGTGCTAAGAATACATAAAAATGCCCAATGTCAAAAATACTCCATATTGTAGTAGACTAACATTAAAAGGGGTGTATCACTGGATGCCTCTCCTACACGTCTTTTTAAATTGTCATACCTATTACTTAATATCTACCTAAATAATGGGCGTAATAACAGTTGAAAAATCAGGAGAAAAGAGAAAATATCAACGTACTTTTATTTGACAATAGTGACAGTTATATAAAAATTTTCAATCAATAATAAACACTCAAATATTTATACAAAAGAACATCAGTCATGTAAATGGATTACTTAATAAATAGGTATACCTATATCAACAATAACGTATATTTAGCTGGTCATATTCTGTGGAATGCGGTACGGCGATTAAACATTACGGTACTTCCCTGATACGTGGGGAAAATTAAGTCGCTGTTGACGACCTGGTTTTTTTCAGACTCTTTGCCGATTGACATTACTCACCAGTCCAATTCTAGTTTCGTCTGTAAATAACACCCACCTCCACTGCTGCAAAAGCCAACCGCTGTGTTCTCGCGTCCATTGGAGACGGGGGCTGCACGATATCTTGGAAATAAAGTGGGGAGTCGTCTTCGAACTGTAGGTGTCGATATAACATGGCGGAACGTACCCTTAAAGTGTTTAATGAGAGCTGAAGCTAAAGCTGTGCGGTGTCTGCGGGCATATTGCACCAAATAACGATTCTTCCTTACACTAGACACTCGAGGACGTCCACTATATCAAATTCTTGATATCTATGTACTATTCGCGCACAACAAATGATGTAGGAATGCCCAAGATATCCGATATCTGATTATTAGAGTTTCCTGCATCATGTTAAGCAGTTTTTCTAGTCCGATTAAATTATTATAGTCACAAAAATGAAACGAAAGAATAGAATAGTCAATTGGCTGATTATGCTATCACTTCCAATATTTTGTAAAAATATTGATGATAAAACAAGGACTCGTTGTCGACAACTTTTTAGTTCCCTAAATACATGCAATTGTTTACTACACTAGGAAAAGTACCTGGGTTTAATCGAATAATTTGATATATAGGGGGAGCAAGACTTTTAAGGTTGTGTGTAAAATTTTTTTCCAATAAACTAAAAAATGAAATTTACTTATTTTACTTTCACGTATTAAATTCTCTCATCAAAAATGTCCAAGTTAACCAAATTTTTTTTCTCGTATATCCATTAGCTTTAATTAAAATTTAAAAAATAAAATTCTGTTCTGGTACCTCGTATATGAAGTTGTTAATGTGACAACTGCGCAAGCATTTGAAAGTTAGCAGAACTTTTTACTTATAGTTGACGTCTAATGTTTTATTGTATAAGTGAAATATAGGGTGATTCATTACTATTAGTACATAGTCTAAGGGCAGGTGATTTGGATCAAAATATGACGAGCCATAACTTTAGACAAGGAACATTATTTTATGTATTATTTTACATTTTGTTATAGGCGGCGCCATGTGAATGTTTCCTGATGATAAAATCGACTAGTAACTTTTTTTGACAAAACTTTTTAGTAATTTTAATTAGAAAATATTACGCATACATCATTTTTACCTAATATTGGTACTCCTGTTTAATCACGATAATTTCATCCGTTTTCGAAAAAAACGCAATTGAACAATTTAAAGTCTCAAAAGGGGATTTCAAGGTAACAGAAAACAAAAAAACTTATAACGTAAGGCTTCTATTTCGACGATAAAGCAGAATTAAAAACCATTGAACATAAACAAAGCAAACTCAAATTTAATGTTGTGCGTGGCCTCCTCCGACTTTAATGCCTTTTTAAATCTTTAAATCTCGTAAGGCTTCTATTTGGACGATAAATCTTTTAATAAAGGTCTTTCGGAATTCAAAGAAAATATTATTCTGTCCCCTTATAAAAATCAAGAGGGTGAAACTTTTATTTTTTTAAAAGACTAATAATAGACGACTGACTTACTCCTATTGCTTCTAACCGATGACGTGAACTGCGGGATTTTCATCTACTCGAACCAAAATTTCATTTTCTTAATTAAGAGGTATGGTCGAAAAATTCTCGGCTAGAAGTCAGAAGGTCCATTGCGCTTCTATAGACTTGAAAAAGGCCTATGACAGAGTGGTAAGTAGTGAATTGTGGTCGACATTATCTATGTATAGAGTGAGCGGTAGTTTAATACGAGCACTGAAATTACTTTACGAGGATTCCACTGCTTGTAACAGGATAAATGGAGCTTTCACGGACTGGTTTAACATCAAAAAAGGTGTGAGACAGGGATGTGTGGCAATGGCTGTTTAACTTATGCATAGACGATTGTTTAAAAGATTTTAAAAAAAAGTGCGTATGGATTAAAAATGAATGATTCGATCGTCTAATGCCTTCTTTATGCTTTAGCGTCATCTGAAGAGTAGTTGCAGGCGATGTTTAATGTTATGCATGATGCCCTAAAAATCAAAGGGATGAAAATAAATGTAAGCAAACCGAAAGTAATGGTTTTTGAAAGAAGAAAATCTGACAAACTGTGAAGAGCAAAAGGGAAACAAGTAAATGAATTTGTGTACTTATGTTCAAAGTTTACGAGAGATGGAAAGTATGACAGTGACATTGAGCGAAAAGTGTTGGCAGGAAAACAAATGAATGGCTTTATGAGCAGCCAGAAAGTGTCAAAAAAGGCATGTCTGGCTGTGCATAGAGGAGGTTTGGTTTCTACACTTATGTATGGTAGTGAATATTGGGTTTAGCAAAAGAAGCATAAAAATAGGATTAATGCTGCGGAGATAAGTAGTCTGAGAAGTATAGCCGGAGTGATTCTGCTGGCTAAAGTAAAAGATAATGAGATAAGAGAACGCTGTGGTGTAAAAGAAGATGTGGTTACAAAGATAGATAAAAAAATGCTTAAATGTTTGGACACGTAGAATGGATGAATGAAAAAAGATTGACGAAATTTATAAGGCGAGTGTGATGGATAAGTCGGTAGAGGTCGACCTTGACGAATATATCTCGATCAGAACAACATTGTTTTGAAAAAAGGCCAGGTCAAGAGTTTCAACAACCGGCGAGCATGTATGAGAGCACTGATAAAAGTGGAGGAAGCAAAAGATGTGTGTAAGAACCGTACAAAGTAGAAGGAAGTGATCTCTGCCTACCCCTACGGGAAAAAGGCGTGACTATATGTATGTATGTATGTAAGTTTTGTGATTTTTTTTAGATATAACAATTTATACCTTCTTGCTGCAGAGTGACTGTAAAAATTTTTTTACACATATACACAAATCATATGCCGCTCATTCGTAAAATGATTGTGACGAGGCATTTTAATCGAAAAAGAATATGAAAGCATTAAAAAAATAAAACAATAGACTATAATATAACAGCAACAACAATTCACTTACAAGATACAACAGTAACAATGAACTGACAGTCCAAATCACACTCTTAATAAATTAAATAATATTTGAAATCCTCTTCTGGGACTCAGAGTTGTTTAATTGCGTTTTTCTCGAAAACGGATGAAATTATCGTGTTTAAACAAATTCACCAATATTACGTAAAAATAATGTCTGCTTCATATGTTATAATCAAAATCACTAAAAAAATTTGTCAAAAAAAGTTACCAGTCAATTTCAGCATTAGAAATTATCCTTAAAAATATTGTTGGCATATCTTGATTTGTATATAACAAGTTTACGAAAAGAATATATTTATTTAAAAAGAAGAGTTAAAAGTTTTTTTTAGATATTCGTTTTCCATAAATATTTTTGGTGACTGTAATTTTTAAGATTATAAACAATGAACGACGTATTTGTAATTGTAATATTAAGTTTATTGGGTATTGATCCGTTTTCAGTATACTGTTTGCCTATACATATAGGTATTATAAATTAATTCTCTCCATTATGTGACAGGTTATAAAATATATGGTAAATGTTGGGCAACAACGGTGAGAAATGAGGTTAATATATTAGCACACCATCGATTCGCATGGGAAATTAATTTTAATACTCCTGTGTACACGGGTAACATTTGCTTTAACCAAGATTTTGGACAGTAATGATATTAAGGGTTTTTTAATAATAAAAATTACTAAAAATTGTGATTTAAACCTTGAACAAATTTAACAGTATCTGTACATTTTAATACCGAAAGTAACGAGTTGTTGCCACTCTTTAAATAAAAAGTTAAAAAACAAATTAACAACCAGTTTAATAATTAAGAAAAAATTCAAAGTTTAAAATTTAATCATATGGATTGATAGAGTTCCGACATTACTACTTTCTGTCATTTATAAAAGATCTTATAGAAGGTATATCGCAGATAAAATGAAACGAGCGAGCCTTACAGTAGTCGCATATGATGTGTAACATTTGACATATCACATTAGTAATAAGCAATTTGAAAATTATATTCTGAAAAAAATGGTTCAGGTATTATTTGAAAAGATTTTTCATAAACAATAATTCTTTTTAATAAAAATTGTATTTTATTTAATTGACACTAGGAGTGACAGAAATCAACCTAAAAATTTAAAAAAGCTAAATACTGAAATAGTTTATTCCAATAATTATTTATTATTACTTACTTGAATTTTGTATTAATGATCTGCACTTTATTAAGACTTATTATCAACAGCAAATATTTATTTTTATAATTCACGCATATAACAGCAAATTTTATACACAAAACTGTAACTTAAGTGCACAGCTGATGACTGACAGTACAGACCTCTCGGAAAATTGATTGACGACTATCTGACTGAATCTGAATAGCGCGCGCTTCCGAATTGGTTGACGGCTATCTGACTGAATGTGAATTACGCGCGGCGACTGTTACTCTTACAGACTTCCGTCCCATTTCACAAAAAATCACTCTCATAAATTGCAAGAAAGCGAGAGCAAAGATGTTACACATCAAAAAAAAGAACCCTGTTGAAAGCACTGATAAAATTAGAGGAAGCAAAAGATGTGTGTAGCCATCTATATTAATGTATTGTTTTTACTAAAACTATAAAAAAATTGGTAAGATTAATGCCATTAATGAAGTTGACAAAATCAAAATTGTAACAATCAATAGTACGTTTGGTTTCTAAATGATTGGTTTATGGACTGGCGTAGATTAAATTTTAATTGATGCATGTTTTGTTTAACGTTATACGCGTTTTATATATAGTGTTCACATCAAACTGGTATCATAAATAACTATTATAGAGCATCGACATTGACAGTGACATGCATTTAAATCCAACCATAAGCAGCGATAAATATTACGGGAAATCATTAAAATGTGTTGCGATCCATAATTGCCCTATTTCCTGTGATGTCTTTAGGGGGTTTGATAATTAAAGGGAAGAAAATTGGGGCCTACTGATTTCCAAATCAATTTTGGCGAAGTGATATTATTGCTACGCGCCCTCAAGCTAACCGACCACTTTAGATACGAAGAAAATTACTCTTGCAGAAAATGAACGTCTATTCGAGACCAATATACAGAGGTGTAAAATAAATGAATTTTATAGGACCTGGTGGAAGGATCATTATACTAATTTGAGTGGCAAGAAACGATTAATTTTTTGTTCTTAATTTTAGTTTCGTAAAGACTTTTTACCAGCCGTACTATAGATAATTTATTAATTGTAGTAAAGATTTTTTTTGTTTTATAGTTGTCTTGTTCTCATACAAGTTTATCCTAGATATTTTTATTTTATTTATCAGTATAATTTACATTCAACAAGTGATAATAACAAAAGACTTTCCATTTTTGAACCACAACACCAAAGTTGTGTGACGACAGAGTGGGCATGTGTAACCAACAAGTGTGCATTTGCGTCTTACATTTAATGGATAAAGAGCAATGACATTTGATACAGTAACATTTTAGGATACTAAAGTATTCGGAAAACCTCGTTGGCAAATACCAAGCAAGGTTCAGACCTGAAAGATCTACCACCGATCAACTATTTGCTAAAGGGATTATGGGAGTATGACATAGACATAAACCAAATATTTTTCGACTTTAACCAGGCATATGACTCCATTAAAAGGGATAAACTTTTTGAAATATTAAATGAATTTGGGTTACCAGGAAAATTAATCTGACCAATCAAAGCAACGATGACAGAAACGATGGCGCACGTGAGAATTCAACATCAGATGACGGACCCATTCAATATAAAGCAAGGTCTAAAACAGGGTGATGGGCTGGCCCTAACGCTTTTTAACATCAGCCTTGAATATGTCGTAAGGAAACTGACAATCAATCCAATGAACAGTCTCAACAATAAATCTTCTCAATTAACAGTATACGCAGATGATATCAATATAATGGGACGGTCAATGGCAACGATAAAGGAGATAGGCAATTATATTTTTCTTTAAAAATCTTTACTATTAGGTCAAATTATACTGATAATAACCTTCATTGTTTACATTGGACGAATAATTTACGATTGAATTGTTTCAATAAGCGATGTTGCAAAATGTACTTTTTATAATGAGAGATGGATAGTATGACAGTGATATTGAGCGAAGGGTGTTGACAGGAAAACAAATGAATGGGGCACTGCAGAGCTTTATGAAAAGCCAGAAAGTGTCAAAAAAGGCACGTCTGGCTGTGCATAGAGGTGTGTTGGTTCCTACACTTATGTATGGTAGTAAATGTTGGGTTTGGCAGAAGAAGCATGAAAATAGGAATAATGCTGCAGAGATGAGTAGTTTGAGAAGTATAGCCGGAGTGACTCGATTGGATAAAGTAAAAAATAGTGAGATAATAGAACGCTGTGGTGTAAAAGAAGATGTGGTTACAAAGATAGATAAAGGAATGCTTAGATGGTTAGGACACGTAGAAAGGATTAATAAAGAAAGATTGACGAAACAAATTTATAAGGCGAGTGTGAATGGACAAGTCGGTAGAGGTCAAGGTCTCGATCAGATCAACATTGTTTTAAGAAAGGCCAGGTCAAGAGTACCAAAAACCGACGAGCATGTATGAGAGCGCTGATAAAAGTAGAGGAAGCAAAAGATGTGTGTAAGAACCGAACAAAGTGAAAGGAAGTGGTCTCTGCCTGTCATGGTATTGTTGACCTAATTTAGAAATCTCATGATATTCTTACTTTCCACGTCTGATAAACGAATATTTATGGCGCAAAAGAAACCTGTTATAAAGTTCTTTATTACTTTTTTGGCGTATGGTTAAAATCATCATAAATTAACACATGCACGTAATAGCACTCGTCCTTTTAAACGATACATCATTTCTTAGAGTATCCTTCCTCAGCAGGTATGTTTAAATTTCACAAATATCTGTATATAATTTTATAATCATTAAATATCGTTAGGAAACAGATTCATTATTGTTTAATAATGTATAAAAATAACTCCAAGGACTAAGCAACGGATCAATCAAAAAAAGACATATAATGTGTGCTATAAGTTGCTAAAAAGGCCTATGGTGAGAATGCTCTATCTCATGCACGTGTTTTTGAATGATATAAACGGTTTTCTGAAGACCAAAAGAGCACCGATGATTACCAACGTCCAGGACGACATCAACGGCATCGTAATGACTGAATAGCCTTCGGAGGGTAAAACTGTAAACCAAACTTACTATTTGAAAGTTTTGGTAAAACTGCGAGAGTGATTTCGTAAGAAACGGCCGGAGTTGTGTAAAAACAAGTCGTGGATCTTGCACCAGGACAACGCACCTTCCATAACACGCTGTCCATAAAACGTTATTTAGACGCTAGAGGCACTCCAGTACTTGAACACGCGCCTTACTCGCCTGATTTAGCACCTTTTTTCGGTTTCCGAAGATTAAGTCTGCCCTAAGAGGAACCCGGTTCGAGTAGTTGAAAGAGGTGAAGCGAAAATCAGCGGAGCTCCTAAATGCTCTTATTATTATTTTTTAATAACTTCCCATTATATTAAAATCTATCTGTGTAACTTCAAATGTTAGGTAGATATTAAGTAATAGGTATGACAATTCAGAAAGACGTGTAGGGGAGGCATCCAGTGATACACCCCTTTTAAAGTTAGTCTACTATAATATGGACTATTTTTGACATTGGGCGTTTTTATGTATCCTTAGCGCTAGGTAACTAATTCTAACGGAACTTTTCGTTTCAACCAACGCACTACAAGCGGTTTATTCACTATATTTTTTGCGAACACATTTGGATGCTCTTGTAAAGAAGACTTCCAGCATTGCTTTGACTAATGGAAAAAACAAAAGAAAAAGTGTGTGGCGAGGGCATTAAAAGGGAGCATTTAATTGTAAAATAATTTTTAAATTAAAACTATTATTCATAAGCAGTCTCGGTATTTAATAGCCACACCTCGTATATCTAAATTTTTTCCTTGGTACTTTAAAGCTTTTATAACACCCACATTAACATAATATTTGAATATAATTATCACTTTAAAACAAGGTGAATTCTTATAAACTTACTATACAGAGTACGAGAAATTTTTACCCACCATAACCATGTAAAAATAATAGCTATTACAGTGCAAATTCCATCTCTAAAACTATAAAATAGAAGGAATAATGTAAGTAAACTGCGTTACATAAATTAATGAAGAGTACCTTTTTATGCAAACTTTTTTTGGCAATTAACTCAGAAACATGAAGAAAAATCTGCTCGAGAGAATTGGCTAATCTTTAGTGCCTACAACAGAGTGCAATAGTTGAACTTTTAATTTATTAAATGTACCTGTTTATTTTTTAATTTTATTTAAGTATCATTTTTTTTATTTAAATACTTTTTTTTACTAAGGACTGTTAAACATAGAAAAATGTCTTATCTGGGTCATGTGTTGAGAGGAAGTCATTTTAGAATCCTGAAACTGATTATGAATGGAAAAATTAAAGGTCAAAGAGGTGTAGGGAGAAAACAAGAAAAATTTAGTGATTGGACCGGTATGCTAAATGCAGGACAACTCCTACACATGGCAGAAGACCGTGAAGCCTTCGCTATGGTGATCGCCAACGTCGGATGATACTGACAGGGCATATGAGGAAGAAGAAATACTTTATTTGTAATACCATTATAGCTAAGAATAGAATAATTTATATATTTAAAACTGTAAGCAAATATTAAATATTTTTAGGGAGAGGGAGAAAAGTAAGAATTTTTAAACATGGTTAGCCACGTTGAACTGCGAATCTACTGAGTACTTATATTGGACACTTGCAAAGTACATGAACAAGTTTTTCTTCCTTCTTCCTCTGTATTTAGGGGTCGGTGTCATAATATATATGTTCCCATAATATAAATGTATTGATTGAGTGACAACGACCTGTCATTGTCCGACTAGTTCATACCCAATAAGAGGATTTTTTGTTGATCTTGGTGTTGGAATCACAGATTAATTACCACACTTAATTAATTTCTTTTGTTTAAATAAAATTAGTCTCAAGCCTTCCCTAAGCTTAACGTCTAAAACCGTTATGCCTCAAGGTAAACTCTTCCCTCACTGCACCATTACCCTCGCTTTGGCCAGTGGACACAGTTTGTATTTTCCAAACGTCCGTGACAGACGGTCGTTTTATTTTCTTTTAATTCACAGCGATCAAAGAGATCGATCTTTTCTGATTACAAGCGGCATCGAAATATTTCGGTGTTAGTTATTTCTTTCAAGTCATCCAGAGAATTTACGTTAAAAGGTAATTTATTAGTGGTTTAAGTGTAATGTAAGGAAAGAAATATTTCAGTGTCAAATAAAACGTTTAAAAACCAGCGATCCATGATTTTTAACGATTTCACTATTATCAAAGAAAAGTATACGGAAAAAGGATATACAACCCCGCTCCGTACACTTGGCTCTTTAAAAAAGGTATTCCCACGTGGCCAAGAACCCAGAAAGTATTGCGAAAATATGTTGTCAATGGTTTCTCAGATATCCATGACAGGCTTTGAAAGGACTATTAAAAAATAAAAATATACCATGAATCTGTAATATCCTATGTTTAATTTTTCAGGCACAGGCCATGATTGCGTATACCTCCGCCCCTTAATGACTGTATCGTAAAGACATAGGGGCAATACTGATGCGCACTGGGTCACATTTCACGATTCCTGATCCAGAGAGTTCCCCAGATTTGGAGCAATATATATTGTATATCCCTTTATCCTGACACAAGCAGTGGAATCATCGTAAAGTGATTTCAGCGCTCGTATCAAACTACCATTTAATATAATTTATTGTTCGTCGAGGCACGTTGTCAGGAAAGTAGCTGTTTTCTGGGAGATAGTTGACACACCGTATATCTATATGTATATTGTATAGGTATCCTTCAGTGTATGTAGCTGGTTTTTTAAAAATCAAATTTTGTACATAAATTTTTATTTGCTGACAAATTTTTAATATTATAGATTTCTATATTATTATTTTTAATTCTTTTATGCCTGGAAGCTATCCTGGTGGTGTCTGTTAAAAGGTATAGATGTCGTGACTAGCGCTCTGCATTTGGTACTTTATATATACCTGGTAAAACTGAGAATTGTCTCGTTAAACTGCAAACGCAAATTTGCAGGACCTACCCTATACTGATGGGAAGCAACTTCCCGAAACCGGTTCATAGGTGAGCACATCGAGGAAATAGGTCAGTATTTCTCTCTTTTACTTAACAAGCATCTGCACAGTGCTCGCAAGAGATTATGCACGATTATCTATCAGATATAATTCAATGTTCGTCGAGGCACGTTGTCAGGAAAGTAGTTGTTTTCTGAATGATAATTGGCTCACTGTAAACCTTTATGTATATTGTATAGGTATTCTTTGGTGAATATAGCTGGCTTTTTAAAATCACTTTCTTTTGACTTTTAGCAAAGAATTTTTTGACTATGCCTCGTTAGAAAAATATCTGATTTATGCATTTCCTTTCTTTGCTAAACAATCCATACTTTTAATAAAGTTCCGAATGTAGAGGGTGGGCTTGGAATAACCAAATCCTTGTGGTTCGTGAAATAGTATTATGTTTACTCATAGCAATATTTAGGTAAGGGATTATTTTTTTATTATAAAGTCATCTTGCTGCTAAACAGAAAACTAGTACAAAAAACGTTTACATCCTTAAACCTAAAAAATTATTATAGAAATACGTTCAACATAACTGTCACATACACTACATACCGGAAGTCAAACGTGCTATAAAATCTATGAAGAACAGGAAATCTAGCGGTCCAGGAGGAATACCACCGGAATTAATTAAATACGGAACTGAGAAGTTGGGGCGAATGATACACGCAATGTTCCTCAGAGCACTAAATGGAGAAGAACTACCAGATGAATGGACGGAAGCCTACATAACGTCTATCCATAAGAAAGGAGAGAAAAAAAAGTGCGAAAACTACAGGGGAATCAGCGTGATAGCTTCGATGGGCCGACTATTTGGAAAAGTCGTCAAACAAAAATTAGAAGAACAGATACAAGGAAAAGTTGATGAAGATCAGGCAGGATTTACGGCTGGAAGATCATGTATGGACCATATATATACAATTCAACAACTCATAGAGAAAAAAATGGCCAAGAACAGAGAGGTACCATTTGCATCCTAAAGACGAAGTCACCTTTCTTTTAAACACCCTGTATATATTACAATTTTTTTAGGTAAAGAAAATTAAAAAAAAAATGCAAATATTTAGTTCATAAAGGTCTACTGCGATTTCGTAGAGTTGAAAAAGGCCTATGACAGAGTGGTGAGGTATGAATTGTAGTCGACATTGTCTATATAAATGGGGTGAGAGGTAGCTTGGTACGAGCGTTGAAGTCACTTTACGAGGATTCCAGTGTTTGTATCAGGATAAACGGAACTTATACAAAATGATTTAACATCGAAAAAAGTGTTAAAAAGGGATGTGTAGTTTCGCTATCCTTGTTTAAATTATTCATAGACGGTTGTTTAAAACATTTGAAAGTAAGTGCGTATGGACTGAGAATAAATGATATTATCTCAAAATGCACCCTTTACGCTGCTAATAAAGTCATATACGTATGGGAAGAAGTTGCAGATGACAAAAGAAGACGAAAGTAATAGTGAAGAACCACGCGAAAAGCGCCAGTCGCGACATCTGTACTTTTTAACAAGCACCACCCGGTAAGTAACTTCCAAGAATCGGAGAATAGAAATGTAAAAATTATAGAAAACTGTAGTGTTATTACATTAAACTATAAAGGGTTTATTTTCGACAGCGTGAAGAGGTGTAAAAATGTGTAACTGATTGTTTAAAAAACCAGCTTACTTTCGCTGTATGATACCTACCTATTTTAATATATATATATATATATATATATATATATATATATATATATATATATATATATATATATATATATATATATATGTGTGTGGTTCGATTATATTATTTTTGTATATATATATATATATATATATATGCTGGTTTAGAACGTCTTTCGATGTTGTCCAAAGCCTAATTTCCATCCCCTTCGGTCTTCGCAATCCTCAGATGTTAGGATTCTTCCGCTCATTGACCTGTGAATACCGGTTTGCCATTTTAATCGAGGTCTTCCCCTTTTCCTTCTTTTAGTTGGTCGCCATTGTAAGACTTGTTTGGGCAATCTTGTATCGGGCATTCGTTGAACGTGGCTGTACCAGGTGAGCTGTTTTTGCTCGATATCACTAGTAATGGTGCCTTCAATTCCTATTTGTTGTCTTTTATTGTCATTTCTTATTCTGTACCTTTGGGAGATGCGCAAAGACCTCCTGAAAACATCCATCTCAACAGCTTCAACATTCTTTTTGTTCTTTTCGGTAATTCTTCAGGTTCCTGCTCTATATAATAGAGTACTTTTTATCATGGTATCATAGATGTTAATTTTTTTTTTCTTTGTTATTTCTTTACTCCATAGTATCCCATTGAGGCATCTGATAATTCTTTTTGCTTGAATAAGCCGTTTTTCAAATTCCATTACATCAGTACCGCTATTATCAAAGGTAACACCCAAGTACACATATTCCCGACAGGTCAAAATCTTCTAATCATCTTCAAGTTGTAGATGGGTGGGTTGATTTCATATGTATAAATATTTTGTTGTATTTGTGCTTACTTTTTTCTACATTCATATTCAGCATTTTATAAAAAATTTGCTTATAGTTTATCACAACTCTTTCTCATAAAAGAAATTAAATTCTGTTTAAGTAACAACTAAAGCCTTCAGTTTCTTAAAATAAATTTTACCTTATAAAATTTCTTTCAACCTTTCAAAATTTAACTGAGTTTAACTAGCTTATTATTACTTGTAGATAAATGCACTGATGATGATCCTGTAGATAGGATTGAAAACGCGTTATGCTTAAAAAAATTAAAATTTACACGGAATACAACTGTAAGATTTAAGATTAAGGTCTGTTGACTGAACATAGTAAAAATAATGAAAAGTCAAATCCAACTTGGAAAAGTTAAGGGGGAGTTGTCAATTATCTTAATAAACGAAAACAACTTTATTTCATTAGCGAAACGTTAATATATTTTTTTCAAACATTGTATTGTGCAGAACACAAAATCAATGTTTCTGGATTTCCTTAACCCTTTTTATCTACCGGACGTTGCTTGTGATTAGTTAATTTTAAAGCAAATATTGTCGTAAACATCGAAAGAAAAAATTGTTGTGGAATTTAATTAAAAATAATAAATAACATTTAATAGTTATTAACAATAACAGTTTTACCAAAATCATCATGACCTTCATTTTTTAGTAACACATACCCTATTTTTTAAATATTTTATGGATATCTAGTGTATAGAATTGAGATTTTAACGATTTATCCTATCTGTAAACCGTAAAAGATTAAATGATCAATGAACACGTTATTTATTGAAAACGATATCTTCAGCTCTAAAACCAAATCCACGATCTTACATTCTATAAAAGATAACATGACTCGGAACAAATATTCTATTCTTTGTCTAGATGCAAGAGAATGATATCATGGCCCTAACTTTTTTATTACAAAAAGAGCAATAAACCCTATTTTAAATCTTATTTGACTTTGTATGTAGTGTATATATATAATCCAGGATATCTACAGCTGTCGCTGCCTTCCTGCTTTCAGCCCTTGTCTCCAGTTGTCCTTGTCCTGCCAGTCTCCGTCCAGGTTTCTTAATTCCATCGCCTCATCCACTTCGTCTCTCCATGATCGCCTTGGTCGACCTCTCTTTCGTCTGCCTAATGGACTCCACTCAGTTACCCGGTGTATCCAGCGATCCTCCGGAGTTCTTCTAACATGTCCGTACCACGTTAGTTTCTTTTCCTCTATGTGTTCTAGTATGTCTTTTTTTACCTCCATTCTTCTCCTGATCTCCTCATTTCTTATTCGATCTAATCTGTTCACTCCACAACTCCTTCTCCAAAAGTCCATTTCTGTGGCTACAATCTTCCCTTTGTTTTTTTTGTTGATCACCCACATTTCAGCTCCGTAAGTCATTATGCTGCGAACTATTGAATTGAATATTCTTGTTTTATTAGTCTTGGTTATGTGGCGATCCCATAATATTGGGTTTAATTGATTAATACATGCCCTAGTTTGACCTAGTCTATTTTTTATTTCTTCCTCTGTTGTTCCACTTTTTGATATTATAAACCCTAGGTACTTAAATTTGTCTGTTCCTGAGATCTGTCGGTTATCATCTATTTCTAGGTGATATATCCTGTCTTGTGCCGTTGACATATATTGGGTCTTTTCGAGGTTGATTTCCACTCCATTTTTCCCATATTCCTCCTCTAGTTTCCGCATCATAAAACCTAAATCCTCCTCATCTTGAGCTATGATTACTTGATCATCGGCAAAGCTTAGAGTATACAGATGATCATTTCTAATTGGTATTCCCATTCCTGCACATTTTCTCTTCCATGGTCTTAGTGTCTGTTGTAGAAATATTTTGAATAGTGTGGGTGATGTTGAGCATCCTTGGAGGAGACCCTTAGTTGTTTTGAAGGCATTTGATAGTTTATTTCCCTCTTTAATCCATACGGTATTTTTTTTGTACATATTTTGGACTGTTCTGATAATTCTCTGCGTTATACCCATTTGTAACATGGCTTCCCAGATTTTAGACCGAGGGACAGAATCATAGGCCTTTCGGATATCCACAAGGTATAGGTAGAAAACTGAAAAATAATTGAGGTTTGCTCCGTAAAAATTTTTCGTAACGCCATCCGTATTCAAGATAAAGGGCGTTAAAGAAATAAAATATAAACACATTTATTACTATTTTGCTGATTTATTATTATTTAGATTTATTTATCAAAATGTTAAGTGAACTTAAACATCATTTAATTTTACACCAAAAAGGTACTCATGGTAAAACTCGATACTGTGTACCGTTTTCAAAATATTAAAATAATTTTCAAAATATTTTTATTTGAAAATTATGAAGTATTAACCGATGCTAGTATAAAGTAAAGATAAAGTTATTAATTATTATTATGCATTATGTGGATTAAAATCTTTTTGTCGCTTATATGAGACCTCATAGATAATAAACCTCACAAATAATTAATAACTTTATCATTACTTTATACCAGCATCAGTTATTACTTAATTTTCAAATTAAAATATTTCGAAAACGGTACACAGTATCGAGTTTTACCATGAGTACCTTTTTGGTGTAAAATTAAAATTAACGGAGGCTCGAAGACGAAGAAAAAATAGAAGCAGAAACCGTAGACGACGTAGCCAAAAGCGAAAAAACCGAAAACGAGGTAGCCGAAAACGAAAAAGTCGAGGTAGGAAGAAAAGCGCCATATTGAAAGAAGATCAAGCAAAAAGCGGAAGAAAGAAATCGAAAACATTCAAATCTGGTACTGATGTTTAATATATGATTTATAATAAAGCGTTAATAAAAATAATGCATTATTCATAAACTATGGAAATCTGGAGACAATATTTTTCAGATTAAAAATAATATTTTTTGAAGTGAAAACTTCTTTAGCGGCGTTGTACACTTTTTTTGGGTAATGGGTAAAAAATGTTAAACTCGCGTCAGGACACGTGACCTGATCAAAAATTCGTAAGACGGATGGAGAGTAGACAAATGGCGTGGCGTAGAAGAGGGAGTATCCCCCTCTCTTTCTACGGCGCGGCGAAAATGTATACCTGCGCCGGATGTTTCGTTTAGGCGGCGCAGGGCGCACAACGTTAATACTTAAGTTTTCACTTCTGCCGGCACTCCCAGAGTGCAATCCGTAAAATTTTTTTTCTTTAACGCCCTTTATCTTGAATACGGTGTCACGTGCCTATTTTTTCCCATCTACGGTTCATTATAATTGTCTCTTACTCGTAAGTAGTGTTGCATACAGTACTCTGTTATAACTCGAATATATCATTCGTTGTAGATAATGTTGCATAACTTTCGATAGTTGGTTTGCAATTTCTGTGTGGATGGGACTGGATATCCACACGAACGAGGCACAGATTTGAAAAGATTGTGGGTTGACGTTTATTCCGCGCCATTTTTCTTGATTTCCGGGATAGGAGAGTCAGTCGTGTTTTGAGAGTCTTGGAGGCCAGGTGTCGGTAAACGTTGTGCCGGTGCCGCCCCATAATCTAACCAGCCACGGGAGTAGGCCACAGGAGTACATGTGAATTCGCATACCCAAAGGTTATCAGTGATTTATTTTTAAATATATAACGCTGTGTCTCATTTCGACACCACCAGTAAGTTCTGTTTCAGTTTATAAATATAGTACTTTGTTAATTCGTATACCCAAAGGTTATAAGTGATTTATTTTTAAATATATAACGCAGTGACTCATTTTGACACCACGATTACGTTCTGTCTAGGTTATTAGTATAGTACATTGTTGGAAACTATTTATTGCAGTAGATAATATGCCAAAACTAAACTTGGATTAAAATAACTTTTTCAATAATTCTTTATGTCCAAGTAAAAATATATTTTCTTCCTACTTATTTGTAAATATCCTACAATCTTGATATTTTAAAGGACAACCATTGTATAGATATTTTTAAATGAACTCGATTGTTTTGGCAGTGAAAATCTTTATGTAAACGGTTAACTAGTTAATTTTCTTTGCCTAAATGTTTGAATTAGTGTTATTAATGAGTTAACTGATTATAAATATATATATATATATATATATATATATATATATATATGTTTTACCTTTTGTTCTTTGCCTTTATGTAAGCGTTTGAATAAGTGTTATTAGTGAGTTGATTTATATGTTTTTCCTTTTTTTTTGTAACTTGGTAAAGTCTGTTACTCTTACTTCTGTTCTGGTTATTTTATAAAGCTGTAAATTTTACATTTTTGGTTTGTTTTAGCAAGGAAATTTTACCATAGCTGTTAACTTTGACTATATTTGTTATGATGTTGCTATTGAACTGTGTACCTTATATATCTATTGTGTGAGTAAAGTATCCAACATATTTTTGCTATAATTTTATTAATTTGGTTCACCATAATCTCAGTTGTTTATCGTGTGGCTCTGCTAGTGCCTATAAGATCTAGGGGTTTCCGACTTATACCGTCAAGCCGTTGGCGCAGCTCACTTTTATATTTTTTTCTTCTACCCTCTACGGCTGAGCTCGGGCATAATTTGCTAGTAGAGAAACCGCTAGCAAAGTACTCTTTAGAGAACGAAAAAGACGTGGCAACGGCGTTACGGATATTTTTTACTAAACAAATCCCTAATTATTTTTTAGTTTTCTACCTATCCTAAAGACGTGGTTACCTTTTTTTGGAATACCCTGTATACATTAAGTGAAAACATACTAGATGACATTATTAAAGCAACTTAATTTCGTTTTACAAATTTGTAACTGTCACTTATATGCAAGAAAAGGAAAGTCAATTAAATTATCCGATTTCATTAACCACCAGTTAACCCAGTTTCAAAAACTTTACTGCACTGATTGGTGGTAATAGAAAGACTTAATTAACTAACAACCGATTAAATTAAATGTCAATAGAATTTATTTCGTAACATACAGACATTTTATGGTATTGATAGTCAAAAAAACATATAAATCACATATATTTTTGCTACCTTGACTTTTTATGACTATGACGTTATATCATTAATTGATAAAATTGGAAAAAATAATACGCTTAATGGATATTTATATGCGACCAGTGTCTGTATGCCGATGCCAATTTAAAATAAAAGCAACGCTACGAATACAAACGTCATTAATACCAAAAAAAAATATTGATAAAAACCTCAAAAATACTTTTTCATTAAACTTAAAAGCTATTAAAAGATGTTTGGAATTTCAATTTATATATGCGTTCGTTAAAATTGTCAGTGTTTTGACAAATACTGTCGCTCTAATGAACCGGACAATAACCGTTATTATTGCTTTTATTTTGTGCCTGTAAAAATGGAAACAGTGTACACAATGTGTACGCATTAAAATTTATAGCAGAGATACGAGCAAATATCTAACGAGTTTGAACGATATATAAAATATACGAGGACTAGCTTTTGCTCGCGTAGAAGTCGAAAATGGTTCTAATAGGATTTTTAATTGGTTTTTTACGATATTAGTTTTGTTATAACATATAAATTATTATGTTAAAATGTTAAAATACTTATTAAATATAACAATCTTTATTATAGTGTGGGGATTTAAAGGTTAAATAAACATGAAAATAAAATAAAATTTTGTTATATTTTACACGAATCCTCGGCCTTTGATAGGTTGAAAGTTACATAATGGTATTATCTTTTTACAAAGAAATCAAAATACTACACCTACCGCAGTATTTCTTTGTAAACAAAATTTTTTTTTCCTTCGCGGGCTAAAATCACCAGGCTACTCTGTGCGCTTACTCTGGAGCATGCCACATACAACTGGCCGTGGGAAAAGCAACTTTCTCTCAAGTCTACTCCCGCTACCTTAAGAGTTTGACCTTGAGCTTTGTTTATGGTTATGGCAAAGCATACTTTGATAGGAAACTGCACTCTCTTGAATTCAAAGCGGTAATTTGATGGTGTTAGAGGAATCCTAGGAATAAATACACTCTCCTCGAGAACAACCTGTTAATATAATGGCCTCGATTACATTGCGATGCAATGTATAAATTTGATGCATTGTATAAATTTGATGGATTTATATTATGCAGCAACATAATTGGCGCGCCAACTCTCAATTTTAATATGCGAGTTGTGAGACCGGGAGGCTTTTGTGTATTCAGGAACTCGATAATGAATATCATCATCAGTGTTTATCACTGAGTCGACAGATTTATTCGATCCTTCGAATGATATCAAAAGTATTTCATTTATAACTGAGGATTCTTCATTTTTTGGTGTTAGGTTGACACGCTCGCTTAACTATTTTGCAAGTTTATTGTAAATATTATTAATGTTTGGGTAAATTTTAGCTATAAAATCTTCTACAGTGAAAACAATTGTACCTAACTCTGTAGGAAGAATTATATTATTATCCAGTTTCGGGAAATCACCATTTCCTATTTCAAGCAATAGGTCTGAGAACTGCCTGGCAGTAACATCCCCTCCAAGATGAACTCTCATATTTTTGGTAAGGCTAAGTTTTGTTACTGAAGGCTTTAAATGAGACCGCTTCACACACGATTTAGCTTTGTCCACTCACGTTCCCCTTGGCACTACTGGTAAAGTCTGCCGGAAATCGCCTGATTACAATACAGTTACTCCTCCTATTTGACAATTATTATTCCTAATACCTTGTAAAGATCTATTTAGGGCTTTAAAACCCCCTTTATGAGCCATAGTATTCTGCCATATTACTTTGTTTGGGTATATTGCAAAGTGGGGTTTCGGTAAGTATCAAATCGAGAGAAAGTTTAAACGCAGAGTGTGCAGTCAAGGTATAAGGTAAGTTTTTCATTCAAATTGTCAAAAGCAAATAAAATTAAAATTTAGAATTCTAATCCGATTTAAATATTCTTTTATATTTGACATTCCAAGAGTATTGCGTTGCACCAAGCTTTTATGTGAGTTTAACGTTTTTTGAATAAAATCGGATTTAGTTTTCAAACATGTTTCAAAATAAGATGTCCTTATCTGATTTAAACAATTTTTTACCACCCTGAAAATTTTCAGCTGCCATAATCCCTTATTTTTAATTTTATTTTAACTGAAATACAAAATTAAAAAACTTATAACATAAGTCATGAGAAAAAATGAATAAAAAGAAAAAGCTGGGGCGATTTTGATAAAAACAAAATTCGTTTTTATTAAATACGATCTCTTAAAAAATGTAATGAAAAATATTGTACTTATCACCAGTTATTAAAAAATTACTATAAGCAAAAAAATGTAAACATACTTACATATATATATATATATATATATATATATATATATATATATATATATATATATATATATATATATATATGTACGGATTTCTACGGCTGTCACCGCCTCTTCGTCACCAGTTTCCATATTTTCCTATCATTGTTCCTTGGTTAGGTTTCTTGTTTCTATCGCTTCATCTATTCCATCTCTCCAGTTTTTTCTAGGTCTTCTTCTCTTTCTCCTCTTTGGCGTTATCCATTTCAACACTTAGGCCATCTATTCCCATCCATTCTTTTCATGTGACCGAACCAAGTCAGTTATTTTTTCTCAACTTCGTCTGAAATATTCTTTTCCATGCCCATTCTATTTCGGATCTCCTCGTTTCTCACTCCTCCATAACACTCCACAGTTTCTTCTTAAAAAATCTATTTCAGTTGCAATTAGTTTTCTCTTCAGTGTTGTTATATCCCATACTTCTGCTCCATACGTTATTACATATAGTCGCTTTTTTGTTGTTATCGTTATATTCTTTTCCCAAAGTATTGAATTTAGGGCTTCTATGATTTTTCTACCTTTATTAATCCTTTCTGTTATATCATTCCTGCTATTGCCCTCTTTGTTAAATACAACCCCTAGGTATTTGGACTTTTCTAATTCTTTTTTGAATTCGTTTTCTAAGAGAAGATTATTCTGGTTATTTGTGCCTATTGCCAGGTATTCGCATTTACTCATGTTCATCGATAGACCAGCTTTTTCGTATTCCTCTTTCAGTTTTTTGACCATATACCCCAAATCGTCTTCAACCTCTGCTATCACAACCCGATCGTCAGCAAAGTATAAACTATAGAGCAGAATTGTCCCTATAGAGTAGTTTTTAGTAGCCAGCAGTAGAGTCGGTCTGATCTCTAGTTTCTCCATTCTTTTCCATAGTTGTGATATCGGGACGCTTTTGTAAGCTTTTTCTAGATTAATGAGGGCTATATGCGTTTCTCTGCCTCTTTGCATATGCTTTTCTAAGGCTATTTTAAGGGTTAAAAGAAACATGTTTACATAATTATAGAAATTTTTCTTGTTTTTTCCTGATGTAGGGCTTACAGTTCTTTAAATATTAATTGCAGTTTTAGCTAACTTAAATGAAATATCTTGAACACTGTTAAGATGTGTGTAAAATATCTCGTAAGTATTCATAATTAAAATCATGATAAAAATGTTGTAATTATCTCCAAAAAAATATGTTTACACATTTACAGGTTTTCTTTTAGTTTTTAATACCGTCTTGTAAGTTTTTTGCGTTGGGATTAAAACCGCGATGTTCAGTCCCTGCGTATTTTGCTTCGACTGAAAGTGGCTGAATTTTAATTATTGATACTCGTACTAAATTTGTTGCTGCCCGATGCTAGCGGTGTACAGGTACCAAACCTAGGGCCGCATGATAATGGATCCGATTGATCTAAACGAGACAGGGCCAACAGAAATCTCGCGGTTTGCCAAAACCAGCGGACTGGAATTCTGATGCCCTGAAGACACAGCGGTAATCACAGAGGATCAAAAGATCTAGGTGACATAGGTGCCTATACCAATGGCCCAACCGCAAGAATGTAATGTACTTTGTAAGAGAATCCCAATTAAAGCAATCAAAATGTAAAACTTACGTTAAGATGCAGTTGTTCTAACTTCCTTTATTCTTTAACTCTTTAAATTTGCTATGTTTCATAACATTTCATTAGTTTAGATAATTATAAATAGTTGCATTATCTCTTTGAAAAATACAAAAGTACACCATAAAAGGAAAACATTTTTTTTTATTTTAGGTTGTTTCGTAATAAAAATGTAATTCTAATGTAACGTTTCGTGAACAAATATCGGATAATATCAATAAAATTGCATTTTGTTTATAAAAAATAAAGTAAATATTAGTATATTATACAACGATCATGTAATAATATATATTAATACACAAGCACAAGGTAAGTTACGACATAAGCCGTAGGCAAGTGTCGTAAACCGTGTACGAGTGCAGTAATAGCCATTACATGATCGTTGCATACACAACTTTTTTTACGACCAATAAGTAATAAAATAAAACGGGAATTTACTTTAAACTATCTATATTTTAATAGATTTCAACATTTTTACAAAAATGAAAGTTCACTATTGGTATCAATCTTTCAGCTTTAAAATGTAATGCAATCTTGCGTATTTTAAAGTGTTAGAGTGATGGTTTATATTCAGCATCAATTTTAATATGGAATAGTAAATCCATAGTTGTCGATTTGAGTTTATTTGTAAGTTCTTTAGAATAAAATAATAACACATTTTTCGCAAAAGATGAAATATCTTGTCTATCTTCTATACATATAAAATGCTTTGTCCTGAATGACACACTGACGGTTCAACGCACAGCCTAAACCGCTGATCGTAAAGACTTTAAACTTGGAGGGTGTGTTCTTTGTATAACGAAGGCATCCGATAAGAAAAGATTTTTCGAAATTCTGCCCATAAGTGGGTCAAAAACGGGGGCTAAGTTTGTATGGGACAACGTGATTCCTTAGTCCAATCTACTTTAAATTTTGCATAAACATTCTTTAACATAATTAATGGTAGATGTGTTTCGTATTTTATTAAAACTCATCGCATAACGGAGTTAAAAAGGGAAGGAAAGTTATTTTGGTGGTAATTTGCATCGAAGTTGATATCAATACTACTTAGTGCTTTTGATTTAAATTACATTTTATTTTGACACATGTTTGAAAACTCACTCCGATTTTATTTCAAAAAACGTTGAACTCACATAAAAGCATGGTGCAATGCAATACTCTTTAAAATTGGAATGAGAATATTTGTGGCCTTTAGTGACAAAACTAAGCCTTACCAAAAATATAAGTGTCCATCTTGGGGATTGTAATTGTAATTTTAAGAAAGGCCTGCTAGGCTTTCTTAGATAAAAAAAAAATTTTAATCCGAATTGTTGTGAATATTTGCGTTTAATTTTTTACTGCTTTTATTAAACTTTTCTTTGTTCTGACGACAATTGTAAGGTCATCGGCATAAGTGATTAACTGGATCTCGTTTACTGTAATATTTCTCTCGTTTAAATTTACTTTTCCCAAAATAGTTTCTAATAATAATAATAATTATACTCTTTATTTAAAAATAATTACCTTATACAAAACTCGTACAAGGTAATTGAAACAAACAGGCGTCACAAACAGGTTACAGAAATTTATTAAGCATAAACAATAAAGTTACAAAATACATTTAACTATTATAGCAGATAATTCACACTGAATTTAGATATTTATTTACGTTGTATGGTTCTAGTAGGTCACAAATTTTTTTTTAAATGCTTTTAACGATGAGATGGCTTTAATACTGGCTGGTAGTTTGTTGTATTGCTTTATGCAATTGTATTGCACATTCTTTTCTGTGACTGTCAATCTATGAACTGGGAAGTTATAGTTAACATTCCTGCTATTGTAATTATTTTGTGGAGTGTAGTCTGAGAATAAATGTTTGTTTTTGAACAAATACATGAGACATTCTTGAATATATACTCCCACAGCAGTTAATATATTGGCTGAACGAAATTTACCCCTGCATGGCTCTTTATACTTAGATTTATTGATTATTCTTAGCACTTTTTTTTTGTATTATGAATATTTGTTCTGTTTGTTTCTGTAAAAAAATATGTCATTACAAAGATAGATAAAGGAATGCTTAGATGGTTTGGACACGTAGATGGATGAAGGAAGATTGACGAAACAAATTTATAAGGCGAGTGTGAATGAACAAGTCGGTAAAGGTCGACCTCCGCGAACATATCTCGATCAGATCAACATTGTTTTGAAGAAAGGCCAGATCAAGAAGACCAACAACCGACGAGCACGTATGAGAACACTGATAAAAGTATAGGAAGCAAAAGATGTGTGTAAGAACTATAGCAAGTGGAAGGAAGTGGTCTCTGCCTACCCCTATGGGAAAAAAGCGTGACTTTATGTATGTATGTTTCTGGTACTAGATTAAAGAATGTTGAAAAAATTGAATTTCCCAATTTTACTTATTTGTTCACGTTAAATTCTTCTGATAACTTACTTTGAAATTTGAAATCAAATTATAAAATTTTATATTTTATTGCTTTTTCATAAATTATTATATTTATATTATATATTATTTATATTAAAACAACGTCATTTGGTGCATACATAATTTTAAAAAAATTATTAGAAATGGCTTAGTTTTATGTTTAACCGCCGGATAAAAAATGTATCAATCTTGAGACAGAGACTAAAAACCAAAGATACCATATAAATTTTAAGTATGAATAATTCATTACAGTTTTTTATAAAAAAGTTTTACATTGCAAACTGCCCTCTAGACTTTAAACTTGCTTTCCACGCATCAAAATTCAGCACGACCCGACCATATCATACGCTCAGTTTTTGCAGCAAAGTCAATAATGCTTGTCGAGTCACCATTTCGAGTGGGAAAAAAATATTGCACTAACCAAAACAAATTATGGTATGTACTTTAAAATATTTATTTAAACGTTCTTTTTATAAACACTTCCTGGTTAAATGTATAACCTTTGTAAAAAACAAAAAAAGCATAGGGGTAGTCAAGTAATACCATTTTTAACAAACCGCACACGTAAGCTGAAAACAAATGGTTTTGACCTTTTTACATTATTTAACATACTCACAAGGGTTTACTTTATATCAAAGTGAAACAGGTTATCATTAATTTAAAGGTAAGTTTTAAAAATAAAAAATAATTATTAACGCTAAAAGGAATACATACTCATTCATAATTGTTTTTAGTAAAATAATAATAATTTCTGTTATAATAACTAACAGGACCCACAAATTAAAATTTAAAAAAAAAACAGTACTATAGCACAATCAAACTTTGGACTAGATTTCACGATGTTTTTAAAAAAGATCAAGAAGTCATTTTTAAATGTGGTATGTGACGTTGGCAGTGTTGCAAAGTCCATAATATTTTCCATTACCTCTGCTATAGGATGATTCAAAATATGATGGAGATATTTTAAGGACGTCATCTCTGATGACAATAAGACTTTTCTCAAATTAACATGCCTACGAGATACAGCCACTGTAAATTGTGTAGGACCTCGTTTTTTTTAGCACCATTTATTTTTTGCTTTAAAATTAGGTAAATATAGTTTTAGGCGAGTTAGAGGGGGGTTCACACTTTCATTGGCCCAAATGTTATGTTTGCGGGTTCTTTCATTTTTTTTATTAAACCAACTATTTACCAGAAAATCGTGATTAACACAATGACGGTATTCTCACAATATTAAACTAACAAGATTTTAACTATGAAAACAACTACTTTTGGTGAGTACCTTCTATGTACTGACGATCTGGCCATTGCAATCCAAGATAAATACTTCATGATCACTGGTTATCAAGAACAAGTTGTCCAAATTACTACAGGCTCAATGCCCTAAAGCCAAACCTCCACAAAACGCAAGTAAGTGCTTTTCATCTTAATATGCTTAAAGCGAAAAAGAAACTAAGGGTTATTTGGGAAGGAAACGAACTTGAATACACAGAGACCCCTAAATATCTTGGCGTAACTCTAAATAGAACCCTGTCTTATAAACACCACTGCCGCAAAACAAGACAGAAAGTTAAAGCAAAAAATAACTTACTGCGCAAATTTACAAGCAGTAAATGGGGCGCAAATCCAGACGTGGTCAGAACAACAGCACGAGCGCTATGCTTATCAGCGGGGAAATATGCATGTCCGGTGTGGAGTCACTCAACGCATGCATTTGAGGTGGATAGAGCTCTTAACGAAACATGCAAAATTTCATCGGGATGCATGAGAGAAACGCCATTAGATTAGCTCTACAGAGCTGCTGGATTTGAAACGCCATTCAATCGCAGAGCGGCAGCTAAACACGTCGAACGCTTTAAACAAGTATTTAATAAACGGCACAAGCTATATGAACAGGAACACTATAGAAAAAAGACTAAAATCCAGAAAAAATTTCCTTATATGCGTGAGCCTGGACCCTCCACAACATTTCCCAATTTGAGAAAACCCGTCACCAAGACATGAACAGGACTGGTCAGCCTGGAGAACATTGAATAGAATAAGAACGGGAGTAGCACCTGTGAAAAATAATAAAATCAAGTGGGGACAGTTAAAACAAAGCGATGCCCTATACGAATGTGGAGAAAAACAGACCAAAAATAGTCGCAAAAAGGGTAGACCTATCGTGTGGACCGCTGACAACCCACACTGCGACTATTAGACAGGAGAGGGATTATAGAAAGGAGATAATTGTGGACACGCTTGAGTTGAATTGACATGTTTATCAACCAAATGGCCCTTTTCTGAATGGAATCTAGAAGACGAAGAGAATGCCTTGGTGCTGAACCCCAAATGTGCAAGCAATACTCCAGTAGAGGTCTGATTTGAGCCTTGTACGTCGTCAACAGTTGATTAGGAGTAAAAAACAACAATGCCCAGCAACGTGTCCTCTCGATGACTTCTGGAAAGCAAATAAAAGAGGACTTGACGTAGCCTGATACTGGCCAAAAAAGTTTTAAAATGTTCGAACTCGAAAAAATAAAAAACAGTAAGTAACTTTAATTTTTCTTCACTTTTTTAAAAATGATCAGATAAATTAAAAATCCTATAACTGTAGCAAAAAAAATTAAAATTCTTTTTTTGGTATTTAATTGTAAAATTACCACAGCAGTTCGTTTTCCCATGTTAAATTATATGATCCAGATTCAAAGTTCCACCATGTATGATAAAATATTTTTTTTTTAATTTTTAATATTCTTATTAATTATTATACTGTAAGGTAGGTTTTGTAAAAACAAAAAAAAACGAGAAAAAATTCGATATTTACAGGAAAATAAATCCTATTTGTGAATAAACAAACCGATGGGTACATAACAAGAAGTCCCCAATAAGGCTTAAGAGAATTGACAGGTCTACTGAAAACAAGAATGAAAAAATAAATAAATAAAAACAGATTCGAGGAATATTGAACATTGGAAATTACCCTAAAGCTTCATAGTTTAAAAATTTGTTTTTACAAATACTTTCAGATGTTTATTATTTATGGTTCGTTTATTACAAAATACTACTTTTTATGATAGCAGACAACCAAAAAAAGTATTTGGAGTGGTGCAGGCCTGACGGTCAGTCAAATCTTGAATGTTACACAACTCGGTTACCAGACATCGCACTGTAAATTTTTTTTATATATTATGGTAAATACGAGAATTTCCATTAAACATCTGATCAAATTACGGAACGTGGCTGCATATAAATGACAAGACGCCAACGTCAAAAAACACGTGTCGGTAAAACGTTTTAAGCAAATGTCACTAAATGTCATTAAATTTAATCCATTTTTACCCCATTAGGCAAGTATATTATTATTTTAACTCCAATCAGATTTTGATAAAACAAAATAAAATTTTATGAAATGATCAATATCCAATACAATTAAGCATTTCAAAGACAAGCATACCGGTAGACCGAAATGTCTCTGTATCCCGAACGCACAGTGATTTAATCGGTGCAAGGACCATAAGAATAAGAAGGAACTCTGGCTAAACGGAGGTGGCTCTAAGATTTTTTATATGTATTATTTAAGATTTGCCATTACCAGATAATCTTTTTGCATTAGTAATACAGTCCACTATATTTTTATTTTGCCAAAGAACTTTAAAGACTATTAAGTAGAACCAGTACATTTTGTGAACTGTATGGATTATAAATAAACTTAAAAAAGACTAAAAATTTGGTAAAAGTAAAGAAGCCAAACATACAATTAAACATAAATTTACTGGATCGACAAATAGAAAGAGTTCGAAAATACAAATACCTGTGCACCTGGATTACAAAAAAATAACAAGAAACGGCAAGAAACAGCAAGAAATGCGTATGTAAAATTAAAAACAATCCTCTGTTCCAGAGACCTTACAAAAGAACTAAGAGTGAGAACATTAAGGTGCTATGTGTTGTTAATACCATATTCTTCTTCTTTAGGTGCCCTGTCCTCCTCGGACGTTGGCAATCATCAGCGCTATCTGAACCTTGTCTACAGTTTGGCGGAACAATGTGGTAGTGCTCACTCCATACCATTGTCTTAAGTTTTTTAGCCAGGATATCTTTCTTCTACCCGGGCCTCTTCGTCATTCGATCTTCCCTTCTATAATAAGCTTTAAAAGTCGATACTTGTCATTTCTTAAGATGTGACCAAAATACTCCAGTTTGCGCTTTTTTAGTGTAAACAGAACTTCCAGCTGCTTGTCGAGGCGTTGAAGTACCTCGGTGTTACGCACTCTTTCTACCCAGGAGATTCTTAATAGCCTTCTGTACGTCCACATTTCAAAGGCCTCCAATTTTTTGCACATCGCATCTGTCAAAGTCCAAGCTTCCATTTCATAAAACAGTATGCTGAACACGTAACAGCGAAGCACTCGGACGCGCAGAGGCAAGCTTAAATTTCTGCTGCAAAGTACTTTACGCATTTTCAGGAACGAAGCACGAGCTTGTTCTATTCTGGCACGAATCTCTTGCATGCTGTCCCACTTCTCATTTTAATACCATATTATGGACTGGAAAGCTGGACACTTAAACAAGGACACATAAACAAACTGCAGTCATTCGAAATGTGGTGTTATAGAAAAATGCTCAGGATATCATGGACAGAAAGAAAAACAAACATGTAAATACTTCAAGAAATGGGTAAAGAATATGAAGTACTTAACACCTTAAAAGCAAGAAAGTTACAATATATAATAAGAGGACAGCGGTATGAAATTTTTAGACCAAATATGCAAGGAGAGATAAAGGGAAGAAGAAGCATTGGTAGAAGAATTCCTTAAGCTTATTATTAGAAAGTCTTTCTGCTTTTTCTTGCAATATTTTTTCGACATTTTGCACATTTACCTCATTAAAACATGTTTGTTTTGGGTAATTCCACTATTTTGTTCATATTACCGTTCTCGCCAAACGTTTTTCCATACCACTTTTAAATATTTTTCTGTAACCTCAATCCAAAAAAGATTTATGTTTTCCATGATTAAACTAACTTGAATAGTTTTTATTGAAAACCTTTTGTTGAGGTAAAATTCTTAAAGTTTTATTGCAATGTCCTAGACTAATTAATGGTAAAGTATGTTTATTAAATGATCAACAACATAACCTTATTATTTCCTTAATGTTCGTACTACTGTCAAAGTTTGGCAACTTTGTTCAAATGTGACCTCATACTTGCTCTATGACGTGCATCCACATTTATATTATATGAGCTTTAGGTTGTGATTTTAAAAGCAAAAATTTTAATTTAGCAAATTTTTCTTTGTGTACACTATTTTAATTACTCGCAAATTGCTACAGCTAATGAACTACTGCAATTTTACAACAAATTTATTTAATCAGTTTAATACGATAGTAAACACATTCATAAATCATTAAAAGGTTTATTATTAATTAAAACAGTGTAATTACCTAATCAAATGGTATATGATAAAAGGAAATAAACAATAATTAGCAATTTAATGCATTTAAATGTAATTTTATTGAATGTATCACTAAAATATAGATTTATTGGGTTTTAATCAATGGGGTATAATCATCGTTTTATTTTGTTTATAATTGACCTTTATACGGTTAAAATAATTTGTGTTATTATATTTAATAACCACTTTACTTTAATCAAATATTAAAATATTATTTAAAGATGGTACCAATAAAAATTGATGATAACAAAATCCAAAATGCTGTAAATTCAAATTTTTGTCAAAGATCGAGGTCAAACAAGAAAAAAGACTTTTATGGAATCAGTATGTGTAAAGTAAAAGCTAAAAAAATTTGTTTGATTCATGCTAATTTTTTTGTATTAAAAATTAAATGAATATGACTTCAACTTCGTGTTTTGATGAAGTCATGAAAGTGCCATAGTTGTTTTCGTAGATGTAGATTTAAGCCTGTTTAAATCCTTTTTGAAATAGTAAAATTAAAAGATAATAAAAAACTAATCCATTAAAAGCTGCCGAATAAAGGAGTGTGTTGTAATAAAATAATAAAGAAAATTCCAAGTTTGGATACAATCGAGCAGTTTAAAAGTTAAAGGAGAAGAATAAATCCAATATTAATATCATTATTTTTAATAACAAAATATACTATTAACAAATATCTGTTAGTTAAGAGACAAATTAATCGATTTTCAAATTAATCAGCTAGTTAACTTTTTCGAACTAATAACCGAACAAACTTAAACCTTTTCATGCAAACGACTTATTTACTTTCAGTATGATTCTAAAGGAGGTAATTGCCCGTATAAAATTATGACGGATCTTTCCCATAACAAATTTTCCTAAACCCACCTCCTTCCGGGATATCACCCCTAAAAGGTGGTGAATAAAATTAAATTTTATTTTTTTTTTCAATTTTAAGTAAATATAGAAACTTAAAATTTTGTAATTTTCGTGCACTCGCAAAGACCAGTTTTTTCAACATTTTTATTACCTACATTAAAAGGGGTGTAATTAGCATCCCTAACCTTATTTAATATGAAATGTTTTTTTTGAGATTTGGGTTTGTAAAATAAAAATATTACTTAAAATCCCTGTTTATTTAAAAATTTGGTCAAACCTTAAAGTTATTTCCCAGAACCAAAAGATTCGGTGAAAAAAAAATAAAATTAAAACAAGATATCACACAGGATATTGCATTTTGTTTTTTATTAACAAAAATTAAATTAAATTAAATTTAAATTTAAATGTAAGCAAAACGAAAGAAATGGTTTTTGAAAGAGAAGAAAGCATGACAAACTGTGAAATTTCGATTGAGGGAGAAAGAGTAGAACAAGTAAATGAATTTCTGTACTTTGGTTCAAAGTTTACGAGAGATGAAAAGTATTACAGTGACATTAAGCGAAGAGTGTTGGCAGGAAAACATATGAATGGGGCACTGCATAGCTTTATGAAAAGCCAGAAAGTGTCAAAAAAGGCACGTCTGGCTGTGCATAGAGGTGTGTTGGTTCCTACACTTATGTATGGTAGTAAATGTTGGGTTTGGCAGAAGAAGCATGAAAATAGGAATAATGCTGCGGAGATGAGTAGTTTGAGAAGTATAGCCGGAGTGACTCGATTGGATAAAGTAAAAATAGTGAGATAAGAGAACGCTGTGGTGTAAAAGAAGATGTGGTTACAAAGATAGATAAAGGAATGCTTAGATGGTTAGGACACGTAGAAAGGATTAATAAAGAAAGATTGACGAAACAAATTTATAAAGCGAGTGTAAATGGACAAGTCGGTGGAGGTCGACCTTGGCGAACATATCTCTATCAGATCAACATTGTTTTGAAGAAAGGCCAGGTCAAGAGTACCAACAACCAACGAGCATGCGTGAGAGCCCTGATGAAAGTAGAGGAAGCAAAATATGTGTGTAAAAACCGTAGCAAAAGAAAGGAAGTGGTCTCTGCCTACCACTACGGTTAAAAGGCGTGACTATATGTATGTATCATAAATTTTATTATAGGAAGATTCATTATAATTTAATAAGGGCAATCACCTCCTGAATTTTGTCGCAATGATTTAGAAATACTTTGTATATTGATAAATCTTGAAAAAAATCACTTGAAAATCATTTAATAAAAATAAATGTTTATTGGTATAATGGCACATTCCACGACAATTTGTTTTTTTAACTATTAAGTCAAAATTAATCAATAAAACTTAATTTTTTGAATTCTTAATTTTAAAGTTATCCAAGTAAGTAATGTGGTGTTATTGTGATGGTTTCCGTGTTAATAAAATTAATATTACAATTAAACTTATTTTATTGTCAACCTACTTTTCCAGCAGAAAAGTTTAAATTAGTACTTCTAATTTATCTTTATTATTGTTAATTCCCTTATTTTAAGCAGTACAAAAAGAAATGACTGATAAATGAAGGAAGCATAAATGTTCAATTTATTTAAAAGCAAATTATAATTTACTTTATCAAAAATAATGTTATAAAGTTTAAATTTCACAAACATTTGAGTATACAATAAAAAACTTTAACATATAAATTTGTAAAATTGGAAAATTTGCATAAAAAAAATTAATCAATAATCTGAGCACTGTTAGCATATATTTATTAACAACTTTCCTCAATAAAGCGAAAGAATTTTGGAAATACGTTAAAATATTTAACGAAAAAACTATTTTATCATTTAAAACATAAAAACAAAATTATTTTAAAATGCAGCATATAGAAATGTTGATTTTACTTTTTTAAATATTTATTTATTAAATGAAGTTTATCGGTTAAAAAAATGTAAAAAGTTTACAAACAAGAAAATTGTCATAAAATTGCTACAACTACAATAAAAATATTAAATTCCTCTTTCAATTTTTAGTTATTTAAATAATATTTGAAAATATTTAAAATAATTTAATACCACATTTAAATATTTTTAAAAATTAAGTGGTTTAATTAAATATTTATTATAAAACACAATGAATAATACATTTGGCTGGTAAGCATAATTGTTAAAGAAGAGATTATACTAGTTAGTGATTTACACTGAAATGTTTTTTGCAACACTCTTTTTTCTTTAACCGCAATTGATATTTTTTTGTTAAAGTGTTAAATTTGAATATATATTTCTTGTTCTTGTTTCCTAGTAAAAAATTACCTTTTACAATTTTAATATTAATATAATTATTTAAATTAATTTAAAAAAATTTAACGTATTAATTTTATAAATTTATTTAAAAAAATTAATACCCGAACAAACTAAAAACATTTCTCTTGGCAGACGCCGAACAAAAAATTAATTTTTTCTTATCTTATTACAAAATTAAATAGTATTAATGACAAATGATTCGAACAGATTTTTATTTAAAAAGGAACTCAATTTGTTGTTTCTTTTGAACAATCAAATTGGACATTATTATGTAAGAATAACAATGAATATTTAGATTTTAAATAATCTTGTATTACGAGTTTGGAATAAACATAGTTATTTAAAACAAAAATACTAAGAAACATAGTCGGCATGTCATAATATTTGATAGAAATTTTTTTAATCTATTTACGTTTTTCTAACGTAATTAATGTACAAAGAACAAATATTTTGAGATTGAGTAAATTAGGTTTAATAAATGAGTTCTCACCAAAAAAATTATTCCGAAAATTTCGACTCACTCTAGTTTAAACAACAAATATTTTATCAATTTTATTCGCACAACACTTAAAAAAAAGTTAATAAATTATGAAAATTACTCTTAAGCTCGGAAAAGTTATGTAACACGACGAAAATAGCGAAGTAAAAAGACGTTAGGTACAGAGAGAAATTAGACACGTGATCGGAAAAGAAAGACCAAGAAAGTATCAGAAGGTAGCGGGAAGGACCATATTATCCTTGTTTTTGGTCGACATCGTGATGTTGAACTGAATTTCAGCATCACATTCGGAGTTCGGGTCCATGCGTTCGAATGATGGTGGGGAAATGTTTCTTCCACTCTGTGGAGAATGCTTTTCCATAGGCGTGGTAGAGACTCCAGCTGGGAACGAGGTTTCGGTGAAAATTTTTTTCGTTTAAAACGTTACTTTTTAAATAAATTAAGGCGTTTGTCGTAGATCAAGATGAATAAACTCTATTTCATCTATTAAAAGTCGTTAAAGGATGTTAAATTGTACCAAAAAAGTACTTAGCTGGAAAATCAATTTTTAAAACATATCAATTCATAAAAGGCTTATACTCCGGTCAAAATGGACAAAAAAATTGTAACAAGTTTACAATAAGTAACATATAGCTAAAAATTGGTACTAGTCGTGGGTACACTATAACAAATAAAATATTTAAAATGCCCACCAATCCTAAGCAAGCCAAAAAATTTATTTAAGGTCAAAGGCCAAAAGTATCAGTTTTTTGCATTTTTATGGTAAACGGTAAGTGTTATCATAAAAAAAGATCAAACTAAAATTACTGTAGATTATGCAATTATCTACAAAAATTGTTCCCATACTTTTGTTTCTACGAATTACCATTCCTGAGATATCCCCATTGAATACTGAAAATAGTCGCAAAAAGAGTAGACCTATCGTCTGGACCGTGGACGGGGCCTGCACTGCGACTATTAGAAGAGAAAGGGATTACATAAAAAAAGATGGTTATGGACCCGCTTTTTGAAAAGTTGCAGGTCATAGTTCTCTGGAAAAAATAATTTTGGAAGCTTGTTCCATTCCGTAGCAGCCTGTTAAAGAAGGATTCTTGATAGAAATTGGTCCTTGTAGTGTCAGTCTTGAAATTAAATGGGTGAGACTGATTAGCGTGCCGAGTTCTCTGGCTGAATGTGGCCAGTGGTGGTATAAAAGTTTTTATTTCTCTAAAGCATCTGCCATAAAAATATCTGTAGAGTAATGCCTGGTCTGCAACTCTTCTTCTATGTTCTAGTGGGTAAAGGATATCTGAGAGAGTTAAGCTATTTATCAACCAAATGGCCCTTTGCTGAATGGAATCTAGCAGACAAAGAGAATGTCTTGGTGCTAAACCCCAAATGTTCGAGCAATACTTCAGTATAGGTTGGATTTGAGCCTTGTACGTCGTTAACAGTTGATCAGGAGTAAAAAACTTTCTAGTTTTCCATAGAAAACCTAGCCTCTGGCTTACTGACTTTGCGATGTTAGCAGCATGGTCATGCCAAGACATATTTATTAGACACCTTGACCTCCAAAATCAAGATGAAGGGACTTGATTCAAGGGTATTTCCGGACATTGTGATGGAATAATTTGAGGAATTTACTTTTTTGGAAAACGTGGAGCTTTGTGTTTTATGGGCGTTTAACTAAACAAGATTGTTGGTTTCCGACTCGACGATTGCTTCAAGATCTCTATTTATGGTGTCAACCTGTTTCTTTCTGAGTATATTTGTATCATTTACCGAAAGTAATCGATAGGATGTAAAAGTTGAGTAAAGGTTGCTGTCGTCTGCGAAACTGTAAATGGGGTTCGTGGTGGTTTTCAAGAGGTCGTTAATGTGTAAAAGAAATAGGGTGGGGGACCCCGGCATTGGTTTTTAACGCATTAGAAAAAATACCGTCAACTGCCACATGTAATCTTTATAAAAACAATTTACAGATAACCAGCAAAAAAGATATTATTGTTGAAGTAACATTTTAACATTGTCAGTATGACTACATTTTTTCCGAAATCAACAGTAATTCGAATAGTACCATTTTTTAGTTAATAAAATATTATTTAATAAAATTAATTACAATAGATCGCAATTATTTTTGTTAAACCTATTTTAATGATAACATTTTCCATTTACGATAAAAATCCAAAAAACCAATACTTTTGACGTTTGACCTTGAATACTCTTTTTAGCAGACGTAGGACGATAATAGTTAAAAACAATAAAATTATATAATTTAAAAGAAAAACTGGAAGATAATTTAATGATACATTAAAAGCTTTTACATTAGTGTTAATGCAATTAAAGTTACATATAAAGTGTTTACCAAAGCTAAGAGGACCAAATTAATTTATAGTAGACTAATTTTAAGAACTACTTTTGTGGAAGGACATAATACAAAGTGGCTTTTTACAGAAATGTTTCACATAATATTAAATATTATTTTTTGTCAATAATTGTAAATGGGGGTTTAATTTTTGTTACAAAATATCTGCTTTTTATTTTAAATTCGTTACTGTCAATTGGGTTAAAAAACGCCATTAAAAAAGGATTTGTTCTTTTCTTGACGGTAATTTTGATGTACCTTTTCAATTATTTTTATAAGACAAAAGAATGAAGATGAACTGAAAACAGATATTTAAATCTTTAAGACAATAAATATTTTGTTGCTTTGTTTATAAAATTGTATTCAGAAAACATACTTATTTAAATAATTTTATAATGTTGACATTCTGAAAATATTGCTACAGGCATCATAAAAAAAGAAAAAGAAATATTGTACTGAGCACTGTGGATGGGCGGCTTATCCTCGCCCACTCGCATGAATTTTAACCTACTAAGCCCTAAGGATTTTAAATTTAATTAAATTGTGTGTTTAGCTTATACAATTATATAATTAGGTTTAAAAAAATTATAATAAAATTATCTACCATAAATAAATAAATATATGGGGACCTTGTTGGTAAATGGTTTTTTGGTTATTTTGGCCATCGTAGGTCTAAGTTTATTCTCAACGTTTTGCCATCTCTAGTGGATGGCATCTTCTGGAGATATGTCTGCTTTTTTTAGGCTGGCGGTTTTTGACATTCGTATGTCATTATCGCAGGTTGTAAACATTTTGATCGGCGGGGCATATTTGAGTTCTGCTTGTGTTTATGTATTTCAATCGTTTCTCTATAAAGCCTTGGGTAATATGCAAATGTGGTGCATAAAACTTGGGTGTCCGTCCTCGAATTTAATTCTGTGATCATTATTATTAATTGTGTGCTCCGCGACAGCAGATTTTTCTGTATGTCCAAGACGGCAGTTGGCTTTGTGTTCTTTGACCCTGGTGTAAATGGACGTGTAAAACGCCCTTATATACAATGGATATAATGTTAAATATATATATATATATATATATATATATATATATATATATATATATATATATATATATATATATATATATATATACGTCGAAAGTCTAGTTTTAGTGATGACATAATCGATGTACTAAGTAGTCGTGAAGTCACTTCTAAAGCGTTTTTACCCCACATTCCTCGAGTGACAGATAGGATTATAGGGAAATATAACATTAAAACTATTTTCAAGTCATATAAGAAGATCGAAAACTATCTGACAAGAGAGCCCCACTAAGTTCCACAAGTGTTTATCGTATTCCATGCACTTGTGGTAGTGTCTACATTGGAACAACTAAACGGTCTATTTACACCAGGGTCAAAGAACACAAAGCCAATGATTTATAGAAAAGCGATTAAAATACATAAAGACCAGCAGAACTTTAATAAATCTGAGGAAACAATTAAAATTTAAAGAAAATGGGTACCTGTACTTAAAAATACAACGCTGCTTCATTACAAAAATAAGAAGAATGAAACTCCGGAACGTGACCAATTTCTAAACAGCCCTTAAATATGCTCCGCCCACCAAAATGTTTACAACCTGCGATCATGACATACGAATGTCACAAACCTTCAGCCGTGAAAAAGCAGACATATCTCCAGTAGATGCTATCCACTAGAGAAGGCGAAACGTTGAGTATAAACTCAGACCTACGATGGCCAAAATACCCGAAAAACCATTTACCAATAAACGATGGTCACGAAAGCCATTTACAATATATGTTATTTACTTAAAAATGGTATAAACACAATTAAATTTAAAAAAAATTTAATAGTACTTAAAAAATGCTAGGAGTTTTGACAAAATTTATCCCCCAATAATAGTAATATCTTTCCTAATAGTTTATACTATTTAAACCCTTGTGAATTTTAAATTTACTTAAACTGTAAGTTATAAAAATGGGCAAATTTCTATTAAAATAAACTTGTTTTTTTTACTACTACATGTTTGATGTATTAATAATAATTAATAATTTAAAACTTTAATATTTCAATATAAGTAAGGAGTTGGTAATGTACTTGATTTGTAATAATGTTTATTGTTACTGAAAAAAAAAACTAAATGGTGTGAAAATGTACTTTTAAGGCGATGGAAGTTTAAATCTAAATTTAAAAACCTCACTTTTACTTATTTACGAATACGCCATATACAAGTATGTATGCCACACATATATACATTTTAATTGATAGGTAATAGTTTAATAACATTTTTAATATAGTAAATTATAATTTCTTTTATATTTACCGTAACCAATGGCAATGTATACCATATTTTTTATCATCTTTGCTCCTGACCAATTAATCTTTTAATTTTTTTATATTATCTTTTTGGACAAAAGAATTTTGGTGATGTGGCTCCAAGCTTCTTTTTGTATTTGTCCAATTCAAGTACCTAAATCGCTTTTGTGCGTAAATTCTTCTGCTTCTTAGAGTGCTCATCCGTTAACGGATATTAGCGATCATCATGGCAATTTGAACCTTTAAAATAGCTGCCCTGGAAAGGCCGGTCGTTGTGGTACCAAACCAAGTTCTCAAATTCTTTAACCAAAAGATTCTGCTTCTGCCAGGTCCCCTCCGTTCTAGGACTCTCCCCTGGAAAACCAGCTGTGGGAGGTTATAACGTTTCTTATTCCGCATTATGTGACCTAAGTACCCAAGCTTCCTAGTCTTGATCTTCTTTATGATCTCCATATTTTTATTTATTCTCTCAACCACTCTAACATTTGTGACGTAATTTTAAGTATTCGCCGATAAAGCTGCATCTCAAATGCCTCAAGCTTTTCTGTAGAGTATTGAATGAGTGTCCATGATTCTGCTCCATAAAGCAACACTGGGAACACGTAATAGCGAAGCATTCTTACTTTTGTTGTTTGATTAAGGTCGTGGCTTTTAAAAAGGTTTGTCATTTTTAGAAACGCCGCTCGGGATTTTTCAATCCGGCGTTTAATTTTACGAGAATGGTCCCAATCTTTGTTTATTGTATGTGTATGAAGCAACTCTTTTGATTTGCTGGTTTCAGATAGTAAGTTGGCACGGTACGTTGGTTCCTTTTCGGATTATCATGAATTTGGTCTTATCTTCAGCGTTAGACCGTATTTTTCACTGGTATCTTTGACTCTTGTAATGAGTTCATGTAGGCTTCCAATATTTTTAGCAAATACTACGGTATCGTCTGCGTACCTTATATTGTTCAATCATTGGCCGTTTACAGATATATATCCAGTTCTATGTCATCTAGGGCTTCCTTAAATATCTCTTCTGAGTAAAGGTTAAAATGACACATTATTTTAAAGAATAATTATAATAATAGTATCAAACTTTAATTTTTGTTAATATACCCCACTTCCAACAACTGGTTTGTATTTGTTACCAAAGAATTTTTTAAAAAAATGAATAATTTCCAATTATCAATAATTTATCTTTTTTTTAGAATAATTTTATCTAAGGGAGCTAAAGTTTTGTACCTACACACCTACAAAAACTGGAGTACTAACATTTTTTTTTCGGTTAAAATATTTCTTAATTATACTCTTCGACTGTGCCAAATAATAGCATCACAATACCACTACGGCACAAAACTAATTTTTAAGTTTTACCTTCGTTTGGCCTTTTAATATTTTATAAATATACACTTATATAATTAATAAATATACATACCATGGTTGATTTCATAAAGTTCACTTACCTGTAACAAAAAGAAAATATTTAAAAAAATTATATCATACTTAAAACTATATTTATTATACAAATTAAATGGATTATTTAATTATTAGCACACCTTTTAGTATTTTAAAGAATAACATTAATAACTACAATTTAAAATATTATAGTACGTGCCACTAATACAGTTTTTTATTACATCATTTTATTTTGACTTATTTATGAGTATTTAAGTGTCTAACCCCAAAAATTTTTACTTATGTTGTAAATGTAAGAATAATTCTTTATTTGGCATATAAGTAAACAAAAACCCATATTTAATGTTTTTTATTATTATAGCGTTTTTATGAATTCGAAGTAAAAAGTAAATATTTATTTTATTGTAGAAAGTTAAAACAAGTATACATCAAATATTTTTTTTTCATTGTATCAAAACATAAAGCTCTTCCAATATTATTTAATATGTTTATGTGTTTACTTACATTTTATTCTTTTCATTGTTTATTTTTCGCTTTTATCTGTACTCTTCGTAAAAATCAAATATTTTTACGTAAAACACTAAAGCTCTTTATTGTAACCTCACATATTAGGTTCACCTTGTATAATATATCATGTCTATCATATTGACGAAAGTTTATAGTCTATCACCACAGTTTTTGTCACGACGAGCTTAAATTATCTGTATATTAATAACTACCAACACGGTATTTATAAAAAATTGTAGACATAAATAACAAATCATAATAAATTTAAACAATATATTTTGACAGACATACTACTTCCAGTTATAGCAAAAGGAAACAGCAGCTTTGGTATTTTAAATAGAACACTCTGTTAATTATTTTTTATGCTTTTAAATTTTACGCTGTGGTGTAAAAAAAGATGTGGTTACAAAGATAGATAAAGGAATGCTTAGATGGTTTGGACACGTAGAAAGGATGGATGAAGGAAGATTGACGAAAAAAATTTATAAGGAGAGTGTGAATGGACAAGTCGGTAAAGGTCGACCTCCGAGAACAAATCTCGATCAGATCAACATTGTTTTGAAGAAAGGCCAGGTCAAGACTACCAACAACCGACGAGTATGCATGAGAGCACTGATGAAAGTAGAGGAAGCAAAAGATGTGTGTAAGAACCGTAGCAAGTGGAAGGGAGTGGTCTCTGCCTACTCCTATGGGAAAAAGGCGTGACTTTATGTATGTATGTATGTATGTGAATTTTACCTTAAAACAATAGTCACTGTGTAATAATTTCTATACTTATTCAAAATGTATTTATTTTTAATAAAAAATGGACAAATACAGATCTTTTCATTAAAAATATTTTGTGAACATTACCTGGACCAAATAAAAAATATCTTAATGTGGTGGCTAATAAAAAAGTCAAAGGTTACTGGTAATACGTTGAAAACGTCTTTACAGTATACGAGTTTGTATAAAAGTGATGAAAAGTCCAACTTCAAAGATGATTGTATTGTCCAGGTCGACCACAGCGACAACGTCGTCTACCTGGCAGTTTTGCTGACTAGCAAATCCATCGACAATTTTATATATTATTATATTTTATTTTGTTTTTAATTATGTGGAAGATATTGATAAAAGTTTGAAGTTTATCTTATCTATCCAGTTTAAATTCATGGTTTTTATGAACTGACTAGACTAGCTGTTGCCCGCATTTTCGGCTGCGAGGAATTAAATCGTATCTTAATATATTTAAATGAACTTAACTTTTTTCTCGACATCCGGTTTAACATCAAAAGAATTTTTTTGGACACCAACAAAAGTATTTTAAAAATAAAAAATATAATCCGTACGCAAAAACGTAAAAAATAACCGACTTAAAAGACTTTTATGGTTTTATTATGGATGCCATTGTCAGAACCAAACAAAATTAAAATGGAACCACACTAGAAGCATCAGATTTTCAATAAAAAAAATCATTAAAATCGGCTTACCCAGTCGAAAGTTCTGAGGTAACAAACATAAAAAAAATACAGTCAAATTAGGAACCCTTTTTTGAAGTCGGTTAATAAACCGTGATGTGAATTTTCAGGAAATTGAGTTTTAAAATGATGCTAGTCAGGTGAATTGTTGTAAAAATGTCTATAGCGCGTTCTAAAAATGAACAGCGCCACCTATTGATATTTTTAGGAACTATACCAAATAAAATCTAACCGAATTAATTTTGAGTTTTTTTTTTCGTTATTTTTTTTTAAACGTTGTTGTTCGTTCGTGTTGTAACGACGATAGCAATTATTATTTGTCTTGTATCTTCTCAGGCTAAAAAGATCTATATACATATGTGCATAAATTTTTTTTAAAATCCGATTTAAATAAAATAAAGCCTATATTGTGCTTCTAGTGCTAAATTTTAAATACCTGAAAAAACCGCATTAAAATACATTCAGCAATATCAGATATGTACCCAGACAAACAAACAGATAAACAGACAAAGGATTAAAAAATGGGTGTTTATGTGTTAGTAACATGAGAATAATTATATAAACCAATAAAATGCAGTCTACAAAGCTTGTGTATTCATTTGGCTAAACTAAATCTTACATACCAATAAAATCAACAATGTCTTACAGCTACATTGTTGTTGGTGAAAAATAAAACGATAAATTAATGGATTAAAAATGGAGCGCGAAACACTTAGCGAGATGGCCAGGTGGTGGGCACTGAAGCTAATGAGATATAAGCAATTTTAATATTAATTGTTTAACTTTACTTTCGGCTTGTGGAGCAAGAAAAATAGTATACAACCCACGGTAAGAATGTAAGATGCCCTGACAGATGTGTTATAAAGGCCTCGACTTTTATATCACATCTGCCAGGAAATCCAAATTTTATTATCTTACCCACCACCAGCTTTTTTTATAGTCAATAGTCTTAAATAAAACGCTAGTTTTAATTTTACCAAACTAAACTTTTAATACATAATAAATATAAACTAAAAGTTAAGTGATACTTTCATAAATACCTGGAAAACCACCAACAAGGTAGCAGAACACTGAAACCTGTTGTATGTATACCAAATAAATAAATAGCTAAGGATTAATATTGTATTGCTATTTCTTATAGCTCATTTCATCAATAGACGACGGTATCGGATTAGTCACCGAGGCATCGACTTAACGGGAGCACTGTGTTGAGAGGTACATTAGTAAATTCCCCTAAGATTTAAACCCGAAATTTTTTTGTTTGTTATTATGCTTTTGTTGAGAGGTTTTATTTTTATTCTTTGCTTTATTGTAAAGAAAAATCGTTGATGAGTTTTTTGGGTATTTAATTTTGTTAAAAATAAATTATCGTTACAAATTTAATAGATATGTTTAATTATGTAGTACTAACGGGATTAAATTTATAGTCATCAAAATCGGAATTACCGTCGTCGCTATTCTCATTCGAATTGTAAATGATAACAGGACTAACTGCTTCGATGCGGTTTTCAAAAACCCACCATTCCTCTATTAAATTTTCTTATTTTGTGAAACATGGAAGTATTAAGTGCTTGTTGCCAGGTTTTTAAAAAAGCCCTATCACTGTAACCATTAGATCCAATGTGATTGTCATAATAAGTTTTGCATATTCTCCAAATATACTCAATGGGATTTTATTGGCAATGATAAGGATAAGTCTTAGCACACGATGTCCATAACTGAGTATAATTTGATCCATTTGGTTAATTTTTTTTCTTTCATGCCTCTTAGCTATCGATAATAATTCCGGCTTGAAGCAATACTGTGGAAATGAAATATTTTCGTTCGTTAACCATTCTTTTATTTTCTGTACCGTCCAGGAGGTTGCTTATTTGAAATTTACTAATGGTACGGAACATTTTCTAATACAATGACACGTAACGATGGTAATACTTTCTCTTTTAACCATTTTACAAACATTTTTGTATCCATATTGTCATAATAATCGGCCGATTTTGATTTTGACGAAAATAGAAGATCTGCCCCATCAACAAAACCATGCACAATAATGTTTCTTTAACCTTTAACGTCAGTATGTTTTATAGACTTTATGTTATCGTCCTGTCAAATTCTTTTTGTTCTCCCTTTAGCAAAAATCCAAGTTTTGTCCAGATAAACAAATGAAGAGCATTTTTGTTTACAGTGAGTAAAATTTCTTAAAAATTCAATTCTTTTGTGCATGACTATCTTTTTCTCACAAAGCCTTTCGGTTGTCCTTATTTTTAAACTTAAACCCCATTTGTTTTTAAATTTTCCCAGGACTCGTTCTAGATATTTCAAATACATATTTTTATTTTTAGCTTCCGAAAAGTCTTTGGATGTCGGCGGAGTTTATATTTTTTAACTTTTTTTCACTTTTTTCATCTTTCACACTTTTTAAAACATAGGTTAATTTTTGGTTTCACCAATACCCATCGCATCACTCACACGCTTACGTATAGATAAAACTGGTAGCAATGGACCTCCATTGTTCTTTTCCGCAAAAAAATAAGCGAGTTCATTCAATATTAATGCATCTACATCTAGAACACGTCGCGGCATTTTCGCGGTCGATTAGTTATACATACACTACTTGAAATTACAATCGGTACCATACGATTTTAATGTCGGTACCCATTACAATGATAACCCAGGATTACTTATTATGAATTAACAAGCCAAATTTAAGCTTAATAGCTTAGTTAATTAGTGAAATTTGTTTGGATTACTTACCTACCTCTCTTATTATGTACAATAAATAAAACCATTAAGAACAGATTTGGTTGGAAAATTAACCGTGCTAACAAATAAAAATATTGACCCTTAATTTCCAAACAAGTCCCTTATTAAATAAAATTCGTTACCTACGAAATTTGTTTAAAAATATTGAGGGAATTTACTTTCGTACTTCTTAAATGTATAGTTGAATACTGATTATCGAATTTCTAACGATAATTTGAAACCACCGTATATTCGTGAAATATGCTATATAATTTTTACGACAGTACAATATGGTACTTATAAAGGGATTGGACTTTTAATTGAATTGTGCCTTTTCTAAAACGCGTGGACATCAAATAAAAAGTCGAAACACTACAACAACAATAATACTATTTAAAACTGTCCTTAATTTTTTATTAACCTATTTGTAAATTTACTTTTTCAACAACTGCCAAACTTTAATGAAAACTTTAATTAATTTGTGACATTTCACATAAAATCAGTCACCGAAACAAACTTTTAAATTAACTTTTATTAGGTATCATTCGGAGTAACTTTATAATTCAATTTTTGTTCAGCATTCTTCAAGCAGGAATATTAACTAACCCTAGCGGTATTTATTGACGAACTACGAACCCTTTAACTTTTGTCGAAATTTTGGTTATGCAAATAAGAGAGACCTTTAAGCAGTCCGGAGGAAAATTTGTACTTCATCAGTTTAATAATCGGATTTAAAAAGGAAGCAAGGAACGATTTTTAAACGTAGTTTAATTAAAAAATAGAATAAGAAAATATTTTTCCAATACAGCAATGCCTTTTTTATTAATAATAATAAAAAACATTTGATAAAATAAAATAGAAACAATTTTTTTCTGATTTTATAATATTTATAATACGTATATTAATACTTAAAAAAAATGTTTTTTTTCCTTTTATGCATATTGCGTGTGAACACACAACGTCAAAAGTCTTAGCATTGTTGAAGAAATGTTTTGTAAAAAAACAAAATATATTTATAAAAGTATTTTGTTATCTGAATCTGTTTTTGTAAAAGAAGTATTTTCCATAAACTGGGATACTTGGGAAATTAAAAACTGACAATTGTGTGAATTTATTGACAACATTTATTAAATCAAAAAAAGTAATTAAACATGTACACTGACTAATATTCGGTATGACCTCCTCCATGTTGGAATAACATATTAACACGTCTGTGCATTAAAATAACCAAGGGGTTGATAGTGTCTAGTGAAATATTGTTCCATTCCTCTGCAGCTGCTACGACTAACTTATCTGCAGTCTGAGGTAGGTTGATTCGATCGTGAATGGCTCTAGCAATGTACTCCCACATGTTTTCAATGGGATTTATATCGGGCGAATTGGCTTTCCAATTCAATTTACTGATATGTCCTGCTTCAAGTGTATCCTAAATTCTTCTTACACGATGCGGTTGTGCGTTGTCGTCCATAAATTTTCACCTAATTCTTTACGTATGGGGTAGATAATGGGCGTAATCACTTGTTTAACATAAATTTGGCTGGTCATATTATTTGGAATTCAAATTAATGGGGTACAACGGTTAAACATTATTCCCCCCGAAAACATTGATAAGGTACAACTTCGCGGAGAAAATTAAGTCGCTGTTGACTCTTTGTCGATTGTCATCACTTACCAGTCCAATTCTGGTTTTGTATGTAAAGAACACCCACCTCCACTGCTACAAAATTCAACCCCTGTGTTCTCGCGCCCATTTGAGACGGGCTGCACGATTTATTGGAAGTAGAGTGGAGACCTGTAATGGTCTTCTAGCTCGTAAATTTGCATGATGGAGTTGTCTTCAAACTGTATGTGTCGATATAACATGACGAAAAGTACACTGAAAGTGGCTAACGAGAGGTAAAGCTAAAGCTAAAGCTGTGCGGTGTCTGTGGGCATATTGCACCACAATACGATCCTTTCTTTCGCAGGAAACTCGAGGACGTCCCCTACGTGGTCTGTTTTTCTTTCTTGTGCATGGGACAGATGATGATACCAATATTCCATTCTCTTGGCATTAGCTTGCCACCTCATATTTTGGAAATTAGCTCATGCATGTTTAGAAGGAATGTTTTTTTAAGGAAACTAATATTTTTTAAGTTCTTTTTGCTAATAATAGAAAAGTAAAAGCAATATTTAAAAAAAAAACCTTTCACTACCTAAATAGAAACATTTTAAGCGTTACTAATCCATTTCAGGTTTTTATAATTTAAAATTTTGCTGTTTCACACGAAAAAAAGCAATAAATCCCGAATCAAACCATGAAACGAAGTGTAAAACTTGATTGATTGGGTATTCGCTTCAACATTCACAATAAAAATTATTCCAATCTGCGTATTTCTGAAAGGACACTAAAACTGTATTTATTGTCGCAATCTACAAAACAACAAATTTATGGTCAAGATGATTGGACTTTGCTAGAAGCTATACATAAAATGGTGTTTATATTTAACTGTGCAAATGCTGGCCATTTGAGATATTTGATAGAACGAATAAATGACATTTACTTACGTTGTAAATATAACGCAATAAATGTGCTTCTGAAAATTAACGACTACTGATCCAATATTGTATGGGTGTAAAATATAAACCTGTTTGAAAATATTACTTTTATTTAAAAAAATAAATAATACCTAACGGTCAAAAATATTGCATATTATTTTATTTTCGGTCTTAATATTTTTTTTTGTTTAAACATTTTGTGATTTGTATTGCTGAAAAGTTTTAAATATTTTTCAATTGTTATAAATTAAAAATTATTTAGATATTTCCAATTTAAGTAGATTAGTGATAATAATAAAAAGTAATAAATTAGCACAATGTGCCTTAAAGTACGTAACAATTACAGATAATAAATTATCTCTACTTCACGTTAACATAATAACATTTCCACTACTTTTTCGCTTAAGTTTGTAGTATCGGTTAGCAAGATGCTTCATCAAATTGTCATAAACTGAATTAAAATTGTTTGTTTAGCCGATAAGGGTAGATTGTAGATTGAAGGGGGATCGTGAAGGCTACGCCGCCTCTCAAGTACCTCGACATATCAGATCTTTTTTTGGCATTTCCCTTGATCTATTCGAGGCATGGGATTCCAAGACATCGTGCAAAGTTTATTAGTTTCCTGGGGGCTAAGTTTCTGACATCGAAGGGCTTTAAAAAGTTCCTTTCCAGAAACCTAAGCCTCTTGCAGAAAAGTGCTGGGCATTCGCAAAGCAATTGTTTTGCAGTTTTAGCGAAGTCCTCGCAGTAGTAGCAACTGTCACTCTCTGTTTTGCCCATCTTTTTCAGGTGATACCTCAGAGGGCAGTGTCCAGTAAGGAGTCCTGTCACCAGTTTCAAGTCTTTCTTGTCCAACTCGAGAAGCTGTTTATCTTTCCTTGGCGAAAGGCTTACTAGCCTTTTTACTTTTACTTGTCTTTGTCCTGGCACTTTATGCCAGTGCCTATGATTTAGTTTTATTTTACTTATATGCATGTATTTTTTAATTTTAAGGCATGTAGCTGATAAGGTGTGTGGCAATTTAAACATTACTGCCTTACTGCATACTTCCAGTCTCAACTTACGATCTAAAAACCGCCACATTAACAGAAAAAGCGTAAAAAGACTTAGAACGACGCAACGAGCAATAGAACGAAGAATGCTTGGGATAAGTCTGAGGGACAGAGTACGTAATGAGACCATTCGACAAAGAACCAAAGTCACCGATATCATAGAGCGTGTCGCACACTTCAAGTGGCAATGGGCTGGACATGTGGCTAGACAAAACGACAGCAGATGGACAAAAAAGTTAATTCAGTGGAGACCCAGAGAAACAAAAAGAAGCATAGGTAAACCTCCAAAAAGATGGCTAGATGATGTGAAGAGAACAGCGGACACCCATTGGCAGCAAACAGCTCAAGACAGAAACGCATGGAAGAGATTAGAAGAGGCCTATGTCCTGCAGTGGGCAATAATTGGCTGAAGAAGAAGAAGAGCTGATAAGGGTGGCCAAGAGGGTATTGCACGAAGATAATAAATTATTTTTACTTGGCATTAATAGAATAACATTTCCACTACTTTTTCGCCCAAGTCTGTAGTTTCGTTTCGGTTAGCAAGATGCTTAATCAAAGTGTCTTAAATTGTTTGTCTAGCTAATAAGGGGTACAGACAAGAAGGTATTGTAAGAAAATAATGAATTATCTCTACTTGGCGTTAGCGGAATAACATTTTCACTCCTTTTTCGCTCCAGTCTGTAGTTTCGGTTAGCAAGATGCCGTTTTTGAATATTAAGACGACCCAATGAAAATGGAGTTTATAAAAGGCGGATGGTCAAGGACGTTAAAGATGTACAGTACAATATAAGTTTACAAAACTCCTTTCGAAGTTATTGAAGAACTAAACTTTAGAATCAATGAAGAATTTAGGCGAATTATCAGAGAAACTTTGCAAAAAGTTCGAAAAAAATTAAAAAAGGTTATATTATTGCCTACAAAATAACGGAGCACACTTTTAACAGTTACTGTAAATACATTCAAGAAGCTGTTTGTAATTAACTTCATTTTAGTTTCTATTGTAATTTCGCTAAGTTTAATGTTATCTGCAAAATAAAACGATAAAATAAATTGTTGTTTATACGGCTGATTTGCATTTTCTTGGGTTTTCATTTGATGTATCACAAGAAAGAGGTTGCTATTTGACATTTTAAAAGAGGGGTGGGGGATGTTAAAGGGTGCCACTTGGAAACAGCAAAATAACATTTTCAAACCTCCTTGATTTATAATTCGGCTTGTTTTTTGTTTTTCTTGCATTACGAATCTCCTTATAAAGCATCCAGAGATTTCAGCTTTGATTTTTCTAGTGCATAGCATGTGGTTTATGAATTTCACAGTCGGATCGTCAAAAAGCAGATTTACTAATGCCCGTGTTATTGCACTGGAAGTTAAGTTGTTAAATGCCCCTCCCCCAATGTCAAGAAAGGCTGCTAATGAGTACTCCGTCAGGTGGAGAGATTTCTCTACTTTCTGTACTAGACTGTGAAGGGCTGTCTCCTCTAAATCCAGCAGTGGTACCAATCATCAAGATTAATGACTTTATCGGTATGGTTACCGATGGTATTGTGAGAACAATCATAAAACACTCATATAAAACAAAATTAAAGAAGTTTACAGTTGTTAAAGTTTTGTATCAATATTGTCATCAATCTTTTTTTTTTGTTTAAAAATCAGCTTATTTAAGAAAAAAAAGCGCATTAAAAGACATTTGTACCATCGAGGTACAAACAATAAAATATAACTGCAGACGAAAGTGCTCAGTTAAAATCATCAAACTCCGAAAACATATCTTCCTTCGGGGTCCTTTGTTCCCAAAGGACCTTCCGTATAGTGTGAATACTGGTGCAAAGGATAAAGGTTTCTTGGCTTACAGCAACGAGTTGGAAAACTCATTTCCAGGAGTTTTAAACACGAAGTCGATACGACCTTGAATTTTTATGAGATTTAAAGTAACTTGTAAACGCTTTAATCTTTACGTTTCTTCGTTTGGTAAGTTTAATAGAATATTAAAGTTTAATTTATAATAAAAAAAGAAAATAGTTTAGTAATTTTAATACAAATTTTGTTTTTTTTTATTCTCTCTTTTATAAAAATATCAAAATTACTTCAGATAAATTGCTTCGAGTCAAACACAATCTGAAGTTTCGGTAAAATGTCAACGACCAAATAATATCGAAGACGAAAGAAAAACCCTATATATTGGCTCTTTGCGACTTTTCTTGTCTTTACCGATCCCGTTCAATCTGGGTTTTTGTTTCGTTTTCGAAATAACCTCATATAACGGTCTTACAAATGAGATTATGTGGCAACACATAAAATCCGTTTTATGTTTGTATTACAGAAAGTAAGTAAATCTAAGATTAAATGATAAGTAAAATTTAAGGTTTAACGATACTGTTAATTGCAAAAAAAGTTAAATTTGTTATAACTTTTAAGCATCTCATGTTGCGGCACGTCATATTTTGGATATAATTCTTTATTTTGGTTACACTACTACTGAAAGTGGTCGAATTAAGTGTGGAATAGCTAGTTATACTGCCTTAACCACACCTGGATTTCTTTTGAATAAATTGCGAAAACGTGTTTTGTACCCTGCCATACTAAATATATGTTAAACTTCAAACCATGGTTTTAAAATAGTAAATTTTAATTTGTTTAAAACAGTTTATATTTTTTTTGGTATTTACTTATTACTTATTACTTATTTACTAAATTATACAAATATTTTTACAAGGAATAAAGTTTACAGTTAAGTAAAAATACAACAACAACAACAAAATACATCGCACATAATGCTAACTTAATAATATATATTAACAGTCTTCTTCTTCTTAATGTGCCATCTCCATCAGTGGAGGTTGGATATCACAGTCGCAAAATTCTTCTCGGTCTTCGGCTGCTCTTATAAGTTCTTTTAAGTCCAGGACAGTCGGTATTTAGAGTTTCTCAGAATGTGACCTAGATACGCTGTTTTCCGTATCTTTACGAGTTTAAACAACTCACGCTCCATCCCCAGCCTGCGAAGAACCTCTTGTCACGTGCCTATTTTTTCCCTTCTACCGTTCATTATAATTGTCTCAGATGAGTTTCGTATTCCTTGTTGCATACAGTACACTGTGCTGTAACTCGAATATATCATTCGTTGTAGATAATGTTGCATAACTTGTAGGGGTAAGATTATCGTTTGGTTTGCAATTTCTGTGTGGGTGGGACTGGATATTCACACGGACAAGCCACAGATTTGAGAAGATTGTTGGTTGACGTTTATTCCGCGCCATTTTTCTTGATTTCCGGGATAGGAGCGGCAGTCGTGTTTTGAGAGTCTTGGAGGACAGGTGTCGGTAAAAGTTGTTGGGGACGGTGTGTTATTTCTTTCATATCCGGCTGTATTTGGGCCATCTTAATTGGATTTTGAAGAAAAACCATTTGATTTTTAACTTGACCATTTTGTCTTGCCCTTGTTGTGGAAATTTTTTTTTGGATTTCTGGCGTCAAGTTAAAATAACCGTTATCGGGATTTATTTGAGGGAAGCCATTGTTGACTAACCGGTGCCACCCCATAATCTAACCAGCCACAGGAGTAGCCCCGGAGTAGCTCAGGAGTAGGCCACAGGAGTACATGTGAATTCGCATACCCAAAGGTTATCAGTGATTTATTTTTTTTTAATATATAACGCCGTGTCTCATTCGACACCACGAGTAAGTTTTGCTTTAGTTAATAAATGTAGTACTTTGTGAATTCGTATACCCAAAGGTTATAAGTGATTTATTTTTAAATATATAACGCAGTGACTCATTCTGACACCACTATTACGCTCTGTTTTAGTTTATTAATATAGTACATTGTTGGAAACTATTTATTGCATTAGATAATACGCCAAAACTAAACTTGGATTAAAATAACTTTCTCAATAATTCTTTATGTCCAAGTAAAAATATATTTCCTTCCTACTTATTTGTAAATATCCTACAATCTTGATATTTTAAAGGACAACCATTGTAAAAATATTTTTAAATGAACTCGATTGTTTTGGCAGTGAAAATCTTTATGTATACGGTTAAATAGTGAATTTTCTTTGCCTTTATGTAAATGTTTGAATTAGTGTTATTAATGAGTAAACTTATATATATATATATATATATATATATATATATATGTTTTACCTTTTGTTCTTTGCCTTTATGTAAGCGTTTGAATTAGCGTTATTAGTGAGTTGATTTATATAGGTTTTGCTTTTTTTTGTAACTTGGTAAAGTCTGTTACTCTTACTTCTGTTCTGGTTATTTTATTAAGTTGTAAATTTTACATTTTTGGTTTGTTTTAGCAAGAAAATTTTATCATAGCTGTTAATTTTGACTATATTTGTTATGATGTTGCTATTGAACTGTGTACCTTAATTATCTATTGTGTGAGTAAAGTATCCAACATATTATTGCTATAATTTTATTTATTTGGTTCACCATAATCATAGTTGTTTATCTTGTAGCTCTGCTAGTGCCTATAAGATCTAGGGGTTTTCGGCTTATACCGTTTAAGTCGGTGGCGCAACTCACTTTTATATTTTTTTTCTTCTACCCTCTACGGCTGAGCTCGGGCATAATTTGCCAGTAGAGAAACCGCTAGCAGAGTACTCGTTAGAGAACGAAAAAAAGACGTGGCACTCTTCATTTGTGGTGTGCGATGTCCATGTTATTTTGAGCATTCTACGGTACGTCCACATCTCAAAGGCTTCTAATTTATTGATGGTTTATGCTTTAAGTGTCCATGTTTCTGCTCCATATAAGATTGTAGACCAAACGTAGCCCTTCGAGAGTCTCAAGCGCATGCCCAGGTTGAGTCGTGAGTCGCAAAGCAGCTTTCTATGTCGCATGAAGCAATTTCTGGCTTGTTCTATTCTACATCTTATTTCCGCATCCGGGTCCAACTTGCAGTCCATCCACCTGTTCCAGGACCTCGCCTTTTAACTGTATTGGCAGTGAGACATTCTTAGATCTTTTGATGGTCATAACCTTGGTTTTATTTATGTTTATTTTTATGCCGGATGCTTCGCAAGCCATTGAGGAGTCGCTGTAAGCCCAGGTCCGAGTCTGCTATCAAAACAGTATCGTCGGCCTATCTGATGCTGTTGATGTTCACCCCGTTTATTGACAGTTAAGTCCAAAATATTATCTTCTTTTAAAGGTGTTTATCTTCTTATGATGGAGACCACGTTGGCTTATCTTATCCTATTTACTGCAGCTCGAAATAGGTCAGTTGATGTTAGGCCAGTTCATTTTCTAAGATTGGCCAGCCAGGATATACGCCTGCGTCCAGGGCCTCGCTTGTCCTTAATCTTGCTTGTAGGATTAATTTTCGGTACTTATCATTACGTATAATGTGGCCAAAGTAGGCCAATTTTTTGTTCTTTATGGTAGTAATAATTTCCTTGTCTTTTCTTAGACTCTCAAGAATCGAGATGTTCGTTGTATGGTATGTGTATGAGATTTCATAGAGGAGAACACTAAAGACGTAGGAACTTTTTAGAATTCTTATGCGTATATTGATATTAAGAAAGAGGTTACAAAGGACTTTCTTAAGGCGGTTAAAAGCGCTTCCGTCTTTTTTAAATCGAGTTCTTATTTCATGACTATGATCTCATGTATCACTGATATTGCAGCCCAGGTAGCATATTTTCTCTACTCTTTCCAATGGTGTTTCGTTTACTGTAAATTGAGCGTTTATGTTAATGTTCTTACTGATAATAATTACTTTAGTTTTTTAAAAGTTTAGTTTTAGTCACAGCTGGGGTGACAATACCGTTTTTGAAAACAGTATTTGTAAAAAAATTAAGTTCAAGTTGAGGGCCAAGTCGACAAGAATAATCGGTTTTGTGTGACAAACTGTTGCTGCCTCTTCTACCGGTTACTTGAACTATGTCACCTAAATAATGGCGAGGATTTTTCCTCTTAAGTTTATACTGTAATGCATAATCTCGCCAATAAAAAAAATCTTTTCGCTCCATCCTTTTAACGTCCACTTTTCCCAAGTTACAATTTCTAACTGCGTCTTAAAAATCTGTAAAGTCATACAATTTCTCATTTTTATTCATGGACAATTCCACTTGGTGGTAGAAACTGTCAGCTGACATAAACGTATGTCCGGGTTCAAAAAAATTTAATTCAATTGTTTGAAGAGAGACACTGCCGCTGTTAACTATATATACTAGAAAGGAGAACAAAGCTCAATTTTTGTTTTGGTCTGAACAATGATCAACCCACAAAATAATATATTCAGCATCTTGATGCGTCTAACAAAATGCATAAAAAGTACTTATTATATCTTTTTTTTAACGACCAGCTTTTCCTTTATGACAAATAACTGCGAACGTCTATACTTCGTGTTTACTTCTTCCTGCCAAGGGTACAAAGCTTTCGTTAAATGCCACTATTTTTTTTATGAAGCAATTTATTTTAAATGTTTCAATTCTGGGTAACAATTTCACGTTCTGAAAATCTAGAGAAAAAAAACGGTATTATTATTTGAATCTTTAGTAGCTTCTACATCTCTTTGGTAATGTAAGCGCACATCTGAAGCCCTATTAATATGTTTACCCCACAACACACAATTATCACAGTTCGGACTTAAATATTCAATGTTGGCATTATTTGCCGCTGGTTTTGCTGCTTTGTCGGCTAATTTGGCCAATATGACTAGGGGTCCGGACGAAAATTATAATTTTATTCTTCTGTTTGAGGTCGGGAATAAGACATGCTAATGGATTTCCATATCGGGATCGTGTGATACTTTGTATGAAGCTAAGAGAGTCGGTACAAATAAAATATTTGTCATATACACTAAATCCACAGTAGTGGAACAAGGTTTCAAAAATCTAATTATTGTTTACTTATCCTGATTACTATCAATAAATGTCAGTTTTCCATGACAAACTTAGAGAAAATCAAGATATACCGATTAGAATGGATTTTTGTGAAACGTTACAAAAAAGGAAAGCCCTCAATCCCAATTTCTTAACATCTATCCGTTTTATCGAAAAAGTCTCATTTACGCGACAAAATTTTAATTCACATAATGCATACTAAATAATAATTAATATTTTTATCATTACTTTATACCAGCATCGGTTATTACTTCATAATTTTCAAATCAAAATATTCCGAAAACGGTACATAGTATCAAGTTTTACTAAGAGTACCTTTTTGGTGTAAAGTTGAATGATATTGTAGTTTGATTAATAAATCTAACCTTAAAAAAGATGTTCAATACTACTTGGTACGAACCGTGTAACTAGCGCCCTCTATGAGAGTCAGATATAAAAACAAATTCATGGGATGTATCAGGTTCTAAAACATATTCGTATAAAATTTCATTACAATGTTTTCAAAAGTTTTGGCAAAGTCGTAATAAATGTGTATACATTTTTTTCCTTCAACATCCTTTATCTTCAATACGGATGGCGTTACGAAAATTATTTACTAAGCGAACCCCAATTATTTTTCAGTTTTCCACCTATCCTTAAAACGGGGTCACCTTTTTTGAAACACCCTGTATATTGTATTGTATGGTATTTTCTAATGTTTTTACTTAAACACAAAACAAAGCTTAACAAAAACATTTAACAAACATGTTTTTGTTATTTTTTTATTTTATAGGTATAACATACTAAATAAAACGTGTTAGTATTGACTTAAGTTTAAGGTAAATCACTGCATTTTTAAAATGAACATGGAAAGATACCGTTTAAATTGACAACAAACTCTGAGAACATGCTTAAAAATGGCGCTCGACAAAGATATGTAGTGCGAGCATTTAGCACATCTTCCGCTTGTACGCACGTTATGTAGAAACTGAAAGGCACACAAAACGCAGAAGATCTTTGAGCCCTAACCACTATATGTTCGGACGGACAAATTTTTTAATGATTAATGATTTATTATTCTTTAAATATTATTTTATTTTACCGAACACATTTTTTTTATATACTAGGTAATTAAATGTATGTTTAGTGTGAGTGTTTTGGCATTTTTTATTTTTATTAGGGATTATGTCAAACAATAGTGTTAAACTGTCAAAATTTATTGACCTCTAAATGTTCGGATAGCTAGACAATGTAAAAAGATATTTATATATTTTAAAAGAAGGTTGTGAAATATAACCACAATTTTAGGTAGATTTGTTTCTTAGTTGACATGTTATTTTGTAAAGTAAAAATGGGCCGGGGATTAGTCACACCGTTAAAAATTTGAGAATTGATTGTTAAAAGCAACAGTGTCTGCCAGATATACAGTTCGGCGGTATATATACTAGATTTTGGTGGTAAAGTTCAGTTATATGAATTTTCGATTATTATAAATGGTTTCTATTCCCGTTCTAGATCCATCAGTATATATTTTTTGGTAACCTTCATACATATTTACAATTTTAAGAAAACTTTGTTTAAGTAAGGAGTTTGGAAGTTTTATTGAGTTTAGTAACTCTACATGGTATTTTGGTGGTTCAACGATCCAAGGAGGTACATTAAAAAATATATGGGTGAGTATTGTTAAAAGTGATATTATAAGCTTTCTTTAATTCATTTATTCGAACACAGGCTGGTTCTGTTCTTAATGACTGCCTGTTATATTTGGGTAACATATCATTTTGGAAACATTTTCCGGGATTCATGTGATCAAGTAGTACTCAGATTTTGGCTTCACATTTAAGTGCAAGTCGGTTTCGTCTCGATTCAGGTGATGATATACCTGATTCGCATTGTAAGCTCAGTTTTGGGGATGTCCTGAATGCTCCGGTTGCAAGACGTATTCCTGTGTTCTGTGTCTCTAACATTGAGAGCTGGGTTTTTTGTCCGTATGAGTAAACTATGCATTAATAATTAAATTTGGAGTGGACTAGTGCTTTAAACTTTTGGAGCCATACCTCTTTATCTGCACCCCAGTTGATGTTGCTTAGGCATTGAGTGTTTTGCGACATGTTCAGATTAACGAATTAATGTATTTATGCCAATTTGGTTTTTGTCGACAATAAGTCATAGGAAAGTACCTAACACTATCTGACACTTGGATGGGTGTTCCGTGGATAGTTAGAAGGGGGTCATTATGATGCTTTCGCTCTCTACAAAATGGACACGTTTGGTCTTGGTCTCAGCGAATCTAAATCCCATATTTTAAGCAGCTTCCACAGTTTTTTCTATAGCTTCTTACAAATGTAAAGTGATCTGTGGAATTGTTTTGTCTGAATAATAAGGGGCAATGTCATCAATATACAAACATTTACCCATTCTCTCATCAACGCTTCCTATTATTAAACTTATAGTGATAGTGAATAATATTCCATTTATAGTGTACCCTTGAGAAAATCCGATTTTTTTGAGGAAATTATCAGAAACGATATCTCCGATTGTTTCTTTAAATGATCAATTTAAGAAGAAAATTAGGAGTTGTGGCAGGTTTCCTCTGATTCCCCATTAGTGTAATTGTTGTAGAATTCTATATCGCCAAGTTGTATTAAATGCATTCTTTACATTAAAATAATCTGCTATCAAGTATTTTGGTGAATGAATTTTGTACAGCGTTTTCCATGTTTATCAGTCAGTCAACTAATCGTGCATTGACCATCTTCTCGAATACTTTCCCAAGGCAGCATGTAATTGATATAGGTTTGAAACTTGATGCTAAAGTAGGATTCTTACCTTTTTTAAGCAATGAAATGAAGTTCGATCAATGCTGCATTTAGTTCATTTATCGTGAATGAAATGTTGTAGTTAAAGTTCTTCTCAGTTGAAAAATCAAGGGTAATTGTTTTAATCATATCCCGTTGCCGATTAAATTCCATACTATAATACCTTTTACTACTAATCAGTGAGAGTGGGTTCCAACTATATTAGCAAGGCCTTTAGGGTCTTCAATGGTGTCGCCGTCTTTTTGTATTAAGGGTGTACGGAATGGTAAGTACTTGCCAGCAATTTTTTTAATTTTGCGCCATACCTTTCTTAAATTCGTTGCTGTTGTCATAAAAGAGACATATTATTCCCAAATGCTTCCTTTTCTCTCTTATAGCATCTCCTACGTTGTTATTCCATCATGGTACGTAAGTTCTAGGCGGTTTTTCTGATGTAAAAGAAATGGCTTTATTTGCTGCATTCAATATGTTTTCCGTAATAGTATCAAAGGTCGCTTCAATCTCACCGCTTATAAAGGGTATTTGGAGAGTATTTTGAAACTTGTCCCAATCTTCATTCTCGGTTTTCCAACGCTTGGGTAGTGGTGAACTTTTTTGCGAAACTTTAGTGCTTATCAATATTGGAATCTTCCTGTAGCGAAACAGAAGTGAGTATTTTTTTCTATTCAGGAATACACAGTCTGTTTCATCCAAAAGGTCTTTGTTAAGTCGGAAACTTTTTAGACTACCCTTGTATGTAATTAGGGTTCAAACTAATAATAATTTTACCCTTCAAAATTATTTTTTTTGCCTCTGTTATTGTCTTTTAAAAGCGGTAAACCAATTTTAAAAACATATTAATTGAAATTATGCAGAATCACCTTTAACCTATAAACAAGGATAAACTAGGATTAGAATGTCCGTTATTTAAAATATGTAATATAATTTTCCTACAGTTTAGAAACTATTTTGTCATCGTATGCTACAGAATTCAACAAAAATTTTATCCTTAAATATTTGTGCTAGGGAACAATTTTTTGGTAACATTCTTGCCCATGCACCATATTAATTGTAACTTTGTTTTAGTCATTAATTTAGTAACAGCTCTCTATAGGAAACAAATAATTAAAAATCAATTAATTGATTGCACATGGTGGTAAAAAAAAATTAATAAATATGGGCTTTTAACGATTATCTATTAACTGAATTGAAAAAAATTAATATATTATTGACAAAAAAAATGGAATTTATTTGTTACGTATTTTATTTATTTATATGTACAGATATGTAAAAATATTTGCGGAAAATAAAAAATTTTAATGCAAAATGCTGAGTTGCACGAAAACTAGTCAGCCAGCGCAAAATATTGTAATAATTTTGCGATATGTCACTGGAATTTTCTCGTTTTAATGTTAATATATAAATTTGCCTTCGCAGAGGTTGATCAGTTTTTTTAAAGTTAATGATTGTGTTTACTAGTTTACATAAGTTATATTAAAAAGTTATAAAAATGAATGTGCACATAAGTTCGAATCCCGAAAGTGATTTCAAGTAAAACAATACAATATAATAAATAAATAAGACAAAAAATCAAGTATTTAATTACCGAACTACTCCAATTTAAACTATATCCACCTTGTCGATATTTGTCTGTTACGCTAAAAATCAGTATAAAACTGTTAGCGACGGTGTGCACGTACTTGTCAGAAAAGTGACAACGGCGTGTGCAAAAGATCAAACAATATATATATATATATATATATATTTATATATATATATATGTGTAAAAATTATAGAAAACTATATTGTTATTACAGTAAGCTATATAAGCTATATTGCTTAAACTTTCGACGAAGACGAAGAACGAAGTCCTCAAACGGAAGTTCTTGTAACTTTTATGTATAATTGGTTGCCTATAGCACGCGCCTATCTGTGGAACCAAGTGTATAATAAGTTGCCTATAGCATGCGTCTATCGGCTGTTGCCAGAGTTCCCTTTTACTATGGTCAGATTCAAGGTGGCGGTAACACATACCACCGTAAAAAGTATGGACTGATTTCTAGCATCGCAGACATATGTAGACGAAGTAGGGACCGTTTAAATTGTAGTCGTGAAGTTAATTACTGGATTATTTGTCGCGAATATTTATTATATTTTGTGGTGGTCGACTGGTTTTTGTGCATTTCAACGTTTTACATTGAAGTTTCTATGTTTTGCTAATATTTTTCCGTATCTGTTTATTTTGCTGTAAAGACAAAGACATTTTTTTTATAATAGGGAAAAAATATATTGTTCAATTCAAGATCTGAAATTTTATTAGAATTATTAAACTGAATACAAATATCCCGTAAAATGGGATAATCCCAACAAAATTGGTTACATCAGATTTAAAAAAATGCTCGCTGTCTTTGTTCGGAGTTCTTTACTCTGACATAACAATGAATATATTGGTTTTTAATGAATACATACGCAAAAAACTTAATGAATGCTTTGGTCCAAAACAAACAAATTATTTATGTCTAGATGTACAATAAACAAAATTTGTCCATTAAAATTGCTGACCATATAAAGCAAATTAGAAGATTACATTCAGTTGAATTACTTCTGGAAAATGTATTTTCGTGACAGAAAAACTTAATATGTAACACGAAATGACATTTTTCTCTGAAACAGTTAAATATAATGTATTAACTTTTAACTCACAGTGTTTATAGAGCTTTTTGTAAAATTTAATTAATATAATCAATTAATAATTACATAATGTTTTAAAAACAGCATAGAAAAGATGTAAAAATATTTACTAATCAAAATTTATTAATAATAAAGTTAAAAATTTACTAATGTTACAATTAAACATTTTAATTAGTAGTAAAAAAAACCTAACAAAAAATGTTACTTCACACAATAATAACAAAATAATACAAATCTACAAAAATTTTGAATCAAATTTTATATATTGTACGATATTTACTTTTTGGGTCTGGTAATTTCGAACTCTCAGTACAATAACTTAACAATTTTTATTCGAATATTTCTACACAATAAATTTAAAAAATCACTTAGAAATTACCTTTATAATAATAACTAACTTCAACTTAAACTTAAAAAATTCGATATATGATTCCATTTAAATACCTCCAAATCAATGTTCTAGAAAAATCGACCCTATTCGCAATTACTGGACCTTTTTTTTTCGAGAACCATCCAGTGTGCATTTTTTTCATTGTTGTTGTGGTCGGCTCGCTGTCGCCTTAGGGCAGGGTCGACAGAGGCGGACTCAAAAAATCGTAACTATATGTATGGACACTTGATTTAACTTTAATACCTGTTTTTGATTATTTTTCTGGTAGAAAACGATCTTTTATGATTTTTGAGGGGTTACTGGTGTAATAAATATTTTTTTTATTTGCAAGTACCTTATCAACCTCTAGAGGTATTGGCATTACAATACATGTTTGTTAGTAAAGTTTAAATATTGTTAAGCGTATTGATTTATTTTAAAGTGAATTATAATCTTTGTTGCCGTAAAGAAGATCTTTTAAATTATCTTGAAGATTATGCTTTTGCCGTTCCAGAATGTATAACGGGCAGTTTATTAGGAAGTGTTAAACAGTCACACGGGAAACAACGAGGCTCCTGGCCTCCTGATAGTAGATGTTGGTTTGTGATAAGTGTTTTATGTCAAAAGAAACTGGTTGTTTTTTTGGTTTGGGTTATTTACTTTTTACTGTAAAAACAGAATGTTACATTTCTGACACTAAGTCATTTTGGACGAATGGAAATTGAGATAAAACGCAGTAGTTTAGTAACGTATAGTTAAAGTCAGATTTAATTTTTCTCTTTTCATATCAATATATCAGTATTATATCGCTCTATACATTATTTCTCAAAGGCGTTTTTTTGCGACCATAAAATATCTCCCATAATACCGTATCAAAATTAATGTTTGATACGCCGTTTTATAGATTATTCTTTCCTATAATGACGAAAAATAAGTTTTAGCGATCCGAGAATAATAAGCTCTTCCCAAGTAAAATGGCACGATACCCAACGATTCTGACTTGTGCATTAAATTCAATAGTGAACTAATGCAACTTTCCTACAAATAAAATACCTTTTATTTTTCTGACCATTAAAGATTCATGCAAGTTTGATTAAAATCACTAAAAATACAGTTAACAAAAGCATTAACCACTGTCGTCTTTAAAATGAGCAAATAATGGCGAAATACCTTAACATACATGCATACATATAGTCACGCCTTTTTCCCGTAGGGATAGGCAGAGACCACTTCCGCTACGGTTCTTACACACATCTTTTACTTCCTCCACTTTCATCAGTGCTCTCATGCATGCTCGTCGGTTGTTAAAACTCTTGATCTGGCCTTTCTTCAAAACAATGTTGATCTGATCGAGATATGTACGCCGAGGTCGACCTCTACAGAATTGTCCATTCACACTCGCCTTATCAAATTGTTTCGTCAATATTCCTTCATCCATCCTTTCTACGTGTCCAAACCATCTAAGCATTCCTTTATCTATCTTTGTAATTACATCTTCTTTTAAACCACAGCGTTCTCTTATATTACTATTTTTTACTTTATCCAACCGAGTCACTTCGGCTATACTTCTCAAACTACTCATCTCCGCAGCATTAATCCTATTTTTTTGCTTCTTCTGCCAAACCCAACATTCACTACCATACATAAGTGTAGGAACCAACACACCTCTATGCACAGCCACACGTGCCTTTTTAGTCACTTTCTGGCTGTTCATAAAGCAATACAGTGCCCCATTCATTTGTTTCCTGCCAACACCCTTCGCTTAATATCACTGTCATACTTTCCACCTCTCGTAAACTTTGAACCCAAGTACACAAATTCATTTACTTGTTACATTCTTTCATTTTCAATCCATACGCTCTCTCTTTTAAATATTTTAAACAATCGTCTATGTATAAGTTAAACAGCCATGACGAAGCCACACATCCCAGTCTAACACCTTTTTTAAAGTTAAGCCAGTCCGTGCAAGCTCCGTTTAACTGACACAAGCAGTGGAATCCTCGTAAAGTGATTTCAGTGCTCGTATTGAACTACCGCTCACCCCATACATAGACAATGTCGACCCTAATTCACTCCTCACCACTCTGTCATAGGTTTTTTCCAAGTATATAAAAGCGCAATAGACCTACTGACTTCTAGCTAAGAATTTTTTGGCTATACCTCGTAATGAAAAGACCTGATCCATACATCTCCTTCCTCTTCTAAATCCTGCTTACACATCCCATATCCTCTTCTCAGTTATATTCGTTACTCTTTTAATCAACATCTTTGCATACAGTTTGCCGACTATGCTGAGTAAATACACGTATGCAGATTAGCTTTAATAGAACCATATTCACATAGTCTTAAAACATAATAAAAACGAACCAAAACAAATACATTTATCTGTGCATAAATTTAAGGTTAGGTCGTTACGCATTTTTTAAACGAACGAAAACAATCATATACCCTTTTTTTTTTGTAGATTCATAGTTTTCAAGGTCGCTAAGTTTGATTGTGATATCTTAAATTTAATTATCTCCCCTACGAAAGGGGTGGAAGAGGGATGAAATAGTTTTTTGCTTGGGCGGTTGCCATTCAGGAAGTCACATACAAAATTTTATTTATTTATTTTATATAAATAGTTTTCACACATAACATGCATATCTTCTTAGCTTATACGAAGCAAAGTAAAATAAAAGAGAAATCAGAGGATAAAAACAGTGGTCACTCGCTTCTCGTCTAGAGGCCCATCAAGACATTTTTAATTGACACACAAAACTAGGCCACGTTTTGGTAGGTAAAAAACAAAGGTTGCAATTCTAACTAAATTCACAGGCATACTTTACTTTCACAGATAAATTTCATCAAGCACTCGTAGATATTTTTTTGATTAAGAGATACCAGATAACATATATTAAAAGGTGGAAAAATATTGGTTTTTATTAAATTCATTACTAGATTATGAGTGCCAGGTGCATATTTTAAACGTTCACAGAAAATATTATTTAGATCACCTTTTACTGAGCTTTTAGGACACAGTTTGCATCCCTACGATAGGGGTGAGAGGGGGATGGAATTTAAAAACTATTAAAAACGGCTGATATTAATGTCGAATTTATAGAATTTGAACTGGATGAGTTTGATAGTAAAATTCCTAATTTTGTTATCGCCCCTACGAAAGGGGTGGGTAGGGAATGATATACAAAAACTATTAAAAACGTCGATATTAGTGTCAAACTCATAGTTTTTAAATTGGCTAAGTTTGATTGTGATATCTCCAATGTTATTAGCACCCTTAGAAGGTGGGGGGGGAAGGGGATGAAATATTTAATCTTTTAAAAACGCTTTATTAGTGTCGAATTTATAGTTCCCGGCGTCGCTAAGTTTGATAGTTACATTCCCAAAGCAGGCAAGCAAACGTTTGGGCAGGACAACGTCTGCCGTGTCCACTAGTATAATGTCTAAGGATTTTTGTCTGTATTTTTTTTTAATAAAAAATTTACAGATACAGACCTATATATTAAAAATTCTATGTGAATAATAAACATCCCCTAAAGACCAAGTTAAAAATATTTTATGGTCCAAGGTAATTAGTGATATTCTTTACAGTATACAGGTGTAAGGTGTTAGTATTTTTAAGTATACAAATAGTATAAATAAGCTCGTCTTTACACACACTGCATAAATCGTAACCTAGGAAAAGAAGCATCCCCATTTGCATTAAGTAGATAATAATTTGCATTATCTTTATTTAAGTAAATTCCATTAGCCAATATTTTTACGCGATATTCAAGAAACACAGAATTGGTAATTAAAAACGTACTCGCCGAGATTTCTCAACAAGTTTTAAAGTGATTTCGTTAGCGTTTTAATTACGTTCGCGAGTGCTTGAAAGGAAATTTCATTTCCTGAAAAGACGATTTATTTTGCACTTAATTTTAACTTAAAAATTGTAAAACAAATTTATACATACTCGTTTGATCCTATCAGTACGGACAAGAGCATGCATTTCCCATTTTAGTAGTGTATAATATGTATATCTACCAAATACGAATATGTAGAACAAAATAAGAAATTAGTTACATAAAAAATTTATTTCAGTAATAATCAAAGTTTTTTAAATTAATAAGTAGTCTTTTTAAAAAGATATAATTATAATTTTTTATAGTGTTAATTTTATATACATGGTAAAGATATTGATTAAATGAAAATAAAAAAAATATTCTGCACAAGAGATATCAGTTTGGCTTTGAAAATTAGATTGCTAAGATGCTATGTTCTGTATGTGCTGCTTTATCGCATGGAGGCATGAACCCTGAAGAGAGAAGATATAAAAAGACTAAAGGCTTTCGAACACTGGACATATCAAATAATACTAAAAATTAGCTGGATAGAAAGAATAACAAATATTAAAGTGCTAAGACGAATGAACAAAGAAAAAGAAATAATTCTGACCATTAAAAAACAAAATTACAGTATCTGGAACATTTTATGAAAGGGGCAAAATACTGCTTGTTACAACTGCTAATACAGGGTAAGATTCGAGGAAAAAAAAAGTGTCAGAAGAAGACACCACTCGTGGTTAAAGAATCTGCGTGACTGGTACGGATGCACAACAAATCAGTTGTTTAGATCTGCCATTTCAAAAATACGCATAGCATTGATGATTGCCAACCTACGCAACGAAGACGGCACCTGAAGAAGAAGAAAAGAAACTCAAAAGATGATAAGGAATGTGCAAGCAGGATTTAAAAGAGGGAGGAGATGTATGGATCAGATCTTTTTATTACGAGGTATAGTCTAAAAATTCTTGGCTAACTAAAAGTCAGAAGGTCGATTGTGCTTTTATAGACTTGGAAAAGGCCTATGACAAAGTGGTGAGGATTGAACTGTTGTCGACATTGTTTATGTATGGGGTGAGCGGTAGTTTAATACGAGCACTGAAATCACTTTATGAGGATTCCACTGCTTGTGTCAGAATAAACGGAGTTTGCACGGACTGGTGTAACATCGAAAAAGGTGTGAGACAGAGATGTGAGACTTCGCCATGGCTGTTTAACTTATACATAGACTATTGTTTAAAATATTTTAAAGAGAGTGCGTATGGATTGAAAATGAATGATTTGATCGTCAAATGCCTTCTTTACGCCGATGATCAAGTCATATTAGCGTCATCTGAAGATGAGTTACAGGCGATGGTTAATGTTATGCATGATGCCCTGAAAATCAAAGGGACAAAAAAAATATGTGAGCAAAACGAAAGTAATTGTTTTTAAAAGAGAAAAAAGCATGACAAACTGTGAAGTTTCGATTAAGGGAGAAAAAGTGGAACAAGTAAATGAATTTGTGTATTTGGGTTCAAAGTTTACGAGAGGTGGAAAGTGTGACAGTGACATTGAGCAAAGGGTGTTGGCAGGAAAACAAATGAATGGGCCACTGCATAGCTTTATAAACAGCCAAAAAGTGTCAAAAAAGGCACGTCTGGCTGTGCATAGAGGTGTGTTGGTTCCTACATTGATGTATGGTAGTAATTGTTGAGTTTGGCAGAAGCATGAAAATAGGATTATTTCTGCGAAGATGAGTAGTCTAAAAAGTATAGCTAGAGTGACTCGGTTGGATAAAGTAAACAATAGTGAGATAAGAGAACGCTGTGGTTACAAAGATAGATAAAGGAATGCCTAAATGGTTTGGACTCGTAGAAAGGATGGATGGAAGAAGATTGACGAAATAAATTTATAAGGCAAGTGTAAATGGACAAGTCGGTAGAGGTCGACCTCGGCGAACATATCTCGATCAGATCAACATTGTTTTAAAAAAAGGCCAGGTCAAGAGTACCGACAAGCGACGAGCATGTATGAGAGCACTGATATATATAGAGAAAGCAAAAGATGTGTGTAGGAGCCGTAGCAAGTAGATGAAATTGTACTCTGCCTACCCCTACGGGAAAAAGGCGTGACTATATGTATGTATGTAAGTATGAAAATTTAAAACACCATAATGTTACTAGAAAATGTAAATAAATTATTTCACTATTTTATTTGTCAAAATATCCATGCACTCACTACCAACCTCCAAACAACATACCATTCACGGCAGCCTGCACCAAATCTAGTAAGCGAGAAAGTTCGAAATCCGGCAACGTGTAAAGGACATTTAAATTCATGCAAACTGGTTACTCAATTACTAACAAAAAACGCAGTGTTACTAACGAAATTGCATTTCAAAGACAAGCATAACGTGTTACATTTCGAGATCGAAAGTTAATCAGTATTAGGAATATATGTATAAAAAGGAGTCAAATGTAAGAGGACCAAGTGCATCCAAAATAAGGTTGCTCCATGTAGCTCATTCTGTATGGTGCACCAGCCTGGCATACAGCTTCAAGCAACTAGAAACTGGTGTCGAAACTTGGCAGCACTTAACGCAAAATGTGCATTAGGATATGCTCTTCATACCGAACCATTTCATCAGAAGCAGCTGGAGTAATCGCTAAAGTACCGCCCATCGGAACAAGATGAGGGTTCTCAATTTGACTGAATTCAGTTTTTGTTTTTTTTGTGTGTAGGTTAAGAATATTCGTGCCAAATGAATCAAACCAATAATTAAAATTCCTTTTTTATTTAAAAGATTTCACAAGTAAGGAACAAACGTGCACATCAGAGCAATCAGTTATATCACCACAAATGATTAGACCATTTTTAAAGGCAGGTCCCAGAAAAACACGGTCTGTAAAAAACGCAAAAATTTTATTTGCATCGTAACGGATACTCCTGATAAAAACGAGATAGCACAAAAGGACGCAAAGACAAGAATGTGAATAAAATGACTACAAAAAATCTATAAAAGTAGGCAAGGATCCAATTAAAGATAAAACCAAAAAAAAAGAGAACAGGATAACACATAATTGTGTGGTGTGCAATGAAAATTATAGTAACAACGATCGAGAATGGTACCAGTGCAAAATGCATAACAGTTGGGCACATGAATCCTGTAGTGTAAAAAAGAGATAACATTATATATGTATTTGCCAAAAATATGTTTAAGAGGGGTTTGACCTTATTTGGGATTAATAGTAAAACTTTATGAAACAAGGAATGGCAAAAATCATATTACTCGGACCTCGCTGAAAAAAATCAAGATTTTTTTTTACTTTTTGCTTGAGTAAAGTTGGGTCTAGGTATCTCTCTGAGTACTTTTTTAATTTTTTGAAAAAAAAGTAGAAAAAAAAGTACGAAATTTCGGCCATATTCATTATTTTTTATCTCACAAGATATATCGTATTTCAAAAAAGTACTCCAAAAGATGCCTCAATTACACAGTTGTTTTTATTGAAAAAAAAAAATTATCGTGATCCATCAAGAATTACTAGGTCAAAAATGATTTTTGCTGAACCCCTGCAGACACAATTACGGAGCATTTTTCATTACTGATTCGAGCGCCCTCGCACCAAATAAGCACTTTTACATGAATACTATGAATTGTTGAATGAATCGTTATTTCATTTATAAAAACCAAAAAAAGCTATTCTAAAAATTTTAGCACATGTCAATAGAAGTTGCGAAAGGGATTCAATGCATTCTCGAATGGGACCAATTATGTGATGTTGGATAAAAATGGGGAGTTCAATGAAAACCATAACTGGTATTACCAAGTTCAAGGCCAGTTGCATGAAACTGGCATGTAACTGAGTTTTGTTATTTCGCGGTAAGTATATATTAAGGTATAAAAATTGAAAAAATTTATCGTACTGATACATTTTGGCAAAATAAAATGAAATCAAAATTGGTAGATTTTTTTATGAAATATTTGCTGCCTGAAATAGTTGACAGTAGATACAAGAGAAATATGGAAAAAAGAGATTGATATAAGTTATTTTTGTACAATTAGATTGTTATGTATATATTCTGTTTTCAAATATATCCTGTGAGTTTTCGAGTTTTCAAGTTCAGTGAGCATACTGAATATTACTGAATACCTTGAAAAATGTCATTCATTCATACCTATCGAAAAAGAATATTTCTAAATATTTTGTTATGTATAAACATTTTCAATAGAGTTTTTCCATAAACATTATTTTTGCAGCGTTTCTTTTTTCTGTGTGCATCTATTTTTTTATTAAACCACCTACCCATATCCATATTTATCATACGTGAAATATTCATTACGATGAAAAGGATACTCATTTTATTTTTAATATCCTTTTGGAAATTTTTTGATAATACAATAATTTACGCAACAGTAAGTTGAAGTGAGACGCAAACAGCTCTAAGCGTTTTTTATTCGTCATTGGTTTCCGCCCCTTTTGCTTGGGATTTTTACTTCCCGCTTTACACCGCAAATTTACTTTGACATGTTTGTAAAGGTTATCCCCTTCTTAAGTTCTTGAATTATAATTTTTTAAAATGATTCCTACAAACACCATAGCTAGTTAATTTGCTATGACTTCTATAAAAGTTAATTTCCTAAAAGTTTTTTAGATTTAAGTAAATGCTTTGTATTTTTTGAAACATTTTACATACATACATATAGTCACGCCGTTTTTTCCGTAGGGATAGGCAGAGACCACTTTCTTCCACTTGCTACGTTCTTCACACATCTTTTGCTTTCTCTACTTTCATCTGGCCTATCTTTAAAACAATGTTGATCTGATCGAAATATATTCGCCGAGGTCGACCTTTACCGACTTGTTCATTTACACTTGCCTTATAAACTTGTTTCACTTTATTAAACTAAGTCACTTCGGCTTTACTTCTCAGACTACTCATCTCCGCAGCATTAATCCTATTTTTATACTTCTTCTGCCAAACCCAACTTTCACTACCATACATAAGTGTAGGAACCAACACTCCTCTATGCACAGCCAGACGTGCCTTTTTTGACACTTCCTGGCAGTGCCCCATTCATTTGTTTTCCTGCCAACACACTTTGCTTAATGTCACTGTCATACTTTTCATATTTTGCAAACTTGGAACCCAAGTATACAAACTCATTTACTTGTTCTACTCTTTCTCCCTTAATTATTTACAGTTGGGCATTCTTTTCTTTTAAAAACCATTACTTTCTTTTTTTCCATATTTATGATTATTTCTTTGATTTTTAAGGCATCATGCATAATATTAACCATCGCATGCAACTCCTCAGATGGCGCTAATATGACTATCATCGGCGTAAAGAAGGCATTATTTAACGATCAAATAATTCATTTTCAATCCATACGCACTCTCTTTCAAATTTTTTAAACAATCGTCTATGTAAAAAATTCACAGCCATGACAAAGTCACACATCCCTGTCTTACACCTTTTTCGATGTTAAACCAGTTCGTGTAAGCTCCGTTTATCCTGACACATGCAGTGGAATTCTCGTAAAGTGATTTCAGTGCTCATATTAAACTACCGCTCACCCCATAAATAGACAATGTCGACCACAATTTATTTTTTACCACTCTGTCATAGGCCTTTTTCAAGTCTTTAAAAGCACAGTAGACCTGCTGACTTCTAGCCAAGAGTTTTTTTACTAAACCTTGTAATAAAAAGACCTGATCCATACATCTCTTTTTTCTTCTAAATCCTGCATGCACATCCCATATCATTTTCATTTTATGTACCCAATAACAAATATTTTCGTTAATTTACAGTGCAAGTCCTGTAATTAGATCTTTGCTATTTCAAAACTTTGGTTGGCTTCTGCAATGCCTATGTATTATAAAAGAGCCGAATTTTTTTTTTTTATAAATAAAGAAATAAACCATCATCTATGATACTAATTTTATTATTTACTTATTTCCTTTTGTCCGTTTTTTCCTATTTTTTAAACTAGCCATTTAATGGCACTCTCCCTTACCTCTTTATGAACACTTTATCACCATATAGTGGTAGCATGTGGTGAAATAAACCCGGAAATACTTTAGATTATTGGAAAAGTAAATGGGTCGCTATTCGGACACTAAATTAATTAACAAAAATTTAAACTTTTTTTTTATTTTTTTTATCAACAGGTTTTTAACCTTGCAAGTTTGTAAAATATGTGCCACTTTACCCCCGTGCCATTCGAGATTCTTGAGGGGGTTGATTACCCATGTAGTTATATGTCTGGGTTAAGAAAATTTGACCTTGGGGTTTTCCGTAAAAAGATCACCGATGAAAAATATTGGATTTTTTCAAACGGGCTAGCCCCGATAATGCTGCAAACATTTTAAATATTAAATTTATGTCCGTGACTGTGTTGATTTTTGCGTGAATTATTATCGGATTAATAAACAGTTCGGCGAGTGGTTCACCTTTGTTTAGCAACGAGGTGCCAATGAATATTGATTTATGATTAATGTAAGTCCAATCCTAAAACGATTTATTAACCCTTAAGTGGTAGAGATAAATATGAGCTCACTGTCGCGTAGGCTTGAAATTTTTTCTTGTTGTTTACCAGCCACTTTTGCCACCACTTTGAATATATAAATTTTTTTATGAATTTTTTTACGTGTGTATTTCTGTATCAAACGACCTAATAACATCGCTTGCCATTTTTATAGCTCTTTAAAATGTATGGTAATGTAGTCACTTTCTTACATTTATTAATTTAGTGATTCTATTTAAAACTTGCTTTTGCCCGCGACTTCGTCTGCGTAGAAGTCGAAAATGGTTCTAATAGGATTTTTAATTAGTTTTTTAAGTTATTTATTTTGTTATAACATGAAATATTATATTGTGTAGGGATTTAAAGAATAAATAAACACGAAAATTAAATTAAATTTATTTAAATTTAATTAACACAAAGCTCGGCTTTTGATCTGGTGAAAGTGACACGGGGGTATTATCTTTTTACAACGAAACTGAAATACTACACCTACTTTAGTATTTCTTTGCAAACAATATTTTTTGTTTTTCCTTCGGGTGCTAGAATCACCAGGCTACTCTGTGCGCTTACTCTGGAGCAAGCCACATACAACTGGCCGTGGGAGAAGCAGCTGTCTATCAAGTCTACGTCCGCTACCTTAAGAGTTTGACCTTGAGCTTTGTTTTTGGTTATGGCAAAGCAGACTTTGATGGGAAACCGCACTTTCTTGAATTCGAAGGGATGATTTGATGGGGTTAGGAAAACCCTAGGAATAAATACAGACTCTCTTCGAGAACAACCTGTCAGTATAGTTGCCTCGATTAAATTGCGATGCAATGTTTTCACTTGCAATCTGGTGCCATTGCATAATTTTGGTGGATTTATATAATTGTCATTCTATTGAATTATGGAAAGTCATTCACGAGTGCTGGGAAGATCTTAATCCAAATGTTATAGTGAATTTAATTAACCCAATTCCAGACAGATTGGTTTAAATAGTCGAAAAAAATGGTCATAGGACCAAATATTAAATTTTTATAATTTAATTATAAATCATGTTAAATATTAATAATAGTTTTTTGTTATTATTATTGTGATTGGTTACGTTGTTGAGTTTAAAAATTTGCGTCGAAGAAATATTCTAATACATTAAAATCATTTATCACATTTTTTGTTTTGTCTATCGGCGCCGGCGCCGGCGTCGGTAAGAAAAAGCCTGATTTACGCAAATATGGCAAAATCTAGTCACAAGACCCATTTTCAGTAAATACAACTGTACAAGGAGAAATTCAGTGGTTAAACATAATTAAACACGGATATGACAACCTACTGTTATCAAATTTTGAGGTTAATTCAGATTTTTATTTTTGTCTTGTGACAATAGTGCGCGCTCAGTTTAGGTCCGACTAAGAATTATGTTTTAACTTATTAACTTCTTTCATTTATCTTTCCAAATTGTATAAAATTGTGCCGTTTATCTTTTAAATTAGTCATAGTAAAAAATACAACAACAGTTCATTTGTTTTCAGGAGTATTTAGATATTTTTTTTAATTAACAACTTTAAAAATTCGCATTATGGCTCAAAGTAATTTAAAATATTTGCTGCAGAATAGCAATTTCATTAAAAACCTAAATTGGGATGCACTAGTTGAGATACCTAATTAGGCGTCACATCCTGAATTTTGTTGTATAAATTCATATTAATTTATGTAATCGATATACTAATGTGAAAATATAGGTAGCTGTAGGCATTAAATTTTAAGGAACCATATGTTAGAGTACGAGAGGTAGCGCTATGTTTAAACAAGTCATTTCATACCGACTGAAACTCATAATAATAATAGTTTCTTCCCACTACACTAGAGCTATGAGCGTCAGCTGCTTCAGTAGCGGTGGAGCTAAAGGTGACAGCATAAAAAAAAAAGTTATGTTTTGGTGATTTCATACTGTGCCAAAATTTATGACATGATTTTTAGACGATTTCCTACTAAAAAATAATAATCAGCTGTCTTGAAAGGAAGGTGATATGTCAGTCGTGTGTATGATCTTAATTAAATTTTTTAGAAAAACTATTCGTCGGTTTCTTTGTTTAAGTTTTCTGTAGTGTCTGTTTTGTAATCATCATTTTCGTTGCAACTATCATCAGAGCTGTTGATAATAGCATTTCTTTCTTGATCCAATTCCTCTGCATCATCTTCGACATTGTCTAATGATTGAATTGGTTTATTTTTAACGTTTTATGTAAAAAGAAATAGTATACAGGGTGATTGATTGGTGTGATAAAGCTCAGTAGCTCTGTTATCATAAGAGATACAAAAAAAGATTATGTATTAAAATTATAGGCAGCTGTAAGTTTTACATTTCAAATGTAGTTTTAATGTTACAGGGTGTTCCATAACGCGGTGTCAGATTAAAGTTATGTTTTTTTTAAATGAAACCCTGTATTTTACCTTTAAATTAAAATCCGCTTTACCTCCTCATTACAACAATATATATAAACCAATTAAATCATTAGACAATGTGAAATATAATGCAAAGGAATTGGATCGAGAGAGAAATGCTATCATTGACAGCTCTTATGATAGTTGCGACGAAAATAATGATTACGACAGACATTACATAAGTCTTAAACGAAGAAACCGACGAATTATTTTTCAAGGCAGTAAAGTTGAGCATTAAAAAAATCTGAAATATGTTAATTATCATTTTTCGATCAATAAATAATTATATGTATTACTTAGATTCATCATGACTTAATAAATATGAAAAATTTAATAAAAAATTGTTATTTAGCACATAAAACTTTTTTTTTTTTATAAAAAATTGACGTTATACTGCCTGAAATAAAAATATAATATAGGTAATTTATTTATTAATAAAAATAAAAATTATCGTTAGTTAAATGCTTGTTGAATAAGTCTAAAAAGGAAGATTTTTAACACGTGCATCCTACCGGTTCTTACATATGGGGCAGACACCCTAACGCTCACTAAGGCTTCAGCAAGGTAATTGAGTGTCACACAAAGAAAGATGGAAAGATCTATGCTAAGGATATCACTCAAAGACAGAGTAAGAAATGCGGATATTCGTAGAAAAACAAAGGTGGAAGACATAATTGAAAAGATCTCAAACTCGAAATGAAGGGCCGGTCATGTAGCACGACAAACAGATCAGAGATGGACGAAAAACTTCTGGAATATAGGCCATGTTTAGACAAACGAAACCCCGGAAGACCACCCACCAGACAGACAGATGATTTAAAAAAAATAACACCAACTGGATTGAAAGGGCACAGGACCGAGAAACTTGGAAGAAACTTGAGGAGGCCTATGTCCGACAGCGGACGCAAATAACTGGAGAATGATGATTAATGAAATGTTTGTTGGTGTAAAAATCGTTAGTTTACTTGCAAAAGTACCTAATTATGCAACGCTCAGATGGGCTAAACGCGCATGTTTATAACGCCGACTGACGGTCTTACCTCCGTTAAAAATACAGCGGGCGAGTGTTTTCATTTTTGTAGAAGTATAAAGATTCAGCTGTAAAAAAAATCATACAGTATGAAATGAATTTTTTTCTAAAAAATTTAATTAAGATCATACACACGACTGACATATAACCTCTCCCCTTCAAGACAGCTCTCTCTCTTTCTGTCAGTCGTACTCTCAAAGCTGAGAGGCCGTGATTCCATGATTTTCAATTTGTGTATAGCCGGAGTGACTCGGTTGGATAAAGTTAAGAATAGTGAGATAAGAAAACGCTGTGGTGTAAAAGAAGTGGTCACAAAGATAGATAAAGGAATGCTTAGATGGTTTGGACTCGTAGAAAGGATGGATGAAGGAAGATTGACGAAACAAATTTATAAGGCGAGTGTGAATAGGCAAATCGGTAGAGGTCGACCTCGGAGAACATATCTCGATCATATCAACATTGTTTTGAAGAAAGGCCAGGTCAAGAGTACCAACAACCGAAGAGCATGTATGAGAGCACTGATGAAAGTAGAGGAAGCAAAAGATGTGTGTACGAACCGTAGCAAGTGGAAGGAAGTGGTCTCTGCCTACCCCTATGGGAAAAAGGCGTGACTTTATGTATGAATGTATGTATGTTGTTGATGATCTGCTTTCAAACTGTTTTATCTTCTGTGTCTCTAATAGTTGTTTGTAAGGGTCTTCCCGTAATTTTTTTTACCTGGTCTACCCATCTGGGAGAGCGACCCCTTGTCCTCTGGCCATCTATTTTTTCTTGTATCATTAATTTTTCCATGTTGTCTACTTGTCTTCTGTTTATATGCCCATAGTATTGGAGAATTCGTCGTCAGCATATTTTTGACAGTCGATATTTTATGTCTATTTCTTGAATAACTGATACATTTGTCCTCCGTGCTGTCTAAGGGATGCAGTCTTCTCCAGCACCAGAGCTCATGGAGTCAATTTTTTTTCTGTCTGCTTCTTTGATCGTCCAGCTTTCTACACCATACATGAATATTGCGAATATTAGTGTTTGTACAAGTTTTATCTTTGTGTTTTGTATGCGTCGTCTAATTTCAGGTTCGCAGTTTCCCTAGTTATTTATCAAGGCTCCTAAATATGTTAGGCTGTCGGTTTTTTCGATGTCTGCTAAGTTGTTTCTATCTTGTAACTGTTGTAGCGTGTTTCCTCTGTCTACTATCATTATCTTGGTTTTGTTTAGATTTATCTCTAATGCCAGCGCTCGGCTTTCTTCTGTTAATCGTCGTAATAATTGTACCATTTTTTTTTGTTAATCAAGACAGCTAATTATTTTTTAGTTGGAAATCATCTAAAAAATCATATCATAAATTTTAGCACGGTATGAAATCACTAAGACAGAATTTTTTCTGACCACTTTCATATGCTTGTCACCTTTAGCTTCACCACGGGTGCGGCAGCTGACGCTCATTTTGCTTATTCTTGAGTATTGAACAACTACCAAAATTAAATTTATCCAGTATAAAATTCCTAGTGAAAATGCAACGCTACCTCCCGTACTATTACATTTTTTTTATAACGATATAAACTTATTATTCCAATAATAAAGACACAAGTAAGCAAAAATTTTAAAATACAGAAATATTTCCACACAGATGTATTTTTACACCAGTTTGTTTTTCCTGGGTAAAGTCAGCATAAATTGGAATAAAAATGGCGATTTATCCAATAAGAATACTTTTACGCGACTTTTATTCCAGTTTCTATATCTTGCAAAATATTTTGCTATAACAATTTGATACGGGAAATATTCTCTATCTGTGAAATTTTCTGATACAAGCACATTGCCCTAAATTATTTTTTGAAATTTCTTCTTCATTTATTTATAAAGGAAAATATAGAATTTGATGAGCGGATATTATTGTTTTTATATTTTTAGAAAGCGTGTATCGAATTCGCATCCTTAAATGGAATATTAGTTTTTTTTACTTGATTTAGGTTTTAAGTAAAAATTTAATACATACTCGTACCAGTTTTTAGCTAAAATTTATAATATTTTACATTAATTTGGTATATAAAAGTGATCAAAATATATTTGGTAATGGTTTTTTAATTTTTCTAGTGCATAAGTCAATAAATTTAATGCTTTTAAATTATAGCATCATTACAATAAATATTTTAAAATAAAATAAAATTGCTTTTTTAAAAGCAAGTTAAATATACTGCCAACATTACCCTGCTTAAACCCTTGCTATGTTTATTTTAAATATAATAGCGAAACCCGGCAAACGTTGTCCTGCCCAAACGTTGGCTTGCCTGCTTTGGAAATTTTAATATCAAACTCAGCGATCCCGAAAACTATAAATGCAACACTTATATCGGTATTTTTAATGGTTTTTATATTTCATCCCCTTTCCACCCGTTTTTTATGGGTCCTTACATAATTGGTCATATCATTATTAAACTTAGCGACTTCAAAAACTATGAATTCGTTTTTACAAGTTTTTTATATTATTATTCGTCACTAATTTCGGCCATTTTTTTTAGTTTTTATATATTAACCCCCTCTCACCCCTTTCGTTGATCCGATTGCTACCAAACTTTAGTGGTAGGCCGCATACATAGAGTGTCGATAATCTGTGGTCAAATAATAATCTATGGAAAAACTACCTATGATGACTTTGAAATGCAGTTTGATGTGGATATAAACAACCACCAAGTTTGCACAGAGAATGGACCTTAACTAGGAAGAGATGCTGTGGTGTGGTACACTGATGGATCCAAGATAGATGAATGGGTTGGAGTGGGCGTTAAAGTGCCGAATTTTAGGCTCTAAAAACCCCTTGGTAACACCCCAACCATCTTTCAAGCAGAATTACATGCCATAGAGATATGTGCCCAGGAGTGCATTAAAAGAAACATCCGAAGGGCAGAAATCTATATTTTATCAGATAGCCAAGCAGCACTAAAAGCTTTAAAGTCATACATGCACTTGCGAGTCTAAGCTGACTTGGGACTGTAAACAGTCCCTGAGACAACTGGCAGCGAACAATCAGGTTACTCTGATATGGGTTCCAGGTCACAAGGGAGTTAAAGGCAACGAAAAAGCAAATTGCCTTGCCAAAGATAGGGCAAATACACAATTTTATGGCACAGAACTGTGGACTTTCCAAAGCCTACTTGAAAGAAAATGTTCGACGCTGGGTAACAGATGAAATGAAATCTCACTGGCATAAAGTGTCAGGACAAAGACAAGCGAAAAGGCTAGTAAGCCTTTCGCCAAGGAAAGCTAAACAGCTTCTTGAGTTGGACAAAAAAGACTTGAAACTGGTGACGGAGCTCCTCACTGGACACTGCCCTCTGAGGTATTACCTTAAAAAGATAGGCAAAGCAAAGAGTGATAGTTGCCGCTACTGCGAAAACTTCGTCGGAAATTCAGGACTTGCCCAGTGCTTTTCTGCAAGAGGCTTAAGTTTCTGAAAAGGGCCTTAGCCTTACCCTTAGCCCCCAGGAAACTAATAAACTTTGCTCGAAGACTCGGAATCCCGGGCCTTGAATAGATTATGGGGTTATGCACAAAATATCTGATAGGTCGAGGTGTTTGAGAGGTTGTATAGCCTTCACGAAAATATGAATTAACTAAGTCACAGTGAAAACAAGGTTAAGAGACGAAGAAACATACAATTAACAAAACTTAACAACAAAAAGACCATGCATTACGTCAACGTCAAAGACCACGAAATATATACGTCAATGTCAGAAAGCACGTGCAGAATTAACCTCGAAGAGAACCAATTTTACCACATTCAACTAAGCTTGTTTATTATTATTTAACCCTATTGAAATCTTCATAAAACAAAATCAAATTTCATAAAGAGATTTATATTTTATGCATTTGTGCGTTATTTTAAAGATAAGCGTAGCGTGGTACAATTCGAAGTCTAATGGTCATATGCATAGTGGCCCCAAGTTGCAGGCAATACAGTTCAGCAGTGGAATGACGAAAAGAAAATAAAGGAACTCCAGCTAATCCGAGGTGAGATTTTATTTTATTTACCAGTTTTTAGATTTACTATTGGCTTTTAATAGTTAATTTTTGCATCTCATTAAAAATGCAGTACACTACTTTTGTTTCGTTCCTAATAAATTTAATATTCAAATAGCTGCCTAAATAAAAAAATTTAACCTTTCACATATTGTTATTATTTAATTAAAACATTGTATACACAAAAAACAATTGATTTTATTTATCACTTAATTTAAACTCCTCTTGACAATAACTTTGTACTTAAAATACAGATAATTGTCCCAAATCTATACAGTTACAACTTGTCTTTAACATTTTGTCAGTGACATATCACAGTTCCTGAGTTTCACAAGCAATAGATAATACAAATCGTACTTAAAACAGGAGTTAATTTAGTTTGGGTAGTGCATAGAAATAAATCGATCCATTTAACGTATAGGAATAATGATAATTAACTGTCCATTACACACTTGTATTGCGCAATAACTGATAGCACCATGCAAATCTCATGCCTTTCAATAACTCAGTGAGGTATCATATTAAATTCATAAGGGAATTAAATCTGCTACAAAAGATTCACTTTATATTTAAATGATGTTAACAAGAGTAACATTGTCTAGACAAGCTTATAACATAGAAGCAATAAAGGACACATTACAGTAATATTTACAGTATGTGATGGATCGCCTTCGTTAAATAAAGTGCACATTATTACCTTATCGTGAGATTTTTCTTTTGTATTTGTAAATATAAGGGCAAAGGAGAGATGCTATGCTTACTGCATTTAGCATGTACAGGATTAGTCAACGATTGCTTTAAGTAAGTGATTAATTTAGGTATATTTAAAGTTGTATATTTTTAAAAAAACACCCAGTAAAGCAACACTTGTTAAATAAATTAAAATATTTTAATTATTTTACAAATTTTAAAATAATATTTCTGTACGCGCCGGCAAGCAACAGGGAGGAATTTAGAAGATTGTTGTTGAAGTTGTAGGATGTTGTATGTTTCTGCCTCTGTTGAATCTCGCCGTGCCTCAATTCGATGTTGAATCTTCGATAGCTTGGGTTGGTCGCTGTTCTATTTGTCCTGCTTTACTGTACGTTGCGGAATTGTGAGTTATAGCAGCGGTTCTCAAACTTTTGTTATTCACGCCCCCCTGTTTTAATTTAAAAAATGTTGTGCTCCCCAATCCGTAGACCTAGGAATTTGGACTAAAATAGGCAACATTGTCTCGTCGAGAGCGCCAAAGATGCTGTCGGAAAGTTCGCGGCGTTCGTGCCACGTATTCAAGCTTCCTGATATTTCTCGAACTGTCTGAACGCGACTATAAATACAGAAGCGCACATACGGTATTCTCAGTCTCTCAGTGAAGGTGTTTTAACACTAAGCAAGCATTATTGTGAAGTGTGAGTGTATAACTAGATGTAGTATGGATAAATGTTTAAAACGAAAACTTGAGGATGACGGGGCTTGTACATCGACAGGTTCAAGTGGAAATCGTCCGAAATCTAAAACAAGAAAATATGACCCATCATACCTAAATTTGGGCTTTACTAGCCTTGAAGTAGGTGGCGAAGAAAAACCACAATGCATTATCTGTTTAAAAGTATTGGCTGCAGATAGCATGAAACCAAATAAATTACAGAGGCATCTAGAAATGCTGCACAGAGAATATGTCAATAAACCGCGAGATTTTTTTGTGGAGAAACTCAGATTGTTTATTAAAAAACAAAAATCCAGCTTCCATAGAGTACTGGCAGTAAATGAGAAGGCTCTCTTGGCATCATATAAAGTGGCATACAAAGTAGCTAAATGCAATAAACCGCACACTATTGCAGAGCAACTTATTTTACCCGCTTGCAAAGACATTGTAGAAATAATGTTTGGTGAAAATTTTACTTCACAACTTAACAATATTCCTCTGTCAAATGATACAATCTGTCGACGAATTAACGATATATCAGTTGATATGCAGCAGCAGCTTGAATCTGAGCTTACTGGAAACTTGTTGGCTATACAACTTGACGAAGCAACTGACTCTAGTAATGATTCCCATTTGAGTGCTACATTAGATTCTGTCAATGTTCTAAAATATGTGAAGATTTATTGTTTTGTAAACATATTGAAGGAAGAACTACAGCCACCGAGTTGTTCAAGATTACAAATGATTCTATTAGTAAAATGAATTTGCAATGGAAAAATTGTGTTGCGATTTGCACCGATGGAGCTCAAGCCATGTCTGGTAAATACAACAGTTTACAAGCGCTAGTAAAAAAGGAATCCTCAGAAATTATCTGGACGCACTGCATGATACATCTGGAAGCGTTAGCATCAAAATCTAAGCTAAGCCCTGGACTAAACATGATTTTGACAGTAGTTATTGAAGTTGTTAACTTTATAAAAACCAGACCACTAAAAACAAGAATGTTCTCTGTTCTGTGTGAAGATATGGGAGCTGAGCATCAATCTTTGTTGTTTTATTCCTCATCCAGATGGTTGTCACGCGGAAAGACGGTTAAGCGTGTCTTTGAATTAAGAAGGGAAATAGCGATATTTTTAAGCGAGGAAGGTCACAAGCATTCAACAGATTTTTTCGACAAATTATTTTTACTGAAGCTTTCTTATTTAGTAGTTATTTTTGAAAAACTTAATATACTTAATCTTCAGCTGCAAGGAAAAGACGTAAATATATTTGATTTAAGTCAAAAGATTGATGCTTTTTGTAAGAAATTGCAGTTATGGCATAACAAATTGAAAGAAAACAGTTTGGAAATGTTTCCCACATTTTGCGATTTTGTGCAAGATTCCCCATTGGAAGATATTCATAAAGCTGTGATGCTAAAAACCATAGGAAGCCATTTAGAAAACTTAACTGAGAATTTCAAGCGATACTTCTTTGCAGAGAAAGATATCAAGTTGTCAGACTGGAGCTGGGTTTTAAATCCATTCGAAAATAGACCTGTCGGACTATCACTGCAAGAAGAAGAACAACTGATAGATATTTTAACAAATCCCTTACAAAAATCAAACTTTGTTAACAAATCTTTAACAAACTTCTGGACTGAACTTCCGAACGACTACTCCGATATAAAAGCCAAAGCGCTTAGAATTCTGTTGCCTTTTCCAACGTCCTACCTTTGTGAAACTGGATTTTCTGCACTTGCTGTCGTGAAATCTAAATACAGAAATAAACTTCAAGTAGAAAATGAACTCAGAGTGGCCATCTCTAACATAGAACCAAATTTAGAGAAGTTGTGCGCCTTAAAACAAGCTCATGTTAGCCATTACTCTTTAGAATGTTTCTTTGTCATCATTAAGTAAGTAAAATTTCAATAAAGATTTTTTAAAAATCTATCTGTAACATTTTATCATTACCATTTTATTTTTAATCTGTACTGCGCCCCCCCCCCCCCAATCATGTAAACGCGCCCCCTTAGAGGGCGCGCCTCACAGTTTGAGAAACGCTGAGTTATAGAATGGTAATCTTGTCCATTACACGTTGGTTTGTTTTTAAACAAAATTAAAACTATATAATTACCCTAGTATATTACGATGCTATTCAAGAGACGTCATTTTGTCGTCTTTTTAAAACATGATCAATTTACAAATTCATGTCTCTTTTATCCTGTAGAATTTTGTCACTGGCTGTCGACCTAAACTGTATTTTTTCCTTAATAGGATTCACATTTTATTCTATTACTGCAGTAAAAATGAACATTTTTGTTAAAACTTAAAAATTAATAATACATGATACCACGTGGGTTCTCTAAGCAAAGCTTGCTTGTTCTCTCTACGAAGACGATGGACGAAGTTACCAAAACAGAAGTCGTCTAAATAGTTTAGTAATAGCAGCGCAGATGTCAGCTTTTCTAACTGGTTTTGCTTGTGACTTTTACGTATGATTGGTTGCCTATAGCAAGCGCCTAATCTCAGGAAACCAAGTGAATAATTAGTTGCCTATAGCACGCGTCTATCGGCTGTAATAATAAGGTTTTTAAATCAAGGAATGGATTAAAGAACATTCTACTATTAAAAAAAACGGAATTTTTAACAATATTTTAATTTACCAAAAACTTAAAAAATTAAAGAAATAGTTTTTGTTTAAGTATATGTTTAATTTATTGAACTTTTTGCAAAGGTATATTAATTATTTTAATAAAATCTTATTTGACACGCGATAACATTCTTGATTATATCCTTGTTTCATCTTCTCAATGTGCCCTATCCTCAGTGGACGTCGGCGATCAGTCTGGCCCACCTGATTTTTTTCACAGCAGATCGAAATAATTCTATTAATGTCAGACCTGTCCATTGTCGCAACTTTCTTAGCCATGATATTCGACGTCTTCTTTGCGATCTTTTTCCATCGAATTTACCCTGCATTATAAGTTGAAGCAGCTTTTACTTTGTGTTGTTCCGCATGATATGCCCAAAGTATGATAGTTTTCGTTGTTTCACTGTTTTCAGTAGTTCTCTGTCTTTTTGCATGCGTATCAATATAGCCTCGTTGGTCACATGATAAGTCCATGAAACTTTTAGCATACGGCGATAGCACCACATCTCGAAAGCTTCAATACGCTTACAAGTAGCTTCGGACATCGTCCATGCCTCTATGCTATACAGAAGCACTGAAAACACATAGCATCTCAAGATTCGTGTCCGAAGATGAAGACTCAGGTTTATGCTATAGAGAACCATTTTCATACGGTTGAATAATGATTGTGCTTTCTCAATCCTTACTTTGTTTTCGTAAGATGTGTCCCATTTCTCATTCAGACTTGCTACTAAGTATGTTATTGTTGGTACTCTTTGTAGTAGCGATCCATTCACGAAGAATTGGGCATTAATGTCGTTTTTACTGACTATCATAATTTTAGTTTTTGATATATTTGACCGCATTTTAAATTCTTGACAAATGTCGACCACTCTATCGATCAGTCTTTGAAGTCGTTGTTTAATCAATTAAATCTTACAGGGTTACTTTCATTGCTATAGGTTAAAATTTTACTGTTAGCTGTTTTAGGAGAATGAAATAACCAGGAAGTTGAAATATCGCGAAATCTATTGAAGATAAAAATTAAAGATGTGATAACAAAGTTAGATAAAGAAATGTTTATGGACGAAAGAAGATTGACGAAACAGATTTACCTATAAGGCGAGTGTAAATGGACAAATCGGTAGATGTCGACCTCGGCGAACGTATCTCGATCAGATAGATTGTTCTTAAAAAATGCTATAGTCCGTACACAATTTGTTGATATCTCACTGCAAGTTTGACCCTCATTAGAGAACTGAGATACAGAGAGGACAGGTAGTATGATATAATAACAAAAACCAACCTAAAACTGGCAGTTTAAGATGTTTTCGACTAACCCACCTTGTATCTGAATAAATACAATACAGCTATAGAACTTTTAATCCGATTATGTAGGTATTTTGAGTGGAAATGACTGACCAGTGTCGTAAAGTATATGATTAAAACATTACGTTACTTTAAATAAATAAATATATTAATATTCTTAAACTGTAGGTACTGTAAATTGCTCAAAATACTCTTCGAAAACATCAGCTGTCATCTCCTCGTGATAGTCTTTTGTGCTTTTGGATTGAAATTCCAACAAACCATGCTTAGCAAATACTTTTTCACTGCCAATGTGAGAAACTATTAATCTACTGCCTTTACCAGAGGGTGGGGAAATACCAGTAGACCAACCTTCCATAAAGGCTTGCCTGGAGCTTGATATATTTTTATCTGACCAAATTTTTGTGAGAGTATGACCTGCGTTTACCCACGTTTCGTCCTGATAGTAAATTGGCTTTCCTTCAGCCCGAAATTTTCGTATAGATCTTAGATACTTTCTTCTCCAACATATTATCTCTTCCCGGTCAATCAAAAGTGATTTTCGGTCTGATTTCTCCCACCGGAAATTTAATTCTTTTAAAACTTGCCACAATTTGGTTCGTCCGACATGAGGCAAATCCGGGTCGTCTCTAACTTCTTGTAAAATTTTGTTTAAGTTGGGTATTTCTTTTTTGTAAAAAAATTCGTGAATTTTCCTTCGAATACCATTTTTGGCAAATTCATCAATTTCAATAGGTTTTCTCCCCCTCTTTAAGTATTCGTTTGTATTTGGGTTAGCTATACCTTGTTTTTTTCTTTCTGATAGGAACCTATATATTGTTGACTCCCCTACGCCCGTCATGTGGGCACAACTCTTGATTATGTTCTGAACAGTGTTTGTGGGATTCTGAGAAAGCAGAGCATCGTGAACGTTCAAAACAATAGTCTTCTCTCTTGGTGAATAGACAGACTTACTGACTGTACGCAACAATACCGGTGTAAAACTTGATGATGTTGATGATGATGACGAAGCCATCGCAAGCAATAAAACAAAACAAGCAGGAACGAAAGGTACGTATATGTTTGTAGGAATATGAAAAAAAGTTACTCACGCACTGCACAAAATTCGCAAAATAAATATTAGAGACGTTAATTACTGCCGTAGACGCCGAAACACCAACGAGCCGTAAATTAAATGCGATCAAAAACGTACTAAACCTAATGAGGGTCAAACTTGCAGTGAGCTATCAACAAATTGTGTACGGACATGAATAAACACCTCAGGAACCTCCGCCTATGATTTTACGACTATTACGGCCGTTTTATGACTTGGACGCACATTTTGTGCTATCGACAAATTATGAACGGACTATAGGTATGAGAAAGCTGATGAAAGTAGAAGAACCATAGCAAGTGTATGTAAACAACAAATGTTTAAAGTGGTTGAATGATAAATATACTCAAGGTCTTTTATGTTAATTAAAACAAGATTTTGTTATTTTACTTTTTTTAGATTGAGATGCAGATATTTTACACCCTATATTTAGTAGGTCCAATATAAACGAAGCTTTTATTTGGGTTTCTACTTTTACAAAACCAAATATGGGTGTGTTATCAACCGGTAATAACAAAAACAACTTAAGGACAAGGTGTTTAAAAAATACAACTTAATGCGGCTCTGCTTTTTAAAGTATTTTAAAGTATTTTAAAGTTGGCACAATTTGTACTCATATTAAGTAGTTTTTTAACTATTTTATCCAAAAATTTACTGCAAACAATCGCTGACTCACCCTGTAGATACCCTACTTATAAAACACAAATTAAGCCTTTTGTGTAATACTTTATTATTACTTGAATAACAAAAATATTTCGTTAATTTAATTAAAATTAACTGTATCTTGTTTATTATAATGTACAAATTATAACAATGAAAGTTACAAAAAAATTTTACAATGCTCCCACCCATTTAAGCTAAAAATAATACCGTTTAGTTTTGAAAAATTTTAGGTTTTTAAATACTTGATCTTTTATCTTTTTAAAACTCATTCTTGCAAATCCAGATAAAATTAAATGCTTATTTACGTTCCAAAAGTATTTATTGCATTTTGAAGATTACTGTTACCCAAGTTGTTATTTAAAGCCCAATTATTATCTAAAACCTTTTAGAATAATTTTATTTTAAGCTTGAGACAGTTAACTATAATCTTTTTGTGATCCTGTTCGAGAAGAAGCGTTTTAAAATGAAGAATTTCATAAATTGGAATGTTATTTAAAGTTTAGAATAAAAAAATAACTACATTTTTATTTAACGATTAAAAATAAAAGACTCTTCTTTTAAACGTACAATAATTGTACACAATTGTACTGAACTATCTGCCAAAAAATTTAACTTAATCACCAGCGGCAGTTTTACTTTTACTTTTCCCTTCGCCGAAGGGACAACGCTTGTCATGTAACATTGGTGTGTGTTTTTTGGTTTTTAAAGCGTATCTCTTTCTAGACAAATAATGTTCTTTAAAATACAGTCAAGTTAATGTCATTTATATGTTTTAACCATGTTTTGGCACATGTAAGATTATTTAATGTAAACGTTTATTAAGAAACAGACTTCTCAGTTGATTAGAGCATCGACACGGATCGCTTAGGTCGTGGGTTCTCAAACACCACCCTGTGTCAGTTAATTTTTTGAATTTCTCATTAAATGTTTAGACATTTATTAATTTGGTTGGGCTTTATAATGGCTAAGTTAATTTAAGCTCAAAATGTACCTATTCTGTTACGTTGTTCTAAGATCTAAAGTAACGTTTAATAAATAGCAATAGGTAATTGCGAGACTTGCGAGACTCTTGCTGCAAGACCAAGACCAAGACCAAGACTGGAAGCGCAATACCAAGACCAAGACTGGCTAAATCTCGTCTTGTTCTTGCATTCGGGCAACACTGACTGTAAGAGACTTTTTTTCGAGGTTAGAAACGAATGCTAAGCAAATTGGGCTCAGAATAAACGAAGACAAAACCAACTATATGCACACCAACATAACAGGACGTAGAGATAGAGTGGGCCAAAATGTCACTATGGGGGAATACAATTTCGAGAGGATAGCAGCTTTTAAGTATTTAGGAGTTACAATTACTCAAGATAACAGTCTGACAGAAGAAATAAAAGTCCGAATTCAAAGGGGAAACAAATATCTCTGTGCACTACGATCAGTGCTAGCACCGAAAGACATCTCGCGAAGAACAAAAATCACTATTTATAAAGCCATTGTACGGCCGACTGTTATCTATGCTAGCGAAACCTGGACCCTGACCAAAGACAACGAACGGAAATTGAAAATTTTCGAAAGAAAAGTTCTGCGCAAGATTTTTGGACCATTGCGAAGCCCGGTAATACAGCAATACCGAGTAAAAACCAATCAGGAAATATCAGGAAATATCAGAATTATACAAATATCCAGATATGGTGATGGAGATTGTCACGTGCCTATTATTTTCTTCTCCTATCTGCCGTTTCAATAGTCTGCATTTGGGTTCGTTGTATGTAGTGTTGCCTATGTAGTAGTGATAGAATACGATTATTGATAGCTGTGACATTTTTGTCTCTCTTATTGGACTTCGCCTTGATTATTGGCCTCGATTGTAGTGTTTTGTGAGATATATTATTGTTGGTTTGCTTGGGCTGGCAACTGATGCGAACGAGCGCGTTTATGAAATAGGGACTTATACATGGAAAGGTTGGCTGACGCGTGTCCCGGGACATTTTCTTGATGTCCGGTCTGAGAGCGAGGAAGGTGTCTTTTTCGTTTGGTGGCAGTGGTGGAAGTCGGTTGAGAGTTTTTGGAACGGTTGAATATTAACACGGGAGCGGAACTTCTACGGTATGGCTGAATTTGGGGCCATCTTTATTGGATTAGGAAGATAAACCATTTAATTCTTAACTTGACCATTCTGTCGTGCCTATGTGGTGAATATTTTTGGATATTGGTGTCGAGTTAAGATCACCACTTGTGGGATTTGATGAAGTGAAGCCATCGTGAAGTACCACGTGCCGTTCCATCCACATCGACGATAAATTTCAGCGTTATAAAGACTTGCCTGGTAATTTTAGCAGAAATTATTGATAATACTATTTGGTTTTTCGGTTCTTGGATCATCGATGTTACCGTGACGTCTCAGTGAGGTTTTCAATTGGTTACATGGTATGGAATTTAATTTTATCAAGTTATCAGTTATGTGTTTGATATAAGTGTTTTCAATAATTTAAAAGTAACAAGTTATTCTCATTTAATTTGTACCTGCTCCCAGTGACGTCCCAATAAAGTTTTCAATAGTTTAAAAGTAACCAAATTATTTTTCGTTAAATTTGTACCGGCTCCAAGCTGAATCTGAATTTATATATCACTGAATATAATTTATGTGGATATTGTAAGGGTTTTAAAATATTATTTTTGTAGCAAGTCCATTTATTTGATTTTTCCTTTTTTTTGTTGTGTTAATCTTTTCTTTTCTTGTTGTTGTTTTTTTTTGTTATTTTAATTCTCTTTTGTACCTCATTAGATTTTTATTACTGTCTGGAAGATTGTTATAATTAATTTAAATATTATTTTAAGAAAGTGTATTAAATTCGTTTAAACCACTTTACGAAAATACAGAATTTATTGTAAAAAATCAGAACATCATTTTTACTTAATTAATATATTGCAGTAATTGTAAATATAGTATTATTTATCTAGTTCACCATAATTGTTTGTTGTTTTTCGCGTGGCTCTGCTGGTGCCTACAAGACCTAGGGGTTTCCGGCTTGTACCGTTTTAAGTCGGTGGCGCGGCTCACTTTTAGATTTTTTTCTTCTACCCTCTACGGCTGAGCTCGGGCATAATTTGCCAGTAGAGAGACCACTAGCAGAGTACTCTTTAGAGAACCAAAAAAAGGCGTGGCAAGATAAAGGCAAGAAGGCTGCAATGGTTGGTTCATGTGCAAAGACAGCCTGGCATACGGAGGATAAAATTGGCTTGGGAAGAAACACCAATAGGGCGAAGACCTTTGGGTCGCCCCCGAATGAGGTGGCGTGGCAACATCAAAGCCGATTTAAGGACCATAAGGATAAAATAATGGAAGATCGTCAACAATGAAGGCAAATAGTACAGTTGGCCAAGACGCACCCCGGATTGTAGAGCCATGGAGTAAGTAAGTAAGTAAGAACTCATCTGGGGCCTATACCATTGACCCAACCGCAAGATTGTAACGTAATGTTATGTATCACATACATCCTATATTTGAAGAGATGACGGTATGTTGAAAATATTTTTAAAAAATAGTATTAAAAAAATGACGCACTTAAACCGATTATATTTGAGCATATAAAATGTTATCTTCACGGACACAAAACAATTCGGTTAATTTTTCACAATAAAATTCATTTCCTATTAAAATAAAAAAATCGGTGTTAAAACATTTAATAAATCGTACGAACGTAACTCATAGCAAAATCTCGGGCAGAAATATGTCAGTTGCATATTTTTCAAGAAAATTCGGAGAACGCTAGTCAAAGTAATAACGTCAAACACAATCTGACTTGACAATGCAATCTTCTGCATGTTTTCCAAACTATTACGATTTTGCCTTTATCGTGCCCATCTAAGCGTGTACAGTACACACAACCAAACTTATATGGAATCACCTATTATTAAAAAGTCACTTAGTAATTTTAATTTGTTACTTAAAATTAATTTTATTTATAAAAATATAAATATAAACATAAATAATAATTTTCATTTCAGATCCACATCCCAAATATGTAAAAGAAAATACCATCGAAACAATAAATGGGGTTAAATGTATAGATACTTTGGATAGACCTATACCAGGGTGGCCAACCGAAAACGAAACAGAGCTATTTGCAGGAACCTTGTCATCATTTAAAAAAAACGCTCAGACCCGTCGGTTTTTGATTAAAGGAGGGCACTCTTTTCCGGTATTTTTGACTCCACTACTTTTAACCTCAAGCGAGGGTAAGAATTACCCCAAAATTTTCTTTAAATTTTACATTTCGTCCGAATATTTAAAAAAAAATACATGTTAAAATTCCAATTATTTAAGTAGCTTACTTACTACTTAATTAATTAAATGTTTAAACTAATGACCGCCCGCTTCCATATAATAATAAAGATTTTGTTTAAAACGTTCACGCACTTTCCGGAGTAATTCTACGGCATTCGTCAACGATTCTTTGACGCAAATCTTCCAACGAAGCTGGTTGTGTTTTATAGATTTTACTTTATACCATTTGAAAATAATCCACAGTTTGACAAAGATCATTTTTATTTTCAACAGGACATCTGAAAAATAAAATCTATAAAACATAACCAGCGTTGTTAGAAGATTTGCGTTAAAGAATCGTTTAACGAATGTCGTCGAATTACTCCGGAAATTCTTCGGAATGTGCGTAAACTTTTTGAACAAAATCTTTATTATTGTATGGAAATGGGCTGTCATCAGTTTGAACATTTAATCAATTAAGTAGTAAGTAAGCAACTACAATAATGTACCTAATTTTGTTTAAAGTATTGTGAGGAAATGTAAAATTTAAAGACTAATGTTAAGAGAATTGTCAGATGTTAGGGTAATTCTTATCCTTGCTTGGGGTTGAAAGTAGTGAAGTCAAAAATACCGGGAAAGAGAATCCCCTTTTAATCAAAACTCGACGGGTCTGAGCGTTTTTCAAAAATGTTTACTAGGTTCCTGCAAATGGCTTTGTTTCGTTTTCGGTTGGCCACACTGTATATTAAACTATTATTTATTTACTATATAATCCTTCATTTTAGCGCTAGGTCAACAAGAGCAATTAGCTCTAATTGTTGCACTTTAATGTTGTTGGGAGTAAAAACCAAAGAAAACTCTTTTTTTACTATTGCTTTTAGATTATATACGGTCATTGTTTTACCAGTATTGTTAGCCATACAGTTATTCTGTTGTCTGCTTTTTAATAAAATTAAGAACATTGTCTTTGTTGCATAAAATACAAACGGGGTAAATATTGACATGTTAATGCTTACCCTATACTTTGTTAATACTTTTCCCGAAGGTAGGTATTTCACAAATTTATATTTTTAAAAAAAAATGTATTAAAAAAAGAAAAAGTAGTATCATAATAATATATACAAACAAAAAACAATTTGCAGATTTATCACGCCGAATATTTTTGGCATAGTCAGCATTTGGGAGAACGCAAGATGTCTTTAAACCCAACATTCCCAACATCGAGCTACAAGACCGCATTACCAACACAGAAATAAGAAGAAGAACAAAAGTTAAAGATGTTATAACAAAAATATGTGCACCAAAGTGGAACTGGGTGGGACATATTGGGAGATGGACGCGAAGGATGAAATAATGAAGACCATGGGCAAACAAAAGCAGTAGAGGTAGGCCGTAAACGAGATGTTTGGATGAAATAGAGACTGGCTGGACTTGACTGGATAAGGAAAACCAATAACAGAAGAGACTGGCAGATGTTAAGGGAGGCCTTCACTCGACGATGAGTAGATTAGGCTGGATGTGGATGTGGATATTGATAATACGGTTAAATTTAAATAAAATAAAAGGTTCTGTGTGGGTAAGGGGAAGTTGTCGAAAGATTATTTAGCTAATTCTCAGTTAATTTTTATTAATCGTTCCTTTCCTTAAAAAATTACTAGATTACACCACAAATGCGGTAAAAAACCAATTTAATGCTAAACGTGTCTGAAACTTTAAATTTTTTATCAAACCAGTCGAAATAAAAGTTTGTGGTTCGAGGATAGGATGTAGAAGCAATACGAAATCCGTTTTAAAAAGTTTGATTTATTTTTCCGAGATAAAATACGTCTCTTCCCCATAAGCTCTAAAATACGTCCTCTCCGAGAGGGCTTGTAAATTTTTATGATGTGTCTAAAGTTTACATTTATAATAAACGTAAGAAAATTTTGTTGCTTATTTTATAAAATAAATTATTATTAATTTTCTTCTTTTCTATTTAATTAACAACCAAACATTAATTTCGGTACATTTTTATTTTATGAATTTAGTGATTTTTCTTTCTTTTATTTTAATTATGCAGTAAAAAAACGAGTATAAAAGACCAAAAATAAAATTTTAAATGCCAAATTCGATCATTTTTATTGCATTATCCATAAGCTGATCTACACGATAGACGGTGTCTGCATAAAATCGTGTCATGAATAAATATTAAATAGAAAAAAAATTACTTGAATATTTAAAAGCTTTGCGGTTTTTTGTTTTATAATATTTTTATTTAATTACATTTGTAATGAATTGCATCTACAAACGTTCAAAATATGTATTGTGGTTCTATTTTATTTTTCGTATTCCTTTTAAATTAATATATATAATCCAGGATATCTACAGCTATCGCTGCCTTCCTGCTTTCAGCCCTTGTCTCCAGTTGTCCTTGTCCTGCCAGTCTCCGTCCTGCAGGTTTCTTAATTCCATCGCCTCATCCACTTCGTCTCTCCATGATCGCCTTGGTCGACCTTTCTTTCGTCTGCCTAATGGACTCCACTCAGTTACCCGGTGTATCCAGCGATCCTCCGGAGTTCTTCTAACATGTCCGTACCACGTTAGTTTCTTTTCCTCTATGTGTTCTAGTATGTCTTTTTTTACCTCCATTCTTCTCCTGATCTCCTCATTTCTTATTCGATCTAATCTGTTCACTCCACAACTCCTTCTCCAAAAGTCCATTTCTGTGGCTACAATCTTCCCTTTGTTTTTTTTGTTGATCACCCACATTTCAGCTCCATAAGTCATTATGCTGCGAACTATTGAATTGAATATTCTCGTTTTATTAGTCTTGGTTATGTGGCGATCCCATAATATTGGGTTTAATTGATTAATACATGCCCTAGTTTGACCTAGTCTATTTTTTATTTCTTCCTCTGTTGTTCCACTTTTTGATATTATAAACCCTAGGTACTTAAATTTGTCTGTTCCTGAGATCTGTCGGTTATCATCTATTTCTAGGTGATATATCCTGTCTTGTGCCGTTGACATATATTGGGTCTTTTCGAGGTTGATTTCCACTCCATTTTTCCCATATTCCTCCTCTAGTTTCCGCATCATAAAACCTAAATCCTCCTCATCTTGAGCTATGATTACTTGATCATCGGCAAAGCTTAGAGTATACAGATGATCATTTCTAATTGGTATTCCCATTCCTGCACATTTTCTCTTCCATGGTCTTAGTGTCTGTTGTAGAAATATTTTGAATAGTGTGGGTGATGTTGAGCATCCTTGGAGGAGACCATTAGTTGTTTTGAAGGCATTTGATAGTTTATTTCCCTCTTTAATCCTTACGGTATTTTTTTGTACATATTTTGGACTGTTCTGATAATTCTCTGCGTTATACCCATTTCTAACATGGATTCCCAGATTTTAGACCGAGGGACAGAATCATAGGCCTTTAGGATATCCACAAATGCAAAATGTTCTTGGCCATTTTTTTCTCTATGAGTTGTTGAATTGTATATATATGGTCCATACATGATCTTCCAGCCGTAAATCCTGCCTGATCTTCATCAACTTTTCCTTGTATCTGTTTTTCTAATTTTTGTTTGACGACTTTTCCAAATAGTCGGCCCATCGAAGCTATTACGCTGATTCCCCTGTAGTTTTCGCACTTTTTTTCTCTCCTTTCTTATGGATAGAAATCCAACAAATTTACTTTAATTCAACTATACAAACGTATTTGTGTTATTGTCGTTGGTTATTCTATATTCATACGGCCTTTGTGTTACTATAATTATTTAACGATTTTTTTAAGTTAAATGTGAGAATTCTGTATTCTCTTTGTGAATATACAGCTAAAATATATATAATAAGGAAATATCAAAATTATAACCACCCTAATAAGATCCAAATGTATCTGGGATCAGAACCGGTAACACGTCGTGTCTTTTTTATTAAGAGGGGTTTAACCCTATTTGGGATTGATAGTGAAAACTTTGTGAAACAAGGAATTTTAAAAATCATATTACTCGGACATCGCTAAAAAAAATCGAGATTTTTTTTCACTTTTTGCTCGAGAAAGGTTGAATCTAGGCATCCCTCGGAGTACTTTTTTAATTTTTAGAAAAAAAATTACGAAATTTCGGCCATATTCACTATTTTTTATCTCACAAGATATATCGTATTTTGAAAAAGTACTCCAAAAGATGCCTCAATTATACAGTTTTCTTTATTGAAAAAAAAATTATCGCGATCCATCGAGAATTACTAGGTCAAAAATGATTTTTGCTAAACTCCTGCAGATACAATTACGGAGCATTTTTCATGACTGATTAGAGCGCCCTGGTACCAAATAAGCACTTTTACATGGATACTATGAATTGTTGAATGAATCGTAATTTCATTCATAAAAACCGAAAATAGCACCGAAGCTATTTAAAAAATTTTAGCACGTGTGATGATGTCAATAGAAGTTGCGAAAGGGATTCATTGCATTCTCGAATAAGACTAATTAGATGATGTTGGAGGAAAAATGACTATATGTATGTATGCATGTTGTGTCTATTAATTGACGCAACACCAGTATTTTCAAGGGCGTAATTGCTTGGATACAAAGAAACGCGCGCTTTTAAATATTTTTACAAATCCGGTCCTGTCAGCAACCGAGAAATCGAGGCATGGTTCGAAGCCATGTCGAACTTTGGAGAAACAGGGGAAATGATCTAGAATTGTAATATGGAGATATAAAAGCGAAAACGATCATAACAAGAGACAGTATCAGCTTATGTGTTTATAAATTAATAAATGTAAATAGTTATATAGAGTTGTATAGCTAAGTGAATATCTAAGTGGTTGATGAAAATAGAATTTATTGTATTGAAATAAACATTGTTTTGTTACTGGATCGAGAGTTTTAATCGCCGAACCCAAGATAGAACTAAAATTCGTAACAATATCTTGCGAAATTTAAAAAGGACGCAGAAGAGATTAAATTCGCCTTGGATTCCGAACAATATATTTTTTGTGTGTTTCTTTTTATAAACCTGGGGTTTTTATTGTCACTTTTTTATAATTCGTCATTTTCAAAAACATTACTGTAATTTATCTAAATGCTCATTTAAAATTCAGTTCCATTATTTTTAACGAAGCTTTTGTTAAATTTTTTCCTTATCGTTGCTGAAATACCAGTATTATTTTAGATTAACTTTATGCGTTTTAATGTTATACAACGAATTCAGCAACAATAAAAAGATAATTCTTTTAATTTTGGCAGCAGCATTTGTTTCAACGTCATTAGCATTGCAAATTTTAATTTAACAATTAATGCTAACATCACAAATTACCATATTTTATTTGGTTGTTACATTTTAAGTAATTTTAAATACATTATTTTTTTTAATAAAAATTTATGTTGAAATAATGACTAACCACTAATTTGAAATAACAGTCAAAGTGTACATACAGGGTGGCCAACCGAAAACGAAACAGAGCCATTTGCAGAAACCACGTCAGCATTTTAGAAAACGCTCAGACCTGTCGACTTTTGATTAAAAGGGGACACTTTTTTCCTGTTTTGACTCCACTTGTTTTAACCCCAAGCGAGGGTAAGAATTACAACAAAATTTTTAAATGGCATCGGAGGTCAAATAAGACGTTTTTTGAAAGCCCCCAATGCCATTTTAAAATTTTTGGGCAATTCTTACCCTCGATTGGGGTTAAAAGAAGTGGAGTCAAAAATAGCGGAAAAGATCGTCCCCCTTTAATAAAAAATCGACGGGTCTAAGTGTTTTTTTAAAATGTTGACGAAGTTCTTGCAAATGGCTTTGTTTCATTTTCGGTTGGCCACCATGTATATTATATCGCTTAAGTTAATTTATTAACGATATTGTTGCTATATTTGCGCATTTCGAATTAACGTAGGTAAATATTAGATGAACGATGTATAAAGTGCATGAAATGAATTTATTGACCTAGCCGAGTATTAATGTTGAAGCATTTAAATTATGTGACCTGTGTCTGACAAGTTTGTGATAATATGGAAATTTGTAAATTACGAAAGGGATATTTGCATAAAAAAATAACCAAAACTATAATACCAACTTTTTTTAACACAAATTTGTTAAAAAACACAATTTACCTCATACCGATATGGAAAAAGAATGTACGGAAAACAGTTGACAAGCACAAAACATAACAAATATTCGCGACAAACAATCAAGATGGGCAATGCCCAGCGCTTTTCTGCAAGAGGCTCAATTTTTTGGAAGGACCCTTCCTAAAGCCCTCCGATATCGTGGAGGCTATGCAGCCTCTCAAGCATCTCGACCTCCCCTACAATCTTCAATATACGACGCATGCAAAGGATTATAAAATTTCTCTTTTAAAAATGTGTTCACCCTTACCATAACGGCCCCAAAAATAAAATAAATATTCTTCGAATTAAAAAAAGTTTGTATGAAACTTACAAAACGTTCAAAACGATGACTCGTCTGTAAATAATATGTTTTGTAAAAAAACATTATTTTTATTTTGCTTTTTCCATCATGGTTTCACAAAATTCCATGTTTTTCAAATCTGACTATTGTTTGGCACAACAAAGGGGTTGTTTTAACCTTTATTGCGTTGGATTTGTAATGTTTTTTTTTTGGAATTCAAATTTTTAGTTTATTTTTTAGAAGTTAATATTATGTTTGTTAATTCGTAAAATATTTATTAACATGCTTATTAACACGCTTATATTAGTTTCACCTGTATTTTGTATGTATGTATGTATGTTTATAACTGACTCTCGATTTTGCCATACTTTAAGTGATCAGATTTTATTTAAACTTTGCACACTTGTCAAAGACCGACGACAATGCAATAATTCGATCAAAATATCCAATTATCCTGATTACTTTCACCAGGATTTATAAATTTCTTCAGGGATCCTTTGCATGAGAGTAAGAGAGATAGAACTAGTGCGTGAACTACTCATGTGCGCAGAACAAATATTAAAACACTTTATCGCATCGGTTGTTTAGTGGTAGAATGCTCGCCTGTCATGCGGGCAGCCTGGGTTCGGTTCCCGGCCGATGCATCTTTTTTGTGCTTTTACTATTTAATACATAATTTTTTTAATGAGTAAAACAAATCGAACTAAATAGCGAAAAATAAATTATAGTTTAAAAAAACTAAAAAACACGCTTTTAGAGTTAATCAAAGTAAAAAGTAATTATTAACATACAAATAAAATTACTGACGAGAAACTTAATGTCAATGATCTAAAAGTGCTTTTAAACTAACTCTGCGTTTCGAAATGAAAGCACCCCACGATTTTAGAACATTGACATTAACTTTCTTGTCAGCAATTTTATTCCTATGTTAAGAATTATTTTTTACTTTTTAGTTTGATTAACTCTATGATATGATTATTTTGCTTAAAAATCTCTACGACAACAGCTGCGGGAAGGTGAAAGTCAACAACACGCTATCTAAGTCTTTTAGCCCAAAGTGCGGTGTAAGACAGGGCTGTATTGTGACACCGATCCTCCTCTATATATATGGAGAGTATATAATGAGAAAAGTTCTGCAAGGCTGGCGAGTGGTATTAACCATAGGAGGCAAAAGAATTACTAACCTTAGATATGCAGATGACACCTAAATACTTCGGAAGAAGAACTCACGGAATTCATGAGAAAGTTGGACAGGATCAGCAGAGAACATGGTCTTACGTTGAACAAAAAGAAGACGAAAATTATGATAATAGACCGCAACCCTGCCAATATTAGACAGATCGATGGTTTTGAACTGATTGAGAAATTTAACTATTTAGGATCACCTATCACAAACAAAGGCGGCTGTGATGGAGAAATTAAACGCAGACTGGCCACAGCACGTAACTCAACAATAAAACTAACTCGAATATGGAATATGGGATATCTTAACGCAACAAACTGAAATTATTAAACTCCTTGATCTTTCCTATTGCCACATATGTCTCTGAGACCTGGACTTTAAAAATGGCCAATCCAAGAATAATAGATGCTTTTGAAATGTGGGCCTACAGAAGAATGCTGTGAATATCATACACAGAAAACCGTACTAACGTGTCAATTCTTAAAAAACTAAAAATCACCACGAGGCTATCAACCAGGATAAACCAATCATACCTACGGTATTTGGACGCATTTCAACAAGAACGAATGGACTAGAAAAACTAATGGTATAGGAAAAAATCAATGGTAAGGTTAGGTTAGGTTTTATGTGAGTGGGGCGTGGTCGTCCCTCCACCGCGACCCTTAGTAGGTCTATTGTGGCTCACCCCTAGAGGCTACAGTTCACCGTACAATCCAGCCCTTCTTACGAAGTTCCTGGTTGTATAGGGTGAGATTTTTTTAAAATCGGTAGGTTCTAGGTTAGTGTAACCAAATATGTTAAACCTTATTCTTCCCAGGCCGGGGCATGAACATAGTATATGTTCAGCAGTTTCGTCTTCCACGCAGCAGAACCGACAGTCCGTTTGTTGGTTCAGATCTATCTTTCTGAGGTGGTATCTCAGACGACAGTGTCCCGTAAGCAGTCCTGTTAGAATACGCAGGTCATTTCTGCTCCATTCTAGGATCTGCTTAGTTGTGTTTCTCGAGGGTTGTAACGGTAAAAACGCCTTCGAGTGGGTTAGCCCTGGTAGGAAAAAATCAATGGTAAACGACCAAGAGGAAGGTCTCCGACGCGCTGGGTGGACCAAACCAAAGAAATCATTGGTCACGGTCTGCAAGAAGCTTCTCTTGCAGCTCAAGACAGATAAGAATGGAGGACTACGATCCGAGCAATTGAGACATGATGTCACCATACTTTCTCAAGAGTAAAAAGACAACAGAGAGAAAAAAAATTGTTTGATCTCTTGCATATATTCGTAGTCTCTTTCCTGATAAAGGTAAAAAACCAACTTCAAAGACTTAAATGGTTTTCTCATGGATGCCATTGTCAGAACTGGACCATATTGGACGATATTAAAATCGGTTTGCCCAGTCGAAAGTTCATAAAAAACATAAAAACCTCCTCCTTTTTTGAAGTCGGTTAAAGATAAACGTTACCGTAAGGTTGCCTAACAAAATCAATTCTTTCATTATCATTTCGCATTCAAGGATATAATAAAACTGTAGTTTGCAGTCGTACTTGCGCTTTATAACAGTGACATGCAATTTTTGATTTATTTATTATTTTTTGTTCACATAAAATGAAAAACAAATGTTTCATTAGAAATAACTCCCCCGGTGGGCCGCGTGTTAGCCAGGTCTAGTTTAGTTAAATATTTTAGTCAAACTTATGACTAATGGCCTTAATTTATTTATCCCGAGAATGAAATTCAGCAACAATACTTAAACACAGTATAGATCTATTTATACTTATAAATAACATTTGATGATATTCATCTATTAGGGGTAGTGTAGTGTATCCGCCTAAGCCTACAAGGCTTGTGTTGCGGTTCCATCTACTTACTAGCCCTTAGATTATATTCTAAATATCAAGTATTCTCAAAGTATTCGAAAGTTAGTTCATAATGAATAGTTGCCTATACGTAAATATATGACTATAATGTTGATTGAAATATATAATATACATACATAAAGTCAAGCCTTTTTCCCATAGGAGTAGGGCAGAGACCACTTCCTTTTACTTGCTACGGTTCTTACACACATCTTTTGCTTCCTCTACTTTCATCAGTGCTCTCATACATGCTCGTTGGTTGTTGGTACTCTTGACCTGGTCTTTATTCAAAACAATGTTGATCTGATCGAGATATGATCTCCGAGGTCGACCTCTACCGACTTGTCCATTCACACTAGCCTTATAAATTTGTTTCGTCAATCTTCCTTTATCCTTCCTTTCTACGTGTCCAAACTATCTAAAACATCTTTGTAACCTCATCTTCTTTTGCACCACAGAGTTCTCTTAATTCTTTACTTTATCCAACCGAGTCACTCCGGCTATACTTCTCAGACTACTCATCTCCGCAGCATTAATCCTATTTTCATGCTTCTTCTGCCAAACCCAATATTCACTACCATACATAAGTGTAGGAACCAACTTACCTCTATGCACAGCCAGACGTGCCTTTTTTGACACTTTCTGGCTATTCATAAAGCTATGCAGTGCCCCATTCATTTGCTTTCCTGCCAACACCCTTCGCTTAATGTCACTGTCATACTTTCTATCTCTAGTAAACTTTGAACTCAAGTACACAAATTCATTTACTTGTTCCACTCTTTCTCCCTTAATCGAAACTTCACAGTTTGTCATGCTTTCTTCTCTTTCAAAAACCATTACTTTCGTTTTGCTTGCATTTATTTTCATCCCTTTGATTTTTAGGGCATAATGCATATTATTAACCATCGCCTGCAACTTCTCTTCAGATGACGCTAATATGATTTGATCATCGGCGTAAAGAAGGCGTTTGACAATTAAATCATTCCTTGTTTAATATACATATACACTCTCTACCAAATCCTTTGAACAATCGTCTATGTATAAGTTAAACAGCAATGGCGAAGCAACATATCCCTGTCTCACACCTTTTTCGATGTTAAACCAGTCCGTGCAAGCTCCGTTTATCCTGACACAACCAGAGGAATCCTCATAAAGTGATTTCAGTGCTCGTATTAAATTACCGCTCACCCCATACATAAACAATGTCGACAACAGTTCAATCCTCACCACTTTGTCATAGGCCTTTTCCAAGTCTATAAAAGCGCAATAGACCTTCTGACTTCTAGCCAAGAATGTTTCGACTATACCTCGTAATGAAAAGACCTTATCCATACATCTCCTTTCTCTTCTAAATTCTGCTTGCACATCCCATATCATCTCAGTTTCATTCGTTACTCTTTTAATCAATATCTTTGCATACAGTTTGCCGACTATGCTGAGTAAAATAATACCTCCGTATGTTCTTACAGTCCTGCTGCGAACCTTTTGTCTTGTAAAGCGGCACGATAACGGCCTTGCACCAGTCGTCTGGTACGCTACCACTTCTCCAACAAAGATTAAAAAGGCGGTCCAATTAAATGAAACATATTTAAATATATTTGAGCTATTAAATCCGCCAAACAAACAACTAAATATTGATTTAGATAATACAAGTGTGAAGATCCAGATGAGTTTATAATCTGTTTTAGTCACTTTCATTTTTAATAATATTTTTTGATTGTTTTTTGTGGCATAAATTTTCCCCGAGAGAGTCCATACACTTCTTACCGATGTTTTCTCAATAGCTTTCTTTATTAGTCTCAATCTATGGTTGGTAAGGTCTTCTTTCATGACGACTCCGGTGCCCTTGAGTAATTTTTTATTAATGTAAATTCTTTGTTGAATAGTCGGATTCTTCAGCTTCATAAAAATTCCTTTTGGTCTTTCTTTGTTGTCGCTATTTCTTCCTATTCTAGTACAAACGATTATATCATCCTCTTTCAGTTTGAGTAACAGTTTGTTATTGAGTAATTCTAATACCTCCATTTTAAGAACCTTATCTTTTTCATTTTCTAATTGTTTTATTACTAATTTGAGGCTGAGGATGACTGTACTATTTTGTGCATTTATTTTATTTATACGAACGTCCATGTCATTAACTTTTTGTTCTAGATTTGCTAGTTTGTTTTCTAAACTTGTTGTGATGGTTTCAGTTACTTTTTGGCAATCTTTTTTATAAAAACTTTTCACGTCTACTCACTGTAAAACGTCACTACCAATGAGAAAATTAAATCATTTATAAATATTATTTGTTTCTTATTGTTTTACCCCAATTCTTGACTGACTCAAGTTTAAAGCAAGTAACTAGTGAAATATTTAATGACAAATCCACACAAACACTATCAAATAAGATTCAAACTTTCATGTTATTACTTTGGAAAATAGGTCAATCTTATTTCTTCCTTGTGCAAATCGATCAGTTCTGATTAATAGTTACCGACGTTTCTGAACCGTTTGACAATCATTAATCAACATCATTTGATACGCATTTAATTATTTACTATCCCAAAAAAATATTTTAAAATGTGTCTGATATACGAATGATAAATGATTGTTATTTGTTGTGCGAAATAAATTACAAACACAAAATGTTTTCCATTACATTTTGTAATCGATTAATTAAAAAAAAAATAAGGAAAAATGTAACTAAACTTTACGGTCTACAATTAAGTGACTAATTAGTCTATTTTAAAAATTATTATTATTTTTGGTACTTTAAAATTGAATATTAATAGGTACCTAATGTTTATTTAAGTAAAGAATTAAATTTAAAAATACTGTGTTGGGGCTATATTTCATCGGGACACCATGGTGGCGCAACCATTCGCCGACACCAACAAAATGTATACAGCTTTATAGAGAGTATCTTACCTGGTGTCCAATTGGTTGCGCCCACACTAATTTCGTCGACACGCAGCTCAATGAGACAATGAGAATTGTATCTGGCACTATAAAATCCACCCCACTACAATGGTTACCAGTACTAGCTAATATTTCACCTCCCCCAATACGATGTAAATCGGCGCTCATGAAGGAATGGAAAAAATGCCTTGGTTACAACCAACTCCCTATCCACCAGGATTACTCAGATAGAGTTTCCATACTAAAATCGCGAAAAACCCCACTGGACGCTTGGCCAAGAACTCATCGGTGATGACTTCAACTCGACCGATGTATGGAGAGAAGAGTGGGCAGCCACAAACTCAGACAACCTGCACCTTATATCAGAACCAACAGAGCGCCCTCCAGGATTTAACCTCACCAGTAAGAAATGGACAACACTTAACCGTATTAAAACTAACCACGGAAGAACTCAATACTGGAAGTTCAAATGGGGACTTGCAGAGGATCCTGGCTGCAGCTGCGGGGACCCCTCTCAGACGCCGCATCACATCGCTATGGCCTGCCCCCAGCAGAAGATACCCTGGCACAATACAAGAACTAGCAGATGCAGATGCGGCTCGATGGCTTAAGAAACTTAATATTTATAAATGAAGAAAAGGTCACTCTGCATTTATAGTGTTTGTGATGTTTGTACGTTTATTTCTTTTATGTATGTTTGTCATTTACATTTACTTTACACTTTTAAAATCTTGTCAATTTGGCCATACGAAACATAAATATTGGTTGCGCAACCAATTTCGTGAAGCAACCAGTACGGACGCGTACACAAAATATTACTGATGGCGCAACCACGCTGGCCGTGACACCATTAATTAGAAAGGAGTACCTAAGCTCCACTGACTAAATTACTAAAGTTTATTCTATTAACTTATTCGTTTTAAATATCGATTATAAGCTCGGTATTAGTTTTCAAAAGTGAAAAACATCAACCAGTGACGGCTTTAAAATTAAAATAATTTAACCAAACCGCCAGGACCGGCTCTTACAACCCGATATTACATTTAAAGAAAAAATCACAAATTTATTTTTAAAATAAAATTGATAATTAAAATTCAATGGTCCTTAAATTACATATTTTTAACATTTAATTAACAAAATATTAATAAATACGAGTATTATATTTGAATTTTTTAAATAAATGCAATGGTCCTAGAGGGAAGAGTAGGTTGCGAAATCTTCTCAAAATACCCCTCACTTAGCCTGTCGTTTTGTTTGCCCAATCACTGTATGTATATCAAGCTTAAATGACAGCTATTACCGAGGTAGCTGTCTGGATACTCCTGAACAAAAGTTCAGCAATATATCTATTCTTTGCGACAGCCAGGCTGATGTCAAATCACTGAACTTTGATGAATTAACTGATCTCAGCTCAGTTAGCATCAAGGTCCTTACACTTTTTATTAAAAGTTCCAAGTGGTTCTCACGGCAGAGGGGGAAGGCATCGCCATCCATCACGGTATCACAACGGGCCAAAAGGCCTAAGTGGGTTTCCTTCGAACCGCCGTTTTAACCTAACCTAACCTAATGGTCCTTAATTTACATTTTTTCAATATTTAATTCACAAAATATCCATAAATACCAGCCTAATATTATTTGCTCTTCTTCTTCTTCTTCTTTTTCTTAAGACATTTGTCTTGTTTTTTCTCATATATTAGCACTCATAGCAGCCGCAACTGGGATTCTGATGTCCAGCTCTCGTGCCACCTCTTGGGCGGTCGTCCTGGTGGTCTGTTACCTTCAGGCTTGTTGTGCTTAGCAGCTCTTACGAGGCGGTTTCCAGGCATTCTGTCCACATGATCCCTCCAAGCTCTCTTTCGGACTCTGGACCATCTTACTACATCTTGAATGCCGCAGGTAGCTCTGATGTGTTCGCTCCTCTGCCTGTCGAGTAAAGTATGTCCTGTTATGGTCCTTAGGGTTCTCATTTCGGCTGCTCTTAAAATTCTCTTTGTTGCTGCTGTTTCTGCCCTCGTTTCAGTAGCGTAGGTCATTACCGGTCTTACGCAGGTCTTATAGATTCTTGTTTTGCACGCTATAGACATGTGCTTGTTCCTCCATATCACATCTCGTAGGAATCCCGATAATCTTGCTGCTTTGATTGTTTGCGACTTGACTTCCGACTTAAGATCACGGTTACTGGTTATTTGAGCACCCAAGTATTTAAATGACATAACCTGTGCCACGCTCTTGTTATATAATGCCAGTTTACATCTTTTGGGATCTCGTGATATTGTAAGAGATTGTGTTTTTTCTTGCGAGATGATCATGTTATACTGTTGTGCAGTTTGCTCAAATTTAAATAGCATTCTCTGTAAATTGTCCTCGTCTTGCGATATAATGACCGCATCATCAGCATAACAGATTATTTTAAACTCCTGATCTCCCATCCTGTATCCTTTTCCCGCCGTTTTGACTTCGTCGATTATTTTATCCATGATGATGTTGAACAAAATAGGGCTAAGGCTATCTCCTTGTCTTATACCTGTTGATATGTCTATCCTTTTTGTTAGCTTCTGTTCAACTCTTATAAACGTAGAATTTCCGGTATTCAATTCTTTAATTAATGCGATAAGATGAGAGTCCAAATTTCTTTCCTCGAGCAGTGCAAGCACATCCTTCAGTCTGACTCTATCAAAAGCCTGTTTTAGATCAATAAAACACATGTAAGCAACATTGTTGTATTCTATTGCTTTTTCAGCTATCTGTCTAAGAATAAAAATCCCGTCGATGGTGGATCTATTTTGTCGAAACCCTTGTTGCTCCTCATTAATTCCAATATTATTATATATATATAATATTATTTGCTGTAATTATTAAAATTTTTTAAATAAATTATACATTGCAAAAATTATTTTAGGGTATAGTTGGCGTTTGTCAATATTTTAATGTTTAATTATATTTTTATAACCACAGATTTTATTATTTTATTTAATTTTAAAAAAACGTTTGACGTTTTTTCTTAATCAACAAGATGCTTTTTTATCCCAAGAATGGGATTGATACAGTCATTGTCTGTTCTTAATGTTATCAACGACAAAATCAACTGTTCCTGTAAATGGAAGTCTTAAGCCTTTCCTTAACATCGTGTCATATCGCACTGTCACGATAAACAAAAAAGTAATCCTCTTCATTGGATACTGCAAAGAAAAGCCCATTCAGACATTCCTCCATTTCATAATAAAACCTCATCCGACGCGTGTCACATACTTTTTTAGTATCATCGGACATGGGCGTCACAAATTTTTAAAAATTTATAAAAAAACAAGCTTATTTAACATAAAATATCTTAAATAATGCGCTTGGGGTTAACAAATGTAAGAATAAATGTCAAGAATATGTACTTTTCAATATCCACATGTCTTAAGCCAGTTATCAGGTCTAATAATCACCTAATGATCTGAAATTAAATAGCATTGTTCTTAGCATTTATTTGTTTAAGTTCCTTATTTTACCAAAAATTCACTGCACTTAATTTATAAAACTTTTCAAACCCGTAACACTTTCCAGATTAACTTTAAACTTTTTGTTACATAACAATATTGTAGTAAAGTTTTAGATCACTTTGTATCTTATTGAATGTATAGAATTAGTTATTGATCAAGTTACATTTATTATACACAGACAGTTGTCAAGATGGTAGTTTTACTGAAATTCCCAAAGTGGGAACATTGTCACGACGATCGTGAGTTTTAAGCGAGGCAATCTGGCTTTGTACGTCCTTTATAAGAACGTCAATATTATGCTTCATGTCCTTTACTTTATTACGTACTGTGACTTCTTCCTTCTGGAGACAACGTCGATCTCTTGCTTGATGTCTTTTACTTCTTTTCTTCACTTGCCGTCAATCTTCCTGATATCTTCATTTAATTCGACAATTTGTTCTTCTGTTTTCTGCATTACTTGTTTGAATAACGTTTCTATTATGTTGAAATTTTCTGGGTATCTTCTCTCTGCTTCTTTTATTCTCCTAAAATTTTCTTGAAGTCTTCTTGTCGTCGTTTGTCTTCTTCCAATTTTTTCTTTTTGTCCTCGTACCAATGTTACAATATTCACTCCTTGGGTTTGGTAATTTTAAACTCTCAGTACAATAACTAAACAATGTTTATTCTAATATTTTTACACAATAAATTTTATTTTACAAATCACTAAGAAATTCACATCTGTATAACACTTTATAATTACTTCAAATACTTGACTACAAAACTAACTTCTCCCTTTTCTTCACCCTAATTGTGGTCAATGCGCTGTCGCCTTAAGGCAAGGCTGACAGAGATGGACTCAAAAATTTGTAACAATATTATTCAGGCCTTTTGCTCCGTTTAAGTGAGTCAATGAGTAAAAAACGATCAGAATTATGGCGAAACATTTTATTGTTTTTACAAAACAATAATGCTCCATCGCTCTATTAGTAGTATTTCTTTAAAAATCAAATGAATCCATACAGTAGAATACGCTGGCAGCTTTGATGGCTATACCGGAATAATAACTGTTTTGAAGACTGGAAAAAACGTTGGAATAAGTTTATTCTAGTAAGAGGGGATATCTTTAAAGAAAACACAATAAATTTGGATGAATAAAATGTCTTCTGTGTTTTTTATTTAATTAGTCTTATTACTGATTGTGCACTATAATACACAGGCAGTATCTACAATTATATGTATTTTTTTTTATCCATCAGTTTTATTTTATTTTATTTATTATTTTATTGTAAACAACAAGAACATTGTCTTATCTTATGACAGTGATCTTGATTGAAAAAAATATGAAAAACTTTGACCAACTTGAGAGAATCTTCCCTAGACAATATTATAACCTATTTTAGTAGAAAATGCTAGTTAAATACCTGGAAAGTGACTTTTTTAGAGATATGTACAAGGGGCACAATGGTTCCTAGTAGCTGTTGAGCACTGCACCAACGGCGCAGATTTAGCCTATGTTTATTTCCCAATTATTGGCTATTATATTTTGTTGTTGACAAAGCATTAATTGTTTAAAGTTCCTTTACAATTTTGTTTAATGTGAAAACATTCGCAAGCCAATGGTGTGTAGCAATACGCGCCTAGATCACAACTCATTGGGTAAAAATTCAAGCATTAAAAGTAGCAATTTAAGAAACAATTCAAATGCCGCACCCCAATTTGTGTTTACTTTCCATTGTCATCTCCAGATCATTTTCTTAATGTTATTATGTTCATTCCCTCTCTGCCAAAAGTGTTCCGTCGATGTACCCATTTTTTAAAATTTGGAAATTTAACAACATACCCGACAATGTCCTACTCCCAAGGATTTTAAACGTTATCAAGAATGTTTTGGCAGAATTCTTTTGTGTTAAATCTTTTTTACAGGTGGTTTTTTTTATATGTAAAAGTAAGGCAATGTAAGATCTGCGAGGTTCAAGAAAATGCTTAATGGTTTTCTTTTTAACATGGGGAGGATGCTTGATGACATTTTTAGATTTTTCTTTATTTTATGAAATATTAATTTTGAAATAAAGGGAATTTGCTAGTACCGTAAAACCATAAAGTTTTGTCTTGTCATATTTAAAGATAATTTTATCGTTGAAAGCGCAGTTTTTATATTTACCAAAAAATGTACTAAATTTAATTTATAATTAAGTAGTTATTATTTAAAAAAATATATAAATTTGGCTTTTGTGCAAATCTTAATAATGATATTATAAATCGAACAAAATTAAAAGTTTTATGAGTATTTGTACCTTATTGAAAATGGATTTTATACTTTTAAAATTATAATTTATAATTATAAGTTATTATTTTGACCGTAGTATGTTTTATTTTATTATTATCTTATCTTATTATCTTTTGCTTCATATCTGCTGGTAATAAACAAACTTAATTCAAATATGCAAAGGTACCAACTTATCAATAGTAAAAGAATAAACATATCTACACATTAAAATAATTTAGGGATTTTTTTTTTCTAATCTGAAAGTTTTTTAACTAAATTAAGGTTTTAAAGGTAATAAATTTAAACAGTCCAAAAAGTTAATTGAAACAACCCAATAATTTTATTACAGAAAAACTAAATAGACAAATATAAAGCTTAAACTTCAATTCATTTTTACTTCAAAATAAAATAAATTATTACGTGGTGTGTCCTTGATTGCACAATTCAACACGAATTTTTAGTCTGGGTTCATTACGTCCGATTTTAATTTTTTATGCCTAACCAATGCAGGAAAAAATATTTTACCCAATAAAGTTTGCTTTTGTAGCTACTAGAACAAAATTTCAAATTTAAAGAAAATTCTCTCGTTTCATACATTTAATTTTAAATAAAATAAAACTGTAATTTATATACTTACATCTATTTATTTACAAAACACAATTAAAAAAAAACCTGCAAATATAAAATAAATACAAACAAGCTTAAAAAATAAATATTTTTCGTACTCTTTTATGTGAGTACGAACTTTCTTGTATTAACCAATAAATATAATTTCCCATCTTCTTATTATATTGTCCTTGATGATGTTAATTATTGTTATTGTTAATTATTTCCAAATCAAACCAATACCAACAAATTTGTTTGGTGTTTAAAACCAATAAAATGTAAAAGAAACATGTTTTTTCTATGTACTTTGCTTAATTTAAAACATCAGAAAATGGAGTGACATTTAATACATACATACATATAGTCACGCCTTTTTCAAGTAGGAGTAGGCAGAGACCACTTCCTTCCACTTGCTACGGTTCTTAAACACATCTTTTGCTTCCTATACTTTCATCAGTGCTCTTATACATGCTCGTCGGTTGTTGGTACTCTTGACCTGGCCTTTTTTCAAAACAATGTTGATCTGATCGAGATATGTTCGCCGACGTCGACCTTTATCGACTTGTCCATTTACACTCGCCGTATAAATTTGTTTCGTCAATCTTCCTTTATCCATCCTTTCTACGTGACCAAACCATCTAAGCATTTCTTTATCCATCTTTGTAACCACATCTTCTTTTACACCACAGCGTTTTCTTATCTTACTATTTTTTACTTTATCCAACCGAGTCACTTTGGCTATACTTCTCCGACTACTCATCTCCGCAGCATTAATCCTATTTTCATGATTCTTCTGCCAAACCCAACATTTACTACCATACAAAAGTGTAGGAACCAACACACCTCTATGCACAGCCAGACACTTTTTGACACTTTCTTAAGTACACAAATTTATTTACTTGTTCCACTCTTTCTTCCTTAATCAGAACTTCACAGTTTGTCATGCGTTCTTCTTTTTTAAAAACCATTTTTATTACCATTTTTATTTCTTTGATTTTCAGGGCATCATGCATAATATTAACCATCGCCTGCAACTCCTTTTCAGATGACGCTAATATGACTTGATCATCGGCCTAAAGAAGGTATTTGACGATCAAATCATTCATTTTCAATCCATACGCACCGGAAAAAAGTGTCCCTCTTTTATCAAAAATCAACGGGTCTAATATATTGACGAGGTTCCTGCAAATGGCTTTGTTTCGTAATCGGTTGGCCACCCTGTATTTATGTATACGGAGGCTTTAGCTACCTAGCCAATATAACATAAAAATAAGGTTTAATGCTATTTTTAAACCTAGTGTAATAGTGAAGGAAGACAATTTCCAGTGTGAAGTAAGAGATCACAGCCATGTTTGGATCTCATACCATGGTGAAATAGCGCCAATGAATATTATTATAGTTTTAAGCATTTTAAACAATAAAAAAGGATGGTATTCGATTTTTTATTGGTTCTTTAAGACCAGTTGTAATTAATGGTTTTATTAAAAATGTTAAGCACATATTTTAATTAATTATAATAATAAAAAATTGAAGGTCTTAAGCTAAAATACTTTTCAAAGGTACCTAGCTATCTGTATAATTATCAAAATTAGTATTAGGTCAAAAGATCGGAGAGTGCGTTGTTAAAAAGCTAATAAATAATAATTTGTAAAGTAAAATGTATAAACCAAAGGCAATAACGAAAAGTCTACTCTCCTAACATTTTATCCTTGATGGCTCGTTAAATCGTGTACTTGTTGAAAATTATATTATTCATGAGATATTTCCAAATTTTTATGTTAAATATTGTACGTTTATGTCTTTTAAATTACCTTTTATATTTTAAATACTGGAAGAAAATGTGTAGATACTTTTAAATTTCAATAAATGCACCTACAGAATTTTTTAATAAATGTATATTACAAAATTTACCCCTATTTAACATAATTCACAATGTAAATACAATATCATTTAAAATCAACAACAAATACTTTATTTGAAAATTTTTATTTGACTTTTTAACGAAAACGTCCTACTAAATCCGATTCATGTTTTCAACAGGGAATACGATATTAAATTGGACTTTATTTAATAGTAACAAAATACACTTGGTTAACTTAGTATAGGTACATACAAGTAATACTGAAATATTTTTCTTTATTTTATGCATCTTCCTAGATCCAACATAAAACACTAATACAATTTGATATGTGAAACATTTAAGCATTTTTATTCAACACGCACAGTTTCACGTATCATCCAAAAGCCAAAGTGAGCTTGGCTCTTTGTAGTACATATCAAAGAGATGTTGCTGGCATTGGATTTTCAAAAAAAGGATATCTCAATTAAATTACATTTAAAGGGGTAGGTTTCTCTAGTAGTGTTTCTCTTGTATATATCTCTACATCGTTTTAAACATGGCGCAATTAAAATTATTTTATCCTCATGTATCTGCAAACCTTTTACAGGGTATTTCAAAAAAAGGTAACCCCGTCTTTAGGATAGGTAGAAAACTAAAAAATAATTGGGGTTTGCTTTGTAAGAAAAAATATGTGTACACATTTATTACGATTTTGCCGAAACGAATATGTTTTAGAAGCTGATACATTCCATGAATTTGTTTTAATATCTGACTTTCATGGAGGGCGGTAGTTACACGGTTCGTACCATCCTTCTCAGATGCTGCTAATATGACCTGATCATTGGCGTAAAGGAGGTATTTGACGATTAAATCATTCATTCTAAGTCCATAAATCTTTTAAACAACCGTGTATAAGTTAAACAGCCATGGTGAAGCCACACATCCCTGTCCAACACCTTTTATGATGTTAAACCAGTCCATGTAATTTTGATGGTAACCATCGGTAGTTTATTTTGATTAAAAAGCTAGAATGGTTAATTTTCAAAAAAATTAACCAAGTTGCCTGTACTTATGTTCTAATAAAACAGTTAATTTATACTGGGTATATCATTTTCGTTAAAAATGCATAGAAACGCCATTCAAACAATTGCAATTTTTTTAAAAAACATTACTTGTTAGGAATCATTTACCTATATTTTTTAACCTACATGTTTTTGGTTGTATATTTAATATCACCACATAATTTTTTAGGTTTAAAGGATTAATAATTAGTTGTTAAAAAAGATAACAAAATAATAAAAATTAAGATTTAACACAAAACGTCCCACCATGAATATACTTATAAAAAAATATTGCTGGCACAAAAACTCCAAATTGTTTTTATTACATCTTAAATTTCTATTAACCATTTGTTTATGCGTAAAAATAAAAAACTATTTTCTGATTCAATCTACTTCGTAGTTTACGACATCTTTTAAACATTCTGCTAACCCCATTCGGCTAACTCGGGGCAGTACTGGCACCAGGGGCAGTATAAGCATTCACCCCCTACTCTTTTTTTGTAGAAAATGTATAAGTTAACGTTTGCATTATGTAGTGTTTCCATCTAATTTTTCAAAATTTTGCGTCAACTGTTTTTATTAGAAGCATGTGTTATATAAAATTACATTTAAAATATTTATTTAATTCAAATATACCTACAACGCACTCACACACTTTGTCGAATCTATATAAAATTGCCATAAACACTATCTCCAGGTCCATTATCATTCTTCAAAGTTTTATCAATAGTCAATATCATCAATCAATCAAGCTGCCTATCCCCACTCAATGGATGTTGGCGACTGCATGTTGGGATTGATTTATGTCTTTTTCCACGCTGACAACCTATTCTAACGTCCTTAGTCCGATCCACTGTCCGATGTTTCTTGTCCATAACATCTGTTTTCTCCTCATTCCCCTTTTACCTTTTATCTTTCCCTCCAGAATCAGTTGTAGCAACTGGTATCTGTCGTGTCTAAAGATGTGACCAAGGTAAGCCGTTTTTCCTCGTTTAATACTTGTAAACAATTCTCTGTTCTTATGAACACTTTTCAATATTTCTTCATTTATCACCCTGTCGGTCCAAGATACTCTGAGTAGGCGTCGGTAAGTCCACATCTCGAAGGCCTCAACTTTATTAATCATGTTTGCCTTCATAGTCCACGACTCCAATCCATACAGAAGTACCGACCAGACATAGCACTTCGCATATCGGATTTGAAGTGATATAATTGTCTTGATTTCTATTTTTTTTTTATATTTCATGAACGCCATACGAGCCATCTCAATTCTGTATCTAATATCTTTCTCCGAATTCCAGTCCGTGTGTAGCCAGATTCGGGGATATTTATACTGATTTAATCTTTCTATATTTTGATTATTAATGTGAATTGCATATCATATCTATTCCTAAAGCTGTGAGACAAAAGAGAAATTGTAGACACGGAAAGACAGCTGTGATTACAGGTTCACCGTACAAGCAACTACCTACCTATGACCCAAGAGTATAAATGAAGAAGGTAACAAAGATATTTTAAAACAATGAGAAAGAAAAAGAAAATGACTCGAAAGAACAGAACATAGAGAGTATTTTTTGTGGTCACTGGTACTTACTCACAAAAAACTGAAGGTAGGGTGTCTTGCCGCGCCTGTAAGAGGTGGACTCACTGGAGATGGAATACATCCCTGTCTAACTCCACGCTGTATAGCAATTACATTACTCTGTTCCTCTATATTGAGCTTTATGGTGGCTGTTTGGTTCCAGTATAAGTTCCTTATGATTCTTATATCCTTGTTATCTAATTCAGTGTTCCTCAGCACTTGCATCATCTACTTTGCAACATCACTTTTTTATTTTTGGGGATAATTAAAGACTTTTTTTACTTTTTCCCAAAAAAGTTAAAGTTTAATAAACGTACTTTTTTTATTTTTCACGTTTCTCAAATTAGAAGGTCTCCATTCTTAGAGGGCCAGTGCTGCCCCGGGCTCCCCTACATCAGCAATATAATACGTAATAAAATGAATCAAATTGTTTTTATGACGCATGTTGTTTTTAGAATTACTACCATACCTAAATAGGTTTTTTGAAGTGAAAACTTCTTTTGGCGCACCCAATGACCTAATAGTGTTTTATAATCTCACACATTTTTTCGTAGGCTATAAGCGAGGCTGGTCCTTCACGATCTGAGGCGAAAGGCTCGATCGGGTGAATTTGGGACCGCCGAGTGTACCCTAGCGAGAAAAAAACAGTCAGCTGCTCTTCACTGCTGTGTCGCTGTGTTTACTATTTTCAATTTATATGTAATAATTGTTATTATTAATTATTATCAATTATTCAATAGTTTTTAATAGGAATCAGGGATATTGCTATTAAAGTATGTGGTGTAAGTAAAAGAAGGAAAGGATGCAAGTTACAGAAAAGAAGAAAGCCAGGCTGGATTGGCTATCTACAAAAGCCAATCAGAGAACGCAAAAGGCAACGATCGAGGATGTAAACAAGGCAAAAAATGAGGTTGTGGCAAAAAAGGAGAGCGATAAAGATGAATTTAATAGAAGGTTATCTGACGATTTCCAAAACAATATTTTACTCTTCTGGAAGTCCATAAGAACAGCCAGAGGTAAAGGCAATTGGAAAGAATCAGAAACCAAGATGGTAGTATGGTAAAAGGAGAGAAATGCGTATTAAAAAGATGGAAGCAATACTTCGACCGTTTATTTGAGAAAGAGGGTACACAAGTACAGTCCCCATTCGGAAACATAAGTAAAAGTTGCAATGAAAGTAAAATTACTACGACAGAAATTGTGGAAGCGTTGAACAGCATAAAATTGGGTAAAGCTGCTGGGTATGACAGGATTTACAAGGGAAAAAGTACGCAGCAGGAATGTAAGAACTACCGAGGTATTAGTTTAGTCAGCATAGTCGGCAAACTGTATGCAAAAATAATGACTAAAAGAGTAACGAATAAAACTGAAAATGTGATATGGGATGTGCAGGCAGGATTTAGAAGAGGAAGGAGATGTATGGATCAGGTCTTTTCATTACGAGGTGTAGTTAAAAAAGTCAAAAGGTCTATTGCGCTTTTATAAACTTGGAAAAGGCCTATGACAGAGTGGTGAGGATTGAACTGTGGTCGACATTGTTTATGTATGGGGTGAGCGGTAGTTTAATACGAGCACTGCAATCACTTTATGAGGATTCCTCTGGTTGTGTCAGGATAAACGGAGCTGGCACGGACTGGTTTAACATCAAAAAGGTGTGAGACAGGGATATGTGGCTTCGCCATTGCTGTTTAACTTATACATAGACGATTGTTTAAAGGATTTGATAGAGAGTGTGTATGGGTTGAAAATGAATGATTTAATTGTCAAACGCCTTCTTTACGCCGATGATCAAGTCATATTAGCATCATCTGAAGAGGAGTTGCAGGCGATGGTTAATAATATGAATGATGCCCTAAAAATCAAAGGGATGAAAATAAATGCAAGCAAAACGAAAGTAATGGTTTTTAAAAGAGATGAAAGCATGACAAACTGTGAAATTTCGATTGAGGGAGAAAGAGTGGAACAAGTAAATGAATTTGTGTACTTGGGTTCAAAGTTTACGAGAGATGGAAACTATGACAGTGACATTGAGCGAAGGGTGTTGGCAGGAAAACAGATGAATGGGGCACCGCATAGCTTTATGAACAGCCAGAACGTGTCAAAAAAGGCACGACTGGCTGTGCAAAGAGGTGTGTTGGTTCCTACACTTATGTATGGTAGTAAATGTTGGGTTTCGCAGAAGAAGCATAAAAATAGGATTAATGTTGCGAAGATGAGTAGTTTGAGAAGTATGGCCGGAGTGACTCGGTTGGATAAATTAAAAAATAGTGAGATAAGAGAACGCTGTGGTGTAAAAAAAGATGTGGTTACAAAGATAGATAAAGGAATGCTTAGATGGTTTGGACACGTTAAAAGGATGGATGAAGGAAGATTGACGAAACAAATTAATAAGGTGAGTGTGAATGGACAAGTCGGTAGAGGTCGACCTCGGCAATCATATCTCGATCAGATCAACATTGTTTTGAAGAATGGCTAGGTCAAGAGTACCAACAACCGACGAGCATGCGCGAGAGCCCTGTTGAAAGTAGAGGAAGCAAAAAATTTGAATGTATGTTTGTATGTATGTATATATCTATGTTTTAATAGTTTGTTGTTATTGATACGTAATTATTATTAATTATTTTAACAATCATTTGGTTTATTTACATTGTGAGGTTAGTGTATGTAGTTAGTGATATAGTGTAATATTATATAGTGAAAAAACATTAAACATTATAAAAAACATAATTATTGTTATTGTTATTATAAAGAGTGATTCGGTGGTATAAGTACCTACAAATTCACTTCAAAATTACGATTGCCAATAAAGGTTTCATTTCTGCCGTGCTGTCTTAAGCACACACATTTAATTTTTTTCTCATGCGAAATAGTTAAACAGTGTATCGGTGGTTTTTAAAATGGAACTTAACTGAATTATGTAAATATAAATATAAATATAAATTATGTATATTCAGAAAAACTTATTTTTCACTCGACGAACGCAGATAAAATACTTTATAAATTCATTCAAGATTATCCTTTCGCATTTGAGTCAGCTCAATGCACAAAAACTTTCATGTGCAAAAATGTCGCGTTGAACCGAAAGCTTCAAAGTTTGCCGCTTTATTAGGACGGAGCTTGATTGAATTCGTGACTTTATTAAAACTTTGTTGCGTTGTTTTTCTGTTCTCAGATTTAAATTAATAACGCATAAGAAATTAGTCCTACGAAACGTAGATTTTTATTCGGTGATAAAGTTTTTTGTTATGTTTCGATTAAATAAATAATTGTTTCTAAAACTTTTACTACACTATGGCTTTTCTCGTACATATTTTTGTGTCCCTTTTCATAACCAAACTCATACATACATATAGTCACGTCTTCTTCCCGCAGGGGTAGACAGAGACCACTTTTTTCTACTTGCTACGTATATTACACACATCTTTTGCTTCCTCTACTTTCATCAGTGCTCTCATACATGCTTGTTGGTTGTTGGTACTGTTGACCTGGCCTTTCTTCAAAACAATTAAATATTAAAGGTAATTTACTTTTATAGTATCCAAGTACGTTGTTTCTAACTTTTAATGCAACTAATGCAACTAATGTCTTTAAAAAAATATTAAAATTAAATAAATCTAGCAATTTGTATGATTTAAAATGTTATTACGTTAATTTGATCCATGAGTTTGGTTTTTTGAAGAGGAGTTGCAGACGATGTTTAATGTTATGCATGATGCCCTGAAAACCAAAGGGATAAAAATAAATGTAAGCAAAACGAAAGTAATGGTTTTTGAAAGAAAAGAAAGCTAGTAGCTTTACGTAACTACTTTAATACTATTGACTGGTATCTAAAAACTATTTACAGAGTTCTTTAAACACTCATAAATGTCTTTGTTACCACGAAAGTGCCATCTACTGACTTCTGCTGAAACTTAAAAACACAATCAATACTCCCGTGCAGAGTTTTAAAACCGTTTTCTACCTTAAAGGATTCCTTCTAGGATACCCAGAAATTTTATATTTTTCCATATTACAATAGATGGCGCTAACAATGTGTGTTACTTTTTGGCAATCAAATCTTTATACAGATCAAAATTTAAGTGGTCTGGGTGCGACCCGAGAGGTCCACACGACTAACTTTCCAGTGGAAAGAATGGAAAAATACCATTTGTTTTGTTGTTATAATTATTATTATTAAATTTATTATAAAAAACGATTTCAAATTGTTTGTAACAAATTAAAATTGTCATTAAGAATATTCTGTTTATGTCAACCGTATTTTTTTAAACTTTTTCTTATCATTTCATGAGCGGGAGCTATTTTGCTAATCTCTTAATACTGACACAAGTTTAAAATTCTCCAATTCTTATTTTTGTTTTCTAAAATTATCTCTTTTCATGAAATATTGTCATCATATTTTTCACACAAATATTTCTAACATGCAATAATCATATTATTTAAAATATCTTAAAATTCTGTATTAAAAATAGTATAATTTATAAATTGCAAAATTCAGGTACCTACTTAACCATTTTTTTCAGTTTTCTTATTCTCCATAAAGCTTTACAGCTTCACCTATTTTGCTGAAAATTTAATTAGTTCTATGTTGCATAATTATGCGTCGAATGCAATTGGTTCCACGTCGATATAATTTTTTGTTCTCGAGATAATCGAGACGAAAAATAATTCCGAACGCACCTTGAAATGTGGAAATATGTCAAAATTCGGGATTCGCAAAATCGGACCCATCACTTTAACTTCCCACTGGAAAGTTAATAATGCATTTGAACGATACGCACTCTAGCCAGTTGACTAGCACAAAATATAATAAATAGATCAAGTATTTATTACTTGCAAAGTTTTTTTAAAAATACCTGTAAAAGAATGTTGCTTAACGTCTGTCATCTAGTTTGTAAAATTTACAATTAGATCGTGGGTCAAAACTTAAACGTAAATTAAATTTTTCCATGAAGAAAATAGGGTCGTTTTATTAATATACAAGAATAAGCAGGTAATTATTTTAAATATTTTTGGTTGAAAGGTATTATTATTTAATTTGGTAATTTTTTAAATACTAGATAATTTAAAATTCAACTTAATTTTATCACATCATTTAAAAAATGACCGTAAGTCTAAAATATACCTAATTTAAATATCACCAGTTGTACTCAAAAAAAATCTTTTTATTAACAAAAAAACTCCTTGATGTATAAACCTATGCAATGGTAAAAAGTTTAAAAAAATTGTAAGTTTGTACATTTGATAATTAAAATATGCAAAAAAACGTGCTCACCCTAAAGTCTTCGTTGAAATCAAAGGAGTCTTAAGCGTCAAGAAACCATTAATTCTGGATTTCTTCTCTTGTCCTTCTTCCAGTTTTCGACAAGTCACTTCTTGCGAGTCTTCCTCTTCTTCGTCACGCTTGCGTCTTCTCTTGTGGAAGAAATAACACGCAGCACTAATACCGGCAACCAAAATTAAGGCTGCGAGACTGGAGAACACGGCAGTTAGAATGATGTCTCGTTTCTGCATCATCAACTAAAACAAAAATAGACCATACATTTAAAATAATACAAAAAAAGCAGGTAAAAACGGTAAATAAGACAAAAACATTTACAGGTTCCCACTTTTATGTGTCATTTAAATTATGGTAATGATATTTAAGAAATTTTAAGTAAAATACAAAATGCGAAAATCAAATATTAGCTGCAACCAGTCGTTAATGTTTACTCCCGAAGGTGAACACTTTAAAGTCGTAAATGTTTCACTCCCAAAGGTGAACAGCATGGTTTTGTTGATGGAGCATATCTTTTATTTTCGTCAAAATCAAAATCAGCCGATTATCACGACAATATGGATACAGAGACGTTTGTGAAATGGTTAAAAGATAAACTATTACCATCGTTATATGAACCATCTGTCATTGTATTAGATAATGCTCCAAACCATTCGGAAATTTTTAATAAGCAATCAACAAACTCTTGGACGGTAAAGAATGGTTAACGAACGAAAATATTTCATTTCCTCAGTATTGTTTTAAGCCGGAAATATTATCGATAGCTAAAAGGCACGAAAGAGAAAAAATTTACAAAATGGATCAAATAATACTTAGTCATGGACATCGTGTGCTAAGACTTATCATTGCCAATTTAATCCCATTGAGTTTAATTGGAGAATATGCAAAACTTATTAAGACAATCACATTGGATCTTCTGGTTACAGTATTAAGGCTGTTTTGGAAACCTGGCAAAGAGAACTTAATACTGCCACTCCTGAAATTTGAAAAAAAAAAAATGTGTCACAAAACAGCATCAAAGCAGTTAATCCTATTATCATTTACAATCCGAATGAGGATAGCGACGACAGTGATTCCGATTAAGATGACTATAAATCTGATGCTTGATAATACCGTAAGTACTACATGATTAAACATATTCATTAAATTTGTGCCGATAATTTATTTTTGTTGCATTCCCTTTTAACATAATTAAATATGTGCCTATTTCTAACCAAAAAACTCATCAAGAGCTACATCAACGATTTCTGTTCACAATAAAGCAAAAAATAAAAATAAAACCTCTCAACAAAATCATAATAATGATCAAAAATTTCGGGTTTAAATAGGAGGGGAATTTACTTATTTAACTCTCAACACAGTAGGCCCGTCGATGCATTGGTGACTAATCCGATAGCGTCGTATATTGGTAAAATGAGCTATCAATCAACCAGCCGCTAAAGTCCACTGCTGGACATAGGCCTCCCTTGTTCGCTTCCACATCTTCCTATCCTAAGCAATCTGCATCCAGTTAGTGTGGATACGTCTTAATTCGTCATGCCATCTGGTTGGAGGACGGCCTCTGCTCCTAAATGTATGTTGTCTTGGTCTCCACTCTGTTATTTTTCTAGTCAAAGATCATCGTTCAGCCTTTCCACGTGTCCTGCCCAATTCCACTTCAAATTAGTTATTTTGGTATTCGGTACTTTGTCTCTCAGAGATAACCCCAACATTGATCTTTTCATCGCTCTTTGAGTAGTTCTTATCTTGTTCGCTGTTTTTTTCATTAATTTTAAGGTTTCTGCACCATATGTGTAGCGGGTAGATACTCATCTATTATCCCGATAGGTGACACATCTACTTTAGGAATGCGCTCCTGTCTACGCGAGCCTTATTCCCAATGCTACACGGGAAAATCATTGTCTCATCCCTAGTTTTCCTACCCAAACCCACAACTTCCTCTCCAACACTCCTTACCCTCTTCCAACCCGCATGGCCAACGTGAAAGAGTACGGTCAAATACCCCACAAGTGGCGAATTTAAAAAACGAAGGATATGGTCCCCAGGTGGGCAAACCTCACCCCTTAACAATGGGCTGCCTCATTGGATCTGGGGGAGGCAAAAATTCGCAATCGAAACCACAACAAAAACTTATATATAGCTTCCTATATTATCAGAACTCTACTATCAGATCAAAGGCTGCTAGAAATTGAAGAAGAGCTCCAAAACATAAAATGTGATATCGTAGGTCTGAGTGAGGTGCGGCGAAAAGGAGAAATGAGCTATAGAAAACTATAATAGAAATTAGTTTTTCCGGTACCAAAATCGTGTCACGCAGTGATAAATAGTTTTAAATATTATTATAGACTAACTTTTAAGAATGTTGGCCTAGACACCAGTAATATTTTTGGTATTTTAGCTAAAGCTTATTCTTTTTCTATTTCTAATTTTTAGTGCTTTCAAACGAAGAAACAAGTAATATTAAAATGAACTACTAAATGAGTTCAGAAGAAAAAAATAAACTTTATTAGTACATAGCAGAACTAACAAGACCCTTTCTTAGAATTTCGCGACAAGTAAACTATGGTGTTAGTACATTACCGTATATCCAAAAATACTTATTTTCAAACAGTCACAAGATGGATTTAGTAGAGTTTCTAATATCATTTTACGTTGTAATTATCAAGTGAACGAAAATGTCACTTGCAGAGTTGTTGCACTACACGTTTTGTTACGACTAACTTCACAATCTAAAAACGTAAAGTATAAACGTTGGTTTACATGCACCACTATCTTGAATTGTGTAGGTATTTATAATTATTTAAAAAATTTGATAAGAACGGTGAATGTGACTTTAATAAAAATACAGGTAAGCTCTGATATCACCTGTAGTATAACACCAAATTAAATTTTAACAAGCAGCATATTTAAAATGTCTCTTTCAATTTAATTTATGAATAAAGATGCCAACTACAACTTTTAAAATATTTTTCTCGTATAAAATATTGCTTACTTAATTGAAATATGCAAAAACACAATTAATTATTAGAACGGGACTAAAAACAAATCAAGTGAAAGTTTTAATATAAATTATTGTGTCGTTTGTTAAACAAAAAATGAGAATTTTTAAAGTTATTCTTTAAAATAAATACGACACTGACCAAAAAAATTAAGTCGTCTTTCTCACAAGGAGAAAATATGTGCAATATTTTAAGGATAATAGTAATTTACGTTACAAGTTTGGAAAATAACATATTAATAAAGCACGTTTCTATACGAAGTGTGCCACAGAAAACAGTCCAAGCCGATATTTAGCAGTATTCATTAGAATACGTCGATTTTTGTTCCAAGGGAGTCACATTTTTCATCATCATCATCATTGGTGCTACAGTCCTAGTTGGACCTTGACCTTCCTCAGTCTTTTTCGCCAGTCGTCTCTATCTCTTGCCAGCCGTTGCCAGTTTGCCACTCCGATTTTTCTGGCATCTTCGTCTACGCCGTCCTTCCACCTTAGCTTTGGCCTGCCTCTACTTCTACTTCTACCCGGTTGTAACCTGTTGTAAACAGTTAGAAGACGGTGAAATAAAGCTGGATTAAACAGTAGGAGACCAGCCACTGCACCCTTGCTTACTAAAGAGAACAGAGTTACCAGGTTACGTTTTGCTCTAAATCATCAAAATTGGTCTGTGGATAATTGGAAAAAAAAATGTATTCACAGATGAAACTATGGTTAGCCTAAAACATCCAGATTTCTGTATTTCCTAATACTTGATAAGTATTTGGTTTTTTTTTCTTTTTTCTCTTTGTGCTAATTGTATGTATTGATGCTTTTGCCACGATTAAAAAAAAAAACATCCAGATGATTATGAACAAGTCTGGCAAATACCAGGAGAGAGGTTTGCTTCTTGCAAGATCTATGAATGCTGATTATTACCTTTAGAATATTGTAATAGAACATGTGATGCCTTCCGGTCCTTTTTTGGAACCCAATTTCCAGTCTGTGCAAGACAACGCTCGACCTCACAAAGCTGGAGGGGCACTTGATTATCTTTATCAAGTTGGTATACCAGTTATGCAGTGGCTACCAAAAATCCCGGATCTGAATCCGATCCAGCATTTATAGTATCACCTCAATAAAAATGTTAAACGTCAAATACCTGCACCTAGTGTCCTATTTACACCATAATTTATTTTTTTCAACATTTCAATTTTGTTATTAAGTCTTAAGAATTAATTAATTATGGCAATTTGTATGATTTAATATGTTGTTACGTTAAGTTTGTCCAGGAGTTTAGTTTGCAACTTGTACCGAATTTTTTTTTCACTAAAAAATGTATTGCAATTAAATATAAATTAAAAATTATAAAGGGATACTTTTGAGATCATTAAGGGTTATTCTTTTCGCAAATACAAAAAAAAATATTGGTACCAAACATATTATCTTGTTTAATATTAGCCCCAATCCCGCTCTGTTGAATTTAGCCACTTAGGGTGCCTTTCAATAGTAATTTATTTCTACTATCAAAAAGATTTTTAAAAATGTCGGACGATTCGTTTATTGTTTTTAATTTTGTGATTTCTATATTTATTTTTATATTATTTGGATATCCTATATATTTTACTGCGTCTTAATAATAAAGTGCCATATAAATCTAACATTAAAAATGCACTTTTAATATTTTTCAGATAAATTGCATATTATTGAATTTTTAATTTTTATATCATATCGGGTCATTTTTGTATCTCAAAAAAATGTTTATATTCTTTTGGTAAATGATCTATCTACATATTTAATTATTTTATTATTTTTAAGTACTTTTGTTACAATCCCTACTTTTCTGTATAAATTAATTGTCGTGCGCAGTACGAACTGGTCTACTATTGATTTTCTTGACTTGACGTCAGGTACAGACGAATCAATAAAAGCTGCTTCGCGAAAAATGGCCAGTAGTAGTTATTTAAATCTTCCGTGTAGTTTAAATGTTTCAGAGTTTTTGAATTTTTCAAGGTTAAATACGTCAAAGTTAAAAGTAGTGTATGCTTTTTATCATAAAATATATGTTTTTGTTTTGTAAATTCTAAAAAGTAGACGTAAAAATATTCTTAAAGATGTCACGACAAATTAGTACAGAGATTGTTGAAGGGGTTAAGGAATTAATAACACGTGTAACTGGATTTGAGGTAACACATTTATTGTTTATTATTGGAAAATACGTGTTTGAAATAGATTTATTAGGTTTCACATACAATTTTTTGTAGGAAGGTTCAGAACCTTTCAATGTAGTACAAAAATATTTTCATGGGAAACTAAGAAAATCAGACACCATGTATTTTCTTAATAAAACTGAAATGGATAGAAGTATGGCTGGAATGGCAGAAAAGTTCAATTTTCATGGATTTTTTTATCAATCAAAAGCTTTACTTGAAGCATATAATGAATATATTACACAGAATGTGTCAAAATCTCATTTAATTAATCGGCTCAATGTTATTAAATTTTTACTATGTATGTCTGAAAAACCTACCAGTAAATTCCTAGAAAATCCTGAAGAGTTCAGTGTAAAACCTAAACAAGAAGAAGAAGAAGAAATAAATTGGGGAGAATATTTAAAAGAAGGCATTGAAAACTGTTTACCAAGATTTGATGATAGCACTGTAGGTATTTTATAAATTGTAATCCAATGAGGTACATTGTTTGACATTAAACATAAAATTCTATTTAAGCTGTTAGTTTCTAGATTGTTCTTTGATTAAAAAATATTTCAATAATTTTAATTGCTTTATGCACTAATAACAATAAATACTGTTTTTTGAAAATAAAAACTAAACTGTATGCAGATAAATATCAATGTTAAATAATTCTAAAATTACTTCTTTAATACCTTGAACCAGTTTATATATTTATGTTATGTTTATAATTTTTATAAATAAAAATGGTAACATTTTTAATGTCATTTAATAATATTTAGGATTATTCAGAAATCTCATCTGTAGTTGGTGACAGAGATAGTCCAGATTATTTTGAAGAACTAATAGAATGCTCACCTGTAGTGATTTCAAGTTGTGAAAAGGATGTTGTTATGAATTTAAGGGCTAATAGAGAGGAACTTTTAAATACAATTCAACACACTTGGTATAATGAGACAAGCTTTCGTAATACTCCTTATAGTGAAAGAAGAGAAGCAAATGTTGGAATATTGTGGTAATGTTGTTTTTAAATAACTATATGTGTACCTATTACACTCTAATACAGAGTAATTTTTCTGTTTTTTTTATTAATTTAGGGAACAACACTTGGAAAAACAAACAATGGGTTTATTATTATACAATAAGTCAACAATTTTGTCTGAGTACAAAGTAATTAGAGAGATTTTATGGCAACTGTGGAATACACACACATCTTCAATTTTTCATTTTGAAGGAAATTCTCTTAAAACAAGAAGTAATGTAACTATCAGTAGTATCAGATATGTAAGTAAACCAAGCATCATTTTTATTTTGACTTAAATTATACTAATGTTTTGAAACAAAATACACAATTTAGAGATTTAATATATAGTTCCAATCTCAGTTAAAAAAAAAAATGATTTTACCAGGGCACTGTGATATTCCAGTAATAAGCTATACTGATTAATACCGATAAATTTAGCAAAACATATCAGCCGCCTCTTTTTATATACTTCTCTTTTTTTTTGGTGTGCCTTATCTTCTCGGGATGTTGGTAATCACTATAGCCCATTTAACTTTATCCACTGCAGCTCGGAACAATTTAATTGAAGTCATATTTGTACTTTGTCGCAAGTTTTTCAGCCATGAATTCCTTCTTCTGTCTGGTCCCCTTTTTCCGTCTATTTTTCCTTCAATTATGAATTGTAGCGCTCTGTATTTGTTGCTTCTCATTATGAGTCCAAAGTAACTTGCTTTTCTTTGTTTGACAGTATTCATTATTTCTGTATGTTTATCCATACTTTTTAGGACTTCGATGTTGGAAGTATGGCTTGTCCAAGAAATTCTCAGCATCCTGCGGTAGCACCACACTTCACCTTCACTTTTCTTTGTGTTGTTTCTGTTAGCGTCCATGGTTTCCACACCATAAAACAATTTGCTAAAAATATAGCATCTCAGAACACGGAGCCTGGTTTTCATGTTGAGCCTGAGATTACACAGCACATTACGCATGTTATTAAATATTGCTCTTGCGTTTATCTCAACCAAATGATCGCAACTATCATTGAGTACGCAGCCTAGATAGGTTATTTTGATCACTCTTTCTAGGGTATTCCCGTTGACGGTTATTTCAGCTTTAGCATTTAGGTTTTTACTGATTACCATTACTGATTACATCTGCGTATCACAGATTATTTGGACATTTGCCATTGACAATAACACCATCTGTTGAGTAGTCCAGTGCTTTTTTAAATATTTTTTCCGAATATGCATTAAACAGTAGAGGTGACAGGATGCACCCCTGTCTTACTTCTTTTTTTATATTGACATTGTCTGTTGTATTGTTTTTAATTCTTACTTTGGAAGTTTGATTTCAATATGAAATAATTAAAAGAATATGCAACTTAACGAAAATTACTTATTCCACAATTTATTTAGTAATTAAACGAGGCGTTTTGATTTAACAGGATAAAAAACGAAAAAGTAAAAAGTAATTGCAAGATTTCAACGATTTTAAATATAAATCATTAGAAACTCTTCGACAAATTTTAATTGAATGTGGTTTTAAGTATAAGAAGTTAGATAGTCGAATGTGTAGGAATCGTCTTGTATTGTGGTACTTCGTCAAAATAATTTTTGAAAATACATCTGATTTAAAAATAAAATTGATACTCCACTGGACGTTTTCCTTTGAAGATTTTATGGCTTTTAATGAGATGTTTTTATATATTTTTAAACTGACTTTGGAAGAACTATACACTAGCTTTTAAAAAAAAATAATCTAAGAAGAATCATTATTTCTGGTTACAATTTTCAACTTAACACAAATCAAACAAATTTATTTTATAATTTTAAGAAAACTCATTGTCTAACTGCACAATAATTTTAGGCCAGTTTTCAAAGTTTTCTAGAAAATGAAATAATGCCATACATCAAACTTCTTGAATTCTTTAGGGATTTTGATAAAAGTTTTAGTATTAAAAATGAAAAAAATATCACTTTAATTCCACAAACCTACAGGAGTTATAACAGCTCATTACAAAATTTAATTAGGCCAATGTATTTGAAACTGTCAGAACTAGAAAATACTGTAAGAGAACAAGGTAAGTTAAAATGTTTTTTATACTTAATTAATTATATTTACTTTATTTTTTTTTGTACAGTGTCTATTCATTTGTTTAATGCTTTATGGTAAATTATAAATAAATTGGTTTTTTTTAGAATTCACCTATACATTACTAAACCTATTACATGACCTACAAGTCATTCTTGAACCAGTGATGTTATTGAAGAAAATGCATGAAGAGGTTACTACTGATTTCTCAAAATATAGTAACATTGTGTGTGCATCTTCACTTTTAGCCCACCTTCACAGTGGTCTTCAGCATTCCACTAATAAATTGGACCAAGATTTGAGAGTTACCCTTTATATTGAAAGTATATATCATTATTTAACCCTCATAAATTCATGGTTCATAAAAAATGATTTTAGTGATTACTCTGGAGAATTTTTGATAATCAAGTAAGTTTGTTTTAAGACTTATTAGAATTATAAGTACCTTTTATATTTGTTAAAAAATTTAATATGTCTTCATTTTATAAACTTCAATGAGCACTTAAACTTTAAATTTAATTTTTTTTCTTGATTTAACAAGCTATTACATGTTTTGTATTAGTGAACTAGAAAAAACTTGTGATAGTTATACATAATTATTTATACTGTCAATAAAAACTGTTTAAGTAGAACACAAAACAAAGTAGGTACCTATTAAAAATTATTTTTTAAGTTGTTTTTTATAATTTAAAAATTGAAATAATACGACCTATTTGTAATTTTTTTTTATATTGATATGATTATTTTAGTATGGTTGTGTAGGTGTTTTTGGCTGCTCTTGTATTTTTTTATTTAAAATAAAAAAAGAAAATGGGCAGTCCAAACAAACAAACAAAAAGTGTAACAGCTTTCATTCAGAAGCTATTTACTGGGTGGTGCTTGTTAAAAAGTTTAGATGTCGTGACTGGCGCTTTTTGTGTAGTCCTTCATGTATACTTAGTAAGAGTTGGAATTGTTAATTTGACTCTTCGAAGGGCAAACATGAGTATGTCAAGACCTACCCTATGCTGAAGAGGGGCAATACCCTGAATGGATAAACTTAATAATACTTTCTTTTACTTTACAAGCATCTGCATTTCACCCGAAATGGGATTATGCACGATTATTTATCAGATGTAATTCAATGCTCGTCGCAGGCATATATCCAGGAGTTTAGTTGTTTTCTGATGTATAATCGACCCACATATACCTATAGTATAGGTTAACTGCAGCGAAAGTATCTGGTACTTTAAAAATCAGTTTTGTACATCTTTAAGAAAGAGTAAGCAAAATCCAATTTATCATTTTCGGTGGCACAAAACACATAATAAATAAAAATTATTAATGGAAAGTTATGATGTAAGTTTAAAACTTATAAAAATTTAAATAGAATAAAGCAATATATTTGGTACCAATACTTTTTTAGTTTGTCACTGGCGAAAAATGCAACCTTAATGATCTCAAAAGTATCTATAGATAAATATTCGGTAACCATTACAAAATATTTATTTAGGATGCGCCATTGGTGACTAATTCGATTTAAATCAACATTTGAAATGCGTTTGTTGAATTGGAATAGGAAGGATGCTGCAAGCTTGTCTTTCATAAGTAATTTATTTCTAAATTGTACAGTTTTGTATTCTAGTTTTAGTACTTATAATTTATTCTATTATTGTTGCTAATACAATGTTTTTAATCTTTTATCACTACCTAAAACCTTTTATTTTTGATATTTTCAGTAAAAACCAAAGTAATAGCAGTGATGAAGATAAAATAGAATCAAGGTAAATATTACACTAATTTTAAATGTTCGTAATTTTATAGGAAAAATTAGTTAAAATTGTTGTTAATTGAAAAAAGCTTTGCATAAGTAACAACAACAAAAATATTGCAAACATCATAAAAGATTTATAAGTAAATGTTTTAGAACCACAGACATCGAGGAACGCAAATTAAATTTCGATATTTCAAAGGAAATTACTAAAACTTGCAAAAACGATGGAGTATTAAAAATTATCATTAACACCGTTTTACAAATAGGAAGAAATCTTCACTTACTTCGGTTACTACAAGATTATTCTGTATTAAATGAAAGCAACGGTAAGATACTTTTATTCTATTTATTCTATACGAAAAATTCACTGTTGGCTTTTTAGAAACTATTTACGACGAATTCGTAAGAAAAAGTTTAGAAGAGTTGTGCAAATTCTTTGATTGCGATCCTAAAACCGTCTTTAAAGAAAATTCTTCAAATCTTAGTTTAGACGAAGAAATTAACTATAAATTCCCTGTAACATGTTCAGAAGACATTTCTAGCCCTACGGAAATGGATAGATTAGAAAATTTAGTTGATACTTCAGATGGTTTCTTAATGCTCGCGTTTGAAGATTACTTTAAATGTGAAAAAGATTTACCTAAATCTCACAGCTTATCTCTTTATGAAAAGTTAGTATCTGTTACATTTTTAATACAAAAAGTCTTAATTGATTTTTAAACAGATATTAAAAATGCATGAAACTAGTTGCTTCTGTTTTAATTTATTAATTACTTTGTAGGATATCCAAGATAACAACAACTTTTTTCCCAGTTACAAATTTCTTCGAAAAAATACTCAACAGTATTCTGAAAGAAAGGTTTACAATTTCCGGACTAAGAGTGAAGAATATTTTAATTGAACAATATTTGTTGGAGAAGCAATTCCAGTTTCTTCGCCACATATTTTTGTTCTTCGATAATCTGATTTTTCCGTTTTATCGAAAGTTTTTTTTTAAGGTAAGTAGACCCAACTTCTGATTGGCCAACTTAAGAGGTTGGTTTTTTCCTCAACTTCATACTGATCTAAATCACAATTAACTAATAACAATATTTACATTTTTTTTTTACAAGAAATAAAGTTGCTTTTTTTATGTAAAACATCTAATGTCCGACCCAAATTACCTTAGCATTTTTATAGGTTACTGTTTTAATTTGAAATTGTTGGTTTTTTCCTTTAATATACCATTCTTTCAAGCGTATTTTTTATACAAAATAGTTTCGATGTTTGACTTTCTGAAACTGTTTAATTTTTTAGGTATACGCCAACAGTAAAAACTGGGGTAACAACATATGGCTCACTTCTCACCTCCAAGATATCATAATGGACATTTATCCAGAATTTTATGAAACATGTTCAATTCAAGTCAATGAAAATTGGAAAGTTTGCAACGATCCATTGGAGGCTTGCAACATGATATGTGTCAACATAGAAATACCTTGGCCTCTAAATATTATTATCAGTTCAGCCCAAATGGCAGTTTACAAAAACATATTTCACTTTATCCTAAAGATTAAATGGGGATTGTATACATTAAATCATTTATCATTAACAGGTTCGTATTTGTGGTCTAAGAGGAATAGTTTTTGGTTGATTAAAATTTATAAATATAATAATAGTTGGTGCGTCTGTTAGTAATCTTGTAACTTTTGAACGACTTGATCGTTTAAACTCGTATTCACACAGTATGTTTGTTTTGTCAAGATGATGGTTCATAGCTATATCCGATAGGGGGCTCTTTAGCTCATTGCAGTCGACGAACACTGTGCTCATATTGAAACCGAGAAATTTGTACTGGTCGCCGAGATCTCAAACCAAACTCAAAATTTCGTCATCTTAGTGTATAAGCAGAATCTTGAACCCCAAGTGCATGTCTCGGCGAGAAAAGATCCTGGCCAGGATTACTTATTTTTAAAAAAAAGTATTTTATATAGATTAAAAGTGGCTAATATCCCCATGATTTCAATTTTAAATACGCTGGACGCTTATACTACTCTCCAACAGATGTCGCTAACGCATATCACCATTTGAAATCCTAGTAATTTTTATATCTCCTCGCGTTTTGATTGTAAAATTATTTTTTATTAATTATTATTTTTTAGTTCGGTTTTCTTTTAAGTCTTAGTTTTTTTAAATCATTTTAAGTATAAAATATGTTTAATAAATTTTAAATACGGTACTTTTTCTCTAAAGCACGGCACAAGCTGGCCATGAAAAATATTTAAAGGTAGTTATTAAAATAAAACTTTTTAGGCGCGTTAAGGAAAATTTGGTAGGGGGTAAACTTATAGTTTCGCGTCACCTAACGTCAAAGTCAACGACAGATGGGTGATGTCATGACTTCTTCTTCTATATGTCTGTCAAAAAGTGGTCACGAGCTGACAGCCTACTTTTATTAAGTTGTTTAGATATTATTCAATGACTTTAATTCACAAATTATTAAATTTTAATTGAAGTAAAAACTTCTTTAGGTACGTTGAGCAATTTTTGGCAAGCGGAAAACTTATGGATTCGCATCACCTTGGTAAAGTTAACGTTTTAATTCAGTATGGGAAAATATTTTCTACTTATTGTTTTAAAAAAAATAAATACCACTTTTGTCTTTAAAATAATTAGTGATTTTTAAGTTAGTGAAATTAGAAGTAGAAAGTAAAACGAAAAACGTCTTTACAATAATTAATTTTATTTTCGTAGATTTGGAACCAAGAAAACATCGTGACAAAAGCAAATTAAGTATTCACCAAACCACCAAAAAGAAACTAAAATATTTAAGATTCGCTTTGATAAATCTTCTAAACAGTGTACATCATTATATTTTTTCATTCGTTTTTACAAAGTGTCTACAAAAGTTTGAAATTGATTTTGAAGAAGCCAACGATTTATCCTCTATTATGTCCAGCCACGCGGAATTTATTACAAACACGAATAAAATGATTGTCGAGATTAAAGATTGTGGCCTATCAGACGCATCATTTGAAAGTGTAAGTTAATTTTACATTTAAATACATTCATATATTCATTTACCATTAATATAAATAGCTTTTTCTAACAAAATATTTCATTTTAAATCCATCTTTTGACAACTTTAAACCCTTTAAGCTTCCATCTGGAAAGAACATTTCCAAAAAGTTCTCTGGTGGTAATTATCACATGCAGATCCAATAAAAAAATAAGAAAACGTAATTTGTATCGGGAATAAATACTTAACGGCATATATATTTTATAAATAAATAACAGAATTTATTTCTATATAAGATGGTGAAATTTTTAATATACTTTTTAACTGGGAATGGTGTTTTTAAGCAACATACTAAACTGGACAAAACAGAATGAGACTGATTAAATAAAACGCATAGAAAATATTTTCATTGATATATGGGGGACACCAGCTAATGACAGAACTTACACAGTTATTTAACAGAATATTAACAACTCAAAAAGTCCCAAATGATTGGAAAAAGAGCATAACCATTTTTATTTTCAAAAAAGTGGACAAAAAATCCCCAGAAAACTATAAAGGTATAACCTTACTAAGCTCAGTCATGTAACTGTTTACGAAGATCATAGAAACAATAATTAGCGAACATGTAAAAATATCGGAAGAATAACAGGGGTTCAGGAAAAATCGGTCAACCATGGATGTTATCTTCATAGTCAGGCAACTAGTGGAAAAGGCTATAGAATACGGAAAGCCCGCATATATGTGCTTTATAGACCTCACCAAAGCATTTGATAGGGTGAGATTAAACGACGTGACAGATATTCTTAAGAAAAACAACGTACCGAGAACCATAATAGACGTCATAAGACAGCTAAACCACAATACATCTACCCATATATTAACCAAAAGATGACAGAGGAAATAAAAACACTAACGGGAATCCGACAAGGAGACTCCTTAAGCCCACAACTTTTCAATTTAATAATGGATAAAATAATAAACCAGGTTAAAAGCACAGAGTGAGGATATACATTTCTTCTTCAAGTGCCTTCTTCGTTGGCAATCATTAAGGCTATTCTTATTTTCGAAACTGCTGCTCCAAATAGATTGTTGTTATTGCAGTTGTACCAATCACGTATATTCTTCATCTATGATTGTCTTTTTCCTACTGAACGCTTTCCGGCACATACAACAGGTGAAATCAAAATCGTATGCTATGCCGATGACGCCCTAATTATAGTGGAGAGTGAGGACGACTTACAACGGCTCCTATACTCATTCTATGTGAAAGCAAAATCCTTTAACATGCAGGTATCTACCAGAAAAACCAAAGCCTTTGTCATTTTCAAAGGACCAATGAGATGTAAACCCTGGAAAATAAAACAATAGAACAAGTCATGTCGTTCGAATACCTAGGCATACAAATTACCTCAAGCCAAAATGGAACAAATGAAGCCGAATTTCAGGTGCACTTCGGGACATTATCTGGAATAACACCAACATAAGCAAAAAGTCAAAGATTAAAATACACAAAACCTGTGTCAGACCCATACTAACGTACGCTATAGAAACATGAGCTGACAACAAAAAAACAAAAAACACCGTAGGAACAACAGAAATGAAAATACTCAGGGTACAAACTAAGAGACAGAAAAAGAAACACAGACATAAGGCACGAATGTAAAGTGAAAGACATCATCAGATGGGGACGCAAACGTAGAAGGGACTGGAAGAGCCACGTCGATAGGATGACAGAAAATCGCTAGAGATGGAAAACCATAGACAAAACGCCCCCACAAGACGTGACAAGGTTGCCCCATCGGGGATTTCAGTAAAACCATAAGTTTCGATGGGCAGTCATCTTGACCTATGTCAGTCTTTCGTCCGACCTAAAATACCTTGGCAGTAGCAACTAAAAAATAAGATCTTGATGATAAAAATGAAAAAAATTTCTGATGACAAATGACAATTTTTTTAAAAATTTTATAGGTTATTGTTCTCGTTTTAAATTGTTAGTTACAAATTTACAATACTTTAACACTCACATTTTAAATATCAAAGAAAAGTATGAAGAAAATGTAGTATATTTATATTTAGTGATATTCAGCAGTAGTATTTAGTCTTTCACATCTGTCAGGCGTCCCGCGACGGCTCATGATTTGTACCACCTAAAAGTTTGTGCTTTCGATAAACATTCATTTTCGTAACATTTTTGTAACATTTTCAATACATTAGAACAATAAATTTCATTTTTTTGAAAAAATTTGATGCAAATTCTATGTTCCACAGATTTTTCCACATTAAAAATCGCTGAAAACAATGTTCAAACACAAAAAACGCTGCAGTTTCTTACCTAATAAGACAAATGTCATGAAATATATGTCAGCTTTTCACCACAGTCCTACCGACCTACCAAATAAATATACACATCGATATTCATAGCGTGCGCGGACCTATTATGTGTTGTCCAGAGTTTTTCTTTAAAATAATGTATTTTTCTTTAGTTTATCATTAGTTTATATTACGGAATGTTAAAAAACTAACAATTTATTTGTTATTTTTAGGCTACAAGATGTATAAAAACTCTAAAATACATGTGGGAAAATGTTTCATACGCAACTCCTGAAAAACTACATGAAGTTTATGAAAGTTATAAACGATCTTTTGATACAATTAATCCCATCATTTCGCCAGTATATCTTTTTGATTACTAAATTTTTTATCATTTTAATCTGATCTGTTTCTAATAATTTTTAGTGTTTTATATTTAAATATAAATTTTAAAGTAGTAATTTTGTAAACATTTACCGGTTGTCTATATATCATTAAAATACCAATTTTGACTTACCATTGTTTTTTGGAATTAACATTTCTAGTCTAATGATACTGAGTAATCTAAAATGATATTTATTAAGACTCTCTTTTTTTTCCAAATAATTATTTGTTGTTATGTATATTATATTTGTTCAGTTCGTTATATATATTTTTTTAATAAAAAATTATTACATTTAACATTTTTTTTCTGAATAGATGTAACAAAATTGTGGATCCAAAATACAATCCAATATTAAATTAACCACTACCTTCACCTATGCGTTGATTTTCTTATCACCAATAAACTAATTATACTTGTCAAAACTTAACTGAACTAAAGTGACCAGTCTTTTTATACACTTTATTTTAGCTTGACTCCTCGTATCTATCTATACCGCTTTCGCATTACTTCGGTGCGAGGGCTGTCTTATCCTCTCTCTATTCTCTCATCTCTTCTTTTTCTTCATTATAATCCTGACTACTATGTAGGAACGGTTCCACATTTCCTTGGATCCTAAGAGGTTACTCATGAGATTTTCTACGTTAAAGGAAATTTCTGTAACTTCAAGGTATTGCACTTGGGTCATGTTCCACCTCGGACAGCTGAACAGCGTGTGCTCCACATCATCGTCAACTCCTCAATACACACACTTGGCTGATTCAGTTCTTTTATATTTAAACAAATACTTCCTAAAGCCACTTCTGTATGTTCGGTATTAGTCGGTATGTCCACCGTCCATTGTGGCACTGCATAGCTTTATGAACAGCCAGAAATTGTCAAAAAAGCACGTCTAGCTGTGCATAGGGGTGTGTATGTTCGTTCATACACTTATGACGTATGGTAGTGAATGTTGGGTTTGGCAGAAGAAGCATGAAAATAGGATTAATGCTGCGGAAATAAGTAGTCTGAGAAGTATAGCCGGAGTGACTCGAATAGTGAGTGTGTTTACAAAGAATATTATGTAATAATTTTTTACTCCTCATTATTAATATATTGTAGTTCCCTAAAGATGGAAATAAAATTTCCGAAAGCTTGGAATATTTTTAAATGAGTTTTCATTTACTAGCTACTTCCCCACTAACTAGAATTTATTTAGTTATTATCTATATAATATATATATAATACATAAATTGTATGTATATATACATACAATTTATATATTTATATTAATAATTTTTATAAATTGTAACGATTTTAGAATTATTGGTTACAAATTAAAATAGAAAAAAAAATTATTTAATGTTATCTTTAATTATTAATTTTTATTTTATTACAATAATTATTAAGTCTGATTATCAAATAAATTAAGGTTAAGAGCATCCCAGTCGGTTCTAACTTAAAAGGAAATGTTTTTTAAAAATATTAACTCGTTTATTATTATTAGTTTTTTAGAAACAGGAACAATAAAGAAAAAAAATACACAACCCACAATACAAACTTTTTAAAATAATCTTATAACTGAAGTAAAACTTTCACTCTCTCATTCAAACAACATTATTTTTTAAATTATAAATACATTAGCAACAAAAAAAATAAATTTTAAAACGATAATTAATTGAACTTTAATTTAAAATTGAATATCCAATAACTTGGCAAGGTGTTAAAAAACAAACTGTGTTATACTTACGTCATTAGTGAATTCTTTATAGTTGGTTGTGGTTCACAGGGCATGCTTGATTTTATTGAAAAATAATTACCTTTTTACAATTAGAAGAGGAAATTTAACTTTTCGTCCTGTTAAATTGTTGTAGATCTGGTAAGTCCATCTTTTTTTCACTATTAGTCACTTTCTTTAAATGCACTGAGTTTTCACTTTAAAGAAAAAACTTTTATTTTATAAAATTCCAAATGGCTACTGCCCCTTTAAGTAGATAAAATTAATAACAACAATTTTTTAAAATTCCAGGATTATTAGCTTATTTGCTCATACAATAACAAAACTGGACCAATAAGGTTTACAAAAAATATTTTCACATCAAACAAAGTATTTCAAATTTGAAGTACTTTTTAAAAATGGACCATAGAAAACAATTCATGTATTTCTTCACAGATCAACAAAAACAACTGACCTCTTAGCCCTTCAAAATGGCTGTACTTATACTAATATTATTCATTAAGTTGGCTGGTTCATAAAGCAATGTCTGCCTATTGAAATATTGGAATTTTAGGGATGAAACTTTAATGATTATATTTTTATAACAAAAGGTAAGTTAACAAAAATAAATTAATCATTATAAATTCAAAATTAAATAGCAATTATATGCATATAAGCTTATAGTTTTCTATATTATGGATTTTACAAATTTTGTGGGTTAAATCTCATTAAATTTTAGTTGGTAATGAAAATTCTCTAGAAATTACTACATTTTTTAATGTTTTTTTTGTATTGGCAAATAAATTAGTAATAAAATATACAGGGTATATTAAAACTATCTTTTTTCTTGAATTTTTAACAATCTTTATATTAATTTATATTATATTTTTCAGGTGGAGTAGAAATTGCTTATATTTTCGATATAAGTTGGATCTCTCGGAATAGTAAAACAACGAAGCAATACTTGCCACAAAATTACCTTTGACAATTGGGATTAAGTATACTTAAAAATATAAATTTACCTAAAACTTATATAATTCTTTTAAGAATATATAATTCTCTTATTATTCTTTTTACATGTTACATACAGATACAAATTAAACAAGTTAATATCTCTATTTCCATATTTCCTTTTTTTAAAAGTTAGATATAAACCAACTCAAATACTATGTCAGTCATATCACTTAGAATTCCTTTTAGAAGGATTATGTTTACAAAAACTACTCTCTTTTTAAAATGTCCCTTTTCATGACAAATTCCCAAATTTATATTTTCACTTTCTCTTGTTTAAGAGAAATAAAAATAAAAATTGTATGAATAAAATTTGTATAAATGAACTATGTTAAAAAAATCTATTATCTTTATTCAATGAAAGTAATTACAATTGTGTTATAAGTTAGGTCTTGGTAAATAAATAAAATAATGTTACAGTTCTTAATTTTTAATTAAAAAAGCTTCTATGACATAGTTGTTTCATATTGTGTCTTTGAGAATTATTCAATATTTTCTTTATCTAAATACAAATGTAATTTTCTTTTCTTTTTTAACTTCTACAATTATAGGGCTTACATATTTAATTGTATTACTTTTTATAATCTTTTACATAATTGTTCTTGTATCTTGTACTTTACATTTATATCGAACTGAAAATGCAATAACTTTAAATTTTTAATATCTTAATTTTCTTTAATTCTATGTATATTTCTCTTCCACTACATTTTCATTTAAAAATAATTCTTTATATTTATAATTAAATATATAATTTCTTGTGCCCATTCTTTGGGACAATCCAAGAACATTTTTATAATATACTCCTTTTCCTTCATCTACTTAATACATAGTTTTTTACTTTTTACAAGTTGCTTTAGTATTATCAATTCCAAAATTAAACCATACATACATATAGTCACGCCTCTTTCCCGTAGGGGTAGGCAGAGACCACTTCCCTCCACTGTTGGTACTCTTGACCTGGCCTTTTTTTAAAACAATGTTGATCTGATCGAGATATGTTCGCCAAAGTCAACCTCTACCCACTTGTCTATTCACACTTTGTTTCGTCAATCTTCCTTTATCCATCCTTTCTATGTGTTCAAACCATCTAAGCATTTCTTTATCTATCTTTGTAATCACATCTTCTTTTAAACCACAGCGTTTTCTTATCTCACTATTCTTCACTTTTTCCAACCGAGTCACTCTGTTTATACTTCTTAGGCTACTCATCTCCGTAGTATTAATCCTATTTTCATGATTTTTCTACCAAACCCAACATTCACTACCATACATAAGTGTAGGAACCAACACTCCTCTATGCAAAGCCTGACGTGCCTTTTTTGACACTTTCTGGCTGTTCATAAAGCTATGCAGTGCCCCATTCATTTGTTTTCCTACCAACACCCTTCGCTCAATGTCACTGTCATACTTTCCATCTCTTGTAAACTTTAAACCATATTCTGTCTAATTGTAAGTTTTTTTTATTATTACTTTAGTATAATAAACAATGATAACGTTATGTTTGTTTATTTTGTTTTTGTTTTTGTTTATTTTAGTTTCAATATTTGGAACAACTAAAATTTGTACTTTTATATTTTGTTTTGATTTATTTTTAAAAAATTTATTCTTATTTTGATTAATCAAAGAAACTTTTGAATCTATGTCGAAGTATTTTGCTATGTGAATATTAATTTTTAAGTTTTAATTATAATTAAACTTATTTTTGAGTTTAAACTGTATCCTTGTAAAATCTATAAATTCTTTTGGTTTTCATGAATACATATTATACAAATTTTTATTCTTTTTGAAGAGTGTATTTAAAAAATATTTGGTTATTATTTGTTGCTGTAAGTATTATTTTTATATTTTAATTAATTATTTTGTATTTAATTTGTTACTATTAATATTTGTATTATTTTAAGAATTAATTTAAATTGTTATTATTTTTTATAATTATCAATATTATTGTAGAAATTTGACATAATCCTTGTCCTTTATGCCTTTCAGTTTTGATCCTTTCAGTTGGGTAGTGAAATTCCAAAAAAATTATTTATTCTGGTTTCTGCCTATTTCTGTCTATTCCCTCTCTCCAACTTTTCCTAGGTCTTCCTCTCTTTCTTCTTTCTTGGGGGTTCCAGTTGATGACTTTCTTTGGCAAATGGTCTTCGTCCATTCTCTGCACATGTCCATACCATTTAAGTTGTTTTATTCTAATATCCTCTACAATGCTAGATGTGGTACAAAGATAGCTAAAGGAATTCTTAGATGGTTTGAACACGTAGAAGATGAAGGAAAATTGATGAAACAAATTTATAAGGCGAGTGTGAATGGACAAGTGAGGAACATATCTCGATCAGATCAACATTGTTTTGAAAAAAGGCCAGGTCAAAAGTACCAACAACCGACGAGCATGTATGAGAGCACTGATGAAAGTAAAGGAAGCAAAAGATGAGTGTAAGAACCATAGCAGAAGTAGAAGGAAGTGGTTTCTGCTTACCCCTACGGGAAAAATTCGTGACTATATATGTTTGTATGTATTTGCACTGTTGAGTTTAATTGGAGTAACTCCCGATCCGTCTGTTGATATCGTTCGGTATGAACAACAGATACGAATGTTCATTACTGAGACCCAGATAGGAGCTGCATACATCATCTGAGAATGCACCACTGACGACATTATCTTTCTCTTTGACGCCGATATTTGGCATAAGACTGGCCAGCGCTGCTATTGTCTTTTCGGCTTTCGGGTCACCTTTATTAACTTGCGTAGCAAAGGAAAGTTTCCTATCGAACCATATTCCCAAATACTTCATGGCCTCTACAGGGGTCACTAGGGTGCTTTGCACCTTGAAACAAATTGCAGCTAATTTCATTTTAGTTGTAAGGATAACAGCTTCAGTCTTCTCTGGGGCAAGTTGAAGCCCCTTCAGTTCCATCCAGTTGTAGAGCAACGTTTGCCGTGCTCATTAATAAATCTCCCTTGGCAACTACAACCATTGCCACGCCATCGGCGAAGCCTATGAGGGTAACCCCTTCAGGGTACTCAATCTTAAGTAGCACATCGCTGTTTATTTGCCACACTCTAGAGGCTTCCTCCGTTTCCAAGAATATTTCTCTTCCGGACAGGTAGGTAACTATGATGCTTTTAAGACTCTCATTTATTCCCCTCCGTCTTAACTCATTCAAAATCTCCTGCTACGACGCACTATTGAAGGTGTAAGCGTGTGTAAGAACCCTTGCAAGTGAAAGGAAGTGGTCTCGGCTTACTCCTACGGGAAAAAGGCATGACTTTACAATATTTATGTATGTATATAAGTAAAGGTGTGGTTGGGTAGTAATCAATTTGGTTTAAATCCATTACTTTCGTCTTGCTTACATTTATTTTTATCCCTTTGATTTTCAGGGTTTCATGCATAATATTAACCATCGCCTGCAACGCCTCTTCAAATGACGGTAATATGACCTGATCATCGATATAAAGTAGGCATTTGACTTATTGTCCTGATTTCATCGCACTTCGTTGCATTTGTTTTTTTTTGGCAAAGGTATAAAGTATGATTTAAGCCAGTCTTTTTATGGAACCCCACTTGAATACTCTAGGTTACATAGTTTAGTGAGTATTTTTACACCATCATCATCAAACAACTTCAGCACTTCTTCATATATTTTGTCGAGACCTGCAGCTTTTCCATTGCACTTCATCTCAAAGTATTTTGGGAACTGCAGCTTTTCCGAACCATGCAAGTTGTCTCTGACATCTTGAAAAAGCTTCTTCATATAAGCCTCCCATACGCACTTCTTCGCATTAATGTCCACTACTGAATTTCCATCCCTATCCATCAGTGTCGTAACTTGTTTGCCTCGGTTACTTAAGAATTTTTCTCTTATTTTTTTATGTAGATTAAAAGTATCATGGCAATTTTCAAATACTTCTAATTTTCGACATACTTCTTCCTCTAGTGCTTGTTTTGCTTCACTTACTTTCGGTATTTAGCATCATCAACGCTTTTTCACTTCCTTCTTTCTTCCATGAGCTTCAGTATTTCCTCATGGTGTTGTTTTTCTTCTTACGAATCCGAGATGTTTAGGAATTGGTCAACAACAATCCTATTTGTGCAGTTTTACAACAGACTAACAAACAAGCAAGACAAACAGTTTACAATTTTCTGTCGCCAAATTATAACTACTACAAACTAGCTTTATAAGTTATCCGTCAGGTAGCGTTCAGACTTTTGTAAACGCGAGCTTTGAATGAAGCCAAGTTGTGCCTGGGTCTTAACAGAAACGGTGCGCTTAAACAGCTATAAAAATTTATGGACGTTTGAATCCCTTTTTATATTTATTTGCCATGCAAACAGTAATAGTATTAAGATTTTACAAAAACTTTTATCACATTATGTTGAATAATAAAAAAAGTTTACGAGTTGTTATTAGCTATAGGAAGATAGGTATTACAAAAAAAACAGCTGATAAACTTTTTACAGTTAGTTAATTTTAAATTTGATGTCGACTACATCGCAATAAATCACGTATTTTAAATTTTACGGTTACCACCCTATTACTGTACACTCAACCACACAGAAATATTAATAAGAAATGCATTTACTCAAATACCGGACTGTTCGGTGTCGTGAGGCTTTTTACTTCACTTACTGGGTTGAATATGGTTTTTTTGTAGGAATAAATCAATTAAGTGATTTGAAATGGGTTTGTCATATTGTACAAATATCACGATAACATTTTTATTTACTCAATTTATTCATTCCTACAAAAAATCGTATTCAACCCAGTAAGTGAAGTGAAAAAGCTCACGACACCGAACATGGTCTTTCGAGCCGGATAAAATCTCCTAAGTGGTGTTTTAGGGAGTTACCAAGTTGAATAACATTTTTCTTGGCAGGCAAGTAATCAACAAATCTTCCTGATTCATCACTTTTGACCACCTCGTAACTCAAAAACTATTTCACATAAACATGTCAAATTTGGCTCATATATTGAGACTTGCGAGATACATATGTGCTCCAAATTTCCTAAATACACGTCAAACAGTTATTTAGATATTAACGTCCGAAAATCGTCATTTTTATCACTGACTGACCTATAGTCTAAAACTCTAACCCAGTTTCAGATGACCTAGAAAGTTTAAATTTGGCATCCAGATAGGTAGTTGGGTAAATACAAAGAAATAATTAAGAAACTAGTTAATTTTTAATCATTTTATTATAATTGTTAAATTAATTGATTCTATTATGAACACTTACTTATAGTGCCTGTAATGTAAGAAAGAATCAACAATCAAAATTGATGACAGCCGATCTTTACGTGGATTTTAAGGTCTTTACGTAAATATATAACGAGTGGAAACAGTTATATGAAAAAATCCAGATATAGGTCGATTTTTGATTTTAATTTACTATACTTTTTTAAAAATAATCCGTCATACAGGGTAAACAACTTTTGAGTGATGACGGCAGCGTTAGCTTTCTTAAATAAAACACCCCTTTTTTTTCAATTTGCGAATTTCCCTTGCTGAGCTGATTTCAAAACTGTATCACAAGTTGATTCAAATTGGTACAGGGTGAACAAAAACGCAACGTTAAAAACTGTCATAAATATTCAAGTACAATTCCGTATTGTTAATCTAATTTATCATATTGCATTTACAGAATTGTTTTGTTAAAATGCCTTTAACTTTAACAGGAAAAGTATACAGACAGAGTCACGAATCATTAGACAAGTATATGTAACTTTTGCAACACTGTAGCGGAATTTACTTGAAACTAGGTGAGGGGAGGTATCGTTTTCCACTTCCAGCATAAATCTAAACCTAGGAATGATTTCAGCAATATTGCCAACTCTTTTTCCGCTCAGTAATTTCCCCTGATTTAGTAATAATAATAGCAACAAAAAACCACGTTGTATTTAAATAAATTCACTAGTACTTCTTTTTCTAGCTGTTCCTATCCATTTCGGATGTTGGCAACCATATTAGCTATCATCACTTTATTAACTGCGACTCTGAACAACTGTGTGGTGGTCACTGCAAACTAGGTTCTGAGGTTCTTCTTCCTACACCTCTTTTTCCATCCACTTTGCCCCGTAAGATATTTTGAAGTAATCGATATCTTTGTGTTTCTCATCACATTACTGAGGTATTGGAGTTTTCGTATTTTGATAGTGTTCAGAATTTATTTCTGTATATTCATTTTCTGTAAAACAATATTTATATTTTTTTATACATTTCAATTCCCAAAATTATTGATAATATGTATTCTTCTTCTTTAGCCTCAAGTGATCTAACTTTGAACTTAGGCCTCCCCCATTTCAATCCACTGTCATCTATTTTGCGACATTTGCTTCCAGTGAAGTCCGCCAATCTTTTTTATGTCATCCTCCCATCTCATTTGTGGCCTTCCTCTATGCTGTATTTCATTATTCCATCTTTTGTCTTTCAGACGGGCATTATGTCCTGCGAAACTCTATTTTAGTCGGGCGGCATATTCTCCTGCGTCTTCACTTTCGTTTTACTTTTAATCCATTTGTTTGTTTTTCTATCACTAAGTTTCACTCCCAACATTGATCTTTCCACTGCTTTGTGTCTTTGTAATTTTATACATATTAGCCTTGGTAAGAGTCCAAGTTTGTAAGCCATAATTGAATATAGGAAGGATACATTGATCAAAAACTCTGGTTTTCAAATATTGTTGTATTTTACTACTTTTCAGTATCCAGCTCAGCTTTCCAAAACCTGCCCAAGCCAGCCTATTCGTCTTGTAATTGGGTAATAGGTATATGTATTTGCTTACTGTTCTTAAATTTTGTTCTCATTGAGTGTTATCTGTCTGAAGTCCTGTGTATTCGTCATTATCTTTTGTCTTCTCCAGATTCATCTTGAGACCCACTTCTTCCGAAGCTCTCAATAGTTGAGTAATCTTGGTCTGCAATTCTTCAAAACTTGTAGCGATAATAATTATGTCGTCAGCATAATATGTATAATTTCAAAGACGCCGGTCATCCATCACCCATCGGACGGACCACTGACTCGCTTGAAAGCTGGCGATCGAAGAAAGCAATCGATGGTTCGCACATCGATAAATCATCCCAAAAATCATGTGTGTTAAAAATGTTTATAGTTCTAAGATTTGCTTCTTCTTATTAGAAGAGTGACCTTTACAGTTAAAAATGCTAATTGAGGAACAACCTCTATTTTATTAAATATAAATACCTTACTCATAATTAATTACAATAAAAACAAAATTAAATACTAAATTATTGTCGTTATTTAAAATTAAAATTCCGCACCTTTTATTAATATTATAATCCAGCCTTCTGTTTCACTGATGATGTCGCCGTCCGCTACGACATGATGTTGATTTTCTTCGATAGCTAGTGTCGCTGATTCGATGTTTCTACGTGCTGTAAAGTTGCCGATGGTTCTCTCTTTGATTTATCGCCGTGGTTTTGTTTTTAATTAAATAAAGTCTCATCAAAATTCTTTCACTGGTTGTCGCCTTGATTTAATGTAACCCACAATCGGATTCACATGTTTAACTGAAGTTATGATAATTTGAATAGAAATAAAATAATGTACTACATTTCGACACGTAGTGTTTCAACGCGGTGCTCTGAAGGCGAGCGGTGTTTATCGCTCGGAGGTTGGAGAGGAAGAGAGAGTAGAAGGGTCAAGTGCGGCCTCGCCCTTCTTTTCGCGCTTAAGTCCGTGATTTTGATTGGTCCGCGGGTAACGATATTTTGCACACGGCGTTTATAGCTGTTTTCTTTATAGTTGTTTGCTAACAAGTGCAAAGCGAATGATACCGTGCCGGCGTGTCTGGGCCGTATTGAGGGGCTTTAAATCAATGAATTTCTTAAGGAAAAATTCTACTGTAGAAATCACGAATGTTAAACATACTGGCCGGCAACCAGCAAAAACAAAAAAAGAACAAGGAAATAAAAATAAGAATGAGAGTAATGTGATGAACGAAGGACCAGGTGTTTATTAAAGGTCTTTGATGTTGACAGTTGAAAATAACTCTTTGAAAAAAATTACATGTTTACATTTTAGCTGTCCCTACAAAAATAAATCGATGGGCGATAAATCTGGCGATCGTGAAGGCCATTCAATGGTGCCTCTTTTCCCAATCCAATGCCGTGAAAAACGTTGGTCTAAATACTGACGAACAATCGCCGCATACTGCGGAGGAGCTCCGTCCTATTAAAAATAGAAATGATCTTCGTCATACTGTGGATTATTTTCAAAGATAAGTTTCACGTTTAAAATCTAATTTATCAATAAGTAATGAGCGGAATTTTAAAATTTAAAGACTATTGTATAAAACATTTTAAGAGCTTTTGAAAGACATCTTATTCGAACTCCAATGCCATTTAAAAATATTGGGGTAATTCTTACCCTCGTTTGGGGTTGAAAGTAGTGGAGTCAAAAATACCGGAAAAGAGTGTCCCCCTTTAATAAAAAATCCACGGGTCTGAGCGTTTTTCTGAAATGTTGACGAGTTTCCTGCAAATGGCTCTGTTTCGTTTTCGATTGGCCACCCTGTATAAGATTATTGTAATTGATAAAAGTTAGTTTTTAATGTGACGTTTATAACGTTACAACTTTTACAACAATAATGCCAGTTAAATTATAACATTTTGAACAAAGATTAATCAAACTTTATGGTGATGAATCCTAACTTATTTTATAACTGTATGAAGGTTTTAAGATAAAAAATCCTATAAAAGTTTCATTCGAAAAATATGGCGAAGAAGTGGTCGCAACGCTTTTTAAATTATTTATCACCTTGCTTCGAAACATCATTTCATTTTTTACTGCAGCAATGGTAATGTAATTTTAACACTAAAATCATTTCCATTGTTCGCCCATGCATGTAGATTTGGTCTTTCGATAATCCTTCATGTATTGGTAGTTATTCTTAACCTGTTAATAAATTGCTTTTTATATTTTAACATAATTTAAATATAACTAATTACCCACTTTAAATAATTTTCATATATCTACTAGTATTCGGTTGATGAGCATTTGTAACTCTGTACAATTTTATTGCTAATATTTGCGTCTACAATTAACTTGTTATAGTTTTTACTAAACTAGAGCTAAATAAGCCTAATGACACAAAATGTAAAGCTTTGAGCTGATTACAACATTGTGCATGTTAAAAAAGCAAAAACATCAAGTAAGAAGTTTTAATTAAGAATAATTGTAGCTGTAACTTAAATTTTAAGCAAACCTAATAAAAATATTCATAAAAATTTCATGTTGCAAATTTAAACTAATGTACTCTTGGACAAAATTGACGCAATAGCATATTAAATCGTACAAATTGCTATAATGAATAAATTTTATTTATTTTTTATAGACATTGGTTATATTCAAAATTAAAAAACACATATTCGAATACTTTAAAAGTGAATTAGCTTCAATATTTCTCTAAAAGATAGGAATTACAATTATTCCTAGGAGTTAACACAATTGTAATGTTGAAAAAAATAAACTATGGTGTAAATAGGACAATAGTGGCGAAATAAATAGTGTATTTGCGTCACCAGTAGCATGTGTTGCCTCCTTTACTTCGGATCACAGCATTTATGCGCCTAGGTATGCTTTTAATTAAATTTTGGATGAAGTTGTGACATTGCGGACAGTTTCGAGTTTTGGATCACAGAATTAGTAACAGTCCTGTCTTAAAGCATATTGTCTATTGTCGTTTTCGCCCTTGTCCCGACCTTCTAGAATAATTACCTACATCATTCAAGCTTCTTATCATACGCAAGGTCTATTGTGCTTTTATAGAATTGGAAAAGGCCTATGACAGAGTGGTGAGGAGTGAATTGTGACATTATCTAAGTATCACTTTACGAGGATTCCACTGCTTGTGTCAGGATAAACGGAGCTTACACGGACTGGTTTAACATTGAAAAAGGTGTGAGACAAGGATGTGTGGATTTGCCATGGCTGTTTAACTTGTACATAGACGATTGTTTAAAAGAGAGTGCGTATGGATTGAAAATGAATGATTTGATTGTCAAATGCCTTCTTTACGCCGATGATCAAGTCATATTTGTGTCATCTGAAAAGGAGTTGCAGGCGATGGTTAATATTATGCATAATGCCCTAAAAACTATATATATGTATGACCGACAAATTGGCAACAATAAAACTGAGGCCCGCACTACCTCTTGTTTAAAAATTAAAACCACAATATGCTACTAGTGCGACAACGATGCACGAGTTGCACATACTATTTTTTATTGCGAATGCGGAATAAACGCGAGCATAAAACATTGGTCCAGACCAAAAATAATTACTGAAAAATTAAGAAGTATTAATTAGGTAACAATGAAAATAATTTTATTTGATAAGAACAAAAAGAACACCGACAACAATAGCAACATAAATAAATAAATTTTCTGTAGTGTTATTTAAAAAAACTGTAAAGTTTGAACAGTTCGTGAACGTAATGTTTAGGTTCATGTTTTAACATTCTCAGCATTTGTACATACTTTTTAGTATTTTTATTATTCGCGTAACTTAATTTTTAAAACAGACGCTTTTTGTTTAAATATGTTTATTTTAAATTCACAACGGATTCCGGAAGAGCTTTCTAAGAAAAACTTTAAAATAATTTTTCGTTGGGAAAATACGAGACCTGAATAAAAGTTAACAAGAAGTGTAGATTGACCGAAATCTTGGCATACTTTTCATATAGCGAAAAATCACGTAACGCGAGATGGCGCTGTCAATGACAAAATATCGTATCGAGGTGTGAACAACAAATATTCTGTCATTTGATCACTTGTAAAACCAAAGTTTTTATTAAAGGAAACTTTGGTTATCTCAGAGTTGTGTTAAACTATTGGATTAAAGCTGGATTTAAGGTTTGTTTTCGACGTTTCAGTTTTTTTTGTCGCTGGATTCTCGTTAAATGCCAGTAAAGACCAGGTGTGTCCAGTTCTCAATTTTGGTTTATTTTCGAATTTTCTCAGTTCTGTTGTCCCTGAAATTCTTGTTGCAATGCCTCAAATATTAATTTCAGACGTATCGTTTTATGTGGGTAAACGTGTTTGTTCAATTAATGGAGGTGAAGAGGTCTCAATGAAAAAATCATAAAACTCATCTTTTAAAAGCATTCTTTGTATTATTGAAGTCACTATGAATAATTACAAATAAAATGATAGATCATTGGACAACAATGTCAAACCTACTACTGAAAAAATCATTTTTCACAAATTGCTTGCTGCAAACAAACATAAACTTTGAGATTGGTTTTCCTATCTTCCATTTTTAAGCTGCCTTAAGATTTAAAGGAAATTTATGCAAAGATATAATAGAATTGTCATATGTAAAGCATTGTGGAACAGATCATATTTTTCGCGATTTTATCTCCATATCACCTTTTTTAATCCTTTGTATTTTCGTATTTTGTGGTTTATTAACACCAATTCTTTACAAAATTCCGTTTAAATATAACACTTTCAATGCTTAAATTGTTAAAAATAGTACATAAAGTTCACACCTCTAGAAATTCATACGATTACTTATAGATGTCGCCACTCCGTGATTTTTTCCAATATTTTTTACAAAAATTCGACATTTTAAAGAATCTGCATCTTTAATCCTAATTCAACGTGCTTTGTCAGTCATAATTCATTTTAATACATTTAAGCTGAAAACTTTTAGCAGAGGGTTACAAATTAATTATATTCGCGACACAGTTACTCCTGCTTTAGTACCTACTTCAATTAGGTCACTTTTTGAAAAGTCTTAACTGTTAAGAGCTTATTCTGTTTTTTAACTTAAACACATATTTTTTAATAAAATAAAACCATTTTTTTTTAAAAAACATACATTATTAAAAGAACACGTTACGTTACAACATACAACTAAATTAAAAATCATAATTCTTATTTCATTTTTCCGTCAAGTTAAAAATTGTTGAATTTTATTAGTTTCGTTTTTTTATACGTTGCTTTAGTTTATAAAAAGAAATGTAAAAATTAGCATTTTCACTCTGGATACTTGATATGGCTCTAAAATCAATATAACTCGACTTGACAAAAGCTTTTAAAAACACTTAATAAAATGCTGAAAGGTACGGGAAATGAAGTAAAACAAAAATTACCGTTTAAATACTTTGGATACGCATAGAATAATTTAAGTGAACTTAAACCTTAAAATTGTTCATCAATTTGAAGAGGAATTGTCTTTGTAGACTTTGGAAGTGAAAAATTTATTGACGAAAATGTTTCTTTATGACCTTCTTATTTTCTATTAAAGGATGGATGAAGATAGATTGACGAAACAAATTTATAAGGCGAGTGTGAATGGACAAGTCAGTAGAGGTCGACCTCGGCGAACATTTCTCTATCAGATCAACATTGTTTTGAAGAAAGGCCAGGTCAAGAGTACCAACAACCGACGAGCATGCATAAGAGCCCTGATGAAAGTAGAGGAAGCAAAAGATGTGTGTAAAAACCGTATTTAAAGAATAATAAATTATTAAACATTAAAAAATTTGTCTGTTCGAACATATGGGGCTCGTATAACGGAAATATGAAATAATTTTCCTCGACTATCAGCACTTATTCTAAAGCGTAGACGAAATGTGTGTGTTTTCAGTGTTAAATTTTGCATCGTTGCTGGTTAATTAGATGCGCACAGTGTTGTAAGCTTAAATTCTAAAAGATTTTCCAGAATAACTACGTGCTTGTCATTTAAAGTACAATGTACACAAAATAACCACTTTATAATAATATCTAACTCAGCAGCATAAATAAAATGAAAAATGTATTATAAAAAGGAGTTGTATAAATTTTATTTTTAGCAATGAAAAGAAAAGATTAAACTTTTTTTTTGATATTCGTGGAAAAATATTCCAACCTTAAATATACAGGATGTTTCAAAAAAGGTGACCCCGTCCCTAGGATAGGTAGAAAACTGAAAAATAATTGGGGTTTGCTTAGTAAAAAAATTTTCGTATTTTTAATTCACATAATGCATACTTATTAATAATGTTATCATTACTTTATACCAACATTGGTTATTCATAATTTTTAAATCAATATATTCCAAAAACGGTACACAGCATCAAGTTTTACCAGGAGTACCTTTTTGGTGTAAAATTGAATGATGTTTAAGTTAACTTGAAATTTTGATTAATAAATCTAATCTTAAAAATTTATGTTCAATACTATTTTGTACGAACCGTGTAACTAGCGCCCTCTATGAGAGTCAGATATAAAAACAAATTCATGGGATGTATTAGCTTCTAAATCAAACGCAGGAACTACAAAGAAGGATCTCTTTAGGGTTGGCTGCATACGGTAGACTAAGGGATGTCTTTAGAAGCAGCGTACCAATAAGCCTAAAATCAAAAGTCTTCAATCAATGAGTATTACCAGTAATGACCTACGGTGCCGAAACGCTTACACTGACAAGGAACACCGTACATAGGTTGGAGGTTTCTCAGAGAAAAATGGAGAGAGCTATGCTTGGAATTCGAACCCAAGATTGCGTAAGAAATACGTACATCCGGCAAAGAACAAAGGTCCAAGACATAATACAGAGAATCACGACACCGAAATGGAAATGGGCAGGACATGTTGCGAGATTCAAAGACGACAGATGGTCTCTAAGAATAATAAATTGGAGACCCCGCGTAGACAAAAGAAGCAGAGAAAGACCGCCAACACGTTGGAACGACGATATAAAAAGAGTAGACAGACACTGGATTCGAACAGCTCAAGATAGAGCCCAGTGAAGCAGTTTAATGAAGGCCTATGTTCAGCAGTGGACTCAACACCAGGCTGGGAGATGATGATCAGCTTCTAAAACATATTCGTTTAAAATTTCATTGCAATGTTTTCAGTAGTTTCGGCAAAATGGTAATACACTGAGAAGAAATTAACTGGTTAAAGATAAATTACTAATGAAAGGAACATTTTAAGCGTTCTTACTCCATCTTTAACAAGATTTGCTGATTTACATCGAATTAATGGCAGTTGAAACAGGAGGGTGTCTAGACTTTAATCTGTTTATTAGACTTGGCACGTCTTGGTGCAGTGTGAGCTGCGGATTTCCCATGATCTTTCTGAACCCTCTGCATAAGGCGTTTGATCTTCTTAGGAGGGAGGGCGGTATGTGGCTTAGCACGGGGAACCATTGTGTTAGGGTGCTCCTAATTGTCCCTGATATTAGTCGCATGGTATTATTGAGCTGCCTGTCAACCAAGTGAGTTTGTGCCAAGTGAGTTTGTTAATCCACACAATCGAGTAATAAATTGGAAGTATATAAAAAGACAGCGGTCGCAAAAGTTTTTAATTTAAGTTTTGAAGTAATTATAAATTGTTATAAAGAAATTATATAGAGCCGGCATGGGCAATTGGGACTGCTTGAAGTCCCCAAGACTGCGTACCAGTGATGCATTTATTTAACTTTTGGTGGGGACAATAGAACCGACCCTTATAATCGCTCAAACAATATTTTATATTTTATAACATGCAATAAACTGTTACTTCGACTCTAAAAACTTAGCCCATGCCTGGTATGGAGGCTGTAATTGTCTTAGTCTATATATATATATATATATATATATATATATATATATATATATATATATATATGTTGGACTCATATGCCGAATTCGTCAATTCGCCGAAATAAATACTCAATTCGCGATATGATCAAAGCCAAACGATCCGTTGCCGAAAACATGTTCTATATCGGAATCTGTTACAACCGATTTACACATTTCGCGAACTGAGTTATCCGAAGTTGCTCAAATGGCAAATATGAATATGTTTTGGCAGATAATCATTTTTAGTTTAATATTTTGCCGATTGTGCAATTAAGAAATGATCAGACCTCGAACACAATTAAAAATTGCTATTGATCCAGGAAAACAACATTTATTTCTTAGAAATAACTTATTACCTAAATGGAAACTACCTAATATTATTTATTTATTACACCAAGAAGAACTTCCATAGCTCTTGGACTTGTAATTACATTTTGAAAACACTTGCTTGGACATAGTTTTCTTAGCTGCAATTTGTCTCATTGAAGATGACGATGGTGGAATATCTTCCGCAATCATAAATTTACTGTGAGAGAACTGTAAGAGAGATCTTTGTTTAAGTACTTCAGATCATTATGCAAAATAAAAAATATTACTAACCTGGAACTCGTTTCTTGTATACATTTTCTCCAAAACGCCATTAGGTGTACCTAGTATATAAATACCATCTTCTTTAGAAATGATTATAGCCATAATATTTCTAGGTGCTGCGAGTCCTCTGTCTTCGTCAGGAATTTTTAAAATCACAAAGGAATTTTTTTTGCACTGTAGCTTTACATCGTATCCGCCTTCCTTTTAAATCCATGTGCGCTGCCAGTTCTATTGGTCTCGAGTAATTGTGCATTTTTAAATTGCGCAATCGGCAAAATATTAAACTAAAATAATTAGCTTCCAAAACATATTCATATTTGCCATTTGAGCAACTCCGGATAGCTCATTTCGCGAAATGTGTAAGTCGGTTTAAACAGATTTCGAAATAGTAGATTTTTCGGCAACCGTTCATCTGGCTTTGATCATGTCGCGAATTGAGTATTTATTTCGGCGGATTGACAAATTCGGCATAAGTCTAACATATATATATATATATATATATATATATATATATATATATATATATATATATATATATATAAATAAAAAAATGTTTGTATGTATGTCCTTCAAAAACTCCCAAACGGCTGGACCGATTGGGATAAAATTTTCAGAAGTTATTTTATACATACCAGAGGTGGTTTTAGTAAAAAAACTTTTGTGTAGGAAGTGGTAATGGTACCTCCCATACAACGCAATTGAAATATGCGTAGCCAAACACCTGTCATTTCAAATTTTTTATTCGAAAATATTGAAGCTGTCAAACATTTATGTATTTCAGTTATTTCAATTTAAACAGAAACATTTGTGAACATTATCGACAAATATGCATTTACTTCAAGGTGCTGCTGAGCAAATACTCGCAAAACAGCTTTTGGATATGGGCGATGGAAAACTTCAACCTGATCCGACTACAGGGGAAATATCTTTTCCGTCCAACTTTTGCCAAATGCAGACATCAATTAAAAATGTTGTGCAGAAAGTTTTTCCCGATATTGGAAACAATTACAAAAATCATGATTGGCTTCGCGAACGAGCAAAAATGATTATGTAAACAACATTAACCATCAAATTAAATTAAAGCTTCCAGGTGAAGTTGTTAAGTATAAATCGATCGGCACAGTTATAGATTTTTAACTCTTTGGAACCATCTAGAATGGCACCATACATCTTAAATTTAAAAGTGGGTTCACCGTTGATGCTCATTCGCAACTTAAATCTCCCGAAATAGCGCAACGGAACAAAACTTGCTGTTAAAAAATTATCGCCGAATTTAATCGAAGCCACAATCATCAGCAGAAAATTTAAAGAAGATACCACGTTTTCCAAATATTTCAATAGAATAGATTTGTCATTTAATTTCAAGCGATTACAGTTTCCAGTGCGTCTGGCTTTCGCTATAACCATCAACAAGGCTCAAGGCCAATCTCTAAGTGTTACTAGTTTGATCTTACAAAGTTCCTGTTTTTCGCTCGGTCAATTATATGTTGCCTGCTCCAGAGTTGGAACACCAAAAAATCTTTACGTGTTCACACCTACCGAAAAAGCTGTAAATATTGTTTATCAGCTGGCATTAAAATAAAACATTTGTTAAATAAATGAAATTTCAATATGGATTGGGCATCCTAGAAAAAATAAAATAATGGGGTTTGGCAACGTACACCGGATTCTGCTGATGATTTATAAAGTAAGAAAATTATTGTAAACAAATATTAGATTAAATTGTTTAGTTATTGTACGAAGTACTCAAGAGTTAATATCGCAACAATATGATTTAATACAACTTTATAATTTTCTAATTTATTATTATCTATTATCGGGTATCTTTTGCAACTGAAAAGTTAATTCAAGACTACTCGCCCTTAAAACCCACTCGTGCATCGCATACTTTTTGTAAAACTTCTTTTAAAATCTGCCGTTATTTTTTTTTATTTTTAGTAAAATTTTTGGTTAAAATCGGCTTAAAATTTTTTTAATCTGCTAAAAATTACTGTGTATTTGAGTCTTATTATTTATACATACATACATATAGCCACGCCTTTTTCCCATAGGGGTAGGCAGAAACCACTTCCTTTCACTTGCTACGGTTCTTATACACATCTTTTGCTTCCTCTACTTTCATCAGGGCTCTCATGCATGCTCGTCGGTTGTTGGTACTCTTGACCTGGCCTTCCTTCAAAACAAGGTCGAGGTCGACCTCTACCGACTTCCGTCCATTCACACTCGCCTTATAAATTTGTTTTGTCCATCTTCCTTCATCCATCCTTTCTACGTGTCCAAACCACCTAGCTTTCCTTTGTCTATCTTTGTAACCACATCTTCTTTTACACCACAGCCTTCCCTTATCTCACTATTCTTTACTTTATCCAACCAAGTCACTCAAATTACTCATCTCCGCAGCATTAATCCTATTTTCATGCTTTTTCTGCCAAACCCAACATTCACAGCCAGACGTGCCTTTTTTGACACTTTCCATTATTTCTATAAATAATTACAGCCGAAATAACAAGTTTACAAAGTTAAATATAGAACAAATCTCGACGGAATCGACTTAATTAAGCGCAACTTCCAATTTAATTAAAATAGCACACCAAAGTTTTTATAGTAGAAACAAATGTCAATAGAGTTAGGGTTATTTCAATGGGAAATACAAAGTTGTTTTATAGTAAACGAAAAGGGTGAAGCAGATGTATGGCATTTTGTTTATTACCTGCAGATGTTTTTTTTTACTGAATATATAACCTTTGCACATAAGAAAAAGCTTCCTAAATAATTTAATAGAGGTGGTTTTACCACGAAATATCTGCAAAATCATCCACAATTCTTGTACAAAAATATAACTATATAGCTTATAAATTGTTCCTCTATTGAAAGTAATACTTTTTTTGTGGTAGACTGTTTGATTTTTGACCTTGAAAAATTACCAAAATAAATCAATCAAAGAATTTAACTGAACAAATGGTAGTGCTGGCTTCAGTTTTATTGAATGAGGGATATTTTCAAAGTTATAAAGCCAGTTTGTTGGCAAAAATGGTTCGCTTAAATGAGGTAGGAAATTATTCTAGAAGGTCAGGGCAAGGGCAAAAAAGATGCACTAACGACCTAGATGAACATTAGACAATACGTTTTAAGAAACAGGACTGTCACTAGTTTTGTGTTTAGAAACGAACTCGAAGCTGTTTGCAATGACACAATTTCCTCTAAAATAGTTATTAGACGGTTAAATGAAGCTGGATTAAAAAGTAGAAGACCAGCCACTGCGCCCTTCTTACTAGAAAGAAAGGATTTCACAGGTTTTATAAAAATAAAGGTTCCTATTTATAGTAAGCTTCTTAATATTATTATGCCTATGACATCCTATTTACAAAATCATACATTAGTAAACAAAATATACAATATGAAATAATTAGTAAACGGGATACAAATTAGGAGTGTAATAAATGTTCGTCGATTTTATTTTTAAATATGTTAACTGATGATGCTCTAACTGTTTCCTCACTTAAATCGTTTTAGAAAATAAAAACTCGATTGGTGACAAACGTTTGTCTTGGTACACATTTAAAATTTTCCTTTTTAAACTTTAGATCATGTCCTCGGAGCCGGGAGTCGGTATTTAGAAGGAAAATATCACTGAGGTAATTAAACTACAAAGAGTCAGAAAAATATTTGGGTTAAAAATAACTAGGGTCAATTTTAAAGATATTTTATTCAACATTAATTACGCTGGTCAACAGTGGTTTTGTTGCCCTTGATATAAAAATAATTTCTAGTAAATTTTTGCCAACAATTTATAAAACTATGAATGATTTTGGAATATTGGCTCTAAATCTTCATTTTCATATTACACCAAAAAAAGGCAGTAAGTATAAGAAAGAAAAAACAAGTATAAAATCTTTTTTATTGAAAAATATTGTTTTGTTTTAATGATTTAATTTACATAGATGTAAAAAGAGAGAAAAATTAGCAAAAACAATGTTACAAATCAGAGAAATACCTTTTATAAACTTTTCTTTTGTAATTTTTTTGGGAGAATCTTTTTGTAAAGACCAGCAGTAATCGTCCATAATGTGACGGTTCCATCTACCCTGATGCCTATCCTCCATCACTTTTAGATCTTGATGGGAGCGTTCTCCCTGCTTTTCACTGTAATTTCCCAGATTATCAGGAAATATATTCAGGTCATATACGGTCCTAAAATATTAAAGGTTTCCAATATCTTTTACAAAATTTTCCTATAATTTGGTGCTTTATAGTTACCTTAGAAATGTTCTATAACCAACACAAATTCTCTTCAAGCTTCACTTCTGAATTAGTCATAATTTTTATGAAGTTTGTATCTTTCATTAATGTCCGAATTTGAGTACCATCGAATATTTCAGCTTTCAACTTCAACTTTCAACTCTATAACCAAATAAAACGCATTTTACACTGTTTTTGCAGCTATCAATGAAGATCCGTCAATCGGTAGATTTGTATTTTTTTAAACCCATGTCTAAAAGTAATTTTGCGATATTATTACAAAATCTTTATCTTTATTTTCGCTAAAAATAATATTTCACTTTCTTTGCTCTGTATGTTGTAATTGTTACTTCTGGTTCTAATAAATTCTTTTCTTTTAGTCTTGATGCAAGAATTTCTTATGCTTGTTTTGATAAATTTAGATTTCGTATTAAATCGCTGAGCTCATTTTAAAAAACAACTGTGGAAATGATATTCTACCTTCATATTTACTACCACTTGTAGATTGTATTGAATGCCGCGAGTTTGGCAACTAAATCAATAGTTTCTGAGGACAAACCAACCACTTTTGAGGCATAAATAGGCCAAGGAGGGTCTTCATTGTGCAAAATAGTATATTTTGTAGACTGTAAAGCTGAATATGTCCACGTTTTATTTCGTTTAAAACGTCTACTACGCATCTTCACATTAGCAACTTACCCAAACGCGCGACATGCGTCCTACAATCTAGTTAAACAATGATCTCTGCGGAGAATCACTTGCACAATCACGTTTTGTTTGTATGCGCGAAATAAATGTACAGAAAGCGAATTTTTGACCAGAAACCAAACATTATTAATAACTCGTGTTTAGAGGAGCCGGCGTAAATTGTTTATTATTTTTAATATTATAAATACACCAAAATCAGTACTTTTATGAATATATTTGTAAATCGTGTACTTGAAATTATAGAAATCTGCAGAAATATCCAGGGCAACAAAAAAAATTTTTTTTTAATAACAAATTTTCTCAGTTATGGTTGCACCAAATATGAAAAAGTTAGTATTGCTAAACAGACAAATAAAATTTCTTTCGAACAAGATGCCACACGACCCCCATTCTCATTTGAATTTTTGAGGGGGTGTTCATATTTCAGAGGGGGTGCAAGAAGGGGGTAATATTTTCATGCTGTAAATTGTCAAATTGACAATAAAAATTGACCTGTTTCAGGATTTTTTGATAAAATACATAATAACGCTAAAAATAAATTTATTTCATACCTATGGACCGCATTGTATGTATAATTTAAAAAACATAAAATACAAATAAACTTTGTCCATTCACTCAAATTTTAAAAAATAAATTAATTTTATTTTTGGTGTTTACAAAAATGTATCTTAAATTGAACTATTTTTGTTTCCTTAGAGACAAAAGAAAGAAGGAAAATATGTAATAATAATACATATTTATCGGATCGCAAAATATAAGCGTTTTTTTAGAATAAAAGATAATTCTCTTCAGATATCTCTCTTATCCCTTTTTCGCACAACAGTGCGTTATATTCAATCCAATTATTTTCTATTCTTCGAAAGAGATTTTATCATTCCGGCCGCAGCAAAAGATCGTGTTTGCCATCAACTCTTGGGAAATATTTTTGTTTTGGAAAGTTTCTTTGACAACGATTTTAGTACTTTTATTCTCGATTAATGTACCTTACAAACAATTATAAAAATTTTACCTCGTTTGTTTGTTTGTTTTCCGACACTGGAACACACACAACATATAGTTGTCTATGTGAAAAGCAATCCGCATCTAAAGGTGAGTTTATACAGCAAATAAAATAAAATAAGAAATAACATAAAATAAAATAGGAAATGAGTGCAAAAAACATTGGTTTATTCGGGTAACTAAAATAAAATAAGAAATAAAAATAAACCAATGAAATCGCAGCTTTTTTGACAATGACTTTTATGTTTTGTGCATAACAGTACATAATCTCCAAATTGATTAGTTATTTAAGTTCAAATGCAGATTTTTTAAACTTTATCATTATCTAAAATTATCCAACTATATATCTACCATCCATTTCCCATTAAAAAATATTATAATGGATGATGGCATGTTGATAGAGCAGGTATCGAACTTGTCTCAGTTATATGTAAAAACTGATGGAAATTACAAGAACAGTCGACTGAAAGAAAATGCTTGGCTCACAATTGCTCACATAATGGAGGAAGCACGTAAGTGCCAAAAAATCAGAGAGTTTTACGTTTTTTAAATAACTTTTTCTGTAGCTGAAGCTTCTGAACACAGATGGAAGCTTTTAAGAAATAAATATACGGCTCATAAAAGGAAAATCAAAAATACCTCCACAAATAATATTATTAGGTTAGGTTAGGTTGATTGTAAACTCGGAACATTTAGAACAGAAAATATTTGGGTCACGCGCATTATCAGTTTTAAAAATAAAATAAGACAAACAGATGTTTTTGTTCTTATTCTTATTTCTTATTTGATCTTATTTCTTGTAGCGCACGCGACTTGCGAGTCGAATGCCATTACAGAGTTTTGGCTGATTGATATTCCGCCATAACGAAGAAGCAGACAAACTAACTAGGCGGGGCTCTGGAACACCATTTATTGGGCCAAAACCAATAATAGGGATACCCAAGGCCAGCGTTGAAGCAACAATCAATGGCTGGGTCCACTCTCAGCATCGGTGGGCACAGCCAGAGGCTCTATGCACAGCAAGTTAATGCTGAACGCTACATTGTACAAATTAGTATAATCTACTTAAATGTATAAAATTGGATAAACCCCCGATAAAAAAATTCACAACTTTTAAACATGTAACTTACAGTTTTGTAATGTACACGTCATGCCCTTTTGATTTTGACCTTTGACCTTTTGAATTTTTAAAACGAATACAAACCAACATAACACTTATATATATACAGGGTGGTATAGCTTTAAGAGCAGCCAGAAAGTGTCAAAAAAGCACGTCTGGCTGTGCATATAGGTGTGTTGGTTTCTATATTTATGTATGGTAGTGAATGTTGGGCTTGGCAGAAAAGCATGAAAATAGGATTAATGCTGCGGAGATGAGTAGTCTGAAAAGTATAGTGAATCTGTTGGATAAAGTAAAAAAAGTGAGATAAGAGAACGCTGTGATGTAAAAGATGTGGTTACAAAAATAGATAAAGGAATTCTTAGATGGTTTGGACACGTAGAAAGGATAAATGAAGAATGATTGACGAAACAAATTTATAAGGCGAGTGTCAATGGACAAGTAGAGGTCGACCATGGCGAAGATATCTCGATCAGATCAACATTGTTTTAAAGAAAGGCCAGGTCAAGAGTACGAACAACCGACAAGCATGTATGAGAGCACTGATGAAAGTAGAGGAAGCAAAAGATGTGTGTAAGAACCGTAGCAAGTGGTTTCTGCCTACCCCTATGGGAAAAAGGCGTTGACACATTTGTAATTTTGGTTATATTTATTAAAGATAGAAGATTTTAACAGATATGCTCAGAATTTAAATTTTAATCCTTTTCAAATATTATATAAAATAATATAATATAAAATTTATAATTTAAAAAAGAAAAAAATATATTCAACATAGTGTGTAAAAAGAAAAATTGAAATTATCATGGAAATGGTTTTCTGGGAGATGTTTGTTTGAAATATAAAAATTGTGAGTATAAAAAGAAAATTGAAAGGGAGTAAACGTGTTTTAAAGATAGTATAAAAATTAGTAAAATAAAGCAGACGTATAAACTATAATTATAAAAAAAATTATTTTATTTAAAACGAAAATAAAATTTTAAATAAGAATTAAGAATTATTAAAAAAGTTTTTAAGCAAAATTAGCTGTTGGGTAAAGAAGAGAAGAAATAAAAAAAAAGGGCCCCCTTTTATATAATTATATGTTATAGTTTTCTATTTACAGTCATAGTGTTTTCGTTAAATTAAACATAATAAATTTATATATATTTTTTATCAAAATAAACAATTAAGGTGCTGTAAAAAATAGAATTTAAAGTGCCCAATCTCGGTAAATTTTACATATATATATATTTGGTTAAAATTTACGCAAAGAAAAGCAGATGAAAAAAAATTAATCAAATCTAAATAACTAATGATCAACAAAAAGTAAAACTTACAATTTTCCTATTTTCAATAATGACATCATCTGGACCAGCAGGTAAAAGATACGCTCTGCCTCCTTCGGCAACATACTGGAGTCCTGGCCCTAGGTTCACCATGTTGGGCTATTCACTTTAAACTATCTTCACGAAATCAATTATTAAAAGTCCTTCAACACTGTTTTACGTCAAATCTAGATGTACAGAAAATTACACAACTTTTATTGTTGATTAGGTAGTTTTTCAAATATACCGTACTACAAATTGATCATGTTAAATAGTGACATTTGATTGCAGTTAAAACTTTCTATTTAATATATGTAAGCAAAATTTAAAATTAAACATCTTAAAGATGATCGATGATGCTAGCGGGGGGTCAAAGGGGCAAAGGGAGGCCTACACTAAAGTATATGGAAAGTTTTTGAGCTGCTAACCTAAGATAACAAAATGAATGCAAATTCTATTAAAAAACTGGAAATTATAATTTTTTTTAGTTTGTATTAAAGTTGCCAGTCACTCAAACATTCTTTCCCTACCCATCATTTTTGACTAATTACATAATTTTATTGTAAAGTTAAATGTTACATCGGTAACAACAAAAGTAAATTTAAATACAATCTTGATACATAAATTAGTTTAAATTAAAATTGGGCAAAAATTAACAAATTAATTTAAAATTAGTCTATTGCCAACTAATTGTTTACTTTAAAAACTAACAAATATACAATTTTTACATTAAATTTCACAACCATTCAGTTCAAAACATATTTAGGATCATTTTAAAATATTTTTTTTGAGACTGCATACTAACAAAAGCCGTGTATTCAACAGAAATACTACAATAGCTTTTTATAAAAAAATAAATTGAAAAGTTCACGTAAACAAGTTGTTTATGGTTTAATGACCCATTCGGATTTTTTGCAGGATTTGTAATTTCCTCAAAGATGTTTGTGTTCTCAGAATTACATATTTACATTTGCATCACGATAAAATCAAGATAAAACAGATCACTTTTGGTTTGGAATCCGAATTTTTATTTATTTTAAGCTGACGTTATAATTGATGTATTTGATATTAAGCTTATTTTATCCTTGTAATTTCAAAATTAGGCAAAGACGATTATATTAGGATGTAATCTACACAATGTACTAAAAACCGATATACAGGGAGTGTCTTCGATATTGAGAGGCAATAAAAAGACACAGGATGTGAAAGTTATTTTTTTTTTACGTTTCCGGTAATAATTTCACAATATTTTAAAACATTATTACCACTTTATGAATAAAATTGAATTGACTACCCAAGTGCTGAAGTTATGCAATGCACAGTTTTTAAAAACAGGTTTATAAACAAAAATAAATTGAAAAGATTTTTAAAATCTTGGTTATTAATAATTATTTGGCACAAATGACTTAAGGTTAAGCTTTGCAAGTTCCTACCGTTCATACCGATGTTTTCGTATCCACTACGAAGACGCATTCTCTAGCTTCGGGAAAATTTCAGCTGGTGTTCTGCAAGCAAGGGTACTGGGACCTATCCTATATCTACTCTACATTGCCAATATTCCTAAATGTCAAGGCATAGGGATAGCCACTTACTCTGACGACAATTCAATTTTGGCGACTGGAACTGATAGGCGATATGCTACTAATAAGCTCCAACGTGTTGTCAATAAGATTACAGGCTGGGCTAAACGGTGGCGTATCAAGTTAAATAAAAGCAAATCGCTGCATATTAATTTTACCAACAGCCAGGAGTCGCCACTTCCAATCACTTTTAATCAACTCGTACCTTAGCTAATACAGCGAAATATTTTGGTATGACACTCGATGCTAAGCTTCGCTATAAGGAGCATTTTCCTAATCAAGATAAAAAAACTAAAGTCTATTAAAAGAAAGTTATATTGGATAATAGGGTGGCAATCCAAACTATCTATCCATAACAAGCTAATGTTATTCAAACAAATAATGAAACTGATTTTGACCTGTGGCATAAAGCTATGGAGCTCATGCAAAGCGTCAAATATTAAAAATATACAGATCTTTCTAAAAAGAATACTGCGAGACATTGTCAATGCCCGCTGGTACATGAGAAACGTAGATATTAGAAAGGATCTCAAAAATACCAGTGTTAAAAAAGAAAAAACCAAGGCAGTTAGGAGTCATGAACTTCGCCTGGCAAATCACGGAAACATCGAAGCTGTACGACTAGTAAATTTCAGAAAACAGCTGAGATGACTGAAGAGGACTAAGCCTAACGACTTATTCCAGCGCAGAACCAATGTGGGAAGCCCAGCCACGTTACCATTACGCGGAACCATGTCTGCATGTTATCGTGAGATGACTCTCGAACTCTTAAAAAAAAGTCTTAAAACGGTTAGAAATGAAGGGTATGATTTTTTTAGTATGTCTAACCAGATAAAACATTTGGAGTTTTATTTTTCATGTTGATCTTGGGATCCCAATCATTAAGAACGTGATCAGTACCTACGCTAAAAAGGCAAAAGATCGGAACACTACGCACAACAACCAGGTAGTAAACCAGCTGACACCATTAGAAGACAGAAGACTTAAAAGAACTTGGCCTGAAAATCCAAACAATTAAACACACTGGAGACACACTGAACTGCCAAAACATTTACTTATTACTCATCAGGAATTGGAGGAGATTGCACATTTACTGTATTTATTAAAAAAAAAAATTATGTTAACATAAACTTCTTATCTAATAGATTAAAGTTTTGCGTCAAATTGAATCCAAAAAAATGGTTTAATTCCAAGGCATTTTCCTCCATTTTAATTATTTTATTGTCGTCAAAAAATTCGTTAATAGATGAAACCTTGAGTACATGTTTTCATTCTGTAAATGCCAAATATTTTATTGTATAATGTACACAACCTTATTTACGTTTAATGCAGTGGGGGGTTACTATTCCTCCATCGGGCGCCTCCCGAGGTAGTGGATAGGGGAATGCCTCCTAGATATAGGTGGTACCGAGGATATCAAATACTTGGGGCGGACCAAAACTAGCACTGACCAAATAGTTACCGGTATAAGTAACCCACTCTTGATGACCAACGGCTTTAGGCGGAAGAGTTACTAAGAGATGGGCAATATCTTGTCCTTGGGATGAGAAATCATCCCTAAAGGCGAATGAATCTATGAAGGTCAACGGCATGACACTCCTAGTTACTCATTTTGGTTATGAATACGATAGATTCAATATACAGAACACTACTGATCATGGAAGTCTGATACCAAGATCCAGCAGGAGAGGAGTAGCACAAAATTACAGGACCTCTCCGGTCGTCAGCATGCAAAATTACTGTAATAAGGACAAATACTGTAAAATAGCAACATGGAATGCTCAAAGCATGTTTCAAGCGGGAAAACTTGATAACGTTGTACAAGAAATGACAAGACTACAAATAGATATACTTGGAATCAGTGACACGCAATGGCCAAACAACGGAGAGTGCTTATTTAAAGATGAAATGTTCTATTATAGTGGAAGCGATGATAATCAGCCACATAGATATGGGGTGGGAATATGTGTCAAAAGAAATATGGTGAAATCAATACTGAACCTAAAGTAGAAAAAGAAAGAGAATTGGAGAACTTGATTAAAGCCAGAAAACTGGAATATCTCGGTTAATATATAATAAGTCAGCGGTTCTCAAACTTTTGTTATTCACGCCCCCCTGTTTTAATTTAAAAAATGTTGCGCCCCCCAATCCGTAGACCTAGGAATTTGGACTAAAATAGGCAACATTGTCTCGTCGAGAGCGCCAAAGATGCTGTCGGAAAGTTCGCGGCGTTCGTGCCACGTATTCATGCTTCCTGATCTTTCTCGAACTGTCTGAACGCGACTATAAATACAGAAGCGCACATACGGTATTCTCAGTCTCTCAGTGAAGGTGTTTTAACACTAAGCAAGCATTATTGTGATTTGTGAGTGTATAAGTAGATGTAGTATGGATAAATTTTTAAAACGAAAACTTGAGGATGACGGGGCTTGTACATCGACAGGTTCAGGTGGAAATCGTCCGAAATCTAAAACAAGAAAATATGACCCATCATACCTAAATTTTGGCTTTACTAGCCTTGAAGTAGGTGGCGAAGAAAAACCATAATGCGTTATCTGTTTAAAAGTATTGGCTGCAGATAGCATGAAACCAAATAAATTACAGAGGCATCTAAAAACGCTGCACAGAGAATATGTCAATAAACCGCGAGATTTTTTTGTGGAGAAACTCAGATTGTTTAAAAAACAAAAATCCAGCTTCCATAGAGTACTGGCAGTAAATGAGAAGGCTCTCTTGGCATCATATAAAGTGGCATACAAAGTAGCTAAATGCAAAAAACCGCACACTATTGCAGATCAACTTATTTTACCCGCTTGCAAAGACATTGTAGAAATAATGTTTGGTGAAAATTTTACTTCACAACTTAACAATATTCCTCTGTCAAATGATACAATCTGTCGACGAATTAACGATATATCAGTTGATATGCAGCAGCAGCTTGAATCTGAGCTTACTGGAAACTTGTTTGCTATAAAACTTGACGAAGCAACTGACTCTAGTAATGATTCCCATTTGATTTGCTACATTAGATTCTGTCAATGTTCTAAAATGTTTGAAGATTTATTGTTTTGTAAACAGATTGAAGGAAGAACTACAGCCACCGAGTTGTTCAAAATTACAAATGATTCTATTACTAAAATGAATTTGCAATGAAAAAATTGTGTTGCGATTTGCACCGATGGAGCTCAATCCATGTCTGGTAAATACAACAGTTTACAAGCGCTAGTAAAAAAGGAATCCTCAGAAATTATCTGGACGCACTGCATGATACATCGGGAAGCGTTAGCATCAAAATCGCTAAGCCCTGGACTAAACATGATTTTGACAGTAGTTATTGAAGTTGTTAACTTTATAAAAACCAGACCACTAAAAACAAGGATGTTCTCTGTTCTGTGTGAAGATATGGGAGCTGAGCATCAATCTTCAACAGATTTTTTCGACAAATTATTTTTACTGAAGCTTTCTTATTTAGTAGATATTTTTGAAAAACTTAATATACTTAATCTTCAGCTGCAAGGAAAAGACGTAAATATATTTGATTTAAGTCAAAAGATTGATGCTTTTTGTAAGAAATTGCAGTTATGGCATAACAAATTGAAAGAAAACAGCTTGAAAATGTTTCCCACATTTTGCGATTTTGTGCAAGATTCCCCATTGGAAGATATTCATAAAGCTGTGATGCTAAAAACTATAGGAAGCCATTTAGAAAACTTAACTGAGAATTTCAAGCGATACTTCTTTGCAGAGAAAGATATCAAGTTGTCAGACTGGAGCTGGGTTAAATCCATTCGAAAATAGACCTGTCGGACTATCACTGCAAGAAGAAGAACAACTGATAGATATTTCAACAAATCCCTTACAAAAATCAAACTTTGTTAACAAATCTTTAACAAACTTCTGGACTGAACTTCCGAACGACTACTCCGTTATAAAAGCCAAAGCGCTTAGAATTCTGTTGCCTTTTCCAACGTCCTACCTTTGTGAAACTGGATTTTCTGCACTTGCTGTCGTGAAATCTAAATACAGAAATAAACTTCAAGTAGAAAATGAACTCAGAGTGGCCATCTCTAACATAGAACCAAATTTAGAGAAGTTGTGCGCCTTAAAACAAGCTCATGTTAGCCATTAGTCCTTAGAATGTTTCTTTGTCATCATTAAGTAAGTAAAATTTCAATAAAGATTTTTTAAAAATCTATCTGTAGCATTTTATCATTACCATTTTATTTTTAATCTGTACTGCGCCCCCCCAATCATGTAAACGCGCCCCCCTTAGGGGGCGCGCCCCACAGTTTGAGAAACGCTGTATTAAGTGATGATAACATCTTTTTACAAAACACCTAACTCTACCTGCCTATGTAAAAATGGGGGGAAAATTATTATTAATAGAAGTATACCAAGCAAGTCCTTATTTAATATTAAACGCACAATCGCACAGCCAAGAGCCAAGAAAATGTCTTATGGGATTTTTAATACAATAAATTTTTGTTTGGAAACCTTTTTAAAAATCGCGCATCGCGTGACGTCTGGCTTAGGTAGTCCATTTAAATATAATTAAATTCAGTTTTCTTATCAAAAAACAGTCGACGTTTTAGTTTGTTACTGCAAAAAAAAAACATTAACGTCAGATGAAATTTTTATTAAATTGAATTAATAACGTGTAACAATATTACAACCAGAAAGAGGTTTATTTATAACATTATTTATTTTACATTTTTTTGTAATAAAAACAATGAAATACTTTTAGGTTATTCAAATGTCACCATCGATTTTTTATCGGGTATTTTTCTTTTTTTATAAACGCGTCTATAAATAAAATTCTGCAAATGTTTTACGCAATCTGGAAACATGTCTCATTTAAATTTTTTGTTGGTTAAAATTATAGCTTTTTACAATGTTTCGAAAAAAAATTCCCCAATATCCGTGAAATGGCAATTTTTTTACAAACAGTAGATTTACACAAAACGCGAAAAATTCAATTAGCATTAAGCCAAATTTTGAATTTTTTATCAATTTGTAGCCGGCGGTAGATTTTAATTAAAATCGTGTTTTAAATTAATTTAATTTTTTTTATTTGTGGTTTTATTGGTGAAATGCTTTCATGTGCATGTTTAATAAATGGGTAATTGTCAAATAAAATGCAAACAACCAAATCTATATCAGCATATTATTTCACTACGGAATTCGTAAAGCTAATGGATTCAAAGAAATATTATAATTTATTTTATGAAATATGTTTAAACAGTAACCGAAATAGGTAAAAATGCAAATACATGTGTTTTCTAATAAAGAAATTTTTTTCCAAGTAATTTAAAAACTTTTTTTTGTAACAAAGTTACCATTATTTTGTAATTACTGTATATGAGACATACGGTTTTAGTACGAATTATGATTAATGGTAATTAATTTGATTATGAAAGGATCGTATGCCGTTGTTTATTTCTATAAATAAAAATAATACGAAATGTATTGTATGTGAAAACGGGTCTTTGTTGCGATCCACAAAGCATGTTCGCGCACACGGTCTTGTGCATGCGCGCCCCACTCATCAAGAAGAGTGGTGGAACCCAGGGTCGAGCTGACGGAGAGAGTTACTTGGAAATTCAGTAGCCGTTCAACGAAGGACCAGCCCACTACGGAGGACCAGCAAGACCAGGAATCAAGCAGACCGACAGAGGAGAGGACCGGCCGACCGAGGAACTGGAGAAGACGACCAGCCCAGACACAGGGAGCCACGCGACACCGGACCAACCGAAGAGGAGAAGACGAGTGTGTAGATAAGTGTAAGGGTATTTACTAATATTATTTTCGAGATTGTTCGCGTTGGAACTCGCGTGGTTAAGCACGCAGTTGAAGCGTAGCGTCTATCGGTCAGTCCCGCGACAGCCACAATTTTTTTTTTTTTAATTTTCCAAAGTCAACAATTAAATAATCTACCACAAAAACGTATTACTGTTAAAAAGGGAACAATTTAAAAGCTTAATTTTAACGAAAATCTATTTAAAGTACCGCAGAAAATCGTTTATCTTTTAGCAAATGTTTGGAAACTCTAAATCTAAACGAATTGTTTTATTAGCTTTTATCATCAATGAGACAAAATACTACTATTCAATAACTCGATAAACTTGAAAAACGGACATAAGAAAAAGATAAATTAAATTTTTGGATAATTTCATATTGATGCGTTAATTTTGTCCAAAAGTTTACTAAACAAACTATTTTTTACCTTTTTTATAGTAATTAAAAATATCATCCATTTAAAAAAGTTTTTTATCAAGATTATCGCGCATTTAAATTTTTACTTTATATTGGAAAAATTATCCACTTTAAAAATCTTTATTTTTTTAATTAAAATACTGAATTCTTATCTTTTTTGCCAACAAGGTCAATATTTTTAACAACGTCTTTACTTTTGCCGTTAAACATTATTCTTTGAATAATTTCGAAAACGAGTAAATAACTTTTTTGTAAGGTTACTAAACAAATCCCGAAAGCAGTGCCTTAATGCAAAACAATATAATAAATACTTATAATATGTAAATACGTATCTTAAAAATTTGAAGGTTAAAGGAAGAAGAAAATACAGGAAAATAATTTTGATATATGTTCACAAAAGTCAACTCCTTTGGGCGAGTCATAGGTGTCAGGATCCACACGATATAAGGACCCAGTCAGGAAAGAGACTGGGGATATCAGCTCCTCAAAGTAGAATCCTCGGAAGATTTTGTAAAAGGGGAGGAATTTAATTTAAATAGACGGATTCGTAAAGAGAAACCAATTTCCGTGACGATATAATTTTGTATACAGTGTAGGCCATAAGCCAGTTATCACAAATAAAAATTTCCAATCAACCATTTTATTAACAACGCAAAAATTATAGTACAATAAATTAAATTTACAAAACATGTTTAAAATTAGTTTTATGCTGCTCTAAACAAGCACGGCATTTTTTGAATTGATTTACAAATTTTGTCGCATATTTTCAAATGCTCAACATCAAGAATATTGTAGAAATAAACCTTTCTTTTCAGTATAACTGCAAAATCCATGGATGTAATAAATGGGGATCATGGAGGCCATTTAACTGAACTTCTTCTCCCAATCCATTAATCAAACATACAGAATGTTATAACTTCATATTGCACGGGTGCTCCATCTTGTTGACATATCAACCGGCTGCAGGTACATTTACAATTATAACAATACTTCCTAAATCATATCTCTGTACTTAATAGAACTGACAGTACCGTTAACCCTAATAGCGCACTGCTTAACATTCCTGCCATTTCACATTTACGCCAGGAAAGTTTAACTTAGTCCCTATCGTCACATGGGGATTGCCCGTTCACTCTGCCATTCACCTTAAAAGTCGCTTTGTCCCTTTAAAGAATGAATTTGTAAAATTTAAGATAGGTATGTTTTTGGATCGCGTAAATTAAAGTAGGCCTATAAGGTCTCAATTATAGGCTTTTACAAATACTTCGCAGACTTGTTTTTGCTGTTTTATATTTCTTGAAGAGCATTAAGATCCTTTTCTGTAATAACAGACTTTCACCTTATAATAAACATACATACATACATATAGACACGCCTTTTTTCCGTAGGGGTAGGTAGAGAACATTTCTATCCACTTGCGACGGTTCTTACACACATCTTTTGCTTCCTCTACTTTTATGAGTTCTCTCATAAAGCATTTCTTTATCTATCTTTGTAACCACATCTTCTTTTACACCACATCGTTCTCTCATCTCACTATTCTTTACTTTATCCAACCGAGTCACTTCGACTATACTTTTCAGATTACTCATCTCCACAGCATTAATCCTCTTTTCATGCTTCTTCTGCCAAACCCAACATTCACTACCTTACATAAGTGTAGGAACCAACACTCCTCTATGCACAGCCAGACGTGCCTTTTTTAACACTTTCTGGGTGTTCATAAAGCTATGCAGTGCCTCATTCATTTGTTTTCCTGCCAACACCCTTCGCTCAATGTCACTGTCATACTTTCCATCTCTCGTAAACTTTAAACCCAGGTATAGAAACTCATTTACTTGTTCCACTCTTTCTCACTTAATTAGAACTTTACAGTTTGTCATGCTATCTTCTCTTTCAAAAACAATTACTTTTGTTTTGCTTACATTTATTTTCATCCCTTTGATTTTCAGGGTTTCATGCATAACAATAACCATCGCCTGCAACTCCTCTTCAGATGACGCTAATATGACTTGATCATCGGCGTAAAGAAGGCATTTGACGATCAAATCATTCATTTTTAATCCATAGGCACTCTCTTTTAAATCTTTTAAACAATCGTCTGTGTATAAATTAAACAGCCATGGTGAAGCCATACAACCGTGTCTCACACCTTTTTCAATGTTAAACTAGTCCGTGTAAGCTCCGTTTATCCTGACACAAGCAGTGGAATCCTCGTAAAGTGATTCCAGTGCTCGTATTAAACTACCGCTCACCCCATACTTAGATAATGTCGACTACTATTCACCCCTCACCATTCTGCTGTAGGCCTTTTCCAAGTCTATAAAAGTGCAATAGACCTTCTGACTTCTAGCCAAGAATTTTTTGACTATACCCCGTAATGAAAAGACCTGATCCATTCACCTCCTTCCTCTTCTAAATCCTACTTGCACATCCCATATCATCTTTACAGTTTCATTCGTCACTCTTTTAATCAATATCTTTGCATACAGTTTGTCGACTATGCTGAGTAAACTAATACCTCGGTATTTCTTACAGTCCTGCTGCGAGCCTTTTTTCTTTTAAAGGGGCACGATAACAGCATTGCACCAGTCGTCTGGTACGCTACCATTCCTCCAACAAAGTTTAAAAAGGCGGCACAGCAGACTAGTTACCACGTTTTGTCCAGCCTTCAGCATTTTAACTGTTATCCTGTCGTACCCAGCACTTTACCCAATTTCATACTGTTGAACACTTCCACAGTTTCTGTTTTACTAATGACACTTTTATTACAACTTACACTCATGTCTCCAAATGGGGCCTGTACTTGTGTATCCTCTTTCTCAATAAACTTTCGAAGTATTCGTTCAATTTCTTTATAATAACCTTCTATAAAATTAATCGCTATCATTCAACTTCTTTTTTGTCACAACCCCTAAAGTAAACATCTAATAAAATATTTTTAAAATATTTAATCACTTCTTTAGTCAAATACGGACCCGTCAATATTATTTTATACAGTGTAATTATGAAAAGAAGAATGTGTGATATTATAACCATGTCCACTAAAAAAATTGTCGGTATTTGGATTTTTTACTTCTCTGTTACATTTATTCTCTTCTTATCTGTCAAATAGACAAAAATTAGTGGTCTGTAATGATTATAAATTCACTACATACCTTGCTACCTCTGGTGTACCTTAAGGTTCCAATTTCGGACTTCTCCTATTTATTAACGATATTGTGAATGGACTTGATGTTGGTACGTTGCTGTACGGGAATGATTTAAAACTTGTTTTTACAATTATTAATAATAGTGACTATCAATTGCTGCAATACAATCTTGAGCGCATCAAAGTATGGTGTATTTAAAATAATTTACAACTAAATCCTGAAAAATATAAAGTTGTGTCATTTTCGTTTAAATATTAAATGTTCAGTTATGATTACACACTTAGTAAAACAATTATTGGCAGAGCTTCCACAATTAATAAAATTTAGGCGTGATATTTGACCTCAAATTGTCCTTTATTTCTCACATTAAAAACATTGTTTTCACTGCCAGTAAATCGTATGGATTTATTGTTCGGAATTCGCATGACCTCACGTCCACAGTAAAAGCAGCATAGAGACCATTTTTAAAATTGTTAACTTTCAAGATTAATGGTAGGTACCTACCCCGCTGTAGGAACATCACATGTTAACATTTTAGCTAGACATTTATTTATCAGCCTTAAAAACAGGAAAATATACTTTTCCATTATACTTCTTAACAAGATCCTAACATGTCATATAGATTGTCAGTATATATTAAAAAAATAGTTATTTATTATTGCCAGCTAAAATGTGAAAAATTTACGAAACCACGTATTTAAGATTTATGGAATGGACTGTATACCTTCTGATGCGTTTAAAACCAATGCTGGGGTCCCCCAGGGTTCCATCCTGTCCCCCACCTTATTTCTTTTACACATCAACGACCTCTTAAAAACCACCACGAACCCCATTTACAGTTTCGCAGACGATAGCACACTTTTCTCAACTTTCACATCCTATCGATCACTTTCGGTGAATGATACAAATAGACTCAGGCAGGAACAGGTTGATTCCATCAATAGAGATCTTAAAGCAATCGTCGAGTGGGGAACCAACAATCTTGTTCAGTTCAACGCCCAAAAAAACACAAAGTGCCACGTTTTCCAAGAAATTGAATTCCTCAAATCATCCCATCACAATGTCCTGAAATACCCTTGAACCAAGTCCCTCCGTCTCGATTTTGGGAGTCACTGTGTCCAATAATATGTCTTGGCATGACCATGTTGCTAACATCGCAAAGTCGGCAAGCCAAAGGCTAGGTTTTCTGTGGAAAGCCAGAAAGTTTTTTACTCCTGATCAACTGTTGACGACGTACAAGGCTTCAATCCGACTTTTACTGGAGTATTGCTCGCATATTTGGGGTTCAGCACCAAGGCATTCTCTTCGTCTTCTATATTCCATTCAGAAAAGAGCCATTCGCTTGATAAACAGCTCAACTCTCACAGATACCCTTCAACCTCTAGAACATAGAAGAAGAGTTGCAGACCAGTCATTGCTCTACAGATATTTCCATGGCAGATGCTCCAGAGAAATAAAAACTCTTGTACCACCATTGGCCACATTCGGCCAAAGAACTCGGCACGTTGATCAGTCTCACACATTTACTCTCAAGCTTGATACTACAAGGACCAATCTTCATCAAGAATCCTTCTTTTACAGGGCTGCTACGGAATGAAATAAGCTTCCAAAATCAGTTTTTCCAGAGAACTATGACCTGCAACTTTTAAAAAGGGTGTCCACAATCATATACTTTCTATAATCCCTTCCTCTTCTAATAGTCGCAGTGCGGGCCGTCTGCGGCCCACACGATAGGTCTACCCTTTTTGCGACTATTTTCATAAAAAAAAAACCAAAATAATGAGCAAAAATGAATGTAACTTTACTATAGGTAATGTTACCATAGAGAATGTGGAATTTAGAACATTACATATACTTAGGACATATAATCAAGCTGGGCAAAAAAACCAAACTGCGGAAATCAAACGCAGGATCCATTTGGCATGGGTGGTATTTGGAAACATGAACTTTATTTTTAAAGATAAAAAGGTACCCGTAAAACTAAAAAAGACAGCCTACGACAGCTGTATTCTGCCGGTTCTCACCTACGTCTTGGAAACCATGGCAATAACCCAAAGAGCAGCTGAGCAACTAAGAGTCGCACAGAGAGCTATGAAGAGAATAATGCTGAGAGTCACCATAAGGAACAAATGAACAGATACGTAATAGAACCAAAGTGACGGATGTTGTGAAAAGGGTAGCAAGCCAAAAGTGGCAATGGATCAAACATGTGGCGAGACGGACCCAGATAGATGGACCCTTTCTATAATCACTTCCCTTTCTTATAGTCGCAGTGCGGGCCGTCCGCGGCCCACACGATAGGTCTACCCTTTTTGCGACTATTTTCATAAAAAAAAAAAAAATTAAAAAGACATGCAGCTCTTTCTCGGAGACGGTGTTATTGGCACAACGGAACTGGCACAACAACAGTGTGGTCGAATTATTCAATGATTAAATTATAATCCAATAATAATGTAGACAAAATATTTCAAGCTTCTTTCTTCGTCCTTCGATCTTTCCTTCTATAATAAGCTTTAAAAGTCGATACTTGTCATTTTTTAAGATATGACCAAAATACTCCAGTTTGCGCTTTTTTAGTGTAAATAGAACTTTCAGCTGCTTGTCGAGGCGTTGAAGTACCTCGGTGTTACGCACTCTTTCTACCCAGGAGATTCTTAATAGCCTTTTGTACGTCCACATTTCAAAGGCCTCCAATTTTTTGCACATCGCATCTGTCAAAGTCCAAGCTTCCATTCCATAAAACAGTATGCTGAACACGTAACAGCAAAGCACTCGGACGTGCAGAGGCGAGCTTAAATTTCTGCTGCAAACTACCTTACGCATCTTCAGGAACGAAGCACGAGCTTGTTCTATTCTGGCACAAATCTCCTGCATGCCGTCCCACTTCTCATTTAGTTGGCACCCAAGATATTTAAAAGTTTCTACTCGCTCAATTCATTGACCGTTAATTGCCAGGTGTCCGTCCACGTTGTTTGATTTGCTAACTGCTAGCCACTTTGTCTTTCTCACGTTCAGGCTAAGTCCGGCCTCTGAGCTTGCATCCGTCACGCGGCTTACTAGTTCCTGCAGTCCTTCCAGGGAGTCGGCAACAAGAACCGTGTTCCATACACTTGCCATATTTTGCAAAAGTTTGTATCGGCTCTCATTACGTATTACATGTCCTAGATATTGTAACTTTCGTGCCTTAACCGTATCGAGGACTTCTCTTTCCTTGCCCATCCTTCTCAGCGCTTCTGCATTGGTAACCCGGTCTGTCCAAGATATTTTTTGAATTCTCCGGTACAGCCACATTTTAAATGCTTTAAGTTTCTTGAAGGAAGCCTTCGTAAGCGTCTACGATTCGACTCCATAAAATAGTAGACTTTTTTCATCTTGAGAAATACGGTTCTTGCCTTTTCAATGCGAGTTCTGATCTCAATAGAGTGGTTCCACTCATCATTGATGACACTAAATAAACATAGCGGTTGGAAGTCATCAACGATCGCTGAAGGGTATGTTGATGAATCGGTATCACACAGGACAAAAACAGCTAATTAAGTGTTTAGAACGTGTGGTAGTACTAAAATAACACCCGGTTTGTGAACATGTACATCAACCTGGCCAGTTTATTTAAATAATAATAATAATAAAAGTGATTGCAAAGTTTTATTTATGGCCATAAATGTGGAAATGTATTAATAAAAATTTATGTTGCATTTAAAATTTATCTGGCTAATAAACTGGTAAATAAATACAGTTATTTCAGGGTAAAGGTATTTGGTGGCTAGATACAGTTCCTAGATAATAAATAATGAAGTATCGTCGTGTTATTGCATAAACGATAGTCAGGAGTAGGCAAATAGCAAGAAAACAAAACATCTATAAATTTAAAAATAAGCAATTAAGTAGTTAGGGAAACTTTATAATTTTCTAACAAAAATATTTTACCTCCTTTAACATAGTTTGACCCAATTTCCTTTTACAAGAGTTGCGTATTTTACAACAAACGTGGTACTGAAATTATTTCTTAATTCTTAATTATAATTAAAACAAAAGAGTTGGTTAAAGAAAAGTTAAATTTAAAATACACTTAATACCAAAATTAAAAAATCGGTTTTATTTAATTTAATTAGGCACATTTCAAGGAATGGTAGGTGAGTACAAGTTATTCTAAAGAGAAGAAAAAATATGTTACAATTACAAGGAACAAAGATTAAAAAAAATAACCTACCAATGTATGGTGGCGTCTTGCGAAATTTTCAAAAAATTTGTTCGGAAATTATTCGAGCTCTAGGGGGATTATAAGTGAGCATTTTCTAGTTAAAATCAATTGCCTTGAGATCAACGAAATATGTTTATTACCACTTGACGTCCAGCCAGTTTGTTAGTAAACAACGCCTTTTAAGTAAAATTGAAAAAAAAGTAATATTGTTGCTGAGGGATACCTACTAGTATAAGAGCTAGCAACGTTTGAAAAACAAGAATTTCAGGTCAGCTGATTTTTTGTTATGTCGTCCTTCTAGCTCTTTCTGTTAAAGTCTGAGCCACCTGGCTGGCGGTAGCGGTTGCGTTCATTAGTGTGCACCTTACAGCTGTACAGGTAAGAATCCCAAATTTTAAAAAAATTTAAAAAGCGTAATTTTTAATTTTTCGGATTTGGGTAAATTTACCAGACATATATTTTTTATTGCCAGACACTTTTATCACTGCTAACTATGTGCGATTTTTTTTTAAATAAAAAATTTAAAGTATTTTTGTATGTCTGTAATTGTAATATAATATTATTTAAGAATAAATAATTTTAAAATTAATTTGACATATATTAATTCAATTGTTTAAATTTTAATAAGCCTGAAAAAGTAATAAAAAGCATGGCAGTTTGATGCTAGAAGTCAGAGAGATACAGTTGCAGAAAGTAATGCTGTGAATGAGACAAATAATGATAATGGACAGCTTATGATAAATGTTTGCTCACTTAATGATTTAAAAATTTATAACACCTTTGATCACAAAATAAACTACAAGTACACGTTCAGTAATACCCGAGAACAACAATCGACAATTGACTACATCGTATTTACAGGTTTGTACACCCGACACAAATACAGGATATAAGAACCCTAAATTCGGCTGATGTGGACAGCTTACTACTAGGAAAAATTAAAATAGGAATGCAAGTGAAAAATAAAGCAGAATTAGAACCAGGGACACAAACACAAAAAAAACGTGTTGAATCACTTTGGGATGTTAGTATAATTTAATAGAACTGTATCAAAAATGATTACAGGAAAAAGTTGACAAGAACCCAATAAGCGAATCCAAAGAAGTGAATGAAAGTTGGGAGAAACTAAAACGGAACATTATAGAAGCTGTAACAGGAGCTTTTGGCACCCGAAATATAAAACAATAAAAACACGGCCCCAATAAAACCCCATGGTTCTGCAACGAAGTCAAAGAACAATGCATAAAAAGAAAGGCTTATTTAAAATACATGACAACTAAAACGCCTAAAGCCTATAAAGAATATAAGAGGGTACGAAATACCACCTACACACTAGTAAGGCAAATAAAAAAACAGTATTGGGAATCCTTCTCGAGAAAAATGGAAAATGATGCCACGTCTTTTTTTCGTTTTTTATCGAGTACTCTGCTAGTGGTTTCTCTACTGGCAAATTATGCCCGAGCTCAGCCGTAGAGGGTAGAAGAAAAAAAAATATATAAAGTGAGCTGCGCCACCGACTTAAACGGTATAAGCCGGAAACCCCTAGATCTTATAGGCACTAGCAGAGCTACAAGATAAACAACTATGATTATGGTGAACCAAATAAATAAAATTATAGCAAAAATATGTTGGATACTTTACTCACACAATAGATAATTAAGGTACACAGTTCAATAGCAACATCATAACAAATGTAGTCAAAGTTAACAGCTATGGTAAAATTTCCTTGCTAAAACAAACCAAAAATGTAAAATTTACAGCTTTATAAAATAACCAGAACAGAAGTAAGAGTAACAGACTTTACCAAGTTACAAAAAAAAGGAAAAACATATAAATCAACTCACTAATAACACTTATTCTAACGCTTACATAAAGGCAAAGAACAAAAGGTAAAACATATATATCAGTTAACTCATTAATAACACTAATTCAAACATTTACATGAAGGCAAAGAAGATTCACTAGTTAACTGTTTACATAAAGATTTTCACTGCCAAAACAATCGAGTTCATTTAAAAATATCTTTACAATGGTTGTCCTTTAAAATATTAAGATTGTAGGATATTTACTAATAAGTAGAAAGAAAATATGTTTTTACTTGGACATAAAGAATTATTGAGAAGGTTACTTTAATCCAAGTTTAGTTTTGGCATATTATCTAATGCAATAAATAGTTTCCAACAATGTACTATACTAATAAACTAAACAGAACATAATAGTGGTGTCAGCATGAGTCACTGCGTTATATATTTAAAAATAAATCACTTATAACCTTTGGATATACGAATTCACAAAGTACTATACTTATAAACTGAAACAAAACTTACTGGTGGTGTCGAAATGAGACACAGCGTTATATATTTAAAAATAAATCACTGATAACCTTTGCGTATGCGAATTCACATGTACTCCTGTGGCCTACTCCTGTGGCTGGTTAGATTATGGGGGCGGCACTGGTTGACAATGGCTTCCCTCAAATAGATCCCGATAACGGTTATCTTAACTTGACGCCAGAAATCCAAAAGAAATCTTCACAACAAAGGCAAGACAACATGGTCAAGTTAAAAATCAAATGGTTTTTCTTCAAAATCCAATTAAGATGGCCCAAATACAGCCAGATATGAAAGAAATCCCATAGAGGTTCTGCACACGTGCTAATAACACACCGTCCCCAACAACGTTCACCGACACCTGGCCTCCAAGACTCTCAAAACACGACTCACGCTCCTATATCGGAAATCAAGAAAAATGGCGCGGCATAAATTCAACCCACAATCTTCTCAAATCTGTGCCTCGTCCGTGTGAATATCCAGTCCCATCCACACAGAAATTGCAAACCAACTATCGAAAGTTATGCAACATTATCTACAACGAATGATATATTCGAGTTATAGCGTAGTGTACTGTATGCAACAAGGAATACGAGTAAGAATTATAATGAACCGTAGAAGGGAGAAAATAGGCACGTGACAATGACTTTTATAGTTTCCAAACAGATGTGAAGATTTATCAGACGCCAGAGAAAAGAAGCAAGTGAATTTATTAGCACAAACCACATAACGAAAGAAACTTGGGTCTAGTATCTTAAAGAACTATATAAAAAAGAAGATACGGAAAGCATACCGGACACCTCAGAAATTGCAACTAACGAAGTAACTGAAATAGAAGAAACGGCATTAATGAAAATTAAGAACAGAAAAAGTCCAGGCCCAGACGGTATTCCAAATAAACTCCTTAAATACGGCGGGAGAAGCCTGAAACAGCAGCTAACAGCCATAATTCGCAAAATCATAAAATCCAAAATTCAGGATTCGCAAAATCGGACCCATTACTATAACTTCCCACTGTGAAGTTAATAAAAGGTTAAAATATTAGTGCTACAACAATAAAATTATTTATCATCCAAATTTTATGGGATTTATTGGGCAAATAATTATGCATTTAGAATAATAATATGATCTCATAAAACGTATTTTATAGTCCCTGACGTAATGGTTATCCGTGTCGCACGAGTTTCAGTTACTATCCAGCTCTATTTTTTTAAAACTATTGATTACCTCAATATTGCTTTTTTAACGTTAAAGGTTATAATTGAGGTTGACGAGACATCCGCCAAGCAATTTTCAGTAGAAGGACAGCACCTAAAGTAATTTTGTAAATGACATCTTTTAGAAGCGTATGTGTGGGAAATTTCATTTTTCATTTACGATTTAAGGTCAAAATTGACCATTTCTTTATTAATACTTTGAGGCAAATAACTTACTTCAATAACTTTTATTTCTGTCGTAAAATTAATACGGTTAACACTATACCAAATTATTATTTGGTATTTTATTATTTTTTATAAAAATTAAGCAAAATAATACTAGTTTAAAAGTATGGGTTACATTTCAACAACAACACTGTAGCACTACAACTCTGGGTGGGTCTTGGCTGCTTGAACCACCTCTCCCTATCGACTGCGGACTAGGGTAACATTTTCCCAGTTATCAATTCCCATTATTTGCAAGTCTTTACGGATGTTGTCTCTTAATCTCAGCTTAGGTTTTCCCAGAGGTCTCTTTCCTGTTAGGGCTTCTTCCCATATATTCTTTATAAGCCTTTTGTTGTAACTACGCTGGACGTGGCCGATCAATCTTCGTCGCTTGGATTTCATTTCTTGTACTATGTCTGGGGAGTCATATAAGTGAGAGGGTTCGTTATTGGTCCGTATTCTATATTCGCTAGTTTGCTGGTTAATAACCGATCTACAAGTTTCCTCAATATTTTCCTTTCAAACCTTCTAAGCAACTGTGTATCGAAAATTGTCATTGTCTTTGTCTCGCTTCCATACATGATGACAGGTCTTATTACTGTCTTGCATATGTTGATTTTTGTTGACCTAGTAATATATTTGGACTCCAGCATCTCCTGCACAGAGAAGAAACATTTGTTTCTTTGGGTTATTCGGTGTTTTACCTCCTCCTTCATATTATTGTCCGTTGTTACAAAAAAACCTAGATATTTGAAAGATTGGATATTCTCAAAATTGTGGTCGTTTATAGATACATTTTGTACCACTCGGTCTCTATTATCCTTTCGCGTTAAATGCATATATTTCGTCTTCGTCCCGTTTACTGTGAGACCCATCCTTTCAGCTTCTTTCTCCATTTGTACAAACATTTCCTTGACGTTAACTGTGCTCTTTCCTGCAACATCGATGTCATCAGCATATGCTAGGAGAAGCCTAGGTCCATTGGCTCCAAATATTTGTCTGTTTGTTTGAGCTTCTCTCACTACTTTCTCAAGGGCCAAGTTAAATAGAACTGGGGATAGCGGGTCTTCTTGTTTAAGTTCATTTTCTACAGGGAACATTTCGCTCCTCCACCCCTCCACTTTTACGCTATTTTATGACCCTTCTACGCACGTCTTCACCATGCATACTAACTTCTTTGGAATTCCGAATTCCTCAATGGCCTTCCAAAGGCGTATTCAAATGACACTGTCATACGCTTGTTTAAAATCCACAAATAGATTGTGGAGATCTCTGTTGAATTCCCAGCACTTTTCAAGTAGCTGTCTTATCGAGAACAGTTGGTCCGTTGTTGATCTTCTGCTACGTAATCCACATTGGTATTCACCAACCATTCCAATAGCATATGGTGTTATTCGGCTCAGTAATATGTTTGACAGGACCTTATAGGCGCAATTGATGAGAGTGATGCCACGGTAGTTTGTACATATCATCTTATCGTCTTTTTTCTGTATTGGTATGATTAATCAGGAGTAAAAAACTTTTTAGCTTTCCACAGAAAACCTAGCCTTTGGCTTGCTGACTTTGCGATGTTAGCAACATGGTCATGCCAAGACATATTATTAGACACCGTTATTTAGCTGTTTATAAATAGTTTAAACATTAAAATTAAAATTTTAAAATACATACATACATATAGTCACGCCTTTTTTTCCGCAGGGGTAGGCAGAGACCACTTCCATTTGCCACGGTTCTTACACAAATCTTTTGCTTTTTCTACTTTCATCAGTGCACTCATACATGCTCGTCGATTGTTGGTACTCTTGACCTGGCCTTTTTTTAAAACAATGTTGATCTGATCGAGATATGTTCGCCGAGGTTGACCTCTACCGGCTTTTTCATTCACACTCGCCTTATAAATTTGTTTCATCAATCTATCTTCATCCATACGTTCTACGTGTCTAAACCATTTAAGCATTCCTTAAACTATCTTTGTAACCACATTTTCTCTTACACCACTGCGTTCTCTTATCTCACTATTCTTTACTTTATCCAACCGAGTCACTGCGGCTATACTTCTCATATTACTCACTTCCGCAGCACTAATCATGTTTCCATGCTTCTTCTGCCAAAACCAAAATTCACTACCATACATAAGTGTAGGAACCAACACACCTCTATGCACAGCCAGTCGTGCCTTTTTTGAAACTTTCTGGTTGTTCATAAAGCTATGCAGTGCCCCATTCATTTGTTTTTTTGCCAAAACCCTTGGCTCAATGTCACTGTCATACTTTCCATCTCTCGTAAACTTTGAACCCAAGTACACAAATTCATTTACTTTTTCCACTCTATCTCTCTTAATCAGAACTTCACAGTTTGTCATATTTTCTTCTCTTTTAAAAACCATTACTTTCGTTTTGCTTACATTTATTTTCAACCCCATCATTTTCAGGGCATCATGACATTAACCATCGCCTGCAACTCCCCTTCAGATGTCGCCAATATGACTTGATTATCGGCGTAAAGAAGGCATTTGACCATTAAAACATTTATTTTTAATAAATACGCACTCTTTTTTAAATCTTTTAAACATTTGTCCATGTATAAGTTAAACAGCCATGGCGAAGCCACACATCCCTGTCTTACACCTTTTCCGATGTTAAACCAGTCCGTGCAAGCTCCGTTTATCCTGACACAAAATACCTTGAATTTTATTTGTACAATCAATATTAATGATAATTATTTAAGTTTTTTTTTCATTTCAGACAGTTTGTTAAAATTATTTAAAATTCTTTTCCAGTACTTTAATTTGATAAAATAATTTAGTCTAACAGGTATTAAAAAAACTTTTCGCTACAGAATTAGCAGCTTTTGAGTTGGAATAATTTAGTTTTATAAAAGTAACTGATAACATTTTACACAATTGGCTTTAGAAATAAAACTTTAACGTAACACAAAATTGTCGCCCAACAGTTGGAGCATTAGTAAGTTTTTTTACAGTTACACAAAATCATCGTAACGAGTTGCAACTCATTAAAAATTATAAATAACTGAAAATTTTAATAAGAAAATTTCCGTTATTCCATGAGGCATGCAATGCTTAAAATGATTACAATCAAAGGTGGCGATTCAGATTTTGATTTTGCACATAATACAAAAGAACTTTTAATATTGATTTTTATACTTTGCAGGTCAAGGATATCTCAGGTTAAAAATATGCCAAATTTTATTATTATTTTAGTACAAAAGGTTTTAAACAAAATTTATGTGCAATATATCTATATTGTTAATAATAAAAAATGTCCAAAAATCTACTGATTAATTAATTATATTGACTTCATTTTTCGCATTTCTTCTTTCATTTGCATAATAGTGTGTAGCTCTGCAGCCACAATCCTTGATCTTGCACATTTAACTCAAAAAACCTTTTTTAACTATGTTTTCTGGTTCCTACTACTCGCTTCTTCCCTTTAGTTTGACGTTTGGTAGTTGGTGAAACGTTTTTATACATATATCCCAAGTTAAATTTATTTTACGACTCTCAAAACTTTACAAATGTAAGGCTAAAATATGCTTATGCAATAATCAGCAAAGTCTATTGTGGTTTATGGCTGTAAATTTGTTTGCATATCCAACTGATGATTATGTGAAACTGTATAGATTCTGAAAAATAGCTGGACGAAAGCATCTAAAATCTTGAGTGTAATATTTGTCTTTATAGAGCTATTTTTAAGAGTACTGAACAGGGCAACGTTGTACTTTTTTTAAGTTTAAAATATTGTTCAAGGTTTTTCGTTAGTCGTTCTTTAATAAAATTGTGTAATAGCTTAACTCAGAATTACTTCTCCGTTAAATTAACGGTTGCAATAACTTGTTGGTCTACAATAATCCTGCTTCCAAAAAGATATTACCTTCTGCAAATAAAAACGATGTCTTATTCTTCTTCGTTAGCCCGTGTCCATCCATTGTCGGATTTAGGCCTCTTCCAGATTTTCCATGTCTCAAGAACTCTCGCTTATCTTATCCATACTCCCTCTGCCACCGTTTTTACATCATCCATCCATCTCTTTTTCGGTCGTCCCAAATGTACTGTTGTTCCTCTTGGTCTTTTAAGTGCTGTTCTCTGGGTCCATCTATCTGGGTCCGTCTCGCCACATGTTTGATCCATTGCCACTTCTGGCTTGCTACCCTTTTCACAACATCCGTCACTTTGGTTCTATTACGTATCTGTTCATTTGTTCCTTATGGTGACTCTCAGCATTATTCTCTTCATAGCTCTCTGTGCGACTCTTAGTTGCTCAGCTGCTCTTTGGGTTATTGCCATGGTTTCCAAGACGTAGGTGAGAACCGGCAGAATACAGCTGTCGTAGGCTGTCTTTTTTAGTTTTACGGGTACCTTTTTATCTTTAAAAATAAAGTTCATGTTTCCAAATACCACCCATGCCAAATGGATCCTGCGTTTGATTTCCGCAGTTTGGTTTTTTTGCCTAGCTTGATTATATGTCCTAAGTATATGTAATGTTCTAAATTCCACATTCTCTATGGTAACGTTACCTATAGTGAAGTTACATTCATTTTTGCTCATTATTTTGTTTTTTTTTATGAAAATAGTCGCAAAAAGGCTCGTTTAGCTCATTCAGTTCAGTTCTTGAATGTTGGTGTGCATCAAGGAGTCTAGTTTGTAGTCAGTCGATATTTTTACCTGATAATAAAATCCTAGTCTTTAAAATATATAAACTATTATTTTTTTTTATGTTGGTGTTAGAAAATCCAAACGCTGGTAGTCATTTTAAACATAGCCTTTATCTTGAATTATAGTCACTTTGTGCGATTTCTTTCGATCTTATTTTTCTATATAACATTTTCATTACGAAGCATAGCCAAAAAATTTTTCGCTAAAAGTCAAAAGGTCTACTACGCTTTCGTAGACCTGGCAAATACCTAGGAGAGAGTGGTGAGGAATCAATTGTGGTCGACATAGTCTATGTATGGGGTAAGCGGTAGCTGAAATAACTTTTCGGAGATTCCATTGCTTGTGCCGGAATAAACGGATCTTACACAGACTGGTTTAACGTCGAAAAAGGTGTTAGGCAGGGATGTGTGGCTTTGCCATGGTTGTTTAACTTATTCATAGACGGTTTTTTAATAGATTTAAAAAATAGTGCGTATGGATTAAGAATAAATGATTTGATTGTCAAATGCCCCCTTTACGCTGATGATCAGGTCATATTAGCATTATCTGAGAAGGAATTGCAGGCGATGGTAAATATTATGGATAATGTAAGCAAGACAAAATTTATGATTTTTAAAAGAAAAGAAAGCATGACAAATTGCAAGGTATTAATTAAAGGAGGAAGCGTGGAACTAGCGAAAGAGTTTGTATACTTGAGTCCTAAGTCAACGAGAGACGGATAGAATGACTGTGATATTGACCGAATGCGGTGGAAACAAATGAATAGGGTTTTGCGTTACTTTATAGGCAGCCAGAACATGTCAAAACGACTGTCAGTGCATAAAAAAGTGCTGGTCCCTACATGGTAGTGAATGTTGGGTTTTGCAGAGAAATTAGGAGAGTAAGATCAATGCTTATTAATGATAAGTATAGCTTATGTGACTTGGATGAATAAAGTAAGGAATAGGTAAGGAAATTCTGTGGTGTAAAAGAACAAAAAAATGCTTAAATGGTTCGAACACGTAGCGATGATGGACGAAATAAGATTGACAAAACAGATTTATAATGCGAGTGTGAATTGGCAAGTCGGTAGGCAAACGACTTTCATCGTAATTGTTTTAAAAAAATAACAGGTATGAAACCGCTGATAAAAGTAGAAGGGGCGAAAGACGTCTGTAAGAACCGTAGCAAGTGGAAAGAAATGGTCTTTGTCTACCACTAAAAAAAGCGTGACTATATGTATTTATTTAATATTTATAAAACTGTTAATTCATATTATTTTCACAAAAAGCATTTTCTTGTTATAACTTGCAGTGTTTGAATTAGTAAAATTAAAAATCAAATGAAAACAACAATGCATAAAATTAACATGGTAGGAGTACTAGATTGTTGGGATCTGTAGAGTTTAAAAAATATACCACAAAAATCAACTGATCCTGCTGAAGGTTTGTTAAGTGGATAGTATTTTATTTAAATAATAAATATCCCATTAGGGCTTTGGGTAATGCAAAATTATTTCTGTTTAGAACAAACACTTGACAGTAAAATATTTATCTTTATTTTTAAATTATTAATAATTAAACGCACACAGTGGGAACAAAAAACTAGCTGGTTAATTTGCAGTAAATATAAAGTCTTGGTTTTTGAATTAAGTAATAAATTATGATTAAGATAAATTAAGAATAAAGTAATAAAATGCTTTGGTAAAAATGGCGAACGCGCACAATTGCATTTTTGGTGAATGCTTTTACGATAACAAAGCCATAAATCCATTTTCATCACAAAATGTTTAACAGTTCATAAAATATTGGAAAAAATCTATTTTTATTTTGTTCTTTCTAAGGGCTGTATTTTTTTTGTACGCACAGTTGCTTTAAGGTAAGTTGTGTTTAATCGAGTTATTTTTGACCCCCAAAATATGTTTCAATTTATAACCTACCTTTTTGTTACACCATGTATATTTTATAAATTTAGACTTATAATAAATATCAACCCATTTTACTGCTGACAAAGGCATGGTTTCAAATTAACTCGACACAGGCGATTTAATTAAAGCATATGATGCCAGTACATACAAACAGGTTAATTATTTTATTAAGGGATATGCCTGAATACTCCATCTAAATGCTTTTCTAATGATATGCCACACATGGTACATTTTCTATTTCTAATTAAGAGGTTGGGTTGAGAAAGTGGAAGGAAGGGGGTTGACAAATGACAAATATCTGTATCGTAAAAATGTGTCCCCACTAGAAAAAAAATCGACTTGTTTTAGCATTTTCCCAAATTCTAATGAATGCTACCAAATATTTTAACATTTTGAAAAACTTTACAGCTTAACAGAAATCAATACATCTGCTCAAGAATTACACCATAAAGAAGAAAACGTCATTAAAACCCAAAATAAGATTTTCTCCTTGGCTAAAATACAAAAATGGTAGCCAAACTAAAAAACAGAAAACCTCCAGGCATTGACGAAATAACGAACGAAATGATTAAATATGGAGGTGACAAATTACACGATAACCCTTAATCTATTTGGGGCACAGTATTCCGAGACTTCGTACAAAGGTTTTCAGTTTCCTTAAAGCTAAGTTTCTAATATCGGAGGGCTTTAGGAAGACCTCTTCCAGAAACTTGAGCCTTTTGCAGAAAAGCGCTGGGCATTCGCAAAGCAAATGTTTTGCAGTTTCAGCGAAGTTCTCGCAGTAGCGGCTACTATTACTCTCTGTTTTGCACATCTTTATTAGGTGATACCTCAGAGGGCAGTGTCCAGTTCATATATACATAAAGTCACAACTTTTTCCAATAGGGGTAGGCAGAGACCACTTTCTTCCACTTGCTATGGTTCTTACACACATCTATTACTTCCTCCACTTTTATCAGTGCTTTCATACATGCTCGTCGGTTGTTGGTACTTTTGACCTGGCCTTTCTTTAAAACAATGTTGATCTGATCGAGATCTGTTTACCGAGGTCGACCCCTCTACCGACTTGTCCATTCACTCTCATCTTATAAATTTGTTTCGTCAAGTCTTTAACCACATTAATTGTATATAACTTGTTCATGTGGACTATAAAAAGCGGAAAATAAGTGCAGTGTTATTAAATAAAAAAAAACGTACGTTCAATTGGGCAAATTAGAAACACGAACATTTATAAGTAATAAACTTATATTTTTCTTCTATGTTCTATTTAACAGGATTATTCTTTGGTTAATATTTAGTCTAGTTAAGACGTTGTGTGTGACTCTTTTAAAAACCTTTCTTTTCCTAATGTTATAAATTATTAATAAACTAAGTTAATCCAAAAAGTAGGGCAGCAACATCAAATGTTACCAAAATGTGTAATCAAGTTTAGTTGTTTTAAAAAGCATAAACATTTTTTGTGCACTGGGATTTCTATTTAACTCGGTGGTGCGAAGCAGTTAAGTACACACATTAAATTTCTAATTTTCTTCCTAAAATTAAAATTCCCTCAAAGCGGCCCTTAAACGCAGACAAGTCTTAGTAATTACGTATTAAACTAAGTTAGGAGAATACTGTATGTAACGATTTCTTCAAACATGACTTTCGTTAAATAAACCAATGTTTCTTATGATCGTCGTTTTGAATTAAATTTAACTTGCAAAACAGGTACTGTTTCAGCGTTTTTGCTAATCATCACATTTTAAAACGTTGCAAACATTGTCTGTAAGTTGATAAAATTTTATCGATGATAAACTAATTTGTCGACACGTTATAGTTTGTTGAACTAAATTAATTAGAGGCATATTTAGTTTGGTAGTGGTTTTACGCAATAATAAATAACTTTATAAAAGATAACACAAACTATTGTAGAGAGAATTTTCAGAGCTTTCAAAAGACATCTTATTTGACACCCAATGCCATTTAAAAATTTTGGGGTAATTCTTACCCTTGCTTGGGGTTGACAGAAGTGGAGTCAAAAATACTTAAAATTGGTGTCCTTTTTTAATCAAAAATCGACAGGCCTGAGTGTTTTTTAAAATGTTGACGAGGTTCCTGCAAATAGCCCTTTTTCGTTTTCGGTTGGCCACCCTGTATCAGTGTTAAGCAGTGTACAATCAATATACCTACTCATAAATATTAAAATTTGTCTAACATCTGCCACATATTATACAATGAAATAATAAAAATAGTTTTAAATTTTTTAATAATAATAATTCATCTAACCATTAAATATTTACCATTTTGTTGCATTGCGTAAATATTTTTATATATATATATATTGTTTTATTGGTATTTAAATAAACGCTCGGGATTGGTTTGCTGCTAATCTCTAGGAAATCTAAATGTTGACAAATTAAAACAATCGATTTTAAATGAAAATATTTTAATGCATTTTAGTAGCTGCGTAGGCTGTGTTTTAATTACTTTTCATTTTGCTTAATGTCTTTTCTATTTCCTATTTAAATCTCGACGTAAAATTCCTCATTTGTAACTGAACTGTTATTGTTCTTTTCTTAAAGAGTAAACAGCTATGTCATTAACATAAAAAGATCAACAAAGCTAAACTTGTATGTCAGAAAAAGAAATGAAGTAAATTTAGTAGTGGAATAATAAAAAAACTGCATTTAGTTTAAACAATTAAAATGAAATGTAGTTTTTTAACTTTTTAAATGAAAGCAAGAAAGTAGAAATGTAAAAGTGAAACAACTGAATTAAAAAAATAAAAAACAATATACCTACCTTTAAAAATTAAAATCAAAATGTTTTTAAAGAATATAAAAAAAACCCAGCCCAACAACAAAAAATGGTATTTTAAGTTATTATTAGAAAGACGTACGTTATGCTGATGACACTTTGATCATAATGATGCCCTGAAGACACAGCGGTAGTCACAGAGGATTAAAAGATCTAGGTGACATAGGTGCCGATACCAATGGCTCAACCGCAAGATTGTGTTGTAATGTAATGTAAAAACCATTCTAATAACATTAATATCAATTTAGTGTTGGTCAAGAAAGTAAAGCAATATCAGTATCTTGGCACGTGGATCAACGATAGGCATGATCAGACTCAAAAAATCAAAGTCAGAATCGAAAAGGCTAGAAATGTTTTCTTTAAAATGAAACAACTATTCACTAGCCCACACTTAAACTTTTAACTACGTCTGAAAATGATTAAGTTTTATGTAATCCCAGTGCTTTTATATGGACTAGAATCATGGACGATCAACAAAGCCACAATGAAAAACCTCCAGGCATTTGAAATGTGGATCTTCCGGTGTTTACTTAAAATATCGTGGATAAAAAAACTTACCAATGAGGAGGTTCTACGCAAAGTAAAAAGAAAAATAAAATTGGGGAACTTGATTAAAGCCAGAAAACTGGAATATCTCGTTCATATTATGCGCGAAAAGAGATATAGTATACTACGACTGATAGTGGAGGAAAAGATTGCAGGAAAGAGATCGGTGGGAAGAAGACGTATATCCTGGCTAAGAAATCTAAGAGAATGGTTTGGATGCACATTACTCCAGCTTTTTAGAGTCGCAGCGTCAAAAGTAAAAATAGCCATAATGATAACCAACCTTCGTGTAGAGACGGCACCATAAGAAGAAGAATTAGAATATTAAAATTTTTATAAAAGTAATGTTTCTTTTTTGGCTTTAGCGCTTAGCCCTTACAGCCAGCCATAAACTAATTAAGAAAAAGTCTTAATTGTTTTTTTAGTTTTATAAGAAATTTTGCAATAAAAGAAAAGTCACATTCTTAAGAGTAACAACTCTTTCCAATCTAACCACAAAAGAATTGTATCAAAAGAGTCACTCTCTTCTCGCCCAGGGGTCGTTCAGGGCATTTTTTAAAGGTGAAGCACGGTCTATATAATACAATAGTTGTTAGATATTTACAGGGCCAACAGAAATCCTGTGGTTTGCCAAAACAAGCGGACTGGAATTTTGATGCCCTGAAGACACAGCGGTAGTCACAGAGGATCAAAGATCTAGGTGACATAGGTGCCTATACCAATGGCCCAACCACAAAAATGTAATGTACTGCAATTATGGCTTACGCACTAGAGAATCCCGGAATGGACCTGAGAAACAGGAATATATGGATTCTCTTAGACAGCCAAGCGGCACTTCAAGCAATAAGAAGATGCCAAACCAGCCCAAAGCTGGTGAAAGTGCCAAATATACCTGAGAAATTTGGTAAAGTACAACCGAGTTGAACCTGGGTGGGTACCAGGGCACACTCGAAGACGCACTCACAAGGCTGGATTCTGAAGAACCTCTGCTGGGGCCTAAACCTAGCGTAAGTATAACAAAATTTGCTATCAGGAAGAAGGTCAAGTCTTTAACCTGGCAGTAAAAACGAAGCTGGTTAGAAACCCAGAGCCTGAGGCAAGAGAATTACCTATGGGGCAACCAAACACAAACATTTATCGAAATTTACTTTATTTAATCGTTTACCTGCAAAGCCTTAATTTAGTTGAAAATTGTGAATTAAGAATAGCAAATCCTTAAACTATTTCTATGTGTGAATTTAAAATAGTTGGCAGCATTTTCAAAATGATGCCACATTGCTCATACTGTTAATCAAAAGTTATGAAACATAAGAAGCACTTATAAGAACCGTAACAAAATAAAGTAAATATTTAATGGGTCTTTTGAAATTTTTTATCTCAGTGTAGACAATTTAGTCCCTTCTAATATTAGTTAATAAAAAGACAGCAAATCGCAGTGTGGACACGCACGACTAAAGCTACGAGTGTGGAATTACGATAAATGTTGACATAAAATCGAACACCGACAAATACTGATGCAATGATTCCAGACTAAAATATCATTCATTAAATTGAAAACCGATTAATTAAGGTTCCCTTTGAGCTCATTAAGCTTTAAGAGTTTGCAATTCTTTACTAATGGTAACTAGATAAAAAATTTATGGCTTGCGATATTATACAACACAAATTTACGGTTTTCTCATTTTTCCAAAACTTCCACAATCTTTGAGATTATTTCATTATTTAACAATAGGGCACCCCGACCTTAAGATCTTTTATGCCATCCCTTGGCTTATTTATTGTGTGACTTCCGGGTCTAATTTAAGCCACTTGAAGTAGAAATCAGTGATCTTGTGTTACAATTTCTAAGATCCTCGATAGTTCTATACCGAGGTATTTGAATTTTATTTCTTGTTATATTATTTTGTCTTCGACGTCGAGCTTGCATCTTATAGGTGTTTTTGACGCTGTCAGGCTTTTTGTTTTTGAGGCAGAGATTACCATATTCGGAGACTTTGCTGTGCAATTGAAGCGGTATAGTCTTTGGAGTCGTCTTCGATTTCTGAAACTAGCACAGCATCGTCGGCATTTTGTATCAAGTTGACGCACTTGCTTTATTATTTTATCCATAATTATGTTGAAAGAAAGTGGGCTTAGTAAGTCGCCCTATCGTATTCCATTTTCTACAGGGATTAACTCAGTAAGTTCTTCATCGATCTTGGCTTGGATATTGTTGCCACTGTATAAATTCTCTATGGTTTTTATTAAGTTATGGGGTACTTGTCTGTTATAAAGTAAAGGTACAACATTCTTTAACTGAACTTGATCAAATGCTACCTGCAGGTATATGAAACACATGTAGGCTGGTTTGTTGTTTTCAATCGACTTCTCTGCGATCTTATAACAAAAACTGCATCGGTACGTGATCTTCCCGTTTTGAATCCTTGTTGTTCATCTGACAAAGTTATAATACTGTTTATTTTGCTTGTTATTATTTTTCTTGTTAGTTTCAATGTTGTCATAAGTAGGTTTATGCCTCTGTAGTGCTCAAGTGTTTTTTTATCCCCCTTTTTAAACATAAGAATAGTGATGCTTGTTCACCACTCGTCGGGAATTCTGTGGTACCACAAAATGAAAAGGCCTTTAGGTAAAAAATATTTTAATCGATCAGTTTACATATATTTTTTTATTATGCTGCCAGTAAATTATTTTTATCACACAGTTTAAAAAAATTGATTAAAAATGAAAAAAATCCTCACGTGTTTCGACAGGATAATACTCAGTTTCCAGCGAAGATCAATGTATGGGCTGGTACTCTAGGAAATGAGATAAATGAACCACTTTTTATTGACCTAACGGGAGAATTGTACCGACAAATATTAGAAAATAAAATTTATCCATTTATTACTCAGTCACTAGAAAGACAAGTTGATGAACAGGGAAATATGGTACTAGATGAACAAAATATATATCTTCAACAGGACGGAGTTACACCACATTATGCACTAGCTGTAAGACAATGGCTAGACAAACGATTTCCAAAACATTGGATTGGCAAAAGTGTTTTTATAGAATGGCCGACAAGATCTCCAGATCTAACATCACTTGCCTTTTTTGTGGGGCTATTTAAAAACATTAGTTTACAAAATTCCTTCCGAAGATATTGAAAAACTAAAGCTTAGAATAATTGAAGAATGTAGACGAATTACTAACGAAACTTTGCAAAGAGTTCGAAAAGAATTTAAAAATAGGTTACATTATTGCCTGCCAAATAACGGAGTACACTTTGAAAAATTACTGTAAATACATTTAAGGAGCTGTTTGTAATTAACTTCATTTTAGTTTTTGTTAAAATTTTTCTATGTTTAATGTTATTTACTAAATAAAAATAAATTGTTTTTTATATGGCTAATGTGCATTTTTCTTGGGTATTTATATGATGTATCACAAGATAGGGGTTGCTATTTGACATTATAAAGAAGGGGTGGGTAATGTTAAAGGGGTGTCACTTGGAAACAGCAGAATAACATTTTTAAACCTCCCCTTGATTTAAAATTCGACGTTTTTTTTTACTTTTACGCAAAATCAAAAGTTATTTGACTGGTTTAGAAATGAAAGCACCGTATAAAGGGTGTCTCAATAGTACGGTAAAGTTCTTGTATTCTGTTATTATAGTATATACGAAAAAATTTTAAAAGCAAAATTGTTAAGCGGGAAAACAAGAATATTAAATAAAAAATAGGTAACGCCAAAAGTATGTTTGGTTAGATTTAAAGTTGCAGAGTAGCCTAACAATTTTGCTTTTATAATTTTTTGATGTCTGTTATAATAACGGAATACAAGAACTTTACAGCACTGTTGGGACACCCTGTATTTTAAAAAATACAAGAATATATTATTATTTGTGATTCATAAGTGGGTTTGCTATTAAAATTTTATATAAATGTATAAATTTAATGTTTCTGTAGAAAAAATTTGTAATATTTCGGAACTTTTTATTTAAAACATGTTTATTTTATTTTTAAAAAAGAATATTTATTTACTCACCATCAATCAAAGTATAAACTAGCAAAAAATTTTACTGAGAAAAGTTTAAAATGGGAAAACTGTTTTTAGTTTTGTAATAGTTACTATTTAAAACAATTTTGTTACAACAAAATCTAATGCAAATAATTGAATATTTTAACTATTTTTTTTTTATTTCGACCTAACCGTATAAGATTAATGAAAAAGGTTATTTTAAATTTAATTTTGTCGCCTATTATTTACTAATTTAATTTTTTTCGAATGATAACGATGCAGAAAATACGTTCAAACACATGAGAGCATTCCACCGTGAACACAATCCACATAACACGGTTACGAAAATATTAAAAGGTATCATCCGTTCGGTATTTCATAAATTCGACAACAAACCGAGGAAAATGAGAAGAAACCGTTGCAGTTAGCGTTGCACGAACAACAGAGCAACAGAGTTAGAGACTGACTTTTCGCACACGTTGATGCGGTGGAGGCGGATTTAACTCGGCAACCTACGGCAAATGTCGCCTACCCACTGGGATTCCATCAATGTTCGAAAGTCCTAAGATTTTGGCGATTAACATCCTTGACCTAGACATTGTTTTTGTGGAAACGCTTCTTAAAAAGTTGATTATAAACTTAAACACCGGCATTTATTTAATACTTTTATTAAATTTACTGACGATTTGCCAGTATTTATTACATCAAGGTCAAAAAAAAGAAAAACTGTGTCTGGGGACCCAGGACAGAAGTAAAACTTCACTCTCTTTACATTAAAACAAAATTTATCTGAATTATAAATATTTGTAATTGATTATTTTTTTTCTAATTTAATGGCGCCGTCAGAGCCAAAAGGCCAGATGTTTTGCATTGTTGTTTTATTACTCATAAGTAGGTAATATTCACATTTATATTGTTACGATTTTATTGAGTCCGTCTCTGTCAACCTTGCCGATTCGAGAAATTACTGGACCCTTCTCGTGGTTATTCGTATAGGTATAAAAAAAAGGAAAGCGGCAGCGAAGAAAACAGTTAAATATTAGTTTTAAAAGTGATTATGATTTAAAAAACGTAAATAGTTATAAAGAGTTGTAAAAGTTGTATATCTAAGTGATTTATAAAAGTAGAATTTATTGTATTGGAATAAACATTGTTTTGTTACTGTATCGAGAGTTTTAAATCGCCGAACCCAAGATAGAACTAAAATTCGTAACAATATTAAATCAATACAATTATTATACATGATTAAGTTGTTGGTATTTTTCTGACTAAATAATTGATAAAATATTAAGGTGTTATTCTTGTATATATATATATATATATATATATATATATATATATATAAATACATTTTATTTCATTTATTTTTTTTTAATTATATTTTTTTCATGTCAGACTTACAAGCTTCACTTGCTGGGTAGCACCGCTACTCACAAGGGTATTTTAGTACTTTTTACATAATAATATATAATATTATGGATACCTCCAGAGTCAGCAGGTTTTCGAGATTTATAGGGAATTTTACATCATACGTAATTAAATTTTGATACATTGCATCTATTTTTAAATTGTTTAAAGGACATTCTAATATAACCTGTTGTAAATCAGCAATTTCATTACGAATACATAAATCACTATTTACTAAACCTATTTTAAATTTATATGCTGGGCATAAAGCATGATTAGAGTATTCGGCTGATAGTTCTAATAAGATGTCTGTTTTAACTCTCCATAAACCATAGTATTTTTCGAATCCTTGGTTGGATGCTTTAATAGAACTTTCCTGTGCTTCGCTCAGAATATCTTCCTTGCCATTTATTGTAATTTTTTTTTAATGTAATAATAAAATCAGCTACAGTAAGTGATTATAAATGATAATAAATTATAATGTTATAGTAGTAAAAAAGTATGCTTTATTTGTATTTTTTAAAATAATTTCTTTTAAATTTTTTTTTACAATTCTTAACGTATTTTTGTAACGTATTTGTTTTTACAATTAACAATTTTAATGTTCAGTTATAGAAACACCGGGTTCATCCATTTGATTACTGTAATAATTGGTAAAAGCTTTCACACATACCATGCATACCTTCTTAGCCTATACGAAGCAAAGGAAAATAAGAGAGAAAACAACAAGAGGATAAAAACAGTAGTCACTCGTCTAGGGGCCCATCAAGACATTTTTAATTTACACACAAAACTAGACCATGGTTTGGTAGGTATAAAACAAACGGGATAGAAACAAAGGTTACAATTCTAACTAAGTTCACGGGTATACTTTACTTTCACAGTTAAATTTCATCAAGCACTCGTAGATATTTTTTTGATTGAGAGATAACAGAAAACATATATTAAAAGGTTTTATTAAATTCATTACCAGATTATGAGTGTCAGGTGCACATTTTAAACATTCAAAGATATTATGATTTAGATCACCTTCTACTTGTCATTCCAGGACACAGTTTGGAGTTAGGACATTTATTTTATATAAATGAGAAGGGTAACAAGCATGTCCAAATTTTAACCTAATTAAGGTCGTTACGTATTTCCTAGGAACAGAAAAATCCTTGAACCAAAATTGGTTGAGGATTTTAGGTTAGGAATTAGTGCATACTGCGTAGACGAGGATATTGTGAAGTTACACCATTATTGGGTCCACTGGTTTTTTATATAATTTTTTGCTGTTATAAATGCATCTTTATTACAAAGTTTATACTCCCTGGTCGTACCATCCTCAATAGATATTTTGCTGTCTGCTAATAACTTTTTAATAAGCAAGATATAGGAATTTAAATAACTACATGGGAGATTTGATAGCAGATAGAACAGAGAGATAATCGGATACGATTGTAACCGAGATAGTACCAGAGTTTTTAAAGTATTGTGGTACTGTAATATGACACATAAGTTTTTGACTCTATCACTGATAAATCTGGAAAACACGGAATCTATAACAGATCCACCTTTAGTTGTTGATTCAGTAGATTTGTTAATCATTTGTTATTGTAACTGTTCGTTTAAAAAAGAACGGAGTGGAAGCGGAGGAGAAACAGCACGCTTTCTCGTAAGATTCCAAAGTGATGACGTCACGTTTTTGCCGATTCAATCTCTGTATTTCTTTTTAAAACGGTGCGCGTAAAGAAGATTCACTTAAAAAATGTAAATACAGTACTGGGTTATTATTTGGAAGTAATGTCTAGTTAGTACAAGAAAAACCAACGAAAAATTAATATTTTTAAATTATATTTTCTTTTAAATTGGGCACGGTAGATTTATTATTTACAAAAAAAATTGGAAAATATTTCTGGTTTATTTATTTTTTTTGCAAAAAAAAAACATTTTGATGTGAAACATCTAATGCTGCGAGTGAGAGTTGAAACAGCTGTTGGTGTAAAGACCGACAGTCTTTCGTCCGACCTATAATACCTTGGCAAATCTTGGCTTCAGTAACTGCACTGTTTAGTCCCCATTTATGTTTCTTGACCTAGTAATTTCCAACAATGGCAGATTTAGGTAGGAGAAAAAGGTCGCAGACAGCACAGGGAGAGAATCAATTTACCCATTTTAGTTAAGTTTATTATTATTATTTTAACTCCAGTGGATCCATATCTAATACGATAGTGCTTCATTTAAAAGTTAATCTTACCATGGCATTTTGAGAAGATTTTAGATTGTAGGGGGGGTCGTTAAGCCTATGGGCATTGTAGAATCCACAGAAGGGTTTTGGACCAGAAAATTGTGTATTTGTCCCTTCCTTGACAAGGCAGTCTGCTTCCTCTGCCTCTAACTTCCTTGTGATCTGGAAGCCACATTAGTGAAACCAGGTTGTTTGCTTCCAGTTGTCTCAGGGATTATTTACAGTCCCAAGTCAGCTTAAACTCAAAAGTGTATAACTTCAGAGCTTTTAGTGCTGATTGGCTATCTGATAAAACATAGATTTCTGCCCTACAGGTTTTCCTATCGATGTACTCTTGGGCACATATCTCAATGGCATGTAATTCTGTTTGAAAGGTGGTTAGGGTGTTACCAAGTGGTTTTAAAAGCCTAAAATTCGGTCCTTTAACGCCCACTGCAACCCTTTCATCCATCTTAAATCCATCAGTTTACCACACTGAAGCATCTCTTCCTAGTTAAGGTCCGTTCTTTGTGAAAACTTGGTGGTTGTTTGTGACCACTTCATACTGTATTTCGAAGTCGTACCTAACTGGCATAATATCTGTGGGATAATATTTTCCAAAATCTTCAAATGTCCGATCCGATTTTTTGCTCTAAGATTTATTGTCTGGCTCAGTCTGAAGGCACTGATTGCTGTTTTTTTTCATTACACGTAATTGCAATGGTGATTGGTACAGCATTACCTCTACGGCTGCAGTAGGGCACGTAAATGTTGCACCTGTAATTCCCAGACAAGCTAGCCGCTGCACTTTCTGCTGCCTTTTGAGTACCGAACAGTGAAAGGATTTATGATTTATCATTATTTATTTATTTATATTACTCACCGACGACCAGTATTTCTTTGTATCCCGAAGAGACAGTTGGATCATCTGTCAAAAAGTAAAAATAAGGCAAATTTGAGCTAACTCGAGGTAGATCAAAGTTTGTTTATATGTACCATTGGGTCTTTTCTTATACTTTTCTGCATTTTCAAACTTCTTTACCAGGTACTGTTGGTGTTAGGTTAGGTTAGGCTTATTTATTTACTTTTACTGCCTAAATTAATACCAATTATTATCAGCCTTACCCAACCTAACATCCTAACCTAATACCAACAGTACCAGGTGAAGAACTTTGAGAATGCGGGGACGTATTGGAAAAGACCAGTACCATTTTCGGATTTTCTATTGGCGTGTGATTAGTTAATTTTTGCAAATTAACTTAATAAAAATACAGTCCACTAAATTTTGGTTCTCGCCCATTTTTAGTTTAAGTATACCATGCATTTAATGCTTTTTTAAATTTTTTTTAAATTACCTTCATAAAAATAAGCATTGAAAAAAATATATATTAGTTCATGAATTTTCGAAAAAATAAAAAGAGCCTTTTTAAATTAAAATGAGTATAATAACAAAATATATTATTTTTGGTTTTTTGGGGGTGGTTTTTAAGTTGGTTTTAAAAATATATATAAATTATAATTTGCGTCAATCGGATAACGCAAGTTTTGACTTGTATTGTATGTAATCAATATTAAATGACCCTTTATATTAATTTATTTTTTCTTTTTTTTTAATTTTGAAAAAAAAGTGGAAATTATGCAAACATATTTAACAAGTTCTTGTTTTTTGTGTACAAACGCTGCGCTGATAAGATGTAATAGCGTGTTATTATCTCTCAGCACTGAATTTTTCAGATTTTATTTATATTTAAATTGGTTTATCGGAAAATATGGTTAACAACGAAACACGTTTCGTTAATATTTAATTATTTAGAAAATGTTTTTAATAGTCGATTAGTATACGGACAAAATGAAAAAAGGAAGAATACTGTTTAAAAATTGTAATTACTAGCTCTAGGGCCTTATATTAAGTTTTTTTTACAATATAAAGAATCTTTTATTATACCTTTGTAATTTTAAAAGAAAATGGAGAAAAAAAAATTCCGCTTTCATTTTCCGCATTTAAGAAAATCAATTGTTGGTTTTTTAGTTTAACAATTGAGTAACTACCCATACGTCAGCCAAAAGATTATGTTAAAAGCATCTATCTAAAACGTTTTTTTAATGATCGGTACAATTACTATTAAATAACGAAAACTATAAATTTAAACTAGTACTATTCAGACCTCCTCTGGATTATTCAATATTAATGCTTTGTTTCTTAACAAACAGCAGCAAAAAAATGAAAGCAAGTTAGGCATTTAACATTTATTGCATAAATCTTCATTTATGTTTTAAATTAAACACCTGTTTAACATGTTACTGTACAAAACCAAAAAAAAATTTTATAAGTTTTTAAATTTAAGAAACAATGTTAAAAATAGATTCGTTGTGTTTTGATTAATACAGTTTGTAAATATTTAGTTATAACAATTATTTCGTATCAAAGAAATAGCGATAATGCTTCCAGTAACAAATTAATTAAGATTTCTTTTTAAGCATAACAAGTTTTTAAATAATTACCACTTATTTAACCTTATTAGTGTACAGTAATATTACAAATGTTTATGAAAAATTGAGGTTATTTTATTAATTTACCTAATGTTTTTTTAGATGCAATTTAGATATTGAACGAGTCCAGAGATTGGCATATCCGCTGATCACAGGCTGCCTACGGACCACCCCAACAAAAGCCCTTGAAACGATTCTACATCTACTACCAGTAGATTTGTTTTGGAAAGAATGCGCAGCTAGTGCGGCACTCAGACTCAATGCTGTATCCCCATGGACCGAAACGCACAATAGTCTCTCTAGAATCTTAAAAAAATATGACCTGTGCACAAAAAAAACTGACTAAACTAAACCTACCCCTATGTTCGAAGGCGACCTATCCCTGAAAATTCCATCCAGAGAAGATTGGGCCGAGAATCTAGTTAAACCTCAGAGAGAAGAATTTTATACGGACGGTTTTAAACTAGAGTGGAGAGTAGGTTGCGGTGTCTTCTCAGAAGATCTCTAACTTAGCCTGTCGTTTCGTTTGCCTGATTACTGTAGTGTGTATCAAGCCTAAATGACCGCCATTAACGAGGCAGCTGTCTGGATACTCCGCAACGAACAAAAGTTCTGCGAGATATCCATTCTTTGCGACAGCCAGGCTGCTATCAAATCACTAAACACAGTCTACTTGACCTCTAGGTCAGCACTGTAATGTCGAGCCGCCCTGAATGAGCTAGCAGCTAAGTTTAGAGTTCACATTGTCTGGGTACCCGGACACAAGGACATACCAGGCAACTGTAATGCGGACGAGCTAGCAAGAGAGGGAACCACCCTTCCAGCTATATCTGTCTTATCTCAACAAGAAGTACTGGTTGCAAATTTCCGGCTTCTCCTGCAAAGCAAAGTAGTTCAAAAACCAACTTGAGGTGGCAAAATGAACCGACTTGCACATCATCAAAAAAGATTTGAGTACTAGATCTACGTCGAACTAATGATGTTTTAATTCTATCCAGGAAGTCCATTGGAAATGCGATCGTGGCCATAACAGGACACTGGGCAGGTTGATCCCATGCACGGCGCATGAGAATCGCAGAGCTACGACACGACATCTGTAGAAGCTGTCACGATGAGGAAGAGGAGGAAACAATGGTACATCTTCTCTGCCACTGCCCTGCCCTAGGTAGAAAACGGCTTTCTATACTGGGGCAATCGAACTTTGATGACTTATCTGATCTAAGCTCAGTGAACATTAAAGACCTCATACTTTTTATTAAAAGTTCTAACAGGTATTCACGGTAGAGGGGGAAGGCTTTGTCAGAGTAATATGACAAGCTTCGTTGTAGTACCTAATAATTTTAGCCTAGTCCTGGCAATTTATATTAAGCTTAATCGAAAATTATCACGTGTATATTCAGATTATTTAAATTCCAACTATCGTTTAATTTAAAGTATCAGTTAAAACTTATTTTCGCTTTCAGCATGGAGACTTACGAATCTGTCCCGGTTGTTTGCAGTATCAGGCTTCCATGCCTTAATTTTCAGTATTTCCTTAGCCTTTTACCCCACGGTGAGCATCAGGGTTAGAGGCAAAGATGATTTGATTTGGGTAATATTTGTTTATTCCAATATTTTTGACTCATTTAATGTGTCCGAAGTTCGATCGTGATAAATAACAACATCGGTATATCTGATCTAAATACATGTCTCAGCCTGCCAAAGACAGCCCAAGTCAGTCCTATCCTTTTGATTAGTTCGCAGGTTTAATTGTCCCTTCCCATTTGGATCTCGTGTTCCAGATATTTGTAAGATGTTATATATTAAATTATTTTTCTTTTTAGTATGAGGTATAATATATTTTAGCACTAGTGTATAATAGGTCCTAATAGTCCTAACAGTCCTAATAGTCCTAACAGTCCTAATATATTCCTTGTGGCACCATTGCTTATATTTACATAATATAGTAACGCCTTTTTATCGTGGTGGTAGACAGAGACCACTTTTTTGCACTTGCTACGGTTCTTGCGCTTCTGCTACTTTCATCAGCGCTTTCATACATGCTAGTCGGTTGCTGGTACTCTTGACCTGGCCTTTCTTTAAAACAATTTCGATTTGATCGAGATACGCTTTGATTTTCTTAAAAAATAAAGCAAAAATTTGTAAGAATAATCGGATTTTGGTTAAAAATAGTTTATTCCTTTTAGACGATCGGATTGTTAAATATTTTTAATTTAAATTAAAATTTCATATCTACATGTAATTATATTACGTAACATTAACATTACCTATGTAAATTTAGTTTGGTTAACTCATTAAAAGGTTATAAACCACATTAATATATTAAAATTGTAATGTTAGACACTGATAAATTTTAAAAATTTCATTCGAAGCTAAAATTTATTCAAGTATGGTAAGAAAACACTTAATTTGTTAACAAAATAATTAAGCAGTAAATAATAAATCTGAGGGCACGGCAGTGCTCTCATGATACTACGCTTGTGGTACAGTGCAACAGAAGTAGCTTGGCGGGCGAGAGATCACAAAATCTGCGCACAAAGAAGACATTCGAATAACGATCCGATCGGCGACTACGAAATTTTCAGTAATCGTGAGTCTCAAGTACAATCGGAGGAAGAAGTTTACGGATGTAAAGTATATTCAGCCGAATATTTGTTATTTTAGAGGCTAGTCGCCCACCAAGCTACTTCTGTTGCACTGTACATCCTTTCAAATAAAAAAAGAACCATCGAAATCGGTTGGCGTGATATTAAGTTATTCGTCCGTTTGTTGCAAAAGAAGCATGAAAATAGGATTAATGCTGCGGAGATGAGTAGTTTAAGAAGTTGTGAACGGTTGAATAAAGTAAAAAATAGTAAGATAAGAGAACGCTGTGGTATAAAAGAAGATTTGGTTACAAAGATAGACAAAGGAAAGTTAGATGGTTTGGACACGTAGAAAGAATGGATGAAGAAAGATTGAAACAAATTTATAAGGCGAGTTTGAATGGATAAGTCGGTAGAGGTCGACCTCGGCGAACTTATCTCGATCAGATCAACATTGTTTTGAAGAAAGGCCAGGTCAAGAGTACCAACAACCGACGAGCATGCGTGAGAGCCCTGATGAAAGTAGAGGAAGCAAAAGATGTGTGTAAGAAACCGTAGCAAGTGAAAGGAAGTGGTCTCTATATGTATGTATGTATTGATGCGCACATACTTTATGCAAATTTAATACTTATTTGGTTTTCTTATGGATGCCATTGTCAGAACTGGACCAAACCACACGGGAAGCACCAGCTTTTAAATAAAAAAGAATCATCAAAATCGGTTTACCCAGTCGAAAGTTTTGGGGTAAAAAACAAAAAAAATGCAGTTGAATTGAGAACCTCCTTCCTTTTTAAAGTCCGTTAATAATATATTTTATTTGTTTTCCATTATAATTAAAAAAATAAATGATGGTTAACTTTTACCGCCCATTTGATATTAAGTAACAGTATTAATCTAATAATTTTCTATAGTGTTATGATAAAAATTGTTAAATGTTGTTTTTTAAATGGTAGTTTGAAAAATAAAGTACGAATATATAAATCAAAATATTTCCTACCATTAAAATATTTTTACGTTCTTATGCTCTATCCTTAAAAGTATTTTTATTTGAGAATGTAGCATTTTTCGGGTCCAGTCGGGGAAGTTATTATAGTCCTGGAGATAGCGTCAAATTTCACCGGACCATTTTACTGAGGCAGAATTTTTCTAGTGAAGACATTTGTTTTGTTTTGGAGAGGAAAATTTCATGTTAGCTGGTTCAGATCCGTGACTTAAAATTGTGAGAGGCTGAGGATCTCGTGAGAAAATAATGATTTTCGGAGTATTTTACTGAAGGTCATAATTTGCTGATAGCTGAATGATTGAATTATAATCGTGAAAAAACATGTAAGCTTTATAATTTATGTGATTTAACTTGTTAGCTGCGCGTATGAATATGTAGGAAATTTTTTGAAAATCGGACCGTTTTACCGAGGCTGAAAACTTTATACTGAATAGTTATCAGTTTAAAAATCATAAAAAATCATGCAAGCTGATGCTCAGGTGTGATTAAACCTGTTGGCTGCGCTTCCTTTGTGCAGCGCACGGTCGGACCACTACTGTGTTTGCTGCAGTCAGGAATTGACTGATTTTTATCAATCTGATGTAGATTAATAGTGCATTTATCCTCATTATAAAGTAAAAAAAAGGTTAGTGAAAATGATTAGACATGAATTAATATTGAAGTGAATCTGAGCAGCGCACGCAGTAATGGTCCGACCGCGCGCTGCACAAAGGAAGCGCAGCTAACAGGTTTAATTACACCTGATTTTTTATAATTCTCAAACAAATTACTATACAGTATAAAATTTTTAGCCTAGCTAAAATGGTCCGATTTTTAAGATTTTTCCTATATATTCATAAGCGCAGCTAACAAGTCAAATCACAGAAGTTATGCAGCTAACATGTTTTTTCCTGATTATAATTTAATAATTTAGCTATCTGCAAATTATGACCTTCAGTAAAATACTCCGAAAATCATTATTTTCTCGCGAGATCCGCAGCCTCCCACCATCTTAAGTCACGAAGTCGCGTCAGCTAACATATTTTTTCTTCACTTTTAGAGAGAAAACTAAGGTATAATGGGATGGATATTCTCAGTAAAATCACCCATGAAAATTTGACGCTATCTCCCGGACTATTACTGTAGCAACGAAATAATGACTTACCATCTTGACAGTTATCCGCACTCGTTACGTAAATTAGGTACTTTTAAACATACCCACCTGAAAAATGTAAACAAAATTTAGCAAATTACTATAAAAAATTTATTCAAGACAAATTTTTTTAAAATTTCTAATTAGTTTAAAATTAATGGCAAAATGTGAATGCTATTTCATTAAAAAAATGACAGGAAAAATATTCTTTAATTTTTTCTCACTGTGACTGATGAGGGTAAATATACATTTTCCGAGCAATAACTGTTTCAAACAAATAAAAAAGTCTCCAGGGACTATGAATATTAATAGAACGGAAAATAAATGCATTGCATAATTGAAAATATACGTTTTAAAATTTGGAAACCCAGATGCGCTCTTCAAATATTGCTTTATAAATGTACAAGGGAATGCAAACAAGGAAATGCAACTGACAATATTTAAACTATAAATTCAATGCTCCAACAATTTTTTCCAACCCTGTACGTAGGTGGAATAAGTTGGTTATCAATTTTAACTAGGCCAGCTATAAGGTCAATAGCCCTAACTCACTTCATTATAATGACACAATGTGAACATTTAAGGTAAACTACATACAAATGTATCCATAAATATTGTAATGATTTAAACTAGGCGACCCATTTAAAAGTGAATATTTTTCAGCAATCTCTTCAAGAATCTTAAATGATACGGGCGTCAAGTGGTACATCATTTGTATGATTTTTAAATTTTTTTACAAAAATGCCAAAATATTATTCTAATTAAAATTCCTTTAAATTCTCTAGACGCTAGTACGTAAAATTTCTTAAGTTTTGTTTTCAATTTTATTGTACTTGAAGTAGGATCCACTGCAACATACCCCTGAATGAATAAATAAATAAATAGAAGTTGTGGAAGAGGTCTAATTTTTCCCTAGCATTGTCTGCTTTTTGTAACTTTCCAGCTCCTTAGTTTAGTCCCATTTCTTCAGTTCTCCTGTTAAGGAGTAGAAGCTCATGTACTGCTATTGACCCAGGTGGATTACTCCCTTGGTCTTGTATAAACCCCAGGTAGTGCATCCACTGGGCGGTGGCTTCGCATTCAAAGATAATATGAGTGGCTGTTTCCTCCTCCTCATTACTTAATCTGCATATAGGTTCTGTGTCAGACACGCCTATATTGTAAAGATGTTTTCTTAAAAACCAGTGTCCGGTACAAAGCCCTACAACTCTTCTAAGTTTTTCCCTACTTAGCGAGAGCAGCTTTCCTGTCTGCTTAGGTGAGGGTTTTTTCAGCATTAACTATCTGCGCCTAGCTCCCTCTGGCAGTGCCCACTTTAGCTGATGCTGAGAGGCAGGCCACAAACCGGGATCATCACCGCAATCTAAATTGCTACATTTTACTTATGACGATAAACTGCTTGCAGGTCCTTCAGTAGTACTCTTATTTTACTTGACGCTCCTTCCGAAGAACATATATATTTTTCTTCAGTTACGTCCATAGCTTCTTGATTTGTTAGAGCTACCTCTTCTTGACATTCGGTTTCCTTATTTTCTGGCTTGCTTTAAAATTTCAGTAAAGAACCCGGCATTTTTTCTTTGTGTACCTCTTTTTCTTTTTTTTGCTGTCGAAATTGCGCTCCCGAAAGTTTTTTTTCTTTTCTGCGGTTTCTAAAATTAAATGTAAGGAATTTAATGTTTTTTTATACAATAATATGCAGGAAAGTTTAGACAAATAGGATTTAAGCCTACTCCTTTATTTTTAAAATTAATAATAAAAACCAATTTTGTATAGTAAAACGTATATTATTTATGAATTAAAAGCCCTTATTTATTGTTTCTTGAACAGTAATTGTTGTAATAATTCTCCATACAAACGTAGGTTAGGTTACTTGGATCCATACGGGGGTATTTTGTCAAAGCAACGATTCGTGAAATGCACACTTTATATATAAAATATTTATTTGGCAGGTACCTGGTATAATGCTTATCTTTTTGTCATTTTGTTCACGACTATGAATCACCTTCTCCTATTGTAGTAGTATAGATGATGACAGTTTCAGTTTTCTCTGCAGTGGTGTAAACTATGTCCACTTAAAGATAGCGGATAATGAAAACTGATTTCACTAGTTAAACACTTGTGATCAATTTAAAATAGAAACAAAGGTATCATCTGAATTTTACTATAATTTTAAAAAGATTTTTGACACCAATTATATTTAAGATTTTTAAGTGGTTGCCTTTTCGTCTAAGCGATTGACCCTTTATACAAAAATCGACCTGTTTTCTAGAACAAAAATTTTCCATGGACATTTTTAAGTGGGTCAGAGTATAAGCTTAAAATTTGCCAATTGAGAATGCAATCCTAATTAAAAAATTGTTAATTTATGATAAACCACACATTATTAAAATATTAAATTAAATTTCTTATCTCAAACTGACTATAGAAATTCAGATTTGTTATTTTAAGCTTAATAAACTGTGTAATACCTACAGATAAATCCTAAAATAAATTAACGATTTGCTATTTTTTATTTAATACATGTTTAAAGGTTAAACATTATTTGTATAACAATAAACAAATGGGTAAAACATAATCACATTAAATATAAAATATTGTATTGTATTGAGTCTATTCACGTAGACCATACCCAACCTAACACATATAATAACTAGATATTTATATAAAATAAAGTGCAAAAATAATGTTCCTTGAACATACAGGGTGTTTCTAAATTCATGCGAAAAAATTCAGGAGGTGATTGCCCGTATGAAATTATGATAGATCTTTCTTATAACAAAATTTCCTTAGCCTACCCCCTACAAAGATATCACCCTTAAAAGGTGGTGACTAAAATTTAGTTTTAATTTTTTTTCTCAAATTTAAAATAATTTAATCAATGATAAAATATTAAAATTTTGTAATTTTCGTGTACTCGCAAAGGACTAACTTCCGATATTTTTTCCATATTTCTGTTACAGTACAAGGGGGTGAAATTAGAATCCCTTATTTTATTTAATACCAAATTTTTTTTTCGAGATTAAGTATCGTAAAATAAAATTATTATTTAAAATTCCTTATTTAAAAAAAATTCTTACTTATAAATTTTTTTTTAGAACCTATAGATCCGGTAAAAAAAATAAAATACAATATCCTGTGTGATACCTCGTTTTAATTACAATGCAAAAGTAGACCGGTGTCACTTGGGCAATTCATTATTGTCTACTTAATATTTATCCAAATTTTATCAGGCTGTCAAACGCTATTGTTGATAGTTGCAGATTAAAGTTGTAATTTCTTACTTTTTCGTTTTTGTGTCTACTACTACTAATACACATAGTTTCAAAAATTATGCATCACATAAAATCTCCGTTATTATTAAACATTGTACCAAACTACATTGAAAGATAAATTCTACAATAAAAATTATTTGGTTAGCAGATGCTGTTTGTTTTAAAACAGATGTAGTTTTTTTTTAACAAAAAAAATAAGAATATTAAAATTTTATTTCTTTTAAAAAATAATTTTTACGGTTTTAATACAGCGTATTTCTACCATGGGCGTCAATGGAAGCCTGTATTCGAGGCTCTGTTACTGGTAACAAGGCGATCAATATCTTCCTATGGCAGATTCGCCCATTCTGCTCTTGCGGCAACTGATCGTTTCTGGTGAGTTCTGGAAGGATTTCTTCGAGCCACAATAGCTCTGGTGAGCATATCCCAGCATTATTTAATTGGGATTATGTCTGGCGACTTCTCAGGCTACTCCAAACGACGAATTTCTTGTGTCTGAAGATAGTCTGAAGATATTCTGACTCCTGTGGCATGTCAAAACTTTCTTTGGAGGGCAGGTATAGACATAGAGCGATTACTTCTAATGGATATTCCTATAAATCTATTCTGTAGTTCATTAGTTACCCGTGGTCTACCAAAGCGATGCCTATTTTGTATTGAATTGGTCTCCAAAAACCTATTCCATATTAGAGACACGTCACTCTGCAAAACTTCTACTCTGTCCGCCATGACCGGCTGTAAGTGGCCTTTTTGAACTAAAACAATTATTCTGGTACGATCCAGCTCAGAAATTAAGTGGCGATAAATTCTGGTGGCATTTTTTTTGCAAAGTGTTTTTTAACAGAGTGTATTTGGAGATCGCTTGATTTAGTTTGGTTTTTAATATATCAAGTGGCATCTGTTATGATTCAGAGGACTTTTGATTGAAATCGTTCTAATATTTCATAGGGATGCAGTCCCTTATAGCTGAATGCTGTAGCTTAATATTGAACATATATGGGTTAAATACTGCCTTTATTAATTTGAATGGTCAAATGCCGCAATAAATAATTAATGATTCATTATTAGTCTTCTTATAATAGGACGAGATCCTGTCAGGTCTGTCATCTGCCTTCTCGTGACGATAATGTCCAGCTGTTATACCAACGTTTTGGGGGCCTACCTACTGGACATCTCGTATTTCATTTCTGTATCTTGACCAACTCAGCAATTCGTTCTGGATCCAGTCGTTCTATGTGGTCTCTCCAATAGCGGCGGCTTGCTCTTACCCATCTATCCAGATCCTGTACTCTTAGTTCTCTTAATGTATCTATATTGCAAATTTTGTCATAAAGTGTGATTCCGTTTATTATTTGTAAAATCTCTATTTTTGCTGTTCAAATTTCTTTTTGTTTCTGTTGTTTTTGCTCTTGTTTCATCGGCGTAGGCGTAGGTTGGGCCTGATGCAGGTCTTATAAATTCGCGTCTTAATTTGGTGCTCATATATTTGTTTCTCCATATAATGTCCTGTAAATATCCTGATATTTTAGCTGCCTTTGCCTTTTTGACTTGCTTATCCACTTCATTCATTATGCGTCAGCTGCTTGATGTTTCCACCCCTAAGCAATTGAAATTCATTACTTGGTCTATAATGCGCTCATTTACTACCAACTTGCAAAGTATTGAATATAAACATGTTTTTTGTTTTTTTGCATGAAATTTGCATGTTAAGTCTCTATGCGGTCCAGGTTGAATTTGTAGAGGATGCGCTTAATTTTCAAAAATAGTCCTAGAAAACAACCCGCCCGGCTCAAGACCTCCCGGGAGGCCACCTAAAAGATGGAGAGATAGTTGGCAATCTACCTCTTAGGAAACGATGCAGAGGCAGCTTTAGAAATAACAGATCGACACATCTCTAAGAAGTAGGAAAAGAAGACCAAAAATATGGGTTCTTTCGGTGTTTAGTTTATTTTGTGAAATTATGAACTTTACAAATACGTAGGTCTTAAAATAAACACCGAAAAAACTAAATACATGACAAACAAAAATAACACACAGAATATAAAAATCAAAATCAATAACACAAAGCTAGAACGAACTGACTCATATATCTATTTGGGTCAAAGAATAGTATTATCAAAAGGTGTTTTATAAGCAGATTTATCTCAAAGGATATCGTTGGCATTGTCAACATAGTCTCAACAGAGACATGGGCGATTAACAAAGAGATTATTTATAGATTGCAAACTGGACATCGAGCAATGAAAAGGAGAATGATAGGTGTAACTCTCCTAGACCAAATAAACAACAAAGAAATTTGGCGTAGAGATCTAAAGTGACGAATGTCGAGGAACGCCTATGTAAATTGCGATGGAGTTGGGCAGGCCATATAGCTAGGATGGAGAACTCTCGTTGGACACGTAGAGTGGAGACCGTGGACTAGTAAGAGAAATAGAGGGCGACCCCAGACCAGATGGACAGACGATGTCAAGAGACTGCTTGGAGATAGCTGGATGAGGCGAGCACAAGACCGAGAGGAGTGGCAATGATTAGGGGGGCGGCGTATGTCCGACGATGGACGACTAACTGAAAATGATGATGATGATGACAAATATTGAAAATGTATTTAATAACTGCTGTGAAAACAAATAGGAAATAGCTTAATTAAACAAAAATATAACACTTATTTGTATATTATAAGCAATATTTAGTAATAAAAATAAAATAAAGTAGCACAAAGTTCGTAATGTCCATCAATCTTCAGCTGACAGTTCCGTTTTCGGATTTTACTATTTTACACGAAATAGCTGTAGCTATGAGTTTTAAACTACTTCTTGGCATTGCAGCATTAATACAATTCCTAAAATCCATTATTTCCTTTGCCCTTTCAGTATCATACAAAATCAGTTTTGAAAAAACGAAACTCACAAGAACCTAAAAAGTTGATATTCTTAACAAAAGAGTATATTACACCCTACGCCAGATAGTTGGATTTCCTGGAGGATGTGATAAATGACATCCGTCAGGGTATCTAACATTCTTCGCGTGGGTTGTTTACTATTTTTTTTGCTCCCCAAGCCAAAAGTAAAGTTTAATAAATAATATTAAACGTATTAAAATAGCGTTTGATATCTCAAATTTCTCACATTAAATTTTTATTGTATCGTTTTATTTTTCACTAACAATAATGTAGCTGTGTGACATGCGCTGTATTTTATACTGTTCGAAAAAGTAAGCAGGTCACAAGAGTCGTTCTTTCGGGACTGAAATGCGGTCGGAAAGACCCCGTACTTTCGGGCAAGGGGAGCAAAAAAAGTAATATACCTCAATAGAATTATTTTTTACCATATATTAAATAATTTTTTTAAGGCATGTTCAAAAAACCTAATAGTTTTGGATGGGTACATTTTTACAAAGTTAAATTATTTTTCCTACGGAAAAAAGGCTTGACTATATGTATTTATACCTATAAGTTAATTATTTATAATGAATTTAAAAATATTAAAAGAATTTTTATGTAAATAATTCGTATTAAGTAAAATACAACTAAAATAAGTAAATTTATTTATGTCTTACAATAAATAAAATGGCAAAAAAGAACTTTTGTACATCTTGTAAAAAAAATTTTAATTGGTATTATAGTAATAAATTAATATTTTTTTTGTTGGATTTTTATTTATTATAAGTTTTTATATTTATTTGATTAAAAATTAAAAATATTTATGTATTAAAAAAAAGGGGTTTTTTTAAAAATAATATTATTACTTTACGAGAATTCCACTTCATGTTTCAGGATAAACGGAGCTTATACAGACTGGTTTAATTTCAAAAAAGGTATTAGACAGGGATGTGTGGCTTCGCTATGACTGTTTAACTTATACATAGACGATTGTTTAATAGATTTGAAATAGAGTGCGTATAGATTAAAAATGAATGATTTGATCGTCAGATGCTTCTTTTACGTCGATGATCAGGGCATATTAGCGTCACCTGAAGAGGAGTTGCAGGAAATGGTTAATATTATGCATGATGCCCTGAAAATAAAAGGGATGAAAATAAATGCAAGCAAAACGAAAGTAATGGTTTTAAAAAAAAAAGAAAGCCTGACAAACTGCAAGGTGCTGATTAAAAGAGAAAGAGTGGGACAAGTGAACGAGTTTGTATACTTGGGTTCAAAGTTTAAAAGAGACGAAAACTATGCTGGGACATTGAGCGAAGTGCGTTGTCAGGGAAATAAATGAATGGGGCCCTGTATAACTTTGTGAGCAGCCAGAACGGAACAAAAAAGGCACGTCTGGTTGTGCATAGAGGAGTGCTAGTCCCTACACTTATGTATGGTAGTGAATGTTGGGTTTAGCAAAAGAAGCTAAAAGATAAGATTAATGCTGCGAAGTATAGCCAGAGTGACTTTGATGGATGAAGTAAAGAATAGTAAGATAAGTGAACGCTGTGATGTGAAATAAGATGTGGTTACAAAGATTGATAAAGGAATGCTTAGATGGTTTGGACACGTAGAGAGAATGGATGAAGGAAGATTGACGATACGGATTTATAAGGCGAGTGTGAATGGGCAGGTCGGTAGAGGTTGACCTCGTCGAAAATCTCGATCAGATCGGCTTTGTTTTAAAAAAAGGCCAGGTCAAGAGTACTAACAACCGACGGGCATGTATGAGAGCACTGATGAAAGTAAAAGAAGCAAAAAATGTGTATAAGAATCGTAGCAAGTAAAAGGAAGTGGTCTCTGCCAAACCCTACGGGAAAAGGCGTGACTGTGTGTTTGTATGCATAAGATAAAATACCTATTTAATTTTATAAAAATAACAATAGCAGTAATTTTTTGACTACATAACGAAAATTATATTTTGTATAACTAATAATATAAATAAATATTTTTACTTGTTTTTTTTTTAAATTTAAGTTTAAATTCCTTCCAATTTTAAATTTTCGCAAAAAACTTGAATGTTTCGCTAATTATCTAATTTATTATTTTTACTTGCAAGAGACTTACCGTCAAAACTGTAGTTAAAAATAAAAACTTCATTTTAACAAATAGTTTTGTAAGAAGTTTTTTTAATAAAAGAATATACAATATATATCGATTCAATTATATAAGACGATATTGTTTCTTTACAACTCAAACTACATTATAAAACACTTATTGTGTCAACAACTATTTAATTAAATTTAAATTAAAAAGATATTAAATTCGTTATCATTTATATACAAGGACAAATTGCAATTTCTTAGAATTTTTTTTTATAAAGTCAGTAAAATTCTATTTCTGCGACTAGTATACCCTTTTTTTCTATTGAGTCAATAATTACAACGTTTTACGTCTTTGGATGACGATACAGCTCAAATCTGGAAATACCCTTGAATCAAGTCTTTCCATCTCGATTTTGGGAGTCACGGTGTTTAATATGTCTTGGCATGATCATGTTGCTAACATCGCAAAGTCAGCAAGCCAGAGCCTATGTTTTCTGTGAAAAGCTAAAAAGTTTTTTACTCCTGATCAACTGTTGACGACGTACAAGGCTCAAATCCGACCTTTACTGGAGTATTGCTCGCACATTTAGTATTCAGCACGAAGGCATTCTCTTCGTCTTCTAGATTCCTTTTAGAAAAGGGCCATTCGGTTAATAAACAGTTTAACTCTCACAGATACCCTTCACCCACTAAAACATAGAAGAAGAGTTGCAGACCAGACATTACTCTACAGATATTTCCATGGCAGATGCTCCAGAGAAATAAAAACTCGTAAACCACCACTGGTTATATTCGGCCAAAGATCAATAACTAAAAAAATTAAATTATTATATTTGGCTGTTTCACACTGTATATTACTAATATTATTGCCACAGTTTACTTTATAACACGATTAATTTCCAGAATAATTAAAATTTATAAAAAGCATTTTACAGAATCATTTTAAAAAGAAATTATGAAATGAATTATTTTAAAAAAGTAACCAAATAATGTTGGACAAGCCATGTCATTGTATTAATAAATAATAGGAAATATCTTCTTCTTCACGTGCCTTCTGCGCGGTGGGGGTTGGCAATCATCATAGCTATTCTGATCCTGGAAGTGGCAACTCTAAACAGTTCGTTTGATGTGCATCCACACCATTCCCCCAAATTGCGCAGCCATGATATTCTTCTTCTTCCTACACTTCTCTTGCCCTGGATTTTTTCTTGTATAATTGCTTAAAGCATGGTGTATCGTTCTCCACGTGTAATGTGTCCCAGGTATTATAGTTTTCTGGTTTTAATGGTTTCTATAATTTCCATTTCTTTGTTTATTCTTCTCATGACTTCGTAGTTTGTTACGTGTTCTGTCCATGATATCTTCGGGATTCTTTTATACACCCACAATTCAAATGATTCCAGTTGTTTAATGGTTGCCGCGTTTAGCGTTTAAGCTTCCATGTCGTAGAGTATCGTCGAGAAAATATAACACCTTGCCAGTCTAACTTTTAGGTTCAAATTCAGATCCCTTGTGTCTTTATCATCCTGTTGAAAATTGTTCGTGATTTCTTTATTCGCACTTTGACTTCTTTAGAGTAATCAATTGCGGAATTAATTGTTGTGCCAAGATAACTATAGTTCTTTACTTGTTCAAGGATCCTGCCATTGACCGTCAGACTTTCATCGTTATTTTGGGTGTTTAATATCCTTATAAATTTCATTTTCTTGATTTATTGTTAATCCGTACTCTTGACTACATTCAACTATCTTGTTCATAGGTCTCTGAAGGTCTTCGAGGTTGTCTGCCAACACGACAGTGTCATATGCGTAGCTAATATTGTAAAATATTTTCTTTATTGCTTTAAAATTTTATTACTTAAGAATTATGTCACCATAAATATTTTTGATTATAATCTTTTTTCGAGCAAAAAATTAATCTTTAAAAGTGCGAAAATACTGAGGGAAATTGAAACATTTGAAAAGTGACGTCATTGGGCGAAGCGAATGTGACGTAAAGTCTGTATCAACAAATGTCAATAACATCGAGTATCGAAAGAGTCTGAGTAGTTAGGTTCGGTATTTAGTAGTTGTTTGTGATTCAGTAAATTTTATTACGATTTTATTGCATATTTAGAAGTACAATTACATTTGTTTTGTAAGAAATTATTTGAAAAACTTTGGAAAATGACTGAAAGCGATTTTGTAAAGGAGCAATCAGATAATTTTCCAAAAATGGATGTGTTTATGACAGTGGCGTAGCGTGGGCCATTGTCGCCCGGGGTGAAATCATAATTCGCCGCCCCTTTGACGTCATAAAAATTATTATGTTGGAGTTGGTGAGAAAAAAAGTAATCATATGAAAGAACTGAGCGAAAAATATTTATTTCAAAACCATTTAATGTAGTACGTCGGTGTTCAAAACCTATTACACTATAAAAATAACGTCTATTATAAGTCTAAATTTCAACTTTTCGGGCATTACTTCAAGTAATTTTTTATTAATTTCAGCTTTGAGAAGCCACGCTCACATGAAGCAACACTGATAGCTATAGTTACTAGCGTATTCAGTGATCCATTTTAGGGCAGCTGCGTTCGTTTTGTTCATATTTTCCGTGTAAGCCACTGGTTTATGATGACCACATTTTCAACATTAAATCCTGATTTCACGTCTGTTTTAATCAAAAGAATAAAAACTTTAAAGTGAGTACGTATTATTTATAATGTTAATTTTATCTTGAATACCTTTTCAACAAATCACAATACTTCTTTAATCATCATCAACATAACCTTTTTACTTCTTTGTTTGTGGTCATGGACTATGACGTCACACCAAAATGACGTTAAAATGGCTGGCGTTTAAATTGTCCGTGTCGATTGGCTATTTTTAACTTTTTTTTAAATACTTTATATTAGTTAAAAAAATACATGCATATTCCTTATTGAAATCATTTTGTGAGAAAGGTTAGATTGATTAAAATATGATAAATTATTTTACTGTTACAAATTCAAGTAAAAAAGCTTAAGTTTTCCGGTTTCTTTAGTGACAATTTAAATTTTTCTCGTTCTCTGGTATAAATAAATAAAAAAAATCTTTTACAATTCCGCTAAAAATGTACGAGTTATACTCCCAACATAAATAACTTATAAGGGTTGAATGATATTAAAATATTCGTTTCAAGATTTGCTTTTAAACTGGATACAATCTTAATCCGTTTTTTCCAAGTTTTTTACAAAGAAGTTTTATCGAACAACTGAAAAAGAGCAGATGTTCAGTATAACTTAAAAAACACTTTATTTATTTTTTTTTTGTAATATTTACGGTACTTGTTTAAATACAAACGTACAATTAATATAACGATATTTTTAAAAATAATAAGTTGTCTGATTATTATTAAATTGTATTGTTAAACTACATTTTATGTCACTGTATTTTCTAAAGTTTTTACTTAAAGTAGTTTTTCTTCTTTTCTTCTTCTCAGCCCGTGTTTATCCACTCCTGGATGTAGGCCTCTTCCAAATCTTTCCAAGCTCTTCTATCCCTATCAGTCCCTGTCCAATTCCTTCCTGCAACATTTTGGATATCATCTCGTCATCGTCTCAGGGGTCTACCAATGCTCCGTTTGGTCTTTCGTGGGCGCCAAATTAATAACCAATGTGCCCACTTGTGGTCATCCTGCCTTGCTATATGACCAGTCCATCTCCATTTCAGTTGTACCACAAGCCTTGGTACATCCGTCTCTTTAGTTCTTCTACGAATTTCCTCGTTGCGAACTTTATCCCTTTAAGTGATTTCTATCATAGCCCTTTCCATTGCTTGTTTTGTGGTTTGCAGTTTATTGGCAAATTTGCGGGTAATTGCCATTGTCTCGAGTCCATATGTGCGAACCAGCATCAAACTGGCATTATTTTCCTTTTTAAATTTATAGGAAATTCATGAGATTTAAGGATAAATCCTAGTTTTCCAAAAGCTGCCCAGGAGAGGCCTATTCTTTTTGTGATTTCGGAAGATTGATTTTTTTTGCCAAGATGAATTTTGTGGCCTAAGTAAATATTCCAAGACAACAAGGGTTGGTCGTAAACAGTTACCTGTACTCATGATCTTTGTTTTGTTTTTGTTTTTTGTCAATTCCAATTTGTAGCGATGCTCGATCAAGCTCCCAAAGCATGTTTTTAAGCCCTTCACCTGTGAGGCAAATCGTAAATGGTTTAGACGCACTGCATCAATATTAATCCCGTTCTCTTGCCAGTCAAGTTTTTTGAAGACATCCTCCAAGGCAAGGGTAAAAAGTTTTGGTGAGATGGTGTCTCATTGCCTTACTCCTCTTTTGATTGGAATATTGTCGGTTTTTAAATCATCATCCATTTTTACATAAATGAAAGCATTATTATAGATTTTTTTAAGGCGTGAGTATCTAGAATCGATCCTTGCGTTGTCTAGGGATTCCAGAATTGCCCAAGTTTCGACATAGTCAAAAGCCTTTTGGTAGTCGACAAAGTCCAAATGAAGTACTATATAATACTATGTGGTTTTTTAATAAGAGTACGAAGTGTCTGTAGGTGGTCGATAGTACTAAACCCCTTACGGAATCCCGCTTGTTCAACTGGTTGGTATGAGTCTATCTTGTTCGTCAACTGGTTGGTTATTATAAGTACTTAAACAGTAGTAGTTTGGGTTCAAAGTAAATAACTTAAATATTTTTAAATTTATTATGGAAAGACACCATTTAAACCACAAACAAATGTCATTAGCGTGCTAGAAAATGACGTTTGACAAACAAATGTAGAAAGAGCATTTGGCACATTTCAAAGTGTAATTTTCTGCTTTTTTGCATGTAATGTAGAAACTAAAAATCCACCTAGAAGACACTCAAGATTCACGAGATCAACCCAAAATATAGATCGTTTTTTGCAATTAGCAGCAGGAAGGAATACTACAGTAACAAAAAATGAATTACAAATGCAGCTATTACAAACACATCAAAAATATCTTTCTTGCATTATCATCATAAATCGAAGCACGATTCCTGCACGCGGCGGAGGGAAAAGGAAAGTAAAACTGCTGCTGGTAAAAGAGCTGAATTTGTCCGCAGTCTGCTTAGTACAATTATGGCCTTATTATTGTACGTTTGAAAAAAATATGTATTTTTCTCGATTTTTTCAAGAAGTAAATATATATATATATATATATATATATATATATATATATATATATATATATATATATATATATATATATATATATATAATTAATTTTATTTTAATTTATATCTCTTATTTTTTACGTAATTACACGCGCCTACATGTAATTGAAAGCATAATCTGTTTATTTTCACTTATTTTGTAGGCTTTAATCATTTTGTCTTTTCATAATAAAAATTTTAATTTCTTTTTTTATCTTTCTTGTGTCAAAAAGGTTCGTTTTATTTATTTTTTTCATCAAAAAGTTTATCTTTTGGTGACAAATTTTGTTATACAGTTACAGTGGGTTGGTTAATATACTGCAAATAATTTTTAGCTACCTTGCTTTTAAAAAAATTGTGAGCATAAATAAATTTGGAAATTTTACCACTACCACAGATTTATAACAAATTATAATTGTCATTAAAAATATTCTGTCAACCGTATTCTTTCAAACTTTTTCTTATCATTGCATGAGCAGGATCTATTTTCAGTTGTTAACAACAATCTATTTTTGTTTATTAATATTATGATTAATAATCATTTGTTAGTAACAATATTTAATTGTTATAAACAATGCTTGATTATTACTATTTCACTGTTATAGCGTCTTCAATACTGACACAAGTTTCAAATTCTCCAATTCCAATTTTTGTTTTCTAAAACTATCTCTTTTTATGAAATATTGCAATTATATATTTCATACAAATATTCCAAACATGCAATAATCATATTATTTAAAATATCTTAAAATCCTGTATTAAAAATAGTATAATTTATAAATTGCAAAATTCAAGTAGTTTACCATTTTTTCAGTTTTTTTTTCTTCATAAAAAACAGCTTGATCGATTTTGCTAAAAATCTAATCAGTTCTAAGTTACATAGTTATGCGTCAAATGCAATTGGTCCCACGTCGATATCATTTTTTGTTCTCAAGATAATCGAGACGAAAAATAATTCCGAACGCACATACGAACATACGCACATACGTACATACACACGCACATACGTACAAACACACTCACACACACACACACACACACATACACACACACACAACAGGAACAAAAAAAGCATTGTTTTGCATACAAGTTCTATTTTAGAGATGCAAAAATATGGACTAGACATACATGCATGCTTTGTGGACTATCAAAAAGCTTTTGATAGAGTAAAACATAACAAGTTAATAGAAGTGTTAAAGAAGATAGGTATTGACAACAATGACCTCCGGATAATAAAAAATCTCTACTGGAATCAAACAGCACAAGTTAAAAACAAAAGTCAGATGACTGATGAAATCAAAATTCAACGGGGCGTGCGACAAGCGTATGTGTTGTCACAACTTTTATTTAACATATATTTAGAAGTAATATTTAATAATGCGCAGGGTGATTCAACAGCAGGAATTCTTATAAATGGTAAACGAATCAACAACATCCGATTCGCGGATGATACAGTAATATTCGCCGACAAACTAGAGGACCTACAAAATATGATAAGCCAGCTTTCAATGCACAGTCAGGGATATGGAATAGATATAAATATGAATAAAACCAAATACATGGTGATAAGCAAAAATCCCCCACCACCCAAGCAGCTTATCATAAATAATACAGTTATTGAAAAGGTAGAGACTATAACATATTTGATAACTACAATCAACGAGAGTTGGGATCATTCTCTCGAAATACGTTGTCGAATAGAGAGGGCTCGTACTGCATTCCTTAAAATATCGAAATTGTTTAAATGCCACTTTCTAAACTTAACAACTAAAATACGACTTCTCCGATGCTATGTCTTTCCTGTGCTCCTATATGGAGTTGAGTCATGGACTGTAACAGATGCAGCCAGTAAACGGTTAGACGCATTTGAGATGTGGATTTATCGACGTATACTAAGAATTCCTTGGGCAACCCTTGTTACAAACAAAAGAGTACTCCACATTTTAAACAAGGAAATGAAGATCATGAGTACAGTCAAAAGTCGTAAATTGGAATACTTAGGACACATCATGAGAAACAGCGAAAGATACGGTACTGTTTCAGCTTATCCTACAGGGAAAGGTGCTTGGAAAGAGGGGACCAGGCAGAAGGAGGATCTGATGGCTTAAAAACCTGAGAATTTGATTTGAAACCTCCGCCACGGGTCTTTTCAGGGCCGCAGTTGATAAAATAATTATTGCCAGAATGATTGCCAACGTCCGGTAACGGACAGGTTTTGGAAGAAGAAAAAGGGAAAAGAAAAGTAGAACAATGATAGTCACTTAAAAATAAAAAAAAACAAGTTTAAAATATTTCAACTTCTAGGGTACATCGACAAGACAAACTAGGAAACACAAGGTAAAAGAGGAAATATTAAAAGGAAATTAAATTTTTGGTATAAATAAAAATAAAATTCGTACCAGGTAATAAAAAACTGGTCACGACTGTGAAGAGAGTCCAGTTAACATGCACCAGGTGCAGGAGCCCCCGAAACTGTGGTAACCAAAGAAAATGTGAATTTAGTCCATGGCAAGGTATGGAATTAAAAAAAATATATAGTCAAGGCTATAGCAGAGACATGTAGATTTTCTGTTGGTAGCGTTGAAAACATTTTACATCAGGAATTGGGTCTCAAAAAAGTCTGCACGTTGAGTTTCACGAATGCTGACGGCAGATCAGAAGCGTGTTCGCCAGGTTGCAGCGGAGAAATTCGGAGATCATTAACAGGAATCTTGATAAATTTAAGCGAAAAAATTTTACGGTCGACGAAACATGGGTTCATTACTTTGATGCAAATCCAAAAAACAAAACATGAAATGGCGGCATAGGGGTAAGATCATCACTACAGTTTTTTAGGATTTTGCAGTTGTTATATTCGTGGATTATTAACCGCGTGGGCGCACCATAAGAGGTGAATATTATGCGAATTCAATACAAAAAATCGCGAAGCTATCAAAAAAGTTAGAAGAAGAAAATTAAGTCGAGGTGTGCTTTTCCACCAGGACAACGCTCCGGCCCTCAAAAGTTGCATTGCAATGGCTGTCATTTACAATGCGGGATTTGAAATTTTTAAACAACCCCTTCATTTTTTAGATGTGGCCCCCAGCGACTACCATTTATTCCCAAAATTAAAAGAACATCTTTGTGGAATCTTTTTTTCTGATAATAACGAAGTGATGTCGTCGGTAGATGAATGGCTAAAGACTCACGAGTTCTAAGTTTTTTGTAAAAAAGTTTGAAAAACTTTAACACCGATATACCAAGTGTATAAACGTTGCAGGAGAGTATGGTAAAAAATAAATTAATTTCATTCTTCTCATGTTTTTGCTTCTATGTTAGGGACAACAATTCGTGAACTATCCTCGTATTTAATTACATGACAAATCTCTAATTTTTGGTTTGAGTCGCGTAATTTTATGTCCCCAGGACAATGTTTTGTTTTAGTAACGTAACAATATCTACTTAAAAATATATAAGTACCTTTATGGCTTTTTGATTACAATTTTTATTAGTATAAATATTTAAATCGCTTTTCCCAGTTACTTACGCTATCTACCTTTGAATAAGTGAAATCAACTATAAAATCGATATACGAATTTCTCCATCTAGCGGCGCACGACGACTTTAAAAACATTTGTATGAGTAGATAACTATATTGCTATTTCCATAAAAAAAATTATTTAAAAAAATAACATTAAGGTAATTTTACTTGTGCAAAAGACAAGTACGTGAGTTTTACAAAGATTTCATAATAATTTTACAATAACTTGCTGTAAATTTATCTCTTAATTTAAAAATCATAAATGTGAAATTATTAATAAAAACAGTAATTGTCAATGTGCAAAAAGTTGTCACCTTAAAGGTACTACACCATCAAATATATGATAAAAAGTTTATAAAGTTAAAGTGATAAAAAGAAACTTTTTAAATAAATTAATGTTGAACTTTTGTGAGACATTTTAGTACGGTCATCTTCATGAAAGATGGCGACACAAAATAAATTTTTATTTGCTTATAAAAATCAGCCCCATATATAAATTTTATAAAAAAAGTTTTGCTTATTGTAAAACCTAAAATGCAACCTTCAAATATCGAAATTTTTCAATCAAATATGAGATGTTTTAGAAAATAATAATTTTACTTAACATTAAAATACTTAATATAAAAAGTAATTTGGCAAACGAATAATTCTGTAATAATTGTTTTGTTTTAAGTGCTGATAAACGATTTTTTAATTTGTGCGTAAATTTTTATCGCTTGTTTTTAAATTGGTTATTTCTATAAATAGACTTAAATTTTTAAAGCAAGAGACCTGTCGGCGGGTTCCACCATGTTCCCAAAGTCAGCAAATGTGCAGTGCAGGTTTAAACCGAATTGGGTAGCAGTGGCGTATCGTAAATATTTCGAACAGTTACCAAATATTTATGTAGCAAAAAAAAAATTAAAATTAAAGGTAAAAAATTTGTATAAACTGATAAACTGATAAACTGATATCAAGAGTATTAGTGGTTGTTTTTTCGACAGTAACAGAATAAAAAATAACCCACTCTCAATATGGTAACTAGCATTATCCAACAGCGGCGTACTGACATAGTTGGGGCCTGGGGTGGCTATAGATAAGGGAAGGCCCTATATAAATATATATAAATATATATATATATATATATTATTGATGCAAAACTTTTCTTAAACTTAACATTTTAATTTTTAAAAGGTTGGTTTTAATGCATCGTGATGAAAACTCCACATAGTAACACTAATAAGACTTTTCACTGTCACTCCAACAGTTTCAATAACAAATATAAATTACTATCAAGAACAATGAAGGTATTGAGAGAAAACAAGACACACAGATTTCAATAAAAAGTAAAAACAAGAAACACATTAAAATGTTTTTTTGCGAACCATGACTTCTGAAAATTGTTGGATTAATTTATCAAAAATTTACATGTTTTGCAATGTTATTTTCAATTGATAGTATGGCCAAGCTTATCAAACGAGACTGGCTCATTGTAGAACGGACATGGTTTTTAATCAATTTCAGTTTTAAAAAACTTCTCTCACAAGAAGCCACGGACACACAAATAGTAAGAAACAGTTTGAGTGCCTCTGTTATGTTTGGCAACGATTGACAAAAGTCCATTTAAATATTAAACTTTACAGCATTTGTAGTGATGTCCATGAGACTGGATCATCAATTGTTATGCAAGAAGCCTTCAGATGCCTTCTGAGCCTCTTCACTTCTAGCAACGTTTCTTCTTCCTCTAAATCATTGAAAGTAGCTGTGAACTGATGTATGAGTTATTATCGTTTTATCATTTGATGTTACAAGGTTTTCTGAGTGCACAACAGCAAAGTGTTCATATACATTGTTCATCGATGTTAGTTTTTTTTTTCAGTTTTACATGAAAGATGTCAATACACTGTTAGAGTGTATTGACGCTTCAATTCTTGCTGTGGATTCAAACCTGCATCCTGAGTTTTTTCTCCAGGCATTTTTTTTTTACTCGCTTGTGATTTCTGCTTTCGATGTCAATGTCCATTCCAGCTTAGGTGGTGGTCACATATTTTAACGCTTTATTCACTAGTTTTTCCCGACTCTCTTCTAAAAATGTTTACAAGTTTCTCAGCAGACAAAAAAAATGTTTTTGTTAACCTCAGCTAAATAACCATGCAAAATAAAAATAATCACGACTAAAAAAAATGTAAAAGTCTGACATATGGAGGTCTTCGCCGTCATGGAGCCTATTTTTTTTTGTTTTTTAAATATATTTGTATTTTTTGGCCATTTGGGGGCCTATGATGGTGCGGGGCCTGGGGCGCACCGCCCCCTCCGCCCCCCCACGGTACGCCTCTGTTATCCAAAACTAAAAGGCTGCTTAGTTTTATATTCGGTACCAACTTTTTTCTTATCCAGCTCTTGAAATTATTTGAATTCATATTATCGTGATAATTACCACTTTTTTGCCCAGATTGAAATATAAGAAGACCATTGTTTATTAATCTTACTTCTTCACCGGCGTGCACTATAATTAACTTTTTTCCTTTATAGTACCCGGCTTACGGGTAGTGCGATTTAGTAAAAATCATCACGTAACGAAATGCATCAGTGGTTCAGTGGTAGAATGCTCGACTGCCACGCGTTCGATTTCCGGCCGATGCATTCTTTTTGTGCTCTTACCATTTGATACATCATTTTTACAATTTGTATAAAGGTATTCGCAAACTACATTTTAAAATTGTATGGCATATCAATACGGAGACAGATAATTTTCTTGCTAAATGGAATAGCTTACTGACGAAAAAATTAATGTCACTGTTCCAAAAGCGTGGGGTGCTTTGTACGGCAAACATAACGGTGACATTAATTTTCTCGTCAGTAATTTTATTCTTATGTTAAGAATTATGTTTTACTTTTTAGTTTGATTAACTCTAAGAGCGTTTTTTTTAAACTATAAATTATTGTGTTTTGGAAAATGGATACTGCAGCAAATGTATGTAATGCAGATTAAAAATAGTAAGTTGATAAAATTGTATAAAACTTGATACAAGTATTTACTGTTTGCATTCGTTTATTGTACATGTGAGTGGAAGAGTGGAAGCATACAGAAACAGAGGACGCCCACCAGCCCGATGGAGGGTCGACATAAGGAGACTCGCTGGAAACCGAATGCTGATGGCACAGGACCGAAAAAAATGGCAAAATATGAGAGAGGCTTTTGTCCAGCAGTAGACACTACAGGCTGATGATAATGATAATGATGAAAACTTTGGTCCACGGTATGATGTCACTGAAATTAGTGTCAATACTATTATAAAAAATTAGTTTATTTTATCCCTTTTAGAGTTATATTCTGTTTGTGAGACAAACGGTTGGTACTTACAACGTTAATGAACGTTTTTAAAATAATGATTTATGACGTTATTTAAATTTAATATCATTTTCTATTTTGTTTTCGAAAACTGAAATCCTTAACTTCATAAAACGGCTCCGTCCAACGACCGGAAAATCATCTGCAGAAGCTGTTTTTGCAATATTATGGTAATTTTCCTGGGCGAAAATTGGATTTGAACGAATAAAATGTCTAAGAAAATTTGCTACTCTGAGTCGTTTACACTTTTTTACTGAACATTTACTACCTACTCGTGCAATTTTTAGCGTTTTTTAAGTTTTTTATTATTCAAAATAAATTGATACATTTATTGAAGGGTTAATTAAAAATTGTTTTAAATAATGATTTTTTAGCAAGCATGGCATCATAAACCATTTATTATAAGCGCAAAAACGTGCATAATTAGCACTTTATTGCACGCCGTGCGTATAAATGTTGCTAGGTAACGGCTTGATCAGCACATATCACTTAACCAACATAACCCAACTATGTTGATAAATAATTGATATTATTCTAAATTACTTTTATCATATCAAAATGCAAATCACTTTTTCTTCTTCTTCACGTTCCATGCCCTCCTAGGACGTCGGAGATTATCATTATGATTTTCATTTTATTAGCAGCGGCACGAAACAGGCTTGCAAAATTAACACCATGCCACTCTATCAGGTTTTTTAACCTGGACGTGCGTCTTCTTCCTTGTATTTTGCCTTGCATGATATTCTGTAAGATACGGTACTTCTTCCCTCTCATAACATGTCTAAAATATTCCAACTTGCGTTTCTTGATGGTAAACATGACTTCTGGTTGCTTCTGGAGACGGGCAAGTATCTCTGTGTTTCGGACCATAATATTCCATGATATTCGTAGCTGGCGACGGTAGCACCACATCTCGAACGCTTCTATTTGGTTACACATTGCCTTTGTTAAAGTCCACCCTTCCATTGCATAGTACAAAATTGGAAATACGTAGTAAATAAATACGTAGGGGTAGGGACAAGTCTCGAGATGTAAGAACCTTTTCACGTTGCTAAATGCTGCACTAGTCTGATCGATGCGGGACCTTATTTCCTAGAGTCCTATCTTGCAAAGGATTGCCCATGTACTGGCGTTTTCTTTTCCATTGCTTTAGTACTTGTTCTAAGTAGATCTTAAATAGTGTAGGCGAAATACAACACCCTTTTTTAAGACCTTTCGTGAGCCTAAACCCTTTAGTCAGTTTATTTCTTATTTTAACTTTAGCCTCAGATTTGCTATAAAGAGCTTTTATGGATTTGATTAGTCCTACATTAATATTTGTTCTCTCTAGCGCTTCCCAGAGAAGGCTCAACGGGACACTGTGGTAAGCTTTTTGTAGATCCACATATAGCAAATACAGTTCTTGACCAATTTTCTCAATTAATTGAGTGACGCAAAAGAGATGATCTGAGGTAGATCTACTTGCCCTAAAACCCGCTTGTTCTTCTGCTTCCATATCTTGATATTCGTTGAATAATTAACAACTTTTCTCTAATTATTGTAGCATTGAAGAAACAAAAGCAAATTTTTTTTGTCATGGAAGTCGCAATAAAAACCGAATGTTAAATCGCGTGCGGACAGAATAACACTTTGCTTCAAAGATATTTTTTTATAGTAATAATAAAATCCACAACTTTTAGATTCTCTTCGAGCTAACACAATAATTTTATTTCGTCATAGTAAAAAATTAAATTAAAAAATTTATAAAGTGTCAATTCATAAACTTACGGGTACAATAATCACAGCTCGTGAAAAATACAAAACACGAAAAATGTATTCAACTGTTTGTAGGATTTGAAACTAAAAACTAAAAAAATATTTGTAAACACCAACCCCTACACTAAAAAATCCTACAAAAATTGTAATAGCAGCAATAATATTAGTAATATTGTTAAAATATGGACTAATAATAAATTAACAAACTAAAAAACCTGAAGAAATGATCCATTTCTTGTAGAAATTCTTTTTTTTTTGACAAATGTTATACCAGTAATATTGTGTTTAAATGTATGTTTGCTGTAGTTTTCGAAGTGATGCATGTTTAATAAACATATTACCCAAATTTGTTTTTTTTTGTTTCAAGGAATACAAAATATTTATTTAATGTTTGAGTGTCGTGATAGAATAAGGTTACTACTTTAATTTTTGACCTAACTGTCTTCAATAAGTCTGAATCGACTGCATAAATTAGCAATTTTATAATTAAATTATCCATTAAAAATTTTAAATATACTTGTCTTTTTTCTTATAAGCTATTCAAAACAAATTTTAGTAAATCTTATCTCCAGGCAAGCATATAATTATTGCACAGTCTCATCAATTACCTTCTGGTTTATGTTTAGAGGGACAAAAAGTAAATAATTAAGAAAAATCTTTTTGTCTACGTAAGGGATATTATATTGCTAACAACATTTTTTAGAAATTTTATAAAAAATACTGGGTGATTTAAAATTCGATGTAGATATTGTTACGATATATCTAACACTTGTGAATTTCGTTCCTTTTTGATATAACTTTTTATTTTCCTCGTATATTTTGTTTTCATGATCTTAATTAAAGCTCATTAATTGGTTGATTAGTTAAATGTTGACAGATAAATATGTTCTATGTTAAATAGGTATTTTAGATACTACATGGTTGTCATTTCAGATCTAAGATTATTTTGGTTTATTTTCATTCAACTAATTAAATCGGTTTATATTTTTTTTGCATCTTCTTCTTCTTTAGGTGCCCTATCCTCCTCGGACGTTGGCAATCATCAGCGCTATCTGAACCTTGTCTACAGCTCGGCGGAACAATGTGGTAGTGCTCACTCCATACCATTGTCTTAAGTTTTTTAGCCAGGATATCTTTCTTCTACCCGGGCCTCTTCGTCCTTCGATCTTCCCTTCTATAATAAGCTTTAAAAGTCGATACTTGTCATTTCTTAAGATGTGACCAAAATACTCCAGTTTGCGCTTTTTTAGTGTAAACAGAACTTCCAACTGCTTGTCGAGGCGTTGAAGTACCTCGGTGTTACGCACTCTTTCTACCCAGGAGATTCTTAATAGCCTTCTGTACGTCCACATTTCAAAGGCCTCCAATTTTTTGCACATCGCATCTGTCAAAGTCCAAGCTTCCATTCCATAAAACAGTATGCTGAACACGTAACAGCGAAGCACTCGGACGCGCAGAGGCAAGCTTAAATTTCTGCTGCAAAGTACTTTACGCATTTTCAGGAACGAAGCACGAGCTTGTTCTATTCTGGCACGAATCTCCTGCATGCTGTCCCACTTCTCATTTAGTTGACACCCAAGATATTTAAAAGTTTCCACTCGCTCAATTCGTTGACCGTTAATTGTCAGGTGTCCGTCCACGTTGTTTGATTTGCTAACTGCTAGCCACTTTGTCTTTCTCACGTTCAGGCTAAGTCCGGCCTCTGAGCTTGCAGCCGTCACGCGGCTTACCAGCTCCTGCAGTCCTTCCAGTGAGTCGGCAACAAGAACCGTGTCATCCGCATACCTCAGATTGTTGATATTAATCCCATTGACAGATATCCCCTCGTCACATTCATCCAACGCCTCTTGAAATATCCTGTCGGTATACAAATTAAATAACAGTGGTGATAAAATGCATCCTTGACGAATGCCTCTCAGGATTTTGATCTCGTCGGACGCGGTGTTATCGATTCTTATTTGAGCACTTTAGTTCCAGTAAAGGTTGGCTATTATTCTAAGGTCTCGTTGTTCCAGTCCTATTTCTCTAAGAATGTTGATCAGTTTTTCGTGCTTTACTTTATCAAAGGCTTTTTCGTAATCGATGAAACATGCGTAAACGGACACCGACATGTCCCGGCACCTTTGGATAAGAACCTGTATGCTAAATAGTGCCTCCCTTGTTCCAAAGCCATGGCGAAAACCAAACTGAGAGTCCCCCATTATTGTCTCGTACTTCGCATATATTCTTTTGTGTAATATTTTTAAGAAGAGTTTAAGCACATGGCTCATCAGGCTAATAAGACGATAATCACCGCAGTTCTTGGCCTTCGCGTTTTTGGGGAGCGGGACAAAAGTAGATTTTAACCAATCAGAAGGTATACTGCCGTTTCGGTAAATAAGATTGAATAGCTTTACCAGCGTGTTCAGTGATTCTTCGTTTTGCAGTATTTTTAGAACTTCTATATAGACGTCATCAGGACCACTAGCTTTCCCATTTTTTGAAATTGACAGCGCATATTGAACTTCTGCCTTCGTTATGTCCAAGCCTTGGCCTTGATTAAAGAATTCTTTCTGAAGTTCTGGCCGGGTATCGTGAAATAGGTGCTCGATGTAGTCGCACCATTCCGTCAGTTTTTCTGAAGTATCCAGTATCAGCCTGCCCTGTGCGTTCTGTAAAGTCGTCGCGTTTCTATTTCTGCAGATACCTGCTGCCTCTTTTATCTTCTTGCGCATGTTGAAGGTATCGTGTTTTGCTTCCATTGCTTCTATTTCTTGGCATTGCTCGTAAAACCATTTCTCTTTTTCTTCTCTTATCTTGTTTTTGATTATGCGGTTTTGCGCCCGGTATTCGTTGTTCTTGCCCTGGAGTGTCCGTCTTTTTTCCATAAGATCAAGGATTTCCTATGACATCCATGGTTTCTTCTTGTGGTTTTGTTGAGGTTTAAGTATTTTGGTGGTACTTTCGGTGATGGTATTTTTTATATTGGACCACAATTCATCAGTCTCGGCTGCCTCCGTTATGGGTATCGCATCAAGTCTGGAATTCAGTTCATGCTTCAGTTTACTCATTATATTTATGTCCTTTAGCCTTGAAACATCTGGCTTATTTTATTGCATAAATAAAGTAATTCAGCATTGTGACAAGGTATACGAGATTATATTGAAAAAGTTATAAAAATATCATAATTAATTAATTATATTGCGAAATTAAATACATTTAATTAGATCTGGCAACAACCGTTAACCTTCTAGCCCGGATCTGTCGATACATAGAATTTGATGAGAAGGGATAAAATGACAGGTACTTGCTCTCTTTCGTCGTGGGTCTTTTCTGGAGAAAAGACGTTAATTTTTGGTAGCGTTCCTGAGTTTTTCTTTGAAGTGGGTAAGAAGATAAGTTAATTTCTTGTGAATAAAGAGATTACGTTTTCTTATTTTAATGAAAAGCATATTAGAGTACAACTGTATGAAGAAAATTGTTTTTGCTTAATGAAGTTTTAATAGTGAATTTTAAAAGACTTTGAAATTGTTTTTTTTTCAAATGTCTGAGAAATCATGATGTTTTTAGAATTAATTTTAAAGAAATCTTTATGAATTTACATTATCATACCTTTAAAATGACATATTTTAAGTGATATTGTTATATATTAAATCAATCTTTGGTTGGATGTTAATATTTTTAGATAAAATCTAGAAAACTATACACGAAGGTGTGAACCAAATTTTGAGGTTATTGAAAAATTAGAGATTGTTAATGTCCAGTTTATGAGAGATTGTTAGTCTGAGAAACGTGATTTTTCAGCCAAATACCAGGAAAGATTATACTCTGTGGTAAGTGACGAATTTTTATATTGTAGACGTTAAGTCAAATTTGTTGTAAAGTCGTCCAGTTGCCAAAGAAATAATTCTTTTATTCAGCAGACTGGTAAATCAATATTTAATTTATCACCTTTTATTTTCTTATTTTTTTTCAGATGTTATAATCATTTATCTAGTAGATTTTTATTAAATCTAATTCATTTATCACTTTTGTATGTTTTGACATATTGACTTCTTTAATTTAATTAAAATAATAAATTGTTTTGGAAATGTTTGTTAATGCATTGATTTTATAAATAAAATGAAATGTGGTTAAGCACTTTTCATTCATGAGCTAAATTTAATTTATTCTGCTTAGACAATATTTTGTAAATTTCTATAAATACTTTGATTTACTAAATGAAATGAAGTGTGGTCAAGCATCTTTCATTTATGGTTTAAATTTAATTTGTTCTGCTTTTTGATAATATTCTGTTAATACCATGATTTTAAATGAAATTTGTTCTGGTTTAAGGCAATACTCTATAAATATTTCATTAAATTATACTTAGAAAATTGTAATAGTTTTACTGTTAAAATTTTTGCATAGATCCAAGGTTTTTGTACTTTACCCTGAATAAAATACATGGCGCTCAAATTTTGATGAAAATTTGTGTTTTCTCTTAAGATAAAGTAATTCAACAATTTTTCCTTACTCACGACTTTCCCGAAAGTGTAGAGCAGCCGACAGGCTCAATTAAGATAAGTTGTATTGAAATTCTTTAAATTTCACCAGGACGAATTGCTGGGATTAAAATAAGACTTTTTTTTAAATAAACATGTATCCTAAAAAGCACCCCCTTCTAGCTACAACCACTATAAATTGCGTGAAAAAAAATTGGGATTGAGATCAATGTGAGTTAAAGAAAAAACTTATTTTTTCCTGCCAACGTTTCGAATTTAATTAAATTTATTTTCAGGGCCCTGTAACAATGGTTTTGTTACTGTATTTCTAAAGTTACAAAACTTCATTAGGTCAAATAACTTTAAAAAAACCAGCGATCTATGATTTAAATCTAGTCCACTGTCATTAAAGTTGAATATAATTGCCCCGTGTACGAAAAAATAATTTACAACCTTACTGTGAGATTTCGCGAGATACCGGACCGCAAAATACAGTAATCCCCGGGGCCTAGAACCACGCTGCACCCAAGTTCTGTACAGGGTAGGAACAATACAGCCCAAAAATCGCCCGTCATTCCCAGCGCCCCGCAGCAGCATATTACGTACTCCAACACCCTCAGATCCCCGTCGCATTGATTCTTAGTCGATTCCTGTTTATCGGTAACAGTTCTGCCGCCCTTTTGTGGCACGGTCTTTTGATGTATGATTTCCCGTGTTTGTTTCTTGGTATGTTTTTCCAGTAGTTTTTGTGTTTTTCTGAACCTCTTCTTGTCTGCTTCCTCATTTCATGCAACTCCCTGACGTCCTGGAACCCATATCAGTATAACGTGATTACGGTCTACCTGCGTTCTCTTTTCTACTTTGCAGTCCACGAGTATGGAAGAAGGGGTGGTCCGGCCCTGAGTTGCCCCCTGCACAGGACTAAGGCTGTCTAATACAGAATTTCGCCCGGTTTCCTGTATGCTCCGTCTTTAAATCGCCTTTTACGACAGACAGACCATACCTGAGAGCAAGATGTTTTGCATACAAGACAGTTTTTTTGTTTATAAACTACATTTTAATTATTTCTTAAAGATGTAACTTATTGAATGTTTACAAGAATATGGTGTACTTTTAAAAATAAACCGTTTGAGTATAAAAAAAATCACTATATTTAAATCCCCATTTTCCCAATTCAGATTTGGAGTTTTCTTCGGTTCCCATTCGTATTTTACGACTAATAAATCAGATTAAGGGTCATTATACAAACTTTTCCTGCAATAAAGAATCCTTATAAATTTCTTTACCAGCACCCGAATGGTGTTTTTTATAATAACGTTAAAATATAATTATAAACTAAGGCAAGCTGTAGTAATATAAGGTGATGGTTAGGTTAGGTTAGGTTTTATGTGAGTGGGGCGTGGTGTGTAATTTGGTTTCCGGATAGAAAAATTATTTTAACCAATTGAAACATTTGTTTATTTGAGGCAGTAAAAGTAAAACTAATAGCCTAACCCTAATTTTTCTTGCTTACTTGTCTTCCGAATCAGATTTTTAATTTGAATAAAAAGAAGTTTTTAGTTCATTTAGAGCGCAGTTTAATAAATCATACGACTCTTATTTTCTTTAAAAAAATTAATAACTCGACAACTTTTGATTGCATTTAATCCAGATTGGTTTTTTTTTTCTTCCTAAAAATCTCTTAAAACTATTTGTACTATGTCTCGATCTCCGATGGGTTGTTTTCGATTTATTTAATAATAAATGTGCTGTGCGAGTAGTCGAATTACTTTCTCTCTTTCTCTCTCTGCAGACAGTAAGTGTAGAGAGGAAGAGAGATAGCGACTAACGCATTCTTGTTACGCACGGTCCTTGCTGGATGGCCCCGGTCTCCGCAACTAATTTACATTGTACTATTCTGTAGATTGGCGGCTTGTTTACGGAATATGTATTGGTATTGTATTTATATATTTTCGGGAATTTTATCTGTCAAAAAGACTGTGTAAATTGTGTTCACGAAATAGTGTATACATTTTTGAAGGACGTTAAGCTAACCTAAATTTCATTGGGGAGTTTTTTGTGTAGGCAATTTTTCGCGAATAAAATAAAATAATAAATGTGCTGTACAAGTAATTAAATTACTTTCTCTCTCTCTGCAGGCAGTAAGTGTAGAGAAAGAGAGATAGTGACTAACGTTTTCTTGACATTCTTGTTACGGACAGTTTTTGCTGGATAGACCTGGTCTCCGTATCCTTTGATAAGGAACTTCGTTTCAAAAATGCCGATTAAACTAAATAACATTTTTATTTACATATTTTTTACTTTAAAATACAATTTTAATGTTAGTAAACTGTATTTGCTGTTTTATTAAATTTTCAATGAATTTTAGTTATTATTTAATAATCGAATTTATTATTTATATCGTTTCAAATTGCATTACCTATTTATCGCATATGATATTCAAATTCTCAAACTGCAAGTAATAAGATACGTTATTTTCCACGTCGCATTATATTCTGCGGTATATTCTGTATTGTAAACTAAAACCAAACTAACAATTGGTAGTCAGTTGACTGATTAAAGGACTGTAGTAGCTTAAATTTTCAATTTACTTGCTTCATTGCCTTTAAAATAAGACCGACGGAATTTGTCTGTTATTGAGGTAAGTTTCTTTTCCTTTCAAAAACGAGTTAATCCGCGAGGTCCCTTAAAAAAGTTTTCTGTTCTGCAATCGACCAGTTTTATACAGACTAAACTAAATCCAAAAGGCAATGACCTCATCAGAGCTGGTACCTTGCAAAAAGCAGTAAAGTTCACAGGATCCCTTAGGAAACAGACAAAAAAATTTATGGAAATAACCCTTTTTAGTGTGATCTCTTTTAAATAACAAAGTTAGTTTTTTTATTTCTCCGTCTAAACAAACCAAAAAACTGATCAACGGATCACAAATTATAGCAAATATTAACAAAATATTTGTTAACCAGCTAGTCCAAATAACTATCGATTTGGCGTAAATGTAAGAAATACAAAAAACATTTAAATTTAAAAATACAATTTATTTCCCTTAAAAATGGTTAATAAAGATATCATTCTATTATTTTGTTAGTAGATTTATTTATTACATATTATACTACCGAACACGGCAGACGTTGTCTACCCGAACGTTGGCTTGCCTGCTTTGGGAATATTATTATCAAACTCAGCGACGCCGAAAACTATAAATTTGACACTAATAAAGCAATTTTAAAAAATTATATATTTCATCCCATTCCCACCCCTTACATAGTGATGCTAACAACATTGAAGATATCACAATTAAACTCAGCCACTTTGAAAACTATGAATTTGACACTAATATTGGAGTTTTTAATACTTTTTATATTTCATCTTCTACCCACCCCTTCATTAGGGGTGCTAACAAAATTAGGAATGTTACTATTTTTTTAAGCTACCCCAAAACATATAAATTAGACACTAATATCAGCCGTTTTTGATAGTTTTTAAATTGCATCTCCCTCTCATCCCTATCGTAGGTGTGCTAACAAAATTGGGAATGTTACCATCAAACTCAGCCACCTTAAAAACAATGAATTTGACACTAATTTCAGCTATTTTAAATAGTTTTTACATTCCATCCCCCCTCATAAGGGTACTAACAACACCAAAACCACCCCTGGTATGTAAACAAAAACTTCTGAAAATTTAATCCCAATCGGTCCAGCCGTTTGGGAGTTTTTAAAGGACATACATACATACAAACATTTTTTCATTTTTATGTATAGAGATTGGACCAAAAGTCTGGAAACGGACAATTATCTCGTAAATTGCTAGTTCAAATTTTACAAAATTTTGGAAAAGCCTATTTTAAGATAAGGAGATTCCAGATTTAACATTTGCAATGTTGTCAGATTTGCCATTTCTCTGATATTTTTAATCACTTTGGTATTTTAAATACATCACCCCGTATATTTAGTCATTATTGGGATCTCCTCTTCAATACGAGTTCATCCATATGTAACACACTTATGATTCTATGCAGTCTAGAAGGTCTTAAATAAATAAAACAGAAGTTTGGCAACGCCTATTTGTCTCAATAAGTTTTTTAATACAAACTATTTTCAACTACATTTAAACGTAACAATTGAAAGATAACATTTTTAACAAAGTGATTACTTAATCAAATGTTTAAAATGTGCCTAGATAATTGTCCGTTTCCACACTTTTGGTCCACTATGTATAGATATTAACATTTTTGATTATTTTTAGGCAACAACTATTTTTTATGGATTTCAACTTTTACAGAAACATGCTTAACATGTATGGTAAAAAAAAATTTTATCTTTGCCAATTTAAACCATTGTATTTATGTAAATTTAACACTTATTAAAATTAAACGTCCAGTATGTACTTTTTTACTAAAATTGCATTAAAATTAGAAAAAATCCATTTTTTGTTAAGAAAAATAAAATTTGTAATAATATAAAAATGATACACGAAATATAAAAAAAATTAATTATATTACTATTTAACTAAATAACTTATATAAATTATAAACAAATCATAATAATACCCCTGTATTTACATGCTATACACGCCTTAACATGTCACAAAATATTGCTTCCATAATATAATTTTCTTTCGTATAAATATGTAGATGCTTAACATGAAAAGTTAATTTTCTCTCGTGCTTTTAAGAATATAAAAGAAAAATTTTTTTTTTTTTTTTTTCAAAATAGAACCATAATTCTAAGAAAAACAATTGGTTAAAATCTACACAAAAAATATATATTTTTTGCTGTTTTCGCTGATTTTTATTTAATTTTAAAAAATGTCAGATCTTAACAAGAAGAGTAAAATTTTAAATACAGAATATCACGAGGATGGATAAATAATTTAGTGTACAGTGCAAGAGAAGTAGCTTGACGGGCGACTAGCCTCTAAAATAACAAATATTCCGCTAAATATACTTCACATTCGTAAACTTCTTCCTCCGATTGTACTTGAGACTCACGATTACTGAAAATTACATCGTCGCCGATCGGATCGTTATTCGAATGTTTTCGTTGTGCCAAGCTACTTCTGTTGCACTATAAGTATATGTTTCTACTTTATACCGTCACATTTCATATCAATAATATTGTTAATAAATTTAAAATAACTTGGTGTTTAATAACCGAACTACTTGTGGTTGGTAAAAAGATTGTATTATTTTAATATCACCGTTAATATTATTAGAGTTTTTAACTCATTGTTACTAGTGTAACAAGCAGGAAAACATGCAATGTGAAAAATATTAGAGATAATAGGGGTTGAAATAAACCCTTTTCACAGCTTAAAATAGCAAATTTTGTAAAAAAATATGTTTTAAAGAGGTGGAAATGATCCTATTTTAAAAAAAAAGTTTAAAATACCAAAGTCTGCAGGAAGATCTGATATTTTTTAACATAAATTGGTTTGGAATGATTAAAAAAAAATAGTTATTATAAATTAAAATATGGTTTTTAATATTGAATTATCTGTTTGGAAGTATTGTTGTAATCTTGAGACTAACAATTATTTTTAAATGTACCAAGTAAAACACTGGTGACAAAAATTCAATCCACACTGGACTTAATTTCACATAATTAAAAGAGAAAAATGTTTACTCATCTTAACAAAATGAAACTTCAAATAACCTACTAAAACTTTAAAATTTTAAGCGAGATATTATTTTTAAAAATTTCAATCAAAGTGTTAATTGATGGTGCAGTTATTAAATTTAATAAGTGAGATATCAAATTTGGTACACACTGTAAGAATAAGCAAACAAGAATACTATAACCTACGGCCTCGAGCATCAGTAATAGCTCCCCAAAATTCAATAACAATTTCGTCCGTAAATTCAAAAGCAGCTAAATCGGAATCGTCAATGGCTTCGGCGAATTCCATGGAATTTTGTTTATCAGTCGAAAGATCCCATATTTGTGCGGCCAATTCGGAATCGTTAATTCCCATAAAAGATTCCAAAATAGAATTAATTTTATCGACTCCAGCATCCATGGCTTCATCTTGTTGATGAATTTCCGCATTACCATCTGCTTTGAATCTAAGAGTTTCTTTTCCAGAGCCGTATCCTTTTTTGCCTCCTCCGGATTTTCCGGTTTTCGGGGCTATTAACGTAAATCCACTCTGCGTGGGCTCGATTAGTCTAATAGTGAAAGTTGTACCTATCGGAATATCTTTTAATGATTTCGCTACTTCAAAATGTCGCTTTCCAATCATACTTTCGCCGTTCAGTTTCTCGATGTGGTCTCCTACTTGAATGTGAGGGATGTTGCGTATTATCGAATCTTCTTTTATCCTTTTTATGAACGCGTATCCTGCTCCATTGTCTGTTATCGTAAGTCCCAAAGCATTTTCCGATTTTGTTAGTTCCACTTCTTTCGGTCTGTGTTTGATGTGGGCAAAAATAAAATCTTCCAAACCTATTTGTCCCCCGATTAGTTTCGTCATGTCTATTTTGTATGTGTTTAGCGTACAGAATAGTATTTCCGAGGGTGAGATGTTGAAACACTCACCGATTCTTTCATATAATTCTCTTATGTTTGAAAAACCAGATACGAACCCCGTCGGGCTTCCGTGTGCCAACTGACAGTAGAACTGAAGGGAACTTCTCGTAACGGGCGAAACTGGCGAGACGGGTGATGTACCGTTTCCATTTTCACTTACTGTTTGTTTACCTGCGCCCGAAAGTTTGGGCGTTTTCGAACGGTTTTTTTTAAACATATTTAGGTTTTTTGTTCGTTCGCGTTGCAACCAAAAGATTATTTTGTACACTTACTAAACACTAATGATACTGATGATATCATTAAAATGTTATCAGTAGAAGATAACAGGTTTTATATCAACGTATCTTATTTTTTAGATTAAATGAAGGACGGCATATTTTAACTAATAAAATATCCAGATAAAGGAAATTGATTTTATAAAAAAAATTTTTATGTATCTGAAATATTTTAAATAAATTTTATTAATCTTCTATCGATTTGTATGGTCATTTGTGTGGTCACTTCTAGACTTTCACATTCTAGACTTTCTGCTGAACGATCTTTTCACGCAGGGAAAAAAATTTTAATGCCATGCAGATGACTTAGTTATATTAGTTAGGGAGATAACCATATAAAGTTAAGATCCCAAAAGTCCTTCAAAAAGCAAGGCGCGCACATACACACAAACACACACTCTCTCACACACTCTCACACACACACACTCTCAAACATACACACACACACACATACACACACACATACTCACACACACATACATACACAAACACGCACACGCACGAACGTACGCACGCACGCACACATACACACTCTTACACACACACACACTCTCAAACATAAACACACACACACACACACACACACACACACACACACACACACACACATACTCACACACACATACATACACACACGCACGAACGTACGAACGCACGCACACACACACACTCTTACACACACACACACACCCTCTCAAACATACACACACACATACACACACATACTTACACACACACATGCACACGCACGAACGTACGCACGCACGCACACACACACTCTCACACACACTCTCACACACACTCTCACACACTCACACACACACTCTCAAACATACACACACACACATACACACACATACTCACACACACATACATACACACACGCACAAACGTACGCACGCACGCACACACACACACACACACTCTCACACACACACACACCTTCACACACACACACACTCTTACACACACACAATCTCACACACATACACACACACTCTCACACACACACTCTCACACACACACTTTCACACACACACTCTCACACATACACAACACATACACACATACATACACACACATACACACACATACACACACGTACAAACACACACACACACACAAACAGACACACAAACACACACTCTCTCTCACACACACACTTACACACACACACACTCACACACACACACTCTTACACACACACACACACTCTCCACACACTATCACACACACACACACACACTCTCACACACACTCTCACACACACACTCTCAAACATACACACACACACATACACACACATATACACACACATACATACACACACACGCACGAACGCACGCACACACGTACATACGCACACACACACACACACACATACTCACACACACATACATACACACACGCACACGCACGAACGTACGAACGCACGCACACACACACTCTCACACACACACACACTCTCAAACATACACACACATACTCACACACACACATGCACACGCACGAACGTACGCACGCACGCACATACACACTCTCAAACATACACACACACACACATACACACACACATACTCACACACACATACATACACACACGCACGAACGTACGCACGCACGCACACACACACACACAATCTCACACACACACACACACACTCTCACACACACACTCTCACACACACACTTTCACACACACACTCTTACACATACACAACACATACACACATACATACACACACATACACACACATACACACACGTACATACACACACAGACACACACACACACAAACAGACACACAAACACACACTCTCTCTCACACACACACTTACACACACACACACTCACACACACACACTCTTACACACACACACACACACTTTCACACACTATCACACACACACACACACACACACACACACACACACACACACACTCTCACACACACACACACACACACTTTCACACACACGCACTCTCACACACACACAATATCTCACACACACACACACACTCTCACACATACACAACACACACACACACACACACACACATACACACACACAAAGCTGCCTGGAACGCTACCAGCACATATGCCACAGAAGTCCTTACAGACCTGCGTTCCATTAAAAGAAAAAGAGCAAAAGACAATAACTAGAAGTAAGGGAGAAATAACACTTATGCTACCAGATGGTAGAGCTGTAGCTAGTTCCTTTCCCCACGAAGTAATGCCCAACGGCGGTTTCCGTGGGGACAGAGGCTGGAGGGAAGCGGAGGTTTTAGTCGATATTAACATATTGAGTCCGACATACCCAGGCTAAACATCTAAGCCTGGAATACGTAAACGTTTTTTTTTCGCTATTTTAAAAAAAACACACACACACACAAATCTGATTCAAAGCATGCCTAGTCGTTTTAAGCTGTTATCACTTTCAAGTGAGGAAATACTCGCTTTTAAAGTTCTTTTAAAAAATGTTTTTGAACCAAAAGCGTACCAAATAATTTTTTTTTTTTTTATTATTTTAAATAAATTTTGAACAAAACAAAAACTTTTTTATGCAAGCAATCACAACAAAATCATGACATCAATGTAAATTACTCTTTCTGAGTCGCCACGTTGGCAGTTAAGTGCCAATATACATTAATGAGCATATTAATAGGGGACCCCAATAGGGGATTTTGGGATTTACTCAAGCGCGGCATATTAACATAAAGAGGGATACCTTGCACCCTGTTGATTACCTGCACCATATATAAGCCCTTCTTATAGGATCACGCGTCTAAGGAAGCCGATCAGAATAGTAAAAAAAAATCGATCGTTAGAAATACTCGTGCGCGTCTGATTGAGGTAAGGTGGGTTGATTACATGTTGAAAAATGTGCATTTTCCTAATCTGACAATTTGAGCGTGACGTAAAAAAATGGGAGGGTCACAAACTTGCAAAAAAAAAACGTCACCTTGATATTCTCGAGCGCGGTTGAATTTTTTTTTATTTTGATGAAAATAATTCAAGAACAATGAAATAAATATAATCTGCCGATTTCCACAAGCCGAAGTAGCACAAATCGTCATTAAAGTGCGTATAGTGCGTATAGCTGCAGAAAAGCATGTATTCTCCACTCCGCGCCTCTCTTTCCCTTTTTTTTATCCCTTACTCTTTCGCACCATCCCTACACTAATTTCTTGCAATGAAGAGCTGGTGTAACAAAAGAAAATCATTAATATACTTCTTAAATATGGACACTGTTGCTCTTATACTACATTGGAAGAAGTAAATATTACAAACTTGAGATAAATTGCGCCAATATTTACTGAATAGTATAGAAATAACTTTATTTTTCCTTCAAATAAAAAATTTATTTTTTTTTGTAACAATAAATCCTTTTTTCAATGAGACCAAATTTGTTAAAATCCGTTGAGTCTTTTAGAAGTGGCAGCTACTTATTAAAAAAACATTTTTCGTGCAATCGCACGCGAAGTCAGTATTTCGCGTTCTCAGCACAGTCCGCGAAATTCAATTTCGCGGCCGTTACTCGCAACGGCCGCGAAACTAAACGTCACTTCCAAATTTGAATATCACATCCAAATTTGACATTTCTAAAATACTACAAAGACAAGGATAATTTTTTATTGAATACAAACAAATGCTTAAGTACTTGTATTATTTAGGATGATTATTAACATTAATTGTACAGTTTGTATTATCACTTATATCCACTCCAGAAGTTGAAGCAACTACATCTAGTGTTTCTGAATAATGGTTATTGCCTACATTGAAACCAGATACTATATCGCCAGAAATTAAGTTGAAAATTTGCTTCTTATTTTCGATAGAATCCTTCCTCTACTGTCGTGGACTTCCATCAACCGTGACGTTTAAAAATTGACATATCAGCCCCAGTATTGGCAAGCAGCGTGGCAGAACTTCTCTGAAAACAGTGACCCGTGTATGTTTCAGGATTTGGTAATCTGAGATACTTAGCAATCATACTAGGCATTTTCCGAATGGTATGCACTCCAACAACTTGTGCGGTGCACTTTTCGTTTACGTATCTCAAGAATATACGACGATTATTAACAATATGTTTTGGTCGAAGAGCTGCATATTTACGATAAATTTTTATGGAATAAATATTAGTAACAGTAAAAACACGCTTCTTATCCGTCTTGGTATCAGGAACGGTTACTATTAATACAACATTCTCTTCCTGAATATCTTAAATGGCCATTTATACTAACTCATCTCGTCGCAAGGCACCAGATATTCCACTTATCAAAACTACCTACAAAAATCAGTACAATAAATAAGAAAATTATAAATGATATCTCTTAACACTTACCTTCAACAATAAGTATTTTTCATCATTAGCTTCTTTCAGGAATGTAACAATTTGCTCACGCGTAAGAACTTTAGACTTTTTTGCTCGATAACCTACTAGAAATGGTACTAATTTTGAAAACTGCTTGATGTCGATATTGTCTCGTATGTTCAGCATACACTTCAGCATAGAATAAATGCTTCATAAATTTGAACTTTTTACAACATTTAATTTCTGCATCAAATAAGCCAATAAAATGTTTTCAGACATCGTCTTAACATTCTGTTTGTCACACCAATCTTTAAACTCGCCGTAACATTTTTCGTACTGCCGTTTAGATTTTTCGGGTATTAAAACAGAAAGCGCCGAATTTACAACGCTTTTGAGTTCAGGAGGAGTGGAAGGTACTGAAATATCGCTATCAGTATCAGACATTTTGCGTTTTGTCAAGAACTGTCAAAATATTTTGTATATATTGAAACATATCATTTCCATAGCACACTGTGATATTGTTAAATAAATTAAACTGCTGTTGATTTTAGAGCAATTATATATTTATTTACAATTATTTAGTCTAATAACTTTAACGATTGCACGAAAAATAGTGTGTATGCCATGGCCGCGAAACTATTTAACGACCTCATGATTATCTTGACTCGGCCGCAAGCGGCCTTGGCGATAACTGTTCTTTCGGTACGTTAAAAAGGTATTTTGCGGCCTAAACGTACAAATAACTATATTTTAATAGATAAATTAAAAAGTGTAGAACAAAAATTACTTGAATAAACATATATTTTTTTGGTTCATTTACAAGGTGTATTTCAGTGAAAAATCACTTTAAAAGTTTTAGATGGTAGTTACGCCCTTTGGCTGCCATCTTGGAAACCTGAAAATATTTTCTTGGATTTTCTTTTGGCCTTTTTATTCACAACATTTTTTACCGACGAATAGTTTTCGAGATACAGTACTTTGCAATCTTATCTGGCCACTCGGTACATGGCAATTTTTCGGAATCATCTAAGAAAAGCAAAAACCCCGATCCTTCAAACTTTCACCATGCATCCATATACAAAATATCAGTGGTCTGAGTGCGACCCGAGAAGTCCACACGACTTACTTCCCAGTGGTAAGAATGAAAAAATACCAAATGTTTTGTTGCTATAATTATTATCATTAAAATTATTATAAAAAACGATTTCAAATTGATTATAACAAATTATAATTGTCATTAACAATATTCTGTTCATGTCAACTGTATTCTTTCAAACTTTTATTATTCTATAAGGGGTTGATAACAATATTTAATTGTTATAAACACTGCTTGATTATTACTAACAATATTTTTTCACTGTTATAGCGTCTTCAATGCTATTCTCTCAATACTGACACAAGTTTAAAATTCTCCACTTCCTATTTTTGTTTTCCAAAACTATCTCTTTATATGAAATATTGACATCATATTTTTCATAAAAATATTCCTAACAAGCAATAATCATATTATTTAAAAGATCTTAAAATTCTGTATTAAAAATGGTATAATTTATAAATTGCAAAATTCAGGTAGATTACCATTTTTTTAAGTTTTTTGATTCTCCATAAAAAACAGCTGACCGATTTTGCTGAAAGTCCAATCGGTTCTAAGTTGCGTAATTATGCGTCGAATGCAATTGGTCCCACGTTGATATCATTTTTTGTTGTCGAGATAATCGAGACAAAAAATAATTCCGAACGCACATACGAACATAACAACATACAAATATACGAACATACGCACATACGTACATACACACACAGACGTCTACTTAAAAACTATTGTATTTGACTTTGAGGACCTTGAAATGTAGAGATATGTCAAAATTTGGGATTCGCAAAATCGAACCCATTACTAGAACTTTCACCAGGAAGTCAAAAATTAAAGATTGCAACCTGAAATCAACTAGACAAAACTACTTACAAAATACTTTAACAAACTTTCAAAATCGCTTCCGTTATGTAAGGTCAATGATATTTAGTAAAACACAGCATTTTATTGGTAAACACAAAAGACTTAAAAATCAGTCTAGTAGTTTTTCCGCAATGCTCGTACAAACAAAGAAACAAGTAAACAGACAAATAGCAGACGAAAAATACTTAAAACGGTGATTTGTAAATATCTGTAATGTACAGAAACATTTCTAATAATGAAATTATTATTCGAACAATAGGAACTATTTTGGCGTTAAAAGCCAATTAACAATCATTAGTAAAATTTAATTAATTGTTAATTTATTCTGGTTTCACAACGAAGCTTTTCATTACGAAACATATTATACGACATACATTTTAAAGAGAATTTTAGTTCAACTATCTCTAACTTCTCTATTTAATTACATTACTCTTCATTATATCAATTGTCTTCCTTAATAGCTATGTTCCGCAACTTCCAACACCTGTAAACCATTTATCATAAGGACTGAAAGTCTTACACTAAAATTACATGCTGCCGAGGAAATTCTGTCACGTGGAAACAAAACTAATGAAATGGAGATTCAAATGCATTGCAAGCGGTTTTAAATGCACGCCCTGAAAGTATTTGTCACACGTATTCCGAGTGCAATATTATACCTTAAATAGTGTGATTGACTTAAATTGGAATGTTATCTAATGAAAGATAAAATACGCGCAAGACGTAGGCGTACCAAAAAAATTTGTGCAGGATAATAAATAATTCGTGAATAATTCTGTGAAATATTTCAACATTTGTAAAATATAATATTTTTCCTTGTAACGGAAATTTTTTCCTGTAAAACCATCAGGATTAAATTGTTTAACTGTAAAAGCTGGTCCTGACATATATGTTTGGTTTTTAGTTGCTCGATAAACGAATATTACTTTAATGGTATAAAATTGCTGATTTCGTTCAAAACGGCGATTCTCCGTTGGTAATAATTTTAATTTAATGCCTAGGTTAGGTATCATGTGAATGGGGCGTAGGTCGCCCCTCCATGGCGTCCTTTAGTAGGTCTTTTATGGCTTACCCCTAGAGGTTACAGTTCACCGCGCAATCCAGCCCTTCTCACGAAGTTCATGGTTATACAGGGTGAGATTTCCTTGAAATCGGTAGGTTCTAGGTTGGTAAAACCAAATACGTTGAACCTTATTCTTTCCAGGCCAGGGCATGAACATAGTATATGTTCAACAGTTTCGTCTTCCACGCAGTAAAACCGACAGTCCGTTTGTTGATTCAGACCTATACTTTCGAGGTGGTATCTTAGACGACAGTGTCCTGTAAGCAGTCCTGTTAGAATTCGCAGGTCGTTCCTGCTCCTTTCTAGGATTTGCTTAGTTGTTTTTTTCGAGGGTTTAGGTAAGAACGCCTTCGAGTGAGTCAACCCTGGTTTATCGGACCAGTACGTGAATATTTTCCTCTCCGCCCAGTCCGAAATAATTTTTTTGGCGGAACTTGTAGTAACTCCAAAAACCAGTTCTGGTCCAGTGATGGCAGATTCGGCCCCCCGTTTTAATTTTTTAAATTTTTTCCGTCTCCGTAATTAATGTCTCGATATATTTTTTATTTTGATTTTTTTGCTTTCTTTGTATAGTTACCAACAAATAACAGACTAATGAGAACGAATAACAGACTAAAGACATCGAATTATAAAATGAGTTGCCGAAAGAAGAAATAAGAGACCTATGAATAAAAGCTATAAAGATATAGAATTAAAAAGGAAATTGACTAATAAATTAGCTACTAACGGGATCAACCCTTTTAATATAAGTCCTACTGTTGATACAAGGTGCCACAGATAAGTACTGTTAATGGTTCCATATGGATGATTGCAAATTGGGAGACACAGTCCAATTTTTTTCCTTTTTCAGTTTTTAATGTACCATTTGTAACCCTTTTATCTAAAAGTTGACTGTAAACAAATTTTTTTAATCCATATTCATTTTTTTTTATAATTAACCCATTAACGTCAAGTGGTACCGCTTAATATCGGTAACTAAGGGGTTTCTAAGACGTCCGACATATTACTGTAAGTGGTGGGACAACAATCTTATCCGCTGGCTTCGGTTCCCGGTGCATAACAGCTACGTTTAACCATTTTGAAAAGTCGGACATCAATCTTGAGTGTTTTTCTAAAATACGATATAATATTTTTCAAGTACAAGTATCAATATAGTATCTAAATTGACTGAAACATGATATATGGATCTCATATTTGAAGGAACCGATAAGGTGTAAGCTGGAAATCGACTCCAAAATCGTAAACAAGTAAACCATTTCAAATATTTGGAAGCAGATATAACGAGCCATGGAAATTTACCTTTTGAAGTAAGAGAGCAAACAATGAAAGCGGTTCAAATTTCGGGATATTTGAGAGAAATTGTCTGGAAGAACAAATACCTAAATACGGAAAGCAAAGTCAGGATATATAAAACGGCAGTAAGACCTATAATAACATACGCAGTAGGAACAAGACCAGATACAAACAGAACTTTACAGCTGAAATGAAGACCCTAAGAAGTATACAAGGCAAAACTCTATACAATAGAGTACGAAATGAGTATATCAGAATACAATGCGGGATACAGAACATAGTAAGATGGGTGAGACAGAGAAGACGGTTCTGGAACAAACATAAAAAAGAATGGAGGACAACAGACCCGTTAAAAACGCAAAAATGAATAATCCAGAAGGAAAGAGAACACAGAGAAGACCACCAAAGCGCTGAGGAGAATGCTGGACCTCATTCTCCGCGAAGGACGTGTTGGCAATAAAGAGGCAGTAGCCTACCAATATGTATCCATATTAGTAAGAAGAAGAAGAATATTTCATTATTCACTAAATTTGCCAGAACAACAGGGCTGTAAAATACGATAATGCCGTATGGTATCACTTGGTCCTTTAGTTATTATGTTTAATTATTTTTTTAGATGTGGATTATCACTATACGAGGCTTTAGATATAGCATACGAAGATAATAATAAGGCAAATCAAATACGAAGACAAAGGTGGCTTTATATCAGGCAGAGTAAAGCGATATTCGCTAACTGGCAGAAATATAATGGTTAGTCGTCCTAATTGCATTGCTTAATGCAACAGTAACATGGGTGGAACTGATCAAATGGATAAATGCATTTCTAATTAAAGAATTGGTATCCGCAGCAAAAAGTAGTACTGTCCAATTGTTACTTGATTGACCCCTTGATGCAGCAATAAACAACGCATGGTTTTTATACAGACAGAACTACAATAAAACATTTAACTTGAAGTTCAGAAGGGATTCAAGAATGCCTAACACGTTACGGTACACAAGCAAAATCGCTAGGCCTCACAAGAATGTCTGTTGCCGTACTCTGTTACCAGGTGTTTAGTATGTTGGTACGTACGCACCATTATGTTAATCAATGCAATAGACGTTGTTGTGACAGAGATGAATGCAAAAGTTTTGGAAGAAGAATGTTCTCTAAATGTGACGTAGGTCTTTGTGTATCATGTTTTGCCAGCTATTACACAAAATAATATTTTTATTAATGTTTTTGACGAATAAATATGTTTTTTGAACAATTTAAATGTTTTGTATTTTATTGCAGTAAAGGCGCACAGTGATACTATTTGGTATCGGCATATATTTTGGTTTTTGGAATTTGACAATAGAACAAAATATTTTTTGTCGTCAGTTTAGACTCATATTAAGTCAAAAATATGAAAAATTATAAAATATTACACGAAAAATAGTTCCGGGCGTTAATGATTTAAACTGGTTGTTAAATTCTTCTTCAAATTTTTATTTTATTTTAAAAAAGTATTAACATTAATATTAGTTTTAGTTTGAGTTACTTTGTATAAAAATTGGACAGTTTAGATAAAGCATGTGAGGTTGAAGAATTGTGAAAGCCATTCAAGGAAGGAATCGTGGATATTGCTATTGAAGTATGCGGTGTAAGTTTTTTTCTTTTTTATGTTCTGGTTCCCACGAAAAGGGATATCCTGTAATGTTCAGAGAACATCGTGGGAACCAAGGGAAAGAAGGTAGGAGTTGGTGTTCTTCTTAAATTTCTGGAGGTTGTATGCCTCGGGGAATACCTCCCTAGGCAATGAGTTCCAAAGCCTCGCAATTCGTTGGATGAATGAGTCTTTGGAAAGTGATGTTCTGCAGGTCTCCAAAGTGACCACGAAGGGGTGTGAAGACTGAACTTGACGGGTTAATCTCGAAGAGACTGCTAAAGGAGGAACGATTGTTGATATTTCAGAAGAGCATCGCCCATGAAAATATCTATAAAATAGAGACAAATCGCCAACTTTTCTACGGTGTTCCAGACAAGTGAGCGAGTTTGTAAGCGAGGCATCACCGACGAGACGAATTGCCCTTTTTTGGACAGAATCCAGTAGCTTTAGGATATGTTTAGGAGCTGCACTCCAAATATGGGAACAGTACTCCAGTACAGGTCGGATCTGCGCCTTATAGATCATAAGCAGCTGACTGGAGGTGAAATAGCTCTTGGCACGAAACAAAAAACCAAGTTTTTGGGATGCACTTTTGGCAATGGACCTTACGTGATTTTTCCAGGAAAGGTTATTGCTGATAGTAATACCAAGCATCGATATGGATGACTTCAGTGGTATGGTTACTCCTGACAAAGTTATGTTAGGCAGAGTGAGATCGGCTTTTCTAGAGAAAAGACATGCTTGTGTTTTGTTTGCATTGAATTCTACCAAGTTATTGGATCCCCATTTTTATATTGTTAACATTTCTTCCTCATTCATTTCTGGTTTCACGGGCTGATATAGGGGCCCTGGAAGAGAAAGCGGTATGGAGGGTACTATCATCGGCAAAGCTGTGTACGGGACATGAAGTTGCTTTCAATAGGTTGTTGATGTGAAGTAAAAATAGTGTTGGTGCCAGAATGGATCCTTGCGGAACACCAAGTAAAAGAAGGAAAGGATGCAGGTTACAGAAAACGTGTGTAGAGGTTCAAAAAGCAGTGACAGAAAAGAAGAAAGCCTGTCTGGATTGGCTAGCTACAAAAGCCAATCAAAGAACGCAAAAGGCAACGATTGAGGATGTAAACAAGGCAAAGAATGAGTATAAAAGGTTAAAAGGTGTGGCAAAAGAGGTTGTGGCAAAAAAAAAGGAAAGTGATAAAGATGAATTTGATAGAAGGTTATCTGACGATTTCCAAAACAATATTAAACTCTTCTGGAAGTCCATAAGAACAGCCAGAGATAAAAATACTATCTCGCACTTGAAAAGAATCAGAAACCAAAATGATAGTATGGTAAAAGGAGAGAAATGCGTATTGAAGAGATAGAAGGAATACTTCGAAAGTTTATTTGAAAAAAAGGATACACAAGTACAGGCCCAATTCGAAGAAAAGAAAAGTGAAAGTTGCAATGAAAGTGAAATGACTACGACAGAAATTGTGGAAGCGTTAAACAGTATGAAATTGGGTAAAGCTGCTGGGTACGACAGGATAACAGTTGAAATGCTGAAGGCTGGACAAAACGTGGTAACTAGTCTGCTGTACCGCCTTTTTAACCTTTGTTGGAGGAATGGTAGAGTACCAGACGACTTGTGCAAGGCCGTTATCATGCCGCTTTACAAGTGAAAAGGTTTGCAGCAGGACTGTAAGAACTACCGAGTTATTAGTTTACTCAGCATAGTCGGCAAACTGTATGCAAAGATACTCAAAAGAGTAACGAATGAAACTGAAAAGATGAAATGGGATGTGCAAGCAGGATTTAGAAGAGGAAGGAGATGTATGGATAAGGTCTTTTCCTTACAAGGTATAGTCGAAAAATTCTTGACTAGAAGCCAGAAGGTCTATTGCGCTTTTATAGACTTGGAAAAGGCCTATGACAGAGTGGTGAGGAGTGAATTGTGGTCTACATTGTCTATGTATGGGGTAAGTGGTAGTTTAATACGAGCACTGAAATCACTTAACGAGGATTCCACTGCTTGTGTCAGGATAAACGGAGCTTGCACGGACTGGTTTAACATCGAAAAAGGTGAAAGACAGGGATGTGTGGCTTCACCATGGCTGTTTAACTTATACATAGACAATTGTTTAAAAGATCTGAAAGAGAGTACGTATGAATTAAAAATGAATGATTTGATCGTCAAATGCCTTCTTTACGCCGATGATCACCATGATCATATTAGCGTTATCTGAAGAGGAGTTGCAGGCGATGGTTAATGGTTCAAAATTCACTAGAGATGGAAAGTATGACAGTGACATTGAGCGAAGGGTGTTGGCAGGAAAACAGATGAATGGGGTACTGCATAGCTTTATAAACAGTCAGAAAGTGTCAAAAAAGGCACGTCTGGCTGTGCATAGGGGTGTGTTGGTTCCTACACTTATGTATGGTAGTGAATGTTGGGTTTGGCAAAAGAAGCATGAAAATAGGATTAATGCTGCGGAGATAAGTAGTTTAAGTAGTATAGCCGAAGTGACTCGGTTGGATAAAGTAAAAAATAGTGAGATAAGAAAACGCTGTTGTGTAAAAGAAGATGTGGTCACAAAGATAGATAAAGGAATGCTTAGATGGTTTGGACACGTAGAAAGGATGGATAAAGGAAGATTGACGAAAAAAATTTATAAGGCGAGTGTGAATGGACAAATCGGTAGAGGTCGACCTCGGAGAACATATCTCGATCAGATCAACATTGTTTTGAAGAAAGGCCAGGTCAAAAGTACCAACAACCGAAGAGCATGTATGAGAGCACTGATGAAAATAGAGGAAGCAAATGATGTGTGTACGAACCGTAGCAAGTGAAAGGAAGTGGTCTCTGCCTACCCCAATGGGAAAAAGGCGTGACTTTATGTATGTATGTATAAAAATTTACTGAAACGGTTAAATTTGTTCGAGGTTTAATTCATTATTTTCATTATTAAATTTTTATTATTAAACGGCATTTCAGCTATAGTAAAGTTAATTTATTCAGAAACAAAAACTAAAAAAAAAAATAGATCCGCAAACTGATTCACCTGTTCCCTCGAATTGTCTTTAGTTGAGTAGTCAAGATCGCAACGCTGAGATAGAGTCTGTAGAGTTTTTTTTGTTAATAATTTTTAATATCGACAACTATTTCTTAAAAAAAAGTGGTAGCGTGGCACAATAAATATAAATTGTGATTATAAATGTTGCAAAAATATATTTAGTTATAAACGTTCCAGGAAAAATAAATAAATTTAAACCAGATCGTATATCAAAGATCACAGGGATATAAAACCGAGCATTGCTCTTGTAAACGTAAAAAAGTTTATTAGCAATATAAAAAAATTTATCAAATAAAAATATAAATAGACCGCAGATAAAAGAAATGGTGTATTTAATTTAAAAAAAAATTTATCCACCCAAGCGCATTAGAACAAGATTGTAAGGTGTTAGAATAATTAAATTTTTCAGTCTTTATTATTATTATTTGTAAGATATTAAATTTTAAATCTAATTTTTTTTATTAACAATTTACTGTACGCTACAACTTTCCTTTTGGTGAAAAGTAGTCAATATTAAAAATAGTTAAACTAAAACAAAATTACAGACTCTATCATAGGGATGTGATTTTTATTTCTCAATTAAATTCAATTCAGGTAAATCGGTTCACGGATTTATTTATTATTTTCTTTAAAATCTAAAAATATTTGACTGAACTAATTTAACTAAAATTAAAATTCACACACACACACACACACACACACACACACACACACACACACACACACACACACACACACACACACACACACACACACACACACACACACACACACACACACACACACACACACACACACACACACACACACACACACACACACACACACACACACACACACACACACACACACACACACACACACACACACACACACACACACACACACACACACACACACACACACACACACACACACACACACACACACACACACACACACACACACACACACACACACACACACACACACACACACACACACACACACACACACACACACACACACACACACACACACACACACACACACACACACACACACACACACACACACACACACACACACACACACACACACACACACACACACACACACACACACACACACACACACACACACACACACACACACACACACACACACACACACACACACACACACACACACACACACACACACACACACACACACACACACACACACACACACACACAGACACAGACACAGACACAGACACAGACACAGACACAGACACAGACACAGACACAGACACAGACACAGACACAGACACAGACACAGACACAGACACAGACACAGACACAGACACAGACACAGACACAGACACAGACACAGACACAGACACAGACACAGACACAGACACAGACACAGACACAGACACAGACACAGACACAGACACAGACACAGACACAGACACAGACACAGACACAGACACAGACACAGACACAGACACAGACACAGACACAGACACAGACACAGACACAGACACAGACACAGACACAGACACAGACACAGACACAGACACAGACACAGACACAGACACAGACACAGACACAGACACAGACACAGACACAGACACAGACACAGACACAGACACAGACACAGACACAGACACAGACACAGACACAGACACAGACACAGACACAGACACAGACACAGACACAGACACAGACACAGACACAGACACAGACACAGACACAGACACAGACACAGACACAGACACAGACACAGACACAGACACAGACACAGACACAGACACAGACACAGACACAGACACAGACACAGACACAGACACAGACACAGACACAGACACAGACACAGACACAGACACAGACACAGACACAGACACAGACACAGACACAGACACAGACACAGACACAGACACAGACACAGACACAGACACAGACACAGACACAGACACAGACACAGACACAGACACAGACACAGACACAGACACAGACACAGACACAGACACAGACACAGACACAGACACAGACACAGACACAGACACAGACACAGACACAGACACAGACACAGACACAGACACAGACACAGACACAGACACAGACACAGACACAGACACAGACACAGACACAGACACAGACACAGACACAGACACAGACACAGACACAGACACAGACACAGACACAGACACAGACACAGACACAGACACAGACACAGACACAGACACAGACACAGACACAGACACAGACACAGACACAGACACAGACACAGACACAGACACAGACACAGACACAGACACAGACACAGACACAGACACAGACACAGACACAGACACAGACACAGACACAGACACAGACACAGACACAGACACAGACACAGACACAGACACAGACACAGACACAGACACAGACACAGACACAGACACAGACACAGACACAGACACAGACACAGACACAGACACAGACACAGACACAGACACAGACACAGACACAGACACAGACACAGACACAGACACAGACACAGACACAGACACAGACACAGACACAGACACAGACACAGACACAGACACAGACACAGACACAGACACAGACACAGACACAGACACAGACACAGACACAGACACAGACACAGACACAGACACACACACACACACACACACACACACACACACACACACACACACACACACACACACACACACACACACACACACACACACACACACACACACACACACACACACACACACACACACACACACACACACACACACACACACACACACACACACACACACACACACACACACACACACACACACACACACACACACACACACACACACACACACACACACACACACACACACACACACACACACACACACACACACACACACACACACACACACACACACACACACACACACACACACACACACACACACACACACACACACACACACACACACACACACACACACACAAACTTACTTAGGTTTTATGTGTCCTTAATTGCTTAGTATTTATTAATCAAACTAGAGGTGACCCGTGCGAATACTTCGCACCGATAGCGGTTAGTTCCGTTATATAATAAAGTAAAAATAAATAAATGTAAATATTTGTTAATTTCAAATATTTTATTTTACAAAATAATAACGATATCAGTCTTACATTAACATTATTATCCTAGATGGTACCCGCGTACGATTAGTACTTCGTGTAGCTCATTTTCTTCTCCAAGGAATTCATCCATCTATCTTTATACCAAAATTTAATACTCATTCGTGTCTTTTATATTTATGATGCCTTTATCCCATTTATATAGTAAATAGCTAAAATGTATTTTTTTTTCAAAATAATGTAATACACACTTGACAATGACAAAAAACTTAAAACTGACGGGTGTCAATTTAATTTAGTTTATTGCCAATTTGAAATTGATTAATGCCAGTTTAACATTTATGTAGCAAATTTGATTTTAACTAATGTTATTTTGATTCTGATCGCTGCCAACATGCATACATACATACTCACAAACTTTCGCGTTTATAATAGTAGTAGATTCACACAATATCTTTATAAATTATAGCCTATGTGTTATTCTGATTTATAAGCTACATTGTTGTAAAGTTTTATTAAAATACATTAAGTAGCTTTTGCGTCAAAGAGTAACAAACATACATTCATACATACTCACAAACTTTCGAGTTTATAATAGTAGTAGGATTATGTGTTTGTTCCATCCGTGGATGTTAAAATTTTTATTAATTTCCAAGCAAACACTTAAGTGGACTGTACTTAAGTTAAATTAAAACGAAATTTTGGGTCTTCAAAATTCATCCCAGAAGATAGCTATCCTATTGCGATGAAAAGACCCTGAGTTGCAGGAATGGCCTAACGCATATAAGTATATGTTTTTTTTATTTTGGGTACACTTACTACAATAACGAATTAAAACTTTATTAGTTTATGAAGTAGTCGTCTGGTAGTACTAGTTGCTGAAAATGAAGACGATCTGCTATTACATCGATTTAACTGCACTTCCAAATAACTTAATATGGTAATATCGGCACATAAAACTAAATGCATGACGACATCAAAAACGCCATTAAGGTGCAAACTGGAAGTTGTAGGAAAAGTTATCCAACAGGAAATAAAATATAAGTATCTGGGCATAGAAATCTCAGGCTATGGTGATGTTGAGACGAAGGTGAGAAAGAACAGACAACAAAGGCAACAAGAATAGCAGGATGCCTAAATGACACAATATGGCAAAATAAAAACATTAAAATAGAAACCAAATCAATAATTTACAAGGCAATGACATACACGGCAGAAACTCGACCAGACACAGCGAGAACTAAACAACTTCTAGAGACAACTGAAATGACAGTATTTCGTAGAATAACTGAAAAGACGATCTTGGACAGAGAAAGAAGCGATAATATAAGAAGGATATGCAAGGTAGAAAACATCAATGAGTGGGTTCTCGGCAGAAAGAGAGAGTGGAATGAGCACATCAGTAGAATGGACAACGAAAGAATAGTCAGAACAGCACGCGACAAATCACCAATGGGTCGCAGGAGTTTAGGACGCCCCCGAAAACGATGAAGCGACAACTTAGCAGTGCAATAGGCAGAGGGACGATGAAAAGAAACAGACGATCCGCCTAGATTAAAGAAGGAAGAAGAAGAAGAAATCGCTATTTTCTATAAATTGTATCTGCTGCATTATTAAGCTATATTTTTTTTTATTAAAGTTTGATACATCTTTAATAGTTTATGAGTAATTAACAATTTCTTCCAAAGTGACATTCGCCTAATATCTCCCGCCTGGGTGGGAGACTTAACCGCCCAAGTAGGAAGCCTTTACTCGGGTTTAAAAATAGGCAAAATAATCATTAAAATTATAATTATATAAAGAAATTTTATTATAAATATGGCACCTAGTATAAGGTACATTTTTTTTTGTTACGTAGCACATAATAGCACATTTTGGGTACATTTTTTTTTTTAAATTCCAAAATTGTCGAGCCAACTTTTTGGAAATTGATAATACTTATATCAAAACGTTCCATTTTTTGTACTTTTAAAACCTGATACTAAGAGAACATCGGTGAACTATGTAGTTTTTTGGATCATTACATTTTATTCTGTCAAACAACTTATTAACAATGATATTGGACCGGTAGCGAAAGTCATAACTTTTATTGTGTTTTATTTCTTATGTTTACGTCTGTATATTTGGGGTGTGTTAGGTTTTTGTATTAAGAACGAAGCGAAACAAGATGTTTTACTTGGTTATTTTCTTTTTAGAAAAAAACCTCGATTTTTTGTGATAAAAATAAAATTAGCAGCAAACAACAATCCAAGCAAAGACAATAAATACATATTTGTTTTCTCTTTATCAGAAGAAAGAAAAAAGTAAATTAATCAAAGTGTTTTACGAATTGAACGTATATCAACCAAAGATTTATTGCTAAAGATATCAGTAACGTTTTTTCAATGTTGACAAATATTTATTAAAGTTAGTCATAAGTTTCCTTAAATTGGGTTTTACATTTGCCAAAAATATAAAATCACTTGCAAATATACAGCTAAATAAAGTAATTGCTTTATTTTAATTACAAACATAATATTTTAACCTTTTATTAAATTCCCAGTGGGAAGTTATAGTAATGGGTCTGATTTTGCGAATCCCAAATTTTAACATATCTCCATATTTCAAGGTCCCCAGAGTCGAATGTTAACATTTAATGTTAATTTTCTTGGCCATGAGGTCAGCATCTCAAGGGTTAACCAAACATGCGAACTGAAAGAGGGCTCACTCTCTCATGGGCAGCTTTCGGAAGACTTAATGACGTTTTCAAGAGGGACATCCCCGTCAATCTAAAAATAAGGGTTTTCGATCAGTGCGTGCTTGGTGTTACCCTGAAGGACCACATAAGAAACGAGGATTTGCGCGGAAGAACCGGTGTCAGCGATGTCGTTGGAGCTATTGCGAAGCTTAAGTGGAACTGGGCTAGCCACGTTGTACGGATGCGGGACGATCGATGGGAAAAGAGGCTTCTTGAGTGGAGACCTAGAACGTAACAAGCGAAGTAGAGGAAAACCGCCTACGCGTTGGTCGGACGATATTAAAAGGACCCGCAACAACTGGATACAAACAATACAAAATCGATTGGAATGGAAAATGATTAGGGAAGACTATGTTCAACAGTGGACACAAAGGGCTAAATGATGATGATGATGATGTTAATTTTCTTAACTCTTTCCTTACAAATAAGATGTTGATGAAATGTCTAGTTCCTATGTTGACCCTTTGTAAAGAATTTCGACAAATTTTCTTCCTGATGATGGCAATTTTGTCGAAAACGTTTAAGAATTGATTTTAAAGAATTATATACTATAGCCTTTTGGAAGTTTGTCATATACATTAAATGTCATATACATTAAATATATCCCGATCAGATTAACATTGTTTTGAAGAAAGGCCAGGTCAAAAGTACCGACAACCGACGAGCATATATGAGAGCACTAATGAAAGTAGAGGAAGCAAAAGATGTGTGTAGGAACCATATCAAGTGGGTGGAAGTGGTCTCTGCCTACCCCTACGGGAAAAAGGCGTGACTATATGTATGTATGTTAATGATTCGCATAGCGATGTTTAGTTGAGTGACCACTTATCTGGTGTGAGAGATATTGATCCATACTGATGCACTATATTTGGCAGCTGAGTATTCTAGCCCAATGGCGGTTGAACGTAAGCTCATGGCGAAGGATCCCAATGGTACGCCACATAGTTTCTGAATGATATTGTTTCATGATAACGTTAATAAAGAAGATTGTCAGCAACAATAAATTATTATTATTATTAATCCGGTTTATAGCGTCTTTCGCCTTCCGGTTCCCAGTTGCCAGCCTCTTCGGTCAGTCCAATCTCCTGGGGCTAGATTTCTTTCGGACATCGCTTTCTGAATGCCCCCTATCCATGTTGGTTTTGGTCTACCTCTTTTCCTTCGTTCTATTGGGGTCCATTTAAGCACTAGTTTGGGTAGCCTTTCATCTGTCATACGTTCAACATGGCCGTACCATATAAGTTGTCTTCTTTGGATTTCATCTATTATAGTTGTGTCGGTCTTTACAATTTGTCGAATTCGGTCATTTGTAACCCTATCGAGACGTGATATGCCAGCAGATCTTCGCCAGAAATCCATCTCCAGGGCTAGCAATCGGCGTTCTAATGTTTTATTAAGTTGCCACGTTTCACAGCCATATAGAACAGTACTTTGAAAGATAGTATTATATATCATATGTTTTTTTTCCCTAGATATATTTTTTGCCCACAACAGCGAGTTTAGGCATCCTATAACTTTCTTTCCTTTTAATATCCGTTGTTCTATTTCCTCCTCAGTACGACCTTTACATGTGATTTTTGTACCCAAATAGGTGTATTCCTAACATATTTCTATTTTTTCATTGTCCAGATCCAGATCTGTTGTTTCTGCCCCAATACACAAATATTTCGTCTTACTCATATTAACCGTTAATCCCCATCCTTCGTATTCTCTAAGAAGTCGTTTTCCCATAAACTCCAGGTTTTCTTTATCTTGGGCCGCGACGACCTGATCATCCGCGAAGTGCAGATTATACAGAGTAGTGTCATCATTTAACTGTATCCCCATTCACGATAAATTAAACTGCATAAAATGCACCTTTTACACTGTATAATTTTGGCACCTTTTAGCGATTAGTTGTTGAAATTGGTGGCTAATTGATTCGGGCTTGGGATAAGAAACATTTTTACAAATTCCTGTTAATTAAATTATAAGCAATTATAGCACGATTTTAGGATTTTTTGCTTTAAATTTATTCTATAAATATATTTTGTTTAATGAGTTGTCGTTATCATAATTATACGAAAAAAATTAAATTTTTCGAACATTGAATTTCCGACATTTAATAAAGTAATTCTCTATCGTAAATTAAAAAATATAACAATAATTTGAATGAAACGCCCTTTCCTACTTAACCACTTAATTATGTGTACCTACATCAATCATCTTACTCATTTTTTCGCCCACTTACCTTTAACCTCGAAGGCAAATATTGTGTAGGGGGCGTCGGTTTCAGACCTTAAAAGGATCTATTATGAAGCTATTTACCTTAAACAGAACCGCACTTTATATACTCTTACAAATGTCATTAACCATGTCAAAGGGTTAATTTTTTCTTTTACGACGTTAGAAAGCTATCTTGGATAAAAATAAAAAGTTATATGCATACACATATATAGTCACGCCTTTTTCCCGTAGGGGTAGGCAGAGACCACTTCCTTCCACTTCCGCTACGGTTCTTACACACATCTTTTGCTTTCTCTACTTTCATCAGGGCTCTCATGTATGCTTTTCGGTTGTTGGTACTCTTGACCTGGCCTTTCCTCAGAACAATGTTGATCTGATCGAGATATGTTCGCCGAGGTCGACCTCTACCGACTTCCGTCCATTCACACTCGCCTTATAAATTTGTTTCGTCAAACTTCCCCCATCCATCCTTTCTACGTGTCCAAACCCTTTAAGCATTCCTTTATCTATCTTTGTAACCACATCTTCTTTTACACCACATCGTTCTCTTATCTCACTATTTTTTACTTTATCCAACCGAGTCACTTCGGCTATACTACTTAAACTACTTATCTCCGCAGCATTAATCCTATTTTCATGCTTCTTCTGCCAAACCCCACATTCACTACCATACATAAGTGTAGGAACCAACACACCCCTATGCACAGCCAGACGTGCCTTTTTTGACACTTTCTGGCTGTTTATAAAGCTATGCAGTACCCCATGTATCTGTTTTCCTGCCAACACCCTTTGCTTAATGTCACTGTCATACTTTCCGTCTCTCGTAAACTTTGAACCCAAGTACACAAATTTATCCACTTGTTCCACTCTTTCTCTCTTAATCGAAACTTCACAGTTTGTCATGCTTTCTTCTTTTTTAAAAACCATTACTTTCGTTTTGTTTACATTTATTTTCATCGCTTTGATTTTTAGGGCATCATGCATAATATCAAATACTTTCAGGTTACCCAAAATACGACCCTGCTTTCTACGATGAAATGTCATTAATATTAATTACTGGTTTATAACCTTGACCATAAATGAAAAACAGGAATGTTATAATTTCGGTTAGAAACACATTTTCCTTTTAACGATTCATTTTCTTAAAAAAAATAGAAAAACTAGGAATGTCTTCAAACTTTTAATAAAATTTATAAATTAATCATGCGAATAACTCCTTTTCCAAATTAAGTTTAAAACTTTTGGAAGGTTGGAGGTTATGAGTTTTAAACGCAGAAATGCTTGTTATGCTGCAAGTGAAGTTTAATTTTATTATTGTACCAGCTGGCCCGCCTCGACTTTGCACTGGTAGACAAATCTAAGTTGAACTATTATTTATCAGTTTAAAATATGTTACTTATAATGCAGCTTTTGAGTAGTAAGACTTTTTGGAATCGATGTAGAAATTCCAAAAGTTACACTCTACGAACACAAACAATACAATGCCATCTACTTGGTCCAGATTTTGTGATTTTCTCTTTTGGTACTAAACAAACATTTTAAAATCAAGAATTTACAAGGCAATAGTAAGACCAACTATGACATATACGGCAGAAACTCGACTAGACACATCGAGAACTAAACAACTTCTAGAGACAACCGAAATGAGAGTATTTCGTAGAATAACTGGAAGACGATACTGGACAAAGAAAGAAGCGAGAATATAAGGACATGCAAGGTAGAAAACATTAATTAGTGGGTTTTTGGCAGAAAGGAGTGCAATGAACACATCAGTAAAATGGACAGCAAAAGAATAGTCAGAACAGCACGCGACAAATCACCAATGGGTCGCAGGTGATTAGGACTCCCCCGAAAACGATGGAGCGACAACTTAGCAGTGCAATAGGCAGAGAGACGATAAAAAAAAACAGGCGATCCGCCTAGATTAAAGAAGGAAAAAACAAGGAAGGAAAGAAGAAACAAACATTATAACATAAATCTTATTATATAATTAATAATAGTTTAAAAAAACTAAGGCTACACGCTTTATAAAAAACCTAACTAAATAAAAAATAATAATTAATAAAAAAAATTACAATCAAAAGCGTGGGGTGCTTTTTATGATGTTTACGTTTTCTTCTTGGATATTTTACTTTTACCAATATCTGTTTATTATCAAATATATTAATTGATATAGCGCACCCCACGCTTTTGATGTAAAATTATTGTTTATCAATTTTTATTTCTTAGTTTGGTTTTCTTATAAAGCGTATTGTCTTAGATTTTTTTAAACTATTATTTATTTTGTGCCGTTGTTTTAAATTTCATTGTTATTCCCACGAGTAATGAACAATAAAACATTCGACCCTTCCAGAGGTCCAATAGAAGGATAAGGCACTTATAAAACAGAGTGTGCCCGGTTCTTTGAGGTTGACGCTAGCGGAATGACATATTTATCTTTATCTTTATCTTGCAATTTATCCTTTGGCACCTTTTTCACCTTATGTTGGATTGGTTGATTTTATGGAATGTGAGAGAAACTTGGGTACTCCACAACGTTTTAGCGTGCAGTATGTACATTACAACAGAAGTAGCTTGGCGGGCGAAGAAACACAAAATCTGCGCACAACGAAAACATTCGAATAACGATCCGATCGGCGACGACGACATTTTCAGTAATCGTAAGTCTCAAGTACAATCAAAGTAAGAAGTTTACGAATGTGAAGTATATTCAGCCGAATATTTGTTATTTTAAAGGCTAGTCGCCCGCCAAGCTACTTCTGTTGCACTGTACCTAATTACTAGGATTTAAATTGGTAATATGAGTAAGCGACGTCTGTTGGAGAGTAGTTCAAGCATCAGTCTATTTTTAAATTGAATTTATGGGAAATATTAGCCATTTTAAATCCATACAAAACACTTTTTTTTTTTTATAACTGATCCTGGCCGGGATCTTTTTAAAAAAATTATTGTATTGTCATCGGTCCTTTAGAAGTATCTTCTTCTTCTTAGGGTGCGTCTTCTTTGGAAGGTTGGCTACCATCATGACTATTTTAACTCTATCCACCACTGACCTAAAAAGTTGGACTGACGAACAGTTGAACCACTCTCTCAAGTTGCGCAGCCACATCCCCCCTCCAAAGAAAGGAGGAAATCTTCCTAAAGATTTACGACGATGACTCAAAATATTAATAGGTGCTTCCCAAAAGGAAATCCTGGAAAGAGAGAAGGTTATACTAATAATAATAAAAAAAAACAACAACACGACAGACAAGTTAAACTACACGTAATTTTAAAGAAATAACGGTAGGCGCAGAATACGTGACCAGATTTCTAAATAGGGTACTGGACAACCCAACAACATACATGACCAGCTTTCTAAACAGGGTACTGGACAACCCGAACAACATCGATCCAAGCCAAATGATAATGTGACCCCAAAATGTGGTTAGGTTGGAGGGCTTTTACCTCCCCGCCTGGACAATCCTCGGGTGATTGAATTCTTAAGCCCCAATCACAGGGCTCTACAACAAACAAAAAAAAAACAAGAAGTGAAGGAAAGAAAAGAAACAATAATATCTTAAACGAACCAAGTATGTTATTCCACATCTGAAGAGGGAGACTCATAGAACGGTTTCAGATCTTGTACATGCCAAACACCTTTAGAATTACCTGAATCGTCTTGGAGTTCATATGACCAAGAACCACATCTACGTTTGATGATGAAAGGACCTACATATACCGGAGCTAATTTAGCACTATAATAAGTCAGCGCATCCGATAAAGACTTATTCCTTCGCCAGACTGTGTTTCCACAATTAAAAGAAAGTGGACGTCGACGTAAATTATAGCGATCAGCATTATTCTTTTGTGTAGTCTTGATGCGCCCCTGAATTTGACGATGTAATTTAACATATCCTTCAGAACGATTTTTAACGAAAGTATCTAGAGGGATTGACTTGGAAGGGACTTTGGTTTGATGGTCACTACCATAAAGTTTATGCTCTTTGCCGAATAAAATGAAATACGGACTATACTTAGTAGTTTCACTAGGTGAAGTTCGAATAGCACAACCTATCTCATTCAGATGTTGGCCCCACGTTGGGCGCCAAAAATTTGCCACGTCTTTGTGAATATCCAGTAATTGCAAACCAACTATCGAATCTTATCCCTAGAGTACTGTATGCAACCATGAATACGAAACTATAGAAAAAATAGGCACGTGACAACCTCTTCGACCTATGCTGCGTAATTTTGCCCTGCATAATTACTTGTTACAGAGTATATCTTTCTCCTCTCATAACGTGGCCCAGGTACTGTAGTTTTCGGATGTTTGTCCCATTCACAAGCTCTGTCCCTTTATCTAGTCGTCTGAGTACTTCTTCGTTAGTGATTCGGTCTACATACGATATTCTGAGTATTCTTCTGTATAACCACATTTCGAAAGCTTCCAATTTTTTCAACGATGTTTTATTCAGTGTTGCTTCTTCTATGCCATAGGGGAGAATAGAGAATATGTAACATTTTATCATTAGTATTTTCAGTCTTTGATTCAACGATCGGTTACAAAAGAAATGCTTTATTATTAGAAACGCGTAAGCAGTGCTCTTAAAGCGAGCGTTGTGCATCGTCTCGCCGTTGAAAAGAAAGCCGGTTCGAACGTGGTTTTTTTCTTGCGTTGTATTCAGCGTTTTGTATTGGTCAAAAATCGTAACAGTCTTGTCACGTTGACCGTTAGTTGTTTGCTACAATTGCGCGCGACGATTTCGGAATGTTCTAAAGGGATAAAAACTGCACGTGTTTTTTAGATGAATTTTTTGTCGGCGTCAGGGCCGTACTGAGTAGTTTAAAAAATCAAGATATTTCTTTTAAAAAGGAATTGTACGGTTGGAAGTACTGATTTCCAACACACACTGACTCACTCAAACGATTGTCATACAACAACTGCGCGTCCAAAAATTTTAAAAGTTATATAAAGCTATTTAAATCTTTGCAGCATTAAAATAAGTAATAGCTCTGCACTGGAAAGGCTACTAAAGAAGACTTAATAAACAAAATATATCAATAACATATCAATTGCACTTTTTTCCCATAGTGTAGAATGATTATTTTAATACAAATTGTCGGTTAACACGCGATACATGAGTTAGCAATCCAACGTAATTAATTTAATTTTACTGCGCTTTCTTTTATACTACTCTAATATTATTTAATTAAAGTAAAACTTATCACTACAAGAATCTTAGCTTTAAAGAAATATTTAATCTTATTTTCAATAACATAATTGTTATTGATTTTCTAAATATACACTGCTGTGAAATATGGTAACTTCCAGAGAATTTGACGAATATACTACTTATCAAATTGTAATTTTTATTAACTAGAACAAAAATAAGTTAAATTACTTCTTTAAAAATCTTTTGATTTAATTTACCATTTAAGTATACCCTGGGGATACGGGGAAAATAAAATAGATCCCAGGTATGGTCTGCCTGTCGTAAAAGGCGACTAAAAGACTCCCAGTCCAAAATGTTATGTGACCCGTGCTAATGGATGCATGGCGGTGGGGGAGCACCGTCGCTAACGCGGAGCTTACAGGGAACCGGGCGAAATCCTGTAGTAGACAGCCTTAGTCCTGTGCAGTGGGCACCTCAGGGCCGGACCACCGCTTCCCCCATACTCATTGACTGCAAAGAAAAACTGATAACGCTGGTAGACCGTAATCACGTCAAACTGATACGGGTTCCAGGACGCCAGGAAGTTGCAGGTAATGAGGAAGAAGACGAAATTGCAAGAAGAGGTTCGGAAAAACACAAAAACTACTGGAAAAGTATACCAGGAAACAAACACGGGAAATAATACATCAAAGGACCGTGCCATAAAAGGACGGCAGAACTGTTACCGATGAACAGGAATCAGCTAAGACTGTATAATGGAGGCCTGGCCTGCGGGTTGTGTGGCGGGGATCCGGTGGCGGTGGAGCACTTGCTGTGCTGTTGCGGGGTGTTTAGGGGAATGAGCGGTTCTTGGATGACTACATTGTCCCCACCCAGTACAGAACCTGTTCAAGGTACCACACCTAAATAGGGGTGAAGTTTTTACTGAGTAGTCCTGACACAGTCAGTGGAATCTCACAGTAGACCCTGAGCTTTTGGACTCATAACCTCTTCATACAGGATTTTCTTCACCTCTGAAAAAAAAACCCATTTTGAAAGTATTAACATTTTATTTAATAACTGTCCTATTTGAATGGAAGTTCCTTATCAAACGTTGCGGAAACTAGGGATAGCCAACATTCTATGGTATATTTCATTGCGCAAAGGGTGGATATTATTTCGCTTTACTTTATGAACAATAAATGTGGGAATAGAACAGCCCAGCTATTCAATGCACAACATCAAGATCGACATATCAGTAGAAAGTATGTAATAGAATTAGTAAAAAACTTTCAAAAGACAGGAAATGTAGCTGATAAAGAACGGGAAATATAAAAGCCTGCAGTTAATAAAGCTAGTGAAGTTGTAGTTTTGCGACATGTTCATTTTCATCCTACGTTGAGTACGAGGCAGCTGGCATCTGTGTCTAAAATCATTCGAACTAGCATCCAAACTATTTTGAAGAAGAATAAATTCCATCCATATAAAATACGTTTAATCCATGAACTTAATGAGGATGATTATGACCGCCGTTTGCAGTTCTGCAAAATAATGAGTGCGCGAGCAGGGAAGGATCCACAGTTCCTTTTTAATATCTGTTTTTCCGATGATTGCACGGAACGGTAAATCACCACAACTGCCGCTATTGGTCCGATTTAAACCCAAAAGTTTTTCACGAGGTGCATACACAGCAACCGGAGAGATTAAATGTATGTGCTAGCATTTGTGGTGACCAACTGGTGGTTCCTTTTTTTCTACCAAACAATTTGATTGGGGAAATGTATTTGCAATTACTGGAAGACGTTATTGACCCTGCTTTGACTGATATATTTGAAAATAATCTACAGTATGACGAAGATTATTTTTATTTTCAACAGGACGGTGCTACTCTGCATTATGCGGCGATTGTTCGTCAGTATTTAGACCAACGGTTTCCACGGCATTGGATTGGGAGAAGAGGCAGCATTGATTGGCCTCCACGATCGCCAGATTTATCGCTCCTCGATTTCTTTTTGCGGGGACATCTAAAAAGTAAAATCTATAAAACACAACCAGCGTCGTTGGAAGATTTGCGTCACAGAATCGCTGACGAAAATTCTTCGGAATGTGCATAAATGTTTTGAACAAAATCTTTATTATTGTATGGAAGTGGGTGGTTATCAGTTTAAACATTTAATCACCTACTAAGTAAGCAACTAAAATAATTGAAATTTTAACATGTAATTTTTTTTTAAATATTGGGAGGAAATGTAAAATTTAAAGAATATTGTAAAAAGAATTGTCAGAGCTTTTAAAAGACATCTTATACGAACACCAATGCCACTTAAAAAATTTGCGGTTATTTTTACCCGCTTGGGATTAAAAGTAGTGTAGTCAGGAAAAGAGTGTCCCCCTTTAATCAAAAATCGACGGGTCTCAGCGTTTTTAAAATGTTGACGAGGTTTCTGTTTCGTTTTCGGCTGTCCACTCTGTATGTTCAAGTAATAAAACTTAAAACTAATAATAGTAATTATATTATACATTTTTGTTAATACATTTAACTATTTTGTTCAATTGAAATGTGTTGATATGACAAAACCTTTATCTGTTTAACTTGTAGTTTTACTAAATGAAATTTTATTTGAGCTTTAATTTGTAAATAGTAGTATTGATTTATATTCTATCAATGTCACCTTTTTTACTTTTAACATATTAGTTCACCACAGCTGACCTTACCTCAACTCACCTATCTATTGTTATTTAACATTTAGTTACATATTTGTCAAATAGCGTAATGAGCTTCGTTCCTATTGGGTGTCCAATGACACCACACGGCTTGTTTTATTGTGTTTCATTAGAAAATGGAAAATTTGGTCTTGTTTTTATACACGTATCACCCGAGATCGAACGCTGAAAACTTAAGTTCATTACTAGACTAGACATCTCGAAGTTTCTCAAACTCATTTATCGTGGTAAATGCATGAGAATGCATCCACCTTTCTAAATTACGTTGTGCAAGATAGTCAGGCAATTTAATTTCATTAGAGAATTTTCATTTTGACTTCTAATTTACGAAGAAGTTGTGATTACCCCATAATAGATTTTCTAGCTAATTGTATGAAATTAAACGTGCAATAAATTTAGAGGTTCATTGTACCATCTACAGGTCACAGCTCATTGTTTACATAATGTACAGTTTTAAAACTGCCAACTAATGCACAATTTTTTTTTTTAAATTATCTAAACAAAACATTTATTAAAATTAACTTAAAACAATAACTATAAATAAAGAAATAAAAATAATTAACTAATCTTTCTCTGCAGTTAAATTTTCATGTTTACCTCCACCTAATTAATTAATCCTTTTACTGTTTAAAAACAAATGTAGGAAAAGGTGTGAATCCTTTCTTTACAAAATGATCCATTAGTTTAATTAAATTATTATTTTTTATTTTGCAAATTATTAAGCACAATGTGCTGAATCGAAAAATAAGCTTTAACATACAAAGTGGTCTTTAAATTTGGGTTAAATTATGCTGCATGTACATTTTTAGACGCAAAATTGTTTTTATTAGTTTACAGTAGTATCAGTGGTTTTTACAATACACATCACCTTTTAGAACCAAAAACACTATTATTAAACTATAACAAAAATTTGTCTTTCCATTGAAGATATTTACTTTTCGGTTCAATTATTTTAAACATTCCGTACAATAATTGAACAATTTATTTCTATACAATAATTTTTTACTTTACAAATCACTTAGTAACGAATGAAACTGAGAAGATGATATGGGATGTGCAAGCAGGATTTAGAAGAGAAAGATGTATGGATCAGGCCTTTTCATTACGAGGTATAGTCGAAAAATCCTTGGCTAGAAGTCAGAAGGTCTATTGCGCTTTTATAGACTTGGAAAAGGCCTGTGACAGAATGGTCAGGAGTGAATTGTGGTCTACATTGTCTATGTTTGGGGTGAGCGGTAGTTTAATACGAGCACTGAAATAACTTTACGAGGATTCCACTGCTTGTGTCAGGATAAACGGAGCCTGCACTGACTGGTTTAACATCGAAAAAGGTGTGAGACAGGGATGTGTGGCTTCGCCATGGCTGTTTATCTTATACATAGACAATTGTTTAAAAAATATGAAAGAGAGTGCGTATGTATTAAAAATGAATGATTTGATCGTCAAATGCCTTCTTTACGCCGATGATCAAGTCATATTAGCGTTATCTGAAGAGGAGTTGCATGCGAAGGATGGTTAAAAACAAATGAATGGGTCACTGCATAGCTTTATGACCAGTCAAAAAGTGTCAAAAAAGGCACGTCTGGCTGTGCATAGAGAAGTGTACGGTGGTGAATGTTGGATTTGATAAAAGAAGCATGAAAATAAGATTAATGCTGTGGAGATGAGTAGTCTGAGAAATATAACCGGAGTGACTCTGATAAATTAAGTGAGGAATAGGAAGATAAGGGAACGCTATGATGTAAAAGAAGATGTCAAAACAAAGTTAAAAAAATGCTTAGATGATTTAGACACGTAAAGAGGATGGATAAAATAAGATTGACGAAACATATTTATATGGTGAGTGTGAATGGGCAAGACAGTAGAGGTTGACCTAGGCGAACGTATCTCGATCAGATCGAAATTGTTTTAAAAAAAAACCAGGCCAGCAACCGACGAATACGTATAAAAGCGCTGGTAAAAGTAGAAAAAACGAAAGACGTGTGTAAGAATTGTAGCAAGTGTAGAGAAATGGTCTCTGCCTAGCACTACGAAAAAAAGGCATAATTATATGTATGTATTGTTACCATTTTTACTTCTTGGGTTCGGTAATTCTAAACTCTCAGTAAAATAATTTAACAATTTTTATTCTAATATTTTCACACAATAAATTTACAAATCACTTAGAAATTCCCTTTAAAATACATCCAGTGTCTTCTACTATTTCGGAATTATTAGACGCAGTATTCTAGAATTTGCCGGTCTTTTTTTTGTTCCAATCGCTGGCGGCATTATGGTCACTGTATGTACAGTGCAACAGAAGTAGCTTGGCGGGCGACTAGCCTCTAAAATAACAAATATTCGCTGAATATACTTCACATTCGTAAACTTTTTCCTCCGCTTGTACTTGAGACTCACGATTACTGAAAATTTTGTCGTCGCTGATCAGATCGTTATTCGAATGTTTTCGTTGTGCGCAGATTTCGTGATTTCTCGCCCGCCAATCTACTTCTGTTGCACTATAAGAACCTTACCGCTTCATTAGGATCTAATTTTTATTTTTTCTTCGTATAAAATTTATTACACTAAAATAATAAGAAGATTTACGTAAGGTAAAAGTCAAAGAAACACAAAAAACATTATTTACTCGAGCCTGCGTACGAATATATTCATGAAAATGACTTTGTAGAAACACAACGAGCCACCAAGGGGTACTTCTATGAAATCTCTCTCAAAACTTATTAAAGGAAGTCGGATGTAATCTAACTCGGGAAGCTTTTATGTAACAAAAGTTCGAATCTTCTTCTTGTTTTCTATCTTTTGAAATATTCATAAACCGGACAAACAAATCTACTGTATTTTAGCAGTTTCCTTTGTAACTTAAAATATGCCATTACTTTTAACCGGAATACTAACACAGCCAAATCACTGAAATTTTATTTCTAAATAGCTTGTTTATGCATACTTCAAAAGGATTATAATTTTTAAGGAGTATTGTATACGTTATTTATATAACTTTTATGAAACTTTAAATGTGGTATAAATTATGCCTTTTTTGGAGGAATTTTCAGTATTTTAAAAAATAATACACCTACACGTACAATGGCGGTCAAAGAACACACAAATCTGCGCACAACAAAAACATTCGAATAACGATCCGAACAACGACGAAATTTTTAGTAAACGTGAGTCTCAAGTACAATCGGAGGAAGACGAATGTGAAGTATATTCAGCCGAATATTTATAATTTTAGAGGCTAGTCGCCCGCCAAGCTACTTTTGTTGCAGTATACATCTGTATGTGTACGGGGCAGGAGTTGTAAATCTTTTTTTCGTACACAGGAAAATTATACTCGATAATAGTGGACTGGTTTAAATCATAGGTCGCTGGTATTTAAAAGTTTTATTTGACACTGAAATATTTCTTTAAAATACACTATTCGTTTTTACCCTTAATGATTTGCCTTTTTACGTAAATTCCCCCTTCTTAAATAAATGAATTGAAAGAAATAACAAACGCCAAAATAAATTCAAAAGCCGTGAATAATCAGAAAAAATTCATCTCTTTGATCGATTGAATGAAAAATTTTTCGACCGTCTCTGGTCGGCGTTTTGGAAGATACTGAATAATAGGAAAACTCGAAAAGATACTGCCGTCTGTCAATCGTAGCGACTTGAGAGACAGCGCAAGCGGAAAAAGGGTATCTTAGAATTCGCCTGAAGGTCTAGGTTGGGTTAGGTTAAAATGGCGGTTCGGAGGGAACCCACTTAGGCCTTTTGGCCCGTTGTTATACTTTGATGGACGGCGGTGCCTTTCTCCTCTACCGTGAGAACCAGTTGGAACTTTTAATAAAAAGTGTAAGGTCTTTAATGCTAACTGAGCTGGGATCAGATAAATCGTCAAAGTTCGGTTGCCCTAGTATAGAAAGCCGTTTTCTGCTTAGAGCAGCGCAGTGGCAGAGAAAATTTACCATTGTTTCCTCCTCTTCTTCAACGTACAGTATAACGTGTGCAAAGAAAATAAACTTCCCGCTGAGTTCACTAAATTGTTCAGAAGTAGAAATTTCAAGGAAAAAATTTGTTGAATTTTTGATTGAAGATTGGACGAGGGATGAAATGGTTGTTTAAATCACAGGAGCAACTGTTAAACTAAATTATGACAAGTGCTACGTCTATAAGGTGTCCAGTGAAGGGAAAATAAAAAAAAGTCATTGACAACAATCTCACTTGCCATTACGAAGAAGCCGACACCAAAATTGTTTCCCACATTTGTCAGTGGAACAGTAATTATCACGTGCAGGTACATTGTACGGATTCGGATATAGCTGTAATAATGTTGTCACATTTTAAATACTTGAAAGAAAGCATTCACATAATAGTTCATTTAAGCACGGGAAAGAAAAAATTGTACCTTGACATCAACGAACATTATGCCAAGCTTGGCGAACAAATATCGCGGTCGCTCGCTATATGTCACATTTTTACGGGAAACGACTACATCCCTGCTTTTTACCGGAAAAAAAAGCCTTTTGATATTCTAAAGAAAAAACAAATTTCAAGAAGCTTTTATACAACTGCATAGCGGGCGTACCAAGTTAACAACATCAAGTGATGTATTCCGGGTTCTTGAAGAGTACGTATGCAGATTGTATGCATTAAAAACCAAAAATGACGTAAATAAAGGACGGTACGAGTTTTTTAAAAAAAGCTACAAATGCAACAATCAAGAAGAGACGATTGTAAAAAAAAATGTTGGATACGATCACTCTGTTCTACCGCCAACCATACAAGAGCTACTGCAGCAGATTAAACGAACATCATACATCTGCAGTATATGGTGTAATGCACACATGCGCAGCCCCATCAAAAATAGTGCATAAAATTTCGGATGGGCTTTAATTAATAACAAGTACCATTATTATTGGTTTGATGGCCCCCACAGTCCATCTCTTGGAGAATTGTCTTTTGATGTTCAAGGTACTCTATTCTTTTTTTTCTTACGTATTAATGATTATACTCCAATTTGTTAATATTCCTAATTCATCGTCATCATCATCATCATTATCTGGTGTTGAGTCCACTGCTGAACATATGCTCCATTTAACTCCGCTGGGCTCTATCTTGAGCTGTTCTAATCCAGTGTCCGTCTACTCTTTTTATATCGTCGCTTCAACGTATTGGCGGTCTTCCTCTGCTTCTTTTGTCAATTTATTATTCTTAGAGACCATCTGTCGTCTTTGAATTTTGCAATATGTCCTGCCCATTTCCATTTTAGTGTCGTGATTCTCTGTATTATGTCTTGGATCTTTGTTCTTTGCCGGATGTACGTATTTCTTACGCGATCTTGGGTTCGAATTCCAAGCATAGCTCTCTCCATTTTTCTCTGAGCAACCTCCAATCTATGTACGGTGTTCCTTGTCAGTGTAAGCGTTTTGGTACCGTAGGTCATTACTGGTAATACGCATTGATTGAAGACTTTTGATTTTAGGCCTATTGGTATGCTGTTTGTAAAGAAATCACCTAGTCTTCCCTAGAGAGATTTTTCTTTGTAGTTCCTGCGTTTGATTGTCTCGATTTATTTTAATTTCGTGACCTGGATATTTGTATTTGTCAACCACTTCAATGATTTTGTCCTCGAGAGATATAATTCCACCAAGTACCAAATTAGTCATGACCTTTGTTTTTTGATGACTTGTACACAGACCAACGTTTTTTGTTGCCCGCTCCAGCTCTTTTATCATTGAATTGGCCTTCCTCAAATCATTTGTTATCAGCATATCCCTAATTATTTTTTAACAAAATTAGATGACGATTGCGACGAAAATGAAGACGATATTCAAGGCGAAACTGATGAAACGTCGACTTTGGAATCCGACGAAGATTAGGATTTTACTTAATCATTTTTGTAATTGTTTTTTTTTAGTTTTATTTTGGCAAGTCATTTATAACCACAGTTTTTTTTTTATGAAAATAGTCGCAAAAAGGGTAGACCTATCGTGTGAGCCGCGGACGGCCCGCACTGCGACTATTAGAAGGGGAAGGGATTATAGAAAGGAGATGATTGTGGAGAACACGCTTTTTAAAATGTTGCAGGTCATAGTTCTCTGGAAAAACTGATTTTGGAAGCTTATTCCATTCCGTAGCAGCCCTGTAAAAGAAGGATTCTTGATGAAGATTGGTCCTTGTAGTGTCAATCTTGAGAGTAAATGGGTGAGACTGATCAGCGTGCCGAGTTCTTCGGCCGAATGTGGCCAATGGTGGTACAAGAGTTTTTATTTCTCTGGAGCATCTGCCATGAAAATATCTGTAGAGCAATGACTGATCTGCAACTCTTCTTCTATGTTCTAGAGGGTAAAGAGTATCTATGAGAGTTAAACTGTTTATCAAGCGAATGGCTCTTTTCTGAATGGAATCTAGAAGACAAAGAGAATACCTTGGTGCTGAACCCCAAATGTGCGGGCAATACTCCAGTAGAGGTCGGATTTGAGCCTTGTACGTAGTCAACAGTTGATCAGGAGTAAAAAACTTTCTGGCTTTCCACAGAAAACCTAGCCTTTGGCTTGCCGACTTTGCGATGTTAGCAACATGGTCATGCCAAGACATATTATTGGATACCGTGACTCCCAAAATCAAGATGGAGGGACTTGGTTCAAGGGTATTTCCGGACATTGTAATGGGATGATTTGAGGAATTCACTTTCTTGTAAAACGTGGGCGTTGAACTGAACAAGATTGTTGGTTCCCCACTCGACGATTGCTTTAAGATCTCTATTGATGGAATCAACCTGTTCCTGTTCATACAACTACAGTTATATTTTTTTAAAAAAAGTATTGATTCTCCTTACAAATATATGTGTCTCAAGTTACCAAAACTACAACTACGAAATATTGTTATTTTAAATATTCTTGTAGAACTAGCGATACATATCCATTTCTTGGTAGGACACTGTTTGATTTAGGCAAAGAACGCACTAACTTAACATGTGTTTTTTTGTCCTACGGTTATTAATAAAAAAGTATTACCGTGGAATCATCGACAACATCCAAGCGTAGGACTGGGAAAACGTACCACTAAATTTTTAGGACTCTGTGGCCATTTAATTAAACAAATATTTACTAAGCTGCATACATAAAATCAGCTGGTTATTAATCATTTTTATGACCTAGTTATTTCGACTTATTCGGCGTGGAGGACGCTTCAGTCAAACCATCCATTTTGTGGGACGAATGTTTTTCCGAGTTTATTACCCTATTATTTTAAAATTTCAATAACATTTTGACATCCTACCAAATCGACATGTTTTACACCTGCGCACTTCATTAGCTACCTCTTCGATAATTTTCACAGAGGAAAAACTTGGGCGTCTCGTCGAACCGAACGAGCTTACGAAGATTCAGCCTGTTATTAATCACTGAAAAAAACAGGCAGTGGCTGCTGGACTGTAAGTAAAATTTAAGTAAAAAAAGTCCAGCATATTTGTATTTTATTAACTTTTACAAATATTCTAATAAATAGTACAAGTAAGAGTTATTTATTCTAAATAAAATTCATCGAGGGTGGGTATTTACTATGAAAATCACGTTCATTTATAACACAAAATTATGTACGTATTTACTAAACCTGTAAACTAAAAAGCTTTGAAAGTTTCTGGATGGTATAATTTAAAAGTTTTAAGCAAAGAAACTTTTTGAATACAAATAACGCCATACAACGTCTTCTCGCGGGTTTATACTGTAAGAGAAAACCAATTGACGTTTCTTTAAGAATTTTTTGGTAATTTTCATAATAAAAATATTTACAAACATTTTTTAAAATTTGTACCCCGATTTCAAAAGCTTATAAAAACTTAAATAATCAAAATGTAAAAAAGAACTTTATTCCTTAATAGGCGTTCACAATGCCATTTTAAATCAATTGGTTTTAAAAATTACATTACTCAAGTGTTCGCCTCCACTGTTGATACACTAAGTGAGCCTCTCCCGATAATTTGCCTTCACTCTGCGGATCATTTCAAGCGGATTGGCAGCAATTTCCTGGATTACCGTCTCCCCAAGAGCTTCCAGAGTTTTGGGACGATTTTGATACACGAATAGGAGATTTTCTGTTTAATGCCGATCCTGTTTTTTAAAAGATTGACACCCATTTACCATTTTTTTTACCGGGACCGGATAATGTCACCCGAGCACGAAGTAAATGCGAAAGGCACGCTAAGTCATTATCAGCCAACCGCTATTTCGTTACCACCACTATAGCCGTAGCTCGACGGTTTCCAAATCGGGGAACTCTTTTTTTTGCCCCATCCTGTAAAACCATAACATCCAATAAATGGGATACATTATGAACCGCTTTAAAACCCTTCATTAACTATTCAAGTTTTACTATTGTTTTAATGAAACACGTTGTGCTTTAGCGTAACTACTGAATTTAAAGTAAAATTTATGGACGATAATGAGGATAATTAAAAATTTACCTTTCAATTGTACTAAAATATATTTTTTTTTATTAAAACATTATTATAATTTTTACAATATTTAGTCTTAATAGTCAATACAAAAACTAAACAATTTATTCTTATCCTTCTCTATACCGAGTGGACCAAAAGTCTGGAAACGGACAATTATCTCGTAAATTGTTAGTCCAAATTTTACAAAATTTGGGATAAGCCTATTTTAAGATACGAAGATTCTAGATTTGATATTTGCGACGTTGTCAGATTCGATATTAATATCAGCCGTATTTAATAGTTTTTAAATTCCATCCTCTTTTCACCCTTGTCGTAGGGTGCTAACAAAATCGGGAATGGTACCATCAAACTCAGCCACCACAAAAACAATGAATTTTACACTAATATCAGCGTTTTTATTAGTTTTTATATTTCATCCCTCTCGCACAACTTTAGTATGGATGCTTACATAACTGGGAATGTTGTTGAGCGATTTTTGCTTTTTTTTGCTAAAACAATACAAAAGTTTCCACATTTTAATTTTGGGTTACACCAAGTGTATCTAATACGCAATTTAAGTGCGTTTATAAAAAATGCCCTTACAAAAAAAACATCCAAGTAGCGATCAGCGGCTGGCATGCCTGGTCATAACTGGAGTTATGTCCAGCACACCAACGGCAGCGATGGAACACCTCCTACATCTCCCTCCCCTGAAAATTCTCTTAGAGAGGGAGGCCAGGATAGTTTCCGATAGATTCCTGTCTTTGGAAAAGCAAATAAATGGAGAGCAACTCGGGGATCACTCCGGGATACTGAGTGAAACAAAAAACCACCAAATTCTCGGGATGGTTCCTGACTTGCTAGCCACAAAAATACACGTAGAAAAGTCGTTCAAAGTCCTCTTTCCGAAGAGAGACGAATGGATAAGGGAACAAATCCTCTTCCCAGAGACTGAATACGTAATGTACACAGACGGCTCAAAAACCCCAGATGGAGTTGGGGCCGGTGTTTTCAGCAGGAAACCAAAGATTGAAATATCTACCAGTCTTGGCAGGTATGCCACAATCTTTCAGGCTGAAGTATTCGCTATCGAATTGTGTGCAAGAGAGTTGACCAACAGACCTCTAGCAAACAAAAACATAAATATAAAATCAGACAGCCAGGCTGCTTTAAAAGCACTATGCTCCAACAAGATAAATTCTAAACTTGTATGGAATTGCATCGAATCCTTAGAGTACCTTGGTGCGAACAACAGGGTGACCCTACTGTGGGTAGCTGGGCACCAGGAGGTGGAAGGAAACGAAAAAGCCGACACCCTTGCAAAACAGGGGGCCGAATCTGCGTTCACTGGACCAGAACCGGTTTTGCAGTCACCACAAGTGCCGTCAAAACAATTATTTCGGACTGGGCGGAGAGGAAAATACTCACGTACTGGTCCGACATACCAGGGCTAACCCACTCGAATGCGTTTTTACCGTTACAACCCTCGAGAAACACAACTAAGCAGATCCTAGAATTGAGCACAAATGACCTGCGTATTCTAACACGACTGCTTACGGGACACTGTCGTCTAAGATACCACCTCTGAAAGATAGATCTAAACGAACAAACGGACTGTCGGTTCTGCTGCGTGGAAGACGAAACTGCTGAACATATACTATGTTTATGCCCCGGCCTGGGAAGAATAAGGTTCAACATATTTGGTTACACTAACCTAGAACCTACCGATTTTAAAAAAATCTCACCCTATACAACCATGAACTTCGTAAGAAGTGCTGGATTGTGCGGTGAACTGTAGACTCTAGGGGTGAGCCACAATAGACCTACAACCAACGTATATTATAACATAACATTAACATTATATAAAACATGGTATTTTTTCATTCTTTCCACTAGGAAGTTGGTCGTGTGTACATTTCGGGTCGCACCCAGACCACTGATTTTTGTTAAATTTAGTTTCAGAAGATGCTTTTTAAAAAGTAACGTTAATTTATTGTGCTGTGCATCCAGAGTATTTCAGTGTTCTATTCCTTTTCGTTAACCAATTTTAAATAAAATTTTTCATTTACTTTACTTTAATGACCGATTATGATTATTAAAAAACTTTTACGGATTTTCGACGTCAACATAAATGAAAGTAAAATATTTTTATATTAAAAATAAACTAAAGAAATTAATGTTTCAGCTCGGAGAAATTCCTATAGGAATTTTCTGGATTCCAGAATCTCTCTCCAATAACATAATGTGTATCTACTCTGATTTTAAATCTTTAAAGGTATTTTAATTTTACATAAAACGTCCATAGCCAGTTTATAATAAAGGTATTCATTTACTGTAACCAAAGAATGTTATCGAAGTGATCTGACAAGCAATTTTAATATAAAGTACGAACGTGATAGAATTTCAGGGTTAGGAATTTGTGATAGAAGGGAGCTGACATTTATCTTGTTTTTGATATCGATAGTCTTAAAATAATTAAAAATTAAAGGCGAATGGATATGATCTGAATAAATGGAAAGGTTATTGGGTGTGACGTCAACTTTGCCGTTTTTAATTGTCAACGCCGGCCCTAGTCGCCCTTCCATAGACGTTTAAGTAGTGGGAAATAACTGATTATTTATTATTTAAACTGCGTTTGTCGGTTTTTGAAGGGAGTTTCAATACTAAGTTAAGTGGAGCGGCAGGTTCAAAGTTGAAGTTAAGTTGAAAGGCTGATCAGATTGTATTTCTTTTCTTTTAATGGTTTAAAAGCTGAAAAGAAAAAAAATTGAATGGTGAGATTTTAATTCTATTTTATATTTTATTTTTAAATAAAATCTTTCAATAATGATTTGGCACATTTATTTATTTAATAAAATATTTTGTGCCGGTGTTATTAATGGATAGATTTAATATATTTATGCTTTACGGATTCTTTTTCCGGAAGCTTGGAAGCCTTTTATACTTTATGGTTTTTTTCGGAACTTCTTTTTGAATTTTTTTTGGACATTTTTCGGAAGGTTTTCCGAAGATTTTCGTTTTTTATCCTACCGATGTCCCCTTTTGCTTAATCTGAAGGAGATTTTCCTTCCAATCCGTTAGCCAGCTAGGGTTGGTTCATAGATGAGTGGCGTACAACGACGACTCGTTTATATATATATATATATATATATATATATATATATATATATATATATATATATATATATATATAGAGAGAGAGAGAGAGAGAGAGAGAAAACGATTTGTAAACTTAAGGATGCACTCAAAGTACTGGGCTGGTTTAAATAATACTCTTTGTTATTTGGTCGAACTTTCGGAAATGTTTATTTCCTTTATTAAAACATTAAACACATGAGGTTTGAAGTAACCAGTCAACGTCAAAACGAAAACAGACAATCATTAAAAATCAAATTTAAAAACATTAATGATAAACAAAATTATTACGTTGACGATTGTTACGTTTACGTTGACTGATTACTTCAAAGCTCATGTGTTTAATGTCTTGATACAGGAAATAAACATTTTCGAAAGCTAGACCAAATAACAAAGAGTATTATTTAAACCAGCCCAGTACTTTGACTGCATCCTTAAGTCGGGTTTAAAACGTTCTCCGACGTCTTCCAACACCTAGTCTCCATTATTCTCGATCATTCCAAAGGTCTTCTTCCAAGCCTTTATCTCTTATTTCCTCATCTATTCCTTCTCTCTTTGGTCTTCCTCTCTGTCTTCTTCCTGCTGGAGTCCACGTTAATATCTGTTTTGGCAGTCGCTCGTACGTCATTCTCTGGACATGGCTGTACCATTTTAGATCCTATAGATCCTACCTATTTCATTTCAAAAGTATCAAAGCTTACAAATATTTTTGTTGGTTTTTTGGGATAATTGTGTGTAATGAGTGTTAGGAATATAATGATCAATTCGAATTACTGTTAACTACGTTTATTTATCGCAACGAAAGAAAAACTTGGCAAGGGAGGGTTGTTTATAAAGCTGATTTGCATTTTTCTTTGGTTTTCATTTAATGTATCACAAGGTAGGGGTTGCTATTTGACATTTTAAAGAAAAGGTGAGGGATGTTAAAGCGGTGTCACTTGAAAACAGCACAATAACATTTTTAAACCTCCCCCTTGATTTAAAATTCGACGTATGTTTTGTTTTTCTTACATTTACGCAAAATCAAAAGGTATTCGTACTGGCATTTTCATTAATATAATAATATAGTTCTTTAATAAAAAATGTTTTATTTCGAAATACGCTTAAATTAAATTTAATAAAGACGCATCGAATTTTGTTCTGGTAAAGTCATTCTTTATAAGAAACGTAAAACAAATCGGTTTAAATGTAGCATCCAATTTATAATTGTACCATTTTATTATAATTAATTTTCTAGATAAATCCTTTTAAATGAATTTTCAGACAAGGCTTCCCTTTTAACGGAGTAATTATAAGCGCGATTTGAATCAATAACTCATTACATTTTTTAATCACAGTTTTATTAGGCATGTAACGAGTTAAGGAGATGTCATTTTTAAAGCGAATTTTGTCGGTATTTAAGGAGAAATAGCTTTATTTAAGATTTATCCGAGAAGAAAAAAATGTACAGTAATACAAATGTCTCAAAATAACTTTTTGTTCAGATTTAATTTTTATTGTATTTGATACATACTTTCTGGTCGTAAAGAAAATATAGTCTACTAGCGGACCCGGCAGGCGTTTTCATGCCCAAACGATAGCTTGCCTGCTTTGGGAATATCATAATCAAACTCTGCGACCCCGAAAACTATAAATTCGACACCTACATTCGTTGTTTTTTAAAGATTTTATATTTTATCCCCTTTCCACCCCTTTCATAGGGGTGCTTACAACATTGGAGATATCACATTCAAACTGAGCGACCTTGAAAACTACGACTTCGATACTAATATCGGCGTATTGAATATTTTTTAATATTTTATCCCCTACCCACTCCTTCCATAGAGGTGCTAAAAAATTAGGAATCAAATTAAGCCACCCAAAAACCTATGAATTCGATAATAATATCAACCGTTTTTGATAGTTTTTATATTCCATCCCCCACCCAACCCATTCGTAGGAAGGTTACTATCAAATTCAGCCACCTTAAAACCTATGAATTTGTCACTTATATCAGCCGTATTTAATAGTATTTAAATTCCATCTCCTTCTCACCCCTATTGTAAGGGTGCTTACAAAATTGGGAATGTTATCGTCAAACTCAGCTACCACAAAAACAATAAATTTTACACTTATATCGGTGTTTTTAATAGTTTTTATATTTCATCCCTTTCCCACCCTTTTTGTATGGATGCTAACATAACTGAAAATTTTACTATCAAACTTAGAGTTCCCAAAAGACTATGAATTGGACACTAATATCAACCGTTTTTAATAGTTTTTACATTCCATCCCCTTTTCATGCACTATCTTATGGGTGCTTACAACACTTAACCACCCCTGGTATGTATAAAACAGCTTCTGATAATTTCATCCCAATCGGTCCAGCTGTTTTTGAAGGACCTACAAATACATACAAATATTTTTTTATTTTTATATATTCTTATATTAATTGGTTAAAATATACTATTCACTGCGAAGATAAATCACGATAAATTGGGAGTATAAGTTTTTAATATATTTATTCTATTTATTTTTGATCATATCGAAATGTTCTTAAAGAAAGACCAGGTCAAGAGTACCAGTAGCCGACGAGCTCTAATGAAACTAGCAGAAGCGAAAGACATGTGTAAGAACCGAAGCAAGTAAAAAGAAGTGCCTACCCCTACGGTAAAAAAATTTGTGACTATATGTATGTAAAGGTCGTATGTTAGTAGGCATGTTTAAACATTTTTTAAAAAGATTTCTTGTGCAGAAAAATCTCAGATATGGCAAAAACTTGCAGATATGGCTGAAACTATATGGAAATAATTAGAAAAATGCGTTTAAAACTTTAGGTAAATTAAATAAAAGTCAAGGGGTAAAAACGGTTTTTGCTCAAAATTTCACTTAAAACAGGTTATTTAAAAAAAAATTTCATATGAATTTTTAATTTTTTTTTAAATATTAAAAAAAAATTTTAATAACCCGTTTTAAGTAAAATATAGAGCAAAAACCGTATCCACCACTTGAATTTTAATAGAAGGGATAAAAAAGAATCCTCTACGATTGTTGTTTGTAACATTTTTGAGAAAATAAAAAAAAATAAAAAAGCCCAATTTTTATATTTTTTATTGAATTTTTTTTTTCTTATTACTCTAAACCGTCGTAGGGGTGAAAGGGTGCGTTTTAGGGAAAAAATGGTCAGAAAGAGGTAGGCCTAAAATTGTATGCTCTACAACTTTTATTTTAAACTTTTTTTGTTATTTTCAAAATATAACTCAAAAATCGTACCCCTTGACTTTTAATAGAAGGGATAAAAAAAAATCTTTACGATTGTTTTTAATTGTTTTTACCCCCTTCCCGGGGTTTAGAACTTTTTTACTTTACCCACAGTTTTGTACGCATTTTTCTAATTATTTCCATATAGTTTCAGCCATGATAAAAAGTTAATTAGTATAATGGTGAAAAGTATCGACGTAAATTTATTTGTTTATAATAACTGCTACAAATATTTACAAAAAACCCCTTTCTCTTGACTCGTTAATAGCGCATTATGCAATTCTTTTATCATTATTTATTTGACCTTTGACCTTTGATCTTTGACCTTTTTATTTAACCTTTGACCGCGTTTGGCACCAGGCATTGTTAAGTAAATTATCTGTCTACGGTCTCCCAACCAAACTGCGCCAATGGCTCTTGAGCTTCATGCAAGATCGCTCCAGTTGACGGTATTTCTTCTGATGCGTTTAAAACTAATGCCGGGGTCCCCCAGGGTTCCATTCTGTCCCCTACCTTATTTCTTTTACACATCAACGATCTCTTGAAAACCACCACGAACCCCATTTACAGCTTCGCGGACGATAGCACACTTGTCCCAACTTTCACATCCTATCGATCACTTTCGGTGAATGATACAAATAGACTCAGGCAGGAACAGATTGATTCCATCAATAGAGATCTTGAAGCAATCGTCGAGTGGGAAACCAACAATCTTGTTCAGTTCAACGACCAAAAAACACAAAGTGCCACGTTTTCCAAGAAAGTAAATTCCTCAAATCATTTCATCACAATGTCCGGAAATACCCTTTTGGGAGTCACGGTGTCCAATAATATGTCTTGGCATGACCATGTTGCTAACATCGCAAAGTCGGTAAGCCAGAGGCTAGGTTTTTTGTGGAAAGCTAGAAAGTTTTTTACTCCTGATCAACTGTTGACGACGTACAAGGCTTAAATCCGACCTCTACTGGAGTATTGCTCGCACATTTGGGGTTCAGCACCAAGGCATTCGTCTTCTAGATTCCATTCAGAAAAGAGCCATTCGTTTGATAAACAGCTCAACTTTCACAGATACCCTTCACCCTCTAGAACATAGAAGAAGAGTTGCAGACCAGTCATTGTTCTACAGATATTTCCATGGCAGATGCTCCAGAGAAATAAAAACTCTTGTACCACCATTGGCCACATTCGGCCGAAGAACTCGGCACGCTGATCAGTCTCACCCATTTACTCTCAAGATTTACACTACAAGGACCAATCTTCATCAAGAATCCTTCTTTTACAGGGCTGCTATGGTTTGGAATAAGCTTCCAAAATCAGTTTTTCCAAAGAACTATGACCTGCAACTTTTTAAAAAGCGTGTCCACAATCATTTCCTTTCTATAATCCATTCCCTATCTAATAGTCGCAGTGCGGGCCGTCCGCGGCCCACACGATAGGTCTACCCTTTTTGCGACTATTTTCATAAAAAAAAAAAAATATCCTCTAATAAAATGCGGTCAGCGGCAAAAATATTAAAAAAACAAATTCTTTTATTTATATGATCACTTCGATAAGGAATGTTTACTTCTAACTTAAATGTATGTTTGTAAGTAGGTAAAATTAAAAATCCAGAAGAGAGATTTTTGCCCAAACATTACGATACTCAGAACTTCCATTAGCACATATTGAAACTTTGTTATTGTTCTCTCCAAACTTTTATCCTAAAAGTTTTAGCCCTGGATTTAACCGTCAGTTAACTTACTTTGTTTATACATCACCAAATTTTATTTTTCGATTTGTACCAGAAAAAAAATCCCAATAAAGTTGAATGTATAAAGCCAAGATCTTTCCACAAAATCTTCCATAAAGTCTATGGACCGGGAGATGCAGATGTATAGTATCAATAAGGTGTGCGTGGAGGAAAAACATTTCATTGTTTTCGAAGTAAATTGTCACAATTTGCAAGCATTGCACCAGCGTAAGTCTATTCTTGATAATATGAATGACCTCCAAAGGCTCCTAGACATAGTTGAAATGCACGGCCAAATGGAAATTAACATCAATATAAAAAATACAAAATTCCTAGTTATCACCCGCAAATTGGATAAATTCCAGAATGCGAAACTCTCATACGATAGTGAAGACATAGAACGAGTAAAAAAGTTTAACTATTTGGAGACTTGGTTATGTTAAGACTGGTCTTCAGACGTAGAAATCAAATGCCGGATAGAAAGAGCGAGGAGCTCATTCCTGAGATTCAAAACCATCTTCACGAACTCTAACTTTGACCTCAATCTCAGAATAAGATTCACAAAATGTTACGTATAGTTCGTACTGTTGTATAGTATGGAAGGCTGGACATTGAAGGTTAGCACAATAAATAGGCTGGAAGCATTTGAAATGTGGATCTATCGAAGAATCTTGAAAGTCCCATGGACAGCAAGGAAAACCAACGGGGACATTTTAAGGATGATAGGAAAAGAACGTGAATTGCTGGGCACGATAAAACGCAGGAAAACAGCTTACATAAGACATGTGTTACGCTACGAAAGATACCATTTGCTCCAACTATTAATAGAAGAAAAAATAGAGGGGTGTAGGCAGAAAGAGGATGTTGTGGCTCCGAAATATTAAACATTGGACAGAGATAGGGAAAAATGGTCAGAAGTGATCGCAAACATCTATGAATGGATAGCAGCTGAAGAAGAACAAGTCTATTCTTGCTAACATAGCAAAGTATACTGAGCACTAATTAGCTGACAATTGTAAAATTTACTGTCATTTGAAACATTGTTGTAAACTCAAAAACCAAAGCTTTAAAATAATAGCAGCATCATCATCATATAGAAGGCGTACCGCCTGTTCAGTTCCGATTTATCTAAAGCACTTCCTGTGAAGTTGTCACGCCATGTTTTTGGTGGTCGTCCAATAGGTCTTCTTCCGTGTGGGCTGTTGTAACATGCTATTTTGGCTAGTCTGTCGTCAGCCATTTTTTTAAAAAATACTATCAGTACCTTCATTTTAATACCAGCTGGTTCAAATAACTTTTGATTTTGCGTAAATGTAATAAAAACAAAAAATACGTCGAATTTTAAATTAAAGGGGTTGATAAAAAATGTTATTCTGCTGTTTTCAAGTGGCACCACTTTAACATCCTCCACCCCTTCTTTAAAATGTCAAATAGCAACCCCTACCTTGTGATACATCAAATGAAAACCAACAATTTTTTCTATTGATTTATTTTGCTAATAACAATAAATTTTGTGAAATAACATAGGACCATAACAAAAACGACCTACGTCACTGTTGGATAGGTACATGTCTAATTCTGAAACAATTAACTTATTTTTGAATACATATCGCCTATTTTTGTCATTTTGTTTCTTTGTTTCAAAAATGTTAATAGTATATTTAGTTAGTTATTTGTGACGCTAAATTAGCCATTATTTGTAAGTTGATTTATTTTAAAATTGTGTATTCTTTGCAAGAACGAATAGGAATATATACGAGTATATTACAGAAATTTTGAGAAACTGAATCCATTTGTACTAAAAAAAAAAAATCCCAGAGTTCTCGACAAAACTGCAAAAATTAAAGAACTGAGTCATTTTGCTATTGTTCCTACGTATTTAATTCCAAAACTATCAAAACTAACAAATATTTTTGTTGGTTCTTTGGGATAATTGTGTTTGATGAGTGCTGGGAAAATTATGAACAATTCAAATTACTGTTAACTACGTTTATTTATCGAAACGCAAGAAAAACTTGGCAAGGGAGGAGATGCGCGCCACTGTCGGAGTCTGTAAAGAGACTGTGTACCGGTGTACCTCTGTCTGTCCTTTTTATCTTCTTCCCCCCAGGTGCCACAGGTTCAGTGTAGATAGGCGGTGCATAAGTTTATGACGGTTCGTAGAGGATGCGTAATTGGTGGAAAGGGATTTAGAGTCATAAAGATTTACATCGGTACGGCGAGTGTACGTGAGTAAAAGAAAAGGAAAGGAGCTTATGGTCGTAAAGGTTAAGATCGTATACGTGCGTTATTGAAAAGGCACAGAACCTAGGGTAGTAAAAATTAGAGTAGTATACGTGCTTTTTTGAGAAGAACAAGACTTGGGATCAAAAAAGTCTTCAGTGAAATTAGTTGTCGGAATTTTGAGGATTTAAAAATGGAAAAGTTTTGTTACGTCGTCTGTGCATAAATTGTCTTTATGGCCGCTACAGTTCCATACACAACGTGTTAAAATTGCATCAGTTTTTTTCTTAAAAAATACAAATTCATCATCAGCTTAGTAAAGACGACTATAACCGCAGAAATCAATTTGGTAAAACAATGACCCAAATTATGACGCAAATTTGGTTAAAAATATTTGGTTTAGTAATGAATTAACGTTTTATTTTAATGGCTGTGTTAACAAACATTATTGGAAGAATTGTACCTACAATTATTTAAAACTGAAATTGATCCAGTTTTCATTATGCAATTCTTTTATCATTATTTATTAAATAATAACCTTTTAATAAAATGCGGTCAGCAGCAATAAGAATGTTTACTTCTAACTTTAATGTGTGTTTCATTAAAAATCCAAAAGAGGGACTTTAGCCCCAACATTACGATACTCAGAACTTCCATCAGCACATATTGAAACTTTGTGATTGTTCTCTCCAAACTTTAATCCTAAAAGTTTGAACTCTAGATTGAACCATCATTTACGATAGTTTGTTTGTACATCACCGTAAAGATAATGATTGTCTTCTACCGAATTTTGTTTTTGGTTTATACTAGAAAAAAAATCTAAATAAAGTTGAATGTATAAAAAATAAAAAAAATTATTCATAGTAAAAAACATTACATAAATTTAAAAATTAGTTAAAAATCAACTGTAAAACAAAACAAAATAAACTTTTGGACAAAATTACCGCAACAATATAAAATTATTCAAAATAGTTATATATGTACTAGGGATAAAAAACTGTATATTATAGTCGAATCTGGAAATTGATAGCCGAGGCTAGCAAGCAGGCAAAACATTAGACATATTTTCGCCGAGGTGGATATACATTTTTTTGTCAACCTCTACATCTTCTTCGCCAGCCCGTGTCCATAAATTGTCGGATATAGGCCTCTTCCAGGTTTTTTCATGTCTCGCGATATCTCCCGCTAATCTCATCCATGGTCCCCCTGCTACCGTTCTTACATCATCTATCTATCTCTTTTTCGGTCTTCTCACATTTCTTGTTGTTCCTCTTGGTTTTCAGAGTGCCGTTCTCTGGGTCCATCTATCTGGGTCCTGTCTCGCCACATGTCCGATCCATTGCCACTTCTGGCTTGCTACTCTTTATACAACATTCGTCACTTTAGATCTATCACGTATTTGTTCATTTTGTATTTTGTCCCTAAAGGTGATTCCCAGCATTATTCTCTCCATGGCTCCCTGTGCGACTCTTAGTTGCTCAGCTGCTATTATTATTTCCAAGTTTCCAAGCCGTAGGTGAGAACCGTCAGAATACAGATGTCGTAGGCTTTCTTCTTTAGTTTAATGGGTACCTTTTTATCATTAAAAATAAAGCTCTTGTTTCCGGATACTACCCATGATGTAATGTTTCATTCATTTTTGCTCATTATTTTGGTCTTGTTTAGGTTCATTTATTATAGTAACAAATAACGATAAACAGAAACTAGTAGACTCTGCAAACGTAGCCCAAAGAGATATCGTAAACTGGATGAAAGATAATGAGGCTATCATTGTTAAAGGCCCAAGAAAAAGGGATGGTATAGTATTCCGAGTAGGAGACACTGAAGTACAACCCCAAAAATTGCCTGGGCATCTGGCTCGATGATATATTTAACGAACACATCAGAAGAACAGTAGAGAAAGCCGTAAAAATCGGTGACGGCCCTTACGTGACTACTCCCGAACACAAGCAACATCAGCACCGCTAAAAAAAGGATACTATACGGAGTGACCCAATCGGTACTTCTATATAGGGCACCGGTATGGGAAAGGGTAATGCACGTCGACAAATAAAAAAAAATTATGGCCAGCACACATAGAAAAATTGCAACATACAGCACGGTATATTTCGAGGCAACCTGCGTGCTCGCTGGAGTAGCCCCAATCGAGCTGTTAGTGAACGAAACGAAAAGGGTATATCGAGAAAGAGGGTACAGAACACAAAAAGTAGGTAGGGAAAAACCGGAGACAAAAAGGCGATGGCAAGTAAGATGGAATGGTATACAAACAGTTGCCCAATGGACGAAGCGCCTAATATCAAACATCGAATCATGGATGAGCTGTAACTTCCGAAATCTGAATTACCATATCACCCAATTTCTGACGGGGCACGGGTCCTTCGACGCTTACACAAAAAAGATTGGAAAAACGAAAGACGATTACTGTATCTACTGCGGAATGACAGACACTGCGGAACACTTTGTGTGTGACAGATGGAATAACACAATGCTAAATCATGAACACGCATTAGGGGAAGACATCAATACGGACAACATAATAGATGTAATGATGCGGAATCCCGCAACGTGGAACACCATTGCCACATTTATTAGTGAAAGTATGAAGGAAAAAGAAGAAGAAGAAAAGCAACACAGGGCAGGACAGCCCTGAGAAAGAAAGGAAGCAAAAACACCGCTCGTGCCGATGTTATGTCTTACGACGATTCCGGACGCGTGAGAGGGCTAGGGGTGGTTTTAGCCGGTAGGAGTCCGGTACCACTGGCTCGCGATATATCTAAGCGGCCAGTTGCGCATGACGCGTTTCCACCCCACACACAAATAAAAGGTTCACTTGTAGGCCTATTTTCTTGGATTGCCCGTTTAGCTCATTCAGTATGTTCTTCAGTTCTTGAATGTTGGTGTTCAACAAGACTATATCATTTGAATACCTTTATGAAAGTAATGAATGTGTTAAATTGTTTAATTAATGTCACTGTTCTAAAAGCGTGGGGTGCTTTGTATGACATTTTTAAACTAACTCTGCGTTTCGGAATGAAAGCACCCCACGCTTTCAGAACAGTGACATTAATTTTCTCGTCAGTATGTTTACTTTTCAGTTTGATTAACTCTAAAAGCGTGTATTTAGTTTTTTTAAACTATAATTTATTATTTATACAAGTAATACGTTTTTTGTGGTAATTGTTAATAAATCTAAATGAATCAAGCAAGGAATTTAACTGAACAAGAGGTAGGTTAAAATTATAAAAGTATTTTAATAAAAAAAATTTACGCCCTGTATCTTCTTTATTATCAAGAATTGGAATGAGGTAATTTGTGTTTAATCGCAATATTTTTTTTTACAAAGAATTCGCAGTTTTTTTGTGTCCCAATATTAACGGACCACCCTGTATATTTTATTACCTGTGTATTGTTAGAAATAGAAATGTTAAAACCAACAAATATAAAAATACAGTATGTTGCAGTAAAATATTTATTTTTTCATTATTAGTTAAATACAAAAAGTAAATGTTAACAGTATTATTTGCTTTTAAAATGAAAATATTTCAGTAAAACACGCAATTAAATTATTTGGTAAATTACATTTGTATTTATTTAATCTAAATCTCCGCAGTTGGTGATATAAATCAAATCAGCAGGACATTTAACTTCATAAAACGAAACTGCTGGATTTGGTACACCTTCCATAAATTCAAACCTTCATCTGCATCCGTTTTGCAATTGTGCAGGTAAATCATTGCATCCCTCTACAGAGGTAACACCTCCATATTGTTGTCCCCAACCAACAGCAGGAGCGTTCCATTGTCTTGTACAACCATTGTAAAGCCCAACACCTTCGCCCGGAATTTGAAGATCGAATTGATTGTTGACCAAGTCACTACCGGTATTAATGGCTTGTACCAGCAACTGTTGTCCTCGAAGCTGCCCTTGGAAATTCAGGAGATAACAAGTACAACAGTGTTGATAATTAGTGCTTCCTACGGGAACAAAACTAAATTTAAATTTTAAATAATTAAAAATTCTTGTCTAGAAGTCAGAAGGTCTATTGCACTTTATTAGACTTGGAAAAGACCTATGACAGAGTGGTGAGGAGTAAATTGTGGTCGACATTGTCTATGTATGGGGTGAGCGGTAGTTTAATACGAGCACTGAAATCAATTTATAATTTATGATTCCTCTGCTTGTGTCAGGATAAACGGAGCTTCCACGGACTGGTTTAACATCGAAAAAGGTGTGAGACAGGGATGTGTGGCTCGGCGACCTCGGCGAACATATCTCGATCAGATCACCATTGTTTTGAAGAAAGGCCAGGTCAAGAGTACCAACAACCGACAAGCTTGCATGGGAGCCCTGATGAAAGTAGATTAAGCAAAGGATGTGTGTACGAACCGTAGTAAGTGAAAGGAAATGGACTCTGCCTATCCCTACGGGAAAAAGGCGTAACTATATGTATGTATGTATGTATACTTACTAAATAAACGAGGATCAGAAAAGCATTGCAATGTTTACCACTCTTGGTCTTTACAACATCTGACAGTCTTATCAAATTATTACGTCTGTAGTCTCGGACCAAAAGGTAATAGAGCTGATTAGTTTAGCTTAAAATAAAATTAGAGTAATTTAAATAAAATAAGGATATTTTTAACAACAAGATCCTTTTCGAAAAAGGGAAAAAAAGGTGAAAACCTTTAAAACCGACTAAATAAAATAGTAACATTTATTACAGGCGATGGGAACAGATTTATGTGAAGAGCTTAAATACAAAACAGAGGATAATTTTAAAAGATTTATTTTATAAATTTCCATGCTTAGAGAGAACGCGGTCAAATTGTAACCATTCTTTACAAAAAAAGGTTGATGAGCCATTACTAAAAAAAAGATTTACTTAGTTTGCTCCTATATCTTGTTTTATGTTGTTTGTAAAGAAAATACATGTAAGGAAGAACAATGTAGGGAGTGATTGTTTTATGTTAAAATTAAAAAATAATAAAATAATTTTAACTTTTTGGAGTTTAGAGAACAAACTGTTTAAAAATGTATTAAAAATGAATTGTTTTACAGAACGTATGCGAATACTTGGTGGTAGGAGATGACCAAATAAATGACCTTGTATTGGATACGGAAAAAATAAGAGGAGTAAAACACAGTAAATATCTCGGAATAATTTTTAATAAAAAAGGTAACAGTAATAACGAAATCCAAGATAGAATCAACAAAGGTAGAGCCGTAACTAGAACCCTGAACTCTCTTCTCTGGGACAAGAAAATTAAAAAAACTACAAATAAACACATATACAAGAGTCTAGTTCAAAGTGTCACCCTATACGGCTCCGAATTATGGGACGTAACGAAGGCTAATAAGAATAAGCTTTTGGCAACAGAGATGGATTTCCTGAGAAGGAGCTGTTGTAGGTCTAGACTTGAGAGGGTTAGAAATGATGTTATCCGAAATGAAATGCAAATGGACAGAAACATACACGAGGATGTAGAAAAGCGGCAATTAACTTGGTTCGGACATGTAAAGCGGATGACAACTGACAGATGGCCTAGGAAGGTACTGGAATGGATACCACCAGAACGAAGGAAAAGGGGACGACCACGGAGAAGTTGGAAAGACGATATAGACAAGGCAATGGCTAAAAGAGGTTTGGAAGAAAACGAGGTTTTTAACAGAGCAAGATGAAGATTGGGGACGGAGAGACGGCAACAGCTGTAGACAATCCGTTATATATATATATATATATATATATATATATATATATATATATATATATATATATATATAAGTAATTTAAAAAAAAAATAATGAACACCAAAATTTAATTTTAATTTTAATTTTTGGTATTCGTCGGAGAGAAAGAATCTCATATAAACTTCAGGAAATTGGATGGTTGAACTTGGAAAAAAGAAGGGTATTTCACGCAGTTTGTCTATTCCATAAAATAATTGTTACAAAAAAACCTTCCTATTTACATAGAAAAATTACATATCGTACTGACATTCATAATTTGAATATTAGAAATAAAAATTTGCTCGCAGTGCCTAAATTCAAAACAGAAGTATTTAGACGGTCTTTTAGATACCAAATTTGTCAAAGGTATAATTCTGTTCCCACCTCACTTAAACAATTAAATTCCATTAAATTCAAAAATAAATATAAAGAGTATTTGTTTGACTGTAATTAAAGTAAATTATTGAAATCTTGTAGAAAATGGGTAAACTACATTTTTATGTTAAGTATTCGTATTCAAATTATAAACGATCACAGGTTTTGTTTTCCTTCTCATTTTGTCTTTCAGGGTTAAGTGGAAGAACATTTTCTGTGATGCATAGCATTGATGCATAGGCTCTGTAAAAATATAAGGCCTTTGTAACGGGCCAACCTGGTCGGAGTTAATGGAAAACCCTACGCAGATAAAATAGTTGCAGACCTGGCAGAGCAGAGTATCCGTAGCTTAGCTACAAAAACATCAGTCAATTAACAATCACCATCGGGTGCACAACGTATCGTTCTCCTGCCAAAACTTTATATTAAATCATTTCAGTTAAAAGTATTTGTTATTGATTTAATCACACCCTTACGCATCGGCCTATTTACCACACGTGAACTGATTTATCTATTCCCTCGAGGTGGATCGAACTGAAAAATCAAGATCTTCTCCCAGAGATAAAGTCTAAATTTTTTTTTGAAACACGTTGGTCTCATAAAAAAATTAAATTTTTTATAAAAAACTGCTAATTGAGACTTAAATATTATTTACCTACTTTATAATCCCCTAACTCAAACTTTCAGAGCAATTAAGCGTAAGAATTATGTAAATCAATACGGATATAAATTAATTCAGTATGAAACTAATTCCTTTCAAAATCCTCGTCCATATTTTGTTTCCATTCAGTGGATGCTACTTCAAGCTTGAGTTAGAGATAATTAATTTCTTGTGATGAATTAATACAAATTTAGTTTATTTTGTTTATTCAATAGCGCAACGACCATATTAAACCAACGCAGAGCCATATTCGTATCTTTGTTGCGTGTTGTGCAACATTTTTCCAATAAGTTACTTTTTGATGCCGTCACAGAAACCAAAATTTGTAGTGTGACGTTTTGTTGTTTAAATTTAAACAGGTGGTAACTAGTTGCTATGTAACAAATAACAAAGCACCAGGTCCGGATAATATATTAATTGAATATATCAAGATGAAAAACCCAAAACTATTGGGATATCTAGAAAAACTTTTTAATGACTGCTTAGATAGTAATAAAATCCCTTAAGCATAGAAAAACTCGTGATTATCCTTTATAAGAAAGGAGACAAGGAAGATATTAAAAACTTTATGCCGATCTCACTGCTGTCTCATACCTACAAGCTCCTGACAAGAATAATAACGAACAGGGTTAGCAACAAGCTTGACAAATTCCAGCCAGTGGAACAAGCCGGATTTCGTGGGGGGTACAGTACGATTGATCATATTCACACATTACGGCAAATAATATAAAAATCACTGAAATATAATCAACAGGTCTTTTTCGCTTTCGTCAATTTTAAAAAAGCGTTCGATACACCTGAAAAATGGGCTTTTCTAAATGCCATAAAGAGATACCGTATCAATAGTCGATATATACAGCTGATCAACGCTATGTACCACGACGCAACCATGACAGTCCAAGTTTTCGGGGGAACTGATCCAATCAATTTATGGAGAGGCGTAAGACAAGAAGATACAATTTACCCTAAAATATTCACAACAGCTCTGGAGGATATCTTTAAGACACTGGAATGGGAGGACAAGGGTGTTGACATCAATGGAGAACAATTAAATAGCACATGTTAACAGTCCCCAGCATTTTCCGAATTCAGCAGACGTGCAGCGCCGATTTATACCGAATTCGGAACTTTTTTTTTACTGAAAATAGTCGCAAAAAGGGTAGACCTATCGTGTGGGCTGCGGACGGCCCACACTGCGACTATTAAAAGAGGGAGGAATTATAGAAAGAAGATTATTGTGGACCCGCTTTTTGAAAAGTTGCAGGTCATAGTTCTCTGAAAAAACTTATTTTGGAAGCTTGTTCCATTCCGTAGCAGCCCTGTGAAAAAAAGGTTCTTGATGGAGATTGGTTCTTGTAGTGTCAATCTTGAGAGTAAATGGGTGAGACTAATTTCCGAATTCTTCGGCCAAATGTGGCCATTGGTGGTATAAAAGTTTTTATTTCTCTGGATCATCTGCCATGGAAATATTTGTAGAATAATGTCTGGTCTGCAACTCTTCTTGTGTGTTCTAGTGGGTACAGGGTATCTGTGAGAGTCGAGCTGTTTATCAACTGAATGGCCCTTTTCTGAATAGAATCTAGAAAACGAAGAAAATGTCTTGGTGCTGAACCCCATATGTGCGAGCAATACTCCAGTAGAGGTCAGATTTGAGCCTTGTACGTCGTCAACAGTTGATCAGGAGTAAAAAAACTTCTAGCTTTTCACAGAAAAACTAGTCTCTGGCTTGCTGACTTTGCGATGTTAGCAACATGGTCATGCCAAAACATTTTATTAGACACCGTGATGGAGGGACTTGATTCATGGGTATTTCCGGACATTGTATTTAAATGATTTGGGAAATTCACTTTCTTGGAAAACGTGGCGCTTTGTGTTTTTTAGGCGTTGAACTGAACAAGATTGTTGGTTCCCCACTTGTCGATTGCTTCAAGATCTTTATTGATGGAGTCAACCTGTTCCTATTTGTATCATTCACCGAAAGTGATCGATAGGATGTAAAAGTTGAGACAAGTGTGCTGTCGTCTGCGAAATTGTAAATGGGGTGCGTGGTGGTTTTAAGAGGTCGTTGATGTGTAAAATAAATAAGGTGGGGGACAGGATGGAACCCTAGGGGACTCCGGCATTGGTTTTTAAAGCATCAGAAAAAATACCGTCAACTTCCACATGTAAGGAGCGATCTTGCATGAAGTCCATGAGCCATTGGCACAATTTAGTTGGGAGACCTGTGGCGTATCGTAAATATTTTTTAATGGTTACCAAATAATTATGTAGCATACAGGGTATTAAAATTAAAACTTAATAATAATTAAACATATATATTGATAAACTCTGCCTATGATGATTAATGGGTTAACTAAGTAGCTAACAGGCTGTCACTGCCCGGGCAAAAGAGGAGGGTTTTTAGATGAGGCCAGCTACCTACCCGATGCTACATTTATAAACATCTAATAAAGAAAAAAACAATAGAGTACAATACACCAGCAAATTAGACAGAAAGATAGGCTTATTCCATTTTTATTTAACCTTCTGACGGACAAAACCATAGAAAAAGTAACTTTTCTAAACTCGGGATACAGAATGAACAATAGGGCTATCAGCATGATCTGCTACGCCGACGACGCTGCAATATTCGCAGAAAGTGAGAATGACCTACATAGACAGTTATTTAAATTCTAGCAGATCAGTCAGCAACTCAATATGGACATATTCAAAGGTAAAACGAAAACCATGACCATCGCTAGGAAACCAATAAGATGCAAGCTGGTGAAAGGTAATAAACCCATAGAGCAGGTCATGCAATTTAGATACCCGGGCATAGATATGTCCAGCGCTTACGACCCGATAAAAAACCTGAGAAATTAAATAAACAAATCAGCCATAATATTAGGATGTCTAAGGAAAACTGTATGGGCTAATCCTTAAATGCAAAAAAAATAAGATCAAAGTATATAAGACATGCGTCAGGCCAATAATGACATATGGTATAGAAGCGAGAAAGGATACCAACAAGACTAAAAGGATGCTACGAGTCGCCGAAATGTCAGTACTGAGAACAATAGCCGGGAAAACAAGAAGAGATCACGTAAGAAACACTGACATTAGAGCACAATGCGAAGTTCAGGATGTGGTGAGATAGGAAGGCAGAGGAGAAGAGATAAACTACCATGCATTGTACTAGAAGGAAAACCAGCAGAGACCCGTCCACCCGGAAGACTAACAAAGAGATGGAGAGACAGCTATCACATTATTATCGGGTGTTTTTTGCAGCCGAAAACCTAATTTAAATAGTACATTTGTTAAAGTTGACTCCCTTTTTTTAAAACCTATTTGTGTACTTCTTGTAAAACTACTTTTAAAGTCGGCTATTGCTTCTCTAATAGATGAAAATCATTAACGATTTTTTGATTTGATTTGATTTTTTGATTCTTTGTACCTATTCTTCTGAAATAAAACTTCTGGAGCAACGTCTTCAGTTAGATATTGCTTACCTGTCGTTACTTTTTCAGCCTCATTGTGGACTCTGTAAAACACATTTTTTGATAGTTCTGACGCAACCACTACCCTTTAGTGAAAATTTTTTATTACAAGCCATGTTTTGCCTCATTTTTCTTAAATTTAATTACATTAACACTAACTTGCTGGACAGACGACATTATAAAAATTACAAAAAACTGGATTTGTAGCGCTCACGACAGAAAAGAATGGACTCAACTAGGGCAGGCCTATGTCCAGCAATTGATGCAGAGAGTTGATTGATGATGATGATGATAAAATTTTTAAATATCCGATATTTACAGTAGGTAAGATTTTTTGCAAGGTTTATACGTAAATAACAGTACCATAATTGCATAATTTAAAAATAACAATATTTTTATAAGGTAAGCTTGAAAAATAAATGAATGATTATTTTCCTGGAAATCACAAAAAAACCAATTCCAATGACATGGGTATAATTTTTTTTCCAAGTGTCTTTTTCAACAAAAATATATTGAAACCTCAATCCTAAAAAGAATCAACAAAAAACAAATGCACGGCATTAAGACCGTCAGCAGAGAAAATCCAGATTTAAATTTCGACACAAAATATTATTCAAGAAAATGTATGGGTTTCCTTTCCTATCTCACGGTGTTATTTTGTAAAAACTTACTATCCAAATTGAAAATTTATACGTCGTAGCGTTGATACACGTTTAAGAAAATTTTTTATTTTACTTTAGAGATCAATTTTTGGTAAATCGTTAAAACGTAATAAAAATGCCGTAAATATAAGAAAGACGTATTTTTTACCGTTTAGAAATGTTATCAAATCGGTATTTTACGAAATTTTATTAATATTTTATTATAAAGTGTGGAACAGCCAAATGGAATAAATTCGATAACGAATAAATGAGAGCGTGTTGAGAAAAACGCTTGGACACATCGATTTGTATTTTTCGATGCGCATTTTTTCCAAAAAAATAATTCTATAGGGTGTGTCATGTGACAGTGGCCGATACCAACTTTCTTATTTTAAATACAACCCCCTGTATATTATTTATTTTTTTGGATCCTTCAGAAAATTCTAGACATAATTCATGTACAATGTCCCATACCTATCTTCAACTGTTTCGGAAATATTAATTGTTTTCAGATGTATTACAAAAATTAACATTAAAAAAAGAAAATTATTTTATTTCACAAATAATGTAAAAAAAAACATTAATTTCAATGTAAGTGATGTTCAAAATGTTCGCCGCGAACGTCTTGGCAACATGCTAATATGGTATAGAAATGTCTTCTAACGTTACTCAACATCTCAGGCGTGACTGATCCAATCGCAAGCTTGATTCGGAGCATTATTTAATGCAATGACAGATAGTTCATGTAACGATGGTAATAGTTTCTCTTTTTACCATTTCACAAACATCTCTGTATCCATATTGTCATGATAATCGGCCGATTTTGATTTTAACGAAAATAAAAGATCCGCCCAATCAACAAAACCATGTTTTTCACCTTTATGCACAATTATGTATCTTTTCTTCATTGTCGGTTTTATACACTTTATGAAGAGCATTTTTGTTTACAGTGACTATAATTTATTAAAAATTTAATTTTTTGTGCCCAACCATACATGTATCAAAATTCTTCAGAGACTCGTGCTATAAATTTAAAATACATCTTTTTCTTTTACTTTTTCTAATATTAAATCTTAAGAGACATGTCCTTTTTTTATGCATTTTGTACACGATGTCGTAAATTTCAAATTTGTAAGCTTCGGGAAAGTCAACAGTCTTTGGATGTCGGCGGGGTTTATATTTTTCAACTTTTTGTTCACTATTTCCATCTTTCACACTTTTTAAAACTGAGATTAATTTTGTTTCACCAATCCCATCACATTAAACACACGCTCACGTATAGATAAAACTGGTAGCAACGGACCTCCATTTTCCTTTTCCGCAGTAAAATAAGAATGTACATTCAATATTAATGCATCTACATCTTAAACACGTCGCGGCATTTTCGCGGTCTATTAGGTATACTATACATACACTACTTGAAATTACAAACGGTACTATACGATTTTAATGTCGGTACCCACTACAATGATAACCCGAGATTACTTATTACTATTCTAGAAATCTAACAAAAATGAATTAACAAGCCAAATTAGTTTAATTAATTAGTAAAATTTGTTTGTACTACTTACCTACCTCTCTTATTATGTACAATAAATAGTCATTAAGAACAGATTTGGTTGCAAAATTACCAGGGCTAAAAAATAAAACTATTGACCCTTAATTTCGAAACTAGAAGTCCCTTATAAAATGAAATTCGTAACCTACGAAATTTGTTTAAATATATTAGGGGAATTTACTTTCGTACAGTTGAATACAGTTAGCTGAAGCAAACAAAAGCCCTGGTGGGCGTGTTCATGTCGCTGTTGTTGTATTTTTGGTATCGATATATTTTATTTCATATCAAAAACCGACTATAGATAACATTAAGTGTCAACTGTCAACCCAATTAGTAAGGTTAGTTTTGTTTTTAAAATTCCAATAATTTTGTAAAAAAGAAAAAATTAGATCTAGGTCAATTGTATTGTACTATTGTACAAGTTAAATAAATTGAAATAAATTAAAACACCGGCAAGCTAACAACAAATGTTTCAAATAACAGCTGTTAGTACTCATTATTGTATTATTCATAAAATCATTCGATTGTAGTATTTAGATTATAAGCGCCAACCCTTAAACTTTCAAACCTTGCATCGCGATTGATCGTTTGCGATGTCCAAATGTCCAGATGTCCAAATCGGTACTTTAAAATGTAGTAACATGGTTTGTTTATCATTCGTTTTATAGCGTGTTCAATTAGTAGGTAAACTTTACATTTTACGTAACACAGTTTATTAACTCTTTTATTTTGGAAGTTGTAGTAAACAAGGTAATAAATTGTTGATAATGCGTGCACTTATTGGCACAAACCCCTAAGATTTTATAAAATAGATCCCAATAAATATACTTTAATTATTTGTTAAGTAAAGATTTGTGGGGCATGTGGAATTTTTCCATTTATATTTTTAAGAGTTTAAGAGTTAATACCTATATTTAAAATTGTCAATGGGAGTTCAATTTCATCTTTTTCTTTATTTTTAATTAAACATATTTTGGTTTTACACAACACAACAATAAATGTGGAATCTTCCTGGCAGAGGGTTGTAGAAGCTGTAGGATGTTGTATGTCTCTGCCTCTGCTGAATCTCGCCGCGCCTCGATTCGATGTTAATTCTTCGATAGCTAGTTGGGGCTAGTTCGTAATTCTCTTTTGCTGTCAGGTTTTTTTGACTTCACCGCCGTGAATTTCTTGATAAATTAAATTAAACACTTTTCTCGTTTTATAATATATTGTAAAAATATGTACACTGAGCTTACAGTTGAGAACCTCTTGTCTCTTTAAAAAATTTCCACTAGTTAATGGCTTTTATTTAACTGATTTTATCAAATTATATTGCTTGTAACTTTTTTACCACGTTGTGTTTTTAAAAACGAAGCTTTCTTGCTTCTTGGTCGAAGACGATGGACGATCTCTCCACACGGAAGTGGTCAAAATAGTTTTGTAAAAGCAGCGTTGCTGTCAGCTTTTCTAATATATTTGTGACTTTGTATGATTGGTTGCCTATAGCACGCGTCTATTGGCTATGATAATGAGGTTTTTAAATAAAGGAATGGATTAAAGAACATTCTACTATTGCAAAATAACTTAATTTTCAACACTAAATTTAATTTAATTTGGTATTTTACGAAACAGTAGGATGGAAATTAATTTTGAAAAATAAATAAAACTGAGGCCCGCACCACCTCTTGTTCGGTTAAATTCTTTGCTTGATTCATTTAAATTTATTAACAGTTACCACAAAAAACGTATTACTTGTAAATAAATTATAGTTTAAAAAAAATTAAAAAACACGCTTTTAGAGTTAAACAAACTAAAAAGTAAAAAATAATTCTTAACATGGGAATAAAATTACTGACGGGAAAATTAATGTCACTGTTCAAATAGCGTTTTTCTAGAGAATTTAATTTCCTATAAATTATTCTTGTAAAAGTTTTTGATATTTTTTACATATCGTAAGTTATCAGCAAAAAGCTAAAAGTTTTTGTTTTTTAAAAAAAATTTCATTTTACTGTTTAAAATTAATCATTATACTTAAATGAATAGATTTTCAAATTAAAAATTGATTGTTTATTATAATTAAAGCAATTTATATATTTACACTAAAAGATTTTTATTACAATTAGGCATTATTTTTCGGTATTCACTTATAACTAGCAATAAGTATTGAAATTGCTCTCCATTTTTTGTGAAACACTTATTGTATTGTTTAATTAACGCTACACTTAAAGGATAAGTTATAGGAAATTAAATTTTCTACAAAAAAAGTCACAAAATTTTCTCATAAAGTTGATGATTGCTTTGGAAAATAACAAAAATTTAAAACTTTTAAATCAATCCAACTTTAACGTTAAATAACTTTTAAAAAATAAATACATCAAAAAACTGTAAGGGACCTTTTTTGTAGAGTGTTAAATTTTCAATAAGAATCTGTTTTGATCATTTTAAAATATTACCTTTAACGTGAGTTACAAAATTCCAAAATCCAAGAGAACGTTGTTCCCATGTTATTTAAATGGGAAATTGAAATTTACGATGCGGCACCTCGTTAATATTAATAATAAAAGCTCTAACATTCACAGTATTTTTTTTTTTCACCATTTCCAACAATGTTTTCGATATGATAAAGAACAAAAATTATCGATTTTTTTAAAACAGTCTAGTGTCCATTCTTGAATTTGGTCCAAATTACTTCAGAGAATCAATGAATTTGGGAAGGCACTGTTCAGGGTACCACTTAGCTTGTGCTCAGGAGCGCATCGAAAGAAACACCCGAACGGCAGAAATCTATATTTTTAGCCAAGCAGCACTAAAAGCTTTGAAGTCATATACAAGTCCAAGCTGACTTGGGACTATAAACAGTCCCTGAGACAACTTGCAGCAAACAATCAGGTTACTCTGATGTGGGTTCCAGGTCACAAGGGAGTTTAAGGTAACGAAGAAGCAAATTGCCTTGCCGAATAAAGGGTAAATACACAATTTTCCGGCCCAGAACTCTTCTGTGGACTTTTTAAAGCCCACTTGAAAGAAGAGGTTCGACGCTGGGAAACAGATGAAATGAAATTTCACTGGCATAAAGTGCTAGGACAAAGACAAACTAAAAGGTTAGTAAACCTTTTGCCAGAGAAAGCTAAAGAGCTTCCCGAGTTGGACAGGAAAGACTTTAAACTTGTGACGGGGCTTCTCACTGGACATTGCCCTCTGAGGTATCACCATAAGAATAGAGTGATAGTTACCGCTACTGCGAGAACTCCGCTGAAACTGTAGAACATTTGCTTTGCGAATGCCCAACGCTTTTCTGAAAGAGGCTTAAGTTTCTGAAAGGGGCCTTTCTAAAGCTCTTCGATGTCAGAAACTTAGCCCCCAGGAAACTAATAAACTTTGCTCGAAGTCTCGGAATCCCGGGCCTCGATTAGATTAAGGGTTATGCACAAAAGATCTAATAGGTGGAGGTGCTTGTGAGGTTGCATAGCCTTCACGACCCCCCTACAATATACAGTCTACAATACCACTTAGCTGTGACAGTATTTTGTGTGTCCAACACGACACGCACTGCAATTCCACTTGATTTGAAAAATACGGCAAATGCTCGTTCAGAATCGAACGAATTTCTAATTCATTTAGGCCTAAGGTTTCTTTAATCTTGTGGTAAGTCACTCGCTTGTCTTCGTTAAAAAATTTCCTCACAGCAGTAACATTTTTCTCTGTAACGGATACTGGTGGCCTCTCTATTCTCTTAGCGTTCTCCAGACTGAAATTTTTCCTATGGAATTCCCTGTACTACCAAAATATCGTACGATGTGCACCTAGTGCAAAAGATATTTCCTCCAAACACTGGTCTATGTTTAAACCATGGGCGAATTTATACTGCATAAACACCCGAATGTCTTTTCGTGAAAAGGATGCCACAGCACGCACTCTAAAAAACCATCACTGCTGACCAACAACAAAGTCCACCGGTTTGGCGCAGCAAATAGTGTGCAAGTATGAACACAACTCAACTTGCACCAACACTCAGACTCCTGCGCCACGTGGTTGCGTCATATTTCAAAATTTTCTCGTTCCTTTTGTAAAAACTAACCCAAAAACTTTTTGTCGACTTTCAACTATTATGTTTAACATTACATAATTAAATTTTTTTATTGTATTTTAAAAAGTCATAAACGAATTTTAAATACAATATACATTTTTTTAAACGACATTAACAATATAATTATTTCTGTAGTAACAAAATGTAAGAAATAAAAATATACCAATGCTATTAAAATAAAAAAAAATACATCAGTAACTGATTTATATTTCTCGGAAAATACATTTTTTTCGGTTTTCTGTAAACACGTTTTTCACGCTGAAACATTTAAATATACAACGCATACTGTGAACATTATTATACACTCACAACATTCTGATTACGTCAATAAAATAATGGAAGTCTTGTTCGTAAATATTTTTAAAGCACCGAATAAAACGGGCAGTTTGCTGCTTAAGTTTTAATATTAAAAACCATTTAGCAAAAAAATATATTTGACAATAAGTAATATAAATGATATTAATTTTATTTACATGGCATTTTTAATCAATAAAATTTGTTGTAAATATTGAAATGTGGTAATTTATAGCAGCACGCGGAACTCGCTAAAAATCAAAAGGTCTACTGTGCTTTCGTAGACTTGAAAAAAGCCTATGACAGAGTGGAGAGGAATGAATTGTGGTCGATATTGTCTATTCGCTCCGTGCGTGATTGCAGCGCCATGGTATCTGTGAACTAAAGGACGCTGTCACATTTTTTTAATACATAAATGAATGGGGTTTGCGATAAAAATTAATTTTTATTATTAAAAAAAAAATTTTCGTGTCAAACCAAGTGAAAATTAATCTTTAATCCTATAAATTTGTTATACAAAAATTACCGATAAAATGTTAGTATAATTAATATTTTAAAAACAGTATAAAAGCTTTAGCGTTTACTATGGTAAACAAAATAGGTTATAACAACAGTAGATCAGACTTTAAATAATATTGGCAAGCAGAAAAAGTACAGTGCAAGAGAAATAGCTTGGCGGGCGAGAGATCACAAATTCTGCGCATAACGAAAACATTCGAATAACGATCCGATCGGCGACGACGAAATTTTCAGTAATCGTGAGTCTCAAGTACAATCGGAGGAAGAAGTTTACGAATGTGAAGTACATTCAGCCGAATATTTGTTATTTTAGAGTCTAGTCGCCCGCCAAGCTACTTCTGTTGCACTGCACGATATTACATAGAAATGAAATATATATGTGTATATTTTTGTTAAACTTTCAGATTTAAAGCAAACATGGATATAAATATTAAGACAGGTTTCCAAGAAATTAGTCATACCATCGAATTTCAACCTCAGACTATTATCGAAGATAAAAATCTCGTCCTTGCAGAATACGTCCGAGATGTAAAAGAACATCGTCGAAATAAAAGATATTTGATAAAGTCACAAGTTATTTGACAACTATCGATCCATGCAGCACCTTACACTACTGATTTAAATGTAAATAACAATTAAATAATTTATTCTATCAATAAAAATTGTAAGGATCAAATAATTAATAAAGCTTAATTTTTTAATTTTAGATAAATTTAGCTCGATGTGTCACTGACGTGCTACAATTGTGTTTATAATAAAAGTAAAAAATGCAATAATTTACTTCAATAATAATAAAGAAAGCGCATCTAAAAGTAGTATCGAGCAATACTGGGGCAAACACAGTCCTTGACAATTTGCAAAAAAAAATATTCATACATACATACATAAAGTCACGCCTTTTTCCCATAGGGGTAGGCAGAGACCACTTGCTACGGTTCGTAAACACATCTTTTGCTTCCTCTACTTTCATCAGTGCTCTCATGCATGCTCGTCGGTTGTTGGTACTTTTGACCTGGCCTTTCTTCAAAACAATGTTGATCTGATCGAGATATGTTCTCCGAGGTCGACCTCTACCGATTTGCCCATTCACACTCGCCTTATAAATTTGTTTCGTCAATCTTCCTTCATCCATCCTTTCTACGTGTCCAAACCATCTAAGCATTCCTTTATCTATCTATCTTCTTTTACACCACAGCGTTTTCTTATCTCACTATTCTTAACTTTATCCAACCGAGTCACTCCGGCTATACTTCTCAGACTACTCATCTCCGCAGCATTAATCCTATTTTCATGCTTCTTCTGCCAAACCCAACATTCACTACCATACATAAGTGTAGGAACCAACACACCTCTATGCACCGCCAAACGTGCCTTTTTGACACTTTCTGGCTATTCATAAAGCTATGCAGTTCCCCATTCATTTATTTTCCTGCCAACACCCTTCGCTCAATGTCACTGTCATACTTTCCATCTCTAGTAAATTTTGAACCCAAGTACACAAATTCATTAACTTGTTCCACTCTTTCTCCCTCAATCGAAACCCCACAGTTTGTCATGCTTTCTTCTCTTTCAAAAACCATTACTTTCGTTTTGCTCACATTTATTTTCATCCCTTTGATTTTCAGGGAATCATGCATAACATTAACCATCGCCTGCAAATCCTCTTCAGATAACGCTAATACGACTTGATCATCGGCGTAAAGAAGGCATTTGACGATCAAATCATTCATTTTTAATCCATACGCACTCTCTTTCAGATCTTTTAAACAATTTCTATGTATAAGTTAAACAGCCATGGCGAAGCCACATATCCCTGTCTCACACCTTTTTCGATGTTAAACCAGTTAAATATTCAAAAGGAGAATATTTCCAAAATATGTTTTCGCATAAATACAAGCAGCTGCAAAAACTACAGAAAGTCCAGATTTCCGATCTTAAACTCTCTTTTGAAGCAAATTTTGACAGCTCAATCTAATCAAAATGAAAATGGTACTACTTACTTTTGCCTTTTCACTGCAGCTATCCACTTATTATTTTGGTTTATTTTCCATTTTGCAGTCGGATATTTATAAAATTTACATTAATTTTTTGCGCTCGTATTATTGCAATTTACTACGCGGCAACTGCGGTGGCTGTTTTTACACATTTTTTAAAAATTATAACAAAATTAATAATCTGACGTGTATTTTTCTAACTCTGACAGAAAAAATACCGTCCTTTATTGCCTAAGTTATCCACTGCGTGCGCTGGTGTCCATTCCGGCTTCCCATACTTTGACTTCGCTTGGAGCGAATTGTAACGATTTTGCGATACGTCACAGAAATATGCCAAGGTGACGTCACAGCCAATCGAGAAGATTTCAGGTGCGTCACGTTAAATCATGATCGTTCTGGAATACCCAATAAAATTCTCTCGAAATCTCCAGAACAGTAGCGTCGTTATATAAATGTTCGACAACCGATCGCGGCAGTTAGTCTTTTTTCGAAATTTGATCATTGTGTTTTTATTGGTTTACATAAACTGTAAAGATAATAAATAAATGCGTTAAATATACAGGTTGATTCCATCAATAGAGATCTTGAAGCAATCGTCGAGTCGGGAACCAACAATCTTGTTCAATTCAACGCCCAAAAAACACAAAGTGCCACGTTTTCCAAGAAAGTGAATTCCTCAAATCATCCCATCACAATGTCCGGAAATACCCTTAAACCAAGTCCCTCCATCTCGATTTTGGGAGTCACGGTGTCCAATAATATGTCTTGGCATGACCATGTTGCTAACATCGCAAAGTCGGCAAGCCAGAGGCTAGGTTTTCTGTGGAAAGCCAGAAAGTTTTTTACTCCTGATCAACTGTTGACGACGTACAAGGCTCAAATCCGACCTCTACTGGAGTATTGCTCGCACATTTGGGGTTCAGCACCAAGGCATTCTCTTCGTCTTCTAGATTCCATTCAAAAAAGAGCCATTCGTTTGATAAACAGCTCAACTCTCACAGATACCCTTCACCCTCTAGAACATAGAAGAAGAGTTGCAGACCAGTCATTGCTCTACAGATATTTCCATGGCAGATGCTCCAGAGAAATAAAAACTCTTGTACCACCATTGGCCACATTCGGCCGAAGAACTCGGCACGCTGATCAGTCTCACCCATTTACTCTCAAGATTGACACTACAAGGACCAATCTTCATCAAGAATCCTTCTTTTACAGGGCTGCTACGGAATGCTTCCAAAATCAGTTTTTCCAGAGAACTATGACCTGCAACTTTTTAAAAAGCGTGTCCACAATCATTTCCTTTCTATAATCCCTTCCCCTCCTAATAGTCGCAGTGCGGGCCGTCCGCGGCCCACACGATAGGTCTACCCTTTTTGCGACTATTTTCATAAAAAAAAAAAAATATGTAAATTCAAATCCCTAAGTATGATTTAAGTAAAACGCTAGTAGTAAGTAAACGCGGTAGTTTGATACGAGCGTTGAAATCACTTTACGAGAATTCCAGAGCTTAAACAGACTCGTTTAACATCCAAAAAGATGTTAGACAAGGATGTGTGGCTTCGCCAGAGTTATCATGCTTATTCATAGACGGTTGTTTAAAAGATTTAAAAGAGAGTTCATACCTATAATTTAAGAATGAATTATTTGATGATCAAATGCCTCCTTTACGTCGATGATCAGGTCAAGTAATGCGCTAAAAATCAAAGGAATGAAAGTAAATGTGAGCAAAATGAAATTAATGGTATTTAAAAGAGAAGATCACAAAATGTAAGGTGCTAACTAAAGGAGAAAAATTTAATGAGTTTGGGTACTTGGGTTTAAAGTTTAAGAGAGACGAAAAGTACGACTGTGAGCTTGAGCGAATGGTGATGGCAGGGAAACAAATAAATAAGCCCTACATATGAGCAAACAGAACGTATAGAAATATGCTGGTCCCTTTACTTAAGTATGGTAGTAAGGCTTAGATAGTCCGGTCACGTAGAGAGAATGAATATAAGAAGATTAATGAAACATATTTAGGAGTTGAGTGTGATTGGGTAAATTAATTTCGTAATTATTTGGCTTTTAACAAAAGAATCCTAAAGTTATCTTTCGTAAAAAATCTTCGAATGAAGCCTAATACTTTAAACGATCTGTAAACAATATTATTAATTTGTGTCCTAAAGATTACTTTTAAGTCAAATAATATGTCTGTATCTCAAACACTGTCAGTTATTAACAAATTAATATTTTTTACTTGCTAATCTGCAGTAATTTAGCTCCAAGAATAATGTGAATAAACCCAAATAGTTTTAAACAATCTGCATACACTAAATAGCGGCTCTGTTGTATTACTTATATATATATATATATATATATATATATATATATATATATATATATATATATTATTTATGAATAATAGAATCAGTAATGGCCTGATATGATTCCTGGAAAAACTAGATATTGCAGACATAACTGAAGACACAGAATCATCATATTTAACACACTGAGTCCTCTCCAATAAGGACTAATCCAGTTCAAGAAGTAACTTTCAATGCCTAACGCAGAGAGGTTTGTAAATAATGGTCATAACTGATTTTATCAAATTCTTTGATGTATGTATAACCAACTTTGTGCTGTTAGATCTTTCTGAGGTAAAGTCATGTTGGTTTACTTATGTTCCAAGTGTCATCAGTAAGTTTCTTAGTGATTAAGCAGTTAATTAATTTATGGATTTCGGTTTGCTTACTTCTAGGACGCTAATAATTTATAAAAGCTCGAGGTCCAGATGTTTGGATTATAGTGAAAAAATGTTGTTAATGATAAAGAGGTATTAAAGATTGTTTAATACACATTTTGTTTGTGAAATCTTGCCAGTAGGAATTTATCCTTAGGCTAATATAAGTTTAGTTATTTCTCTTACTTTATTGTAATAATTACAAGCATTTTTACACTCTTTGTTTTCATAATCGGGAATTTTAGTCCATTACTTCTGTTATTTCGATGTTATAATTGCAAGCACTAACACCCCCTATATTTTCATATTCGGGTATTTGTGTGATATTTACGTATAAGTTTTTTAGAACACAATAGAACGCAAACAAATTTTACTATCCCCATTGTAAGTACAAAACTCGTTTAATTTACTTAAGGATGTAAAAACAGCAATAAAGAAATCCCTTAATTGCTTGCAAACAAATTAATTATCAAAATACTTTTGTGTTGCACCTAATAGTCGTAATATTTTGTCTTTTTTCCACCTTTACATTTCCCACTTACTACCTACAGCACTGTTAACAATATGCACATGATTATCTAATTTGTAATTATAGGCATTTTCCAGGTTACCTAAACATTTTTAAATCGATTACTAACAAGCTTTGTTTTGTATTTGATTTTTCTTTCAATACGAGTATTACGTAAAAACCTGTGGAGACAAATAAATAATTAACCCGTGGTAAAAATAATATTAAATATTTAATAAATAAAAAAAAGAATTATTTAATAATTTATGAAAAACTCCAATAACATGAGTAGAAACTTCTTTTTTGTACGTCAATCAATTGAATATTGTTATCGTTAATCATTAATATCCTATTTAGTATTTAAAGCAAAAGAATTGAATGTAATTGTCATAATTTTGTTCTTTATTGTCTTTTTTTTAAAATTATACAGAAACATGTGAAAATAATCACTAAATGCTTGTTTTTCAAATATTTTAAATAAAATCCACGATTTGAATATTTGGCGTGATCCACAAATGTGTAATTTTTTTGCACTTGCAATTTAAACATTTAAGATATCTTTGTAGAGTTTTGTCTACCGTTTGTACCATCTTATTATTTGTACAAGGTTCGTCTATATTTTGCTTTTATTGTGTCGATATCTCGTGAAAGAAATAAAATGTTATAACTCATAATCTTGACACTTGAAAAAGGTTCCATTTGACGACAAAGTTACGGTTGACATAAATAGGAGTATTTCAGTTTTAGTGATGTATTACATAAATTAAAAAATATTAAAAATATTAAAAAAATTTAGTTAAAAAAAGGATAAATTTTAATTATTGAATAAATTAGTTATTTAACTAAGTAGTAAACAGTATAAAAAAATCGTAATTGCAGGGTCATCAAATTATGGTGCAATAATCATGAAGAGACATAGCTAGAAAACACTTTAATTTTGTAGTTATTTCTCATCACCCAATATTTTGGTACTATATTATAAAATGTTCTCCAAATGAATAACAAATTCAGCATTTAAAGTTGTTAAGAGGTTCATATTATAACTAATTCAGGGTGGCCAACCGAAAACGAAACAGAAACAGAAACCTCGTCAACATATTATAAAAACTTAAGACCTGTCTATTTTTGATTAAAGGGGGAAATTTTTTTTCCCGTATTTTTGACTCCACTACTTTTAACCCCAAGCGAGGGTAAAAATTACCACAAAATTTTTAAATGGCATTGTGGGTCGAATAAAATGTCTTTTGAAAGCTCTGACAATTCTCTATACAATAGTCTTTAAATTTTACATTTCCTCCCAGTACTTTGAATATAAGTAGATACATGTTAAAATTCCAATTATTTTAGTTGCTTACTTACTACTTAATTAATTAAATGTTCAAACTGATTACCGCCAGCTTCCATACAATAATAAAGATTTTGTTTAAAACGTTCACGCACATTCCTAAGAATTTCCGGAGTAATTCGACGCCATTCGTCTACGATTCTTTGACGCAAATCTTCCAACGACGCTGGTTGTGTTTTAAAGATTTTACTTTTCAGATGTCCCCACAAAAAGAAATCGAGAGGCGATAAATCTGGCAATCGTGGAGGCCATTCAATGCTGCCTCTTCTCCCAATCCAATGTCGTGTAAAACGTTGGTCTAAATACTGATGAACAATCGCCGCATAATGCGGAGGAGTACCGTCCTATTAAAAATTAGAATGATCTTCGTCATACTGCGGATTATTTTTAAATAGATTTGAAATTTTTATTTTTAGCATTGATACAATTAAAACAAATTATTATTTCTGCCTTATTTTAGTAGGCGTTAAAGTAGAATCCAAAAATGTAGAAATACACAGAGTATTCTACTAAAAATAACAAAATTTTGGTATAACCGGAAATAGCATGTCTGTCAAAATATTTTATTTGAATTTACCATAATTTGTGATTCATGTACAAATTTTCATATACAGGGTGATTTTTCTCAATGGCACAATAGACGTTATGGCAAATAATATTTATTTTAGTAAAAAATTGACGTTTTACTGTTATTTAGAAACACTTTTTATTTCGTGATAAATTATAATTGGTCAATTTTACCAGCTACATTTATTACTGATAGACAGCTCATTACATATATTATATTTTAAATTTTGATTTACAGTGTGAAATAAAATTAACATTAATTTTGGATTATAAAAAATGCTAAAAGCTAATTTTTTTTAAATGGGACAAATATTTTTTTTACCTTGTACAATTCTATTATGATTTAGAAAAAAAATATTTTTAACATTTCCCTATAGGTACACCTAGGTTAAACATTTTCCGAGATTTTTTGGTTTTATTTTTCAGTATCTCATGAAATAACTTTTACCATTTTAAAACGCCATAAATATAATTGTCAAGAGTACAATTGTCATGGTTTAAAAGTTTAATTCCACAGATAACGTTTATTTTTTATTGCTTAAATTAGTAACAATCGCTAGATACGAATAATAAAAATAAAAAAACCAAAAAATCTCGGAAAATGTTTCACTTATGTGTAGGGAACTGTTAAGAATATTTTTTTAAATCTACTACAGAATTGTAAAGGGTAAAAAAAATATGTGTGTCATTTAAAAAAAATTAGTTTTTAGCATTTTTAAAAATCCAAAATTAACGTTGGTTTTTTTTACCCCGTAAAACAAAATTTAAAATATTTTTCTGGGATAACATTGAGCTGTCTATCAGTAATAGATGTAGATGGTAAAAATTGACTAAATATATCACGAAATAGAATTTTTAAATAACAGTAAAACGTCAAATTTTTCACTAAAATAATTATTATTTCGAAAACCAATAAATTTAGGTATAGTACCTTGTTAAAAAGGGTAATTTATACTTAAGTAAGCAATTTAAAAAGTAAAAAATATTCGAGGTGTTTTATTTAAAATAACGAAGTTGAGGTCAACATCCGGTACAACCGGAAGTCACCGGAAGTCGAGTATATTTTCATTCGATAGACCAATGCCGAAAACCCCTTATTACACATTTTTAGATTTGTTTTCTAACTAGTTTTGCCTTATCTAATGTTCCATCGATTACCTTGTCTATTATCTGAGTACTTTTCAATATACAGTCGTCGTGGCACACACTGTATAATCATTGTAAATGTCCGCGTGCTGTGAAATAGCTACATTTATTAAAAGCGTTATATTACTGTCAACAAACAAACTTTATTCCCTTTAGTCCTTTAAAGTTGACAGATGGATATAGGTCTAGAAACACGGTAAAAAAGAAAAAGAAATATCACACATGTTTAAAAAAAAAGCTTTTACTGTAGCATCTGTTTCACCAACGTAATCACTGTTTAGTGAACACTTGATTTAAAGAGCCAACATACACTGTACTTTTTTATTTTTTAAGATTTTGTAAGTAAGACAAGCCAAAGAAAGCATCTTAAAGATCACAACTCAATTTATCATCATTTAACTTAACGGACACCCCCATATTTCTTGGCGAGACCGTTACGGCTGTATATTGTTCTTTAGGGATAATGGCTTGGGAAACGCTTTCCCAATTATATAACCGATAGGAACTTTTACACATCAAAACTAAACGAGGAAATTTGTAGCAGCGTGAGAAATTTAATATTTTTGTGTGATTTTTCAAAACAACACAAAATTGTTTAATATTTAAGCAATAAACTAATAATTGTGTGCTATTAAAAAAAATATTTTAAAATATTAGTGCTCTACGGTGGTTTGGGTGCGAGGCGAGAGGTCCACACGACTAACTTTTTAGTGAAAAGAATGAAAAAGTACCATATATTTTGTTATTATTAAAATTATTATAATTATAATTATGATTATTTTTATTATTTATTCTGGTTCATGTCCTTCTCAATTATTTTTCGGGGTGGATAGCGGGTTTAGGACGAAATAAAACAAACTTCTCGCTCTTCTTAAATCGCTGACGTTTCGATCTTTATTTTAGATCTTTCTCAAGGCTTTTTAATTCGTGAAAGTCTTAAGTTTGTAACGTAAAATTTTTTTTAATATCGTATCCATCACAGAATCAGAGCAAACAGGTTTACATTAATATTGAGCAAATAAATTAATCACATAACAAAACAATATTAAAACGAATAATTTCTACTCCTTCAGTAATATTAAAATCACATACAGTCAGTCAGTTTGTTTTTGCTGTCTGTAGTCTAGCAAAATGTAATGAAATATTTTACAGATTGTTTCAAATGGCCATATTTTCCAAAAATATTAAGTGATGCGTTAATTTCTTGGAGAAGTGTAGATAAAAAAACTTAAAAACATTGAAGTGTAATGAAGTAAAGTAATAGCAATAAAAAAATAATAGATACAATAATTGTTTGTGATATTTTCGATATAACAACTATGCGGTAATGTTACTGAATTTTTATTATTTATGTTTTAATATCACGTACCTCAGTCTGCTTATGTACATCAACATAAATTTTAACTATATAAATTAGAATAACTATTTATCCACTCTAATTTCATTTCATTCCATTTACTCTAGTTCTGATCGATTTAACAAGTTTACCTTATTTGTGTTTCTGGGAGGGGCTGAAAGTACATTTATGCGTTAGTCCAGTATTAAACGTTTGAAGGAGTGAAACCGAAAAATTCTTGAAATTATTTAAATTAAATTTTCAACTTTGCCATTGCAATAAATTTAAAAAAGGGTTGCTTATTTTTAATTTTTTCAAGGTTTACATAAATTTGAAAAATGTAATGGAAAACTTTGTTGTTAACTATGTACTAATTGGATTTTTGAAATTATAAATATAAGACACAACAAATATGGAACATAAGGATTAAATTGTGTACTTGGATTCCTTATATTTTTAATATTTAAATCGCAAAGCCTGACATTTGTAAATGTATTTCCATTTCTTAAGAATCTTAACATTGGACAAATTTTAACATTCAACGAAGACTGCGGAAGCCGCCTCAAGTTTGTCAATGAGTGTTTGCTTTGCCAAAGATAAACTTTCACAACCTAAAAGCTCTAGACATAAATAACACAGTTCTTAGTAAACATTTTCAACCTTTACATAATTTCTTTCTTACATTCGCAATTAAAGAAATTTAAGTTTTGTAAAGTCTATTTTGCTGTTGTTAGTAATTGAAATAAAAGAAAAGGATATAAAAACGGCAAAAATAAAACTTAAGAGTAGAAAAAGTCCAGGCTTAGACGGTATTCCAAATTAACTTTTTTAATACAGCGGGAGGAGCCTGAAACAGCAGCTAACAGCCATAATTCGCAAAATCCTTTTACATCAAAAAATTCCGGACGAATGGCGCCTAATTACCATAACAGGCATATCCCATACAACATTATAAAAACCATCGAAAATATTTACCGGAGAAACAAAATACAAGCCAAAATTAATGGCACAACTACCGAAGAAATTCCTGTAAATCGACAACGAAATTCTCTTAGCCCCTTATTGTTCAACACCGTTATGGACGAAATAATAAAAAGCACTCGTAACCTGAAAGGGTATAAAATGGAGAACAAAGACGTTAGAATCATAAACTATGCCGATCTGTTTGCAGACAACAAAGACCTACAGAGATTACTATTCAAATTCAGCATCACGGCAAAAAGTCTAAAAATGAAGATATCTGCAGCAAAAACGAAAAGCATGACCACCTCAAAAACATCTATAAGATGCAAACTGGTTGTGAATAATAAAATTATAAAACAGAAGATGAAATTTAAATACCTGGGCACAGAAATATCAGGATTCGGTGACATGGAGGCGGAGGTGAGAAACGACCACTCGGTCCATTATAAATAATGGATATAGAGTTTAGGTAGTTTATTGGAAATTTCTTTCTTTTTAAAAATATTCTATTTTATTAATAGTTTATAAGTTAGAAGCACAAAACTAAATACCTTATCTTCTTTTGTTTATAACAATTGCAATTTTTTATGTTCTGAAAAACGCATAAAAAATATTTTTATTCTGGATCCAATCAGCTATCGCACATATTTTTAGCAGCTTCTTTCACCATTTTCAACTTGTGCTCTAGACTATGATGTAATAGCAAACTATATTTTTGCTACGTTCAGAAATAAATTAACTACCGATTGAATTATTAAGTTTAATAAAACCAAATACTGAAATGCCTAGTTAAAATAAATAAGGTTAATTTAATGGCTGTTTGATTTGTATATTTAACTTATAAACTTTAAAAACATGTTATTGCATACACCAAATTTAATGAAACTATTGAAACTGGAACTTGATAACATTTATTTTATTTTTAAAATAAGTTTACAATTCTTGTCTATTTTAAGAACAGTAGCTATTTTTTTAATGTAACATCTAACTTTTTTTAGAACAACTTGTTCTATAAAACATTTAAAAATAAATACAAAAACAGACTTAATAATTTAAATTAACAAAATTTTTAGGGTTAGGTTAGGTTAGGTATCATGTGAGTGACCTCTGCGACCTTTAGTAGGTCTATTGTGGCTCACCCCTAGAGGTTACAGTTCACCGCTCAATCCAGCCCTTCTCACGAAGTTCATGGTTATATGGGGTGAGATTTTTTCAAAATCGGTAGGTTTTAGGTTGGTGTAACCAAATATGATAAACCTTATTCTTCCCAGGCCGGGGCATAAACATAGTATATGTTCAGCAGTTTCGTCTTCCACGCAGCAACCGACAGTCCTTTTGTTGATTCAGACCTATCCTTCCAAAGTGGTATCGTAGATGGCAGTGTCCTGTAAGCAGTCCTGTTAGAATTTGCAGGTCATTTCTGCTTCATTTTAGGATCTGCTTAGTTGTGTTTCTTGAGGGTTTAGGTAGAAACGCCTTCGAGTGAGTCAACCCTGATATATCGAACCAGTACGTGAGTATTTTTCTCTCCGCCCAGTCCGAAATAATTGTTTTGGTGGCACTTGTGGTGACTCCAAACACCGGTTCTGGTCCAGTGAATTCAGATTTGGCCCCTTGTTTTGCAAGGGTGTCGGCTTTTTCGTTTCCCTTCACCCCCTGGTGCCCAGGTACCCACAGTAGGGTCACCCTGTTGTTCGCACCAAGGTACTCTAAGAATTCGATGCAATTCCATACAAGTTTAGAAAAAGTAAAAATCGTTTTTTTATTGTGTTCTGATGAGACCTTTTTATGCCTTTAGTCAAACATCATAACATTAAGAAGTTCCGGTCCTTTATTTTTATGATACTTGTAGGACCGGAAAATAGTGGAAAAGCCCGAAACTCGGCTCTTTTTCCTGACCTTAAAGGAGTGAATTTGGACTGGAATTAATGGAGTTTGGATTATCGAGCATCCACCGCGTTTATTTCTGATATGCCAAATGTCCTTCTTTATTGTTTTTTTTTTAAATTTGAGATCGAAATTGGACTGATTCTCCACCTCTCAATTATTAGTTTTATTACAAAACCATACCCTTTTAAGACAAATGACTACCTGCCAAAAATTTAAAATGGTTTTTAAAGTCTTATAAAAAAATAAATTTAAAGCATCCAGTTAAATATAAGGAAGTCATTACACGATAGTGTTTTGAAGTACGAGTAAATTTTCTTGGCGTGTTCCTTCTTTCGTTTAAAATGGTTTTAAGCTCGGTGATAAAGACAATATTTATGAGATTCTGCATTACCACTGTGGAAAAAATATTAAAAGAGATTTGCTTTTTTAAAATATTGTAGCACGAGGATATGATAAATTAATAAAACAGAAATAAGTCAAAAAAATATTAATGTTTAATGTTTTTTAGTTTTGATTTTTTGTATTTTCACCTGTTATATTTAAAGCTAATTTGGCATTTATAACAAAAGTGTGTTTAAACGTATTTACTTTTATAAGAGTAAACAAGACTAATTAATGTAACAATTATTTTATTTTAATTTGATAGCCCAAAAAGGGGGTAGACTTATTACTGGTATTACTAGTATTTTAATAACTTTCATATTGAACCTACGCTTTTAATGTTGGGCTTCGCGGACGGGACTCGCCGTAGAAAATCGAAGACGTAAACGTTAAATTCCCTCTCCATACAGCCCGCGGCTGGCGAGTAAGCGGTGCATATTTGACTTATTGGAGAAGCGAAAGCGTACCAGGAGACTCGTGCAAGACAGTTATCGATCCGCTTAATAAAGAAAAAGGTTCGCATTAGAACTAGCAAGGTATAAGTTTACTCAGTATCGGCATCGTCGCAAAATTATATGCAAAGGTATTAACCAAAAGAGTAACTAATAAAACTTATATAAAGATATAGGATGTGCAAGCAGGATTTAGAAGAGAAAGAAGATGTATGGATTAGGTATATTCATTACGATGTAAAACCTGCTGACTTTGTTAACTCTAAATTTATGACTGCGCCAGAAGACATCACACTAATGGGCGAAAAGTTCAGTTTTGAAAGTCACATAAGGTAACTGCAGGGCGGAAAGTTTACATACACAAGCAATATGAAAAATCGGAGTTGCTTCCAGTTACAGTGGTTACACAAGTACCCACGGCTAGAATATTTTGTTTCACTTTCACGTTATGCAGTGTTTTGCAATGTTTGTCGACAATTTGGAACCAACTTCAAAGACCACACTTTCACGATCGATGTTTAAAAAAATTTAAAGGGGGACATAAAAATATTACTTATAATTTGGGAAGGCTTGACGAAAAGAAGGTTGAGAAACTCAGATAAAAGCAATAATTTAGAATAAATTTTTTAATTTTGATTCGTTATAAATTATATTTATTTTGAAACTTTTTCATTAATTTTTTTAAGATAAGACTTAATCCAAAACTTACAACTTAAACGCCTTCTTTTTTAAAGGATATAAGGACCGAAAAACTTGAATCACTTATCCATTTGCTTTTACGCCTTTTAATTTAATAGAAGCACTTCCACTGAAGTTTTGAAAAGGTTAAGGACACTTATCGCCATTAGCCACACTTTTCGCGTGAGCAATATCGACAAAAAAATGTACTTGCAGAATGATTTGTAAAATTATTGTCATTTTAATGTAAAATGGTGGTTTTTAAAAATAATTATGAAAAGTAATAGTTTTCAAATGAAATACTCTTTAGTGTTTTTCTGTAAATGTTTGTGCGTGTTTTTTATTATCTGATTTTTAATTTTATAAATTGTAATTTAATAATAAAGATGTTTTTATTTGTGAAAATGTAGAGTTTAAATATTTAATATTTTGAAATTGACATTTTAAAGGGTGGCTGTATCCTCAATACTAAAATAAATACAGATACAAAGAAGAAACGTTTGCTTCCAATGGAATTCCATATTTTGTTAAATTATAACCCTAAAAAAAATTGGGAGTAAATGGGATTATCGCGGCGGGCGCGAAAAGGTTTGAGGAGAAGTGTAGGTGCTGGTTTAGCTGGACCTGGTTCCGTCTTCCTCTCTGGAGATGTCGCCGTTCGCCTCAATGGAGATGGTAAATGTACTTCGATAGTAGTTAGGACGCCGATTTAGTTGTTCTATCTACTGCAAGTTGCCGAGGTTTGTGTGGGTCATCGCCGTGGTAATCCTAATTTATTACACGTGTATTTGTTTTCATTAAAATAAAACACTATATAATTACCATTTCTAGTATATTAAACTTAATACATAAAGACGCCATTTTTTCTCCCACCGAAACATGATTAATTATATAATGACAGCTCGTGTATCATTAAAACTTTTTCACTGGTTGTCGACTTGAACTGAATATAATCCATAATCGGATTCACATTTTACTGTTTAACTGCAGCTGTGAAAATTTGAATAAAACTAAAATAATGTGCTACATTTCAACAGGTGGGGTTTCGAGCGCGGGGTCTGGAGGCGAGAGAGAGATTTCGGAAACCGGTCATGCGAGGGCTTCATTTCTGGCGCTGAAGTCCGCGTTTTTATTGGTCCACGCATAACGGTCGTTTTGCACACGTTTCATAGCTATTTGCTACTAGCACGTACCTAGTGGCTGATAGCTTGTCGGCGTCTGGGCCGTAATAAGGGGGTCTAAATTAAGGAATTACGTGGAAAAAACTTATACTGTTGAAATCATAAACTTTCAACAGGGATGTTGATCGCCTGACAATCCATAATAAATAAAAATAATAAAGGCGACTATTTCCAATTTATTGGTTATCGTTTACTAGTTTTTCGTATAAATTTTTATTAATTAACGTTAAAGCGTTTTGGAGCAATGCAAAAAAAATAATTTAAATTCTTAACCAAATTACCCTGTAATTTTTTGTGTGTGCACTTTTATATAAAGGTAGGTGAGGTTTAATCAATCTATTTTTGATGTCAGAATATGGTATATAATTTATGACCAATCTTTTTGGAACACCCTATATAATTGTGTGTAGCTAAACAAATGGAAATTTTATTACATGAAGCTCATTTTAAGAAAACTTTTGCTTGAAAGGAACAATCCCGTAAGTTCGTTGATGTTCATCCAAACAACCCTTCAATGCTGGGAGTTCAAACAAATTGCCCTCTACTTCTCTGTCAAGGGCTCCACGACGCGATGCGACGCCAGAGAGTGAAATCTGAAATATGCAGGTAAGGGGGAGCGAGCAGGTGACACAGTTGAATTACAACCCATGGCTTTGGAGCACGAAAATTCGATTTAAGTTTCGTTAGGTATCCCGTCTGGACGTTCAGGACTGGATCTGTTAAATTATTTAATAGAAAAATGAATAAATCGTTAGGCGGAAATAATAAAATAATTAAAATAATTTTTGCTTATAAGTTTTTTTACAAAAACAAACAAAATTTTCGCCTATGTATAAGTTAAACAGTCATGGCGATGCCACACATCATTGCCTCACAACTTTTTCGATATTAAACCAGTCCGTGCAAGCTTCGTTTATCCTGAAACAAGCAGTGGAATCCTCATAAAGTGATTTCAGTGCTCGGATTAAACTACCGCTCACCCCATATATAGACAATGTCGACCACAATTCACTCCTCACCACTCTATCATAGGCCTTTTCCAAGTCTATAAAAGCGCAATAAAATTTTTGACTATTAGCCAAGAAATATTCAACTATACCTCGTAATGAAAAGACTTGATCCATACATCTCCCTCCTCTTCTAAATCCTGCTTGCACATCCCATATCATATATAATGAAAAACGATGTATTTTTGACCGTACTATAACATAGGAGTAGGTAGTTTCTTATTCAGGTTTGCGGTCTGTGACAAATGAAACTCATTCGTTTTTTCTAATTCTCTATATTTCGTCAATATTTATTATACATAATACTGTAGTTGAATAAAAAATGAAAGATTACTTACAAAACATGAGTCAGTCACTTAAAAAAAAATTAAAATATATATACATGTGTTCGACAGCACATTCAGACTAGAAATGTAGAATAAATAAATAAATGTTTATTTATCAATAAGAGGGAAAGAAACTCCAGGTAAAAAAACCAAAAATAAAACAATGATTTCTTTCTTGCTTTTACAATATGATTAGCGAAATATTAATATATATATATATATATATATATATAATATAATATATATATATATACACATACAAGGTGTTTAAAGCGTCCCAGGATAAAAAATAAAATAACTAAAAAAAAGAAACCAAACAACAATTTCATCTCAAGTTTAAGTGAATTGCAAAATATTACAGTATATATTGCTTAAATGTCCTGTATCAGAGTTTTATTTGTCACAGACCGTAAACCTGAATAAGAAACCGCCTACTCCTTATATATATATATATATATATATATATATATATATATATATATATATATATATATATACAGATATATAGATTAATAAAAATAAATATTATATTATCCATAATATCGTTACTTTTGGGTGAGAAAAGTAATCATATATGTCATTTAGTACAACAGAATTGCTATTTGAAATAGAAAGGAATGTTAAAAATAAATTATTTATTGATTTAAAAAAGTGTACTTTTCTCTACCTTACGTAACATTTGATTTTATAAGGAACTTTGTCAAAGCTATGGATTGACATGCAAATGATTACATACGAAATCCCAACCACCAAATAACCTCAAATAGCCTGAAATGACATTCCTCAGAATACTATAAATAATTTAATTTTAAGCAAGTCTCGAAAAGTTATCGAATCCATGTTATGGGATCCGTACTTTATTGAATAGCTTTGTTATTTTAGAATTTATTTATTTAAAAAAAAATTTAAGCTTAATTAAACACACATTCTGTATACATTTTATTTCAAATAAACAACTACACAGACTGTAGGGATTGTTTTTCATTATTGCTTTCTCGGAAAATTTTCGAGTTCGGCTCATGGCTTAATTCTTCTAATATTTTTCAGAACAGAAAGACAGCGTTACAGCGTTTGTTATCTAGGTCAAATTTATCAATAGTATAACGAAAACCTCTTACGGGTATTTTCAATTAACTTGAATATTTATTACTTTATGTAACATTTCGTGTCAATTTCCGTCGAATTTTGTTTGACACGGATCATTTGATTGATTGTTCCAGAGGGTACGGGCTCTTTGGAGCGGGGAATTAAACATTCGACGATCATAGGGTGTTTATGTTAGTTGTTACAAAACCACATTTTATGAATTTACTTACAGGGTAATTATTTATTGTGATAAAGCTCAGTAGCTCTGTTATCATAAGAGATACCAAAAAAATTGTGTATAAAAATTGTACATACATGCATACATATAGTCACGCCTTTTTACCGTAGGGGTAGGCAGAGACCACTTCCTTTCCCTTGCTACGGTTCTTACACACATCATTTGATCCTCTACATTCATCAGTGGTCTTATGCATACTCGTCGGTTGTTGGTACTGTTGACCTGGCCTTTGTTCAAAACAATGTTGATATGACCGAGATATGTTCGCCGAGGTCGACCTTTACCGACTTTTCCATTCACACTCGCCTTATAAATTTGTTTCGTCAATCTTTCTTTGTCCATCCTTTCTACGTTTCCAAAGCATCTAAGAATTCCTTTATCTATCTTTGTAGCCACATCTTCTTTTACACCACATCTTTCTCTTTTCTCACTATTCTTTAATGCTATGCAGTGCCCAATTCATCTTTTTTCCTGCCAACACCCTTCGCTCAATGTCACTGTCATACTTTCCATCTCTCGTAGGCAGCTTTAACCTTTACATTTCAAATTTAATTACAACTTTCCATAACGCGGTGCCAGATCAAAGTAATGTTCTTTTAAATGAAACACCCTGTATTTTACCTGTTATATAATATCCGCTATACCTTCTCATTACACCAATATGATGTTATAGTATGTTATACAGGGTATTTAAAAAATTATAACCAAGTCTATGTGGAAATCTCAACAAGTTCAACGCCCTGTAAAATTTAAACGAAGGATAAGAATAATAATCTATTGAAACCGGTTTTTAAATTATTGTCAAAGTTTACAAAGACGAACAAATTTGAAAATATTTATTAAATCGAATTCAGTGTAAGCCGAACCTTGAGTACATTATTTTCTCAGTAATTTTAAATAAATCACCCTGTATTTTATATCACTGTCGAAGACTACTTCTATTTTAATTAACAAATTCCTATACCTAAAGTTATTTATTTTTGAGATATTTGGGGGCACAGTAGTGCCCCCGCTAAGTCGAGCAAAAAAGCGGCATGGCCGCATAATCCTTTTCTCGAAGCAGATCAGGCCATTTTCGTCTCCCTATAACTTCGTTGTGGATAAAACTAGAAGCCTACATTTTTAGTAACCAAGCAGGCATTTTATAAACACGGTATATTTTAAATTTTCATTTAATTTAACACAGTAGTTTAAGAAATATTAACTAGTCAAAGTTTCTTAATTTTGTCACTCACTCACTGACTGACCGATCATCAAAATTCTAAGGCACTTCTAGCAGACATAAAAGCTTCAAATTTGAAATACAATTAGTGTTTAGTGTATAAATCAAGGAAAAACTAAAGTATTTTGCAATTTCGGTCCAGTTTTCTAGATACTGCATAAATAACTATCTACGAAAAAAAATAAGATGCCATCAAAAACATAACTTGTAAAAAACACCAAGTCTCGCAACTCAGTTCTTCTACCGCAAAAAATTGTAAAATCCATGTAATACCGGTTAATTTATTCAGTCCACACTTAAGGGTCCTTCTGTCTTAAGTTGTTATGTAATTAGCTAACCTAACAATATCTTATTAAAAATCTTTTATGTTTTAAATAAATAGATTGACTTGGCCATCGCATGAAAACACAATGTATCTCACAAGTAATACGTATTATATCAAATTAGATTGTTTAGTGCGATTGCCAAGTCAATATATTTATTTAAAACATAAAATATATTTTTATATTGATATGGTCACTATAAGATGTTAGGTTAGCTAATTACGTAATAACTTAAGACAGAAGGACCCTTAAGTAGGGACTGAATTAATTAACCGACTTGGTATGACATGGATCTTGTTTTTTACAAGTTATGTTTTTAATGGCATTTCCATTTTTCTAGCAAAGTATTAATTAGGTATCCGAACGTATCAATTGTTAGTTGGCCATGAGTGATTGGTCAAAAACTGACAATTCGCCATTACTTGTTAATCCATTGGAGTGTAACACTCTAAACTAGCAAATATGAATAAATAATAATGGTAATATTTATAAAATATTGAAAAAATTGTTTAATTTTTGTATTAAGTGTTTTAAATTAACCCATGACGAAATATATTAACAATACTATTCATTTTAATTAAAGTAACATATAATGGATATAAACTCAAGTGATAAATGTGGGGTGGTCACTTTTTGAGTCATATAATTTTATTTATTTAATTAGCAAAAATACATTATGTAAATACAGAAGTTTACAAAAAAATATAATGCAAATCAATAAACATTCATACATCCGACACAATAGTGCCTGGGTGCGGGAAATCATAATAAAAAAACATAAATAAAATAAGTAATACATAAAAAGACAAATAAAATTGTTAGGATAAAAAAAACGAAAGAAGCTTACAATTCATAATCTGGTAAAATATTTTTCACACAATCTAAGACAAAATAATAGTTGAAATCGAGATTAATTTGTATCACCGTCGAGAGTTTATATTATTTGTACGACAACTATAGAATACAAGACAGTACTTAAGGTATATTTACTCGTTCAGTGAGTTACTACTTGTTACGAGAAATATAAAAATACAATATAAAAATTTATGCTTAAAAATAATAAAATATACCAGAAATGCTTACCACAAGCACATGTATAAAATATATTTTAAAATAACAATGTTTACCATAGTAAGTGGTTTTAAATAATAATTTTTTTTTACTAAGCAAACAATTGATAAACATATTTCCTTGGAAGATTCCGTCTGTGAATAATTAATTTTTTGTTAATATAGATGCCGTCAAACTGTTCTGGATATTAGAAGGTAAATTGTTGATTGTAGATTGTAGGGTGGGTCGTAAAGGCCATGCTGCCTCTCAAGCACTTCGACCTATCAGATCTTTTCTGCATAACCCTTAATCTATTCGAGACCCGGGATTTCGAGACGTCGAGTAAAGTATATTAGTTTCCTGGGGGCTAAGTTTCTGACATCGGAGGGCTTTAGGAAGGCCACTTCCAGAAACGTGAGCCTCTTGCAGAAAAGCGCTGTGCATTCGCTAAGCAAATGTTCTGTAGTTTCACTCTCTGTTATGCTCATTTTTTAAGGTGATACCTTAGAGGGCAGTGTCCAGTGAGGAGTCCCGTCACCAGTTTCAAGTCTTTCTTGTCCAACTCGAAAAGCTGTTTGACTTTCCTTGGCGAAAGACTTACTAGCCTTTTCGCTTGCCTTTGTCCTGGCACTTTATGCCAGTGAGATTTCATTTCATCTTCTTCCCAACGTCGAACCTCTTCTTTCAAGTGGACTTTGGAAAGTCCACAAAAGGGTTCTGGGCCGGAAAATTGTGTAGTTGCACCTTTTTTGGCAAGGCAATCTGCTTCTTTGTTGCTTTTTACTTCCTTGTGACCTGGAACCCACATCAGAGTAACCTGATTGTTTGCTGCCAGTTGTCTTAGGGACTGTTTACAGTCCCAAGTCAGCTTAGACTCACAAGTGTATGACTTTAGAGCTTTTAGTGCTGCTTAGATATCTGATAAAATATAGATTTCTGCCCTTCGGGTGATTCTTTCGATGCACTCCTGATATTAGAAGGTAAGCTATTATATAGTTTTGGACTGAAGTACTGATGGGATCTCTGACCAATGGATTTATAAGCCCGTGATCCAACATATTGTTGGTGTTGTCTAGTTTTATAATAATGGGTGCGTATGTTTTTTTGGTCATTGTTTTTGTGCTGTCTAATATTGCAATTTTTAAAATACAATTGCCGGATATTAAGTCATATGATTGTATTAAGTAAACCCGTTAACTGCAATATAACCTTTAAAAATAATATTAATTACATCTTAAAAGAATTAAGCAAGGTTTTTAATTTTGATGAGCTACTAAGGAAGCTTAAAGGGCTTTCAGTATTAAAAAAAAGCAATCCGTATTATAAATAATCTGAAATACCAGGATTCATGCAGTGCTCACTTCAGAAAAGCTTAATTACAAACTATACCAGCGCTGTATAAAAATAAATGCCTTAAATTCTCGTATATAAAGAGGTGCTATTTAAGCATTAAATTCTACCTTTTGCCTTAAAAATAATAGTGAGTTTATTGAAATAAAAAAACACTTAAAGCAATGCTTCTAGATCTAAAACCGTACTCCATTTTATGTTTTACAATTACTATTAGTTTTGTTGTTGTTAATTTATTAATATTTATTATTTTTATCGCGTTTTTCACAGTCTGACTAGCTTGTACATTTCATTTTTTATTTATGTATGCAATAAAGTTGTTAGGTATTTTTATTTTATTTTGAAAAGAATCATTAGCAAAGCAAATATACCGAATAAAGTAAAACAAATGTCGTTCATATTAAGAGACGTTTATTATTCAAAGAACTTTCTGGCCAAGAGCCAATTTTCACGACCAAATGCAAATTCTAATTAAGTCTGATGCCCCGACAAATGCTAAAATCTCGAAACGTTTTCAGATTCGTTAACTAAGTTAAATCGATAGTAGCTCTAATCTACCACTTAATAATGAAATTTAAAATTAAATTTTTTCTATTCAGTGACAAACAAATGTCACTTCGGATGGATAAATCTAATAGTTTCTTTTCTTACTTAACAAGCATCTGCATATTGTTACCCGAAATGGGGTATTATACGCGGCATATAGCCAGAGGAGTAGTTGTTTTTTGATACATAATTGACCCACATAAACCTATAATATAGGTGACAGAGAGTAAAATTAGCTGGTTTTAAAAAAAATCAGTTAAACATTTTTCACGGGTATTTAGTGTCTAAGTCAAAAAAAAACTTTTCTTTACTTTGCCGAACTTTTGACAAATTTATTGTCTTTTTCAAGGCTAAAAATTAAAAATGGTTAAAAAATGAGTTAAATTAACGAATATGAGTATATAACATACGTTGACATAACTTCAAAATTAATTTTTTTTTGTCACACTGATAGACATTTCATGAGTATGTTAGGATGTACAGGAAAAAACAATTTTTATATTTATCCTCTCTCTATTTGGAAGCTAGGAGTATCTTCATGAAGTCTAATGACATAATTTGCATTCTTGTATAATTGCTTAATGATGTCAATGTACTTTTTTTGTTAACATAACAGAAATCGAAATATTAGCAATTTACGTACCTTTTTGTACACACCAATGAAGAAATATACTTCATTTAAAAAACTAATAATTAAAAAGCTTGTAGATATTTGCTTATTATTAAATAATAAAATATTAATTATGTATAAAAATTTATAAGAATTTTAAATATACCATTTAGGTGCACATTTTTCCGAAGCAATAGTTAGTTGTATTGAAGTAAAAGCAAAAAAGCACACAAATAGGAAAAGTTATATTTTAGCAATAAGTATCTTGATACTATTTAAAATTCCGTTTTTAAACAGTTACGAAAATTTACGTACAAAGGGTTATTATGCTTGACATCCCAAGCGTGAAAACCCTTTTGAATCCATTCATGTACAGCTTTGGAAATGCTCGTTGTAAAGCTCAACGCGGTTCACTTTGAACTGCTTTGTTCTTTTTTATTTTTTATTGCCGAAAGTTAGTGCATTGCAGTCCAACTAAAATTACAACTGTAATTTGTTGGTACTCTCTTGGCATTTAATCGATGTTACGCTCTTTGGTTTGTTTTTTAAAATGGCTCTGGTTTACAATTCAGCGATTTGTAATTTGTTTAAATGATCTATCGATTCGACAGATCTTATTAAATTTAAAACTACACTTTTTGTTAGAATTAAATACAGCATCCGTCAGAAAATTCAACTGTCTTGCCGTGGGTTGTATAATTTTTTTTCTGCCCCTCAAGCCGAAACTGTAGAAAAATAATAATTATTAAATTTATTAAAATAGTCCATGATATCTCACTTGCTTCAGTGTCACCAGTGGCCATATTGCCAAGTGTAGCGCGCTCCATTTCTAATCCATTAATCTTTTTTTTTTATTTATTTACAATATTGTTTTATTTTTCACCAGCAGCAAAGTAGCTGTAAGATATTGTTGATTTTATTAGGATGTAAAAGAAAATGGTGCGTAAACATTTGCCGATATTGGTTCGGACCACCATCCTGTTGTCCATAGGAGGGTGAAAGAATTTACATCGACGAACAGAAAATTCACAATCCACAGCATACGTAACCCAGATGGGAAACTGTTAGACTCCACGAAGAAAAAACTGGAAGAATGGTAAAAATACATCAAGAACCTATTTAAGGATGTTAGAGCAGAGCCTCGACTGATGAATTTGTGGGAAGAGGGACCGAGTATCCTAAAGTCAGAAGTTCAATACGCGATAAAACAACTCAAAACAAACAAAAGCCCAGGGACCAGACGAAGTCTACCCTGAAATCTTAAAACTAATCAGCGAGGAGAATACGGACTTACTTGTCACCCTGTGTAACCGTATCTATGAGACTAGTACGATACCTCGTGGATGGCTAGAATCCATCTTCATACCGCTACCAAAGAAAACAAACCCCAAGAATTGTGGGGATTTCCGACTGATGAGCTTGATGAGCCATGCCTTAAAGATAATGTTAAGTATAATCCTCAACTGCATCTCTCGCAAATGCGAAGAGAATATCGGAGATGACCAGTATGGCTTAAGGGGCGAAATGGGTACGAGAGAGGCCCTGTTTGGCTTGCTAGTATTAGCACAAAAATGCTATGATCAACAAAAAGACCTATTAATCTACTTTATAGACTTTGAGAAAGCATTTGATAGAGTGAAGCATGACCTGTTGATGGATTGTCTTCGCGACATAGGTCTGGACGAGAAGAACATCACACTGTTGCAGAATTTATACTGGAATTAGAACGCCAGAATCAAAATTAAAGGAATGACCTCTGAACAAATCGAGATCCACAGGGGAGTCAGACAGGGTTGTGTTTTGTCACCACTGCTGTTCAATCTTTACTCGGAACTAATATTTGGCAGAGCTCTGGCGGGCTCTCCGGACGGAATTAAGGTTAACGGGGTGAACATCAACAGCATCAGATACGCCGACCATACTGTCTTGATAGCAGACTCGGATCTGGGATTACAGCGACTCCTCAATGGTCTCCACATGGCTTGCGAATCATCCGGCATGAAAATAAATCTAAATAAAACCAAGGATATAACCATCAAAAGATCTAAGAATGTCTCATTTCCAATACAGTTAAACGGAGAGGTCCTGGAACAGGTGGATAGGTTTCGATATTTGGGATGTTGGATGGACTGCAAGTTGGATCCGGATGCGGAAATAAGATGTAGAATAGAACAAACCAGAAATTGCTTCATGCGACGTAGAAAGCTGCTTTGCGACTCACGATTGGGCCTGCACTTGAGACTCTCGAAGTGCTACGTTTGGTCTACCCTCTTATGTGGAGCAGAAACATGGACACTTAAAGCACAAACCATCAATAAATTAGAAGCCTTTGAGATGTGGACGTACCGTAGAATGCTCAAAATAACATGGACATCGCACACCACAAATGAAGAGTTTCTTCCCAGGCACCCTAAATACCGTTACGCTCAACTTATTGTTAAAGAAAAAATCGAAGGCAAACGTGGCCTCGGAAGAAAGAAAATGTCATGGCTAAGAAACATACGTCAAATAACTGGCCTGGACTTGGAAGAATTTATAAGAGCAACCGAAGACCGAGAAGAATTTGCGACTGTGATATACAACCTCCACTGATGGAGATGGCACATTAAAAAGAAGATACATTTCCGCGCTGTGCAACACGCGCGGTGTGTGCGGTGTGTGCTCGTCAAAATGATTTGAAGATCCTTCCGCGATCCCTAGAAAACCTACGAACATTTTTAGTAGCCTCGCAATATTTAAAAGATAATCATGTCTCTGTCGCGCGATAATTACGCAGTTTCGGTAATGTTAATGGCAAGTTTGTGTAAAAAGAAAAAGAAAAAACGCCGTTGGTGGAACTCTTACCTGTTTAATAAAAGAAATAGTACCGAGCTTATGATTCTTCTGTTGATTCCTATCCGTTCTGGCTGCTGGCGAGCATAATGGCCATACGAACTTTATTCACTGATGCACGGAATAAGCCCACAGTTGATGTATTACTACACTCAGAGATTCTTCAGCCATGATATTCTTCTTCTTCTCACACTCCTTCTACCTTGTATTTTGCATTGGAGTATAAGCTGTAAAAGCCGATATCTTTCAGGATTTCTCATGATGTGGCTGAGGTATTCAAGTTTACGTATTATTAAACGTATAAAATATGGTCTACTCACTTCTTAGACACAAATCTTAATTTTTTAAATATTTTAAACTTAATTATAAAATGAAATTTTATTTTTAACAAACTTCTATAAATTATTTATTATTTTTTAACTTTCAGTGGAAATATAATATTTTTAATAATATTAATAATAATAATAATTATAACAACAAAACATATGATTCATTCCTTTGATTTTTAATAAATAGTTTTATTTTATTTTTGTTTTAATATTAACACAAAATAATAATTTTTTTTCTCATTCTAGTTATTAAATAAATTTTTCTGAACATATTTTATTTTGAAATGGTTCTAACGCTATTTTCCGTAACTGAAATGTGGTATAAAATTTCATTTAATTTTTATCCTGAACAAAAAGGTGATATGCATTTTAATGGGAATTAGTTCTATTTTCGTTTCATTACAGATCAGGCACACAAATATGGAAATGTGAAGTTTAATTAGCATTAGAAGTACGGAGATCTTTCACGTTTCGAAATACATACACTAACACATTCATTATTTGAATAATATTTGAAATATGGGCACTACGCAAACAGAATTATACAGAATGATTATTATATCAACAAACCACTTAATTAGCGGGACGTTTTTTAATGAATAAATAATGCATAACAAATTAATAAACACAAACCAAAACTATTAAGATATTACAAGATTTATTTTCCTGAAATCGGAATGAAAGTCAGGCCCAAGATTAGATTACCATCGAATTAAGGTTTTCAGGGCTCCAGGAAGACTCCAGGCTGCCTCAGATCTGTCACAAGATGTAAAGAAGAAACTGTTATGTTCTGGGAAGGTATTATGCTGAAAGCAAAAATTATTGTTACCACCTCAACAAACTTTAACCGGTCAAAGGTATGTTGATTTAGTGCCAGAACCAATCGTTAGGCTTTGGAGAGCTGCATTTGGAGATAATTTTATCTTCATGCACGTTATTGCACCTCCCAATACATAACTAAAAAATGTCTTGAAATGGAAGGTGTCGCTGTATTATACTAGCCTGCATGTTCACCAGACCTTAATCCTATTGAACATTGTGGGACCAGCTTTAAATAAAGGTTACAGCTCGTCGAAACAATCCAGGAAATGCCTCTAAGCTTATTGATGCAGCATAAACAGAATAGGAAAACATACCCCAAGAAAATATTGGAAATTTAATAAGAAGCCTGCCAATGCGAATAAAAGCTTGCGCAAGGGCTATAGGTGGCAACACGGATTATTAAAATAACCAATTTTCTTTTTGTTTTTGCTTTTTGACCATTAAAAATATACAGACCATTTCCTTTCAAAAACCAAAAAAAATACGTGTTATGACGTTGGTAACGGTTCGGGATACCGTCGATTGATGGGCATCAATATCTTCTGCTACGCCAATTTGGAATCCTGGATCATCAGCATAACGTAAAAAACCCTCATTCTTTCTTTATTACTCAAGACTCCGTTCCTATATTTTTTTAGTATTTCCAAGAAAATGGTTATACGGATATAGCATCTCTTCTTAATTGACCTCTCTAAAGTATCACGGCGTCTGTATAATCAGCTGCAATTTAGTTGACAATCCCTTCTTGTTCGCCATGTTCTGGTACATTATCATGGAAATCTTTATCATTAAGGTGCTTTTTTTTTGTTGCAAATGTAAAGAAAATCCTTAATGGAGAGGTTATGAGTCCGAAAGCTCAAGGTCCACTGTAAGACTCCACTGACTGTATCAGGACTACTCACTAAAAACTCCGCCCCTATTTAGGTCCGACTGGCTATTGCCTCCGGTGACACTTAGGCCTGTTGGCCCATTGTATCTTGCCTATTTGTTTTTGTATCATTGTACAATGGAGACCTGACCAGCAGACAGCCCGGCAAGGACGCCGCGAGGCACTGGTCCAAAAAAACAGTGCATTCTTGAGACCTAGAACCACGCTTCACCCAATTCAGTATCTTCGTACCTTGTACAAGTTCTGTATTGGGTGGGAACAATTTAGTCACCCAAGAACCGCCCATGCACTCCACCGCCTCCGAATCCCCGTCGCACAACTCGCAGGCTAGGCCTCCATTATACAATCTTAGCTGATTCCTGTTTATCTATAACAGTTCTGCCGTCCTTTTATGGCACGGTCCTTTGATGTATTATTTTCCGTGTTTGTTTCCTGGTATACTTTTCCAGTAGTTTTTGTGTTTTTCCGAACCTCTTCTTGCATGTTCGTCTACTTCCTCATTACCTGCAGCTTCCTGGCGTCCTGGAACCCGTATTAGTTTAACGTGATTACGGTCTATCAGCGTTATCAGTTCTTCTTTGCAGTCAACGAGTATGGGGAAAGAGGTGGTCCGGCCCTGAGGTGCCCCCTGCTCAGGACTAAGGCTGTCTACTACAGGATTTGGCCCGGTTTACTGTAGGCTCCCTTAGCGATGGTGCTCCCCCACCGCCATACATCCATCAGCACGGATCGCATAACACTTTGGATTGGGAGTCTTTTAGTCGCCTTTACGACAGGCAGACCATACCTGGGATCTATTCTATTTTCCCCGTATCCCCAGGGGAATATTAAGGTGCTTAGCCACATTGTGCAAAATAAAGCACCTCTTGACCAGAGAGGACACTTTTCCTATTTCGACACGTATTTTGTGTTGTAGTATGGTAAAATGCTGTATCAGTTGCCCGAATCATCTCTCTATTATAACTCTCTTTCTCTTGTAAACAGCCTATTGTATGTCCTTTGTTTTGGGGTATCTACATCCCGAAAACGAGTCATGAGCCACAGAGCTGTACCATACCCAGAGTCTTTTAACATAACAGCACTAGCCTGGTTTCATTGTTTTACGTTCTATGCATTCGAATTTTTCCATATCCTTGAAAAAGTTATGTATAATACTACTTGGTACGAACCGTGTAACTGGCACCCTCTATGAGAGTCAGATATAAAAACAAATTCATGGGATGTATCAGCTTCTAAAACATGTTCGTATAAAAATTTCATTACATTGTTTCCAGTAGTTTCGGCAAAACTGTAATAAATGTTTATAATTTTTTTTCTTTACCGCAATTTATCTTGAATACGGGTGGCGTTACGAAAATTTTTTACAAATCAAATCCCAATTATTTTTCAGTTTTCTACCTATCCTAGAGTCAGGGTCACCTTTTTTTGAAACACCCTTTATAGTCGCGATAACTACAAAACAACTTCAAAGTTCTCGAAGCCACCATAAAGTTGTCATTGTCACTATGAAGTTGCAAGTGGTACTCTAACCTACAATTAATAATCATAAATAGGTGTGCGTTAGTGAAGGGAATAACAATTCTATTTTGATAACGTGAGCCACAATAGACCTACTAAGGGTCGCGGTGGAGGGGCGACCACGCCCCACTCACATAAAACCTAACCTAACCTAACCTAGTGAAGGGAATAACAATTCTATTTTGATAACGTTTCAGACTGGAACTTTCCAAAAATAATAACGTTATTTTGGAACGAGGTTGTTGGGCGCGCTTGTTATGGGCAAAATAGAATACCTTTAACTACATGTACGATGTACATAACATAACAATATTATTATAGTAGTGTGTACTGTGTAGTGTAAAAATTATAAAGATTATTGCTCCTTTCGTTTAATCAAATAAGATACTCTGAAGTAGTTTTCAAAAGTGGCAGGACAGTTAATTTCACTTTAAATATAACTACATAGTTTCTAACACTTTGAAGGTATTTTAAAAGAAGCAACGACATCGTTGTTGCTTTCAATGCTACCATAAAATTATGAAAACTTTGAAGTGATATACTAGTAACCAGACAAAGTTACTGCGACTATATTACTTCAAATTCTTTGTGACTTTAAAGTTATTTTACATGGTAACAATACCGTTCCGGAAAGCTACTTAGAAGTACTGGAGCTAGTTTCAAATTGTAGTTTCAATAGCTACACAATTAACAAAAAAGTTTGAATTAAAGTGGGAAAAACTAGAAAGTCGTTATTTAAGAGGTAATTACGTTTATTCAAAGTTCCGATCTCGTTTTCCTCTACTTTGATGCTGCTTGGGATGGGCCATTACAAATCGCTTAATTTACAATTACAGGGAACAGAAAAAATATTAATTTAATTGTTCAGTTCGGTAAATGCTTTCAAAGCAAAATTATAACTTTTTGCTTCACAATTAAAAAGGTAAAATTTATTCTCAAATTTAAAAAAATCACGTTAACCTTACTAGTGAATGTAATATTGTAATCTTTTTTTCTGAACTGGAAAATTTTAATCAAGAATTTTAGAGACGATTTGCAAATCTCAATAATCTTCAGCCGATTTTTGAATTTATTTTATTTCCTTTTGGAGAATTCGATAACGAGGATATTGCATCAAATCTAGCTCATACTTTTCAATTGAATTCATCGGAAATTTTAACAATACAATCATATAATTCTGAAAGCACGTGTAAATTAAAGTTATTTTTGAAATTTATTACCAGAAAAAAAAATTTATCATTGAGGAAGAGTACTCTGTACACTTTGATTTATTTAATTTAAGAATTTATCAGAAAATTCTAGACATATTTCATGTGCAATGTCCTACACCCATCTTTAAGTGTTTTGGAAAAAGTAAGTATTTGATTTATAACAAAAACTAACATTATTTGGTTACAGCAATTTGTTAAAACACACTTAAAATCTAATAATTACTAAGTACTGTTTATTTCTTAATAATGTAAAAAATAAAAAAAACAATAATGTCAATGTAAAAGATGTTCAAAATGCTTGCCGCCAACGATTTGGCAGTAGTGTTGCGTAATTTTAGCAAGACCAAGACTAAGGGTCGCGGTGGAGGGGCGACCACGCCCCACCTCACATGAAACCTAACCTAAGACCAAGACTGACCAAGCAAGATTTGAGCAAGAACAAGACTAAGCCTGCGAGACTCTTGTCTCTTGCAGTTAGGACTGAGTGTCGTTTCAGGGAGCGGACACGCTTAATTTATAATACAAGAAATTAACACATAGAAAACAAACGAAACAAAATAAAAGAAAGTACTGGTACATAAAATTTTGAAGAGGAAAATAGGCAGAAAATAGGAAGACGTAAAGTACAGATATAATTGACTATCAGTGCATTTTCGTTGAAGGGGGAATTTACGCAGTCCGAATAAGTAAATAAAAAATAATATATTAAATATAGTATGGAAATAAATAAAAATATGAAAATAAGAAAAATTAAAAATAAACTATATAGAATAAAATGTATTCAAATTATATGTAGTATGTTACCGAGAAAATGTTTATTTTCTAAATATTTTAACAGTTACAGGCCGAAAAAAAGATCTTACAAATTAATTAATTTAAAATCTAACTTATAATAATAAGAGCAAAAAGCTAGACGCTACAATGTCAGGCGTCTGTATGCCGCATGCGGCATGTTTTGATTTGCGGTGGCATCCGTTAATGTCATTAATTTGTTTTTTATATGTTTTAACCATGTTTTAGCACATGTAAGCTTATTAAATGTAAACGTTTATTAAGAAACAGACTGACTTTCGTGGGACACAGTAGACAGCTCAATTGGTTAGAGCATCTGCACGGATCGCTTAGGTCGTGGGTTCTCAAGCCCCACCCGGTGTCAGTTAATTTTTCGCATTTTTCATTAAACGTTTAGACATTCATCAATTTGGTTGGCTCAAAATGTACCTACTTTGTTACGTTGTTCTAAGATCTAAAGTAGCATTTAATAAATAGCAATAGGCTAATTGGTAATTGCGAGACTCTTGTTGCAAGACCAAGATCAAGACCAAGACCAGGTGTATTGGCACAAGACCAAGACCAAGACTGGCTAAGTCTTGATCTTGGTCTTGCACTAGGGCCACACTACTTGGCATTATCCTAATCTTACATAAAATTTTCTTCTGGCGTTACTCGACATCGCAGGCGTGACCAATCTAATCGCAAGGGTTATTCGTTTTCTAAAGTCGCCTCCCTATACACCGATTTGGAAATATTCGGTTGAGGTACTGCCGGACATTGATTTGGTAATGGGGCGGTGCTCCATCTTGCTGAAACCATAGTATATTGGCAGGAACTTGTGGGTTTGCTGGATTCGGATATAAGTTTGTTAAAGTTGGCATGACATTATTTTGGAGCAGTGGTAAATAATTATCGCCATTTAAATTTTGACGATTAGCATGACCGTGTAGTGTAAAGGTGCACTCATTAGAAAACAAAACATTTGCTAATTGGATCACATTGTTATCTAACATTGCCATCATTTGTTCACAAAAACACATGCTCCCATTAAAATCGTCTTTCCTGAGTTCCTGAGTTATAATTTTATGGGGATGCATTATATTTTCTTTTGATGCTCGATTAATAAATATAAATAGAAGTATGTGGGTTTTCCTTAAACTCAAGCATAACATCCACTTTGGTATTATTACTTATTGAATTGGCAGCTGCTTTTTTTACCTGCCTTACATGTCCAAACTTTGCCAAACTGCTTTTTTATTTAACAAATTGTCCCTTGGGATACAGACGACAAATATGAAAAATTTTCATGAAATGAGCGAGTAACTTCCATTTGTGTAAGTGTGTTATCTCCATAACCAATCATCTATAGAATTGTTATTTTGTGCATTTCTGTTAAATGAACCATTTTTCTAATATGCAATTAACGAAATTCAAACGACTATAACACTGACTATTGTGCCTAAGGCCACGCGTTTTACAATTGGAAACACCAGAATAACATTTTTAAACCTCCCCTTGATTTAAAATTCGACGTGTTTTTTGATTTTTTTAACATTTAGGTACGCAAAATTAAAAGTTATTTGGACTAGCTGGTCTTGAAGTTAAAGTACTGTATTAGTAAGTACCTACTAAATTTGGATCCGTACCATTTAAGTCTGCTACATGGTTGCTAAAGTGTTCTTCTTCTTCAAGTAGCACTACAACCCTATGTGGCTCTTGGCTGCAGGCACAATTTTCCTTCATCGACTTCTATCTAGCATTGTTTCCTGTTCATTTTCAATGCCCATCTTCCGCATATCCGATAGATCTATAAGGCACAGATCCGACCTGTACTGGAGTACTGTTCCCATATTTGGAGTGCAGCACCTAAACATATCCTGAAGCTACTGGATTCTGTCCAAAAAAGGGCAATTCGTCTCGTCGGTGATGCCTCGCTTACAAACTCGCTCACTTGTCTGGAACACCGTAGAAAAGTTGGCGATTTGTCTCTATTTTATAGATATTTTCATGGGCGATGCTCTTCTGAAATATCAACAATCGTTCCTCATTTGGCAGTCTCTTCGAGATTAACCCGTCAAGTTCAGTCTTCACACCCCTTCGTGGTCACTTTGGAGACCTGCAGAACATCACTTTCCAAAGACTCATTCATCCAACGAATTGCGAGGCTTTGGAACTCATTGCCTAGGGAGGTGTTCCCCGAGGCATACAACCTCCAGAAATTTAAGAAGAACACCAACTCCTACCTTCTTTCCCTTGGTTCCCACGATGTTCTCTGAACATTACAGGATATCCCTTTTCGTGGGAACCAGAACATATAAAAAAAAGTCCTGCCCATTTCAATCTTTCTGACTTTGCTTCTCTCACAATATCTCCCTGGTACAATTGTTCTTACTCCGCGTTTGTTCTTATTCGATATTGCCTTGAACTAGGATCCTGGGTTAGTCCATATATTTTTCTAAGTATTTTTCACTCGAATCTTTACATCCGTACATGACTACCGGTCTTGTAGTAGCATGGTACAATTTTAGTTTTGAGGATCGCGACATTATTCTTGATTGGAACAGTTCTTTTAGTGCATAATAGCATCTATTACCACTCTGTGTGTGGGCTTCATTTCTTTATTCTTGTTGTTGTTTGCTGTGATGACTGCGCCGAGGTATTTAAAATCTGAGACCCGTTCAAAATTGTAGATGCCAATAATAACATTTTGCCCAAGTCGATCTCTTCCCTGCCTCCGGGAATTATACATGTATTTTGTTTTGTCTCCATTGCCTGCCTCCTTTTCTATTTTTCCAAACATCTCTTTGGTTTTAATGGTTGTTTTACTGACAAGATCTATATCATCTGCAAATGCCAGTATCAGGTTTGGTCCACTGCTTGCTAAAGTATTGCTTGAAAGTAATTGTTAAATACGGTGATAAATGTAGATTTAAAATTGTGAAAAATTTGCATTAAATTAACTTCCTAGCTTTTTTAAAATGTTTACAGCCTTATACTTGAATATAAAAAGTGGTCCACAAATAGAAAGTTAACAATTTTGATTCTGCTATAAAAAAAAAATGTTACCAACGAGCCCGTTTTCTGAAACTTCTAAATTCTTAATGTCAATGAAAAGTTTAAAAGTGACAGAATCACTCAACCGGTATTTCTTTTAAAGAAATTGTGCCAGAATTATTAATGATGTCCCTTTGTAATTTACCGAAATTTTCGGAGAAGCTAAAAAGCAATTTCAAATTATGTTGCCGGTCATTTTATTTTTTAATGGTATTTATTTACAGTTAGGGGTTGATCAGTGGCGACACATGACTTTTTTATTTTGAACCTCCCAAATATAATTTTTTGCTTATTTTAGGTATTTTATTTAAAGTTTTTTTAAATTTAGTGATAATTGCTGGACTGTGGCACTTGATACACCCCATCGTCTTATGACGATGACCATATATATATATATATATATATATATATATATATATATATACAGTGTGGAACAGCCAAATGGAATAAAATCGATAACGAATAAATGAGAGCGTATTGGAAAAAATGCTTGGACACGTCGATTTGTATTTTTAGATGCGCATTTTTTTCAAAAAAAAATACTTATATAGGGTGGGTTATGTGACAGTGGCCAATACCAACTTTCTTATTTTAAATACAACCTCCTGTATATTATTAATTTTTTGGATTTTTCAGAAAATTCTAGACATAATTCATGTACAATGTTCCATTCCTATCTTTAACTGTTTCGAAAATATTAAGTGTTTTCAGATGTATTACAAAAATTAACATTAAAAAAAGAAAATTATTTTATTGCACAAATAATGTAAAAAAAAAAAACAAAAAAACATTAATTTCAATGTAAGAGTTGTTCAAAATGTTCGCCGCGAACGTCTTTGCAACATGCTAATCTGGTATAGAAATGTCTTCTAACGTTACTCAACATCTCAGGCGTGACTAATCTAATCGCAAGCGTGATTCGTCTTTTTAAGTCATGTAAGTTGAGTGGTTTAGTTTTGTATACAATACTTTTGACATATCCCCACAAAAAGAAGTCTAATGGCGTCAGATCAGGAGATCGTGCTGGCCATTTTATCGATCCGCGCTTCCCTATCCACCGATTTGGAAAGTTTTGGTTCAGGTACTGCCGGACATTGATTTGGTAATGGGGCGGTGCTCCATCTTGCTGAAACCATAGTATATTGGCAGGAACTTGTGGGTTTGCTGGATCAGGATGTAAGTTTGTCAAAGTTGGCACGATATTATTTTGGAGCAGTTCTAAATATTTATCTCCATTCATGTTGCCATCAATAAAAAATGGACCTACGATATGATTTCCAACAATTCCTGCCAAACATTAACTTTTTCAGAATATTGCCTATGTTCCTCTCTCATCCAGTGAGTATTCTCATTAGACCAATGGCTGCAATGTATTGAGTATAATGTAGCGAATTTGTGAAATAAAATAATTTTCTTTTTTTAATGTTTATTTTTGTAATACATCTGAAAAATGTAATATTTCCGAAACAGTTGAAGATAGGTATGGGACATTGTACATGAATTATGTCTGGAATTTTCTGAAAAATCCAAAAAATAAATAATTTACAGGGGGTTGTATTTAAAATAAGAAAGTGGGTATCGGCCACTGTCACATGACACACCCTATATAATTTTTTTTTTTGAAAAAAATGCGCATCTAAAAATACAAATCGACGTGTCCTATCGTTTTTCCCAACACGCTCTCATTTATTCCATTTGGCTGTTTCACACTGTATATATATATATATATATATATATATATATATATATATATATATATCAAATTTCTATATTAATTCATAAAAAATAATATCAACTGCCTATACCATCTGACAGACATGAATAAAATGTTCGTAAACAAAATATTAATTTACCAAATTATAATTATGACAGAATCCGAAATGGACCATTGTATTCTGGAATCAAAATATATAATCATCTTCCAGTGTATATGAAAATGATTACAAATAACAAATTTAAAAAGAAAATAAAAAATTTATTGCTCCAGCATGTTTTTTATACTCTACAAGAATATTTTAACACAAATTTTAGTTGAAAATTGTTTTTCCGACGCTTCGGCTAAAATCACGCTATTATTAATTTTTTTATATTTTTTATAACTTGTAAATTGTATTGTAATTTTGTGGAATAAATATATCTATCTATCTATCTAACTGTGTTGCCAGCAAACGGGGGCCACCTTGTGTATGACCATATGACTGCGAAATGTAACACGCTATGCCTGTCTTTGGAATGATGCACAGTTGTATTAGATATGGATCTCTTCATGAAATCCAATTTTGTTTATGAAGATTCCGATGGGGTTTAAGAATAAACTAACTTAATTAAAATGAGGTAAAATTGATCTCTCCGACATTTGCTTCGAGGTTAGTTCTAAAGGTTTTATTTTTTTATTTATTATAGTCTAAGTAAAGAATTTTTTTTGAAAATAAGTATATTATTACTGATAATTATTATTATTATATATATATATATATATATATATATATATATATATATATATATATATATATATTATTAATGATATTAACAAAATGGATATTATCGGAAACGATGTAACCAACATCCAAATAAGAAAAATTAACCTCTGCAGTTTTATAAATGGAGTATTTTAAAAATGCTTGTAAAAAAAAGATCACATCATATATAAAAGGTAAATATTAAAAGTCCAGATCGGCTGCTTTTAATATGAAAGTTTTTCGGTAAAATGCGTGAGGTTGAATGTTTGAAAAGGTGGAAAATGAAATTGAATGTAAAACTTGTACGAGTATTTTTTCTGAATAGAACTGACATGAATACAAATCGTCGTTTTAGAATGATTTACAGACATTCAGTTCAAGATAAGTGTCCTCTCGTAACGAATATTAAGTATAAGCAAAGCAAAAAACTAGATTTATTTTTCGTATTTACGGTCATTATAGATGTTAGCTTTTGAAGTTTAACAAAAAGTTCGTTTAATTTATTGAAGTCGTAAACCTATGTAAAAATTATTTTAAAGTTTTAGGCAGGGCGAGGTAACAAGAGAAGCGCTCTTCGGACTAAACGTACCGAGACAAAGGTGCCTAGATATGAATCATGATATGTACATCTTCTTTATCAACTTTTAAAAGGCATTTGATAGAGTTCAACATCCTAAACTCCTAGAAATACTAAAGAGAAAAAACATTGATAGCAAAAACATTAAAATAATATCCAATCTTTATTGACACCAAACAGCATGAGTCAGTCAAAGTCGGAGAAGATCTGAGTGAGGAGATTAAGATATGTCGAGGTGTTAGAAAGGTATGTGTATTATCGTCTCTCTTGTTCAATGTATATAGTGAAGGCATCTTTAAAGAAGCACTGTCAGAGGAAACCAGTGGTATTGTCATAAACGGGGAAAGAATTAACAACTTGCGATACGCAGACGATACTGTTATCTTCGCCGACAGTCTGGAAGATCTACAACATCTGGTTGAGTTAACAAAAATTAGTTGTCGGCTATCTGACAGCCAACTCTACTACTGCGTGCTCATTCGTCAAATCAAATAGCGCGTGCTTAGCGACTTCCTGTTACATTTCACGAAATCACTCCCACAAATTGCAAGAAAGCGAGAGAAAAGATGTTATACTTCTGTTGCACCCTTCCGTCCCATTTCACGAAATCACTCTCACAAATTGCAATAATGAATGAAACTTTTTGATGTAATTCGTTCCTTTAGATTATTTGCCCTGAAAAAAAAATATAAAATAAAAATTGAAATATACAGATTTCATTTCAAATTACATTCGGAGTAAAAGAAAAAACGGAGTACAGGGTTTTCCAAACCGCACAATTTTTTTTTGTTCTTCTTTTTATTCCCATTAAAGCTCTACGCATCTGCTTAAATGGAAGCAGTAGTCAGCCATATGCAACCTCTATTCTGGTCAACACTTATCTGAGACTACGCTCCTTCCAGATGCTTTACATTCAAAGTAATTGATTAACAATATAATTTAAATATATTTTTCATATATTTGAATAACAATATTCAATTCCTTAATACATAAAAAATGTTCAATAACTTCAACATATCATATTCAGACTAATTTAAAATTGGTTTCCAAAAATTAATAAAAAAATTTTTTTAATTTTTTTTAAAATATCTAATATTAAAAGCCATAAAATTATATAAATAAATTTATTACATTCTATGAGCGTAACAGCGTGTTGGCGAAAGTGGTACTAGACAAGGTGGTTTAATAACTTGCTTGTTATAACAGAAGTAGACCAAAATGAAGTTAAGTGAATTTTAATTCATTTTTGTTTATTAACTTTACAAGTTTTTAACATTTTCATCGTTTTATAAGATTAAGTCTGAGGGCACAAATGTACCGTGAGTGTTTTAATTTAATAAATAAATTAGCTTATTAATTCGGGGTTCAAGGAGCTGAAAATTTCGGGAAGTGGGAAAAACCTCATTTTTGTTTTTATTATTTAAAAAACTTGCTCCTCGTTTTAAGAAAATAAATAAAAGTAATGTAGCATAAAATTTACTAAAATTTTATCACGCAAATAAGCAATTTAAAAAATGTTACACAATTTAAAACTTAACTCATAAAACCATGCCTTTACACATTACTTTTATATTGAAGATTTACTTTTGGTTATACGTCAAAACTTTTATCTAATCAAAAAAGTTTCTGAATAAAGATTAACCTATACTGGGTGGCCAACCGAAAACGAGACAGAGCCATTTGAAGGAACCTCGTCAACATATAAGAAAAACGCTCATACCCGTCGATTTTTATTAAAGAAAACACTCTTTTCCGGAAATTTTTGACTCCACTACTTTCAACCCCAAGCGGGGGTAAGAATTACCACACAATTTTAAATGGCACCGAAATTGAACAAGATGTCTTTTAAAAACTCTGACAATTCTCTTTACAATAGTCTTGTAAAAATTTTAAATATTTTAGTTGCTTACTTACTAATTAATTATTTAAATGTTTAAAATGATGACCGCCCGCTTTTATACAATAATAAAGATTTTGTTCAAAAAGTTCACGCACATTCCGAAGAATTTCCGGAATAATTCGACGGCACTCGTCAACTATTCTTTTACGCAAATTTTCTAACGACGCTGGTTGTGTTTTATAGATTTTACTTTTTAGATGTCCCCGCAAAAAGAAATCGAAGGGCGATAAATCTGGCGATCGTGGAGGCCATTCAATGCTGCCTCTTCTTCCAATCCAATGCCGTAGAAAACGTTGGTCTAAATAATAATAGCTCATTATATGATCGTTGCATAATATACTATATTAATCTAAAACACAATAAAAAACCAACTGTAGGAAATGTTCAAAATGATCGCCGCGAACGTCATGGTAACATCCTAATTTTAAATAAAACCACCTTTTAACGTTACTTAACATCTGTGGTATAACCAATCTAAAGGCAAGTAAAAAACACCAAGTCTCGCAACTCAGTTCTTCTACCGTAAAAAGTTGTGAGATCCATGTAATACTAAGTCGGTTAATATATTCAGTCCTGACTTAAGGGTCCTTCTGTCTTAAGTTATTACGTAATTAGCTTACCTAACTAACAACATCTTATAGTGATCATATCAATATTAAAAATCTTTTATGTTTTAAATAAATAGATTGACTTGGCAATCGCACTAAACAATCCAATTTAATATTATATGTATTACTTGTGAGATACATTGTGTTTTTATGCGATGACCAAGTCAATCTATTTATTTAAAACATAAAAGATTTTCAATATTAATATGGTCACCATAAGATGTTGCCGTGCCCCCAGATACATACCACTTGAAAGATATATTGGAAAAATAAAAAAAATAAGGTATAAAAAGATTTAGTCTTTACGTTTAAGAGAGTACTGAATAAGTTGGCAGAAGTTTTTATGTTCATAAAATGACGTCGAAAATTATCCTTTATTACAAAGATAAAACGATTCGAGACAAAGTGTAAACGGAGTTTATTATGATATTATCGTAACTTTATTAATGTGAACCCACACCCTTTGATATTGTTACTGGAAATAATGAAGCGTTAAAATTACAATAACCACACGACACACGTTTTCGTTGCCGCAGTTTCAAAATTTTGCACCCGATGATATGGATTGAAACGGCAAATGCCTCTTACAATGCTGTAGATACAAGGGTAGACTGTAAAATTTCATACATTTTATCAAACACTATGATGATATACTAACTTTCAATTAAAAAATCCGAACACCTTTTAAAAGATGATCAATTTTATAATATGCTAATTGTGTGTTTAATTAGCTCAAATGATTTTTTTAACTAGCATAAAAAAAATTAATCAAGTTATTTAATAATGAAGGGGGCCACCGTGGTTTCTTATAAATTTAATAATTTTTAGGGGCATGCAAAAAATTAAATCATTTGTAATGTCCTTGTTTTTTCTCCACGTTGGTATTATTGTATTTTAAGCAAAAATATTGTTACGATTTCTTGAGTCCGTCTCTGTTGACCCTTTCTGTCGCGACAGTGCGTCGGCCACAATTGGGGTACTGTCGGCAAGGAGAACAAAAGGAAAGCTCCCGCAAATTCTCGACGAGGTGTCTAGGAAATTTCTTGCTGGTTCAATGGATCGTTCGCGAAAAAGGTCGAATTATGATTTAGAGGTATAAAAAGGACGGCGGTCGTGAGGAAAGACAGTTAAGTTTTAAAAGTGTTTATGATTTATAAATGTAAAAAGTTATAAAAAGTTGTAAAATTTGTTGAATATCTAAGTGATTTATAAGAGTAAAATTTATTGTGTAAAAGTAGTGAAATAAACATTTTTTTGTTACTGTATCGAGAGTTTAAATCACTGAACCCAAGAAAGAATTCGTAGCAATATTAAAGATCTGTATCAGAGTTTGCGAAATTAGTGTTCGCACAGCGCATTATCGGTAAAGACAGAAAAATGTGCCATAATCCTTTGTCTTAATTACCAGCAACAGAGAGCATAGATAAGAAATAAGATGTTTGCAGAGATGGTAATATCCCAGATAAAATTGGCGAATTAAGACGTTGGCTTTCCATAATTGAGTTGTTGTGCAATACTGTATTTAGTTATTTTTGGAAGAATACTTTGCAAAATTTGAATCTTATCTGACAAAAACAATTTCTTACTTTTCAGTTATAAACTATTTGCTCAACGAAATAATTCTATAAATTAATTAACTTAAATTTGTATAGGAACAATGAAATATGTTTTATTGTTAAAACGAGTTTAGTTCAAGTAAAAAATAATTAAAAAGCTGTATTGATCAAATTTTACTCATAGTATTACAAATATGGTTGGTTTTCTCTACAGGGACTTGTAATTGACCACTGTTAATCAGACTATTAACTTATTTGCGCCGAGAATCAAAACAAGGATTTGTCAAAACAAGGATTTGCTTATGTTGAGGCCAACCATGACAACTGCAAACCAGATAAGATATTTTGAGGGAATAAAACCTTTCAAACTAATTTAATTTGTCTACATGCAAAAATTCTGGGCTTGTTTTATACAGGGTGGCCAACCAAAAACGAAACAGAGCCATTTGCAGGAACTTCGTCAACATTTAAAAAAACGCTCAGACCGGTCGATTAAAGGAGGGCACTATTTTCCTTTATTTTTTACTCCACTACTTTTCACCCCAAGCAAGGGTAATAATTACACCAAAATTTTTAAATGGCATTGATGGTCGAATAAGGTGTCTTTTGAAAGCTCTGACAATTCTCATTACAATAGTCTTTAAATTTTACATATCCTCCCAATAATTTGAAAAAAATGACTTATTAAAATTCCAATTATTTTAGTTACTTACTTACTAGGTACTAAATTGATTAAATGTTTAAACATTTCTTCATAATATTCTTCGGAATGTGCGTGAACGTTTTGAACAAAATCTTTATTATTGTATGGAAGCGGGCGGTCATTAATTTGAACATTTAATCAATTAAGTAGTAAGTAAGTGGTAGGATGCGTCTCAAATAACCTCTCCTACTCAAATGTCAACCTCACCTTCACGAGTGGTAAGTAATTACCCGGTTCTCCCTGTTAGATTACTGACGAGGCTCTGACGACCGAGTGATTGCCGGTATAAGCAATCCCCCATTTACTGGCCAACAGCCTCGGGTGGAGGAGCTAGTAAATGACAGGGCACTCTTTTGTCCTAGGGTTGGAAAACTGGCCCTAAAGGCGGATAAACCAAGAAATTAGTCAACGGTTTAAGAATACATACAAATGCCATATATTCTCCATTCTATTTTATGGAATGGAGGCTTGGACACTTAAATTAGAAAACATCAAGAACATAGAAGCATTTGAAATGTGGTGTTATAGAAGAATGCTGAGAATACTATGGGTTGAGAAGGTTTTAAATGATCAAGTACTACGCCGAATGAATAAAGCGAAAGAAATTAGTAACACTATAAAAAGGAGAAAATTAGAATATCCAGGACATGTTCTGAGAGGAGATAGATATAATATTCTTAAGCTAATATTTTAGGGCAAAATAATAGGCAAGAGAACGATTGGCAGAAGAAGAATCTCTTGGCTGCGCAACTTGAGGGAGTGGTTTGGGTGCACGTCCGCAGAACTCTTCAGGCGGGCGATTGATAAGGTCCGAGTAGTGATGATGATTTCCAATCTCCGATAGGAGCGGAATTTTAAGAATCAGAAGGGAAATATAATTTTTAAATAATAGTAATTAAAGTTAGTTCAAAATTATTTATTTACCTATACAAGATCAGATTTTATTGTTATTAAATACCTCTCGAAGTGTTTTTTAAATAACCCTAAAAAATTAATTTATAAATATTAAACAAACTTTTAAATTTTTTTAAAAACCATTTTTAAAATGTTTGCACAATTTTCAGCACATGATACTACATTTAGTTTATTAATATTTTAATAGAGCAATTTCGCAGTTGTCGCCAGGGTAATCTAATAAAAGAGAATTCAACAGTAACTAGCATGAGGTCAGCTCTGCAACGTAATTGGAAAAACTTGTGTAATCTAGGAGATAATACAATCAGTGCCGTTTTATTTCATATTTAGCCCACTTTTAGAATTGTGTATTTGTGATAGAAAAAATTTCAACAAAAACAAACATTGTTAAAACCAAAAAAGGAAAAAAAACCTGAATGACAATAGTAAAAAAAAGAGACTAATAAACAGAGTGGACTACAGAAAACAGTTCATCCCGATATTGGATAGTATTTATAAGAATTTAAGAAACACGTTGATTTTTGTTCCAAGGGGAAAACATTTTTATAATACAAATATCTGTCATTTGTCAACCCTTCCACTTCTTCAACCCCTCAATTAGAGAATGTACCATGTGTGGCACATCATTAGAAAGGCATTTAGATGGAGTATTCAGGCATATGATCACCATGATTTTTTTTTGATATTTACACCGTCTTTGCAAAAAAAGTCTTAATTAATTTAAAGTGCAACACCTCTGTTATACAGCACACACATACAACACGGTTATAGTAGCAATAAAAAAACTTAATGAGTAAGCTACATCACAGATAAAAATAGGAAATAACCTATCCGAGAGCTTTCTAGTTACAAAAGGACTACGACAAGGCTGCTGTTTATTACTCATTCTTTTTAAAATATATTTAAATAAAGCTATAAAAAATGGAAAAGAAGCTGTAGGAGAAAAGGAGTACAAATAAATGATGCAAATACTTTATATACGCTTCACTTTGCTGACGACCAAGTGGTGATGGCATAGGACAAGGAAGATCTGGAATTTATGACAGTCAGGCTTCTTAAGGAGTATGAAGATTGGGGACTACAGGTAAACAAAGCAAAAACCAAATATTTATGTATTGGAACATCGTCAGAGGTATTGCACTTAAATGACAACGATAGGGCCATGAAATAAATATACATACCTTGAAACACAAATTAACAAAACAGGACGTACAGAGAGTGAAATTAAACAAAAAATCGTAAAGGGGAAAAATATTATAGGCTGTCTTAACTCATTATGGTCAAAACAAATCTCTTAGGAAAGGAAACATCTTCTTTATAATTTTGTCTTTAAAAGTGTGGTAATGTATGGTTGTGAAACATGGCAAATGACAAGAACCCTAGAGAGACGTCTTTTAGCTTTGGAGATGGATTTTTGGCGAAGAGCGGGCGGCAAATCAAGAATGAAAAGAATATCGAATGCTCGAAGAAGAGAAATTATGAAGGTGGAACAAACGATTGTTGACGACATTCAACAGAGGCAATTAACATGGTATGGCCATGTAGAGAGAATGACAGATGAACGTCTTTCAAAAATAATTAAACAATGGTTACCTACCAAAAGACGACGCAGAGGTAGACCAAACACTACATGGATAAGTGGAATACAAGAGAGGAAAGAGATTTGCTTCAAGGAGTTTGGGAGGATCGAAGACGCTCGAGGCTGGGAACCGGAAGGACGATATGAAACCGGATCTATATATATATATATATATATATATATATATATATATATATATATATATATATATATATATATATATATATATATATATATATATATATATATCTATATATATATATTATTTTTACTGAAAATAGTCGCAAAAAGGGTAGACCTATCGTGTAGGACTAGAAGGGAAAGGGATTATAGAAAATAAATGATTGTGGACCCGCTTTTTGAAAAGTTGCAGGTCATAGTTAACTGGAAAAACTGATTTTGGAAGCTTGTTCCATTCCGGAGCAGCCCTGTAAAAGAAGAATTCTTAATGGAGATTTGTCCTTGTAGTGTCAATCTAGAGAGTAAATTTGTGAGACTGATCAGCGTGCCGAGTTCTTCGACCGATTGTGGCCAATGGTGGTGCAAGAGTTTTTATTTCTCTGGAGCATCTGCCATGGAAATATCTGTAGAGTAATGACTGGTCTGCAACTCTTCTTCTATGTTCTAGAGGGTGAAGGGTATCTGTGAGAGTTGAACTGTTTATTAACCGAATGGCCCTTTTCTGAATGGAATCTAAAAGACTAAGAGAATGCCTTGGTGCTGATCCTCAAATGTGCGGGCAATACTCCAGTAGAGGTCAGATTTGAGCCTTGTACGTCGTCAACAGTTGATCAGGAGTAAAAAACTTTCTAGCTTTTCACAGAAAACCTAGCCTCTGGCTTACTGACTTTGCGCTGTTAGCAACATGGTCATGCCAAGACATATAGAGGGACTTGATTCAAGGGTATATGCGTATTTGTGATGGAATGATTTAAGTAATTCACTTTCTTGGAAAACGTGGCGCTTTGTGTTTTCTGGGCGTTGAACTGAACAAGATTGTTGGTTCCCCACTTGACGATTGCTTCAAGATCTCTATTAATGGAATCAACCTGTTCCTACCTGAGTTTATTTGTATCATTTACCGAAAGTGATCGATAGGATGTGAAAGTTGAGACAAGTGTGCTATCGTCTGCGAAACTGTAAATGAGGTTCGTGGTGGTTTTCAAGAGGTCACTGATGTGTAAAAGAAATAAGGTGGGGGACAGGATGGAACACTGGGGGACCACGGCATTGATTTTTAACGCATCAAAAGAAATACCGTTAACTGCCACATGTAAGGAGCGATCTTGCATGAAACTTAAGAGCCATTGGCGCAGATTGGTTGGGAGACCGTAGGCAGATAATTTACTTAACAATGCCTGGCGGTCAAAGGCTTTAGATATATCCAAGGCTATTGCACGGGATTCGCCAAACTTCTCAATAGTGTTTGTCCAGAGCTGAGTGACATAAGCCAGCAAATCTACAGTAAACCGAAGTTGTCGAAATCCATATGGTCTTTCATGGATTATCTCAAATTTCTCCAGATATTCGATGAGTTCTATGTTAATTGCTTTTTAGATAACTTTGGATATGACTGAGAGCAATGCAATAGGGTGATAATTCGCAGGAATAGTCTTCCTTTTCTTTTTTCGGAATCAAAATATATTTATGTCTTTATTAATTTATGATGATGTTTTAGTAAAAATATTTGGGTGTTTAATTTTATTGTCAAATATACAGATAAAAATTCATTATTAGCTAAAGTGAAACAATAAAACCAAACGTATCAATTAAAACGAGGCTGTAAACGACTAATGTACAATTATATTACTTATGGATCAATTATTATTAAAGTATGTTACGATAGTTATTTACTGGATAAAATCATTTTAACTGCATATTTTATCGGGTCAATCATAAAAACTTTTTATATCTATTTCACTGTTTAAATATTAAACAAACAGAAACGAGCATTGCTAATATGTACGGATGCTACTCCATGACCCTCCACGTATAACTCATTATTTGAATTTTTCAATAAAGTAAATTTTTAAAAGATTTTAGCAGTTATAAGTTTTAATAACGGTTAAAATTGGTGAGACAAGGCAATGTTGAAGGTGTAAATACTTAGTCTTTTTCTTCTTCTTTTCTGGCTTTACAACTCTGGGTGAGTCTTAACCGCATCCATGCTCTCCATCTCTTGCGATATTGTACTATTGTACTTGTACGTCACCAAGAAAACCCATACAGAAAAAAGGCCTACAATACAAGCAGTATTTGAAACAGTTAAAAATGAAAAATGAAATAATTTTACGAAAAAAATGGATTCCTTAGAAAGAACATTTAAAATCATGGGATTTAAAAAACGATTGTTCGATACTTGCGAAATGAATTGGAATTCGACGACCGTCAATCTCGTACATTTTGGAGATACTCTAAATAATAGAAAGGCCGCCTTTAGTCGACGGTTGAAATGATACTGGTAGCCGGCAGCCTTGCGCAAGGGGCGATTAGAGAGAAGACCAACGGTTCACACACATTGAATGTCAGAAACAAAAATGAATTGCCTGACGGCGCTCAGGGATGACTGAATGATATAATAAGAACAAAATAAAAATTAATCAGTATTTTCAATCAGTTATTGCAACAATCGTCTTTCACTTCTCCAACTTTTAGCTCTTTCATACATGCTCGTCGGTTGCTAGTACTCTTGACCTGGTCTTTTTTTAAAACAATTTAGATCTGATCGAGATAAGTTCGCATAGGTCGACCTTTACTCACTTGCCCATTTACACTCGCCTTATAAATATGTTTCGTTCATTCATTCTCTCTACGTGTCCAAACCATGTAAGTATTTCTTTATCTTTCTTTGTAATCACATCTTCTTTCACACCACAGCGTTTTCTTATCTCACTATTATTTACCTTATCCAACCGAATCACTCCGGCTATACTTTTTAGACTACTCATCTCCGCAGCGTTGATCCTACTTTCATTATTCTTCTGCCAAACCCAACATATACTACCATACATAAGCGTAGGGAGCAACACTCCTCTATGCTCAGCCAGTCGTGCCTTTTTTGACACGTTCTGACTACTTATAAAGTTATGCCAGGCGCCATTCACTTGCTTCCCATAAAAATAAAAAAACAAATAAAATTATGGATTCTTATATTGCTCCTCAATAAACACACTTATAATTATTTGAAAAAATACAATTTAAGAATGGCGATTTAGATTTTTTTAAATTTTTTTACGAATAAAATACAAAAAATTAAATATTAATTGTCAAGCAACTCATGTTTTTTATGATAGAAAATATGGGGACGTTTAAACATAAGAATACCCCTTTTTAATTTAACTCACGTTAATTTGTTTAATACTACGTCTGTAACTAAATTTTTCTTTTTTTAAGAACTCTTTTTTGCTGTACAATACTTTGAATTCATCGCTTTGCATGAAATATGTAGATGTGAAAACGGGAAACGGATGTGTATTGTTCCAATTGTACAAAGGACGTTCGGTAATTTACATAATTCTTTGGAGGCTGTGAAACATCTTAACTACACTCTATGCTGCCATTCGTCTTCCAAAAGTCGATAACTTTATTTCGACTAACAAATTTACAAGCAAGAAAAAAATTAATGTTGTATTCAAGAACATATTTTACAAAATATACACAACCCCAGTAAACAAGGTGAATTATTATTAAAATATTTTACATTTCAAAACTTAACGATTAATGATATGAAATAATTTATTAGTGATTTTCATTAAATAAATCAATATAATTATATAAAAATGAGAAAATGTGTGTATGCATGTCCTTAAAAAACTCCCAAACGGCTGGACCAATTGGGATGAAATTTTCAGAAGTTCTATACATACCAGGAATAGTTTTAGTATAGGAAGTGGTAATGGTACCTCCCACACAACGCAAATGAAATTTTTATTTATTTATTAAACGTATGGCACATCGACACATTCACAAGAAAATATATAAGACAAACTTAAGTAAATCTACAAACAAACATCAAGCTAAGAAAGAAAGTTTCTTTGTTTAATTATTTCTAATATTGACTGCTTTTTCCCAAAGGAAAGTAGTAGCGCGCAAAAAACAGAGTTATTTGTTATGGGTATTTGGCACCAGTCGGTAAATGACTATCCTGGAATGTAGTAGAAAAGACCTGCCAATTCTGACGGGACTACTTACAGGGCATTGTCGTCTAACTTAGATACCCCCTCGGAAAGATAGGTGTGAACGAACAAACAGTCGGTTTTGCTGCGTGGAACAGCTGAATACATGCTATGTTCATGCCTTTGCTTAGGAAGAGTCGGGTTCACATATTTGGTTTCAAAACTTAAAAACTGCCGGTTTCAGAAAAAATCTCACCTCATACCACCATAAACTTCGCGAGAAGAACTGGATTGTGCGCTGAACTGTAACCTATAAGGGTGACCCACAATAGAGTTTTACTCGTTTATTCTTCTTAAGTACCATGTCCTTCTAGAACGTTGGTCACCAACAAGGCTATCCTTACTCTGTCGACGGTAAGTCTGAACAGAGAGCTTGTACCAGTCACGTAGATTCTTGAGCTTCTCTGCGGCCCGGCTTTCTTTTACCATAAATTTTTCCGTGCATGATGTTCTGCAGTAATCGGTATTTTTCGCCTCTCATAACATGCCCGAAATATTGCAGTTTCCTTCTTTTGGTGGTAAGAATTTTGGTGGATTTATTAAGACGTTGGAGTATTACCAAGTTGGATACTTTTTCCGTTCATGAAACTTTTAATATTTTTCTGTAAGCCCACATCTCAAAGGCTTCAAGTCGTCTTTCTTCGTACTTGTTTATAGTCCAGGCTTCCATTCCGTACAGTAGGGTGGAGAAGACATAACATCTGAGAAGTCGGATTCTTAGAGTTAATTTTAGATCTCTACAGCACAAGACCCTACTCATGTTTTTAAATGCTCCTCGAGCCTGCTCAATCCTTGATTTCACTTCAGTTTGACTATCTGTGCTGTTGGTTATTATACTGCCTAGATATTTTATTTGGTTTACTTGCTTTAATAGTTCCCCCCCAACTATTATGCTATGATATTAGGTTGCTTGCTAATTAATATTACTTTGGTCTTTTTTGCATTTAATCCGAGTTCAGCCACTGCGCATTTTTCGATGACTGCATCCAGTATCCGTTGTAAGTCTTCCTGACTGGAGGCCATTAGTACCGTATCATCTGCGTAGCGAAGGTTGTTTATGATTTCGTCATTTATAATAATGCCGGCTTGTATATTAGTTAGTGCTTACCTAAATATTCTTTCAGAGTATACATTAAAGAGCAAGGGCGATAAGATGCAACCTCGACTTACTCCACGTTTGATCTTTATTTCCGGTGTATCATCACCATTTATATAGAGAATTATAGAAAAAATATTCCAAAATATTATATTTTAGAACAAGAAATTATCAGCAAATTTAACCTTTGTTAAATTCCAAAGTTCAAACTTTTGTGAGAACAAATTTTCTTGGTAGCTAGATAATAACCGTTAATTGTTATCCCAAACTTGCAAACGTACTTGAAATTAAAAGTTCTAAAGCCCCAAGCAAATTGAAGCAACTATATATTAAAATGACTTAACTTTCCGTTAGTGTTTTAATTCCTGGACCATTTTTTATTTTTCCGAGAAGGTGAAAATCAAGGAGATATACTCCAGACATTTAAACAATGCCCGTTGATTAATTAAAATAATAATGGTAATAGACGCAAAAAAGAATGAAAAGAACATTCTAATCGAGTGGGATATAATAAATTGACGGGAATTGTTTGAAACAAGAGATGCATTAGCAGAAAAAACGTGAATCAAATTACAAGTCTTAGTCTTAAATAAAAGAAAATAAAGGAAGAAAACCGATTTAGGGACGTAATGCTACTTTTCGAAGAAAACCACTGATGGAAAGAGGGATTTTGCTATCCTCGCTCAAACATAAGGGTTTTCATATCTCCATAGGTTTAGCTAGTTCACTATCTAGTAAGTGTTTTATTCTTTACACTTTTCTTATTTTATATTTCAGTAAAACAACTTATTTTTTTTATCACTTTGTTTTAATGTAATTAAAAGCAAAACGTTATAACGAAAAACAAAAAAGTCCAAGTCAATTATTATTTTGAGTCCAAAAAGAGCACTTTTGGAAATGGGAGAAAGATAATTTTATTTTTACTAACTAGAATTAACTGATTTAGATCACGAGATTAGGTTAGGGTAGGTTAGGTTAAAACGGCGGTTCGGAGGGAATTCACTTAGGCCTTTTGTCCCGTTGTGATACCGTGATGGACGGCGGTGCCTTCTTCCACTGCCGTGGGAACTTTAAAAAAAAGTGTGAGGTCTTTAATGCTAACTACGCTGAGATAGGCATTAAAGTTCGGTTGCTCTAATATAGAAAGCCGTTTTCTGCCTAGGGCAGGGCAGTGGCAGAAAAGATGTACCATTGTTTGCTCCTCTTCCTCATCGTGACAGCTTCTACAAAAGTCGTGTCGTAGCTCTGCGATTCCCATGCGCCGTGCATGGGATCCACCTGCCCAGTGTCCTGTTATGGCCGCGATAGAGTTTAAAAATCGGACTTGAATTTGAAAATTACAAAAAAAAATCCAAAATTGAATTTTGCGTTGAAATTTGGTATGTAGGGTCAAAATCAAATTCTAAGCAACTTTTTTAATAACTTTTTTTGGTATCTCCAACGCGAAGCAAAATATAGAGAATTTGCCCTTTTTGCGGGATCGCAGCAGGCTGGGTTTAAGGCTGCCACTAGAACTGAGAATTGCGAAAAGTGCAGGTCTAATAAATTAAATAGCCCTTTCTCTTACTTAACAAGCAGACGATAGCACACCTGTCTCAACTTTCACATCCTATCGATCACTTTCGGTGAATGATACAAATAGACTCAGGCAGGAGCAGGTTGATTCCATCAATAGAGATCTTAAAGCAATCGTCGAGTGGGGAAACAACAAGAAAGTGAATTCCTCAAATCATCCCATCACAATGTCCGGCAATACCCTTGAACCAAGTCCCTCCATCTCGATTTTGGGAGTCACGGTGACCAATAATATGTCTTGGCATGACCATGTTGCTAACATCGCAAAGTCGGCAAGCCAGAGGCTAGGTTTTCTGTGGAAAGCCAGAAAGTTTTTTACTCCTGATCAACTGTTGACGACGTACAAGGCTCAAATCCGACCTCTACTGGAGTATTGCTCAGAGCCATTCGCTTGATAAACAGCTCAACTCTTACAGATACCCTTTACCCTCTAGAACATAGAAGAAGAGTTGCAGACCAGTCATTGCTCTACAGATATTTCCATGGCGATGCTCCAGAGAAATAAAAACTCTTGTACCACCATTGCCCACATTCGGCCGAAGAACTCGACACGTTGATCAGTCTCACCCATTTACTCTCAAGATTGACACTACTAGGACCAATCTTCATCAAGAATCCTTCTTTTACAGGGCTGCTACGGAATGGAATAAGCTTCCAAAATCAGTTTTTCCAGAGAACTATGACCTACTACTTTTTAAAAAGCGTGTCCACAATCATTTCCTTTCTATAATTCCTTCCCCTTCTAATAGTCGCAGTGCGGGGGCCGTCCGCGGCCCACACGATAGGTCTACCCTTTTTGCGACTATTTTCATAAAAAAAAAGCATCTGATTATCTTGCTTCCTATGATGGGGTAGTATACACGATTATACATTGGATGTAATTCAATGCTTGTGGCGACATATAGTCAGGGGAGTAGTTGTTATTTAATTATAGAGGACTATAAACGTTTTTCGACAGCGTGAATAGATGTGAGAAAGCCAGAGGAGTAGTTGTTTTTTTATACATAATCAAACCACATGAACCTATAATATAGGTGACATTCACAAAAATAATATTCTTTTGTAATTCCTGAAATCTACTGTACTTTTCATAACATTTTAACAAAATTCAGTTATAATTACACAATTTTTACGTAAAACTGTTTTAATTTTGTAGGTAATATAACGATAACAAGGGGTCGTTAATTAACAATGAATAATTCTGAACCTTTATATTTTTTAATCAACGCGAGTGAAAAATAATATAAATAAACTTTGTTATAAAAAAGAAAGGAAGAAAAATAAATTTACTGGTGTAGTTTATGTAATTTACGGAGGCCGGTTTAAAATGTATTAGGTTATTTTGTTAACTTGACATTACTCATTATGGGCAACCGGTGCACCATAAATTTGACGTGTTGATTTATTGGGTGTCGATTTTAGCAGGCTTACAACTAAAGCTGCTATCGATTTGAAAAATGGTGTGAGAATATTTCATTTATGATTAGTTTCCCACTTGTGTTAGAATTTTAAGTAAATGTCACATTGGAAAAATAACAAATGAAAGAACGTTATCCATATAACTGGAAACAGGAAAATGCAATACTTTATAAGTTGTGTATAATCTGGAGCTTAACTTTTTTCGATAGTAGACCAAATGAAATTTTTGAATTATGACGATCTTTTTCAGGGGTGGCGAGTGTAAAAATTGTACACCCAATATTTAGATATAATTTAATTTTTTTTATTATTTATTTACCTTAATAACTACTATGTAGCTACTACTATATAATGAGGTAAATACAGAAAATACCTAAATGTTACGCACTGAATTTTGAATGGATAACACAGGTCTACAACTATAAAACTGCATGGGATTTTTCCAAACTTTCTAGATTTTTCTTCCTAAAACCAAAAACAAACCAAACAAATACTATCACGTCTATTTATTTTTGTAAAGTGAAGTGATTATATTTATTTTTCATAAAATTTATGGTTTATTCATAATCCGGTATTTTAAATTAAAAATTGATTTTTACATTTACTCACATGATATGTGGGCCGCTCTCAGTAGACATATAGCTTTCAAACTGAACAGCAATGTTGTTTCTTTTTCTTAATCATGGCTCCAATAGATTGTGTTATTTCTTCTCACAACTTTTTTTTTATTTGTGGTGAATACACTGTGAAAAGTCAACAGAAAAACATTGGTGATTATTTTGCTTACTTCAAAATAAAACTTGGAGATCAAGACAAACCATGAGCTCCTAACTAGTTGTGTAGAAGGTGTGAGGAAGATCTTCGTTTGTGGTGTAGCAGTTAAAAAAACCTATTTCGTATTAAAATTACTGTGATATGGCGTGTGATAGCATTATGAACACTCAGAAAGTGTCAAAAAAGGCACGTCTGGCTGTGCATAGAGGAGTGTTGGTTCCTACACTTATGTATGGTAGTAAATGTTGGGTTTGGCAGAAGAAGCATGAAAATAGGATTAATGCTGTGGAGATAAGTAGTCTGAGAAGTATATCCGGAGTGACTCGGTTAGATAAAGTTACGAATAGTGAGATAAGAAAACGCTATGGTGTAAAAGAAGATGTGGTCACAAAGATAGATAAAGGAATGCTTAAATGGTTTGGACACGTAGAAAGGATGGATGAAGGAAGATTGACGAACCAAATTTATAAGGCGAGTGTGAATGGGCAAATCGGTAGAGGTCGACCTCGGAGAACATCGATCTCGATCAGATCAACATTGTTTTGAAGAAAGGCCAGGTCAACCGACGAGCATGTATGAGAGCACTGATGAAAGTGAAGGAAGCAAAAGATGTGTGAAAGAACCGTAGCGGAAGTGGAAGGAAGTGATCTCTGCCTACCCCTACGGGAAAAAGGCGTGACATATGTATGTATGATACGGCGTGAGCAGAAAAATCATACAATCGATTGTTGTTTATGTTCAGTAGATAAAACGGGATTTAAAAATAAAAACATACCTTTTCCTAACCTTGACTTAGCTATTCGTACAGTGCCCCATAGCTCTAAAATACCAATCCCACTGCCATCTTTGAGTTTAGATGAATACCTAAGTGAGCCTAAGAGGAACACATTACCTCCCCAGGATTATTCTAGCTCAGATTTTTCTTTTGACGAGGGGGCTGAATTATTTTTTCAGAGTGAGCTTAATGACCTAGTAAGAGGTTAAGGTATTTTAAAAAAAGCAGCCGAATTGCTAGGTCCGAAAATAAAAAACAAAAACCCTTTGGTACTTCATTTTCGTGGTATAGATACCGAGAGAAAGAATTTACTCATTTTTTCTCAAAAAAGCGAAATCTAGTTTTTTGTAATGATGTACAAGTGTTCATAAAGTGCTTTGATGTAAAATATGATTCATCTTAATGGCGCCTATTCATTAATTCATGCAAAACTAGTCCTTAAACAGTCTTGTTTCACAGTCGAAATAAATTCGCATCCCTTCCTACTGAACACTTATACTTATGAAAGAAAACTACAAAGATTTAGCCATTATTCCAAAAAAAAGAACAGCAATTAATGGTTTGTGAAGACCACGCTTAAGTTCGGCAGCAGGGTAATACTAAGTATCCATATTTTTTATGCTTGTAGGATAGTAGAGACAGAGAGCAGCATTGGACAAAATCAGCGCAAAATCTTAAAACCTGATGAGAAACCCATCATTAATACGACTCTGTTCCACCAGAAAAGGTTTAATTGCCCCCTTTTCACAATAAATAGGGGCTTATTGCATTTTTTGTGTATTATTACCTTCACATCAATTTGGATTCAGAGAAAGCCACTCCACCATAGATTAGGTTCACAGAATCACGGAGATTATAAAAAAATTATTTAAAGTTTGCTTTACCATCTTTTTAGATGTGGCTCAAGCTTTCGATAAAGTTTGGCACGAGGGTCTTATCCATAAAATGAAAAAGTTTTTGCCTTAACAGTACTCGCAACTCTTAACTTCATACATTTCAGAAAGATATTTCAAAACTTAGCAAGGAGATTCATACTCTGACCTAAAACAAATACAAGCAGTACTGCCAAAAGGTAGCGTATTAGTCTCAATACTTTACCTGCTCTATACCAGTGACATACCAGATCTTGAACAGTACACGATTGCATTTTTTGCAAATTATACTGCAATCATTGCAGTTGGAAACAAACAAGAGACTGCTGAATAGCTTAAATTCTTGATAGAAATAATTAACAATTGGAGTGAAACTTGGCGTATCAGGTTAAATAAAAACAAATCTGTACAAGTAGATTTTACTAACAAGCACAAACGTTATCTTTCCATTAATATCAACGATGCTCAGATCCCGCACGCGGATTCAGCAAAATACCTGGGCATAAACCTAGGCACAAGACTACGCTGGAAAGTCCATGTGGAAAAAAAAGAAGAGCTTGGCTTAAAATACAAAAAAATGTATTGGTTACTTGGGAGAAATTCCAAGCTATCCATCTCCAATAAATTGCTTCCGTATAAGCAAGTTTTAAAACCAGTTGTGACCTACAGCATTCAACTATGGGACTGTGCTAGCAAATGCAACATTTTAAAGATTCAAAGATTCCAGAATAAAGTGCTGAGAAACATCGTCGATGCACCTTGGTACTTTCGTAACTGTGACCTTCATCGGGACCTAGAAATAGACACAGTTAACCAGACCATCTACAAAATTGCCAGAAGTCATGAGCAAAGACTTCTCCAGTATGAGAACACCGTGGTAATAAGAAGACTTAAGAGGACCAAGCCGTTTGAGTTGCTGTAGTGATAGTGAAAAGCAGAGCACAGTGCTTAGTAGAACCTAAGGCAGACTAGTGAGTAAAACCCTAGTTTGAACTGTATCATTTTAAGCAGGAAAAAAATTATTCATTGATCAGATTATAATGTAAAAAATATTCCGTAAGGAATATAAAAAAAATTACGGACTAAATTTTAGTGAAAACTACTTTGCAGAACAACCGTCTTATTAACAATATTTCATTAAAACGAAATTGTTTTAAATTAACATTATTATTCTAACCACTAAAACAAGCTTTAATGTATTAACATGTTGCGGTTTTGGTTGTAGTTTATTAATAACAGGATTAAGAAATAGTCTCAACCCAAGCTCACAAACTTTCCTTAATTACTTGTGACATACTTTATGAAAGATAAAACTTTTCGTAACATCTACTTTACGGGAGTAAAACCTTTTATTAGGTAAATAATAAATATTTTCACGTTTTAATATATTTTTATAATTATTAGTTACATTTTTAAGGCAATTTTAAAAAAATAGGCAAATTAAAATGTTACTGCATAAATGCAACTGACAGGTTTATTACTAACAAATTAGACGTTAGACGTACAATTTAAAATAAAATTAAAATTAGCGTCAAAGATATTCTAGAAAATCTACTAATATAATATATCTATTATTTTAAGGATCATGGAAAACGCCATTAACATCGAACTCATAAAATATCTGGAACACTTAGTAATTGTCAACGATAAGCAATATGGTTTTCGTCATCAGAGATCAACTGGTGATCTGCTCGCCTACGTCTCACACATATGGCAGCTATCTATTAAAAAATATAACGAGACTTAAGCCGTGGCATTAGATATTTCCAAGGCATTCGATCGAGTTTGACATGAGGGTCTCCTCGCCAAGCTTCCATCTTATGGCTTACCCCCTCAGCTGTGTTTCCTGCTAGCTAGTTTTCTCCCAAACAGGTCTCTCCATGTGGTGGTTGATAGAGTTTCATCTGACCCTTTACTAATAAATGCTGGTGTTACGCAGAGATCAATTCCAGTTCCAACACTATTTCTACTTCACATTAACGACTTGTTGGAAACAACTTCATGTCCAGTACACAGCTTCGTGGATGATAGTACCCTCCATACCGCTTTCTCTTTCAGAGCTTCTATGTCTGCCCGTAAAACCAGAAATAAACGAGGAAGAAATGTCAACAACATAAATATGGACTTGGCAACAATTCTCGAATGGGGATCCAATAACTTTGTAGAATTCAATGCAAATAAAACACAAGCATGTCTTTTCTCCAGAAAAGCCGATTTCACTGTGCCCAACATAATATTGTCAGGAGTAAACTTACCATTCAAGTCATCCATCTTAATGCTTGGTATTACTATCAGCAACAACCTTTCTAGGGAAAATCATGTGAGATCCATTGCCAAATGTGCATCCCAAAAACTTGGCTTTCTGTTTCGTGCCTTGAGCTATTTCCCTGCCAGTCAGCTGCTAATGATCTATAAGGCACAGATCCAACCTGTCCTGGAATACTGTTCCCATATTTGGAGTGCGGCACCTAAACATATCCTATTACTATTGGATTTTGTCCAAAAAAGGGCAATTCATTCGGTCGGTGATGCCTCGCTTACAAACTTGCTCACTTTTCTGGAACAGCGATTTGTCTATGTTTTATAGATATTTTCATGGGCGATGCTCTTCTGAAACATCAACAATCATTCCTCCTTTAGCTGTTTCTTTGAGATTAACCCGTTAAGTTCAGACTTTACACCCCATCGTGGTCACTTTGGAGACCTGCAGAACATCTCTTTCCAAAGACTTGTTTATCCAACGAACAACGAGGCTTTGGAACACATTGCCTTGGAGGTGTTCCCTGAGGCATGCAAACTCCAGAAATTTAAGAAGAACACCAATTTCTACCTTTTTTTCCTTGGTTCATACGATGTTCTCTGAGCATTACAGGATATCACTTTTCGTGGGAACCAGAATTTAAAAAAAAATAAAAGTGATGGCGACTACTTTTACTCATTAATTATTGGTAATAATAACTGAATGTTATATTTAAAAATAAAAATACCTGGTGTAAGCGTCGTGGCTTAAAATGGTTGTTATATAATTCTCCAAGGTGTTATTCTAAGAATTGCATAACCACCGAGAATCGTACACTGTAGATTTTGAGGCGTAAATCTACAGAAAGAATGTAACCGGCTTTATTAAAAACGGTACTTACCATAAGCTGATGCTCGTTGGTTTCGATGCAAGTAATAGAAATCCCTACTGTGAGTTTTCATGATCGACTGTTTCTTCTCTAAGGATAAACTCCTACCCTTTTGGATGTAAAATAAAGTCGATCGCAATATCTTTTGTTTTAATAATTTCGCAAACCCATAAAAGTTTTATGAGGATAATTGGTTGGTTGGTTTGTTGGCAGAAAAGCAAAAGACCAGGTAGGGTCTATTGTATTACTCTTTCGTCAGTGGTTCCTCACACGAACAAGTTTGCGCCATTTATTAGGTTCAGTAGCCCGTTTATAAGGTTTTTCGGGTTCATGCCCGTACCCTGGCTGATCTCTCCTAGGGTTCTGTGGCGCCTGCTTCCTATGGCGTCGCATTCAAAGATGATGTGAAAGGCTGTTTCTTCCTCTTCACCACATAGTCTGCAATCCACGGGTTCTCTGAGTATTTCCATGGTGTACTGGTGTTTCCTCAGGCCGCAGTGTCCAATCAACAGCCTTACCATAATGCGTACCTTTGTTCTGTTCAGATTCAGAAGATCAGCCTTAGAGTTTGGCTTGAGTGCCTTATTATGACTTTGCTGTGTATTTGCCCGTTGCTTTGTTTCCAGTATTGTTGGTGTCTTTGTTTCATCCATTCGTCAATCAGGGTCTTGCATCGGTTTTTGCTGATTCCAAGCACAGATTCTGGACCTGTAAAAGGTGTTTTAGATGCTTGTCTTGCTAAGGTCCGCTTTATCATTTTCCACTTATGAGGATAATCACAATTGCACAATCGTATAGCGGTTTGAACTAATTAAGATAATGGGACTAATACTCAACGCGTATAGCAGAATAAAAAAGTAGTTAGATCAATGGAGCTGATACCCACCCTCTTTAAAAGAACAACAATTGAGAGAGACCGTAAATATAGATATGCTTAATTTTTTCCATGCTTGATTTAAACTATGTCGTACAGTGCTATTCTTCAAATTACTGTAAAATATTTACTTTGAAAGCCAGTCTTACATCGAAAATAATAAGAACTGAACAGAAAGTTAACGTTACTTCTATTGAAATCAAATAATGATCGTCACGCTGATTTATTCGTAAATGGCGCGAACACCGGAAAATATGATAACGAGAGAAACGCAAAAAATTTATTGGAGTATTTTAACATAGAAAAAGAAAACAACGAAAAATACTTATGGTATATTTTTTGCTTCGCCACTGGAGGGTAAACGATTAGAACTTGGACCAGGAAAAAAATGCGAATTAACCCAATGAATGTGATTTTTATAACGAGACGCCAAAAAACCGTTAATACTACTTAACACATATATGGAAAAATATTTGCGAAACATAGGTATTTCGACCTGAGCTGTAGCTAGTAAACCCGCATGTCGGTAACATTTTGATGTAGTTAATTATTTGATTATTTATTGCGAACATTTATTATATTTGATGCTGGTTGACTGACCGTCCAGCAACACTCCAAAATGGCATTTTGCGGAATTTAGATAGACAACATACTAATATTTCTCCTCTATGGACAGTTTCGTAAAATGACATATTTTTTCTCACACGGAGATTAAAATTATTTTTTTTTGGGTAATTTAGTGCCAATGCAAAATGTACCAACAAATTCTACTTTCAAGGGAGATCCTATAATCATTTATTATTTAAATCGCACAATAAATAAAACATGAGACAAATTGAAAATAAAGTCTATCATGCAAACTCGAAAATCACCCAGCGAAAAATTACTATTTTGTAGAATAACGTTAAAATTGAGCGACGTTAAATATTCATAAGTTAATTAAGTAACTTCCAGTGTCCACTTTGTTAAATAATTTATGTGTATAAAAAAGTCTTACTTTATTTTTAAAATAAAATTATTATTACGGCGGCTGTGACTTGACTGCCGACCAAAATCGATGAAATTTTCTTAAATAACTAACTCAGTGAATACGTAATCATTTTAATCCATTTATTTAGCAAATCTAATTTAAACTGCTCTGTTTAATAATTTTACAAAGTAATGGTAATAAAAGAGTAATTTTGAGTTAAGATAAATACAATTGGTATTGAAATTCTTTCCCGAGGTTTTTCTCGAAAATCATTGAAATTATCAAGTTAAAACAAGTAAGTATAACAATTATATATAAAAATGTTGATTATATTATGCTTTCCAAATAAATTTATTGAAAAGTTTCGTCAAAAAAACGTATGTTTATTTTCAACAGGACGGTGCTCCTCCGCATTATGCGACGATTGTTCGTTAGTATTTGGATAATAATGGTCTTTGTTATACTGTGGATTATTATTAATAGTATTTGGCACAATGCTATAAGTGCTGCTACGGAAGCATCATAGTCACTAATCCCTTCTCAGGAAAATGGACAAGAGAGAGAGAGAGATATGTATGTATGTATGTATTTATCCAATATCAACAGAGACATTTTTTATCAACAGTAAAAACACAAGAGCTTTTTTTTTATCGGATAAATTTCTTTTCGTAACGAAATAAATTTGCCAATCAGTAATTTTACGAGAGAAACTGACTGTCAAATGTCAGTTTTTCGAGCAAAATTACTGATGGAAAATTTTTGAGTTAAAAAGAAATTTATTCTAAAAAGAAAAGCTCGAGTGTTTTTTGGCAAGATAAATAAACGACCGAATATATGAATGAACAACAACAATAATTATCTTTATACAATTAAATTATTTAAATGAACAGTTATTAAATACACAATTCTTATAAATTGTTTGATTTGGTGTACTTATTTCAAAATTTTCTTCTCTGGTATTCGCACATGTAGAATATTCATTTTGATTTTTCTCACTTGAGGCTCATAAAGAACTAATAAGATTTTCGTGATGTTCAGGATCAATTTGGAGATAGGGTTTAATAGAAGATGATGATGAGTGTCCCGTTATCTTTATAAGTTGTTGGTCATTTACTCCTGCTTTGGCTAACTGGGAAACTGTATTAGCATGGTTCGAATGATTGGTAATTTTATTATTCGTAATGTCCAGTCCAATTTTAGTTGCAGAATATTTGGTCCAAGTAGAAATCATATTAATACCCAGTGGAACATTTTTGTACCAACCTTTGGAATTTTTGTTTTTCCAAAAGGGATTTGGAGTTAAAAAAAGTCGTTCAGATGTAATGTTTTCATTTTTTTTTGCAACAGTAATTTTAACAATGCAACGGGACAAATACTGTGTCGTCTTTGAAAATATTGTTTTGTATTTAAATCTTCCTGTTAAAGTTCTATCTTGATTTTTTTCTTCTTTAAAATGGTGAATTTTACAATTTGCAGCTTCTCCCCCCCTCCAAGCTAATTCATAAGAAGCTATATGAAAGAATATTTTTTGTAATCCCTCTGGGTTGTCTATATTCCACAATTTTGCCATTTTCACTATCTTTCTTGTTCAATGCTACAGAACTTACTTTTCTTTTCTCTGGAATAACTTGTAATTCTTTCCGTTTACTATTTCTCGCATCACGAGCTTCTTTAAAAGTTATGTCGGCAAAAGGATCAAATTTAATATTGTATTCATTGAAATATTTTTCTTGAATCATCTTCGCAGTTGAATTCCAAATTGATTTAACTGCATATTCTTTATAATCTTCTCCATTCCTTTTTTTCATATTATGGGCCCAATCCTTTAATATATCTGCAACTTCTTGTAACAGAGTTATTTTCGACAGTTCGTAATTTCGTACTTGACAAAACTCCATAAATTATCTCCATATTGATGATTTAGTATTTTTTGTGGATTGCGGGATTGCTTTTTCTATATTTTTTGTTATTTGTTGAATCGATGCTTCCCTAAAACGACTCATGTTGTAATAATTCAGTTTCAATTACAATTATCAACAATACCTAAATAACTGACAGGGAAGACATTAAAGTAACGTAAGCATACTAGATGTAGACGCTTAAGAGGAACAGGCATTTTTATCGGTGATAAAAAACGATTCACCTTTTTTAACGCTGTCAAACTGACAAACTGTCATCTTTAAATGACACATTTTATACAGGAGTTAATTTATCGTTTTAAAATGTTGTATCGTATTTATTTGTTTAAAAACTATAACTAAATTATCCTGTTTATTACTAACAATGTTATATTACATTACGGGTCAACAATTTTTGTCACAGACAATTATACGCTTGGACACGTCGATTGTTTTCAGATGTATTACAAAAATTAACATTAAAAAAAGAAAATTATTTTATTTCACAAATAATGTAAAAAAAAACAAAAAAACATTAACATGACCTTGAAGTGTAAATGTGCTCTCATCAGAAAACAAAACATCTTCTAATTGGATCACATTGTTATCTAACAGTTGTTCACAAAATTACGTTCTCCTGTCGAAATCGTCTTCCATGAGCTCCTGAAAACATCTGAAACACTTAATATTTCCGAAACAGTTGAAGATATTGACATGAATTATGTCTAGAATTTTCAAAAGAATCCAAAATATAAATAATATACAGGGGGTTGTATTTAAAATAACAAAGTTGGTATCGGCCACTGTCACATGAAACACCCTAAATAATTATTTTTTTTGCAAAAAATGCGCATCTTAAAATACAAATCGACGTGTCCAAGCGTTTTTCCCAACACGCTCTCATTTATTCGTTATCGAAATTATTCCATTTGACTGTTCCACACTGTATAACGTGAAACTTTTAAATGTATGTATAATTTTAAAATCCCTTTTATTTAGCTTTTATACCATTACCAAATCAGCGTATTTGTTACTATACTAAAGTATTATTAGTATATTACTCGACCAGGTCGATATTCAACCATTTGGTTTTGTCGCAACAACTATTGCCATTAGCTTAATGTATAAATTATTGATTTTGTCTTCACAATGTTAATATTTTAACACAATTTAGTTTAGTGACATTCGTTATAATTAAGATAAGTACGTTCATGAATATTTTATTTAATGTTTTTAAAAAATAATCATTTCTAAAACAATAATAAAAATATCAGTGATCTGGGTGCGACCCGAGAGGTCCACATGACTAACTTCCCAGTGGAAAGAATGAAAAAATACCATATGTTTTGTTGTTATAATTATTATTATAAAAAACGATTTCAAATTGTTTATAACAAATTATAATTGTCATTAACAATATTCTGTTTAGGTCAACCGTATTCTTTTAAACTTTTTCTTATCATTTCATAAGCGGAAGCTATTTTCAATTGTTATAAATTGAATTTTTTTTTTTAATTATTATGTTCAATAATCATTTGTTAGTAACAATATCAAATTATTATAAACAATAATTGGTTATTACAAACAATAATTTTGCACTTTTATAGCGTCTTCAATGCTATTCTCTTAATACTGACACAAGTTTAAAATTCTCCAATTTCTATTTTTGATTTCTAAAACTATCTCTTTTTATGAAATATTGTCATCATATTTTTCATACAAATATTCCCAACATGCAATAATCATATTATTCAAAAGATCTTAAAATTCTGTAATAAAAATAGTATTTCATTGTATTATTTATACCATTTTTTGTTCTCGAGATAATCGAAATGAAAAATAATTCCGAACGTACATACGAACATACGTACATACAATAATTCCGAAAGTTTTCCATTTTTTTGATTTTCCATAAAAAACAGCTCGACCGATTTTGCTGAAAATCTAATCAGTTTTAAGTTGCGTAATTATGCGTCGAATACAATTGGTCCCACATCGACATCATTTTTTGTTCTCGAGATAATCGAGATGAAAAATAATTCCGAACGCACATACGAACATACGCACATTCGTACATACACACTTACACACACAGACGTCTACTTAAAAACTATTGTCGATTCTGGGGACCTTGATATGTGGAGATATATCACAATTCGTGATTCGCAAAATCGGACCCATTACTATAACTTCCACAGGAAAGTTAAAAAAATTAATGAGCCGTCACGATACGCCTGGCAGATGTAAAACAGTGAAACTATTTGATATAGATAATTTTAAAGGATCGTTTATTAAAGGAAAATAATATGGCATAATGAAAAACAAAATATTCAGATAATATTAAAAATATACACGCACTCATGTTCACACATAAATGCACACCTTAATTATAAAAATATAATTAACGTACTCTTGACTTGAATCACTTAATAATTTTACGTTCTTTGCAAAAAGCCGCTCACCTTCTTGTTCTAAACCATTACTGTCGATCATATTTTAATGTAGTTATAACTTTCAAATAAATGTTCTCATTTAAAATTTAAAAAAAATATATCTTTTAGTTTAATGTTATTTAGACAATGTTATTTACAAAAAAATATAAACAAAGAACAATAATAATCCAAATAAAGTATACAACTCAGTATCATCAGTTATTTCTGTAATATTAACACTCGATGATGTTTCTGATGGTAAAGTTTCAATAGATCGATGATAACAAAATAAGCAACGAAAGTGTTACCTGCAACGTAGGTGGAGGCTAAGCGACAGAGCAAGCCGACTAGTTACGGGGCTGCCCGAAGCTTTCCAATCACGGCATCGCGGCACCAACAGTCGTTGTTACCCCCAAGCGCGCCATTAGATGTTGCACATTAAAAAACGCCTTCATTAGGTTTATAATTTTAACCTAAAAGATCTATAGTTATTTTTATTATTTATTCGTTACTAGCTGCAAATACCCGCTTCGCTGGATTTTTTTTTGTTCTATTTATTTATATCTAATACAGTAGTAAATAAAATCTACAAATGAAAGCCTTAAATATATCTCCTTGTACAAATAAATATCAGTCATAGAGTTTCAAAACAATAACTTTCTCCCAACAAAGGCACAGTGTTACCATCAATTTTAGAAACAAAACGCTATCTAATAAACTTGTATAATATACACTAATGCTACGATCGATGCGAACAAAGATAAAGGAAGTACCATTAATCTTCGTTTTTGTCGTTGCCAAATGTTATGCGAATTGAACACGAGGCGAACGTACTCATATTTGAATAATTTTTGTTTTGACTTTTTATTTTCATTAAAGTATTTTCAATTATCCGAATTCCTTTTACCACAATTTGGCATATGGTGTATTTTTAATGTTTTTTTACAAATTTCTTTTACTCTTGTGTATTTTGGGCACGTCCTTTATTTCATTCCAACTTTTTACTCTTTCTTCTAGTATCTTTGCTATTACTTTATCACATGTGTTTCTTGCTTTTTCCCTTTTGATATTTTTAACTCCAAGATTTCATGGTGTAAATATCCCCACCGTGAAAGTTGTCTCTCTTCTATAAATTTAAGTGTGGGCTGTACGTTAGCTCTTTTCTTATACAGATATGGAAAAATATTTGCGGAACATAGAAGTTTTAATGCAAAATGTTGAGGTGCACGAAAACCAGTCGACCAGCACAAATTATAATACCTTAATATTCGCGACAAACAATCAAGTAATTAATTACGCGACTCCAATTTAAACTGTTCCTACCCTAACGACGTTAGAAATCATCACGAACCTTTTAGCGGCGGGGTGCACGTCTGACCTACCAGAAAAATAGACTACGATTTTGTACCAAATCTGTAAAACATGGAATTTTATGAAACCATAATGGAAAGTGAAAGAGTGAAAGAAGTATGTCAAGGAATTTTTCGTAAACGACCGTCAGCAGGTGAATATTTGCGACAATCCCTATGAGGGCCCCGAAATAACACAAGCGGAGGTGGTTCGCGCAATCAAGATAGCTAAAGCTGGAAAGTCCGCTGGACCGACGACGTCTATTCGGAAGTACTCAAGCTTTTCAACGGCTAATCTACAGATAAATTTGTCAGTCTCTTCAACGCCATTTATGTTTCTGGAAAAAATACCAATTGATTGGTTGGAGTATGTCTTCGTCACACTACCTAAAAAGACATGGCCAAAAACATGCGAAGACTACCATATGATTAGCTTAATGAGCCATAAGCTAAAAATAATACATGGTCGATTATACCGTAAATGCGAGGAACACCTTTCTAATACTTAATTTGGATTTCGTAACGGGCTTAGAACGAGAGAAGCCCTATTCGGCATACAGGTCTTAATACAGAGATGGCGCGACATGTCCACTGATGTATACGCATGTTTTCTCGATTACCAGAAAGTGTTTAACTGTGTCGACCACGGGAAACTTATCAACAACCTTCAGAATATGAACTTTAATGGCAGAGATGTCCGCATTATAAAAAATCGGTATTACAACCAAATCGCTACTGTCAAAGTTGAGGACATGACTACCGAGTACGTTCCCATTCAGCGAGGTGTGGGACAAGGGTGTGTCCTTTCTCCACTACTCTTTAGCATACACTCTGAGCAAATTTTCGACGACGCATTAGACGAAGCACGAGAAGAAATTGTTGTCAACGGAGAAGTAATAAATAACTTGCATTATGCGGACGATACGGCTCTACTGGCAGGAAGTGCTGATGACTTGCAGGCGTTACTGGATAGGGCTGTGACTAAACGCGAAAAAAGAAGGCTCAAATTGAATAGCAGCAGAACCAAAGCTATGGTTATTAGCAAAAATGGTAAGCTTCCAGCAAACCTGAGTACAGGCAATCAACAGATTCAGCAAGTCTTCAGCTTCAAATATCTGGGATGCTTATGGAACAATAAGTGGGGTATCACGCTGGAAATAAGGTCCCGCATCAAGCAGGCTATGGCAGCATTTAGCATCATGAAGAAGGTTCGTACATCTCGAGACTTGTCGATACCCCTACGTATTCGTTTACTACGGTGCTACCTATTTCCAATTCTATACTATGGAATTGAAGGGTGGACTTTAACAAAGGCAATGTGTAACCGAATAGAAGCTAATGAGATGTGGTGCTACCGTCGTCTGCTACGAATATCATGGGTAGACAGGGTCCGAAACACAGAGGTGCTTGTCCGTCTCCAGAAGCAACAAAAAGTCATGTTGACCATCAAGAAACGCAAGTTGGAATATTTTGGACATATTATGAGAGGGAAAAAGTACCGTATATTACAGAATATCATGCAAGGCAAAATCCAAGGAAGAAGATGTCCAGGAAGACGACGCATGTCCTGGCTGAAAAACCTAAGAGAGTGGTATAGTATTAATTTTACAAGCCTGTTTCGTGCCGCTGCTAATAAAATAAAAATCATAATGATGATCGCCGACGCCCTAGAAGGACATGGCACGTGAAGAAGAAGAAAATGATGAAAAAGCAAAATAAAAATGATGTTTTTTCACGAAACATAATTTACAGACTATTTATCGTTTTTAAACAGTTTGTATTAACATTTATTACGTTGGAATTGTAATGTTTTTTTTTAGTTTATTTTTTATAAGTTAAATTTTATAATTCGTAAAATATTTATTTAATTTTCGGGGCCGTTGTGGTGAAGGTGAAAAATATTTTAGAATAGAAATAGTTTGAATTCTTGCATGTGTCGTAGTATCTTTCCTCATAGGTCAGACGTGCACATCGCAGTTAAAAGTTTTATAATAATTTCTAGCGTCGCAGACACACGTCGACAAGGTGGGGACAGTTTTAATTTGAGTCGCGTAATTAATTACTTGATTGTTTGTAGCGAATATTCATTATATTTTTTGCTGGTCGACTGGTTTTCTTGCACCTCAGCGTTTTGCATTGAAATTTCTTTGTCCCGCAATAGTTATTTGTATGTTAAGGCCGCGAAATACCTTTTTAACGTACCGAAAGAACAGTTATCGCCGAGGCCGGTTGTGGCCGAGGCAAGATAATCATGAGGTCGTTAAAAAGTTTCGCAGCCATGGCATACACACTATTTTTCGTGCAATCGTTAAAATTATTAGACTAAATAATTGTAAATAAATATATAATTGCTCTAAAATCAACAGCAGTTCAATTTATTTAACAATATCACCGTGTGCTATGGAAATGATATGTTTCAATATATACAAAATATTTTGACAGTTCTTGACAAAACGCAAAATATCTGATACTGATAGCGATATTTCAGTACCTTCCACTCCTCCTGAACTCAAAAGCGTTGTAAATTCGGCACTTTCCGTTTTAATACCCGAAAAATGTAAACGGCAGTACGAAAAATGTTACGGCGAGTTTAAAGATTGGTGTGACAAACATAATGTTAAGACGATGTCTGAAAACATTTTATTGGCTTATTTGATGCAGAAATTAAATGTTGTAAAAAGTTCAAATTTATGGAGCATTTATTCCATGCTAAAGTGTATGCTGAACATACGAGACAATATCGACATCAAGCAGTTTTCAAAATTAGTACCATTTCTAAAAAGAAAAGCAGTAGGTTATCGAGCAAAAAAGTCTAAAGTTCTTACTCGTAAGCAAATTGTTACATTCCTGAAAGAAGCTAATGATGAAAAATACTTATTGTTGAAGGTAAGTGTTAAGAGATATCATTTACAATTTTCTTATTTATTGTACTGATTTTTGTAGGTAGTTTTGATAAATGGAATATCTGGTGCCTTGCGACGAGATGAGTTAGTAAAAATGGCCATTTAAGATATTCAGGAAGAGAATGTTGTATTAATAGTAACCGTTCCTAAAACCAAGACGGATAAGAAGCGTGTTTTCACTGTTACTAATATTGATTCCATAAAAATGTATCGTAAATATGCAGCTTTTCGACCAAAACATATTGTTAATAATCGTCGTATATTCTTGAGATACGTTAACGGAAAGTGCAAGTTGTTGGAGTGCATACCATTGGGAAAATGACTAGTATGATTGCTAAGTATCTCAGATTACCAAATCCTGAAACATACACAGGTTACTGTTTTCCTAGAAGTTCTGCCACGCTGCTTGCTAATACTGGGGCTGATTTTTACATTTTTAAACGTCACGGTGGATAGAAGTCCACGACAGTAGCGGAAGGATATGTAGAAGACTGTATCGAAAATAAGAAGCAAATTTCCAACTCAATTTCTGGCGATATAGTATCTGGTTTAAATGTAGGCAATAACCATTATTCAGAAACACTAGATGTAGTTGCTTCGACTTCTGGAGTGAATATAAGTGATAATACAAACTGTACAATTAATGTTAATAATCATCCTAAATAATACAAGATAAGAAAACGCTGTGGTGTAAAAGAAGATGTGGTCACAAAGATAGATAAAGAAATGCTTATATGGTTTGGACACGTAGAAAGGATGGATGAAGGAAGATTGACGAAACAAATTTATAAGGCGAGTGTGAATGGGCAAATCGGTAGAGGTCGACCTCGGCGAACATATCTCGATCAGATCAACATTGTTTTGAAGAAAGGCCAGGTCAAAAGTACCAACAACCGACGAGCATGTATGAGAGCACTGATGAAAGTAGAGGAAGCAAAAGATGTGTGTACGAACCGTAGCAAGTGAAAGGAAGTGGTCTCTGCCTACCTCTATGGGAAAAAGGCGTGACTTTATGTATGTATGTATGTAATAATACAAGTACTTAAGCATTTGTTGGTATTCAATAAAAAATAATCCTTGTCTTTGTAGTATTTTAGAAATGTCAAATTTGGAAGTGATATTCAAATTTGGAAGTGACGATTAGTTTCGCGGCCGTTGCTATGGGTAACGGCCGCGAAATTGAATTTCGCGGACTGTGCCGAGAACGCGAAATACTGACTTCGCGTGCGATTGCACGAAAATATTTTTTTACATCTGTATGTTCAGTCAACAGACTGAGAGTTTTTCTAACCTCAAACATTTGGCCAATTGCTACATCATTGTGTGACGGTTTCGTGACATTTTTGAGCAAATCAAGAGCCGGGAACAGTTGACCCAAATATTTAAGTCTATCCTCATGTTGTCATTTTTTGTTTGTGACGTTTAATTTTTAGTCAAAGTATTTTTTTTTTTAAACATTTTTTTGATTACTTTTTATTCCTCCTTACCATTCCGGTATTTTAAGTTTATTTTCTGATAGCCTTCATGGCACACTGCACATACAGAGTGTTAGTAAATAAGTGCGACAAACTTCAGAGGGTGATTTAAAATTAATGACAGTTTGCTATATAAACGTATGTCCGCAAATACTTCGTTTCAGAGATACAGGGCGTTAAAGTTTTTCTTAAAAACTGACGATTTATTTATTGATCTGAAACCGGTCAAGTTATGCAAATGAAATTTGTTGGGCTTTAAGAGGTAATTTTTCTCCTGCCTCTTTTTCGTATAGGGCGCCGTTTTTATACAAAAAATAAAACATCTAAACGCGTATTTTTCATTTCTTTAATAAATTATCAAGTACTATCTAATACAGAGGTTCCCAATCTTTTTCGGTTTGCGACTCCCTAAATAATCGGATTTTTTTCAAATTTTTGACTTTCTTGAAAAATTGGAAAACTTTCTTTTTCAAAAGTGATTACCGACTAAAGCATGGGTGGAAAAGCCGTGCGTACACGATTGTTGGCAAATTGGAAATTCCAAGAAAATTTCCGAATGGTTTAAATTTTAATTAAATATTTCGAGGCGCCCTTATGACGGCTTTTCGGCGCACCAGGGATTCACAGCGCACACTTTGGGAATCACTGATCTAATACAATAACAACAAACCAGAACATACATACATACATGTAGTCACGCCTCTTTCCCGTAGGGGTAGGCAGAGACCACTTCCTTTCACTTGCTACGGTTCTTACACACATATTTTGCTTCCTTCACTTTCATCAGTGCTCTCATACATGCTCGTTGGTTGTTGATGCTCTTGACCTGGCCTTTCTTTAAAACAATGTTGATCTGATCGAGATATGTTCGTCGAGGTCGACCTCTATTAACTTGTCCATTCATACTCGCCTTATAAACTGGTTTCCTCAATCTTCCTTCATCCATCCTTTCTACGTGTCCAAACCATCTAAGCATTTCTTTATCTATCTTTGTAACCACATCTTCTTTTACACCACATCGTTCTCTTATCTCACTATTCTTTACCTTATTCCACCGAGTCACTTCGGTAATACTTTTCGGGTATTACTCCACAGCATTAATTCTTTTTTATGCTTCTTCTACCATACATAAGTGTAGGAAACAACACTCTTCTATGCACAGCCAGACGTGCCTTTTTTGACGCTCTCTGGGTGTTCATAAAGCTATGCAGTGCCCCATTCATTTGTTTTCCTGCCAGCACCCTTCGCTCAATGTCACTGTCATACTTTCCGTCTCTTGTAAATTTTGAATCCAGGTATACAAACTCATTTACCAAAACATTTTAAATAGGCGCAAAGCTACAACAAATGTTCAAAATGACCTTTCTCAGACGAGACACGAGATTCAACTCTTCGCCTCATTGATTGTTGTATTTGCGCAAATATTACTGGTGTATTTCTTATCGTCTCACAGCCGGCTATAGTTCGATTTCTTAGGTCTTCATTATTTTCGACAGGAGTTAAATAAACTAATGACTTAATAAAACTCCAAATGCAAAAAGCAAAAATCTAGAGAATTTAAATCCGGCGATTGAGCAGGCCAATGTTCCGTACCTCCCCTACCTATCACCCCCTGAAGTTTGTCGCACATATTAACTAACACCCTGTATATACACTTTTTATCTTAGCTCTTTTACTAACTCCTTTAACTTGTCTTAAATATTTTATTACTGTCGCTTGGCATTTGCTTTTTTGTTCTTTTAATATAAATAGATTAATTTACCATATCACTTTGTTTACCTATAAGTAAAACATTAATCGGATTCTGTATTTATTTTTAACTAAGAAATCTTGTACAGTAACCATTTTATATTGGACTTAAATGAAGCAAAGTTTCGTGCTCACTTACCTTTTAATTATTTTTCTTCGGGCATGTTGAAACTGTATCCACGGTAAATTGTTAATCGACAAAAAGCCGAACACTTAACACAATTCACTAGTTTTTCATTGTTCGAAAATACTCTATTCGACCTGAAATCAATAAAATAAAATTAACTTTGGCTCTGCAACCGTAGAATATATTACAATGCAAATAACCAACATAAAAAAATATCTCGACCAACATTTACTGATAAATCTGTTTTTTTTATGAAATTAGAATCGAATCTATATTTTTTCTTTATTTGCTGTTTTGTCATTAACTTTCTAATTAATCACCAAAATAAATTATTTAGTTTTTACTTTTTTTTATTAATTTATTTATTGGTAAAATATTTTGTTATTGTAGTGTGAAAAATTAGGTTTTTAGTATGTTTTATGAGCCTAAATTAAAACTCTGTCCATCACAGTTTTGTTGTTTATATTTATTTGTTTATTTTCTAATACAAATAGGCATTTTACATCTATTACTTTATTTTATACATTTTTCGAACCAATAAATATATTATAAAATATAATTATCATTATTATAAATTAATTTTTTTCATTGCTTTTTTAAAAAATTAAAAGGCATTACATTTACTAAGCAATTAAAAGGCATAACATGAATTAAGCAATTAAAAGATATTAGAAGATATGGGATGTGCAAACGGGATTTAGGAGAGGAAGGAGATGCATGAATCAGGTCTTTTCTTTACGGGGCATAGTCGAAAAATTCTTGGCTAAAAGTAAAAAGGTCTACTGCGCCTTCGTGAACTTATATATCTTCTAACAAATTCTTTAAAACTGTAAATCTAAACGAATTTTTTTGAGAGCTGTTATTAACAACGAGACAAAATATGGATCTATGCCTACTACAGTAGGATCTGGACCCTAAAGGTCGACACACTAATGCAACTAGAAGCATTCGAGATGTGGGTGTACAGAAGACTTCTAAAAATACCCTGGATAGACCACATTAGTAATGATAAAGTCCTGAGAAGAATAGGTAAGGACAAAGAATTAATAGCTACTATAAAGAAGAGGAAAACGGCGTACTTAGGACATGTAATTCGGAGTGATCAAATAAAGCTGCTGAAAATAATAAGGAAAGGCAAAGTGGAACGCAGACGAGATATAGGAAGGCGCTAACATTCCTGGTTAAAAAATATAAATGACTGGAACGGACTAGATTTACACTTCTTATTTCGAGCTGCCCAAGACCGTCTTCATTTCGACAAGATTTTTTCCAACCTTCACTAAGGTGAAGATAGAACGGAAAGAAGAAGAAGATAGCCCACTAGTCTAATACTCGATAAACTTCAAAAACGTACGGAAGAAAAAGATAAATTAATTTTTATTTATTTCATATTGTTTCGTTAATTTTTTTCGGGAATATATTTTGTTTTCAAAGACGTTTAATTCTTCAAACTTTATTTTAATTTGTATTTATTCTAAATTTCCAGTGTGATATAATTTACTCTACGTTTGGTCTCGTATAGATAATTGACAGGTATTACGTGTTGGGTATGTATACTTTTATTGATGTGTAACATTTTTGCTCTTGCTTTCTTGCAATTTGTGGGAGTGATCTCGTGAAATGGGACAGAAGTGTTTAAGTGTAACATTTGCCGCGCGCTATTCACATTCAGTCAGAGATCAGTCAACCAATTCGGAAGCGCGCGCTATTCAGATTCAATCAGATAGCCGTCAACCAATTTTGCGAGAGATCGGTACTGTCAGTCATCAGCTGTGCACTTAAGTTACAGTTTTGTGTATAAAGTTTGTTATTATATGCGTAAACTATATAAATAAATATTTACTGTTGATAATAAGTCTAAAAAATTCAAGTTATAATAAATAATTATTCGAATAAAATATTTCAGTATTTAGCTTTTTTAAATTTTGAGGTTGATTTCTGTCACTCCTAGAGTCAATTAAATAAAATACAATTTTCATTCCAAAGAAATTTTTGTTTGTTATGAAAAATCATTTCACATAATACCTGACCCATTTTTTTCAGAATATAATTTTAAAATTGCTTATTACTAAGGTGAGATGTCAAATGTTACTACTCATTATATGCGACTACTGTATGGCTCGCTCGTTTTTTATTTATTTATTTATGTACATTAAGAAGTGAAATTGTGTTGTTGGACAATAAAAACACATGCACGCTGCGCTGCAAATAATTGTTTTAAAACTTCATTTTAGCGGTAGATAAAATAAACAGCGACGTGAAATTCCAGTCGTAGAGAATTGAATGAAAATTTTAGAACAAACGATTTAATTTTGTACGTTGTTGTATATTTTTACATAAAAAGGAAATAAGAATAACCTTTTTACAAATATTTTTCATTGAAAATTTATAACAAGTTCTGCGGAAAATAAAATAATTTCCTGCAAAGCAATATTTCTTAAATTGCAATTTTCGACAGGATCGAAAAATGATTTTCCAGTTTTTTAAATTAAATTTTGTTATTTTAGTCTGTTCGTACGTGTTTACGTATTAACAGCTTAAGGCATGTTAAAAAAAATATAAAAAATTAACGAAATTCCAAAGTTATAAAAACATCCATTAAATTATATTTCTCTCCAAATAAATTTATAATTTATTTACAGTCGTCACATTATACAGGGAGTGTCTAGAAACGCTCGTAACTAAATAATTTTATGTCAATTTTACGTTAATCACTTTTTTTTGCATAGAGTAGTAAGTCATTAAGCCAGCCGCGATTCATCTATAAGGAAAAAACCTATAAATCTAACAGCCAGAAAATTTTATAGAAGAAATACAATAAGGACGTACGTTGGCACTCGCTTCTCGTCTAGGAACCCGTCAGGACATTTTTAGTAAACACAAACAACACTAGACCTCGGTAAAAAGAAAAAATAAACAAATGGGTAAAACACAGAGGTGACGAGCTTATTTAGATTCCGCTTATGGACGAATCACAATATTATGATTAAAGTTTGACAATATGTTTCAATACTAATTGGCAAGAAAACACTATTAATACCCAGATTAATAAGTAACGCATCACCATCTTTTTTATATTTACGACAAGCGAATAAGATGTAGTTTAAATCTCCAATTTGATTGCAGTTTTCACAAAGGTCATTATTTCTGAGATTCAGCCTACACAAATGTTTAGGAAAACTTGCATGCCCAAGACTAATCCTGATTAGACTGGTTATGTAACGTCTAGGTATTTTGTAATTCTTAAACCATGGTGCGCTTGGAACAGTAGGTTGGATTCTACAGAAGTAGCTAGAATGTGTTAAGCACAAGTGCATCCAATCAGATTTCCAGTTATTTATTGCTTTTTGTTTATGGAAGGCGTTGACATCGGAGATGTACAATTGATACATAATTACATATAGTCACGCCTTTTTCCCGTAGGGGTAGACAGAGGCGACTTCCTTTCACTTGCTACGGTCTTACACACGTCTTTTGCTTCCTCTACTTTTATCAGGGCTCTCATACATGCTCATCGGTTGTTGGTACTCTTAACCTGGCCTTTCATAAAACAATGTTGATCTGATCGAGATATTATGTTCGCCGAGGTCGACCTCTACCCACTTCCGTCTATTCACACTCGCCTTGGTCAGATAAAATGCAGAGTTTCGGGTAAATTTGCAATTTTTTTTTAATAAAGTACTCTCAGATATGTTTCAGTAATACTTTCGTCTATACTGAAAAAAAACTGTTAAAATCCAATCAAAATTACGCCAATAAAATGAATTCTGCCAAACCTCTGCAAAACCGATTTTAAAGCATTTTTCTTCACTAATTCGAGCGCCCTCGCAAAAGCGTGTTGTTTTACATAGAGTCTATGATTTATTTAATGAGTTGTAGTTCCATTCATGATTATGGTCAAAATATTTAGTCCTTCAGTGTTGCCAATATTCCCGTTGAATAATTATTCTGGTAATTATAACCATTCACAAGGAGATAAAGGAAAATAGGCTGCAATGGGCGGGTCATGTACAAAGACAGCTTAACATGCGGAAGATAAAATTGGCTTGAAAAGGAACACCAAAAGGGGCGAAGTCCTTTGGGTTGTCCCCGAATGAGGTGGCGTGACAACATCAAAGTGGACCCAACGACCATGGGGATATAATACGACCCAGCATTGAAAGGAAGATCGACAACAATGAAGGCAAATAGTACAGTCGGTCAAGAACCACCCCGGGTTGTAAGTAACTAATTATGAAAATTGTACGAGATAAATTACAAATATATAGAAGATTTTAGACGGAGTAGTAATACTGGCTCACTCAAAACTTGTCTTTTTTATTATTCCACATGCCACAAACCTTAATCTGTTAAGTTGGTACATTGATAGTGGTAAATTCTAAGAAAAATTATTGATCTGCAAACGTTGTCATTCATTAAGGCAATTCACGGCGCATCAAAATAGCTTCCGCTAGTAGTGGATCATGCGCATTGGGACTGCAAACCACAAAATGGGGAGAGTGATATTATTGTTTATTTATACAGGGTGTTTCAAAAAAGGTAACCCCGTCTTTAGGATAGGTAGAAATCTGAAATATAATTGGGGTTTGCTTGGTAAAAAATTTTTGTAACGCAATCCGTATTCAAGATAAAAGTTGAAAAAAAAATGTATACTTATTTATTACGATTTTGCCGAAACTACTGGAAACATTGTAATGAAATGTTTTAGCAGCTGATGATATGAATTTTTTGTCGTAATAAATGTATAGTTTTTTTCTTCAACGCCCTTTATCTTGAATATGGATGGCGTTACGAAAATTTTTTACTAAGCAAACCCCAATTATGTTTCAGTTTTCTACCTAACCTAGAGACGGGGTCATCTTTTTTTAAACACGCTGTATACTGTGCTCTGGTGATGAAAATATATTTTGTTTTTCATGAGACTCTGCCTACATCGGTAAAGATTTCTACTTTCCGCTTCACCCACCGAATATAATTTGACCTCTTTCAATGGGTAAATCACTTTTTAACCTCAAAAGGAGCTTAAGCTCTCAAATCAAATTGATAAAAGCAGATTAATGAAGCAGATTGTTATCCAGTTTACAATTTAATTTTATTATAAAATATATTTAATATATTTATTGGACAAAAATCGATATCGTATATGGACCATTAAGATTTTTGTTATGGTATCAATATTCTTTATTTTTATAATGCCATGTACAACTTTGTACACAACCATTAACTCATTGAAAATATTTGACATAACCTTACCCCTCACAACCTAAATTCAATTAAAGTTAATAGAAAAATTTATCAACGTCGTTTAAATAGAGCTTTGTGACCCCAACATTTTTTTTAAAAAGATTTAAGATCCAACTTTAGATACCTAGTTGATCCTATTTGATAAGATAATTCCGCAGATGACGGTCGGAATTTTCTTCCTTCGGAATAAATCTTGAATGAAAGGTCGACGTACAAGTTGACAGTTGATTAAGAGGTAATGCTTTCGTGATTTAATTAAAAAAAATAGCAATGTGATCTATTTTCTTTTACTAATTAAATTATATGTTATTCGATATAAACTCCCGGACAAAATTACCGCAAAATTATACAAATTGCTGTAATAAATTAATTTTAATAATTATTTATGGACCTTGGTTACATTAAAACTCGAATACTTTAAAGGTGAATAGTTTCAATATTTCTCAATAAAATTGGAATTTAAATTATTCTCAAGACTTAATAACAAAATTGTAAAGGTAAAAAATAAATAAATAATGGTGTAAATAGGACGCTAGTTGTAAAATTAATGGTGTTAGTGCGACAATAAAACCTTGTGTTGCCTCCATTTATGCGTCTGGGCATGCTTTTAAATAAATTTTGGATAAGATCTTAAAGTTTTGTCCCATGATTTAATTATTGCATTTTCAAGTTCCTTCAGTTTTCTAGGTGCAGGTATTTGACGTTTAACATTTATTTGATAAAAGCTCGATTGGATTTAGATTCGATCTTTATGGTGGTTACTGCATAACTGGTATACCAACTTGATTTAGATAATCTAGTACCTCCCTAGCTATGTGAGGTCAAGCGTTATCTTACAAAAACAGGAAATTGGGTTCCAAAAAAGGACCAAAAGGCATTATATGTTCTATTCAATATTCTTAAGAAAGTATTAGCATTCATGGATATTGTAAGGACAGGAACTTACTTTTTTGCGAGCGTCAAAGCATATACCACCCCAAAACATAACAGAGCCCTGCCAAATGGATTCCTTGCAGAGATATTGCAATAAACAAATCTTTTTCCTGGTCTTTGTCAGACTTTTTACGGCCATTTGGATGTTTTAGGCTTATCCTAGTTTTATATGTGAATAAAAATGGTCTTTTACTGTTTAATACAGCTTTATTTAACTGCTTTCTAACTGTTTAAAAAAAATTGTGACATTGGTGACAGATTCGATTTCGTTTCTGATCACAGAACTTGTGGCAGTCCTTCTTCTTAAAGTTTTGATAAGAACTACACTGTAAAGGTTATGCATCCTGTATGGTTGACTGCTGGAGAACGAGTTAATTTCAAAGGCGAGATTGCATGGATACCAAGTAAATTTGGTACGCCTTTTAGTGTCGCGCACAATTTAAAATAGGCGCAGTGTCGTCATAAGGAAAAATTAAATTTTAAAAGAAAATCGGTCTGGAGAAATCAATGGATTTCGACCATGTATGGCAAAGAAAAACAATAATTTCATTTTTTAACATAACTTTTAATGATCAATAAAATTCATAAATATCAATAAACTTTATATTCCTTACATACAAAATCGTTTGGTTTAAACAAACGTAGGTTAAAAACAAAAAAAAGCATAAGATCCGCTGAACAACAGTCTTCATACACACAACCGTACTTTATTTCAGAAGTTGGCGTAAAGAGAGACGCGAAAAAGTTTCATTTTAATTTCTTCACAAGTTAAAATTAAATTTTCTTGTAAACATTGCTATCTCGCGCCGCAGTGAAAGGAATTTATTTTTATTAAATTATATTTCCTGTTTGGAAAATAATAGATACTGTTTGTTGTAGGAAATATTAATTTTTCATTGCATATTAATATTTTTTTTTCATGCAACACTTTTGTTTGGTGTATGACAATTAAAACCAGTTTAAAGGACTAACCAATAAGTTTAAAAATAACTACTTTTCTACTTAAGTCATTCCATGGATTTCTTTTAGTATTTTCTGATTGGATTACACTTTTACTCATGACATAACCAACGTACTGTACTCTGATTTTGCACAATACACTATTTAAATTCCCACAACTTAGTTCTCTTCAATTTTTGGACATGGTTTTGATTGTTCAGCTGCTCAAGAGCTGCTTTTGCATTAACATGACGGTGTAACCTGGCTTCATACTTACCAGCAAACCTCTTGATCTATTCTTTAACTGTAGGTATTCGAAGGTCTCAATGAAGATCTGCATTCCGCACGTACCACGGAGCATTTACTTTGTTACATTGTACTTTATTCTGGAAGCTATGTATAGACTTAATGTTGGTATCACTGGTTCATCCCCATAGTTGGATACCGTAAAGCCACACCGGTTTAAGTACATAGTTGAACATTAAAATTTATATACGGACAGTTTGGAATTCCTATCAAGAGGGCAGTAATGCTGTTTATACAGTGCTTTTATTTTAAAACCAGCCAGTCCAAATAACTTTTGATTTTGCGTAAATATAAGAAAAACAAAATAAACGTCGAAATCAGAGAGAAGGTTTAAGGTTTGTTATTTTACTGTTTCCAAGTGACAACCCTTTAATATCCATACCCCTTTTTTAAAATTTCAAATAGCAACCCCTACCTTGTGATACGAGTATATTAAAAAAATTTCAAAAAAATGCAAATCACTCAAATAAACAAAACATTTATTCTATAGATCTTTTTATTTATTTATTTATTTTATAGATCCATTTTGCTAATAACAACAAATTTTGTGAAATAACATAGGACCATAACAAAAACGACCTACGACACTGTTGAATAGGTAAATGTATAATAAGGGATGAATTAACTTATTTCTGAATACACTATTTTTGATATTTTTTTGTCATTTTATAAATAGTTTATTTAGTTAGTTATTCGTGACGTTGTAGCTGTAGCATTTTAAGTTATTTTTAAATGGTGTATTCTCTGCAAAAACAAATAGAAATAATATTTATTTACGTTTTTTAAAACAAGTGCGCTTGAGGAATAGCTCGAGTTCTTAATGAAAGGCATCCTGATAGAAATATAGACCATCATAGAGTTAGTACGGAAATTTGAATAAACTTCTCGACGATGCTGCACAAATTGAAGTACTGGGTCATTCTCCTTCAGATCCTATGTATCTAAACTTACAAATATTTCTGTCGGTTCTATACTCAAAGTGTTAAAATTGCATACGTTTTTTTCTTATAAAATACAAATTCATCATCAGCTTAGTGAAGACGACTATGACTGTAGAATTGAATTTTGAAAAACAATGTCCCAAAAAATACAAGAAGACGCAAATTTTGTTAAAAATATTTGTTTTAGTTATGAATTAACGTTTTATTTAAATGGCGTTTATAAACATAATTTTAGGTACTGGGATACTCAGGATACTCAGTTTTCAGCAAAGTTTAATGCATGGGCTGGTATTCTATAAAATAAGATAATTGGACCAGTTTTTATCGACTAAAACCATGGCTAGACGAACGATTTCCAAGATATTGGACCCCCTTTTTCATATGAAAAAAAATTTCAAAACGTCGTACAGCTGTCATTTTAAAACTTTCTACTGTCATTTTTACGTCAAAAAATAGTTGTTTTACTTGCGTAATAAGATACCAAATTGCAGGATAAAAGCTGTTACCGTTCAAAAGTTAAAGGGGGTTGACGGACTTTTGGTCCTTACTTAAATAGTACATCACTTATATTTAGTTACAGTTTTATGTTTTAAAATGCAAAAATTAAATTACAAGAAAATAAAATAAAAATGAAGACTGATTTAATTTTAGCATAATTAAGATAGCCATTTTACACGAGCATCATGGTAAAGTCTTGAAAACAACCAAAGTTCTTTTTAAACACCAACACAACATCAACTTAAACAAATTTTTCTGTACGAAAAATGGCCAGAACAACAAAGGATTCATTGTGCTCTAGTCCATTTGCGCCAGCTTTTGTGTATTTATGACGGTACAAAGGAAACATTAAATTGAATAAATTTTCCTCGACGTTTGGTGTGTTACACACCGTATGGATATGGACCATTTTTCCACACATACAACAAAAAAGTTTCATAGTAGGTAATATACTCCGACAAGCAATAAATATTTCGATTACATTTTGATTAATGATGGCATCCATTTTCATTTGTTTGAATTTTTTTATGAAAATAAGTCATGCTTAAAACGATCTAATATTAATTTTAATAATGGCAAAAAATGTCAAAAGGAAAATTTGTATTCCTTTTACAAGATTAATATCCTAAAAAACATGTTTTAATAAAATTTAACAAATAATAATAAGTGTTGAAAATCGTGAAATAAATTTTACTGAAAGTATAACTTTAACTGTACCTATTCGCTCCGTGCGTGACTGCAGCGCCATGGTATCTGTGAACTAAAGGACGCTGTCACAGAGCATTTTAATATATAAATGAATGAGGGTTTGTGACAATTAATCTTTAATCCTGTGAATTTGTTATGCAAAAATTACCTATAAAATGTAAGTATAATTAATTATTTAAAAACAGTATTAAACTGTAGCGTTTACTGTAGTAAACAAAATAGGTTATAACCACAGTAGATCATATTTTAAAGAATATCGGTAATAATTATTAAGACAGGTTTTCAAGTTATTAATCTTATCATCGAATTTCAACCTCAGACTATTATCAAAGGTAAAAATCTCGTCCTTGCAGAAAATCGTTGAAATAACAAAAATTGTTTGATAAAGTTATTCGACAAGCATCGGTCCATGCAAAACCTTACATTACTTCTTTAAATGTAAATAACAATTAAATGATTTATTCTTTTTTTTTTATTTAAAGAAACCGCATCAACCGCGAAGGTTATTAGCGGGTATGGTACAATAAATTTCATATATGTTGTAAAATGTTAATGGATTTCAGGAACTTCAGTAAAGAGTAAATATTAATCGGGTTCAAGGCATCACTAAGTTCTTCAGGCAGTCCTGATGTTAACCTTTTATGTCTATAGTCGGGACACTCCGATATTAAATGTTTCACACTCAGTTCTTCATAGCAGGAGACACATCTTTTGGAATTTTCTTTCTTCAGTAAAAGATCTATCTTTGTAATCACATCTTCTTTTACACTACAGCGTTCCCTTATCTCTATATTCTTTACTTTATTCAACCAAGTCACTCTTCTCACTTCTCAGACTGCTCATTTTTGCAGCATTGATTTTATGCTTCTGCTAAACCCAACATTCACTACCATACATAAGTGCAGGAACCAGCACTCTTCTTTGCACAGCCATTTGTGCCATTTTTAAATTTGATAAGAAGACTTCCAGAACAAATGGGAGTTGTTATAAGAGCCCAGGAGGCAATACCAGATACTTAAGATTATTTTCATTGTTCTAAGATTCTTTTTTATTATTATTTAAGTTTTTCCTTTTTTTTTGGAAAATAAACGGTATTATACAGTTTCTTTTCAATTTTATCGATGGTAATAAGCAAATCTCTGTTAACCTTTATAAAGATTGACTAGATATTAAATAAAAAAATGGTAAAAAAAGTAATAACATTCCATTGGTGCGATAGGTACTGTTTGTAATGAGTGTAGTTTATTTTATTTTCATGAAATAAATAACATCGTTTAAAAGTAAAAAAAAGTTGAAAACTTTTTACCAAACAAATTGTAATTTATAGGTATTTATACACAAGCGACCTACTGGTATAATTAGATGAGTCACAAGAGTAAACATTAAAAATATAAAATCAATAACGATAAACTTCTTTGTATATAAAAAACGACATAATTGTGGAGCAAAATTAAGGAACCACATACAGTGTATCCGTGAAGTATGGAATAAATTCGATATTTCCTAGATAAAAAGCATTTTTTTAAAAACACGTCGATTTTTAATTTTAATGTTCTACATTTTGCAACAAAATTCCATTATACAGGGTGATAGACATTAAGGTGATGACGTCATTTTTAAAAATAACGGCCTTTATTTTGTGACATTTTTAGGTCAATTAAAATAAGCTGATTCCAAAAAAGGACAGAATTAGAAAGATATGCGCTTAGAAAATAAATAATTTTTTTTTCAATTGCTCAAAATAAGCCTACTAGTTTTTAGTGAAATGTCATTATTTTTATTGACGTTTAGTAACAGTTAAGCAGTACAGTAATTATGGCATTAATTAGTGAATCTTCTGTACTATAGCTTGGAATAAATTTTAAGTAGAAATGAACTTAAATATAAAGCAAAAAATTGGAATACTTATGATGATTGGGTATGGAGACAGATCACGAATGCCAAAAAGAAAGAACCATAACGTAGTCAATAGTAAATACGATTGAAGAGAAATTTCAAGAAACTGGTACGGTTGAAAATGCACTCAAATCACGTCGCCCCTTTGTAAATTATGATACAACATAAGATGTTCCACTTACTTTTAAAGAAGATGCACACCCTTCTGTTCGTAAGGTTAGTCGTGATCTCGAGATTAGTTTAACAACGGTAAACAACTTAAAGAAAGCATCACTATAACATCACAACTGTACTGCCGCCGAGACACTCACTTGGTACAAAACATTATTTTTTTTGATGAGGCTACTTTCACATTAAATGGCAAGGTCGACCATTGGAATTGAAGATACTGAGCAAAATAAAACCCCATCTGGATGCATGAGCATCATACACAATACTGCAAAAGGTAAATGTATGGGCTGCTATTGTAAGAAATAAAATCATCGGACCCAACTTTATCGAAGATAAGTTAAACGGGTCAACAAACCTTCAGTTTTAGAGGGGGTATCTCGCGCATAAGTAATCTGAGATATTCCGATGATACTCTCATATTGGCGACAGATCAACTCGAGCTGGAAATGATCCTGACAAGACTGGGAAATATAAGCAAAGGGTACGGTTTAAAACTAAACATCAGTAAAACCAAAGTCATGATAGTAGACCGGAAAACGAACAACTCTTCGCATATCCGACAGGTAGCCGGTTTCGAAGTAGTGGATAAATTTATTTATCTTGGCTCCCTCATCACCAACACAGGAGATAGTGAAGCCGAAACAAGGCGACGGCTAGCAATAGCAAGAACGGCGACAACCAAACTGACACGCATATGGAAGGACACGTCAATTAGTAAAGCTACGAAAATTAGGCTGGTCTCTACTTTCATTTTCCCAATTGCATCATACGCGGCTGAAACCTGGTCGATCAGACAATCGGACAGAAAGAAAATAGATGCATTTTAAATGTGGGTTTAACGACAAATGCTCCGAATATCATGGACGCAGCACCGCACCAATGTATCGATCTTAGAAGGACTGAAAATTGAGGACAGACTGTTCAATAGAATAAACCGGAACAAAGTGCGGTATTTCGGGCACGCCTCCAGAAGACCGGATGCTTTAGCAAAGCTGGTGGTTCAAGGTAAAGTCGACGGACGAAGGTCACGAGGAAGAACTCCAACCCAATGGGTTGAAGTAATCGCAAGCTTGACTGGACTCTCTCGGCACGAGGTAACAGAACTAGCCCAGAACAGAGAGGAGTGGAAAATTGCTATAAAAATGGTAGAAGCATAGTGCCACCAAACCCTTGTGAGGGTAATAGGACTAAGGAGAGAGATCTTGTACCTACTTTAATTAATTTATTTCTCAGTAGCATTAATCTTGGAGGTTTTGCTAAAAGTTTATGGTTTCAACAGGATGATGCGCCTCCGCATTATGCTGTAGATGTTCGAAGGTACCTAGACGAAATTTTTCCGCACAGGTGGATTGGTAGACGTAAACATATTGAAACGCCAGCGAGGTCGCCAGTCTTCAATTCTTTGCATTATTTTATGTGGGGTCATCTGAAGAACGTTGTTTATAAAACGGAACCAGCAAATATTAAAGAATTTAAAGAGATTATTCCAACAGAAATAAACAATATTTCTCACGAAACCATAAACAAGGCTCAACAAGAATTTGTACAACTTATTTGGGTTACTATCAAATACAGCAAGGGCTACAGTTTAAACATTTAAGATAAAGTCATAAACTCGAACTTAGTTTTTAATTACCTTTATATTCGCATCTTGTTCTCATTGCTTGCAATAAAAAACAGAGTATTTGTAAAAAAAATTTTTTACAATTTGTAGACATAGTAAAAATAATATAATTAAACAATATGTAACAAAAAAATCAGATATCGTTGAACATAAACATATTCGTTCTTTACGTTACATTTTACGCAATTAGCAAATCCCATAACTATTTTCATTTATTATTTGTGTATTTGTGGGTGTGTAAAGTGTTTCCAATTGTGTTTAAAGCAGAAGTTTGTCTCAGCAGCAAAAACAGCCGCAGATATTGTTCTGGTAAATGGGTCTGCCGCAAAAAGGAAGTAGACCCAACATACTTCGCTAGGGGACTGCTAAATCGATGGAACTTAAACTTCCACATAATATAATAGATTTATTCTACCACAAAAAATTGTTTGGTTTTTTTAACTTTATTTTGTGCATAAAACACTTAAATTATGAATTATTTTTCTTTAGGTGCGTTTGGCATTTTTTAGATAAGAAAAAGCCATCGATCAATGTATGAAAAACCATAAGTAGGCCGAATTTAAAAATTCGGAAGTTCACTATTGTTAATAAGGGTTATCCGGCTAAAATATTTTTAAAAATGTGACACTTCTGGTTGTATTGGAAGTGGACCCCAATTTCGTTTTTTAAATATTATTGTATATTATTAGAGTTTTAGATTTTGCGCATAATTCTGAACATGTTTTATGTATGATGTTCTATACGCAAGTCTAACTGTTTTAGAAATATTCAAATTTTAAGTTAAAAATAGCGTTTGCAGACCGAAAATATTTTTTTTATTTCTGAACATAATCATTTATTTTTAAAAACTTTAAAAACATTCCATCTGCTGATAAAAAAATGTAGATAAATAAATTCTAAAACAATTCGAACATAATCCGTACGCAAAAACGTAAAAAAAACGACTTTAAACACTTATATGGTTTTCTCATATGGATGCCATTGTTAGAATTAAACCAAATTAAAATGGGACCACACGGAAAGCACCAATTTTCAAATAAAAAAAAAATCGTCAAAATCGGTTTACCCAGTCAAAAGGTCTGAGGTAACAAACATAAAAAAATACAAAAAAATACTTTTTCTACAACTGCCTAGCAAAGTATCCTTTGACGCTTTCAAATTTCAACGCAAAGTTGACGTTTTCCGACAAACGTCATTTTGTGACAGCTTTGCCGCTCTAGCGCGGAAATATTTCAAAAACGCTTGCATCTCTTACTCATTCTTTTATCATGGAAAATAGTGATAATGAATTATCGAACACACCTCCTGATGTAGCAGAAAGTGCAAAAAATGTAACTTTAAATCTCCTACCAGAGAAATCGAGAGCAAAATATGAATTTCAATACAAAAGATTTATAACCTGGTGTCAATCGAAAAAGGTCAATAAGTATTCAGAAAATGTGTTACTGGCTTATTTTGGAGAAAAATCAAAGACTTCGAAGTCATCAACTCTTTAGTCCATATATTCGATGATACGAACATGCTTGAATGTTAAAAATAACATCGTAATTAATAGGTATCCTAAACTCATCGCATTTCTCAAAAACAATCCGTTGAATACAAATCGAATAAATCCAAAACATTTACCACTGAAGATATTCACAAATTTTTACGAGAAACTACTGATGAAGAATTTTTTTTTTTTTTATATGTTCTGGTTCCCACGAAAAGGGATATCCTGTAATGTTCAGAGAACATCGTGGGAACCAAGGGAAAGAAGGTAGGAGTTGGTATTCTTCTTAAATTTCTGGAGGTTGTATGCCTCGGGGAACACCTCCCTAGGCAATGAGTTCCAAAGCCTCGCAATTCGTTGGATGAATGAGTCTTTGGAAAGTGATGTTCTGCAGGTCTCCAAAGTGACCACGAAGGGGTGTGAAGACTGAACTTGACGGGTTAATCTCGAAGAGACTGCCAAAGGAGGAACGATTGTTGATATTTCAGAAGAGCATCGCCCATGAAAATATCTATAGAATAAAGACAAATCGCCAACTTTTCTACGGTGTTCCAGACAAGTGAGCGAGTTTGTAAGCGAGGCATCACCGACGAGACGAATTGCCCTTTTTTGGACAGAATCCAATAGCTTCAGGATATGTTTAGGTGCCCCACTCCAAATATGGGAACAGTATTCCAGTACAGGTCGGATCTGTGCCTTATAGATCATAAGCAGCTGACTGGAGGTGAAATAGCTCTTGGCACGAAACAAAAAACCAAGTTTTTGGAATGCACTTTTGGCAATGGACCTCACGTGATTTTCTCAGGAAAGGTTATTGCTGATAGTAATACCAAGCATCGATATGGATGACTTCAGTGGTATGGTTACTTCTGACAAAGTTATGTTAGGCACAGTGAGATCAGCTTTTCTAGAGAAAAGACATGCTTGTGTTTTGTTTGCATTGAATTCTACCAAGTTATTGGATCCCCATTCGAGAATTGTTGCTAAGTCCATATTTGTATTGTTAACATTTCTTCCTCGTTCATTTCTGGTTTCACGGGCTGATATAGGGGCCCTGGAAGAGAAAGCGGTATGGAGGGTACTATCATCGGCAAAGCTGTGTACGGGACATGAAGTTGCTTTCGACAGGTCGTTGATGTGAAGTAAAAATAGTGTTGGTGCTAGAATGGATCCTTGCGGAACAGCAGCATTTATGAGTAGAGTGTCAGATGAAACTCCATCGACCACTACATGAAGAGACCTGTTTGAGAGAAAACTAGCAAGCAGAGAACACAGCTGAGGGGGCAAGCCATAAGATGGAAGCTTGGCGAGGAGTCCCTGGTGCCAAACTCGATCGAACGCCTTGAAAATATCTAATGCCACAGCTAAAGTTTCTCCATACTTTTCAATAGATAGCTGCCATATATGTGAGACGTATGCGAGCAGGTCACCAGTTGATCTCTGATGGCGGAAGCCATATTGCCTATCATTCTATCTACTGAAAAAGGTAAATTTCAATTATAATTATATAATTATATATCTCTGTAGTTTGATAAGCAGTTAGAATAGTTTCTTAGTTGAATAATACCATGAAACTCTAGATTATTTGAGCAGTTATATTAGCCTAGGGGTCTGAAGCGCAGGCATTTCAAACTGTTCGCGTGGGTCAATTCCTGCCGGGGCCACTATTTTTTATTCATAGTTATTTTCCCTTTTATTTCGTAGGAAATATGAATTATTGGATTAATAGCAATTTGGGTAGCTTATACATTTTGGATAGCTATTGACGTTTTTTATAAGTAATTCTAATTATGGGTGTTGCTGGTGCCTGCAGACGCGATGAATTGGTTAAAATGGAGATCGGTGATATAGAAGAAAAAGATTCTATGTTAATGGTCCAAATTCCAGAATCAAAAACGAGAATTAGCCGTGTTTTTATGATTGTTACGTAATGAATAAAATTCAGTTGATTATTTATCAATTTGTAAAAAATACATTGCAATCAGACAACTTTGTCAAAATAACAATAATACTCCCCATCGCTTATTTTTACGAGAAAATTCACAGTGAAATTGCTGAATATTTGGAATTACCTGAGCATACTTTATATACAGGACACTGTTTTCGACGAACATCTGCTACTTTATTGGTGAATGGTGGAGGCGATCTTATACAACTAAAGAAACATGGTGGATGAAAAAGTAGTAGTGTGGCAGACGGTTATATAGACTATAGAATCAAAAATAAGATTAAAACCACCAAAAAAATATTTTCAAAACCGCATGTATCCAAATCTCGTTTTATAGATTTCCAATCTACGAAAGAATTTATGTTGAAGAAATATCCTGATGGACCATCAGGTTCTGGATTAAACATCAAAAGTTGTCATAATTGCACATCCAATTTAAATATAGTGAATGATAAACTGAAGCTTTTATTTTCAATATTATAAAATGTATAATTAAAATGCAAGTAATATTATGTACTTACTTATTTTGAATAAAGTGTTTTTTTATGTCTAAAAACTGCATTTGTAGAAAAAAGCTTGCGTGTATTTCGAGCAAAGAGTGTTATTGACGCTATCTTTGTCGAGTGGCAATATATAACTTTGCGCTCTTAATACACAAATAGCTATTTTCTCCCTACTGTGCAGCAAGCGTTACCTTCAGTCCGCTACGCAAAACGAAGCTTTTCGCCTCCAGTATGAAGAAAAATAGTATACACACCACGGGCATTAAAGTAAGAAATGTCTCAGAACACATGTATGATGACCTCGACTTCGTTTCGGTAATATACTATTACTGCACAATAAAATATTTGCTAACGATTTAAAAAATACACACGTGCTTAATTGTTTTCACTTCTGTCGGCACTCCCGGAGTGCCACTGTTATCTCTTTTTTTTTATTTTTAGTTTACTTTACTTTTTCTGTAAATTCATTTATAAAACTATTATTTTAATATTTTAACGTGTTTAAGAAATTGTATGTTTTAATTTTATTAGTAGTTTTAAAAAAATACAAAAAACTCGCGAAATATATTAATTAACTAATGTTTGTTTTGTTAGATTCATGACCGTTTTAGAACTTTCCGGACTTGATCGATATCAAACAAATCGGATATTGTTGAGCGAGACTTATTTTTACGTATCCTGAACATACTCGTATTTTCAAATAATCATAACATATTGATTGTTTTGTAATTAATAAACCACAAGAACGGTAGGGTAAACACAAAAACACATTTTATTTTTGTTTTTCATGGATGATGTTCATTCCATTTTGATTGTGTTCATTTTTCATTATTACAAATTTACGTTATAATGACCTAACCTTTACCTGTCATAGATACATGAAATAATTTAATTTAAAATATCCTTGAGTAATTATGTTACGTTTTGGTAAAATTAACCCTAAAAGTTTTAAAATTTATTATAGCTCACTAATAATATAACTCACTAACACTCATCTTAAAGACACTTATCAAAAATACATTTATTTAAGAAGAAAAGAAATAAGGGACAAATTATTTTCCCTGTGTGCAAACTATCGTAACCTGCAAAAATGAGACAACATATTAGCCTCAAAAACATGCAAAATCCAACGTCGAAGACAAAAGTGAGTGGCTCTTCTTTTTTTGAGGAATATCTCGTCGAGAGTATAATTGTTTATTTACTATGCTTAAAATTACAATTCATTACGCTTTAAGCTTTCCCGAAGTATAAGACCTAGTTACCTACCTAGTTTTCCCATTGAAATTTTTTAGAAAGTTCTTGTATTGGTTAGATATGTGATATTTTTTCATTATATCGGTGCACGTTTTTACAGAGTATATCTTAATAGTGAGGCAAAGTTCTTGTTTTCCCTAAATATAATAGATACGAATATACTCTTCCGAACCAAAGGGTGAAAAAGGAAAAGTATTGGTTTACCCCCAAAAATCAAAATCGCCAAAACCATGTGCGCTGCACCTTTTATGGCACCGCGCGTCGAATGACACCATTTTCATCGTGGCGGTTGTTTCAAATTTTGTCAGTGTGTGTGTGTGTGTGTGTGTGTGTGTGTGTGTGTGTTTGTGTGTGTGTTTGTGTGTGTGTTTGTGTGTGTGTTTGTGTGTGTGTTTGTGTGTGTGTGTGTGTTTGTGTGTGTGTGTTTGTGTGTGTGTGTTTGTGTGTGTGTGTGTGTGTGTGTGTTTGTGTGTGTGTGTTTGTGTGTGTGAGTGTGTGAGTGTGTGTGTGTGTGTGTGAGTGTGTGAGTGTGTGTGTGTGTGAGCGCGTGTGTGTGTGTGTGGGCGCGTGTGTGTGTGTGTGGGCGCGTGTGTGTGTGTGTGTGGGTGCGTGTGTGTGTGTGTGTGGGCGCGTGTGTGTGTGTGTGTGTTTGTGTGTGTGTTTGTGTGTGTGTTTGTGTGTGTGTTTGTGTGTGTGTGTTTGTGTGTGTGTTTGTGTGTGTGTTTGTGTGTGTGTTTGTGTGTGTGTGTTTGTGTGTGTGTTTGTGTGTGTGTGTTTGTGTGTGTGTCTTGTGGGAACGATATCTTAAAACAGAGAGGTGGTAGGTCACTAACTGTACATAACTGTACATTCCTTCAGGTAGCTGCCGTACAAAGTGATCCTCAAATTAACCGCATTTTGTACTTTCCGCCGAAAAAAGAAGAGCTCCGGCGATGCACCTTTTTTTTTTATTTTACTTTTCCGAACCGAAGGGAAAAGTTAGTTGTGCTACGGCAATACTGTTTATTTACCCTTCGGTTAGTAAAACGGCAAGAATAAAAAAAAAAGGGAATTTTGTATGTAAAAGAAAAATGTCCTAGAAACTGTCAGAGTAAGATTTAAGGAAATGTCATTAAAAATTAAATTGTTATTAAGTGGCTTTCCACAGAGCATAAATGTTTTATTTATTATAAATGTTGTATTATAAATCGTGTTCAGCCTTCTGTAAAAATATTTTATTTAATTTGTCAAACTTTTTTTTGCACAAGACATAAGACAAATAACATTTTTATTTGTATTACACATTATTTCTCTTATGACATAATTTTCCTTTAATCAAGCCTTCGCAAATGTCCTCAATTCCGTTTCATTACCCAACATAATGAACAAATACGCCCAAAGCGTTTCTTTTGTGTGTATGTTAAATTGTTAAACAACGAATTTGAGTTATGTACTAAATGAATTAAATAGCAATCTTATGATATAATATTCCATCTCTGGTTTTTGTGTGTGCAAACTACCTTACATTGCAAATGAAAATATTTCCCCGGGGAGTATTGTAAAGTAATATTTCATTGAATAGCACGTGCGTGGCTTAACTAGAATTCGGTAACTCTTTAAAAAAATATGGTAAAATCAATTTTTTTTGTTGTATTATTTTTTTTCAAACTCTTTTTAGCTCTCTACACTTGGTTTGACTATATGATTTTTCGATACATACATTTATACATATAGTCAAGCCTTTTTTCAATAGAGGCAGGCAGAGACCACCAATGTTAATCTGATCGAGATATGTTCTCCGAGGTCGACCTCTACCGACTTGTCCATTCACACTCGCCTTATCAATTTGTTTCGTCAATCTTCCTTCATCCATCCTTTCTAAGTGTCCAAACCATCAAAGCATTTCTTTATCTATCATTGTAACCACATCTTCTTTTACAACACAGCATTTTCTTATCTCACTATTCTTTACTTTATCCAGCCGAGTCACTTCGGCTATACTTCTCAGACTACTCATCTCCGCAGCATTAATCCTATTTACATGCTTCTTCTGCTAAACCCAACATTCACTACCATACATAAGTGTACGAACCAAAACACCTCTATGCACAGCCAGACGTTCTTTTTTTGACACTTTCTGGCTATTCATAAAGCTATTTAGTGTCCCATTCATTTGTTTTCCTGCCAACACCCTTCGCTCAATATCACTTTCATACTTTCCATCTCTCGTAAACTTTGAACCCAAGTACACAAATTCATTTACTTGTTCCACTCTTTGTCCACAGTTTGTCATGCTTTATTCTTTTTTAAAAACCATTACTTTCGTTTTGCTTACATTTATTTTCATCTCTTTGATTTTCAGGGCATCATGCAACTCCTCTTCAGATGACGCTAATATGACTTGATCATCGGTGCACTCTCTTTCAAATCTTTTAAACAATTGTCTATGCATAAGTTAAACACAAGCAGTGGATTCCTCGTAAAATGACTTCAGTGTTCGTATTAAACTACACCCCACCCCATACATAGACAATGTCGACCACAATTCACTCCTCACCACTCTGTTATAGGCTTTTTCCAAGTCTATAAAAGCGCAATAGACCTTCTGACTTCTAGCCAAGAATTTTTCGACTATACCTCGTAATGAAAAGACCTGATCCATACATCTCCTTCCGTTTCTAAATCCTGCTTGCACATCCCATATTATTTCCAACGCTGCAAAATAAGCCTAGTGGCATCGATGAGCTGTTTTCCAGTAGTTACTCCCTTTTCTTCTAACTCTTTCTTCAAGTTTGTGCTACCTCTACGCTCTCGCTGAAGTTATCTGCAGTGGGCCGAGTACGAGAGTGTAGTGGGTATACTCACTTCGCCTCGTGCTTCCTCGCCTCGTTCTGTAGGCACTCGCTTCCGAGTCGGTTTTTTGTACCAGAGTCAAAGCCGGCGAGGCACGAATACGAGAAGACTCATTACATTCTTGCCGCACTTTGAGCAGTGTTCTATTTGTTTTGTGTTAAAAACGTCATCAACCATCTCCTTTTTTTCCAGGGCTTTAGTATTTTAGTATTTTGTATTTTTTTTGTGTAGTAACAATTTAATAAATTGTAATATGTTTATGCATAGAAAGCTGAATCAGCAGCTACTTTAACGACATTCATGTTAAAGACCAACGTATAACTGAGGTTCTCGCAAGTAGACACGAGAATGTGGATGATAACATTCGCCTCAGTAAACTTCGGCGAGTTCCTCGCACAAGAGTGTAGAGGTAACATCGGATTTAAAAAACGTACACGCTAAGAAAATTATCTAACTTAGTTTTACTTTTTTCGGCGTTAAACTTTTTATAATGTAGATGTTTGATCACTGCACAAAACTCCATTTTTTTCAGTTTGCAAAACATACACTTGTTCACTTTAGTCGTCTACAAAAATGAAACCACTCGTTGGATTCCGCTTACATTTTGACGGTATAGTTAAAATAATATTTCCTGTATCGAAAATTCGGTACATTTAAGAATTTAGCCGACGCCAGGTCCAGGACCGGATTTTAATTAAATGTAACAGTAATAGCAAACAATTTGGAACAAAAGCATTTTTATTACCTTCTTCTTCCTCATTTTTTTTTCTTTTTCGTTCATGACTTTAGGCTAATCACCTGTTTATTCTTCGTCAACTTGCTTATCGTTCTGCATCTAGGTTGTCGCTCCATCTCTTTCGAAGACGCCCTACGTTCCTGCGTCCCCGTGGTGATTTATCACGAGCAATTTTTAGTATTCTTTTCTATTTATGTGTGCATTCCACTCTTTTTTTCTATTTGATACCCAGCCAATAATGTCTTCTAATCCACATGTATTTCTTATACTTTCACTTATTTCCCTGTTAAAAAGTGTTTTACCATCAATCCTGCGGAGTACTTTCATTTTAGTTGTTTCTGATAGTAGTTAAGTTTTCGATGTTTCTGGTCTGGTTTCTGCCGTATATGTTATGATAGGTCTTACTGTTGTTTCATAGATTCTAGTCGGCCTCAATTCCTATGTTTTTATTGCACCATATTGTACTATTCAACCACCCTGCTATTCTTGTTGCTTTCGTTGTTTGTTCCCTTACTTCTGGTATCACCGCCAACGCCCGAGAGTTCCACGCCGAGATTTTTAAATTTCATTTTCTGCTAAATAACTTCTCCACTACCTCCAGCTTACTTATCAATGGTGTTTTTGATGTTGTCATACACTTTATTTTTATGGGAGGTAATATCATGTTAAGAGATTTAGCTGTATGATTGAATGAGTGTAGGAGTCTTTGGAAGTTGTCTTCGTTCTCTGCTATCAGCACGGCGTCGTCGGCATGACACAAAATTCTTACCTCTTCATCTCCAATTTATATCCTCTCAAAAAGCGAACCTTCTGTACAATCTCGTCCATGATGATGTTGAAGTGAAGTGGGCTCATTGAATCCGCTTGGCGAATACCGCTATCAACTGGTATTGGTTTGGTGAGTTCTCCATATAACTTTGCCTGTATTAGGTATGCTGCATATATGTTCTCTATAGTTTTTATCAGATTGTGTGGGATTTGGTAATATGTGGAACATCTTTCAATTGGACGCGGTCGAAGGCTTTGGTAAGGTCAATGAAACATATGTAGGCTGGCTTATTGAATTCGATCGACTTTTCTGTTACTTGTCTTATGACAAAAACGGCGTACGTGCAAGACCCTCCTGTCCTAAATCACTGTTGTTCATCTGACATCGAGATGAGGCTGTTAAGTTTGTTCGTTATTACTTTTGTTGTCAGTTTCAATGTGGTGCTCAAGAGGTTTATTTCTCTGTAAGTCAAGTTTTTATTACCAGCATGTAATATTATAATACGTTTTCCTGTATTTAGGAAAGCATCACGAAACTTCATCATTTTTTCACAATATCATAAGTGACGTACCAAGTTTAATCAAAATAAACTATGCGTTTACCTTGCCGATGAACTTAGCTTATTCTACTGAAGGTATTCAATAATGAGTCGGTCAGCGTCCAACTCTCTACTCCATAGAGCAATGTGGAGAATATACAGTGTGGAACAGCCAAATGGAATAAATTCGATAACGAATAAATGAGAGCTTACTGACAATATCTATATCATTGCTTGAAAGTAATTGTTAAATACGGTGATAAATGTAGATTTAAAATTGTAAAGAATTTGCATTAAATTAACTTTCTAGCTTTTTTAAAATGTTTACAGCCTTATACTTGAATATAAAAAGTGGTCCACAAATATAAAGTTAACAATTTTGATTCTGCTAAAAAAAATGTTACCAACGAGCCCGTTTTCTGAAACTTCTAAATTCTTAATGTCAATGAAAAGTTTAAAAGTGACAGAGTCACTCAACCGGTATTTCTTTTAAAGAAATTGTGCCAGAATTATTAATGATGTCCCTTTGTAATTTACCGAAATTTTCGGAGAAGCTAAAAAGCAATTTCAAATTATGTTGCCGGTCATTTTATTTTTTAATGGTATTTATTTACAGTTAGGGGTTGATCAGTGGCGACACATGACTTTTTTATTTTGAACCTCCCAAATATAATTTTTTGCTTATTTTAGGTATTTTATTTAAAGTTTTTTTAAATTTAGTGATAATTGCTGGACTGGGGCACTTGATACACCCCATCGTCTTATAACGATGACCATATATATATATATATATATATATATATATATATATATATATATATATATATATATATATATATATATAAAAACACTTGGACACATCGATTTGTATTTTTAGATGCGCATTTTTTCAAAAAAAAAATAATTATATAGGGTGTGTCATGTGACAGTGGCCAATACCAACTTTCTTATTTTAAATACAACTCCCTGTATATTATTTATTTTTTGGATTCTTCAGAAAATTTTAGACATAAATCATGTACCTATCTTCAACTGTTTCGGAAATATTAAGTGTTTTTAGATGTATTACAAATATTAACATTAAAAAAAGAAAATTATTTTATTTCACAAATAATGTAAAAAACATTAATTTCAATGGAAAGAGATGTTCAAAATGTTCGCCGCGAACGTCTTGGCAATATGCTAATCTGGTATAAAAATGTCTTCTAACGTTACTCAACATCTCAGGCGTGACTGATCTAATCGCAAGCGTGATTCGTATTTTTAAGTCATGTAAGTTGAGTGGTTTAGTTTTGTATACAATACTTTTGAAATATCCCACAAAAAGAAGTCTAATGGCGTCAGATCAGGAGATCATGCTGTCCATTCTATCGATCCGCGCCTCCCTATCCACCGATTTGGAAAATTTTGGTTCAGGTACTGCCGGACATTGATTTGGTAATGGAGCGGCGCTCCATCTTGCTGAAACCATAGTATATTGGCAAGAACTTGTGGGTTTGCTGGATCACGATATAAGTTTGTCAAAGTTGGCACGCCAATATTTTGGAGAAGTTCTAAATATTTATCTTCATTTAAGTGGCCATCAATGAAAAGGGGACCTACGATATGATTTCCAACAATTTCTGCCCAAACATTAACTTTTTCAGGATATTGCGTATATTCCTTTCTCATCCAGTGAGGATTCTCATTAGACCAATAGCGGCAATTTCGACGAATAACATGATCGTGAAGTGTAAATGTGCTCTCATCAGAAAACAAAACATCTTCTAATTGGATCACATTGTTATCTAACATTTCCAACATTTGTTCACAAAAATACGTTCTCCTGTCGAAATTGTCTTCCATGAGCTCAAAATAAACAAAACTGTTTTTGTATTTTTTTTATTTCATATTAGTAAAAAGGAACGCATTAATGGTTTTTGCTTATTTTCTCAATATTAAGAGCTAAATGGGAAATAAGTATTGAGTGTAATGTAGCGAATTTATGAAATAAAATAATTTTTTTTTAATGTTAATTTTTGTAATACATCTGAAAACACTTAATATTTCCAAAACAGTTGAAGATAGGTATGGGACATTGTACATGAATTATGTCTAGAATTTTCTGAAGAATCCAAAAAATAAATAATATACGGGGGGTTGTATTTAAAATAAGAAAGTTGGTATTGGCCACTGTCACATGACACACCCTATATAATTTTTTTTTTTTTGAAAAAAATGCGCATCTAAAAATACAAATCGATGTGTCCAAGTGTTTTTCACAACACGCTCTCATTTATTCGTTATCGAATTTATTCCATTTGGCTGTTTCACACTGTATAGTAGCGGGTTAGTCTGATTTTTAATTTTTCTACATAAATGGAAGATTCTTTTGATCGGGCAATTTTGGCCGCCTGGGCCCGTGATGAATAAAAAAATTGAACAAAAAACTGAAAAAAGAGTAAACTCCCCTAACCTAATCTACCCTCTTACAAATTTTCAAAATTTAATCAAATTTATTAAAATCACACTTTATAAATTTTTCAAACATATTTGAAAAGGTCATAAAATTTTGAATTCTGAACGTACCTTTAAATTTTGACGTTTATTTGTCGTTTAATAATGTGTTAGTTTAGAGATATTATACTAAATTAAATATTGAACTAACCGCCGGTATTACCTTTGTTGTTATAAAAAGTGTTCTATGTCCTTTACTCTACTTTTAAAAATATATGTACAAGATTTCATGATGATCGGTTGAGTAGTTTAAGCGTGTAATAAACAAATAAACAAACAAACACATTCACATTTATAATATTAGTTAGGAAATAGCATTAGGAGTAAATTTATTATTTTTTTTATTTTTATTGGCCTGCATTTTATTAGTTACTAAAACATGTTGATATTTTGTTGAAGCAGGAAGCGAAAAACTCGGTTCTTAACTTGAAACGTGTTTTAATTTTTTCACGATTCTTTCCGACCGATAAAAAGGCTATACTTTTTTTTAACTACGTTTTTTATGGATAAGTTTATAGTCGTAAAAAACTTGGAAAAGACGATTAAGAGATGGGAGAAAGTTCGGGAGCACAAATTTATAAAACAATTGGTAGAATATAGTTCAACCGAGAGGATTAATCTTGTTTAAATTTAAACTTTATTATATGCATTTTTTTGTGGGACTTTAAGAGCTTCAGTGTTGAAAGAAGGGGCGTGGAGTTGAGTTTGTTGTAAATTTGACAGCAAAAAATTCAGCATAATGTTAAACATTAACAATTTTTTTTTAAACAGTTTTAATAATTCATGTACATACTGTACCATTATTTTTTTTTTAATTGTACGTAATGAAATAAAAAATTAACCCTGCATACATAAGTACAGATTAAAGCTTAGTAAAAACTTTTTGACCGGGTGCGGTAGGGATTCCAGATATTTGAAGTGGAACTATTTATTTAATCTGTTACTTAATGTTTTTGTACGTAAAGTGCTTAGATGTTCAGGAAAATTGTTTTAACTGTTTAAAACTTTGCAAAGGTTTAAAATAAGTATTTAATCGGCAAGTGTAGCATGTAACGAACAGATATTTAGCTACGTTAAACTGGCTTTCGCATTACACTTTGTTAATAAGTCAGCTAGAAAAAAATAATTGGAATATGCAGGTTTAGAAGTTAGCTAAAACTTTACCGTAATACTGAGTGCGGAGGTTATATGATAATAAACTATAGTTTAAAAAAACACGCTTTTAAAATTAATCGAACTAAAAAGTAAAAAATAATTCTTAACATTAGAAAAAAATTACTGACGAGGAAAATTAATGTAACTGTTCTGTTTGTCATACAAAGCACCTCACGCTTTAAGAACAGCGACATTAATTTTCTCGTCAGTAAACTATTCCATTTATCAAGAAAATTATCTGTCTTCGTTTTGATATGCCAAACAGTTTTAAAATGTAGTTCACAAATTCCTTAATACAATTTAAAAAAATTATGGATTAAATGGTAAAAGCACAAAAAGGATGCATCGGCCGGGAATCGAACCCGGTTCGTCCGAGTGGCAGGCGAGCGTTCTACCACTGAACCACCGGTGCAATGAACTGTGTTAATATTTGTTCTGCGCGCATACGTAGTTTACGCACTACTTCTATCTCTCTTACTCTCATGCAAAGGATCCCATTTTGTTACGTGACGATTTTTACCATTCGCTTGATAAACAGCTCAACTCTCACAGATACCCTTCACCCTCTAGAACATAGAAGAAGAGTTGCAGACCAGTCATTGCTCTACAGATATTTCCATGGCAGATGCTCTAGAGAAATAAAAACTCTTGTACCACCATTGGCCACATTCGGCCGAAGAACTCGGCACGCTGATCAGTCTCACCCATTTACTCTCAAGATTGACACTACAAGGACCAATCTTCATCAAAAATCCTTCTTTTACAGGGCTGCTACAGAATGGAATAAGCTTCCAAAATCAGTTTTTCCAGAGAACTATGACCTGCAACTTTTTAAAAAGCGTGTCCACAATCATCTCCTTTCTATAATCCCTTCCCCTTCTAATAGTCGCAATGCGGGGGCCGTCCGCGGCCCACACGATAGGTCTACCCTTTTTGCGACTATTTTCATTAAAAAATAACAAAAAAGATAATTAAGAAAAAAATCGCACTAACGTTCGTTCCAAAAATACAGTAAAAATAAGTATTCCGTATAGAGGGTAAAGACCAGTAGAACCATCTTAAAGGGGGGACAAGTTAAAAAACTGTCCACTTGTGAACTGTAAAAACCGACCAGAATGGCAGTAGTGTGCTGAGCTGGAAAATTTAATATTTTGGGTGACTGAAGTAGTTATTGAAACTATTTACTATGTACGTATTTACTATTTACGTAATCCAAAATAATTTACTAGATATAACTTAAAAAACTGTAGTAATATATAAGGTGAGTGATTGATGTTTTGTTAACTTATAATAATACTTTGTTGTGATTTTCTAATATTCTTGTTATAAAACTTTTTAAAATAATCGAACAATAATGAAAAAAATTTGTAGTTTTTCTTTACTTGCTAACTGTTTTATCCCACTCTTATAAGTTTTGGCGCTTTCTTTAAAATTTAGCCTCTAGCTACTGTAGCGCCACCCTTATTTAACGCTTTTTACCCTAAAATAACCCCCATCTAAGCTGCCTAAAGAATTTTTCACTTCTTTCAAATATTTGTTTTATCATGTTGATTTCCTTTATCTAAAGATATTTTTATTAGATTTTTTTATTTGAACGCACTGTATATTAACTATAATAATGAATAGAACTTAAAAAGACCCCATCTAACTAGCCTAAAAAATGTTCCACTTTAAAAATACCTTCTTTCTAATATTTGTTTTATTACGTTGATTTTCTTTATCTAAAGATGTTTTTATTAGATTTTATTCATTTTACGCACTGTATATTAACTATAATAATGAATGGAACTTTTTTTTAAATTTTATTGTTTCCAAACATGCGTTTTTTTGCTAAATACATCCTGTTCTAATTACGAGGAGAGAATAAAACTAAAATTGTTCTTTTAGGAATCAGAAAATAAAAAAGACCATTTACATCAAATTTTAAGTGGCTTTTTTCGTTATCTTGGTCTGTTGGTAACATTAATATATAATCAAGTAGGTACCTTCATGTTTTATTTAAGCCATTTTACCAACTTTTTACCCTGATAGGTCATAAAATATTTATTTATTTCACCGACAGACAAAGAACGTCAAAAAAATAGTACACAAATATTTGCTTTCTATACAAATACATATAGAGAGTTTTTGTAATATTTACGAATCAGTACTGAGCAAAAAGAAGTTTACAAAACCAATGTTTATTAACACTTTCCCTAAAATTCTTAAAAAAGTATTATTAATAAACTGCTACATGAAGGTAAATTACTTATGAAAGGAACACATCTTTAAAGATGCTGATTTAAACCAAAATGGATTCCAATGACGTATCGTAGGTATTTTGTAGAGGTAACCGGATATTTATTTATCAGAAAATGAATTGGAATTAATAGTAAATAAAAATATTATAAATGGATATTATTTAGATCATTACCAGTGAAAAATTGATACTGTAACGATTTTGCAATACGCCATTGGAATGGCTGGGCGGTACGGTGACGTCACAGCCAATAACTAGGATGTTCCAGTACGTTACGACCAATCTAGTATTTTTGAAAGATTGTCTAGGTACATTTAGAAACATCGTCTTTTCTCGTTTTAACGTAAATATATAAATTGGCCTCCGTTCGCGGGGGTTAGTCAGTTATGGAAAGTTAATAATTGTGTTCAGTGTCGTACCGAGGGGGGCGGTGAGGGCAGTCCGTCCCGTGTGCCACCTTTATGAGGGCGGCAATATTGCCCCTTTTTGTACTCTTTAAGTGTAACAGTAAGGTTTTGAAATAATTTTTTTTCGCTCAGTTCTTTCATATGATTACTTTTTTCTCACAACATCATTATTTTTATGACTTCAAAGGGGCAGCAAATTATGATTTCGCCCCGGGCGACAATGACCCACGCTACGCCACTGATTGTGTTTACTTGTTTACATAAATTATGTTAGAAAGTTATATATAAATGTGCATATAAATTCGAACCCCGAGTGTGATTTAAGTAAAACGTTACAATACCAAATAATATTAATAATTATTTTACAAAATCCAATTTTATTTAACAAATACATTTACATTAATCCAATCCATGAAATAATTATATTTGTTTTTTTTTAATGAAAATAGTCGCAAAAAGGGTAGACCTATCGTGTGGGCCGCGGACGGCCCCCGCACTGCGACTATTAGAAGGGGAAGGGATTATAGAAAGGAGATGATTGTGGACCCGCTTTTTAAAAAGTTGCAGGTCATAGTTCTCTGGAAAAACTGATTTTGGAAGCTTGTTCCATTCCGTAGCAGTCCTGTTAAAGAAGGATTCTTGATGGAGATTGGTCCTTGTAGTGTCAATCTTGAGAGTAAATGGGTTAGACTGATCAGCGTGCCGAGTTCTTCGGCCGAATGTGGCCAATGGTGGTACAAGAGTTTTTATTTCTCCGGAGCATCTGCCATGGAAATATCTGTAGAGCAATGACTGGTCTGCAACTCTTCTTCTATGTTCTAGAGGGTGAAGGGTATCTGTGAGAGTTGAGCTGTTTATTAACCAAATGGCCCTTTTTTGAATAGAATCTATAAAACGACGAGAATGACTTGGTGCTGAACCCCAAATGTGCGAGCAATACTTCAGTAGAGGTCGGATTTGAGCCTTGTATTAATATTTTATGTCGTCACCAACCCAGTGGGTTTCACATGGGGGCGTATCCTTCGCAATGGAAAACGGAATAAGGAATGTTAGTATAGAATGAACATGATAGTATTTGAAAAATATCACAAAAATAAAAATTTTATCACATACAAATAAACAAACATACATTCATACATTCTAAAAAATCAACCAAAAAATAATTCTGAAAAACTAAAATAAAACAAATTTTGAAAAACGAAAGCGATGAGAAGAGTTTTTGTAAAAAATTAAATTAGGTCATTAAATTAACTTAGTTTGTACTTTAAATAAAGGGTGGCCAACAGAAAACGACACATTTGCAGCAACCTCGTTAATATTTTAGAAAAACGCTCATACCCGTCGATTTTTTATTAAAGGTGTACACTCTTTTCCGGTACATTTGACTTCACTACTTTAAACCCAAGCGAGGGTAAGAATTACCCCAATATTTTTAAATGACATTGGGGGTCGAATAAGATGTCTTTTTAAAGCTCTGACAATTCTTTTTACAACAGTCTTTAAATTTTACATTTTCTCCCAATACTTTGAAAAAAATTACATGTTAAAATCCCAATTATTTTAGTTGCTTACTTACTACATCATTGATTAAATGTTTAAACTGATGACCGCCCGCTTCCATACAATAATAAAGATTTTGTTCAAAACGTTCACGCACATTTTGAAGAATTTCCGGAGTAATTCGTCGGCACTCGTCAACGATTTTTTGACGCAAATCTTCCAACGACGCTGGTTGTGTTTTATAGATTTACTTTTTAGATGTCCCCACAAAAAGAAATCGATAAGCGATAAATCTGGCGATCGTGGAGGCCATTTTCAATGCTGCCTCTTCTCCCAATCCATTGCCATGGAAAACGTTGGTCTATATACTGACGAACAATCGCCGCATAATACGGAGGAGCGTCATGTTGAAAATAAAAATGATCTTCGTCATACTGTGGATTATTTTCAAATAGTATATCATTCAAGGCAGGGGCAATAGCGTCTTACAGTAACTGCAAATACATTTTGCCAGTCAAATTGCCTGGTAGAAAAAAAGGACCCACCAGTCACCAGACACCGCAAATGCCAGCCCATACATTTAATTTCTCCGGTTGCTGTATATGCACCTCGTGAAAAACTCTTGGGTTTGAATCCAATAGCGGCAATTGTGGCGATTTACCGTCCCGTGCAAGAAAAAACTGTATTCATCGGAAAAACAAATATTAAAAAGGAACTGTGGATCGTTCCCTGCTCGCGCACTCATTATTTCGCCAAACTGAAAACGGCGGTCATAATCATCTTCATTAGGTTCATGGATTAATTGTATTTTATATGGATGGAATTTATTCTTTTTCAAAATGGTTTGGATGCCACAAAGCAATGCAAAGCAAAAAATAGGTACTAAATTTATACCATTGTTGTTTCACAATTAAAATATAATTTCCCATTAAGTAATGGGCGGATTTAAATAATTTAATGACTATTATTGTATAGAGAGTTGTAAGAGCTTTTGAAAGACATCTTATTCGACCCCAATGCTTTTAAAAAATTTGGGGTAATTTTTACCCTCGCTTGGGGCTAAAAGTAGTGGAGTCAAAAATACCGGAAAAGGTTCCTGCAAATGGCTCTATTTCGTTTTCGGTTGGCCACCCTGTATAACTTAAAAATAACCGTAAACAAGAGAATCATTCATTTCGATAACTTTTCTGTAAAACTTATGTAGAAGTTCTTTAGTAAGATGGCTAAATTCAAGTAAGTTTTCACAAAACAATTCATCATTCGATAATTCTTTCTCTGGATTTTCATTGGCATCTCCCGTTTTTACTGTAAAAATAAAACGCCATCTCTTGTCTTCTTCATCATCTAGTTTGTGTTGTTTTTTATCTAACTGCTGTTACCTTTGACAGTTTTCCCTTGCGGCTTTTGTTCCAAATTTTATTAAAAATCCACAGAATTAATGAATGAATTTTGTAGTTAAATAAATATTCCATTCATAAATGCATATCCGAGAGGTCTTATTGTCATAATTTATTTTAAAAAAAAAACGTAAGAAATTGGTCTATGGAAAGGTGTCCTTACAGAAGAAATGCTGGAAAAAATAAGGCAAACATTTAACAAAACATTAGGATATTGCCTTGTTAATGGTGAAGAACTGTTTAAGAATTTGTTATGAGAATGTTTAATTTATTTGTATTTGTAGTTAACGTGAGAATTATTTATTTTATTTTGTAACTAATTTTTTATTTGTTGTAAGAAATATCTTATACTTCTGGGTTTCTTTTATTTAGTGGAAAGGCATTACCAGCAATAATAGTCATGCTCATTAATTTTAATTTTATTATTTTGATTAACAAGAGTAGTTTTTGTAATATTAAGATGAAAACTAAATACATCCAATTTAATCCACCGACCATTAGATAATTACTATCACAATTAAATTACAGCTTTTCTTCATTGTGATTAAATTCGCATCACATCCTCTGCGAAATTGCCCTGTTGCCAGTACTTTCGTAGTTTGGGATAAATATAGTTTTAATTTAATAACTACTACAATACCAACATAACAGTTTATTTTCCTTTATTACACACTGCTCCAAAATTAACGCACCACTTAATATTTTTGGAAAAACAGGCCATTTGAAACAATCTAAAATATTTCATTACATTTTGTAAGACCCCTGTATGTTTATTATTTAATGTTTTTCTATTAAGTTTTATGTGAAGTCAGTACGATCAATCGAATTTAAAGGCAGTTTGCGGTTTAATTTTGCCGATTAAAACTAAATTTTTAAGCTCAGCTTCAAAACGCACACGGCATTCGATTAAGCTTAGAAACTATCCCTTCAATGATTTTTTCTTCTTCTTCAGGTACCTATCTGTTCCAGACGTTGGCAACCATATTGGCTAATCTAACTTTATTTACAGCGGCTCGGAATAGTTCGGTGGTTGTCATGGAGAACCAAGTTCTTACATTTTTTAGCCATGAGATTCTTCTCCTTCCGGCGCTTCTCTTTCCTTTCACTTTCCCTTGTAATATGCACTGCAAGAGATTATATCTGTTTTCATTTCGCATGATGTGACCTAGATATTGTATTTTTCTTGTTTTATTTATATTCATGATTTCTTTTTCTTTTGACATTCTTCTAAGGATTTCAATGTTAGTTACATGATCTGTCCATGATACCCTTAGCATCCTTCTATGACTTAGAGAAGATAATCTGACTCCTTGCATTGCTGCCCGGGATCAACGTATAACCCGGTTAAACTTTGCCAGAAAGCATGTCAATTGGAGAGAAGCTGAGTGGAAGCGAGTTTTTGGACGGATGAATCCAAATTTTGTGAAATCCTTGAGAAACATGTTATGCCAATTGCCCCTCAGAGTGATCAAATTGTTTGCTAATTCACGGCAATGCTCGACCTTACGTAGCCCAATATGTTCTAGATTACCTATTGGAAGTTGACGTTGAAACTTTGGTTTGGCCAGTACAAAGTCCCGACCTGAATCCAATCGAGCATGTCCGGAATATACTCAGAAGGCAATTACAAGCTAATCCAAACCACCTTAATAATTTGGTGGACATGGGACGGCTTCTCGTTCACAAATGGAATTGACTAGATTGTTGATTGTAAATTGTAGGAGGGGTCGTGAAGGCTATGCTGCCTCTTTAGCACTTTGACCTATCAGATCTTTTATGCATAAGCCTTAATCTATTCGAGGCTAGGGATTCCGAGACTTCGTACAAAGTTTATCAGTTTCCTGGAAGCTAAGTTCCTGACATCGGAGAGCTTTAGGAAGGCCCCTTTCATAAACTTGAGCCTCTTGCAGAAAAGTGCAGTTTCAGCGAAGTTTTCGCAGTAGCGGCAACTATCAATCTCTGTTTTGCCCATCTTTTTCAGATGATACCTCAGAGGGCAGTGTCCGGTGAGTAGTCTTTCTTGTCCAACTCGAGAAGCTGTTTAGCTTTCCTTGGCGAAAGGCTTATGAACCTTTTCACTTGTCTTTGTCCTAGCACTTTGTGCCACTGAGATTTCATTTCATCTGTTTCCCAGCGTCGAACCTCTTTTTTCAAGTGTGCTTTAGTGAGTCTACAGAAGGGTTCTGAGCCGGAAAATTGTGTATTTGCCCCTTCTTTGGCAAGGCAGTCTGTTTCCTCGTGGCCTTTAACGCCCTTGTGACCTGAAACCCACGTCAGAGTGAGTAATCTCAGTTATAATAATAATAACGAATTTATCAGACGTGTCATAATTTCTTGGAGCAGTGTTTTACCAAAAAAATTAAAAATATTCAACGAATCAGTCTCATTGTTGTAATATTTTTTAAAATATTAAAGAGCTCGAAATATATTTTTTTCTTGAGTTGACTGCAATATACCCTATTATAACATAAATTTATCTGCAATTTATGCACCGAACAACTTTTCAAATTTAAGTTTATAATATTATTTTTCTGGTTTATAAATCGTTGCTTGAAATACATCTTCAAGAATTTGTTAACAAGATCCCTGCTATGTCAGTACAACTTCAAAACTACGCAACTTCCGAAAGAAGATGGCGCAGAAATAATATGATGTGCATACAAAGTACACAGAAAACTGCATTGGACCATTTCCAACAACTTCATACACTTCAATATACGTGACGAAAATTCATTCGTGCGCTGATAATGAAATGCGATTCGGTAAAACCAAAGATGCGATTTTTTAACAAACAATATACAACATCGATAACTTCAATGATTTCCCAGAAACATCAACAGAAATGAGAAAACCTTCTTGGTCCCAATAGCACAGCTCCAAAACGTGACTTTAATCGTGAATTTACTACAAAATACAAAAGGTCAAATGGAAAAAAAGTCTGGAACGTACCGTCCCCGCAGGTCATTTTTAGTGTCTCGTTTGTACGTTTGATTTATCCGCAGCGAACGCGACAAATGCTTTAAAGTTGTTTCAGAGATAAGTATTTACTGTGGCATAACTTTATAAATAGAAATAAAATCTGTTTAATGCGGCTTACGGGTAGTGCGATTTAGTAAAAATCGTCACGTAACGAAATGTATCAGTGGCTCAGTGGTGGAATGTTAGCCTGCCGCGCGGGCGGCTCGGGTTCCATTCCCAGTCGATGTATTCTTCTTGTGCTTTAACCATTTAATACATAATTTTTTTAATGAGTTAAACAAATCGAACTAAAAAGCGATAAATAAATTATAGTTTAAAAAACTAAAAAACACGCTTTTAGAGTTAATCAAACTAATATAAAAAAAATCATTTTTAACATTGGAATAAAATTACTGATAAAAGAATTAATGTCACTGTCAATCAAAGTCACTGCTTTGTATGACATTTTTAAACTAACTCTGCGTTTGGTAATGAAAGCACCCCACGCTTTTAGAACAGTGACATTAATTTTCTTGTAAGTAATTTTATTCCTATGTTAAGAATTATTTTTTACTTTTTAGTTTGATTAGACCGGTGCTAACCTACGGTATCGAGACTAGAGCTGACACGAATAAGACAAAGAGCATCCTCAGAACAGCGGAGATGAAAACCTTATGACCAAGAGAGACTAGCATACATCGCTAAAGTCGGAAAACCAACAGGCCGACGACCGCTAGGAAGACCATCTAAGATATAGAGAGATAGCTGGAACACTGTCTCACAGGATAACCAACCGGATTGAGCCTTGACAATTAACAGACCTAAAGGTCTTCTCGAAGTATAAGAAGAAGAAAAAGTTTGATTAACTCTAAAAACGTGTTTTTTAGTTTTTTTAACTTATAATTTGGGCGGTGGCTTTACATTTGAAGATAATGTAAGTGGCTGTTTCCTCCTCCTCATTACATAATCTGCATAAAGGTTCTGTGTTAAACGCGCCTATATTGTGCAGATGTTTTCTCAAAGACCAGTTTTCGGTACAAAGCCCCACAACTGTTTCTACTTAGCGAGAGCAGCTTTCCTGTCTGCTTAGGTGAGGGTTCTTTCAGCATTAGTTTGCTGTGTCTAGCTCCCTCTGTCTGTGCCCACTTTAGCTGATGCTGAGAGTGGATCCAGCCTTTGATCGCTGCTTTAACGCTGGCCTTGAGTATCGCTATTATTGGTTCTGCCGCCTAGCTAGTTTGTCCGCTTCTTCATTACCAGAAATATCTTTATGCCCTGGCACCCACGACAAGGTAACCTTGTTATGGTTAGCAAAGGTTCGTAGGTTTCCGGCACATTTCCGGACAATTTTTGAGCCTATTCTCCGTGATGCCAAAGCTATGAGTGCCGCTTGACTATCTGATTTGATTGGGATCGTTTTCTTTTTATATCCTATTAAACGGTAAACAAAACATTAAAAAATATAAATTAAAAAACATTAGAATCAAAATCTTGGCTGGACCTTTATAAACTTTGTTCGAATGTACTTGATTGGCAGTAGTTGTCGGGAGTTATCATCAGTAAGCTTATTTCGTATTGATCCTTGAATTTTAAAGGTACAATGGTAAAATTTACTTTCATTGAATATGCAGACATGCACTTAATGTATGGATTGGCGAATCGAAATTATTTAGAGGCCGGAAAGCTTTTGCTGAACGTATTTTTTTCGAATAGGGTATAACCAGTAAAGAGAATGTTTCAGCGTGTTGATCTAAGGTTTTCAGAAAGACGGGTATGAATAGAAAAAATCATTTATATTGCATGTACAAAATACATCTTTACATTTTAGGAAATTTGCTGAAAAAAGGTAACGAAGTGAAAACAAAAAAACAACCATTGTAGGCTTAGGAAGTGGAGCTTACATAAAACATTAATTGCAAGAGAGCTACTTTTTTGTTGGTACTTAATTCCAGTTTTGTCCAGATCAAATAATAATGGTATTTATTTATTTATTATGCTAATATGATTGTAATATGTAATAATGTAATTTTTTATGATTGTAATATTTACAGTGCAACAGAAGTAGCTTGGCGGGCGACTAGCCTCTAAAATAACAAATATTCGGCTGAATATACTTCACATTCGTAAACTTCTTCCTCCGATTGTACTTGAGACTCACGATTACTGAAAATTTCGTCGTCGCCGATCGGATCGTTATTCGAATGTTTTCGTTGTGCGCAGATTTGTGTATTCTTCGCCCGCCAAGCTACTTCTGTTACACTGCAATAATGTTTGTGCTGTCTGTGTGTGATTTTAATATTATTGAAGGAATAGAAATTATTCGTTTTAATATTGTTTTGTTATGTAATTAATTCGTTTGCTCAATGTTAATTGTAAACACGTTTGCCCTGATTCTGTGATGAATACGATATCAAAAAAAAATTTAAATTACAGACTTAGACTTCCACGAATTAAAAAGGTATGTTGCCACGTCTTTTTCGTTCTCTATAGAGTACTCTGCCAGCGGTCTCTCTACTGGCAAATTATGCCCGAGCTCAGCCGTAGAGGGTAGAAGAAAAAAATATATAAAAGAGAGCCACGCCACCGACTTAGACGGTTCAAGCCGGAAACCCCTAGGTCTTATAGGCACTAGCAGAGCCACACGATAAACAACTGAGATTATGGTGAACTAAATAAACGAAATTATAGCTAAAATATATTGGATACTTTACTCCTACAATAAATCAAAGTACACAGCTCAATAATAAAATTACAACAAATATAGTCAAAATTAACAGCTAACAATAAATCAAAATTAACAGCTAACAATAAATCAAAAATTCAAAATTTACAACTTTATAAAACAATCAAAACAAAAGTGAGAGTAACAGACCTTACCAAGTTACCAAAAAAACTTATACAAATCAACTCCTTAATAACACTAAATCAAACGTTCACACAAGGCCGCTAACCCACTCATGTTTTTACCATTTACACAAAGATTTACACTGTCAAAACAATCGAGCTTATTTAATAATATTTTTTTTTCAATGGCTGTCCTTCAAAATATCAATATTGTAGGATATTTACAAATAAGTATGAAGAAAACATTTTTACTTGGAAACAAAGAACTATTGAGAAGATTACTTTAATCAAAGTTCAGCCTTGGCATATTATCCAATGCAATAAATAGTTTTCAACAATGTACCATATTAATAAATTAAAACAAAACTTAATCGTGGTGTCAAAAATAAGTCACGTCGTTAAATATTCGAAAATAAATCACTTGTAACCTTTGGGTATACGAATGCACTACTCCTGTGGCCGGTTTGGTTATGGAACGGCACCTGCTAATTAACAATGGCTTCCCTCAAATAAATCCCGCATGCGGTTATTTTAACTTGACACCAAAATCCAAAATATCAACAACGAAGGTAAGATAGAATGGTCAAGTTAAAAATTAAATGGTTTTCCTTCAAAATCTAATTAAGATGGCCCAAATATAGCCAGATATGAAAGGAAAACCGTAGAGGTTCTGCACACTTGTTAATATCACACCGCCCCAAAAATTCTCACCACACCACTCCCAAGGCTCTCACCACAACGACTAGCACTCCTTCCCAAGCCGGATATCAAGAAATGACACGGAATTGACGTCAAACAAGAATATTCGCAAATCTATGTTCCACAATAAGAATCGCGTTCGTCAGTGTTGATAGCTAGCCTCATCTACACAGAAATGTAAACCATACAATAATATAATCGATAATACACAATAATCGAGGCTATGCAACACTATATACAACGAATGATATATTTAAGTTACAACAAAATACGGTACGCGACACTATTTACGAGTACTTGAGGAATAAAAAAATTATCAGAGATATAATTATAATGAAACTGTAGAAGGAAAAAAAAGGCACGTTACAATGTAATTAATTCAAACTCTGCACTTGTTAACAAAGATTATTCTTGTATATTCGAATCTAAGGGATTAATATGTGACTAAACTGACTTTGAAATTGCCTTTTATTAATATCTTCTGCATAAATCAATTATTAAACATAAGAATAAGTCTACTGATGATGTTGATTAATTTTACCTATTATAGAGTTTTTTTCCGTATGTGTAGCCTTGAGAAAGATCCAAAATATAGATCAAAACGTCGGCGATTTAAGAAGAGCGAGAAGTTTGTTTTTTTTGTCCTAAACCCGCTGTCCACACCGAAAAATATATAATAATGTAATTGTTATTGTTACCTTAATTAATTATTGTTGGGTATTGGTATTTTTAAAAGAAGTGAGTAAGTGGAGAATTCCATTTAAGGTGTAATAAATACGTTTGTGTTTCTTTAAGGACGTGACTCAGCGCTGACTAATTTGTGAACAAAGAAAAGGGTTTTTTAGGTTTAAGTATTTAATTAGTTAGTTGGAATATATTCTTGTGAGCAGCGGACGCACTTAATTATTGTTTAAAAATAAAAGTAAGGTTTGGCGGCTTTGGTGTATTTTTGCAAAATCCTTGTAATAATAAAATAAAAGTATCTTTATTAATGAATTTTTCCCGCTAGATTCGGTAATACTGTTTATTTTCACTACTTTATGTAAATCATGCGCGTTGTGTTTTAAAATAACATAGCAATTGTGATCAATTTACCCGCAGTAGAGATAAATTACAAGTAAAAGACACTCTTCAAGTGTCCCCGACACACCTTTAACAAACCTGCATTTCGAGTGCCGATTTAAACCGAATTGGTTATAGTCCGGGAGGTAGCGTCAAATTTTCATGGGTGATTTTACTGAGAATAATCATCCTTTTATACTTTAGTTTTCTCTCTAAAACTAAAGAAAAAATATGTTAGCTGACGCGACTTCGTGACTTGAGATGGTGGGAGACTGCGAATCTCGCGAGAAAATAATGATTTTCGGAGTATTTTACTGAAGGACATAATTTTCAGATAGCTAAATGATTGAATTATAATCGGGAAAAAATATGTTAGCTGCATAATTTCTGTGATTTAACTTGTTAGCTGCGCGTATGAATTTATAGGAAAAATCTTGAAAATCGGACCATTTTACCGAGGCTGAAAATTATATACTGAATAGTAATCAGTTTGAAAATCATAAAAACCATTACTGTGTAAGCTGCTCCGATTCATTTCAATGTTAATGCATGTCTAATCATTTTCACCAACCTTTTTTTTTACCTTATAATGAGGATAAATGCACTATTAATCTACATCAGATCGATAAAAATCAGTCGATTCCTGACTGCAGAGGTCCGACTGCGCGCTGCACAAAGGAAGCGCAGCTAACAGGTTTAATCACACCTGAGCATCAGCTAACATGATTTTTTATGATTTTCAAACTGATTACTATTCAGTATATAGTTTTCAGCCCCGGTAAAATGGTCCGATTTTCAAAAAATTTCCTACATATTCATACGCGCAGCTAACAAGTTGAGTCACAAAAATTATGCAGCTAACATATTTTTTCACGATTATAATTCAATCATTCAGCTATCTGCAAATTATGACCTTCCTTAAAATACTCCGAAAATTGTTATTTTCTCGCGAGATCCGCAGCCTCCCACAATATTAGGTCACGGATCTGGACCAGCTAACATGAAAATGAAGATGATATGATCCAGAATGGGCGGCCGAAACCTCAGCTAATATTTGGCATGAAGGAAGGCAACGGGATAAGCTTCACTATTTTTTCCCAAGACAATCACATGAATAAATTCAATTCGAAATTTTCTGGAAGTATAAACAGTTTCCCAATCGCATCTCCGGGGGAAACGGTTTTGAATGTTTCGGTCCCATAGGCAAACTTAAGAAAACCGTTAAAGACCCGGAACATGGAATACACGTAGCCTATTTAAAGCTGGAAATCTTGCTAACCTTGCCCAGGAAGTAAACAGACTTGAAATAGACATCCTGGGAGTTGCAGAAACTTGGTATCATGGCTTGGAAAATGCAGCATAGAAAGCGGAACATTTTTTATTTTGGCAGCGAAGATCAGAATCCTAGGAAAGGTTTAAAAAATTTCATAACAAAAAAGCTGTTGAAGTATGTTAGAGACTTCGTACCATACTCCCACCGTACTGCTTTATTAAACTCAAGGCTAGATCAAATGACCTCATCAGTATACATGTATATGCACCAACAGCGGATGCAGCAGACTACGAAGTGAAAAAATTTTATAGTGAAGTTAATGAACTGCTTAAATTGACAAAATAACATGATGTCAACGTAATAAAGGAGGACTTTAATGCCAAAATGGAACAAAGTTTTTATAGAAAAAAATGTGTAACATTCTTGCGCAGGATGCTACGCAAAACTGTAAAACATTCAACAACATTTTTCTTATAAAAAACCTAATGAAAGACAATATATTTTAATGTTAACATGTGTCAATCTTGCGCAGGAGCCATGTTAATCTATTCTGTATCGTTTCAATTTTAGTATTAAAAAAACACCATAAAAAACCATAAATCATGATAATAATTGTTATTGTTAAATTTGACAAATCAATTAAATCAGTTAGACTTACGTTCAGTAATTATGAATAAAAATAAATACTTGGTGACTACAGGAAAAAATTGAAAATGTAGGGTTGCTACCACACGATCACCCGCCAGGCTAATCTTAAGAAAATTTCATCAAAATCGGTCCAGCCGTTTGCTATAGAAAATAAATTGATAATGCGGGGACGCATTAGAAAATACCCAAAACATTTATTGGAAAAATTTTCTTCAAATGCCAGAACAGATCCGCGGCAAACTTGGCAGGAAGTAAGTAAACCAGAAGTTATTATTAATTTGTAATAGGAAAAAAATGTAATAATAGTTCGTTAACTTTGTCCGGAAGATTTTAACTTGCGAAGGATATAAAGTATTTATCTATATCTAACCAAAAGATACACAACAAAAATCAGTGTCGAATGATAAATTATCCTGTCCAATGAGTAATTAAGTTGTATTTTCACAATTTTAGTTTAATGGTATCAAATATTGATCTCTGATAATAGCGTCGCCTAGTTTGAAATTATCTGAATACAGCTACAAGAAACCTCTAAATTTTGTTATTGAGCTTTATATGTTTCAATGATTTTATCTGCGAGTTAAAATCGCATTTCCAAAGTGCAGTTAAACCTGGAGCACATTATAATCACGTCATTCCTTGTTCATGGCGTAAAATGCATCGATTGCTTGAAAATTGGAAAACCATTGACTAGAAACTAATGCACTGCAGTGGTGCATTATTAAAGGTGAAGAATACTTTAATTATATTACAAATACGTCATCGTTAGCCGAAGATGTCAACCAAAAGTTCAAATCTAAAAATCAATACGCAGCGGTGCTATTATTTATGGGGTTTCCAATAAGATGATATATTTTTAAAATAACCTAGATTGTAGATTGTAGGAGAGTTCGTGAATAAGATGATATATTTTTAAAATAACCTAGATTGTAGATTGTAGGAGAGTTCGTGAAGGCTACGCAGCCTCTCAAGCACCTCGACCTATCAGATCTTTTGTGCATAACCCTTAATCTATTCGAGGCCCGGGATTCCGAGACTTCGAGCAAAGTTTATCAGTTTCCTGGGGGCTAAGTTTCTGACATCGATGGGCTTTAGGAAGGCCCCTTCCAGAAATTTAAGCCTCTTGCAGAAAAGCGCTGGGCATTCGCAAAGCAAATGTTCTGCAGTTTCAGCGAAGTTCTCGCAGTAGCGGCAACTATCACTCTCTGTTTTGCCCATCTTTTTAAGATGATACCTCAGAGGGCAGTGTCCAGTGAGGAGCCCTGTCACCAGTTTCAAGTCTTTTTTGTCCAACTCGAGAAGCTGTTCAGCTTTCCTTGCCGAAAGTCTTATGAACCTTTTCACTTGTCTTTGTCCTGGCACCTTGTGCCACTGAGATTTCATTTCATCTGTTTCCCAGCGTCGAACCTCTTTTTGCAAGTGTGCTTTAGTGAGTCCACAGAAGAGTTCTGAGCCGGAAAATTGTGTATTTGCCCCTTCTTTGGCAAGGCAATCTGCTTCTTCGTTGCCTTTAACTCCCTTGTGACCTCACCTGATTGTTTGCTGCCAGTTGTCTCAGGGACTGTTTACAGTCCCGAGTCAGCTTAGACAGCTTAGACAAGTGTATGACTTCAGAGCTTTAGTTCTGCTTGGCTATCCGATAAAATATAGGCAATAACCTAAATCAAATACAAAAATTTTGGGATAAAAGCCATACTTGTTTATACATATACACTTCTACATTTTTTTAAAACATATTGTCCGATGATGCCGCCATGCTATGATACTTTTAAGTCCCTACGATATGAAGTATGTAACTGTATGTGTATGTGTTGCTCGAATGACAGATGGTAGATGGACGAGGAGATTGCTTGAATGGCGACCGAGAGCCGATAGAAGTAGAGAAAGACACGATGGACTGACGACATTAAAAGAATGGAAAGCAATTGGATGCAGAGCGATCAAGACAGGAGGCAGTGGAAAATATTGGGGGAGGCCTATATCCAGCAGTGGATGCAAAGGGCTGAGTGATAATGATGATAATGTGTAATTAAATATAAATATATGTAGCTGTATACTTATTTTTGGGCCACTTTGTATACAGTTTATCGGATACTGCGTGGGAAGTCTACTACTGCCTTTTACCTTTAAACGGAAGAAGCTACAAAAGTAATTACTCTTCTCATCAACATTGTTTACTTAATTTAGCTTGTTCAATTTGCTTAATGCCAGTCAATTTCACGATCCGTAAAATTAAGATTTGTTTTCCTTTAATAATTTTGTAAGTGAAATGCTACTATACTCGTATACACTTAAACGTACATAATTAATAGACAATCATTCAATCTACAAATGAAACCAGTACAAACTTGACTGGTTTTATAGCTCCCGACCTCCTTAACAACGGCAGTCGCTACTTTCGGAAATATTCCTTTTAATAAATCAACTAAAACGATTATCTTGACGGGAAGGGATATATTTAAAATGAAAATGGGGGTTTATATCGTAGCCGAAAATAATAAGTGATACAAATTACTTATTAACTGACTATAAGGACGGTATTAGATCTTTCCCGATTTAATAATGGTTAATTTTTTTAAGACTTTAAAATAAAAAAAATGTTCCATGGAACATCGTATTTAATTAAATTAACTGCTTAATCTGAATATACGGTGAAGTGAATAAAGAAATAAAACAGTAGAAGTAGATAGATTGTTTAATAAGTTAAAGTATTTGTAGTGGATCCACTGATTCAAAATATGTTAATATTATATCCAGCTGAATCAATAAATGATGCAGGTCTGCAAAAAAATGTTTTTGTTTGGCTGAAGAATGTATTTTTACTAAATGAAATGTTTTAAATTACGCTAATTCCAAAAATGGCAACAATTTACTTATATTACGTAATGTTTTTTTGCAAAATTAAAACATACGGGGTATTGGTAAAAAGCATGCATTTAATAAAATTATTCAAAAAAATTAATATTTACAAAAAATAAAACGTTTTGGTGACATTTACCCACAATTTTATGTTTATTCGCATGTTTTTTGTGAAACCTTTTTTTTCTCTTTGATGCTTCGTCGGACCTGTTTCCAATTTTTATCTTCGGTTTTCCACTTAAGCATCCAACAGCTAGTAGTCCGCAAGCATATTGACATCCCATCTTCCTTGGTATAGTTCAAGTAAATATTATACCAATAAAAGCATAACTTGCAAAAAACTCCAAGTCTCGCAACTCAGTTCTTCTACCGTAAAAAGTTGTAAGATCCATGTAATATCAAGTCGGTTAATATATTCAGTCCTGACTTAAGGGTCCTTCTGTCTTAAGTTATTACGTAATTAACTAACCTAACAACATCTTATACTGACCGTGTCAATATTAAAAATCTTTTATGTTTTAAATGAAAAGATTGACTTGGCCATCGCATGAAAACACAATGTATCTCACAAGTAATACATATAATATTAAATTAGATTGTTTAGTGCGATTGCCAAGTCAATCTACTTATTTAAAACATAAAAGATTTGTTGTTAGGTTAGCTTTCTCGGGATGGTTCCTGACTTGCTAGCCACAAAAATACACGTAGAAAAGTCGTTCAAAGTCCTCTTTCCGAAGAGAGACGAATGGATGAGGGGACAAATCCTCTTCCCAGAGACTGAATACGTAATGTACACAGATGGCTCAAAAACCCCAGATGGAGTTGGGGCCGGTGTTTTCAGCAGGAAACCAAAGATTGAAATATCTACCAGTCTTGGCAGGTATGCCACAATCTTTCAGGCTGAAGTATTCGCTATTGAATTGTGTGCAATAGAGTTGACCAACAGACCTCTATCAAACAAAAACATAAATATAATATCAGGCAGCCAGGCTGCTTTAAAAGCACTGAGCTCCAACAAGATAAATTCTAAACTTGTATGGAATTGCATCGAATCCTTAGAGTACCTTGGTGCGAACAACAGGGTGACCCTACTGTGGGTACCTGGGCACCAGGAGGTGGAAGGAAACGAAAAAGCCGACACCCTTGCAAAACAGGGGGCCGAATCTGCGTTCATTGGACCAGAACCGGTTTTTGGAGTCACCACAAATGCCGCCAAAACAATTATTTCGGACTGGGCGGAGAGGAAAATACTCACGTACTGGTCCGACATACCAGGGCTAACCCACTCGAAGGCGTTTTTACCGTTACAACCCTCGAGAAACACAACTAAGCAGATCCTAGAATGGAGCAGAAATGACCTGCGTATTCTAACAGGACTGCTTACGGGACACTGTCGTCGAAGATACCACCTCAGAAAGAAAGATCTGAACCAACAACGTGGAAGACGAAACTGCTGAACATATACTATGTTCATGCCCCGGCCTGGGAAGAATTAGGTTCAAAATATTTGGTTACACTAACCTAGAACCTACCGATTTTAAAAAAATCTCACCCTATACAACCATGAACTTCGTAAGAAAGGCTGGATTGTGCGGTGAACTGTAGCCTCTAGGGGTGAGCCACAATAGACCTACTAAGGGTCGCGGTGGAGGGGCGACCACGCCCCACTCACATAAAACCTAACCTAACCTAACCTAGGTTAGCTTATTACATAATAATTTAAGACAGAAGCACCCTTAAATATGGACTGAATAAATTACCGACTTACATGGATCTCACAACTTTTTACGGTAGAAGTACTGAGTTGCGAGACTTGGTGTTATGTTTTTTATGGCATCTTATGTTAACAAAGAAGTCTGGGTGAAGAAAATTTAAAAAGTTATTAGGCTTGAACAGGAGTCAATTCCATGTTAATGGTGGAAATTAATTCATTATTGAATTAAACGGAGATCGTGATAGTGAAGCAGAGAATATGGAAGAAGGGGTATTGGAAAATTTGGACGAATATTAAATAAGTGTGTCTCATTCGTTTTGCCCCAAGTCTTTCATTGTGTACAGGTTTTTATAGTTGTAGATTGACAATAAATAATTGTTTATTTTCTAATCTAACAAAATAATTACTGTTCAGTACCATAACCTACGTACATCAATGACAAAACCATAAATATGATAAAAAAAATATATATGGAAGTAATGGAAATCATATTATCAAGAATAACATGAAATCAGCTTCAAAACAAAAGAGGGTCTGAGACAAGGCGGATCATTAAGCCCAATGCTGTTTAATATTTTCATGGACGACTTCATCAAGGAATGTGAAAGAAATATCAAAAAAATGTGCATTGGATACAAAAACATGCAAAGAGTGGAGATAGCTGAAGGAGCATTTACAGATGACATAATACTGAAGCACTAAAGAGAAAACCGATGAAAATAAATAAAGATAAAACCAAAGTAATGACTATAGGAGGCGAAGAAATAAATATTATGATAGATAATATAAAAATCGAACAAGTTAAAGAGTTTAAATATCTAGGAGTAACAAGAAGCGGAAATCAACGACAGAATTGAGAAAACCAAAAAACTGTATTATGCAATGAATAGGAAATTTATCAACAAAAAAAAAATTTCAAGACATATATAACTAAAAATATTTAAGACAATATATAGACCTATATTAACATATGGTTGTGAATCTTGGATATTAACAAAAAAAACCTAAAGGAGAATACAAGCAACAGAAATGAAATATCTGATAAAAATTAAAAAAGTGACAACAAAAAATAAAATAAGAAATACACGAATAAGAGAAGAACTAGACATAAAAGACATTCATAGAACAAAAACAATTGGGATGGTGGGGACACATACAGAGAATGGCAAACAGTAGACCTGTTAAACAAATATATGAAGCAAAAACACAAAAGAGGAAAAATAGAAAAACCTGGAACGACATAATAGGAAAGATTTTACAAGCAAGAAATAAAAAATGAAGCGAAGCAAAGATATTGACCAGAGACAGAAAAGAATGGAAGAAGATTATAAAACAAGAATAAAATTATAACCCGACATATACCATAACCTACGTACCAACTTTTTACTCATACTGGTTCTAAGAGGGTATGTAAAAGATCTAATACGGTTCAGTTAGTTATAACTTATTACTAAAAAACTGTTTTTTTATTTGTAATAAACAAAAAATTATCTTTGACTTAAACAGCAAAACTGTTGGTACATTTTTATGAAAACAAGGAAAAACTTGTTCACATTAGAAGGTTAGCTTTTGTACTAAACTAAAGAGGATAGACCTTTAGATAATTTTCACTGTAGTGATTACTCCAACTATACCGTCTCTCGATATCACGGACATCCTGGTAAAACCGTTTACCCTGTTCTTTACTGTAAGCTTCCTAATTTTCAGGAAAATGTGCAAAAAAAACAAAAAAAAGCGTAGGAGTGATAGAGAGATGATAATATGCTACCAAAAACTCGTATCTCACGTTTTTTTAAAAAAAATCAAACCTTATTTTCTTTAAATTTAATCATTGTCACAAATAATTTAATTCGTAAAAATACTTACATTTCAGTAAAAAAACTAACTTGTATTTTCTACTACGGAAAGTTTTAAGTGATTTCCCAACCCAAAATATGCCAATTTTGAGATACAAGGTTTTTACATCTACACGACGATATATGAATAAATAGCTGACCCTTTAATTATTATTTATAAAAAAAATTATTTAAAAACAAAAAACTTATTTATAGTTTGTTCAATTTTGGATAATAAAATCTTCTTTGAATCGAAATTGATATCGCATTGTTTGCAGTATTGTAATTTTCACACATCAAATTTACAGCAGACACTTTCCCAAGTTTGGATTTGACGAAGGGTGTTTAGAAAGTGATCTGTCTTCGTATAATAGCTTCGGGTACATTGAGATTAATTTGTTTCAGTAACGAAGGAGCCTTAATGAAACTAGACAAAATTTTACATAAAATAATGATGCTTGATAAAATTCTACGTTGTTCTTAGAAAGGCAAATCGAGTATTAGTAGAAGTGTAGAATATGTGGCTGGCTACACTTTATAAAACGCCTTTGCACGCATCAAATATACTGCATAGAACATCGCATGGATAGAACTCTTTGCACATTTCATACCAGGGCGGTTTGATAAGTCAGTGACTTTTTGAATAAAACAAATTTTTTTCCGCAAATAAACATTTTATTTTTTTACATAATCACCTTTTAGCTAATTTTTTTATTCCCTCCAAATAATAGATTTTTTCATAGCTCTCAAAATACGCGTTTGTTTCGGTAATGACTTCTTCATTCGACTCAAATCTCTTACCGCCCAGCCATTTCTTTAGGTTTGGAAACAGAAAATAGTCGCAGGGGGCTAAATCTAGAGAATATGCTGGATGGGGTAGCAGTTCGTATCCCAATTCGTGGATTTTGGCCATCGTGACTAGACAAGTGTGCACACGTGCATTGTCTTGATGGAACAGCACTTTCTTCATCGCCAAATGCGGCCGTTTTTGCTTCAAATCAACGTCGAATCTGTTCAAAAGCTTTGAATAATATTCGCCGGTGATCGTTTTACCTTTCTTGAGGTAATCGATGTGAATGACACCGCGTACATCCCAAAAAACTGTGGCTATGACCTTGTTGGCTGACAGACTCTGTTTCGCCTTCTTTGGTCCACGTTCACCCCACGCAACCCACTATTTCGATTGTTCCTTGGTCTCTGGCGTGTTGTTATGGATCCATGTTTCATCCACAGTAACAAAACGGCGCAAAAATTCGTCCGGATTACGGCTGAACATCGCTAAACACTCTTTTGAAGTGGGCACACGATTGCGCTTATGGTCGAGTGTGAGCAATCGCGGCACCCATCTCGCAGAGAGTTTTTTCATGTCCAAATATTCGTGTAAAATATGATGTACCTGTTCAGTTGAGATACCTACTTTTTCTTGTTGTGCCATACCCCCTGGGGGGCGTCGGCGACCTCTCTGCAACTATTCATGTGCACGCTCAATCAGTGTTGCATGAATAGAAGGGACCTACAGTTTTAATGCCGGTTCCGAACGGCTAGTTTAGAGAGGCCTTACTAGGCAGAATACATTCGGTAGTTTGCCATTGCCTTCCGAACGGCAGCGGTCGCTTATAATTCGTTGGTTTGACCTGGGGATCGAACCCGGGTCTCTTGGTGCAGAGGCTGGCGCGCTAGCAACTACACCACGACCACGAGCATGAGCTACAGCATGAGCCAACTCACGCACTTTAATTCTCCGATCATCCAATATCATTTCATGGATTTTTTCGACGATTTCCGGCGTGATCACTTCTTTTGGGTGACCTGGACGTTCGGCGTCACTAGAGCTAGTACGACCACAACGGAACTCTGTAAACCACTTCTTAACCATTGAAATTGAAGGTGCCGAGTCCCCGTAGTATTTATCAAGTCTTTCCTTAGTTTCAGTGATGGATTTTTTACGTAAAAAGTAATGCTTAATCAGCACACGAAATTAACTTTTTTCCATTTTCGTAAAAATTCACGAGGTTGTCTGCTTTGAACGGCTATCAAACACCAACTGCACGACGTAGCTTGCTCAAATTAGAAAGTTGCCCACTAAAAGATTATAGTTGACGGCAGCACTGTTGCATTTGGAGTAACTACGCGGGAAATTCAAAAAGTCACTGACTTATCAAACTGCCCTCGTATTTATTTTTTTTGGCATCCCAGTCATTGAGAGTGAGGTGTTAGTAAAGTTCTTGGAAGCGTATAGAATTTTTGAACAGTGTCGTAGAAAGGGAAGAGATATTATTTAAACCAATAAAACATATCTGCATAGTTCTTATTCTATGAAAAAGTTGAATATGTTTTTACTCAACTCCCACAATATCCCGATAATATGAACCAATAGTGCTTGAGTTGTTAAATAAAACTAGACTTATTACATAATTTATTGGATGCCAATAATTTTTTACTTGCAAGAAAAACCTTTTGATTTCAAAAGTATCGATTTATATTTTTTTTTGTTTACTTTTAATTCCAGTATATTTTTTAATAAAAATACAAAATATTTAGGATACGTCATTGGTAACCAATTCGGTTTAAATCTTAGGCGTGGCAGTTGAGAAAAAGTTGGGATGTTGCAAGTGTGCCTTTCATTACTAATTTATCTTTACTTTATTCACATGATAATTTATAGGTTGATATTGAACCTGGTCGACTAAGCAAATAAACAATATTTAAAAAAAACAATGTTTGACGAATCCAAAAGCATGCATTTAATTTATTTTATTACAAGCGTTTGTAGTTTATTTTATATGAATATAAATGATAAGTTTGGATTCAAGTTTTACCTACATTATTCTAGTTAAAAAATTTCGTGATAAATTTAACTGTTTTAAACCAAGATAAAAAAATCTTAAAAAAAAAAACATCCTGCAAAATATAAATGTACTTCTAAAATGCTGACAGGCTCTTTCTGCCAAGCACAGCAAAATTATTATTCGTTGCTGACAATGAATAAATGATATTGATTTAAAACATTCAAATGAAGTTACTTCAATAATTTATATTTCAATAACAGTTTGGTTTTTAAATAAAATTCTGTAAAGAAATCGTGCAATTGCAAAAATCCTATGAAAGGTTATATTAGATCAATATATATGGTATTTTATTGGGTTCTTAACAAATGATTTTAAACTGCGTTTTTAGATGTTTTTTACAAACTAGTTATCTATCTGCAGGCGGGGAAAATTCAAAATGACGAAGTTTTCAAACAGAGGTAGGTAAAAAAATACGATTCAGTGCAATATCCGAATTCACCTACGCCCCAAAATATTTAAAAATATAAACGTGTGGAGATGAGTAGTCTGAGAAGTATAGCCGGAGTGACTCGGTTGGATAAAGTAAAGAATAGTGAGATAAGAGAACGCTATCTTGGTTACCAAGATAGATAAAGAAATGCCTAAATGGTTTGGACACGTAGAAAGGATGGATGAAGGAAGATTGACGAAAAAATTTATAAGGCGAGTGTGAATGGACAAGTCGGTAGAGGTCGACCTCGGAGAACATATCTCGATCAGATCAACATTGTTTTAAAGAAAGGCCAGGTCAAGAGTACCAACAACCGACGAGAATGTATGAGAGCACTGATGAAAGTAGAGAATGCAAAAGATGTGTGTAAGAACCGTATTAAGTGGAAGGAAGTGGTCTCTGCCTACCCGTACGGTAGGCAGAGGCAGAGGCAGGTAGGTATGTATTTTAAAAATCTAACATCAATGTCACAAAGATTTATGATCTACTTTTTTCTGATTTTCTTTATTAAGTTTTTATTAGTTTTCTCTATAATTTTTTCCTTATTTGTGTTCTTTATAGTTAGAAATATATTACTGTTGAAAAGCACCCCACGTTGACTGCCGAAGAATCCTTATTAACAGTTACAAAGAAGTACGTGCATAAATTTTAGCGGGGTATAATGTATAGAATAAAATGTAGTGTTGTTTTATGGTTGCTTTTTACTGCTCTTGTATTTTTTGTATTTAAAATACAAATTTAAGATGCACAGATTGAACGATAAAAAGAAATACCTACTTAATGGAAATGAAAGATAAAATTGCTAATGTATTTAATTTTACGAATAACGAAGCGAAAGCCGTCACTTTAGAGGTTTTGATTATCAAGGACAGGGACAAAGAATTAAAGAAATCGTAAATAATTTTTCTGTAATATAAAAGCAATGTCCAACTTTTCAAGTAGTACGCGATGCTTATATCTAGTTTTTAAGGGTTGACAGTCAACTTCAGTACTCTTGAATTGGTTAACAGTATCAAAAAATACCCAATTATAGAGATATAGATAAATGTTTTAGTTGTAGGTAATGCTAAATTACCACCACGCCATGATGGAAAAGTTGGCAGTAAGTGAGTGTAGAAATCGGGGGTGATGTCACCAACTGTTTGAAAACTTTTCCCCCTAAAGCAATTTTAAAACACACTAAATTCAAACTAAAACTCTCCAACTGTAACACAAGTATGTTATTTTTAATACAATAAAACAAATTATAACAGGTATTTAGTAATAATCAATTCATACTTGAAGTTCATCATCTCTTCCCACTTATTAGTATATTTTTAAGAATAACCTGAAATTATTTCTCCCTTTGGCATTATAATTATACGTAGCAATCAATTAACGAGCAGTTTTATAGGTCTTACGTTTACATTATTTAAAACAAACAAATATTTTAAACTAACAATAACAATTATAAATCCAGCTGTCAGCTGTTTCGACTAGTATATAGACATATGCATCAGCACCATCTAACAACCATCAATAACAGTACATAGTATTATTTGATCAATTCAAATTTTTTTATAAACTTTTATTGAATACAAGTATGGAGTATGGAGAGTAGTGCAATTAAAAAAATACACAATTAAAATTTTATCCCTAAAAATACCCCCAAAAAATTCTTCTCCCTAAAAAACTCCCTGTATAGATTTTCTCCCCCAAATTATTCATGGCAGGATCTATTCCAAGTGTGAAGAATACTTAAGCGAATAGCAATTTGGGTTCCGCCATGGCTTCGGCACAAGGGAGGCTTTATTTGGGATAAATATCCTGGCTCAAAGAAGTCGTGATATGTCAGTTGATGTCCATGCATGCTTCATAGACTTTCAAAAGGCATTCGACAGGATCCACCATGTAGGACTGGACGGAAAGAATATTAGGATAATTGAAAAATTACATTGCAACCAAACTTCAGTGATTAGAATAGATGGTGATGATACACCGGAAGTAAAGATCAAACGTGGAGTAAGTCGAGGTTGCATCTTATCGCCCTTGCTCTTTAATGTATACTCTGAAAGAATATTTAGGTAAGCACTAACTGATATACAAGCCGGCATTATTATAAATGGCGGAATCATAAACAACCTTCGCTACGCAGACGATACGGTACTGTTGGCCTCCAGTCGGAAAGATTTACAGCGGATACTGGATGCAGTCATCGAAAAATGCGCAATGGCCGGACTTGGATTAAATGCAAAAAAGACCAAAGTATTAGTAATTAGCAAGCAACCTAATATCATAGCTAACATAACAGTTGGGGTGAACTATTGAAGCAGGTAAACCAAATAAAATATCTAGGCAGCATAATAACTAACAGTGCGGATAGTCAGATTGAAGTGAAATCAAGAATTGAGCAGGCTCGAGCAGCATTTAAATGCATGAGTAGGGTCTTGTAATGTAGAGATCTAAAGACTATAAACAAGTACGAAGAAAGACGACTTGATGCCTTTGAGATGTGGGCTTACAGGAAAATATTAAAAGTTTCATGGACGGAAAAAGTATCCAACTTGGTAATACTCCGAATGAATAAATCCAAATCATTTATTTTCAATCCATACGCACTCTCTTTCAAATCTTTTAAACAATCATCTATATGTAAGTGAAACAGCCATGGAGAAGTCACACTTTCCTGTTTCACAACTTTTTTGATGTTAAACCAGTCCGTTTAAGCTCGGTTTATCCTGACACAAGCAGTAGAATCCTCGTAAAGTGATTTCAGTGCTCGTATTAAACTACCGCTCACCCCATACATAGATAATGTCGACCGCAATTCACTCCTCACCACTCTGTCATAGGCCTTTTTCAAGTCCATAAAAGTTCAGTAGACCTTTTGACTTCTAGCCAAGAATTTTTCGACTATACCTCGTAATGAAGAGATCTGCCATACATCTTCTTTTTCTTCTAAATCGTGCTTGCAAAGTAACATCCCTATTATTTTATTGTCAGATCTCGTACGTAGTGATTTAAATACTAAGTAAGTAAAAATATTGCAATTGTACTTTAAAATTGGCACATTACGGTGAACAATAAAAAAAATGGTTAGGTTTATTGCATTGCTTTGAACGGCTTTGTTTGTGGTAGATTTTGTCGCCATTCTGCCGCCTCTCATATTTATTTTGATGTTGAACTTGTTTTGATGAAATGGAATTAGTGGACGCACCACATACAAGCTTTTATGAGACCAATTATTGTTAAAATCATAAGTAGGGTATTCAAGTTCTTGCAAAAATATTGTACCCAATATGAATAATAAATATAAATGTTGTTTCTACATTAAATAGGCCAAAATACACTACGAAGTCAAATTTAGAAATAAAAACCTGTACCGTATTAGCTACTTAGAAAAAGTAGCGTTTACTAAATGCCTGTCGCAAAGAGGTCTCCGCGCACCCAGAGCGTATTTTTTTTTTTAATTAAGATGGGATTATAGAAATGTAAAAATATATTTTTGCAAATTGACTTTTACTCCCCAATTGTAGGGATGAAAGTGGCACTTTTTCTCTCTAAAAATTAAGCAAAATTTCACATAAATACAGGTATTTTTTTTAGTTTATATTTTATTTTTAACAATTTTATTAAAAAAAATTAACAATTAAATGTACATTTTGTAACATTGCTGAAATTAATTGGAGACGAAAACTCGGTGGGTATGTTATTCGTATTGCAGTTAAAAGAAATGGTAGAGTGATAAATTAAAGATGAAGGGGTTGCTGCTGCCGTTGTTGATCTACATATCCTTCGCCACGCTTGTCGAGCGCCAACCACCATGTTTCTTTAATGTTAAAATGTCTCCTTCCGCATTTGCTACATGAGACGCAGATGTTCTTCTCAAACCATGTCCGCTATATTGTTTTGAATTTTGTTAGTGGGTGTTTCAAAAATGGGCTTATTTATTGCAAAATATAAGATCGCTCAACATATTTAAAACACTAGATTCTTTGTTATTAATTGGTGGTTTTATGCTGCAGGTGTTAAAAAAATCATATATTTTACACTGGAGTAATGTGTCTTTTCCTTCCTTTTAATATCTTAAAATATATGACTAAACGAATTTAACTCAAACTGAAATTATCTGAACTAATTTTACTAAAATAAAAATGTCATTAAGCGCCAAGGAATTTTAGTAATATTACTAAAAATAATGAATTAAACCTCGAACAAATTTAACAGTATCTGTACATTTTAATATCGAGAGTAACGACAACGTTTGTTGTTACCTTTTTTGAAATAAATTAAAAGTTAAAAAGAATTTTCCAACCAGTTAAATAATTCAAAAAAATAAAATTATTTTGAAAAAAAACTCCAATTATCGTCAGTGTTTACGCAGAAGATGTGTAAGACAGCCTAGGCAACGAATTAGTAAGGCTCGCTTACCTGACCGAAACGAATATGGTTCCTGCTATCGACAGCAATAAGTAAGAGGCTCCGAAACTTTAGTTTTATAAACTCTTCATGGATAATTCATAGGAATCATATTTTACAAAAGTGAAAATTGATTTGCGTATTTACTTGTCTGATCACTAACAGTGGCGAACGTTTATTTTCCTTTTTCTTTTTCTTTATTTAATGTAAGCAAATTGCTTGTTTTTCTTTGTATTCTCTGCCGTTTAATTATTAAAGAGGTTGTCGCTCCATCTCTTGCGGGGTCTTACAACACTTGCCTCTGGTTATTTTGATTTTTCCGTCAATCATCCGATCTATGTGCTCGTTCCATTTTCTTTTTCTTCCCAGTATCCATTCATTTACGTTGTCTATTTTACATGTTCTTTTAATGTCCTCGCTTCTTTCCCTGTCAAAATGTGTTTTTCCAGCGATCCTGCGCACTATTTTTATTTCAGTGGCTTCTAAAAATTTCTTTGTGTTCGATGTATCTGGTCTAGTTTTCGCTGTGTATGTTAATATAGGTCGGATGACCACCTTGTAGATTCGGGATTTGGTCTCGATTCCGATATATTTGTTTCGGAAGATTGTATCGTTCAGGTAAGCTGAGGTTTGTGCTGCTTTTGTCGCTTGGTTGCCTGATATTTCTAAGCCTAGGTATTTGAATTTTATCTCCTGTTGTATAATTTCATCATCCACAACCAGTTTGCATCTGAAGTGTTTTTGAGGTGGATTTAGTTTTCGCTGCAGATATCTTTATTTTTAGACTATTGCCGTTGTGCTGAATTTGAATAGTAATCTCTGTAGGTCATCTTCGTTTTCTGCAATCAAAACAGCATCATCGGCATAGCATAGGATTTTGACGTTTTTGTTCCCCATTTTATACCCTTTCAGGTTACGAGTGCTTTTTATTATTTCGTCCATAACTATGTTGATCAATAAGAGGCTAAGTGAATCTTTTTGTCGAATACTACTATTTACTGGAGTTTTTTCGGTAGTTGTGCAATTAATTTTGGCTTGTATTTTGTTTCTCTGGTAAATATTTTTGATGGTTTTTGCCTGTTATATAGAAGGTGTACTACGTTCTTCAGGTTTATTAGGTCAAACGCCTTTTCCAGGTCTATAAAATACATGAAAGCTGGTTTGTTATACTCGATGGATTTTTTAGTTATTTGTCGCAGGACAAATTCCGCATATGTACAAGATCTTCCTGATCTGAATCCTTGTTGTTCATCACACAATGTGGTAAGTTTATTTATTTTATTTGTTATAATCTTTGTTACTAGCTTTAAGGTTTATTTTTAACAAAAAAAAATAAGTTAAGGAACACGATGGGTCAAGAACGCTCTTTGATGAATGTAGAACATGATTTGCTCAGAGAAATAGATACGAATACTATTATTAATTATTTGTCCACAATAAATCTGAAAAAGTTGTAACAGTTCTCTGTTTTTTTTACCACCTTAAACTTAAAAACCTTCAACAAACCAATACTGATAAGCACAAATATGAGGAAAAGATCTTGCTGTTTCCGAAGTTGAATTTATATGGCGTATTTAAGAAAAAGCTCCGACTGTACAGTTATATATTCAAAAACGTCTCTTCAGATTTTCTCTGTTAATACAAATCATGCAAATGATGATCTAATATTTTAGTCAGGTTTTAGCTTCTCGCTACAACGCAAGAGACACTAGAAACTGGTATAACGAAAGCAAACAAACTTTGTTGCTTAATTAGATAGTAGATAAGTGTACCATAAAGTCGGTCAATAAAGAAATTTTAGTAAAAATAAAGTAAAAAAGAATACTACAGGATAAATGAAAACCAAACCAATTACGACTTCGCATATTTTTAAAATTTTTTTGCTAATCTTGGATACTCTTTATTGTTATAGACCGGATGCCGGTGCCACTAAAAGTGCACTTAAATGGATTCTGAAATTTAGCATAGGAATTAATAGTATTTAATCATAGGTACAACATAGGCCTGGTGTGCCACAGTTTATCTTGGCAAAAGTATTTTTTTTAATTTTTTATATTGTCCTTTGTCCTTTCAGTCAGTTGCTTTAAAGCCCTGTTGAACGTTACAACATTTCGATATGTGTGCTTGTTCATATATTATTTAGAAAATATCTGTCACACCAGTTAGATTTAGATGACTTAAAAACATAAAATTATTTCCTTTATATATTAAAAATTTATTAATTTAACTTATTAAATTTATGAACTAATACCAGAAAGAAAAGTAAAGGTCATTTAATTGATACAAACGTATTGCTGGAAGACATTATTTATTTATTAAATGTAGGAACAAGAGAAATAAAAAATGAAGGTCATACGATTAAGCTACAAACATCATATATTATTGTAATTAAACAAAAATTTACTCAGAATCATCTATATCATCACACCGATAACATCTATTTCTTTGAAATTTTTTATCTTCCTTCTCATTTTCATGATTTTGAAGGGTTAAAGCTATAATAAAAAGTTGTGTGACAGATATTTTGGTCAAGCTTTGAGCTGTTACACCGAGATATTTTGAAAGAAGAACTGAAAAGAAAGATATTAAAAAAAAAGTAATTCCGCGATAAGTGAAACATTTTATGAACTTTAGATATTAAAGGTCGGTGTGACAGACTTTTTTGCCACGATGAGAGTTGTCACAACAATTTTTTTGAAAATACATAAAATTTACTACAAAAACTTATTGTTGTATCCGGGGATGAGTTTTCTTGTAAAACAACAGAAGAATTTCGGTTTGCAACAGGCGATTGATCCACTAGATTTAACTAATTTTCCCCCTTTGATTAATATTGATATTTCATCTTTCACCAAAAACTTTGGTATCAAGACTTGCGCAAATTTTTACTAAATTTTTCATAAAAGCAGCAAATATACTCGTAACTTTCGAATATGCTACGAATGTTTTACACTGGAAATCAAATTTTATCGACAAACCAACATTCGAGGGGATGACGAGAATTAATAAACGCCGATCTATTTATATCTTATCAGAAATTCGGCGAAGGATAATGTTTGTGACAGCTGATTGTCTCGGCAGTAGCTGATAGAATAGAGATAAAATGTAGAGGCACCACCAATATTTTATCGCAATAAACCTATTATATTTACATAGATATAACTCGATATGTCGCAGTGAAATATGGGCTAGTTTAAATGCATTTATTGTCTGATTCATTGATATCGTTGTTGAAATATATGGAAAATATATGAAAATTGTAACTATTTTGCATTGCAAATCGTTGAACAATACATAAGTTGTACAGCACCTTGAATAAGGAATTAGACGCAGGGGTATAAGGTACTTAAATAATAAAATAATTCCGAACGCACATACGTACATACACACACACAGACTTTCACTTAATAGCTATTTGTGCTCGAAATACACACAAATTTTTTTCTACAAATGCAATTTTTAGACAGAAAAAAAACACTAAATGCTTTATTCAAAATAAATAAGTACATAATATTACTTGTATTTTAATTATAACATTTTGTAATAATCTTGAAAATATTTACTTCAGTTTATCATCCAATATATTGAAATTGAATGTGCAATTATGAAAATATTTAATATTTATTCCCGAACTTGATGGTCCATCAGGATATTTCTTCAACATATATTCTTCTGAAGATTGGAAATCTATAGAACGAAATGTGGATACATGCGGTTGTACAAATATTTTTTTGGTGGTTTTAATCTTATTTTTGATTGATTCGTCTATATAACCTTCTGCGACATTACTACTTTTCCATTCACCATGTTTCTTTAGTTGTATTAAATCTCCTCCACCATTCACCAATAAAGTAGCAGATGTTCGCCGAAAACAGTGTCCTGTATATAAAGTATGCTCAGGTAATTCCAAATATTTAGCAATTTTACTGAGAATTTTGTATTCATACCCACAACTTGTTTCGTACATCTACCTTTTTGATAACGTAAAAATAGGCGTTGGGGAGTATTATTGTTATTTTGACAAAGTTGTCTTATTGCAATGTATTTTTTACAAATTGATAGATAATCAACTGAATTTTCTTTATTATGACTAACAATCGTAAAAACACGGCTAATTCTCGTTTTCGAATCTGGAATTCGGACTATTGAAACAGAATCTTTATCTTCCATGTCACCGATCTCCATTTTTACCAATTCATCGCGTCTGCAGGCACCAGCAATACCCGTAATTAGAATTACCTATAAAAAAATTAACAGTCAATAGCTATCCAAAATGTATAAGCTATCCAAATTGCTATCAATCCAATAATTCATATTTCTAACGAAATAGAAGGGAAAATAACTCGTAAATTAAAAAAAGTGGCCCCGGCCGGAATTGAACCCAAGCGAACAGTTTGAAATGCCTGCGATTCAGATCCCTGGGCTTATATGACTGCTCAAGTAACCACAAGTTTCATGGTATTATTCAACTAGGAAACTATTCTATTTGCTTATCAAACTACAGAGAGTGTAAGGTATAATTGAAATTTACCTTTTTCAGTAGATATTCTTCATCGGTAGCTTCTCGTAGAAATTTGTGAATATCTTCAGTGGTAAATGTTTTGGATTTTTTCGCTTTGTATCCAACGGATTGTTTGATGTTATTATTTTATTTATTTATTTATGTTTATAGTTTATTATGTTATTATTTTTAACATTCAAGCATGTTCGTATCATCGAATATATGGACCAAGAAGTTGATGACTTCGAAGTCTTTGATTTTTCTCCAAAATAAGCCACATTTTCTAAATACTTATTGACCTTCTTCGATTGACATCAGGTTATGAATCTATTGTTTCGAAATTCATATTTTGCTCTCGATTTCTTTGGTAGGAGATTTAAAGTTACATTTTTGCATTTTCTGCTACATCAGGAGGTGTGTTCAATAATTTACTATCACTATTTTCCATGATAAAAAAATGAGTAAGAGATGCAAGCGTTTTTGAAATATTTTCGCGCTAGAGCGGCAAAGCTGTCACAAAATGACGTTTGTCGGAAAACGTCAACTTTGCGTTGAGATTTGAAAGCGTCAAAGGCTACTTTGCTAAGCAGTTGTAGAAAAAAACTATTGTATTTGACTTTGGGGACATTGAAATGTGGAGATATGTCAAACTTCGGGATTCGCAAAATCGGACCCATTAGTATAAGTTTCCACTGGGAAGTTAAATATAACAGAAAAGGGTGGGGGTTGTAATATTGTAAAATTCAGGATATCAATAGGTAAAAGGCTATAGTACACCAAAAATTTAATTATCACAAGCAAATTCTCAAACGTTTTCGGCGTCAAGCCATCATCAGGAGAAATTTTTGTCACAAATTTGTTTACAAAAACGAAACATAAAGAAGACGACTAAAGCTTGATGATGAACATTACAAGGGTTGTCCAAAGAAATAAACAAAACATTTGATGCAATTGTAACTAAATTAGGTCCATAATTATAAAAGATTTTTTGCTCTGAACAAGACATGTGCGTTTTATTATTTTACCAAAAACATGGAAATCTTCATATTTCATTTTTTGTTAACAAATTTGTGACAAAAATTCCTCCTGATGATGGCTTGACGCCGAAAACGTTCGAGAATTTTTTTTACCGATTGATATCCTGAATTTAATATAAAGACTAAAAAATGCTATCAGATCCTGATTTAAGAGAAACAACTCTTAAAAATTATGCAGATGCAGAATAAGTTTGAAAAAAATTCGATAAATGAGTTAATGTAAATTTGTTTGAAAAAGTTTGTGCAAGACTGCAATGATTGCAGCATGAACTATTCCAGAATAAAGTTGATGATTAAAAATTGAAATGAGACAACTTGACAAATTTTGGAACGTTTGTTTTTTACTAAGATATAGAGATATTAGAGATGGTAATGAAATTTAAAACTCAATAAAAATAATAGAAACCAACCTGCACCTTCACCATATTTTAGCTGTTTCGTAAGGGTGTAATCCTACGACATTATAAACGTAAAAGTTTGTGAGTATGTATGTATGGATGTTGGAAGCAATCAGAATCTAAATGAAATCAAATAAGCTACATAAATTTCTAAGTGGCTTTTGTCAATTTCAAATTGGCTATAAACTAAATTTAATTGATACCTGTCAATTTTAAGATTCTTTGTCAGTGTCAAGTGTGTATTATGTTATTTTGAAAAAAATATACATTTACATTATACCTTCCCGAAAACACTATATTTACATGCCTATTTAACGCACCGAAAGTGGGTTTTTACGGTGCACTAGTGTCATCAGCTGCTTACCTGCATGTCAAAATAAAATAATATGTTATTGACAGTTCTCTAGAAATCGCAAATTTTTCGTTTATTTTCTTAGCAACGGAGCAAATAACGCTTGTTTTTTGACAATTTTTTGATATTTTTAGTGATAATATCTTATTAATTTATGGTTTTCAGGTAAATATAATGAAAAATATCGTTCATTACACGTCCATAAATGCTTTTTCCGGGCTTGCACGGCTTTCCTTGTAGGGTTGTGCCTCTCACGGAAACTTGTCGCGCACGCACGGTAAAAGCCTATTTTCTCGACTCCTAATGAAATATACTTTTTAGTTATTTACTATATAAATGGGATAAAGGCATCATTAATATAAAAGTGTGTAAGGTATTAACGAGTGCATAGCTCGAGTTATGTAAGCACACGAATGAGTATTAAATTTTGGTATAAAGATAGATGTATGAATTCGTTGGAGAAGTACTAATTTTACGCAGACTAAGTCGCGGGTACCATCTAGGATAATAATGTTAATATTAGACTGATTTCGTTAATATTTTGTTAATTAAAATATTTAAAATTATTAAATATTTACATTTATTTATTTTTAATTTATTACATTACGTAACTGACCGATATCGGTGCGAAGTATTCGCACAGGTGACCTCTAGTTAAACTATATAGCAAGCCTGTCAAACAGTTTGCCTTTAAGAATCTTCATCTTGAGCATGGTGTTAAGCTTTCTGTAAGCATTTATCAGCCAGACATCCAGGTCTGTCTATCCATTTCAACGATAAGTGTGTAACGCATTTAAATTAATGCGTTATTTAAAACAGAATGGATTCATAGGTAAACAGTACAATCTATAAACTAGTAACCGGTGGACCAAGCTTATTTTAAACTTGTAAATGAATAAGTAAAACTTTAAAGCTTTAAAAATTAGTAATTATAAGAGCAGTGTAACTAATTAGAGGTCGGTATACCTCTGTCAATATTTATTTAGTTCCATCTCTTTTTGTCTTGCATCATTTGAATTTAATATTTTTTAAAATATTAACCTGAGACCCAAGCGAGTTTGGTTTTACTTAAAATAGTTGTAAATGGTCGCAGATATATTCAAAATTAATCAGTGTATTTTGGAAATTTTAGTTTCGATTAATTTTGACTATATCTGGTATGTGTTTTAATGTTTAATAAGTAATTTAATTCAAATAATGGTTAAAGTTTATTTTTTTTATTAGAGTCCATTTTGTTTAATAAGTACACGCATTATTTTACGTAATTCAGTCAGTTTTAAAAATTTTATCTGTTTAACTTGTAGTTTTACTAAATAAAATTTTATTTGAGCTTTAGTTTATTCTTCTTTTTCAAGTGCCATCTCCGCGGCGGAGGTTGGCAATCATCATCGCTATCGCAAATTTTGAGGCAGTTGCTCTAAAAAGTTGTTTGAAGCTGTAACCAAACCATATTCTCAGATTTTTTAGCCTTGAATTTCGTCTTCTTCCTATACTTCTTTTGCCTTCTATTTTTCCTTGCATTATTAGTTGTAAGAGGATGTACCTTTCGCCGCGCATTATGTGTCCCAAATACTGAGACTTTCTTTTCTTAATTGTACGTTCAACTCCTTTTTGTTTACCGATTCTTCTTAGCACTTCGATGATATTAATTCGATCTACCCACGAAATTCTTAAGATTTTTCTATGTATCCACATTTAGAAAGAGTTACGCCGTCTCATTGCATCTTCATTTAGCGTCCATGATTCTGCACCATAGTAGAATACACTGAGTACATAACATTTTGCCAATCGTAGTCTCAGGCCTAACGTCAAATCTCTGCTACATAGTACTTTTTTTATTTTTATAAAGTTGGTACGAGCCTTTTTAATTCTGGTTTTTATTTTTCGGTATAGTCATTGTTTTCAGTAATAAGCGTTTCTAAGTAATTGTATCTTTTTCAATCTGTTGACCTCCAATCGTTAAGATTTTATTTGTATTGTTGTTCTTACATATTTTCATATACTTGGTTTTTTTGATATTGAGGGAGAGACCGTAAATCTTACTAAACCTTACCATTTTCTTCAGAACTTTTTCTAAATTCTCCAAACTATTGGCTATTATTACCGTGTCGTCGGCATATCTGATATAATTTGCTCTCCTCTCTTTATTTCCATTTCTTCAGATTTTTTCAGTCCAATTTTTACTGTGGTTCGTTGATTGTAATACAGATTTGAGATTAATCTTACATCCTGTCTATCCAGGTTTTTGTTTTTAAGTAGGTCTATAAGTTGGTCATGCTTTACTTTATCGAAGGCTTTATTATAGTCTATAAAGCAGTTATAAAGGTTCCGATTAACGTCCAAGCATCTTTGAGTTAACACGTTGAAAGAAAATAATGTTAGTGTTTAGTTTGTTAAAAAGTAGTATTGGATCACTTCTTATTAATGTTACCAATCTTTTTATTTAATGTTAGGCCTTTAAAAATGATGTTACGTTTTTAAGGTACTTACATTAAAAAGTAATATTATATAATAAACTCAGTTGATTTACTATTTAATAGTTAACTGGTTCTGGTATATAACAAAAGTGAAAGTTGATTAGTTATATTAACTTTTAACATTACAGTAGGTCGGCTCACCTCACCTCACCTATCTATTGGTATTTAACATTTACATATTTGTCGAATAGCGTAAGGAACTTCGTTCCTATCGGGTGTCCAATGACCCTACCGGTTGTTTTAATATTTCAAAGGTCGTAGATATCATTAATGCCGGTGAAGCATGTTTTTTTTCTTCTTGAATTTAACATATACAGATCAACATCCTAAATCGCTTGTGGTTTTAGTGATTCCACTTTTTTTAGTATTTTTTTCTTTTAAAAAATTACTTGGCGCTCAACTACTAGTTAGTTAAGTTAAATTAGTTGGTAATCTAGGATAGAAGGATCTGCGATCTGATTTAATGTATTTCCTCGAGTTGAAGCGAACTGAGAGATCAAGATTTTCTTCCAGAGATGCAGTCTACAATTTATTTTTAGTAATACAATTATAGTACTAAAAAGTAAAATATTTCGTAACAGCAGGACGAAGACAGGTTATATAAATGTGAATGGAAAAATTAAAATACTTTTTTGTTACGTTGTTGTTTTCAGTTATATTAAAAACGAAAATCGTGGCAGCTAGTTCAGATTTTTTTACAACGCAGTCATTTACAACACACTATAAAAGTTATTAATAGCTAAATGACCCAACAAGTTAGCTTTAACAATATTTACATCGCGGCCTTTGTCGCATAAACAACACAAATGATTAAAAGTACTTTACATTCGTAATTATTCAACAGCTTTCGTAGTTTATATTTTCAACTTCAATGCATTTACATAGTATGTGTACAATGCAAGCAAGCTCACAGCATAATCCCTCGAGATTTCTAGGGGTAGCAAAACAGGAAGCAGTTTGAAATTTTGAAATTAAAATTTTATTGCGCTAAATTAGGGTTTCGTGAATAATTTACTTTATTTAAATTTTATGTTTGCTAAGAGGATCAGATTAAGTTGGTAATGAATAGTAATTATAAAAAAAAGAACCATTTTTTCTTAAATTAGTTTGACAGTAAGTAATATTTAGTAATGGTAAACTTTGAGGGTCGTTTGCGCGGGTTCTACTAAAGAGAATTTAAGTGAAGCTTAACCTTGAGTGGACCTTCAATTTATATTTTCCGTTGCACAGTTGTAAATTTATACAATAGCTCGACTTAAGTGATAGATTAGATCTTCTTATTTAGGTGCCATTTCCATTCAATGAATATCAGCAACAATTTCAGCATACTTATTGCGATCCTTGGCTGCATGAATCAAAGCTTTTTTTTTATGAAAATAGTCGCAAAAAGGGTAGACCTATCGTGTGGGCCGCGGACGGCCCGCACTGCGACTATTAGAAGGGAAAGGGATTATAGAATGGAAATGATTGTGGACACGCTTTTTAAAAAGTTGTAGGTCATAGTTCTCTGGAAAAACTGATTTTGGAAGCTTATTCCATTCCGTAGCAGCCCTGTAAAAGAAGGATTCTTGATGAAGATTGGTCCTTGTAGTGTCAATCTTGGGAGTAAATGGGTGAGACTGATGAGCGTGCCGAGTTCTTCGGCCGAATGTGGCCAATGGTGGTACAATAGTTTTTATTTCTCTGGAACATCTGCCATGGAAATATCTGTAGAGCAATAACTGGTCTGCAATTCTTCTTCTATGTTCTAGAGGGTGAAGGGTATCTGTGAGAGTTGAGCTGTTTATCAAGCGAATGGCTCTTTTCTGAATGGAATCTAGAAGACGAAGAGAATGCCTTGGTGCTGAACCCCAAATGTGCGAGCAATACTCCAGTAGAGGTCGGATTTGAGCCTTGTACGTCGTCAACAGTTAATCAGGAGTAAAAAACTTTCTAGCTTTCCACAGAAAACCTAGCCTTTGGCTTGCCGACTTTGCGATGTTAGCAACATGGCCATGCCAAGACATATTATTGGACACCGTGACTCCCAAAATCGAGATGGAGGGACTTGGTTCAAGGGTATTTCCGGACATTGTGATGGGATGATTTGAGGAATTCACTTTCTTGGAAAACGTGGCACTTTGTGTTTTTTTGGCGTTGAACTGAACACGATTGTTGGTTCCCCACTCGACGATTGCTTCAAGATCTCTATTGATGGAATCAACCTGTTCCTGCCTGAGTCTATTTGTATCATTCACCGAAAGTGATCGATAGGATGTGAAAGTTGAGACAAGTGTGCTATCGTCTGCGAAACTGTAAATGGGGTTCGTGGTGGTTTTCAAGAGGTCGTTGATGTGTAAAATAAATAAGGTGGGGGACAGGATGGAACCCTGGGGGACCCCGGCATTAGTTTTAAACGCATCAGAAGAAATACCGTAAACTGCCACATGTAAGGAGCGATCTTGCATGAAGCTCAAGAGCCATTGGCGCAGTTTGGTTGGGAGACCGTAGGCAGATAATTTACTTAACAATGCCTGGTGCCAAACGCGGTCAATAGCTTTAGCTGATGTGTTCATACCAGTCCAATCGCGTATATTTTTAGCCACGAATGTTGTCTGCTGCCAGGTCTACGTTTTCCCTCAATTTTACCTTCGATTATCAAATTCAGTTTGTTCCTTTGATAAAAGAATGTTATCAGGGGGCTATACTGGCCTAATTTTGGATCGAATACATTTTAGTAGTTAATTCATTAAATTTTTTTTAGTTACCTACCTACTAAAACAAAATCTGTGTAAATATTTTTTTTTTTAGATTGACTTAAAAAGCACTCGCTATCGACCGATTAAGCACCTCTGATCTAGTGTCTTGTATGACAGCTATGTTTATTCCGTATCTTTACAATTTCGCTCCTATCTATTGCATTTTTTCTGCAGTGAACATCGTTTTTTGTTTTTGAAGTAATTTGAAAGCATAATGCTGATGCCAGTTTATTGCAATACTCTTAGTAGTTTATCTGGAAAAATAAAGTTAACAATAATCGTTTAGAAGTATCTATCCAGGCACAGAAATATAATGCTCAATACTTTTATTCGTCCATTTATCTATTACGAGCATCCAGAGCTTTTGTATTAACTTTATTTTTCTAAATTGTTATGGATCCGTATATCGTTTCTTTGTCGTGTCGCTACAAGAAAATAAACATATATTTATCTGTAATTGAAATCGATTTTGTTCGTATAACCGTTACGAATTGCCTCCTCATTTTGGCATTGTTTATTTGCTTACAAAATGAAACCAGGTCAGGCTTGATATAAATTCAGCTAGAGGTTGTAAACTTCGTATACGTTTAAGTAACTGTACACCGCCTGCAAAAAATAGTGTATTACATAACGAGGGCGAAAAAAGACATTTTTCACACGAGTGTGTGTGTGTGTGTGTTAACGATTAGATTCTATATTTTCTCGGATACTATGAGAAAGTCTATGTATTGACGTTGATGGTTGTGGATTTATTTGTGCTATTGCAGACTGAATATTTTTTTCAGATGTTGCACGCACTGTACCTACAATTTTAAATGCAATATTTATCCTGTTTGTGGTTGAGTCATTCATGTACTACTCAGCGACAGCAAATGACTTCCATTCTTCGTGTCTCTTAAGACTGGTAATAACTTCTCCTGTATTTACCAGTATTGTAGCTGATGATCTTCGGAAACAATGACTTGTATATGCTTCCGGATAATCAAGTTTAAAAAAAATTTCAATTAAGCTAACGTACAGAGCCTATTTTGTTTATTCCTACTACTTGCTTGGTGCATTTTTTATTTTCATTTTTTTATTTTCATAGTCTGGCGGTGCATAGAGGTGTGTTGGTTCCTACACTTATGTATGGTAGTGAATGTTGGGTTTGGCAGAAGAAGCATGAAAATAGGATTAATGCTGCGGAGATAAGTAGTCTGAGAAGTATAGCCGGAGTGACTCGGTTGGGTAAAGTTAAGAATAGTGAGATAAGAAAACGCTGTGGTGTAAAAGAAGATGTGGTCACAAAGATAGATAATGGAATGCTTAGATGGTTTGGACACGTAGAAAGGATGGATGAAGGAAGATTGACGAAACAAATTTATAAGGCGAGTGTGAATGGGCAAATCGGTAGAGGTCGACCTCGGAGAACATATCTCGATCAGATCAACATTGTTTTGAAGAAAGGCCAGGTCAAGAGTACCAACAACCGAAGAGCATGTATGAGAGCACTGATGAAGGTAGAGGAAGCAAAAGATGTGTGTACGAGCCGTAGCAAGTGGAAGGAAGTGGTCTCTGCCTACCCCTATGGGAAAAAGGCGTGACTTTATGTATGTATGTATTTTCATATGTTGCAGCTCTTGATTCTGCATATTCTTTGTATGTCTGATAAAATAAATTTGTAATATTGACTTGTCTGTCAATCTAATTTTTTGTATTATTAATCTTAATTATAGCAGCAAAGCCCAGATCTTCTTAACAATCCACAGTAATTCTCACTAACTCTTAATTGCGACGTACTCCTGAAATTCCAAAAATTAAATCAGCCTAAAATAGTAAAATACCTTAGCAAGAAATTATTTCAAACTCACCTTAGTTTACAGAAACTGATCGTCAGGAGCAATTATTATGAATTCGTTAGTTTGGTTGGGTGTTTAAAACGTTCCATCATTTTTTCTTTTTAAAAATGCTTTCACTTTGAGATGTTTAGCATTAGTATGCAAAAAGGACATTACCACTATTATTGTCAGTATCCATAATATTGTCTTGCATGTCTAGAATACGTTGGTAGGTAGGTATATAAACTTACCTCACAATTATTAATACACCAAACATTCACAATATAATCAAAATAACTTTTGACGTTTAACAAAAATTGTTCAAAGCCTGCTCTTTCAAATTAACAAATAGATCAGTTAATAGGGCGTCGGAATTCTGACGAAGAGTACGCGGGTTCGATCCTCGACCGCATAGTTTTTTTTTATTATGATAATAAAAAAATTACACTTTTCAAAGAGATTTTTTCAGATTTATTACATAGGTAAATTTAAATGGAAATTATATATTTGACAGCTTGACAGCGGTAAATATTATTAGAAATATTTGACAGCTTATCTGCATGCGTGCGGAAAGTATTTCGCACGCTTGTAAACATATGCAACTTTCCGTAGGACTGTACAGCGCGATATACGTTACTTTCCTTTGTAGTCGTAGGAAATAGTAATTTTCCTAACAAGTGCGGAAAGTGATGCTTTCCCGCACGCGACTGCCGTTAACCCGAACGACGCGGAGCGGAGTTCGGGTAAGCAGTCGAGTGCGGGAAAGACACTTTCCGCATGAGTTAGGAACAATACTTTTTCTACAAGCGTAGGAAACAAATTCATTTTTTCAATTATTTATTCATGCAAATGGAAACAACTAACAAGAGTAACATTTTCTATCCACTAATTATTCGTAATATTTATTGTAAATGTACAATTTGATGCATTATGTAAATTTATAGCGGAAGCCAGCATATTTTTTGAAGATGGCTGATTTCCTGAAGAAGAAGGTAACTCGGGCAATACATTATCGAAAGAAATCGAATATGCAGGCACAGGCATCAAATCGTCGCCGATCGATATAGACGTGGATGGTTCTAAAATGCACCCGAAAGACGATGTAGTGTTCAAATTGAGAATTTTGTTGGACATTTCTTTTTTTCGATTGGTGGAGTCTTCTAAATACCCCTCTCGATTTCCATCCTCCTAGGCGTTTGATATTAGTTATACCCACACCACAGTCAGCAAGTAAAGTGGCTGAGGAACGCCTGAAGCTGTGACCAGTGTAAAGCTCTGGATTTTGAAGGCGCAGATATACTGCTATTTCGGAGGGTATCTTTCCTATGGTATTGATTCCTACACATTGCACAGTACATTTTCCACTTTTGTAATACAAGAATAAACGACGGTGAGGAGTCTCTTTTGGACGTAAATGTACATACTTTCTGTATACGTTCAAAAAATAACCATCATTTGCTTCTTCAGATATCACGAAGGATCTAGAGGAATGATTTTTGGAATCCTTGATATTAACAATTATCAGGTTTTCTTTGTCGTCTATATCGTCAATGGTGAGTTTTGTCAGCTCTTCTCGTCTGCAAGCACCAGCTAATCCAATAATTGCTACTAACTTAATCATGAGGTATATGTCATCGGGTGCTTCAGTCATAAATTTTGAAACGTCTTCTTGAGTGAAGATTTTGGCCTTTTTCGGTCGAAAACCGACATTCTGTCTTTTAATGAATGCAGTTGTTTTGTAAAATTTGCTAATATCCAAATTTTGCTTTACTTTGAATACACTCTTCAACATTGAATATCTTGCCCATAAAGTGTTCGGCTTCCATGTTTTAGACATTTCTAGAAAATAAGCCAAGAATACTTCTTCTTTATTTGGTGTTTTCATTTTTTTATTGTTGCACCATTCAATAAAACTCGTGTATTGCTTCTCATACCTTTGTTTAGATTTCGTTGGCAATAACTCTAAGTTCGCATCTGTAGCTGCTTGCACGATTTCTTGTGGAAGTTCTTCATCAGATGAATAATCCATTGTGGCAATTTCACTGAATCGAAAATTTTATATAAGTAACGCTTTGTCTGTCACTCTGACAATTACAAACAAATTTGTGTATTGATCGGCATGACAACATCAATTGTTACCTACTCGTTATCAGATCAATCAAAGCCTATATATAGGGTGATTTTCGTAACAATACATTTTTATTTATCAATATTTGTTCATTTTTTCAATAAATAGTGCAAAATGATGGATGATTTTGAACAAACTCACTTAGTATTGCAACAAAAAAGCTTGAACTTTCATATTTTGTCACCCACCACTTATATTTTACGAGGATATCATATAAATGTTTTTCCCGCACAACTGTGGGAAAATGACATTTTCCAAACTGAATTGCGTGCGGGTAGAGGGTGAATCACGCACGCTTGTAGAAAAAGTTAATTACGTCTTTCTTTCTTTTTTTTGCTAAACTACGGTATATCCTAAAAAAAATGTTTCCAGTTAAAGTAGATGTTTTTGATAGAACATTTAAGAATATAATTGAAGGCTTTATCTTTTTTCTTGCGCAAATGTCAATCTTTTTTTCATAATCCAAACTTCGTCGGCGGACTATAAGTTTAGATTCTCCGGAGATCCTTATCACCTAATTAATTATTTCGCAAATAGCAGAGTGCTGTAATTTTAACTTAACCATCACCCACAAATGATCCTTTATATTGTAATGATATTTAATTTTAGGTTCGGTGATTTTAAACACTCAGTACAAAAACTAATCAATTTATTCTTATATTTTTATACAAATAATTCTTACTTGATAAATCACTTAGATATGCACAAGACTTTATAGTTTCTATAATAATATCACTTTCTTAATTTACTTCAAATTTCAAAAACTTTGGTCTACGATTTTTTGTATATACGTGTAAACCAATGTTCCCGAAAAAACGATTCCTCTGATTATTATCCCGAAATTGATCGACCTTTATAAATATATCGGATGCCTTAAATTATAAATCATTCGCAACCTAAATGAGGGCGTTTTAATTCCACCAAAAGAAATATGCATCTTAGTGTGGACAATACACCGCCTCGGCCAAATAATAATACAGGGGCGTATTTATCGACTACGATCCGTAACGTAACGACTGCAGGTAAAAATATAACGATGGTCGCAATACAAACAAACAAACCTAAACCAGGAAAAAACTCTTTGACAGACATCACAGAATACATTCACATACATGTATATAGTTACGCTTTATTTCTGATAGGGTAGGCAAAGATCACTTCTTTCCACTTGCTATGGTTCTAACACACGTCTTTTGCTTCTTCTACTTTCATCATCAGCTTGCTCGTCTGTTTTCTTGACCTGGCCTTTCGTCAAAACAATTTCGATCTGATCTGCCTACGTCGACTTCTATCGACTTACTCATTCACCGGAAACCTACAAGCCTTGGCTAACCATAACAAGGTGGCCTTGTCGTGGGTGACAGGGCATAAAGGTATTTCTGGTAACGAAGAAGCGGACAAACTAGCTAGGCGGGCCTCTGAAACACCATTTATTGGGCCAGAACCAATAATAGGGATACCCAAGGCCAGCGTTAAAGCAGCGATCAATGGCTGGAAAACTGCTCTCGCTAAGTAGGGAAAAACTTAGACCAGTTGTAGGGCTTTGTACCGGACACTGGTATTTGAAGAAACATCTGCACAATATAGGCGTGTATGACACAGAGCCTATATGCAGAATATTTTTTTTTATAAAAAAAAACTGCAATAAATAATTGCACCCCTAAATACTTCTTTTTTTTAAAATCAAGGAAAAACTTTCTCCAATTCACACAACTTCAGACATGCCCAGAACAACGCCGCATAGAACTGTGGAAAGAACAACACCCAAATCTGTGGACCGAACCCAGGGAAGAGCAGCCACCGGGAAAACTTCTACCATACGCCACATGGAAAACACTGAACAGACTAAGGACAGAAGTAAAGCGCTGTAAATCAAATACGATAAGATGGAAAATTTCTGTGTACAACGAGCTGTGCGACTGCGAAGAGCTATAGAACGACAGTCACCTTCTCAGATGGAAGAGGCATAAACAATGGAGGACCTAATCGTAGTAAATGACAAAGCGAATGATGCAGAATCCTAGACGCTTAATGAAACCACAGCCAAAAAACTCGACGCTTTCGAGATGTGGCTATACAGGAGAATGCTGAATATCCCTTGGACGAGCAAAAGTGACAAACCTCGAAGTTCTAAGGACAATGAAAAAAGACTGGAACTGATGAACATAATTAAAGCACGTAAATTAGAATACCTAGGTCATATCATGCGAAACAAAGAAAGATACGGTCTGCTGCAAACAATCTTACATTGGACGAAGAGGACCAGGAAGACGCAGGACGTCTGAATGTAAACATTGGTGTATCGGACTCGGCAAGTAAGTACCCAATAAATTGGTTAAAGCACTTACTTCTAGAATATTTTATTCCATGGTGATTAATTTATGACCACACTTAGTTTGTGTTATTAAAACTTGTTAATTACAGAGTATAAAATAATAGGAAGTGCCTCTAAAAAAGCTAAACTGCCTTAGATTCACTTTATTGTAACTCAAAATAAGATTAAGCTATATAAATTCACCGTTAACAACACATTCAAAACACCTTTAAATTTTTTAGTATAACCAGATTCAAAAGAAAGTATTAAAATATCATAAACGTTAATGTTTTAAATATTACGTACTTAAAAAGAAGCGTCTGTACCTGCCATCAAAACCGACCAAGCTCTGACACATCCCAAAGTATTATCGTTTCGTTTATTTGGTTCCATTAAAGAGGCATTAAACGAAAATAAATTGCAGAGTAATAGTGAAACGATCCGGTAACGTCCAAAAGAATTATTTTTATGGAGTATTCCAGCACTTTTACAACGTTGAACAAAATAAAGAAAATTACGTCAAATAACAGAAGAGTAGCTTTGACATGGTCGGCTTTTGAAAAGCTCCAATATATATTCAAAGATGCCAATATGCCCATAAGCTTGAAACGGAAGGTATATGAAACTTGCATACTGCCAGTCTCAACTTACGGTCTAGAAACCGTCACGTTAACAGAAAAAAGCGTAAAAAGACTTAGAACGACGCAACGAGCAATAGAACGAAGAATGCTTGATATAAGTCTAAGGGACAGAGTACGTAATAAGACCATTCGACAAAGAACCAAAGTCACCGATATCATAGATCGTGTCGCACACCTTAAGTGGCAATGGGCTGGACATGTGGCTAGACAAAACGACAGCAGATGGACAAAAAAGTTAATTCAGTGGAGACCCAGAGAAACAAGAAGGAGCATAGGTAGACCTCCAAAAAGATGGCTAGATGATGTGAAGAGAACAGCAGGCACCCATTGGCAGCAAACAGCTCAAGACAGAAACGCACGGAAGAGATTAGAAGAGGCCTATGTCCTGCTTTGGGCAATAATTGGCTGAAGAAGAAAACTTCAAATAACAAATATTGTTAATATTATTTAATAATATTTAATAATCTGAAAAATAATTGGGGTTTGCTTGGTAAAAAATTTTTGTAACGCAATCCGTATTCAAGATAAAAGTCGTTGAAAAAAAATGTATACTTATTTATTACGATTTTGCCGAAACTACTGGAAACATTGTAATGAAATTTTATACGAATATGTTTTAGCAGTTGATACATCCCATGAATTTTTTGTCGTAATAAATGTGTATAGTTTTTTTTCTTTAACGCCCTTTATTCTGAATACGGATGGCGTTACGAAAATTGTTTACTAGGCAAACCTCATTTATTTTTCAGTTTTCTACCTATCCTAGAGACTGGGTCACCTTTTTTTAAACACCCTGTATATATGTAATGTTTGCTGCACTGCTAATAAAAATTGTTCCATAAAGTACCATAAAATAACAGTTTTATATTTTATGTACCTATATTTAAATTTTGTATTTAAAAAAATAGATACATTCTTTCTTTAAATTTATTTTTTATTGCATTACTTACGGGAGGTCTAAAAATGTGAAAAATAGTTTTTTATGCGATAATTTATTTAAATAATTCAAAATTATCATAAATTTTCATATAAAACAAGGGTTGGGAAATGAAGGGTTAAGATGTGTAAGAGTTTGGAGAGTACCGGACAATGAAACACGATTGCAGAATGTACAGAGGAATGTATAGAGACTATAGAGGAGGTACTGAAATGGTTTGGGGCAGAATCAGCATCGGAGGTGGGACCGATCTCGTTTTGCTGCAAACATTTTAAATGCCAATAGGTGCATTGATGAAATACTTCGACAAACTGTGCTTTCATATGGCGTAGCCATTGAAAAGATTGTCGACCACTTGTTAGCTTTCTTGATGATAAATTGTATGGAAGTATTGCCGTGGCCTGCTCAATCACCGGACTTTAATCCTATGGAGCATATATGGGACATGCTTTAATTAAAAGTTTTGAAAGGTGGCATACATTTTAAGGATCGCCAATAATTTTTTGAAGCTTTGCAGAGAGCATCGATAGATATACCTTTAACCTGATTCTATCCATTCAAAGACGATGTAGCTGGTATAAATAACCACACCAATTGATAATTTATTTTATTTTGGAATAAAACTGAATTTAAATTTTATTTTAAATTAATTTATTTTCTGCAAAATTTTAATTTATTTAAAATATTTCCAGCTCCGAATAGAATTTTTTTCATGTCTATCAATGCCACTAAATCCAAATAATTACTAAGTAGAAACTGTATATTCTACATAATGATTGATGTTATAATCGTGTAATGCATTAATGGAAAATTTCCATAAATGTATTATTTAAGATGCATTTAGTATCAGCATATTACTTTCAATAATTTGATACGTTTATAATAGCTAAATTAAAATATGCAAGTGATACGATTGAAATTCAATTGATTTTCATTTAGATATTAATTAACAGACGTAAATGTTTTTTTAAATATTATTTTTTTATTGTAATGGTGGATTGGCTGGCTACAAAAGCCAATCAAGCAAAAGGCAACGATTGAAGATGTAAACAAGGCAAAGAATGAGTATAATAGGTTAAAAGGTGTGGCAAAAGAAGTTGTGGTAAGAAAGAAGGAGAGTGATACAGATGAATTTGATAAAAGGTTATCTGACAATTTCCAGAACAATATTTAACTCTTCTGAAAGTCCATAAGAACAGCCAGAGATAAAAATACTACCTCGCGAAATCAGAAACCAAGATGGTAGTATGGTAAAAAGAGAGAAATGCGTATTAAAAAAATGGAAGGAATACTTCGAAAGTTTATGTGAAAAAGAGGATACACAAGCACAGGCCCCATGCGAAGACATGAGTGAAAGTTGCAATGAAGGTGAAATTAGTACGAAAGAAATTGTGGAAGCGTTGAACATTATGAAATTGGGTAAAGCTGTTGAGTATAACATAATAACGGTTGAAATGCTGAAGGCTGGACAAAGCGTGGTAACTAGTCTGCTGTACCGACTTTTTCACCTTTGTTGGAGAAGTGGTAGCGTACCAGACGACTGGTGCAAGGCAAACTGTATGCAAAGATATTGATTAAAAGAGTAACGAATAAAACTGAGAAGATGATATGGGATGTGCACTATTTATCTGGACTATTTATCTTTTACCCTTCCTTAATAAATAAACACGACAAAGTTTTGCATGTAGTGCTAACACTTTTTGATGCAAGGCTGCAACGCAACTCGGAATAAAAATATATTTTTTATTGTAGGCGTAACAATAAACAACGACCATAATAACGTAGCAAAAGTTTTTACAGTTCGGCAAAGCAGAAAAAACCCAACCGGAATACTAACGACTAACATTTGCGTTGTATTCTTCCATTTTATTTCTAGGACATTGGTTGAAAGGAAAATATGAACCAAATTCATGGAAACCACTTTTTTAAGAAAAATGTAAGCATAAACATTTTTAATGGTGCACAATAAAGGGTTATTTTTAACTGGGTAGTAAGTAATGCATATCCATTGTAAACAGTATAAACCCATTTAACTGCTGTCGGTAGATCTTTATTTCTTTTCAATATTTTATTCGTTTTATGAACAGTTTAAAACATGTTGTTTCATAGAACCTTTTTACAGTCGTTTTGTTTTTAGTGTCCAGATTATCTACAATGTGTCCCATTTAAATTGGAAAATACACCTGTAAAATGCGCATTTTTCAACTGACCTTTAAATTTCTTTTAGATTAGCTTTAGCTTTAAAACTTGTATATGGGCACAAAATTTCAAAATTTACGGCTTGTTTACGGAATATTTATCGTATTTGTATATTTTCGGGAATTTTATCTGTCAAAGAGACAGTGTAAATTTTGTTCGCGAAAAAGTATACTTATACATTTTTGAATGACGTCAAGCTAACCTATCTTTCATTAAGGGAGTTTTTCGCGAGTGATATGCGAAAAATTTTGTCAGCAATTTTTCGCGAATGAAATAAAATAAACCATATGAAAATGAATATAATTGTTTCTTAGAATTATGTCGTGGTTTTCACTTCTGGCGGCAGTCCTCATAACTGACCGACCCTCTTTTAATTTTTTTATTAATTTTACGACCGCGTGTGCAACACAACCTCTTGTGCTGTAAACTCCATAGTAATTAATAATTCGTCAAAATTTCCAATGAAACGTCAGTGTAAGTAAAATAAACACTTGAAATTCATACAACAATGAACCAGCTATTTTTTTAAAGATCACTCACATTTCATTTTGAACTGGAATAGGGTAGCTTTACTTTTGAATGTGTGAAAAACGCGCTTTTCAAGGCATGTTTTTTATTTCATTGTCAAAAACGGCAAAAGTTTTTGTTAAATTTAACTTTACCACTGGATTCAGAATAGTCACTAATAGAAACACCTAAAAATTTATAAAATAATAACGTGGTAAAAAAATTTTCAATTCACTTTTATTTGTAGAGTACTTATGTACATAAAGTACCGTAACTTACTAATAATTTGGTTTTTGTTAGATTTACAAAAAAAATATTGTATAAATTTTTTTCAAATAAGTGCATAACTCGATTAGAAGTATACTACAAAATAACTTATTAACATAATTTTTTAAACAGTACACCATGAATATATTTTCAGTTTTTTATAATCCAATAAATTACAAATACTACTGCCAAGACTGCATAATTCTACATTTAATAGTTCCCAGTTACAGTGGTTTAAATAAAAAATTATAAAATAAATGTTTATGTCAAAAAAGTAGTAGATTTTTCTACCATTAATTGTTTTTAAATGTCATAGATTATATCTCATTGTCATTAGTAAAAGGTGTTTATTGTAATTAGTTACTTTTAAAATTTAAGTATTTTTACCGAACAAAAAAGAATAATTATTCTTAAGTGTGGGATATCTAAAACACATTGTATACAAGACAAAACCTGATAATCGGGATGAACTGAGAAATAGAATACTGATAACAGCCCATCTAATAACAAATCAGCAATTGCGTAAGTCTATAACAGCTTTTTATTAACTTCCCAGTGAAAGTTATAGTAATGGGTCCAATTTTGCGAATCCCAAATTTTAACATATCTCCACATTTCAAGGTCCCCAGAGTCAAATACAATAGCTTTTAATTGGACGTCTGTGAGTGTATGTACGTATGTTCGCAAAATTAGTCGAGCTGTTTTTTATGGAGAATCAAAAAACTGAAAAATATGGTAAACTTTCGAAATTATTTTTCTCGAGAACAAAAAATAATATCGACGTGGGACCAATTGCATTCGACGCATAATTACGCAACTTAGTTGAGTAGATTTTCAGCAAAATCGTTTAAGATGTTTTTTATGGGGAATCAAAAAACCGAAAAAAATGGTAAACTACCTGAATTTTGTAATTTATAAATTATACTATTTTTATACAGAATTTTAATAACTTTGAATTATATGATTATTGCATGTTAGTAATATTTGTATAAAAAATATGATGACAATATTTCATAAAAAGAGATAGTTTTAGAAAACAAAAATAGGAATTGGAGAATTTTAATTGTGTGTCAGTATTGAAAGAATAGCATTGAAGACGCTATAACAGTGAAAAATTATTGTTAGTAATAATTTAGCATTGTTTATAACAATTGAATATTGTTACTTACAACAATTAAAAATAGCTCCCGCTTATGAACTGATAAGAAGAAGTTTGAAAGAATACGGTTGACATAAACATAATATAACAATTATTATTTTTTATAAACAATTTGAAATCGGTTTTTATAATAATTTTAATAATAATTATAACAACAAAACATATGGTATTTTTTCATTCTTTCCACTGTGAAGTTAGTCGTGTGGACCTCTCGAGTCGCATCCAGACCACTGATATTAATATACTTGGATACTGTCAAATGGAAGAGGGAAGACAATTTAAACATCTAATTAAATGAGATTAATAAGTTATTTGTTCCTGTTATTATTATGTTAGTAAAATGTTCCCGTAACTTATTTTTCTCAATAACTGTAGAATAAGTAAGGTTAGAATTATGCGGTCTTGATGGTTGAATTTTTAATTTAATAGATTATGAAAAACTGAAAATATATACAGGATGTACTGTTTAAAACATTACGTCAATAAGTTATTTTGGAGTAACGGTGCACCCTGTATACTTCTAATCGCTTATGCAGATGGCCTGAATTATTTGAAAAAAAACTTATTCAACATTTTTTTTTAAATAAATCAAAATATTAGCAAGTTACGTTACTTTATCTACACACTGTATAAATAAAAGTGATAGAGAATTCTTTTACCTATAAAAAATGTAATCACGTTCACAGGACGGAAGAGATAAACCACGATAGAGGAAGAAAAGTATACGTAGTACGTAATTCCTTTTTCCTTACACGCGGAAGATATACTCTACTTCGATAACAGTGGACTGGTTTAAATCATAGGTCTCTGGTGTTTTCAAGTTTTTTTGACACTGAATATTTCTTTCTTTAAATTACACTATGCACTTATTTATACCACTAAGAAATTGCCATTTTACGTAAATTCGCCATTACTAACTCGATAACTTGGAAGAAATAACAATTACCGAAATAATTTGATTCCGTGGATAATTACAAAAGATTGATTTATTTGATCGGTGTGAATCAATTTATTGATCGTCTTGAACGGCGGGTTGAAACATACGGGAAAACCTGATCGTTCAATCGAGGAATGAGTATTTGTTGTGATCACAGATCGCTACCCTTGGTTTTGTAAATTTATTTATTCCAATTTTAATTCTTTACGACGCCAATATTTTGAAAACCGTTCTCTTTTTCCTTTCAACTGTAGTATCAGTTCCGATGTAGACCGATAGTATTCCTCCGACCGTCGAAAGTGACGGTCGTTCGACAGTCGTAGCGAGCGGCTGTCATATAGTTTCTTTTTACACGGCGAATAAACCTCGCTTGTTGTATCGACCGTCGATAGTGGCGAGTCTTTTCATTCGTTAGTTTCCACGGCTTTGAATTAATTTCATCGCTTGCATTGTGTTTTTTGAAGATAGAAATACCTGTATTTTGTTTTAAATAAAACGTTAAAAAAACCAGCCGAATTGTGATTACTTCCAGTCCACTATATCAAAGTTGAGTATTCATTCCTCCCGTGCAGAAAAAAGGGAAATTATAAACCCCCGATTTCTACAAGTAGTGATTGAACGACCGTCAGTGACAGCGTTTGAAACGATACTGCTGCTGTGTGTTGATTGCCACACTATCGACTCGAAAGAGCGCGGTGAAGGGAGAGGGGTTCTCAGAAACTCGCTTCGATGTTGGCGCTCAGGGGCGGCTCAAGACTAATTTAAATTAGAATTAAAGAAAACCTATAGTTTGCAAGCGAAATTCCAACAAAAGAAAAGGTTTTTTTAAAAGCGGTTTTACTTTGAGTGAATATTATAGTACTGTTTATAAATGCCCCATACCAACTCAACTGGATTGTATTGACAATGATACGGAGGAAACCTTAATTCGTGATGCCCATGTTCTTCGAGTGAGTAACTCGTCTATATCGTACCTAGTATTTTATGACTTATTCTGGTTGACAAAGAGTTAATAGTACCTATCAGTTTCTGTAATTTTATCGTAAAATCCTTTAATAGAAATGTAATAGACAATAATATAGTTTTCCTATCAGTAGCATTGTCTGAACTTTCTCTTCTATTATAATACTTGAAAAATGAAACTAGAAATATTAACAAAAAAGTCGGTAATGCGTAGGTAAGTCACCGTTTAGTTTTATTTTTAACCGACTTCAAAAAAGGAGGAGGTTCTCAATTCGACTGTCTTTTTTTTGTTTGTTACCTCAGAACTTTCGACTGGTTGAACCGATTTTGATGATTCTTTTTTTAATTGAAATCTGGTGCTTCCCGTGGGGTTCCATTTCAATTTGGTCCAGTTCTGGCAATGGCATCCATGAAAAAACCATATAAGTCTTTGAAATCGGTTTTTTTTGCGTTTTTGCTTACGGATTATGTAATTATTATTTTGTTAGACAATACTAGCGTTGTATATTTTGCTCCGCCACTGGAGGGTAAGCGATTCGAGCTTAGACAAGGAAATAGAGTCAAATTAACTTAATGAATGTGGTTGTTATGACGACACTCCAAGAACGTTAAAACGGACCATGTATACGAAAAAAAAATTTGTGTTCCTTACAGTGAATGTATTAAAAATATAAAAATTAATCATCAAAAGACAACTACATATTTCGGCAACAGCTAACCTATTACCTAAAAGTAAAAGTAAACAACTTCCATAAATTACCAAAACACACATAATTTTTTTAGAACATAAATTGCTTACCTTATCAAACATGATCGTACAAATGTCGCTGTTTATCACAAAAACAATCACACAAAAAATATTTGAGCGTTTACACGGTAGGGCGATCGATCCCCGCTTGGAAAATTGGTTGTCGTCACCATGGCTATTCAGTATTTTTATTTTATACGATTTACATGATCACGAATTTCAAATTTATGAATAAATTAATAAAATACTCCTAATAATATTAATAAAAAAACTTATAAAAATTAACTTGGAAAATTTTGCAATATGACGTAACCACGTAGCGCAGAAGTCTGAGTGTTGGTGCATGTTGAGACGTGTTCATACTTGCATACTATTCACTGCGACAAGCTGATGTGCTCAGTTGTTTATCAGCAGTGATAGTTTATTAGAGTGCGTGCTATGGCATCTTGGTCACGAAATGATATTCGGGTGGTTCAAACATGGTTTAAACATAAACCAGTGCTTAGAAGAAATGACTTTTTCACTAGGTGATGATTGTCCACATCATACAACTATATTCAGGTGGTACAGAGAATTCCAAATGAGAAATTTCAGTCAGGAGGACGCTGAGAGGCTACCAACGTGCGTTACGGAGGAAAACGTTAATGCTGTGAGAAAAATGCTTGACAAAGACAGGCGAATGACTTACCACCAGATTGACATCTAAATGTACCAGCAATTCATTTGATTCTGAACGATTATTTGCACGTGTCGAAAATTTGGTCTCTCTGGGGCCACATAGTCTAACTGAAGATGAGATTACACGACGTGTGAAATGGTGCCGGAACACGCTGAAAATGTTTGATAAGGGACAATCTCGGTATGTGAACAACGACGAGACTGATCTGTACTATTATGATGTCTCTCGAAACAAAGTCTGGGTCTTTCATGACGAGGATACACCCGTAGCAGCCAGAAAGTCCCGATCAGTAAAGAAGAAAATCATAGCTGTATTTTTAAAATCAAGTAATTTTTCAATTTCTGTGCTTACATTAATCCAGAGTTACCAAACACTTGCCTTTTCTTCTGCATTTACTATCCCTATTCTCCTTAAATCCTCTTTAGCTTCTTGTAACCATGTTGAAGTTGGTCTGCATTGTCTTCTCTTTGCGCTGGGACCCAGTTCATACTTATCGTATCTTTAGCTCTCCCTAACCACTTTAGCCTTTTTTTTTTAATTGTTTTTACTAGGTCTTTGCCTTTTAGTACTTGTAATATTTCTGTTAATGTTTTCTTCCGTTTTTACAGGTCCTAGTACTATTCTTAAGATATTTCGCTCTGTCACCTTTAACCTGTCTTCGTCTCTTTTCGTCATGGTCATAACTTCAGCTGCATACAGGTCTTATTATGGTATTATAAATCCTCGTTTTTGTTTTCTGTGTCTTTATCTTACTTTATAACAATTTTCTATTCGCACTACTGGATAGCATTATGCCTAAATATTTAAATTTATTGAATATATACAGAAGCGCTAGTGTCAGTGTAAAAAAGGAAAACCAAACGGCAGAAATAAAACGAAGAATAAAACTGACATGGATAGCATTTGGAAAACTGAGTCATATAGTTAAAAACCCTGACACCACTATAAACCTCAAACGAAAAGTCTTTAACACATGCATCCTGCCTGTCGCAACATATGGTCTTGAGACAAAGGCTTTAACTAGGAAGTACACTTATAACTTTAGGACAATGCAAAGGGCCATAGAACGGGCAATGCTTGGCGTTAGCTTACGAGATAAAATCCGTAACGAAGAAATAAGAAGAAGAACGAAAGTAGTGGACATAATACAGCGAATCGCTGAGCTTAAGTGGCAATGGGTTGGACATGTTGCCAGATTAAGTGTGGACAGATGGGTGTCAAGGCTTGTACACTGAAGACCACGGTAAGCAAAGAGTAGTGTCGGCAGGCCACAAAGGAAATGGTTGGATGATGTTAAAAAAATAGCAGGAGAAAGATGGTACCATACAGCGAAATACAGAACAGCATGGAAGCAAATGAAAGAGGCCTTTGTTCAGAAGATAATGGCTGACAAAGAAGAAGAAGATTGAATTTCTCGAAAAAGTTATTTCTTATTTTAATTCTTTTATTTCCTAATTCCTTCCAACTTTTTGTTTTTGTTTTGTCATTATTTATTTTTAGCCCGATCTTCTTTTCTTCATCTATGATTTCTTGCAGTATTAAGGACATTATATCTCTTCTTTTTGTTGACAGCATTAAATCATCTGCATAAGCAACTACGAGTATTTAGTTTCTTCTCGTTCTTATTGTGCCTATTATTTTTTTATTGAAAACCGTTGCGTTGTTTAACAGCTTTGTTTATTCTTAATTCACCCGTTTTGCTGTTGACTCTTGCTTCTTTCATTATTATATGTACATATTTAAGCCTACTCAGTTTAGTTGCTACTCCTAGTTCCTTTTATGCAGACTTAAGCTCATTAATGTTAACTGAATCGAAAGCTTGCTTCTTCTTCTTCTTTAGGTGCCCTGTCCTCCTCGGACGTTGGCAATCATCAGCGCTATCTGAACCTTGTCTACAGCTCGGCGGAACAATGTGGTAGTGCTCACTCCATACCATTGTCTTAAGTTTTTTAGCCAGGATATCTTTCTTCTACCCGGGCCTCTTCGTCCTTCGATCTTCCCTTCTATAATAAGCTTTAAAAGTCGATACTTGTCATTTCTTAATATGTGACCAAAATACTCCAGTTTGCGCTTTTTTAGTGTAAACAGAACTTCCAGCTGCTTGTCGAGGCGTTGAAGTACCTCGGTGTTACGCACTCTTTCTACCCAGGAGATTCTTAATAGCCTTCTGTACGTCCACATTTCAAAGGCCTCCAATTTTTTGCACATCGCATCTGTCAAAGTCCAAGCTTCCATTCCATAAAACAGTATGCTAAACACGTAACAGCGAAGCACTCGGACGCGCAGAGGCAAGCTTAAATTTCTGCTGCAAAGTACTTTACGCATTTTCAGGAACGAAGCACGAGCTTGTTCTATTCTGGCACGAATCTCCTGCATGCTGTCCCACTTCTCATTTAGTTGACATTTAGTTGCTTGCAGTCAATAAATAACAATTCTATCTTTGCTTTTTTAATTATCTGTTTTATTATATAAATTACGTATGTTGTTGATTTGTCTTTCACAAACCCCATCTGAAAATATTTACCAGATGAAATTCCTGTAAATAGTGGTATTCGACAAGGAAATTCCCTTAGCCCCTTATTGTTCAACATCGTTATGGACGAAATAATAAAAAGCACTCGTAACCTGAAAGGGTTTAAAATGGGGAACAAAGACGTCAAAATCCTATGCTATGTCGATGATGCTGTTTTGATTGCAGAAAACGAAGATGACCTACAGAGATTATTATTCAAATTTAACACAACGGCAAAAAGTCTTAAAATGAAGATATCTGCAGCAAAGACGAAATGCATGACCACTTAAAAAACACCTATCAGATGCAAACTGGTTGCGGATGATAAAATTATAAAACAGGAGATGAAATTTTAATACCTAGACATAGAAATATCAGGACACGGTGACATTGAGGCGGAGGTAAGAAACCAAGTGGCAAAAGCAGCACAAACCTCAGCTTACCTGAACGATACAATCCTCCGAAACAAATATATCGGAATCGAGACCAAATCCCGAATCTACAAGGTGGTCATCCGACCTATATTAACATACACAGCGAAAACTAGACCAGATACATCGAACACAAAGAAATTTTTAGAAGCCACTGAAATGAAAATAGTGCGCAGGATCGCTAAAAAAACATATTTTGACAGTGGGAGAAGCGAGGACATTAGAAGAACATGTAAAATAGACAATGTAAATGAATGGATACTGAGAAGAAAGAGAGAGTGGAACACATAGACCGGATGAATGACGACAGAATGGTCAAAATAACTAGAGACAAGTCGCCCTTAGGGCGCCGAAGCGTTGGAAGACCCCGCAAGAGATGGAGCGACAACCTTTCTAATAATTAAACGGCAAAGGATACGAAGAAAAACAAGCAAATTGCTTACATTAAAGAAGGATGAAGAAGAAACCCCATCTGATATATTTCTATAGTATTTCTTGTGACCTTGCATAATCTTTTTTGGATTATTGTAGAAGGTATCTTGCTTGTGAACCGTGTTTGACAACGTATTTCCCCTATAATTTTTACACTTATGCTTATTTCCTTTTTTGTAGATGGTAACTATTTGTCCTACCTCTCAATCAATGGGCATTTTTTCTTTTTCTAAATGTTTAGAATTAATAAATAAATTTGTTCTTTTAGAAAATAGATTAAAGACAATGCGCTCTGATTCGTTCTTTGCTCTTTGTTTGGTTTTTAACTTAGTTATGCAGCTTCTCTCGTGTTTAACAGTCACTTGCTAAACTTCTGGATTGCTAACGTCATCTAGTCCCTACGGAGCTCGGACTTTTCCGCAAGATGATGTGTTTAAATTTGATTTTTTTCTCTTGAAACTTTTATATTCGCTGGCACTCCCATAATTTATTTAGCAGCATCAATTGAAAAACAAAAATCAGCCCATTTTAACACTGTTTTAAAAAAAATTAATAGCACTTACTTTTAAAAAATCCCAAATGAAATATGAATACATTAGTTTTTTTAAAACATTATAAGAACATTATTATTATTTTTATTGTATTAAAATTGTATGCAAACAGAAATTTTATCGGAAGAATCCATGTTTGACGCACGCGTCTTCAAAGATACAAAAAAATATTTGATTAGAAAAAGGAGAACTGAAATTGCATTTGATCCAAATCATTAAAAAAACAATTTTTAAAAAAAAATTTCAATTACAGGAAAAAAGATCATTTTATTTGTCATATGAATAAAATTGGTTTTCATTTTGTTTTGTTTTTTAAAACTTTAAATGTAGGAATTTTTTTTATTGTCTAGTAGGGTAATATTTTTCAAATATTGTTAATCTCTTTATAATTTTATTTAAATTTAGGATTATTTTGTTCAAAGAATGTACTGAATAGAAACCAGAAACTCGTTTAAAACGTTTACGAGGAAAGTTTATTTTGGTAACATTTATTGGATACAAAACTTACTTAATACTTTAAAATTGCTTTTGCTTACAATTTAATCTTAACAAGTTAATTACTAAGGAAGCATAGGAATATGGAATATTTTTTATAATTGTCATGCTTGACAATAAACAAAGAAGTTTGCGCATATATTCTTGAGCGGGAATGTGTAATCATGTTAAAGAAGTAAAGATCTGATTGGGTAAACAGTTAGTGTAACGTCAACTTTGCCGTTTTTAATTCTCAACGCCGGCCCTGGTCGTCCTTCAATATACTTTTAAGTAGTGGGAATTAATTTATTATTTAAACTGCTATTGTCGACTTTTGAAGACAGTTTTCAATACTAAGTCAAAGTGAAAAAGAGTTTCACTACTAAGTGAAGTTAACTGGAAAAGCTGATCAGATTTCATTTCTTTTCTTTGATGGTTTTGATGGTTTAAAAGTTAAAAGAAGGGAAATTGAATGGTGAGACTTTAATTCTATTTTATATTTAAATAAAATCTTTCATTAATGATTTGGCACATTTATTTAAATATTTTGTGCCGGTGTCATTAATGAATAGATTTTATATTTGAGGAAAAAAAAACCTTAGTGGGTGTGTTATTTTCAGTGATTGGCCTTTTATGCTTTTTGGATTCTTTTTGAGTGAAGACGTTTTTTTCCTATTGGATACCGTTTTGTTTCCTGGGTATTTCCTTGGAGACGTTTCTTCTTCCTGAGGATTTCTCCGTGAGCTTTTCTCCCTGGAATTTCTCCTTAGACGTTCCACTTTAGTTTTGCGGATGTTGTGAATCGTCGCCGGTTTTTCACAACTTTGACTTAATATTTTCGCCGTTGGATTTGGATTCAGATTTTAGTAGTCAATAATAAAAGTTGAATTTGAGCTTCCCAGTCGCAGAAATGTTGGATGCTCAAAAGTTTGGATTTTTTCGCCGGTCGGAATAATTTCCGACATTTTGATTTTTTTTTGGCCGTTGGATTTTTTTTTCGCCTTCCTAATTTGATTTTAAGTCTAATTTTATTCATTTCTTTCGTTTTATTTAAAATATGTTTTTTTTTATATTTTCAGGTATTGTAAATTTTTTTGTTGTATCTAATTTTAATAAACCTGTTATACGTTTTAGTTGCTTTTTTTATTAATTGTTTCTGCAAGATAAGAGTGTATTTTGTATGGTTTAGTAAAAATTCATTCATTTTTAATGGTACTAAATTGAAATAAACTATTGGGTTTGTTTGGGGTAATTCTTTTAGTGATTTTTGAAACTAAAATCACTTGGCGTCCACGTGGTAAGCAATTATAGTTTTTTTAGTTTATTATATTAAAAGTAATTATAGTTTTGTTAGTTTGATATATATATAACAATAGGTTTGAATCAGCACTTGACATCCCCGTTGTTGGGAATGAAGTGGGGACCTTTGAGAGGTCTCTTTCTTTAATAAATCATCTCCACTTTGTTAAAATTGTTGTTTTATTACTCAAACTAATTTCATATGATTAATTTAATCAATAAAAATGTTACTATTGTTTCAATATTTAGTCTTTGGGTTCGTTTAATTACAATACTCCATACAAAAACTACACAATTTATTTTAATCTTTATGTATGTAATAAATCACTTAAATATTCACTTTACAAGTCTTTATATTCTCAAAACTATACTTTAACTTAAACTTCTTAAACAATCTTCTCACTTTCTAACTAGCTAACTTTCCGCGGCTCCGCGATCTTTGGTATCAACCAAGATTCAAGACAGAAAACGTTCTTTCTGGAATGATTCCAGTAACATCGCAAGTCTCCAATTGCCGGCCTCGACTATAAATCATCCGCTAATATGTCGGGCATTTGATGTCACTAGAAAAACCCATAAATCATGCGGCATCTTTGTAAACGATACACCGCCCCGTGCACTCAGATCATATAATGGCTTCAGGGGCATACTCGCTGACCATAATCCGTAACACTATTATTGCTACTTTGCTTAAAGTTTTATTGTTTTAAAATAGAATTAGTAATGAAAGGAACATCGGGAGGCAAAATTGTTCATTATCATCATCAGCCTTGTCGGGTCTTGGGCCTGATGCGCTTTATATCATTAGTCCATCTCGTTAGTGGTCGTCCTTTATTTCGGTGAGCCTCATTACTCGGCCTCCATTCAAGAATTTCTTTGGTCTATCTGTCGTCAGTTATTCTTGCAATGTGTCCTGCCAATTCCATTTTCAACAAACAATTTTACCAAAAAATCATTTTGAAATTAATTGACAAACCATTATTTAATTATAATTATTTAAATATTCAAATAATATTATGAAAATTGAGTCAGAATTTATGTGTGTAGTTGTAAAAAAACGTGGCAACAGCGCAAATAGTCATGAGATTGGCAATGAAATTAGTGTGTGTTTATTTTTATTGGCAGCAGCTGATAACATAACCTCAAACGTTTAAAATGAATAAACAACTACGTCAAATTGAAATACCCAAATCGCAAAGAAAGTTTTAAATTAACAAGTTTAGTCAGTGATTTATTATCAATGACAGATGATAGTGCACACAATGCCTGTTACGATGTAAAAATGCTACATAATCTGTCATTAACTTATCTTAAAGTAGAATATATTATTAACCACAAAAAAAGTATCCAGGATGTTTTATAAAGAATCAAAAGTATTAAGAATGTGAAATACTCACTAAGTTCTTATTCACCGATAAAAAATGTTTTAAGCTTGGGTATGCAAAAAAGATTATGCGAATCTGGCATCAATTATAACCAAATTGTAAATATGTATGTCATATGTATTTAAATTACAGAAAACTAATATTAACACTAATATTAACTTTATATATAACATTATATTATTATTACTTATAATACACTATATTTATTAACTTAACACTTTCATTAATCATTATTTTTTTGTTTAGTGCACAACACACAGGTTTTGTGTATTTGCATGGGTGACTTAAGTCGTCTGCACGAATGCGCCGTTGCCGTTGCTTCTTTAAAGCTCACGTTCTTACGCCGTAAATCAAATTTTTTTATCGTTAAAAATAAAATATTTTAAAAACTAGACAGTCGATAATACTTTTTAAGCGCCCAAACTCTTTGTTATTAAATTTCTTACACACACGTAATTTTTTTCATCTAATTTTGCATTTTTTATAATTTTTTTGTTTATTTTAATATCAAGAACTCATGATTTCTCATAAGAACCCATGTTAAAGGAGCGAATTTTTTTTTTAATTCTTCTAATAACTTTTATCAGTGAAAAATTATAATTTAATATAAAGAACTATAACACTAAAGTTTAAAGACTGCATTTTTTCTTTGACCTCCTAAGGGTGGTAAAATTGTTTTAAAATGACCTCCTAGAAATGGAACGTACATATATAGACCTCTGCGTGCGCACTTTTTATTATTTAATCACGGATGATTATACTGTGCGTGTCAAAAATCTGCAATAACGATGTTACCAATAATTTTCTTAAATGGCATACCCTGTATGTTTTTTTATAGTAAATTTCCAGGCTATTCAATGATGACATTATTACTCACATATGGTTTACCCTGTATATTTATTTATTTTGTAAAAATACACTAAATTAACATAAAAATCGTCTCAGCATTTTTCTCAAAATTGTTTATTTTGCTATAAATGAATTTAGTTCATACCCTTTGTACACACTGTATATTTTTATACCAAGTTTAAATTAACCAATTCGTGCTTTGGTTGGGTAAAAAAACATTTTAGTATTGAAAATATTCAATTACCAAAAAAAAATTGTCATTTGTAAAAAAGGTTCAAACTAATGAAACCTTTCGATGAAGAAATACACTTTAACAAAATTATTTGTTACCAAAATCAGAAAATAGGTTATATATTTTTTAAATTTTAAATCAGGTTAAAATAATTATTAATTCATAGCAACTTAGAGCAAGAACCTTCAAAATTATGCTTTAGTTGATGATGAAATTAGGTATGATAAAACCTAAAGGGAAAGATTTGATAATTTTAGTTAAGTATATATAGTTCCACCAACCAAAACGGATTAAATTAATTCTTGCTATAATTGACATTTTGACCTATATAAGCACATTGTTTTGTTAAACCCCTATTTGAATATACAGTAGTTCAAATGAAACTAATAAATAATATTTTTAACATCATTTACATAATATGTGTTTGCACATTACAGAGACCTAGCCTGTTTTTCGTACTTGGTTATTTCGCCTGTCATATTTACCTTTGGGATAGTGATGCAGCTCACTACCTCCTGAACGGACTGAGTACGAAGTAAGAAAATGCAATGTTAATTAAAAATTGCTGTTAACCGGTGTTATCCCTCTCATTAAAAGCATTTTTTGTGTAGTTCCAGTGGAAGTTATATGGGTCTGATTTTGCGAATCCCGAATTTTGACATACGAGTATCTCTATATTTCAAGGTCTCCAGAGTCAAATACAATAGTTTTTAGTGGTTTAAATTTTCAGTAAAGTCAGTCGAGCTGTTTTTTATGGAGAATCAAAAAACTGAAAAAAATGGTAAACTACCTGAATTTTGCAATTTATAAATTATACTATTTTTAATACAGAATTTTAAGATCTTTTGAATAATATGATTATTGCATGGTAGAAATATTTGTATGGAAATATGATGACAATATTTTATACAAAATAGGAATTAGAGAATTTTAAACTTGTGTCAGTATTGAGATAATAGCATTGAAGACGCTATAACAGTGAAAAAATTTTGTTAGTAATAATCAAGCATTGTTTATAACAATTGAATATTGTTACTAACAAATGATTATTGATCATAATAATTAAAAAAAATTTAATTGTTACAAACAATTGAAAATAGCTCCCGCTTATGAAATGATAAGAAAAAGTTTGAAAGAATACGGTTGACATAAACAAAATATTGTTAATGACAATTATTATTTGTTATGATCACATTTATTTAAAATCGGTGCTATAAACTCACCTAATTGGTAGTGGTAGATTTTTACGGCAAGAAAGTTTATCAGATTTAAAATAAAAATAACAAAAAATAAACCACATTTGTTAAAGTACAGAATAATTAATACGGAAAAATGTATACCGTTGTGGGTTTAAATTTTATGGCATAATGAGCGAGCGAGTGATCGAGTTTTTCAGATATACTGCATAAAATTTGCTTTACCGCTCGTTGTAAATAAATGGATTAGTTAGCAGATATAACGACAGATATTGGACTGAAAATAATTCAAATGTAATGAGCGAATTTCATACATAAACAACCCGAATTTTTTTAATTCAGATTGTTGCACCGGTTTTCATTGATCAGGCATACACCGATAAATCTTCTGATACTAAAAAAACCGATTAACCCAGGAATAACCCTTATATTAAAGAATGACGATGATATATCGGAAAATCTACTTGTGATTTATCGAGTTAGGGCAATTACACATTATGGATTGTGCATAGACTTTCGAATTCTTTAGCTGGTTGGATAAACACAAAAGAATTTATGCTGTAACAGCCACCCTGATCACCAGAATTTAACACTTTCAGAGTTTGTTAAGAATGAATACTATGTCGTTGAATGAAGGCTAATGGAAAGCAGATTTAAAATCAGTAATAATACTTTTTGCAACACTGTTGACAAATTTTACTCAAGATACTTTATAAAATAATTTTTTGCATGGGTTCCATAAATAAGGGTAAAATTTTGATAATAGAATTAATATAAATATGCAGAAGAACAGCTAGTGAAAATATACCAATTGTTTGGAGCATTACATTCATACGTACATATAGTCGCGCCTTTTTCCTGTAGGGGTTGGCAGAGATTACTTCTTTCCACTTGCTACGGTTCTTTTGCTTCCTCTTCTTTCATCAGTGCTCTTATACATGCTCGTCGGTTGTTGGCACTCTTGGCCTAGCCTTTCTTCAAAACAATGTTGATCTCATCGACATATGTTCGCCAAGATCGACCTCGACCGATTTGCCCATTCAATGTCGCCTTATAAATTTGTTTCGTCAATCTTCCTTCCTCCATCCTTTCTATGTTCCAAACCATCCAAGCATTTCTTTATCTATCTTTGTAACCACATCTTCTTTTACGCCACAGCGTGCTCTTATCTCACTATTCTTTACTTTATCCAACCAAGTCACTTCGGCTATACTTCTTAGACTACTCATCTCCGCAGCATTAATCCTATTTTCATGATTCTTCTGCCAAACCCAACATTTACTACCATACATAAGTGTAGGAGCACTTCTACGCACAGCCGTTCCTTTTTTGACACTTTCTGGCTGTTCATAAAGCCATACAGTGCCCCATTCATTTGTTTTACTGCCCACACCCTTGGCTCAATATCACTGTCATACTTTTTATCTTTCGTAAACTTTGAAGCCAAATATACAAACTCATTTACTTGTTGCAATTTTTCTCCATTAATCAGAACTTCACAGTTTGTCATGCTTTCTTCTCTCTTAAAAACCATTACTTTTGTTTTGCTTACATTTATTTTTATCCCTTTGATTTTTAGGGCAACTCCACTTCAGATGACTTGATTATCGGCGTAAAGAAGCATTTGACGATTAAATCATTCGTTTTCAATCCATACGCACTCTCTTTCAAAGTCGAAGCCACACATCACTGTCTCATACTTTTTTCGATGTTGAACCAGTCCTTGTAAGCTCTGTTTATCCTGACACAAGCAGTGGATTCCTCGTAAAGTGATTTCAGTACTCGTATTAAACTACCGCTCACCCCATACATAGACAATGTCGACCACAATTCACTCCTTACCACTCTTTTATAGGCCTTTTCCAAGTATATAAATGGAGAATTAAAGAAAAAAAATAATGTAAGTATTTGCCATATGTACGATTCGCGGATTCGTACGAGGTAAAAAAACAATGTAATTGGATTTATTTCTTAATATATTTACTGCAGCGAAGATCAAAATGTTTCTTATAGTTAATATTTCCTTAAAGCGATATCTAAATGCATCAAAGTATTATGAATATCTAAATGGAAGAGACTTTTAAAGAATTTTAAACTAAATAACAAATACTTTTTCAGAAAGTAAATTTTACAATCTGTAAGCTCTGGATATAACGACCATTTAATTGGGAAACTACACAATGTAAGATTGCATGCATTGTATAAGTAGAGATTTTTTTAAAAAGTTTATTTTGTAATTTTATGGAAGTATTAATTGTGCTGACACATAAAAATAGAGGATGAAAAAATTTAATATTCGACTTTATCTATCTATATGTTTAACCAGGGTTCAAGATCCTTCTTAAAACCCGGGGAATACCGAGTAAAACTGCTAGTCTTAAATAAAAATCATGATAGATAATTATTCTGCTTAGTTTTAGAGGGATTTTTAACTTCCCAGTGGAAGTTATAGTAATGGGTCTAATTTTGTGAATCCCGAATTTTGACATATTTTAAGGTCCCCAGAGTCGAATACTGTTACGACTTTTAGTTCCTCTGTGGGTTCGGCGATTAAAAACTCTCGATACAGGAACAAAACAATGTTTATTCCAATACAATAAACTACTTTTATAAATCACTTAGATATACAGCTTTTATAACTTTTTATATCTATTGACATTTCTTAAATCATAGACACTTTTTTTACTAATACTGTCTTTTTATACCTATACGAATAACCACGAGAAGGGTCCAGTAATTTCTCGAATTATCCATTGTCATTAAATATTCACCCTAGATTCGGTCGGCGCCGTCGGAATTGTTGACAAAAACGCTCAATAAAATCGTAACAATACAATAGTTTTTAAGTGGACGACGCATAATAACGCAACTTAAAACTGATTAAATTTTCAGCAAAATCGGTCAAGCTGTGTTTTATGAGGGATCAAAAAACTAAAAAAAATGGTAAACTACCTAAATTTTGCAATTTATAAATTATACTATTTTTAATACAGAATTTTATGATCTTTAAAATAATATGATTATTGCATGTTAGGGATATGTGTATGAAAAATATGATGATAATATTTCATAAAAAGAGATAGTTTAAGAAAACAAAAGTAGGAATTGAAAAATTTTAAACTTGTGTCAGTATTGAGAGAATAGTATTGAAGACGCTATAACTTTGAAAAATTATTATTAGTAACAAATGAGTATTAATCATAATAATTGAAAAAAAAATTCAATTGTTATAAACAATTTATGAAGTATAAGAAGAAGTTTAAAATAATACGGTTGACATAAACAGAATATTGTTAATGACAATTATAATTTGTTATAAACAATTTGAAATCGTTTTTTGTTATTATTTTAATAATAATAATTATAACAACAAAACATATGGTATTTTTTTATTCTTTCTACTGGGAAGTTAGTCGTGTGGACCTCTCGGGTCGCACCCAGACCACTGATATTTTTTTTTGCGTTTTCTGTTTTAACATTATAGGCCCTAAAGTCCTTAAATGCCTTCTTTACGCCGATGGTCAAGTCATATTAGCATCATCTGAAGAGGAGTTGCAGGCGATGGTTAATGTTATGCATGATGCCCTAAAAATTAAAGGGATGAAAATAAATGTAAGCAAAACGAAAGTAATGGTTTTTGAAAGAGAAGAAAGCATGACAAACTGTGATGTTTCGATTGAGGGAGAAAGAGTGGAACAAGTAAATGAGTTTGTATACTTGGGTTCAAAGTTTACGAGATGGAAAATATGACAGTGACATTGAGCGAAGGGTGTTGGCAGGAAAACAATGTGGGGCACTGCATAGGTTTATAAACAGCCAGAAAGTTTCAAAAAAGGCACGTCTGGCTGTGCATAGAGGTGTGTTGGTTCCTACACTTATGCATGGTAGTAAATGTTGGGTTTGGCAGAAGAAGCATGAAAATAGGATTTATGCTTTGTAGATGAGTAGCCTGAGAAGTATAGTCAGAATGACTCGGTTGAATAAAGTAAACAATAAGTAAACAAAATAAGTAAACAATGAGAACGCTGTGGTGTAAAAAAAGATGTGGCTACAAAAATAGATAAAGGAATGCTTAGATGGTTTGGACACGTAGAGAGGATGAATAAAGGAAGATTGACGAAACAAATTTATAAGGCGAGTGTAAATGGACATGTCGGTAGAGGTCAACCTCGGCGAACGTATCTTGATCAGATTAACATTGTTTTGAAGAAAGGCCAGGTCAACCGACGAGAATGCATAAGAGCACTGATAAAAGTAGAGGAAGCAAAAGATGTGTGTAAGAACCGTAGCAAGTGGAAAAAATTGGTCTCTGTCTACCCCTACGTGAAAATGCGTGGCTATATGTATGTATGTAAGTCCTTAAATATTTGTTCCCGAAGGAGAAGAACGTTACTTCAGCTCAAAAACCCAAATAGCCTGCAGATTTTTGGACCCACTTAAATGGTTTATTTAAAAATGTCATTAATTGATTGCTAACTCCGAAAGATAAAATACATTAATTAACTTTATAGTGAAATTTGTTTTGATGAGTAAGAAAGTTTCCAACTATCCCTTCGGGTTGAAATGAACTATTCAGAGAATTTCGATCGTGGTTTTACTGTTACGAACCACTTTTTAGGTGTGTGCTTTCCTGAATTTGACAAGAATTAATAGTCTAATAGGTATTGAGTTTCTATGTAAAGGTAGTCTTTGCCGGGCCTGGAATAGATTAAGGGTTATGCACAAAAGATCTGATAGGTCGAGGTGCTTGAAAGGTTGCATAGCCTTCACGACCCCCCTACAATCTACAATCTACAAACTAATTTTTAATAAACAGTTATATCTTAAAACAATAAAAATTTGAAAATATTTTTTTTGTCGACTTCTGTGTTGAAGCATTTTGACTATAAATTGATTTAGAAACATTGGTGAATCGTTGTAAAAAGTATTACCATTGTATTTGTTATTGTTACGATTTGCGAGCCCGTCCTGTCGATTGTCACCTTGAGGCGATAGCGCGTCGATCACAATGAGGGAGAAAATGCATGATTTATAGCCGCAGGCGTAATAGAAGACATGGGATGTGTCTCGAAAGATCCAATAATTTCGAAAAATATCCAGAAAGGTATCGTTTAGTCGAGAACATTGGTTTAAAGATATAAAAAAAATGACAGATCGAAGTTTTTAGTTTAGTTTAAAGTTAAGTTTTGAAGTAATTATAAAGTGTTATAAAAAGATTATATACAATTGTAAATATCTAAGTGATTTGTAAAGTAAAAATTGTTATGTAGAAATATTAGAATAACAATTGTTTAGTTATTGTACTGAGTGTTTAGAATCATCGAACCCAAAGGGTAAATATCGTAACATATAAATACAGTAGTATTACATACTATTCCTTTGTAATTAATACTATGAATTTATTACGTAATTACTACAATGATAGTAACGTATACAAATAGATATTTGTCATGCATCATGCAACACAGAGCTTCAAAAAAGTAAATGTCAATTTTTTATTAAATGAAGATATTTTTTTTTTATTTTCCCATTTTATTGGCAATCTGTAAAATACTATACAATAAGCAAACTATTTAACAATATTGTTGCGATATTTAATCTTGGGTTCGGTGATTTTAAACACACGGTACATTATATAAAAAATTTATTCTAATATTTCCATGCACCAATTTCTTACTCGATAAATCACTTAGATATTCACAATATTTACAAAACTTTAACACTTTATAATTTTTATAACTTTTTTTCTAAAACTAAACTGAAAAACTACGATCTGTGATTTTATTTATATACCTGTAAGCCAATGTTCTCGACAAAAAGATTTCTTTCTGGACATTGTCCCGAAATTGCTGGACCTTTCAAGAATCATCGGATGCCCTCAATCGCGCCCGCGGCCATAAATGATTCAATTATTTGGTGCCGAAAAGTAAATTTTAGCCGAAAAGTAAATTTTATACATCATATTTTACATTTCTAAATAAATTTAATTTGCAACACTTTTCAATATTTTTAAAAGACAAAAATATTTTTTTGGTAAAATTCATAATTTTTTGACAGACTGACGGACTTTTTACGGGTTGGTCGGATTTCTATAAAATCAATATAAATATTGATTTTTATCTAGCAATAACGAACATTTTTATAATCAATGAAAAAAATTTGGTTACCACTTTTTATTAAGACTTGTTTAAGGTATCTACTCTTTTTTTTATTAGAAAAATGTAAAAAAATTAAATTGTGATAAAATGTCGGTTTTTATTTATTTATTAATGAAAAATAAACTTATCCAAGAAATGGAATGCGAAGAAAATGCCGCTTTAAAAATAAGTACTTAACTATTTTTAAAGTAAATATTTTATGAACATACGCACCTTTTTTAAAATGACACAATCCAAAACCCCACTGTTTATCGCACACACAATCACACAAAAAAAGACAATACACTGAATGAGAACCAATAATTTTTCGATGGAACGCGCTCGTCGCGGTAACGGCCACGCAAAATCGAAAGTTTTTCCGGAAAATACACGCAATTTTGAAGCAACGCCTGGCACCGTACGCGTCGTAACACTGCCGATGTTGGGCGTCGCAAAAGGACCACGTGAGAGACGCTCAGCGTCCTTTCACGTTTTATTCTGATAGGAAAATGGAGTGGGGATAGAAAATTAAGCGGAAGTTTTTAAAATATGTAAAGATTTTAAAAATGCATGCGGAAAATGTTACCAAAAATGTTTCCTCGTTGGTTCAACACCGAGAATATCTGCAATATTTAAGAAAAACAAAAAAATACTGTTTGCTACGGTAAATTTGCAATTTCGACCGTATCCTGGAAGAATAATTACTGCGGTATGTTGTACAAAAAAGTTTTCAACTCTTGTTACACCGGTTAACGATATTAAATCCACGAAAATATTCACCTAGATAATCGTATACAAATTTAAAATTAATTTTAGAAGTAAGTACATTCAAATTTATTTATGTGATTTGGTAATTACTCGACTACCCCATAGGCAAAAATATGTATAATCAGTGGAACTATCACATAAACGGTCATTCATTGCATAATTCGTCAAAATTTCCAATGACTCGCTAGTGTAAGAAAAAAAAATACTTGAAACTCCCGAAACAGTAGACCAGCTATTTTCTTTTAAAGATATATTATGACTCATAATACTCGTAAACTGTCAAAGATACCGACTTTGACAGACTGTTTAAATTAGTTGATATTTAATTATTTCACTGTTAGTTTTTGTTTATTTTATGTGTTGTGTGAGAAGGTTAGGTTAGGTTAGGTTACGTTAAAACGGCGGTTCGGAGTGAACCCACTTAGGCCTTTTGGCTCGTCGTGATACCGTGATGGATGGCAATGCCTTTCCTTTCTACCGTGAAAACCAGTTGAAACTTTTAATAAAAAGTATAGGTTCTTTAATGCTAACTGAGCTGAGATCAGATAAGTCATCAAAGTTCAGTTGCCCTAGAGTAGAAACCCGTTTTCTGCCTAGGGCAGGGCAGTGGCAGAGAAGATGTACCATTGTTTACTTCTCTTCCTCATCGTGCCAGCTTCTTCAGAAGTTGTGTCGTAGCTCTGTGATTCCCATGCGCCGTGCATGGGATCCACCTGCCCAGTGTCCTATTATGGCCGCGATCACATCATTAGGTCGACGTAGATCTAGTTTAGGCCAAATCTGTATCGATAATGTGCATGTGGGTTCATTTTGCCACCTCAAGTTGGCTTTTTAAACTACTTTGCTGTGCAGGAGAAGCCGGCAGTTTGCAATCGGTACTTCTTGCTGAGATGAGACAGATACAGCTAGGAGAGTAGTGCCCTCTCTTTTTAGCTCGTCCACCTTAAAGTTGCCTGTTTATGTTCCTGTGTCTGGGTACCCAGACGATGTGAACTAGAGATCAAGTAGACTGAGTTCAGTGATTTGATGGAAGCCTAGCTGTTTCAAAGAATGGATATCTCGCTAAACTTTTGTTCGTTGCGGAGTGTCCATACAGCTGCCTCGGTAATGACTGTCATTTCGGCTTGATATGCACTACAGTAATCAGGCAAACAAAACGACAGGCTAAGTGAGCGGTCTTCTGAGAAGACACCACCACCTACTCTCCCCTCTAGTTTAGAGTTGTCCGTATAAATTACTGCTACCTGATGTTTGACTAGATTCTCGGCCCAATCTTCTCTGAATTGGACTTTCAGGAATAGGTCGCCTTCGAACATAGTGGTAGGTTTTGAGTAGTCAGTGTTTTTTGGGCACAGCTCGTATTTTCTTAGGATTCTAGAGTGACGATAGTGCGTTTCGATCCATGGGGACACAGCATTGTGTCTGAGAGCCGTACTAGCTGCGCATTCCTTACCAAACATATTTACTGGTAGTAGATGTAGAATCGTTTTAAGGGCTTTTGTTGGGGTGGTCTGTAGACAGCCTGTGATCAGCAGACATGCCAATCTTTGGACTTTTCCCACCTTTTTTTGGTTGACTCTTTTCTCTAGGGCTGGCCACCATACTAGCGATCTATATATTAAAATCGGTCTTGTGACCGTAATATAGAGCCAATGAACAACATGGAGTTGTAACCCCCATTGTTTGCCGATGACTCTTCTCACAGACCGCACCCTGTGCTCCAATGAACTGGTTTATTGAGTGCATTTTGCACTTGTGATCTCGTGTGAGTAGATGTACCATAGCATATTTAATGTTGATTTTTTTTACCTCTACCTACTTGTCGTCCTCTTTCTCAAATAAACTTTCGAAGTATTTCTTCCATTTCTTTAAAACCATTCGTCTCCTTTTACCATATTACCATTTTGGTTTCTGATTTTTTTCAGTTGCGATGTAGTATTTTTACCTCTGTCTTATGGACTTCCAGAAGAGTTTAATATTGTTCTGGAAATCGTCAGATAACCTTCTATAATTTTTATCACTCTCCTTCATTCTTGCCACAACCTCTTTTGTCACACCTTTTAACCTTTTATAGTCATTCTTTGTCTTGTTTACATCCTCAATCGTTGCCTTTTGCGTTCTTTAATTGGTTTTTGTAGCTAGCCAATCCAGCCAGGCTTTCTTCTTCTCTGACGGTGCTTTTTAAACCTCTACGCACATTGTCTGTAACTTGCATCCTTTCCTTTTTTCACTTACACCACACACTTCAATAGCAATATCCACGATTCCTTCCTTGAATGGCTTCCACAATTCTTCAACCTCACATGCTATACTTTATTCCTGAACACGATGCCGCCACCGCTTAAAGAAAACTCTTATTCGGCTCATTACTAAGAAGTGGTCTGTGTCAATACCTGCTCCGCGGTATGCCCGTGTGTCCATCACTTTCTTTTTCAATCTTTCTTTCACAATTACGAAATCAATTATAGTTCTCTGGTATCTCTAGTGGCCGTGGTGTAGTTGCTAGCGCGCCAGCCTCTGCACCAAGAGACCCGGGTTCGATTCCCAGGTCAAACCAACGAATTATAAGCGACCGCTGCCGTTCGGAAGGCAATGGCAAACCACCGAATGTATTCTGCCTAGTAAGGCCTCTCTAAACTAGCCGTTCGGAACCGGTATTAAACTGTAGGTCCCTTCTATTCATGCAACACTGATTGAGCGTGCACATGAATAATTGCAGAGAGGTCGCCGACGCCCCCCAGGGGGTATGGCACAACAAGAAGAAGGTATCCTTCTTGTCTTGTGTACAAGTGGATCCCTTTATGGTTAAACATTGTGTTTGTTACCACAAGATTCCGCTCCAAACATACTTCAAGTAGACTTTCTTCGTTTTCATTTACAGTAACACCAAATAACAGTTGTTTGCTTAAATTCTGCAACAGCAAATAGTAAGACGTAGTAAGACAATAGACATTATTTTTTTTACATTACTGTATTTATTAGTGAATAACTACTAGTTGCCAACAAATATAAAAGTATCCCACAAAATGTAGTGACTACGTACATCGCTGTTTTAACCACTTGACACCGCCAAAATTAACTGTCGCGAGAGTTTTGGGAACCTATTGCAGACCGCAGCGTGGTCTAATGGAAAAGATGAGGTTAATAAATAACAATTTTACCTTTGGATGATTTTATACACCGCCTTAATTTATCACTTTTTATATCCGTTAGGAAATGATATAAAAGATCCTGCTGAAATAAAAACACCGTATTTCCGCTTCGTTTATATTTTTTAAGAAAACGTTAAATGGAAATGGAGCTTTTTTTAGATTAAATTATAGAAATTGTACAAGAAATAATTTAATTTAAATTTTGTTTTGCAGTTTATGGTAAAATAGCAGGCCAAATGCCAGAATAGGTACATATACGGCATTGTTGCTTTTAGAGTTTCACAAGGGTAACAACCAAAAAAATGTGCGATTTTATCAAAATGCATCAGGCGTACGTAAATGCCAGAAGTGGTTTTTTAACTTGAAATCCGGTAATTTTAATCTTTCCCACTCGTATCGATCAGGACAAGTAACAACTTTAGACAATGACATGATAAGGACGGAAGTGAAAGCAAACCCGTGTAAGACAATCGAGGAGTTGTCAAAAACTCCTAACCAACCTTGGTCGACCATCCAAGAACATTTGCAGCTGATTGGAAAAGTAAGCAGAGCAGGTGTTTGGGTCCCGCATAATATATCCTGTGTTTACACCTTACAATTTGCTGACGATCAAGTTATCCTCCACTAAAGACAAGGACGATTTACAATATATGGCACAAAAATTGCAGGAAGAATATGAACAGTGGGGTTTGGAACTTAATACGGAAAAAACAAAATATCTCTCGGCACTAAATTATTAAATATCCAACTGGACACAGACTAAATCACAGCGTGCAATAATTATACATACCTGGGCCAAAATATTAACTGCATGTTTGAATGGTATACTCTGGAGTGGCGAAATAGGAAAAAAACGAATATATAATATTTATTTAACCCTGATTAAAAGCTCTCTGTTGTACGGATCAGAAACATGGAGAATTACAGAAAATAATAGAAGAAAGCTCGAAGACACCGAGATGGATGTTTTTAGACGGTCCTTGGGAATATCGCAAAAGAATTCGAAACGAGGAAGTTTGAAGGAGAATGGGAGTAGATGGACAGCTAATAACCGACATTGAACAGAGGCAACTCATATGGTATAGTCATGTGAGCCAGACTTCCCAAGAAAATAATGCAATGGATACCACCAAACCGGAGAAAGAAAGGAAGATCCAAAAAGACCTGGAAAGAGGGTATCACAAAAGCAATGAGCTTTCGAAACTTAAGAGAAGATCGATTGGAGGATGGGAAGTCGTGGAAGTTAGGCATCGGACAACGTCAAAGGACGTTTTAAACCCGATAATATAATAATAATATGTCCGAAGAAAACAAAGCTAACTGATCCACCACATGCAACTTACTGCTTCAGCGGCGCAATACAGAAGTATTTTTTGTTCAATTGATCACTGGAGAATTTATAAGGCGAGTGTGAATGGGCAAATCGGTTGAGGTCGACCTCGGAGAACATCGATCTCGATCAGATCAACATTGTTTTGAAGAAAGGCCAGCTGTCAAGAGTACCAACAACCGAAGAGCATGTATGAGAGTACTGATGAAAGTAGAGGAAGCAAAAGATGTGTGTACGAACCGTAGCGGAAGTGAAAGGAAGTGGTTTCTGCCTACCCCTATGGGAAAAAGGCGTGACTTTATGATCACTGGAGATGAAAAATGGACCCTCTATGATAATCCAAAAGGCAAAAGGCAGTGGATCTCTCCGAATGAATCGCCACGAAGTACAGCTTAGCTAGATTTACATCCCAAAAAGACGCTTTTGTGTGTCTGGTGGAGTATTCGCGGCGTCGTTCATTTTAAAGTGCTAAAACCTGGACAAACTCTGAATGCAGACCTTTACTGTGAACAATTGGATCGAGTAAATCAATCTTTAATTAAAAAGCGGCCAGCGATTGTCAACAGAAAAGGCGTTATTCTGCAACACGATAATACAAGACCGCAGTGCGCAAGACGAACCCTGAAAAAAATTAATGAATTGGAGTAGGAGGTATTACCTTACCCACCATACTCGCCCAATGTTGCGCCATCGGATTTCCATTTATTCCGACCGCTACAGCATTTTCTGAGTAGCAAAAAATTTTAAAGTTTGGATGAAAAGCCGTCTCCAGATATTTTGTACAAACACCAATTGATTTTTATCGATCCGGCATTGAAAATTTGCACACTAGATAGCAAAAAATGGTTAATAACGGGGATGGTTACATCATTGATTAAAAATAAAGACTTGTTAAAAACTAATCTCTTTGAATTTAATGTTAAAAAACGACATTAATTTCTGGTCCCTCATTGATTGATATATTATTTAATACAAAAAAGATATAGGTGTTTTTTCTGGCACACCTAATGGTTTTTCATATTTATATTTTAATAGTTAAAATAAAATTATTACGAGCGGTAAAATATCACGTAAAATGAATGGGATAAAGTCAAAATTAACATACTTGTTAATTCAGCAGACGTAGAAATAAAATGATAAGCCAAAAGTGATCAGCCAGATTATATGGAATTATAAAATCATTCCTAGTACAGAAACTTGGTAAAATAGTTAATTTTACAATAACTATACAATCTCCAACGTTAAGGAATAATTTAAATTTTTGGCTTAAAATTTTATATAAATGTACTCAAGGGTCAGTTATTAGTTTATGCTTATAAAAGTATCACTTCTTCATCACCATTTTAGGCTGTTTACAACCGAGTTCAAGAATTCTTACTTTAGGCTTTTTCCTACGAGATAAACAAAACATTCCTTCGTAGATATTTATCTTCTGCCATAAAAACGATACTTGGCTTTTAAATTGTATGCGTGCAAGTCAGTATAGTGTTTTTGTTAACCATGCAGCGAAGACATTTGGCTAGAGGAGAAATTATTAAGACGGTGGCATGAGGCAAAATTATGTTGCCGAGGAAATGGGTACTACTCAAAGAGTGATTTTATGATGGTTTCATGCACATTACTTAGAAGAAGAAGATATAGCATAAAGCACAAGGGCTCATATTACAACCCACGTACACGACCGTTTTTTATAACTACAAATATATACTGTTAGATGGCACCAAAACTACAAATTATGCTTCAGCAAGTACATAATGCCTCAACTTCAGTAGAGTTTGCGTTTGGAGAAAGAATAACAATGCAAACCTTCTCCACAACGTTCAGATAGTGCACTATTATGGTCTGGGGAGGAATCAGTAATATGTAAAGAAACTCTTTCAAAGAACTGACCTCATTATGTTAAGGAACTTTTTGACTGGTATATCGTACGTGCATCACATACTGGCACCAGTTGTTGTTCCATATGCACAAGCAATTGATCCCAACTTTGTTTTTATGCATAACAATGCAAGACCACACATTTCATGTGAAGCGGATAGCAAAAAAAATGCAAGTTACTGGAATACGTTCATATTAGACCTTTATGTACTTCTAGATGGTATAAACTTAACCACATAAACTTTTAAAGTAAAACTACTTTACGCACGCTTGACTTGTGGAGTAATCTGGTGAATGCGTGACGAGAGCGTTAGGAAAAGTGTGATCGGGCGAGGTGAACGGAAGTTGAGAGGGAGGTATAAGTTAGTGAAGATAGTATATGCAGAAGCAATTGATCCCAACTTTGTTTTTATGCATAACAATGCAAGACCACACATTTTATGTGAAGCGGATAGCAAAAAAAATGCGAGTTACTGGAATACGTTCATATTAGACCTATATGTACTTCTAGATGGTATAAACTTAACCACATAAACTTTCAAAGTAAAACTACTTTACGCACGCTAGACTTGTGGAGTAATCTGGTGAATGCGTGACGAGAGCGTTAGGAAAAGTGTGATCGGGCGAGGTGAACGGAAGTTGAGAGGGAGGTATAAGTTAGTGAAGATAGAAAGAGAGAGGGAGTTACGTTTCGTATATTGTGTCCAAGCCTGCGTAGCGCAATTGGCTAGCGCGTTCTGAAGTTAACCGAAAGGTTGGTGGTTCGAGGCCACCCGTGGCGAATCTTTTTTTTTGTTTTTGTTAAAGTAAAACTTTTTTACGCACGCTTAGACTTGGGGAGTAAGTATCCGATAATGAATATAATATATATATATATATATATATATATATATATATATATATATATATATATATATATATATAACTGCTGTATGTACCTATTTTTAATATAGGTATATGTGGGTCGATTATATATCAGAACTACCCCATCACAGGAAGCAAGATATACAGGTGCTTGTTAAGTAAGAGAAAGGGCTATTAAATTTATCTGCTCAAAGAGACCACCTATGGACCGGTTTCGGGGTGAATTGCCCCTCGTCAGCATACGGTAGGTTTCCTCAAACAGACACATTCACAGCTCAGACTCCTAATAAGTACACATGAAACCCGGTAAATAACTTCCAAAAACGGAGAATACTATAATGTGCAAAAATTATAAAAAACTGTAATAATATTGCAGTAAACTATAAAAGTACTTTTAAGTTCCGACAGCGTAAATAAGTGTGAGAATTATATCTGCTGTATGTACCTATTTTTTATATAGGTATATGTGGATCGATTATATATCAGAAAAACAACTACTCCCCTGGCAATATGCCTGCGACAGGCATTGAATTACATCTGATATATAATCGTGTATACTATCCCATCACAGGAAGCAAGATATACACATATACCTATTTTAAAATAGGTACATACAGCAGTTATAAGTCTCATACCTATTTACGCTGTCGGAACTTTAAAATACTTTTATAGTTTACTGCAATAATATTACAGTTTTCTATAATTTTTGCACATATGTATATATATATATATATATATATATATATATATATTATATATATTATATATATTATATATATTATATATATTATATATATTATATATATTATATATATATATATATATATGTATACAAACATAGAGATGGAGCTAAAGAAGTTTTGCTTCAGTCGTGTGGTCTACAGCACACTCTTTTTTTTTGTATGAGGATTAGTTGACATGTTATGCGCTCCTTAAAATTGGCATTTTTAAAATAAGGATTTTTTGGAAGCTTTTTGCCGAATTAAAAAAATTTGTGATAAAATATTAGACGTGGTGATGTATGTAGAAAATTTACTGTTCTTTTTCATTTTTAAATCAGATTTGAAATTTAATTTTTTTTTTGTACAAAACCGGAAGTAAACATTTTATATCATAATTTTAATAACTAGAAGGTATTTTTCACACGATCAACTTGACACACAAATTCTTTATTGCCAAAGAAATATTTTCTACACTTTTATGTTTAAACTAATCGTTTTATTTTAGCTCAGACCATGGAAACATTTAAAATGAAGTAGTAAAATTATTCAACGTTGCTTTAAGATATCACATACACTACAATTCTAATACATATCTTTCACCTCCGGTATATTGTAATGCTTTATCGGTAGAACTGCATAAACGGTGATGTTTTTGATCATTTTTTAAAATTTAAATTTAATACAAAACATGATGAAAGTTCTTCATTTTACTTCGAAGTTAGTTAGTTCGAATATGTTTTGTTAAATCATCAAAGTATAGTTCTTTCAAAGTCAGTTTGAAAATATATAAAAAATATCTCATTAAAAGCCATAAAATCTTCAAAAGAAAACGACCAGTGGCGTATCAATTTTATTTTTAAATCAGATATATTTTCAAAAAATATTTAATTATTTTTTGAACGACATCTTGAGTGTCGAACCACGTTTCATCTACATAGACTATATTTCTTTTACTTTATCCATAACTTAAGATCTAGCTTAAATAATTTTGACGAAGTACCACAATATAGACGATTCCATAATACACATTCGACTATCTAACTTCTTGTACTTAAAACCACATTCTATTTAAAATTTTCATCTAAAATTCTCATAAATTTACCTCAAAGTTAATAGATTTAATGGATGATCATACATAGACATATTTCTTTTTGTCTATTTATCTCAAATTTTTTGACACTATTGATAAGTTAGCAGTTATAGTTAAAAAACATAACACTAAACAAAATAAATTAATTTATACAAAAAATTAAATAATATAAACTTTGACAGAGAGACCCACAATCATTATTTATAACCCTTTATTTATTTAGTGTTACAATGGATCAGATAATTTCTAATCTCCCCAAAACAAATGTTTGCAAAAAAAGATTGTTTTCATTTTAAGAGCCAATAAGACATGAGATTAAAGTTAATGGTACAATGAATATAAAACGAAGAATATATCAAATTAATGATAACGAAAATAATTATTACTAAATTATAGTTCAAAAAAACTAAAAAACACGCTTTTAGAGTTAATCAAACTAAAAAGTAAAAAATAATTCTTAACATAACAATAAAAATACTGATCTAAAAGCGTGGGGTACTTTGTATGATATTTTTAAACTAACTCTGCGTTCCGGAATGAAAGCACCCCACGCTTTTAGAACAGTGACATTAATTTTCCCGTCAGTAATTTTAATCTTATGTTAAGAATTATTTTTTACTTTTTAGTTTGATTAACACTAAAAGCGTGTTTTTTAGTTTTTTTAAACTGTAATTTATTTTTCGTTTTTTAGTTCGTTTTTTTTCTCACTCTCTTGCCATTCATCCCTCGGCACGTTTCTTACCAATATATTGTATTGGGTGAATTATAATATGACCTTGGAGCTGCGCGCATGCGTAGTTCACGCACTAGTTCTATCTTTCTTACTCTCATGCAAAGGATCCCTGAAGAAATTTATGAATCCTGGCGAAACTAATTAGGATAATGGGATATTTTTATCGAACTATTGCATTGTCGTCGGTCTTTGACAAGTGTGCAAAGTTTAAATTAAATCTGATCGTTGAAAGTAGGGCAAAATCGAGGCCAAAGAGTCAGTTACAAACATACAGGTGAAACTAATATAAACTTGTTAAAAAAATAGTAGCGCAGAGTAAAATAAAGAGATAACATTTTTTAAGAGTGCAGAGCAATACAGAAAATATAAATGATTGGAACAGAAAGCAAAAATTTAAAAACTTTGTTAAATAAGTGCATTACAGCAAAACTGCAGAAATGCAGATATACTTTTTAACAATTGATAGGGATCGCTTAAATGTTAAAGTCATACCTACATAATATTTTCTTCAAAAAAAATGATAAAAATATTGCATTCTGGTTTGATGTAAGTTTAATTTTGAAAATAAAATTTTTTATTGGTTATTTCAGGTTAAATAATAATTGTTTAATCTAAAATTATTTAACTTTTAAGTATTAATAGGTATTTATTATATACAGTGCGTCCATAAAGTAACGCATAAATTCATTATTAGCTAAATAAACAGTATCCAGAAACAGGTCGATGTTTGATTTTAGTTTACTATTTTTTAAAAGAATAATCCATCATACAGGGTTAATAACCTTTCAGTGATGACGTCAAAAACAGTTCGCAGAACTGAATTCTGCGAATACATCATGATTCAAAACGATAATAAATTAAATGACAATTTCATTGATAACGTTTTATTTTCGGATGAGGCAACGTTTTATTTGAGCGGGAATGTTAACCGACAAAACACCCGATATTAAGTCATTGTTGGTTTGTTTTTGTTAGAGTGTACGTTTAGTCTTCATCAATTATTTTGTAAATAATAAATTGTCCTAAACAACTTTTGCATTTTTGTCTACCCTGTACCAATTTGAATCAACTTGTGATACATTTTTGGAATCAGCATAACAAGGGAAATCCACGAATTAAATAAAAAAGGGGGTGTTTTATTTAAAAAAACTGGTACTGGCGTCATCACTTAATGGTTATTCACCCTGTGTGATAGATTATTCTCTTAAGAAATATTAAATTAGCTGAGTGGCGGTTCCTTCCGAAACCCGCCAACGGCACTCAGATAATGTCCATTGTGTCTCCCATGACAGCAATTAGCGATATGCTATACCTGTCATGTCGCCTATCGGTAATTGCTATAGTTGCTGAGGCTCAAGTTAAGAGGAGCCCAGCAAAGTCAGCCTTAGTTTAAGTTGCTTGTTACGTTATTACTTCTTTCTTGTGTTCGGTAATTTTAAACTCTTGATACAGTACCAAAACAATTTTTATTCCAATACTTTTACACAATAAATTTTACTTTCACAAAATCACTTGCGTATTCAACTAATTACAACTTTTACGACTAATTAAATTTTATGACTCATAAAAACTGACTTATTCACGACCGCTGTCCTTTTTATATTTTCAAATCACAATTCCAGAGTATTCGCCACTATTCGACCTTTTTCCCGAGAGCGCCAGAACAATCCATCAACCATAAACCGCTAGACGCGGTGTTCGAGAATTTACCGGTCGGATCGCGGATGCCGGTATAACAAAGCAGCTCATTAATATGCACCCTAATTGTGATCGACTCTCGGACGCTCACAAATAGAACAGGGCTGGAATGTAACAATACAGAATATTTTGTTTTTTCGTCTGGTGCGTATACGAATAGGTCAGAAGATTTTTCGACGCGTGAGCATCAGGCTATCCATATTGTTAAATAATAGGAATCTCTTAGTTTCATTTCGTTATCTATAAACCTTAATAATTGCTCTACAATGACCACTAAAAGCTGGGTATCACGCACAATTGGAAAGTAAAAACGCCATGCTGAGTTTGCGTTTATTCGAGGGTATTCCCATTAGAGACCAATATTTTAATAGATATTGTTACCCTAAAGATAAATTTGGCACAAAAATTTTCCTTAATTCGACTAATACAGAGACAACTTGAGCAACTACGGACCAGTTTAAGAAAACAAATAAAAAAGATTGATTTATTAGTAAAAAAATATTGGTTAGAAATGTAATTAAAAAAAACACGTTAACATTACTGTTATTATTTATTCAGTGGGTTCATTTTAAAACCAGCCAGTCCAAATAACCTTTGATTTTGCGCAAATGTAAGAAAACAAAAAACACGTCGAATTTTAAAACAAGGGGAGGTTTTGAAATGAAAGCACTGTATGTATATTTTAAAACTTATAAAGTAATGAATGAGCAAAATTTTAACAAACTCTCCTTTTATTAAAATTGAAAAAGGGTCAAAGGAAGGAAAATAAATGTGGAATACCTACTCATGTTTATGGCAGGATATTTTCGACTTCGCATTTCTTATTCATTCATCTTTTTCCCATGCTACCATTTGATCTGTGTAATACTTTTTATGGACGATAACAATTTAAAAGTAGAAATATTTCCTTAAAAAACCCCAATGTTATTTCAAATTGTGCTTGGCACTTTATTAATCTTAAGGATAAAAATATGTTTAAAACAGCAGCCCTGATTTTAAATTTATAAGTGGTGTATCAAACAAAACAATGAGCCTAAATTAATCTGTAACAAACTGGAAATAATGATGTAGCCACCAACAAGGCAAAAGACAAAAACAACGAAAATATTAAAGACATGAACTACACCCAGGCCCGCGCCGTACATAAGGGCAAAGTCGTGTGGTACACGACGGCGCCGAGGCGTCGAAAAGCATCAAAACTCAAAAGTAAAAAAAAAGCAACAAACAACATTGTCAAAACAAAATTTATAATGATAAAAAAAAACAGTGAGGAATTGCTAGCTGTTACATTGTTTTTTATTTTATTATTACTCTTAGAAACGAAGGAACCGAATTTCTCGAAAATAATATATTTTCCAAATGAGAGTAAGCAATAATATCAATCGAATACGTAACATGATAATATGAATTGTGTAAACTCAAACAAATCTGATTTTATTCATGTTCGAGCATAAAATTTGGCTTGTAACGAACCAACGAGCGGACAAGCGTTTTTTTCCTGTTTAAAAGAGAAGAAAGCATGACAAACTTCGAGGTGTTGATTAAGGGAGAAAGAGTGGAACAAATAAATGAGTTTGTATACTTGCGGGTATACTCAAAGTTTACGAGAGAGGAAAATATGACAGTGACATTGAGCTAAGGGTGTTGGCAAGAAAACAAATGAATGGGGCACTGCATAACTTTATGAACAGCCAGAACGTGTCAAAAAAGATACGTCTGGCTGTTCATAGAGGAGTGCTGGTCCCTACACATATGTATGGTGAATGTTAGGTTTGTCTGCGGAGATAAGTAGTCTGAGCAGTATGGCCGGAGTGACTCGGTTGGATAAAGTGAAAAATAGTGAGATAAGAGAATGCTGTGGTGTAAAATAAGATGTGGTTACCAAGATAGATAAAGTAATGCCTAAATGGTTTGGACACGTAGAAAGGATGGATGAAGGAAGATTGACGAAGCAGATTTATAAGGCGAGTGTGAATGGACAAGTCGGTAGATGTCGACCTCGGCGAACATATCTCGATCAGATCGACATTAATTTGAAAAAAGGCTAAGTCAAGAGTACCAAAAGCGACGAGCATGTAAGAGAGCACTGATGAAAGCAAAAGATGTGTGTAAGAACCGTGGCAAGTGAAAGAAAATGCCTACCATTATCATCATTTATCATGTAGCCCCTTTCACGATCATTGTTGGACATAAGCCTCCTCCAAACATCTCCAGTTCTCTCTGTCCATGGCTGCTGCAATCCAATTTGTCACTATTCTCTTCAGGTCATCCGTCTTCCATTCTTGCAATATGTCCAGCCCATTTCCATTTCCGTGTAGTGATTCGCCGTATATCTACTCCAATACTTCGGCGTATCACTTCATTTCTCACTCGATCTCTCAGGGTCAGACCAAGCATCGTTCTCTCCATTAGCCTTTGTTACTTTTAATTTCACTCTTAATCTGCCTACTCCTACGGGAAAAAGGCGTGACTATATGTATGTATGTAAGTAGTACATTAGGAAACCAAAGATTGAAATATCTACCAGTCTTGGCAGGTATGCTACAATCTTTTAGGCTGAAGTCTTCGCTATCGAATTGTGTGCAAGAGAGCTGACTAACTACCTGGGCACCAGGGGGTGGAGGGAAACGAAAAAGCTGACACACTTGCAAAACAGGGGGTCGAATATGCGTTCACTGGACCAGAACCAGTTTTTTGAGTCACTGCAAGTGCCGCCAAAACAATTATTTCGAACTGGGCTGAGAGAAAAATACTCACATATTGGTCCGATATACGAGGGTTGACTCACTCGAAGGCGTTCTTACCTAAACCCTCGAGAAACACAACTAAGCAGATCCTAGAATGGAGCAGGTCTGACGTACGAATTCAAGCTGAACTGATCACAGGACACTGTCGTTTAAGATACCACCTCGAAAAAATAGGTCTGAATCAACAAACGGACTGTCGGTTTTGCTGCGTGGAAGACGAAACTGCTGAACATATACTTTGTTCATGCACCGGCCTGGGAAGAATAAGATTTAACATATTTCGTTATACCAACCTAGAACCAACCGAGAAAATCTCAACCCCTACAACCATGAAACGTGAGAAGTGCTGGATTGTGCGGTGAACTTTAACCTCTAGGAGTTAGCCACAATAGCCCGACTAAAGGTCGTAGTGGAGGGGCGACCTACGCCCCACTCACATGATACCTAACCTAACCTAAGTAGAACTTTTATATTTATTAATTTTTTGAAAATGTGAAAAAGTAAATTATATTGTTTTTTTGTTGAAGATGCCTATTGGCCTTTCTCGAAAAAGTTGGAAGTAAGTAAAAAATTGATTTGCCCGTTCTATTTTCTGACATTAATAGATCTAAATTTATTCGAACCGGTTTTAAGCTTTAAATTTTATTTTTAGATCCTGTTTCAATGTAAGTTCCTTATCGTTGATAAATAAATACATTTATTACAATGAACTAAATAAGAAAGGATGAAAGTAAATCCTTAAGGCGAAGTATTAATCGTTTTCAATGGACGCAGTTAAATAAACTGAAAGAGAAAAGGAAGTTTGAAAGTTGATCGTTATCCTTGTCCTTGAATAGAGGTGGATATTGATCCGTCCCAAAAGTTAGATTTGGCCCATTTTGTGACATTCCCGCCACTGCGAGTCTAGCGCAGTGTAATAACCATAAATAGGAAGTATTATTGTTATATTAATGAATTAAACCATTATATTTATGTATTGGGGAACAGCCAAATGGAATAAATTCAATATTTTAATAATTGTGCTTACTTATAAAAAATACCGAAACAGGTCAATATTAAGTTAAGAAAAAAATCCTGCAACGAAAAAATATCATCCCCACATTGAACCCCCCTCGATTTAGTCCCAAATTTTTAAATATAAAGTAGAGGTTTATAATACATCAATTAAAGAGTCTTTTCATTGTCTATTCAAATTATTGTTTTTAAATGTATAGCAAAAATTATCTTCAAAAAAAATAAAATCATCTGGTTGATGAAACACATTAAGAGGGCATATTTTTTAAAATTCAGTACAAAACTCATTATACATCTTTTGCTTCTTCTACTTTCATCAGTTCTCTCATACATGTTCGTCGGTTGTTGGTACTCTTGACATGGCCTTTTTTCAAAAGAATATCGATCTGATCGAGATATGTTTGGCGAGGTCGACCTCTACCGGCTTATCCATTCACACTCACCTTATAAATCTGCTTCGTCAATTTTCTTTCATCCATCTTCTCTACGTGTCCAAACCATCTATTTTATCACAATACAGCTTTCTCTTATTTCATTATTCTTCACTTTATCCATTAGAGTCACTACGGCTATACAATTCTCAGATTACTCATCTCCGCAGCATTAATCTTATTTTCATGCTTCTTCTGACAAACCCAACATTTACTGCCATAAATATGAGTAGCGACCAGCACTTCTCTATGCACAGCCAAACGTGCCTTTTTTACACGTTCTGGCTGCCCATTCATTTGTTTCCCTGCCAACACCCTTCGCTCGTTTGTTAAGCTTTCTTCTCTTTTAAAAACCATTACTTTCGTTTTGCTTACATTTTTTTTATCCCTTTGATTTTTAGGGCACCATTCACAATATTAACCATCGCCTGCAACTCATTACACGATGTAATTATAAAACTAAACTTTATTATTTCGGAAACATTATACATCAGGCTATAACTATTGCATAAATCAGAAAAATGTTTAGTTATATTTGGTATTCAAAGAAAACAAAATTAAACACGCCCTTATCCAAACAGTCGGAGTACGCAGGACGGACGTCAAAAGAGTGTGCACAAGTCATCAAAGCTTATTTTGTCTTTAAACTTCACAAATGTCCCTTAATAGGAATTCATGTCTAAAATTATTTGTGCAGTTTTTATGCAATAATAAGATGCATGTGGAGCACTCTACCCAATCCTCAGGTTGGGGCTCCTTGCAGGTTGTCAATTTAGGTCTTATCTGGCTCGATAAAATTGTTAACAGGATTAACTGTTGAAAGTTCATGTTTACTTGACATTTCTTCAACGTATCATGTAGTCGTGTGGTAACCAGTGCTTACAAGCTGCTTTAGCATTAAATCTGTGTCTTATTCTTATTTTTCTCTGCGTATTTATATGCCAGAAGTCTTAAGTCTTTGGAGGTTAAAGTCAATGGTTGAACTAAAAAACGTTCATTTTTTATGTTACCGGTAAAATCTCCATAGTTTTATGAAAACGTATTGTTACGATATTTAGTCTTGGGTTCATTAATTTACAATATTCAATACAAAAATACAAGACAATTCAAATAAAGGTGACCCCGTTTCTAGGATAGGTAAAAAACTGAAAAATAATTGGGGTTTTCTTAGTAAAACATTTTCGTAACGCCATCCGTATTCAAGATAGGTGTTGTAGAAAAAAATGTGCACACATTTATTACGATTTTGCCGAATTTTCTGGAAACATTGTAATGAAATTTTATACGAATATGTTTTAGAAGCTGATACATCCCATGAATTTGTTTTTATATCTGACTCTCATAGAGAGCGCTAGTTACACGGTTCGTACCAAGTAGTATTGAACATAACTTTTTTAAGGTTAGATTTATTAATCAAAATTTCAAGTAAACTTAAACGTCATTTAATTAACTTTTTTTTGCGACACCGCAGTGTATTAAATAGGTGCAAATTATTTCTTCGAGAAAGGGAACGTTTACTCTGGAGTTCTCCAAATATTCTAATATCGCCGGTGGCGATAATAAATCATCAGATCTTTTGATACCGAAAAGCAGTGCCATCGCCTCAGTTCAAATAATGCCTACAGGAGAGTACTCGCTGAACACAATTCGTTACAATATGTACGTTTTAAACATTTTTTGAGAATGGACTCCGACACACCTAGTGAAGATACCACAGACTGTTTACTTTCACCTGCTTGTATCCTCTTACGGCTTCGGTTATTAATCCTGGGGCAATAATATTTCGGTCTGTGGTTCTCTCTCGTCTCGAACTCACCCTAGAATAAAAACATAAAAAAATTCTTATCCGAATAATTTAACGTGTAAGTGAGTGCGCGCGCACTTTTCTCCACCTATGAGCTGCGTACTTTTACATGCTTACTAATACTTTACTACCAACGCAATCTATTGGAACTCGAACGAAACCAATCAAAATAAAAACAGTATTAGTGCTGGCCGGTGCTGGCCGGGTATCAAACTAGATTATAACATTATATAAAGTCACAATTATAAGTTTAAAATTTAGTAAATTTATATCAGAGCGCTCTGAAAACTTCAAACTTACCTGGAGCCAATGTTTTTCGCACTTTTTAAAATAAAATCACGAGCTATCGCGGAACTTATTAAAACACGATTCGCATTTGAATCCTTGGACCAATGCATGCGCACTTTTATCGACCGCGCACTCTTGGACCACTCTAGCTTAATACTGTTTAGTTATTAATAATGTAAAAACCAAAAAACAGCATGAATCTTAATGTAGGATAAATTCAAAGAACTCGCCTCGAACGACTTGGCAACATCCTAATCTTAAATAAAATTGTCTTCTAACGCCATTTAACATCTATAGTGTGGCCGACCAAATCGCAAGCGTTATTCTTCTTTTTAAATCAGCTAAATCTAGTGGTGTAGTTTTGTATACCCCTATAAGAAGTCTAATAGCGTAAGACCAGGTGATCGTGATGGCCATTCTATCGATCCCCGCCTCCCTATCCAATGATTTGAAAATATTAGGTAAAGTTTCTATTAAAGATTCATCTTTTTTTTACATAATCAAGAACTAAATTGTATTACTTATTAAGTTTTTAATGTGTTGAATCGAATTTCGTCAATCAGATGATTTTATTTTGTTTAATGTTAATTTTTGCAATACATTTTTTAACAGGCAATGAAAAGACCTTTTGAAAGATGTATCATCAACCCCTTCTTCCTTTTTAAAAATTTGGGGGCTATAACTGTCATTTCATAATCTAATATTGACGTGTTTCGGGATTTTTTAAAATATGTCGGTAGGTACCTTTAAAATAATGAATGTATTCCATTTGGTTGTTCCGCACTGTTTTTGTATTTGTTATATTTGTTAACAGCATGTTTTTTTAAAAAAATGTTTATTTGAAAAATTGTGGCCACTTTTGACATAGGTAGAAAGAGTGAAGTACACGTGACGTCACTGCTTGAGATGAGTAACGTGCACGTGGTACAACAAATGACATATCATTCATAAGGTTAGGTGTGTTTGGTTAACGATTTTGGTATTCTGTGTTTTTGTTTTTTTTTTTGAGTTTAGAGTGAGCTGTTTGACAATTATTTAGATTTAAAGAACAATATTGTGGTTTATTTTTTTTTACTGAAAATAGTCGCAAAAAGGGTAGACTTTGTAGAATAAATTACTTACAAAAATAACATGAAATAGACCGCAAAAGTTAGATATGGTCAATAAGATTTTTAAAAATTTGGGGGATTTTTGGTAGAAAATGGTACGAATTTGGGGGTTTTTCAATGTCAATTGGGGAATTTCGGTTAGCCAACCTGGCAACCCTCAGCAGTGTACGTCACTCTTTCAACCGTTGTCAAGCTGAAACGTCACGTTGACGTTACCCATTTGTAATTAACAAAGAAAATACTTTTGTTATTCTAATAATTACATTAATCTAATGTTCAACAGACTAGTTTTCTGGCTTTATCTACTCTGCAAAAACGTCAAGTTCCAAACCTTTTATAATAAAAAAATTATCCTTTGACTTTTTACCAAGATATTTATTGAAAAGCAATAAAATTTGAGGATGAAAAATGATATTTTTTATTAAAAATTGTTTTTTATGGTATATAACATTTGTGCAAATATAATTATACTTTTTTATAGCAAATAATCATAAAGACAATAACTAAGTTTGACTTTTGAAAGATTAGCGTGCATTTTCATGCTGACGCTTGACGCTGGATTTGAGCGTCAAATGCGGTCACGTGAATGAATTATAGTTGTTTAGATTTGTCGCTTCATTTTTCTGAGATTCACATTCACGTTGGCATTTTATCACGTGACAGCATTTGTCGCTCAAATCCAACGCCAAGCAAAAGCATGAAAATGCAACCTTATAGTAAAAAATGAAAATTTATGATATTAAAATAAGGAAACTTATATACTGCTTCTATATATTCTTGTCTTATTAATTGTTACTAATTATTAATATTCACATCCCGCTTTAAAACTAACCATGTGCTATTTAATATTTTTATTGCAAAAAAAAGGGATATACTTAATTTTTATTAACTAAACTAATGTTTTTGTTACATAGGCATAACAAATTATTTGAACAAGTATTAATTTTAATAGCTTCACAAAAACCATAAAATTCAAGATGTTTTTTACTTGTGAAATACATTTTTGCAACTCTCTCATGATCACAAAAACTTAATTTTATATTCAATTTATAACATAAAAAAATTTGTTTAAATTTGAAGACTTACTCTAATTGTTACATAAAAAAGGAATTATGGTTTTTTGAAGTAAACAATGCTCTGGAAATAACTCTATGACTAATTATATAAAATAATTACTCTGACGATTTAGTATCCTCTAATGATGGTGAATGCCATTTGAGTTTTTCTTCGTAAAATTTAATAACAACTTGGGGACACCTTGCATTTGCTTGTTTGGCAGGTACTAGGTCTGCTTCATCTGTCCCTGTCCACTTTATTAAAAACATTAACTGTCCTAAAAAAATGCAAAAATGGAACTAATAAACAATTTCAATCGGTAACATAATATAGTTTAAAAAAACTACGACAACCGAACTAAAAAATAAAAATAATCTCTAACCCGCTTAGAATAAAATTAGAGTAGTCAACAAAAAAATCATTTTACAATTAGAAGTGTGGTATGCTTTTTATGATGTTTACGTTTTTTCTTGGAGACTTTACTTTTGCCAATATCTGTTTATTATCAAATATATTAATTGATATAGCGCACCACACGCTTTTGATTGTAAAATGATTTTTTATTATTTTTTAATTTGGTTTTCTTTTAAAGCGTGTTGTCTTAGTTTTTTAAAACTATTATTTATTTTTCATATTTTAGTTAGAATTTTTTCTATTTACTGACAGTGATAGCCGATTAAAATTACTAGGATTTAAAATGGTGATATGCGTTAGCGACTTATGTTGGAGAGTAATTCAAGCATCGCCATGAAATTTTTACTTCATATGTCGTGTCTATTTAAATTGAATTCATGGGGGATATCAGCCATTTTTAATCCATATAAAACACTTTTTTTTAAATATCCTGGCCAGGATCTTTGAAAATATTTATAAAATTATTGTATTGTCATCGGTCCTTTAGAAGTATACAAAGTTTCCAGTCGATCCGATGTTTTTAAGTAGGTGAAAATCGTGTCCAAAGATTCTGTTACAAAGATAGATACATACAAGTTAAGCTAATATAAAGCGTATAAAAACCAGACCAATTTAATGTTAATAAATGGCTTTAGGAACAATTAATAAAGAATTTAATTAGTATGTATTTGATATTGAAAAAAAACAATGTTAATAAAGTTTCAAATATTTTCCTGATTAACCAAAGCATCTGAAATTAATAATTTAAATTACTTGATTTATTACTGTTGTCTACTTATACAGTAGATAGAAATTTTTAAAAATTGTTTTTTCCATTTTCATGGAGAAAAAGTAAGGTTTAAGACAGATCTAATACATTAGGCGGCACGAAAAATGGAGTACATAGTTGAATTTTTTTAAACAAACTCAACTATTTCATGTTTTATTATTATAATACACAAAACATTACAATCATTTTCTAACAAATAAACCTTTATTTGAAAAAGAAAATCGTTTTGTTACAATTTAAATAACGAGGATGAAAAACCACGAATTGGTGTTGAGGTAAAATGACGTTAAATTAATCAAAACTGAAACATCTTGCTAGCAAATACTGGGGAAGCACTCGTAATAATTTGTGTGGCCCCACATTCTTGAATTAATGCATGTATTGTCCTATGCATTCCTAAAATTAACTGAATGTCCTCCCATTCCTCTAGAAGATCTTGTTTTAACTGATTTAATGTTAAAAGAGCAGGCACAAGACTTCAGATCCTTTCCAAAGCATGTCCTAAACATTGGGTTTACATCTGGACTTAACTCTGGCCACTCCATAACAGAAATTTTTACATCGTTTAAGTACTGTTGAGTGTGAGGTCTGGCATTATCATGCATCAGTCATTTCCAATAAAATCCACATAAGGGACAACAAAATAATTTCATCGATGTACCTGGCAGCAGCTAAGAACATCTTGAAAGGATGTACAATTCTGTGTGCGCTTTTAGAGAAATTCCGGCCCACTGAGCTTCCTCAGTAACCTACCCTAGGACTGAAGGTACATTCTGCAAAACACTCTTGTGATCTTCGTCATACTTGCTCACTACCATCTGGAAAACGCAGGCTAAATCTAGACTCCATTCATTTGCACCACAGCACAGTGGCTTATATGAATAGGCGGCTTGGCCAAAATCACTTTTTGGCCTAACCAATTTTTTTGTAAAATTTGCGTTGTTTAATTTCCATAGTTATATACTTTTCTTATTTTTTTTTTACATCAAATAAAAATTCCAAAATCCATCCTCAAAATTTACACATACTTACATCTTCCAGTAAGTACTCTGTAACTTATTACTTATTTTCTCGAGTCAGTTATATATTAATGATGTTCAGCATACAAGTATTAGTAATTCCCTGCTGAAATATATTACATTAACTGCGAGAAAAAAGTATTTGAATTTAAGAATACTGTATAATTGTTAATGATTTTAACTTTTGTATGTCTATATGAACGAAAACAATTTTGAACATGTCAAAGCATTTAACTATCTTGGGGCAACGATAACAGCGGATAACAACACGCATGAAAAGCTCAAACGCCATAACACCCAAGGAAACAAATGTTGCTTCGCTCTACAATCTTTATTAAAGTCTAAAAACCTCAGTAAAAAATCAAAAATCACTTTATACAAGACCATCGTAAGAGTGATTATAACATATGCAGGCGAAACGTGGACCATGACTATAAATGACACCCAAGTACTAAAACTAAAATAGTTCAGGCGAAAGATATTACGAGAATATACGGACCCCACCGGAAACCTGAAACTGGCTGATACAAAACAAAGACAAACGCTGAACTATACCAGTTTTATGGAAGTAAAGGCAAACCGATTGCGCTGGGCGGGCCACATCCAGAGAAGTCACAACACGAGACTAATCAAAGCAGTCTGGGAGGAAGTACCGCAAGGAAGGAGACCATTAGGAAGGCCAAGATTGAGATGGCGGGACAACATCAGGAAAGACCTCACAACAATAGGAGTGGACCCGAACACATGGCAGGAAGCCGCAGAAGAATGCCCCAGATGGAGACAAGTGGTGAAGGCAGCCAAAACTGTTCATTGGATTTTTTTTGTTAAGTGCCTTTGTAATTTATTACTAGTTAGTGAAAGCTTTAAAAACAATCATATTTCACACATATTATTCTTTAAAAACTAAATAAATGTTAATTTGTGCTGAAATTATAGAAAATATTAAATGGATTATGTTGTCTAAATGATTGAATGCTGTATTCAAGGTTCCTGCAGGCTTATTATACAAGTTATTTACAGTTATGCACATTGCTCATTATTGCAAACTGAAGTTGGGCAATAAGGTGATGCTTAAGAAGCTCTGGACCCCTTTTTAAGTCTATGAATTATAAGATTGGCTTCTCCAAGTTCATCCAACTGTCCGTTCACTTACATTGGTATTCTGAACATGATAAAGTTGATTTATGATTTATACAGATATAGCATAACAATTTTGCAGACTTTGTAAGATGATAAAGCGATCATTAGCACTAGTTCTTTTTTGGGTACCAGTTTCAGGTATTCTGGTAAAACCTCCAGTTTTCAAAAAAATATGTAAACATATGGTGCACAGTACTTGGATATGTGATACTCTTGGGCAACTTATCTCTGTATTGAAATGTGTCAACTTGTTGGATTTCTTAAAAAAATAAAAACTAAAGCATTGTTGGCCATAGGTTCATGGACAAAAATTCAAAGAAAGCTTTTAAAACATACTGTTTTGTTTGTATCTAAGATATTATTATATTAAAATACCACAAAGCATTACAAATTTAAGTTTGTCTCAAAAAATTTAACTGCTCCATTTTTCATGCCAGTGAGTGTATAATATTAGAACTAAAGCAAAAACATAGTCTGTATTACTTAGGGTTAAAGACATGCAGTTGGTGTAATTTGTATTGTATACCATCATCATTCATCTAAAAATAAAGTTGGAGAGTGATTAGGGCGATAAGTCTATAAAAACAGTGATGAAGTGGCCTTGGAGTTTATTCTTTAGTAAAATAGGTATTTTTTGTATTTTTGACAAATATAATTTGTATTTTTACCACATTTTGTTATATAATTTTAAACTCAGGTTAAAAGCTGCAAATGTTGATTGATACATTTATTATATTAGTGAAACTCATACTTAAATATTTTTCTTACCTGGACTATCAGTGGCTCCAATAATTTTTTCAGGTTCCAAACCTCTATCAAATCCTAATGATTTTTTTTCATCACTTTTTTTCTTGGCTATTTTTCCGTCCATTTGGGTACTTAATTTTCTTTTTCTTTCTATTTCTTTTTCTCTTCTTGATTTTTCCTTTTCAAAAGCTTCAATTAATCCTGGACAGTCTAAATTACCTTCTGGTTCCCATGTATTGTCTTTTTCATCATAACCAATCCATTTCAAAAAATATTCCTTTACTCCTGTTTCACTGATACGACTATCAATAATTCTTTCTACAACAAATTCTTCTTGTGCCACAGGCTCTTCTTCTGGAATAGGACTATTACGTTTACTCATAGCTTATCTAAAATTATTATGTCAATTATAAAACTAAAATATATCTATATGCAATATGTATATATTTATAAAATCTACAAAAAGTTTAGAAGCAAGTAATAATTTGTACTTGTAACCAAGAGTTGATAAATTTCATAGGCTATATTTAGGTAAGCAATAACAATAACATAATAGGTATAGATATGTTTTTGGTTATCTTTATTAATTTTGCGAATGATATAGTTTTGCTTATTGCATGTTTGATGTATAGTATGTTTCACTTTCATCATACTAAACTTTCATTTTATATTGAGACTTAATATCAAGCTGGAGTCGTGAATTCATACAAATACTTAATATTTTTTACTGATTCAAAAAAGAAACCTAAACTAAATTTGTTAGTATTGTTTAGCTGATTAGGATTCATGCGATACATAAATTTATAGGTTAAAAACTGATGCTGTAGTATTTGAACATACCCCCGATGTCCTTTACTTCTAAATATAATTGAAAATATGGAATCCTATTTTATTACACTTTATTTTAGTACAAGACGCGATATTTTGTATAATTTCGTTCGACAATGAATCCAATTTTCAGATCACAAATACCAACGAAGACAGACTCATATACAACGCTATTTCCAGAGAGAATTAGGCTGGATCCACACTATAAGGTCGATCACGGTTCGTTCGCGGTCCGATCTCGGTCTGGTAAAATATTATTAAATGAAAAACAATGTGTGTATTTATACTATCCGTAACAGTCAAGTCCCGGTCGAATCTCATTCCAGTCGCGATCAGTCTTGAAGAAATTTTGTTTGAGCGAGACCGAACTTGTCACGACATGTATCGGTAGTATGGATGCTCTTTTGTTCCCGGTTCAGTCAGCCATTACTCGTTGGAGCGCAAATGCATCAAATGTAATTAATGTACATTTGAAAAATTTTATTTAATTCCTATTGAATAATTGCAAAAATTCATTATTGAAGTTAATTCTATACTCACGTCTAATACTCACGATGTCTAAACCAGTGTGGACTTTTGAAAAAGGTAATTTATGCATAAATAATTGATTTTTAAAATGATATTTACAAATAACATAAGTAGTATTAACAGAATTTTATTACAGTTGCGAATAATACAAATTTAATAAATTTATATTATTTTTATAAAAGGAATTATTATTAATTTTTTTCAGATGAATTGCTTATTGAACTGGTCAAAAGTAATCCAGGTTTATACGATTCCCAGATTCTCCTTGTTTCATGTTTTCTTCTTGCGTTGATAACATTATCTTCTTCGTCAAGAATTAAAGAAATAACAGCTAATTCTTTAATCGAAAAGTTAAATGACATTTTTGCGCCGTGAATATTACAAGCAATTAAATACTTTAACGTTTATTTTATTTTTAATTATGAGCCAAATACATCCGACTTCGATTATTGATGGTTCAAGACTGAATCGTGAACTGAGTCAGATTGTCTAATGTGAATATGATTGGGTTTTACCAGACCGAGATCGGACCGTGAACGAACCGTGATCGACCTTATAGTGTGGATCCAGCCTTAAAGGTTTCAGGCCAATGTTAAAAAGAGGGGACAATGACGAGAGTGGCGACACGATCTATGTTGAAGAACTAAACATTTTTAGCGGTTTGTTTCAAATATTATGGGATTCGATTGATGCAGTTATAACAATGTATATAAATATCACTCATTTTTTTAAATTACTATTTGTATTAATAAATAATAAAATTAGTATTACCATGATTTATTTGGATGGAATAAAAATAAACACTGCTTGGTCTAAACATAGCCTAAACTTTATATTTATTATTTGTTGGCACAAGATGCTTTAAATTCAAATACTTTCTTATGATAAATCTAAAATCTTGTCGTCCTAGGTTCGAATATGCAGGAAAGAATCTAATGAACGTGTGTATCATTCGAGATGCACAACCAAAAACCTTTTTTTATCCGTTTTGACAGTCCTTGTCAGATGATGAACACATGTTAGTTATAAAGTTTGTGATTCAAATGAGAAAGCGCAGAGAAGAGAACCAATCATAAATGCTCCACGAAAAAATCATTACTGCCAACCTAAGGTAAACATCGTTAACTGACGGTTTGCTAGCCTACAGTCATTGCTTAAACAATGCTACAGTCAAACATTCCATGGAAAAACGCAATAGGAAAGAATCACGTAACGCGAGATGGTGCTGTCAATGACAAAATGTCGGATCGAGGTATGAACAACAAATATTCTGTCATTTGATCACTTGTAAAACCAAAGTTTTTATTGAAGGAAATTTTAGTTATCTCAGAGATTCGAGTGTTGATTTTTTGTGTTAAACTATTGGATTAAAGCTGGATTTAAGGTTTGTTTTCGACGTTTCAGTTTTATTGTCGCTGGATTCTTAATAAATGCCAGTACAGACCAGGTGTTTTCAAGTATCAGTTTTGGTTTGTTTTCGAAGTTTTTCAGTACAGTTGTCACTGGAATTCTTGTTGCAATGCCTATGAGAGTCAAAATATCAATTTCGAACATATTGTATCATGTGGGTGAACGTGTTCGACAATTAAGGAAAGTGAAGAGGTTTTTAAGGCTGGCCACATCATTTTATGTGGAACTGACGGTCTCAATGAAAAAATCATCAAAAGTTTATGCATGATATCCATTTCTGAGCTGCCTAGTATTTAAAGGAAATTTATGCAACGATATAATCGAATTGCCATATGTAGAGCATTGTGGAACAGAGCATATTTTTCGCGATTTTATCACCACATCACCTTTTTTAATCCTTTGTATTTTCGGATTTTGTGGTTTATTAACACCATAAATTGCTTAAAAATAATATATAAAGTTCACTCTTAAATCCCCATATAAACAAATGGGGTTGGTTTGTTCTTACCTCGAGAAGTTCATACGATCAATAGTAGATGTCGCCCACTCCGTGATTTCTGCCTATAGTTCTTAGTTGAAACTTTAGCTGATCGTTAAGTCATCTAACTATTTTAACCGAGCATTGAAAAACCGGCCCTAAATCCGCGATTGTTTATTCCTATGAAAAGTGAATTGATACGCATGGTTATCTTATCTCTGGTTGAAGTAAAAAGGAAATAAAAATGCTGAGCATCCTTTGTCGCCATCTTATTTAATACACTTTAAGGGACATTTTTTTAACACAGAGATTTTTATTTTTAAAATAATGCTTTTTTTCACATTTTAATTCCTAAAACTCCTATATTTAAAAAAATGTATCTACATTTGAATTATACTATACCTAATTCGAATCGGCGTGAATTCTGTCGATCCAGTCCGATCCAATGTTTGACACGACGTTTGACCATTGCTTAAAAAATAAAATAAAAAAATGTTGTCCTTATACAATGGTTTGACCTAACCACAGTATTCAAATACTTCGCTTCGTTGAGATTCAAGTGCATTCGAATTCATACCAGAATCTTACGAATAGTCCCTTCAGTAGTCGATGCAAATTCTGTTAATCCATTCCGATACAGTGTTCGACGATTCTTCTCTCATCCTCGGTCTCTAGCTTAAAATCATTTCAGGCAAGCTTACAAAAACACTAAAATTTACGTATTAACTGGATACCTTTTACGATTAAAATTTTTTATTATCATGAACAGCCAAATATTTAGCCGTATTAAAATTTTCTTTTTTTGGACATCAGATGATTCAGATTTTTTTAATCAATATTTATGGGATGTGTCCAATCAAAGACAACCAGTGAGTGTCCAATCACAGTTTACACCAATGCTGGTGTATACTGTGCCGATACTCTTAGGATGTGTCAAAATAAACATCAGTAACTATTGATACTTGATAGTGGAAGTTTGTTTGTTTATAGACAATAAAAACTGTGTTGGTATAGAACAGTTATGTTTTGATAGCGCCGGCTTATTTGTGAGAATACAAAATAAAACAATTATATTCGTACAAAAAAGTCAGAAAAAAAGAGTTAAGTTGTAATTATTTTAAGTCTGTAAAAGAATTTCTTAACAAATAAATTTCTGAAAAATGTTCATTACAGTTTAGACAATTGTTTTGTTTCAGAGATTGATTTTATCAGAATTTAACTGGTTTAGTTATAGTTTTTAGGTTGGAATTTAATATTTAAAAATGAGCAAAAGTAAAAAGGGATCTCCTGAACCTGAAGAGCCCATTGAAGAATACACCGTTGAAAAAATTATTGATTCCAGGATTAATGAAAGAGGTATTAAAGAATACCTTTTAAAATGGATAGGGTAAGTAACAGAATTTGTAACTATCTTTGTAATTAAAAATTTTAAATTACAAATTTATTTTAAATGTTATAATCCATGTAAAAAAGGTCACTAGAAGTGAAAGATGCAATTATTATTATTAATGAAAGAAGAATGGAGAAATTTCAGAGTCTTGGAGTCAATATTTTTTAAATGATTGGAATGACCCAAATCTAAAATACAAGATAATGTAATAAAACATGCAAAGGTCGTTATACATTAAATTGTAACTTAATTGGTTCTCATAAAAAATTTTTACAAATCTTGGATTCACCACTAGTTAATTAGTAAACACATTTCATGTTCTTAACATATTTTGAGCATTTTTCATTTCATTGTGCTATAATTATTAAAAAGTTCATTAGTAAATTTTGCTTTTGTAAAATTTAATAAAACTATTTTCAAATAAAATTAAGGAGTGTATTAATCATTGGCCCTAAATATTAGTATTTACTTGGTTCTAAACTATTGACTCATTAAAAAGCTTAATAATAAATTTCAAGTCTGTTTAAACTTGCATAGTACTTTATTATTCCAGAGCACTAGCTCCTTTTATGGTACTCAAAAAACCAATCATATTAAACAAATATTGAAAATTGTAAACACTTCAAGTTAATTTATTATCTTTCAAGTGTTCAAGCTATTTTTTTAGTTTTTTTACACTTAAGTAAAAATTAAAATTAAATAATTTCAGAACTTTGATATAATTTAATAAAATTAAAGTTAGTATACTGAGGTTCTGATTAAGGGAGAAACAGTGACATTGAGCGAAGGGTGTTGGCAGGAAAACAAATGAATGGGGTACTGTATAGCTTTATAAACAGCCAGAAAGTGTCAAAAAAGGCATGTCTGGGTGTGCATAGTGGAGTGTTGGTTCCTACACTTATGTGTGGTAGTGAATGTTGGGTTTAGCAGAAGAAGCATGAAAATAGGATTAATGCTGCAGATATAAGTAGTCTGAGAAGTATAGCCGGTGTGACTCTGTTGAATACAGTGAAGATTGACGAAACAAATTTATAGGGCGAGTGTGAATGGACAAGTCAGTAGAGGTTGACCCAGGCAAACATCACGATCAGATCAACATTGTTTTGAAAAGAGGCCAGGTCAAGAGTACCAACAACCGACGAGCATGTATGACAGCACTGATGACTATTGACTGAAAGACTATTGTAAAGAGAATTGTCAGAGCTTTCAAAGGACATATTATTCGACCCCCAATGCCATTTCAAAATTTTGGGGTAATTCTTACCCTCGCTTGGGGAAAAGAGTGTCCCCCTTTAATAAAAAATCGACGGATACGGGCGCTTTTCTAAAATGTTGTTGACGAGGTTCCTGCAAATGGCTTTGTTTCTTTTTCGGTTGGCCACCCTGTAATTAACTTTATTATTTATTTATAGCATTTGTATTCAAAAATTTTATATAAAATTTTTGATTAACAAAATAAGTAACAAAGTAACAAAATAAGTAGACTACTTGTGGATTGTATTAATACTAGTATTAAATTTTTTAGGACCTTTAATGTTTTTGATGAAGTGGGTAGGAACTGATGAAGCTGATTTAGTACCATCAAAGCAAGCAAATGCAAAGTGTCCCCAAGTTGTGATAAAGTTTTATGAAGAAAGGTTAACATGGGCTTCTCCATCTTCAGCAGACATCAAAAGTTAATGTATGGAATTTTTCTTATCTAAGAAAATTTAGATAAAAATGTTGTGTTTAATGTTTTCTATATTCTAAGTCTGGAATGTGATTTTCTTTATGTGTGTGATAAGAAATATTTAAACAATATAACTTCTTATTAAAAAATGTACAATATGTTTTGATCAGTTGGTAGATTTCCACTTGTATTTTCTCTTCTAGATTTGGTTACTAAATGAACTAATTTGTGGATATATAAACCAACTTTAATGTTCATGTAATATTTCACTCTAAATTATTTTGGCCGGTCGAGTTAAACATAATTTTTAGTTCATTAATAACTTGGTTGTTTATGATGGAATTGCAAGGATGTTGTGGTTGGTGACAGGAGGCAAGATATTGTTGTGCAAGCAGTGTGTTATAGACTTTCACTGGCCGTATTTTTGTTTCATTGTGTAAATGATCTTCATGGGTCATCTGATGGCATCCCGTTGTGATTCTAATGGATGTGTTTAGGCGTGCCTGTAAACTGGACCAGTTCAGTGTGTTTTGGTTACGTACACTAAGCCATTTGTTACACATTCCAACTTGAAATTTGTGTATTATGCTTAAAAATCTTTCTAGCAAAAAAAAGTGGTTTCATTTAGAACGGCAACATTTGTAAGTGGAAACATAACTTAGGTCCGAACTTCCTACGATGTTTAGAATCTTCTATAATCATGTCAATTTGGCAACGATGTGTATCTGTGATGCTATTGAATTGTATGGCGTGCATCGAGTTTTGTTTTGTATTAACCATATATTGAAAGTATATTGTGGTAATAAATATTATATGGTGCATATTGTATTCTCATTAGTTTTACTAGACACATCTTCAAAATAATAATAAAAAAAGTGCGTGAGTGTCGTGGAACACTCAGTTGGAACGAAGATCCTTTCGTAGTATATTATTATTACTATTGATAAATGTATTATATTTTCTCTCACACTGTTTTTGCATTTTTCGGCATTGTACAACAGAACGCGCATGCGCGTTATTTTTGCAATTGTCGTTTTGACAAACACGTGGACTACACAAATAGACGTCACGTTGTTAAGTATTTCTATGCTACGCGTCTCCTCTCATCTATAACAGAACGTGCTTGCGCGTTATTTTTGCAATTATCATTTTGACAAAAACGTGGACTACACAAATAGACCTCACTTTGCTAATTATTTCTATGCTACGAGTCTCCACTCCTCATCAACAGAACGCGCATGCGCGTTATTTTTGCAACTGCTGTTTCGTGACGGAAATCTTACACTTTCTTTCGCCTAGCCCCCATCCGCCAAGACCGTACCGTGCGATAAGGAACTTCATTCCAATATATTTTAATTTTTCGATAAATCGTTAGTATTTCCGGAGTATTATAATAAATAATTGAAATGTTAAATAAGTTTGAATTTAATAAGTTGGTTAAAATATTGTTACAATTTTAAAAGAACGATGAGTAAAAATGTAACTCGATATTTTTTTATGGAGACAATTGTGTTCTTTATTAATATTTCTTCACCATATGTCAATCTTATTAGATTACATGTCATAAATGTTTCTTGGTACATTAACATAAGTTTTTTGATTAAATGTGATAAATTATTTTCAACAGTAATGTTTGTGATGTATCTAATAAAATAATTAAAATTAATGGTTTTTTAATTCATACCAATAAGCAACATTGTAAAATTAAATATTTATTTTTTGCGAATGTTAAAATTTGAAACGAAACTAAATATATGCATTTTAAATATTTCATTAAAATTGTAAAATTTCAGTAAGTAAACCCTTATTACACCATGCTTTTTTTTAATGCTTGTTTCAGGCTATATGATTTAGGCCCGGTAGTAAATTCATAGTTCAAATTTAAGTATAACAAAACCAAGTTCATGTTTGAGCCCAGTTCAACATGCAAACAGGTTGTACAAATAACACTCACAGTAACATCAGACGAACCTAGTTTTCTTATTTTTCTTCCGTTGGTAGTGGTTGAGCTTGCGCAGGTTTGGTTTGTAAAAACTATGAAGACCCTCTGTAGTAATAACGTTAATTTTTTTTTAGTAAAAGTGCGGGAATATTTTCGTTATTAATCACAATGAAAGGTGAAAAGAAGTCAGCAAATAATAAAACAGCAGAAGAATTTCTGCTTGTAGTACTGGTGAAGAAATATAAGCATATATTTAAGAATAAAAAAACGGATACCATGACTTTTATACAAAAAAAACGATGTTTCTTTTTAAATCAAGAATGAATTCAAAGCACTCAAAATTATGTGTTTAGCTCATTTCACCAATATATGTATCGTATTAGTCACCAAGGCATCGACTTACGGGCGCACTGTGTTGAGAGGTACATTAATAAATTCCCCTAAGATTTAAACCCGAACATTTTTTGTTTATTATTATGCTTTTGATGAGAGGTTTTATTTTTATTTTTTTGCTTTATTGTGAACAGAAATCTCGATGAGTTTTTTGGTTAGAAATATTTAATTATGTTAAAAGGGAATGCGACAAAAATAAATTATCGGTATAAATTTAATAAATATGTTTTATCATGTAGTACTTACGGCATTATCAAGCATCAGAATTATAGTCATTATAATCGGAATCACTGTCATCGCTATCCTTATTCGGATGTAAATGATAACAGGATTAACTGCTTCGATGCAATTTTCACGAACCCACCATTCCTCTATTAAAATTTCACATTTTGTGACACATTTTCTCAAATTTGTAGGAGTGGCAGTATTAAGTGCCAGGTTTGAAGTATAGCCGGAGTAACTAGGTTGGATAAAGTAAAAAATAGTGAGATAAGAGATCGCTGTGGTGTAAAAGAAAATGTGGTTACAAAGATAGATAAAGGAATGCTTAGATGGTTTGGACACGTAGAAAGGATGGATGAAGGAAGATTGACGAAACAAATTTATAAGGCGAGTGTGAATGGACAAGTCGGTAGAGCTCGACCTCGGCGAACATATCTCGATCAGATGAACATTGTTTTGAAAAAAGGCCAGGTCAAGAGTACCAACAACCGACGAGCATGCATGAGTGCCCTGATGAAAGTAGAGGAAGCAAAAGATGTGTGTAAGAACCGTAGCAAGTGTAAGGAAGTGGTCTCTGCCTACCCCTATGGGAAAAAGGCGTGACTATATGTATGCCAGGTTTCCAAAACAGCCTTATCACTGTAACCATTAGATGGTTGTCTTAATAAGTTTTGCATATTCCCCAAATATACTTAATGGGATTAAATTGGCAATGATAAGGCGGAAGCACACCAAGTCCATAACTGAGTATAATCTGATCCACTTTGTAAATTTTTCTCTTTCGTGCCTTTTAGCTATCGATAATAATTCCGGCTTGACGCAATCCTGTGAAAAGGAAATATTTTCGTTCGTTAATCATTCTTTTATTTTCTGTACCGTCCAGGAGTTTGTTGGTTGCTTATTTAAAATTTCTGAATGGTACGGAGCTTTATCTAATACAATGACGATGGTTCATGTAGTTTCTCTTTTAACCATTTCACAAACATCTCTAAATCCATATTGTCATGATAAGCGGCCGATTTTGATTTTGACGAAAATAAATGATCTGCTCCATCAACAAAACCATGCTTTCCACCATGCACAATAATGTGTCTTTTTCCTTCACCGTCGGTGTGTTTTATAGACTTTATGTTATCGTCCTGCCAAATTCTTTTTGTTCCACCTTTAGCAAAAATCCAAGTTTTGGCCAGATAAACAAATAAAGAGCATTCTTGTTTACAGTGAGTATAATTTTTTAAAAATTCAATTCTTTTGTGCACGACTCTAGCTTTTTCACGCAAAGCCTTTCGGTTTTCCTCTTTTTCAAACTTAAACCCTATATGTTTCAAAATTCTCCAAATACTCGTTCTTTAAATTTCAAATACATCTTTTTCTTTTACTTTTTCTAATAATAAATCTAAAGAGACATTTTTTTTACGCATTTTGTACACAATGTCGCGAATTTCAAATTTCAAAGTCAGCGTGGTTTATATTTTCAACTTTTTGTTCACTATTTCCATCTTTCACACTTCTTAAAACTGACACACACACACGCGCGCACTCGCGGTCTCACGTATAGATACAACTGGTAGAAACGTACCTCCATTGTCCTTTTCTGAAGTAAAATAAGCGTGTACATTTAATATTAATATATTTACATCTGAAACACTTTGCGGCATTTTCGCGGTTTACACTAGGTATACATACTCTACTTGAAATTACAATCGGTACTATACGATTTTAATGTCGTTACCCACTACAATAATTATAACCCAGGATTACTAATTACTTTTCTAGAAATCTAACAAAAATGAATCAACAAGCCAAATTAAAGCTTAATAGCTTAGTTAATTAGTGAAATTTGTTTGGATTATGCACCTGCCTCTCTTATCATGTACAATAAATTAAGTCATTAAGAACAGATTTGGTTGCAAAATTAACCGTGCTAACAATTAAAAATATTGACCCTTAATTTCCAAACAAGAAGTCCCTTATGCAATCAAATTCGTTACCTACGAAATTTGTTTAAAAATATTAGAGGAATTTATTTTCGTACTTCTTAAATGTACAGTTGAATACTGGTTATCGAGTTTCTGCCGAAATATGCTATATTTGAAGTTTGAAAAAGATTGAAAAAAATTGATATTTTGGAACCGTTCTTAAGGACAAAATTTGTGCATCAAAAATTGCTTGTATTGTATAACTGAAAATTCCAAATGGACGCGATGTTAACGTTTATATCTCACTACAATGTGATCCATGAATGGGGAAAATATTCATAATAGTTATAGATAAAATTTTTATTTGTCCAAGACAAAGGCAGTGGCAATATGTATGAATATGAAAAAAACTAAAACCAGGTATTTCAGATTTTTCAATGTTCATTTAATTTATTGAGTTACAAATACATTTTTAAAATGAAATTATGTAACAATACAGTTAAAATATATACCTTTTACAAAATATTGCAAATTCCAGAATGTTTAATTAAATGAAAATTAATAATGCAGAGATCATAAAATATTGGTCAGTATTTTTATTTATGTTACAATTTTTGTTTGTGAACATTTTGGAAAAAAAAACAAAGAAAAAATTGGTTGTCTGTAAAGTCGGTTTGCGGACGATAACGTCATAAGATTGAATTGAATTATTAAGCCGACGCTTAGGCCGATCGTGCCTCTCTATCGCTTGTTCCGCGCTCTCGCTTGCACGCTCGACTCAGGCAGAACGTGAAAATGAGTCATGCTTTTTCGTGCGTGCTCCGGCGTTCATCGATTTATAAGACGTTTTCACGTCAAAAAATTTAACAAAATTCGCCAGAATAATTAAATTTGAGCAATATTTAGCATATACATACTTTCTAATATTTTTTTCATATTATTGATAAAAACTATTAGTTACCTTTTTAAATACTTTAAACAATAATAATGTTATAATTATATATATTTTAAAACCAAAATAAAAGCTGTTTTATATAGTATTAGATACATTAAATAAATTCCCAGTGGGAAGTTATGGTAATGGGTCCGATTTTGCGAATCCCGAATTTTGACAAATCTCCACATTTCAAGGTCCCCAGAGTCGAATACGATAGTTTTTAAGTGGACGTCTGTGAGTGTGTATGTGCGTTCGGATTAATTTTTCATCTCGATTATCTCGAGAACAAAAAATGATATCGACAAGGAACCAATTGCATTCGACGTATAATTACGCAACTTAAAACTGATTAGATTTTCAGCAAAATCGGTCAAGATGTTTTTTATGGAGAATCAAAAAACTGAAAAAAAATGGTAAACTACCTGAATTTTGAATTATATGATTACTGCATGTTAGGAATATTTGTATGAAAAATATGATGACAATATTTCAAAAAAAGAGATACGTTTTAGAAAACAAAAATAGGAATTGGAGAATTTTAAACTTGTGTCAGTGAGAGAATAGCATTATAGACGCTATAACATTGAAAAATTATTGTTAGTAATAATCAAGCATTGTTTATAACAATTGAATATTGTTACTAACAAATCAGTTAACATAAACAGAATATTGTTAATGACAATTATAATATGTAATAAACAATTTGAAATTGTTTTTTATAATAATTTTAATAATAATAAACAACAAAACATATGGTATTTTTTTATTCTTTCCACTGGGAAGTTAGTCGTATGGACCTCTGAGGTTGCACACAGACCACCGATATTATTCATTTTAAATGTATTAAACTTAAACTTAACATAATTTTAAGCCTTTTATTTACACTAAAATAAAAAAAACCTTATAGGTTCTTAAAAGTAAACAATGTTTTGAAAAATGGCTTCACATCCAACTAAATAAAAAAATTACTCTGCCATTTTAGTATCGTCTAAAGATGGTGTTTGCCATTTAAGTCTTTCTTCATAAAATTTAATGACAATTTGAGGATATCTTATGTTTGCTTGTTTTGCAGGTACGAGGTCTGCTTCATCTGTTCCTGTCCATTTTATTAAGAACATTAACTGTCCTAAAAAGATTTAGTTAAATGCTTTGTTGACATTTCACAAAATTTCTAATCATTTTTAAGAACTAGTATATTATGACCATAGGCCAGAAAGTTGAATTTCCTGGTGGATGTTATCTAAAAGCCTGTGATATAAAAGACGAAGCTGAACTTCAAACAGTCCACAAAAGTTTAGCAGGCCACAAAAGTTGTTCTTTCTGGAATGAAATGAGGCTTGGGGAACAAACATTTTATAATCATTCACTAAATATTTAACCAATTCACTTAAGTTTTACATTATTGTAGAGATGAATTATTAAAGAAAGAGGTCTGTCATAGGTCCCCACTTTATTCTAAACGAAGCAGATGTCAAGTAGTCGAGTGCCGATTTAAACCAAATTGGTTACCTACCACCCAACCACACTTTTACATCATCATGATTACATATTTTCGCTTAAGAATATACGCGTAAACTTCTTTGTTCATTGTGATACGGGGTTATTTGGCAACTGTCGTGTTTTTTTACGTTTAATCCTAATCCGACTGATGTATTCCTTTATCTATCTTTGTACTTCTTTTACACCACATTTTTTAATTTATCCAACCGAGTCACTCTGGCTATACTCCTCAGACTACTCATCTCTGCAGCATTAATCCTATTTTCATGCTTCTTTTGCCAAACCCAACATTCACTACCATAAATAAGTGTAGGAACCTACACACCTCTATGTACAGCCAGATGTGCCTTTTTGGCTGCTCATAAAGCTATGCAGTGCCCGATTCATTTGTTCCTTAGCAATAATAATTTATCTCTACTTTATCACAATATTTAAATATTTCTTAGTTTAATTTAAACATTTACAATATTCTATATTATGTAATTTTGTATCATGTTTAAAGTAAAAACGGTATTTTTATCAGAAATAGACAGAGTGATTCATTAAGAACACCTGGTATCTCTGAAACGAGCAATATTTTTACATTGCATGTTTGGCAGAATAAATTTTTTTTAAATTAACATCTGTTTTAATTGATAATTATTGTTTTTGTTTGTTAGTTAAACTGGAATGACTTTCTTACCTGGAGTATCAGTGACTCCAATTATTTTTTCAGGTTCTAAACCTCTATCAAATCCTAATAACTTCACATCACTCTTTGTCTTGGTGATTTTTCCATTTGTTTGTGTACTTAATTTTCTTTTTCTTCCTTTTTCTCTTTTCAATTTTTCCTTTTCGAAAGCTTCAATCAATCCTGGACAATCTAGATTTTTTTCTGGTTCCCATGTATTGTCTTTTTCATCATACCCAATCCACTTTAAAAAATACTCCTTTACTCCTGTTTCACTGATACGGCTATCGATAATTCTTTCTACAACAAATTCTTCTTCCGACATTAGCTCTTCCTCAGGAAGAGAACTAGTATGTCTACTCATGGCTTTTCTGAAACACAAGAAGTCTAGATAATATGTGAAAAATTCCTAAATGAATGATACATTGCGCTTTTAGCTATTGCAATGACTAAATGGATCAGTGTTCCTAATTGTTTCTTTAAATTTTACAAATAATTTGATTTTGCTTTCTGTAATTATCTAATAATAGTAATTGATACGGTATTTGATTAACCACAGAATATAATCTGCATCTCATCTTTAATGGTTGGATTAACTAATTACTTTTTAGTTTCATAAGGCTAAACTTGATTTCCTTTAATAAGTAGTTATCAAGCTCCTACTTGGTATATATATCATATCAACTGCTACCTAGTGTATATACTTACCTAAATTAAATTTTCTATATAATTCCTTTACTGCAAATAATAAATGAAAATATAAAAAATTATCAGGTACTTTAATCCCATTTTATTAAACTCGGAAAAGTCTTTTTATAACTACGAATTCTACGACTGTGTTTGTGTGTATAATTTCGTTTGACAACTTAAACTTCAATTGCACCAACATAATGCACAATTGTAAACTTCTAAAAATAAAATTACCTCTTAAGTTAAGAGTCTTAAGTTCACAGACGGGTTTGCGAGTATTGAGTGAAAGAAAAGTAGTTTTTTAAGTGAAATAAACCATTTTTTAAGTCTCAACTATATATTAAATTAGATACAAACCCTGGTATTATCTTTAATGTAAACTTAAACTTGTATTGAAAAAAGTCGTAACGACCAAGAGAAGCAATGCGTTAAATGTTGGTCTGCTTTTTTAGCAGAGATATCTATAAATATCCATAAAAACAGCTTCTCAAGTTGTTAAGATAGATCTAGATGACCCTTTTTTTTTCGATTGACATGTTTGGGTCGTAAAATAGAAAAGGATATCTCCTCTCCTAGTCTCTCTTCTTTCCTGTATATCTAATAAACCAAAGACCAGCGAGAACAGATAAAAACACTGTTGGTATAATTTTGTTTTGAAGGTATATTTCTGAGAATCGATTAGAAAACTTATTATTTGCATAAAGTAAACTATGAAATAAAGTTATGATTTGTAGATTATACTAATAACTCTTAGAAGAATATCTGGAAAATTTTCATTGCCATCTGTAAAATATTTTTTTTCATTTAAAAAAGTGATTGCATCATAATTTATTTAGTTTAGTAGTTAGAGTTTTCAGGTTAAAATTTAATATTTAAAAATGAGCAAAAGTAAAAAGGGATCTCCTGAACCAGAAGAGCCCATCGAAGAATACACAGTTGAAAAAATTATTGATTCCAGGATTAACGAACGAGGTGTTAAGGAATACCTTTTGAAATGGATAGGGTATGTAGCAAACTTTATGATTAAAATTGAAATTATAAATATATTTATTTTAAGTAGGGTATAATTTATAAAAATAAGAAAAGTAGTTTTCGTAATGATTTATGAATAAAGTAGGCACTCATATTTGTTGGTTAATGTGTATTTATAAATATAAATGAGATTCAAATTTACAAAATTTATTTTAATGTCAATGCCAATATACTTAATATCTGATTTTTTGTTTTTTATGAACTGTTTAAACAATCACAAAGAACGCTCTTTAAGTCAATATGAAAAAAAAAGATTTGATTGTTGTCTAAATAAGGGTTTTTAAGAATTGGAAGGTAGATTTGGGTAATTATACTTCATATATTGTTTAATGAAATATAGTTATACAGTGTCATGTCATACCAACTATATTCATTTATTTAATTTTTTGACATGTACTTAGGATGTATGAAAATTGAAAATGAATGTGTAGTAGGTAGGTATGTAAATAAAAAATTGATTTATTATTCAGAATTTTGTAAATTTTGAGCATTTTCTTTAAAATTAATGTTTTAAAACTTTTTTTGACGATTCTCTAGATGTTTTAACTGCAGCTTACCAATCATTTCAAAATAACATTGAAAATTAGTAGTAGATCTTTATATTGGTGTATTATCTTTCAAATTTTCAAGCCATTTCTTTTGCATTTTTTTATTTATTAAAAGTAAATAATCCATCTTAATACATTGTTGCAACAATTATGTTGATTTATCAGCATTTAACTTGACTAAAATAATTTAATGCAACCAAAATATGACAAATTGAAATAAATAAATGGTTGTTACTGATTTGATAAAATATTTAATATTTAATTTTACATTAACTTATGGGCAGAAATATTTGTAGATATGATGATAAAGATAACACTTGGGAACCTGAGGAGAATTTAGACTGTCCCAGTTTAATTAAACAATACGAATCAGATAAAGCTGCTAAAGAGAAAGAAAAAAATAGTAAAAAAAAAAAAGTTGAAGAAATGCCAAAAAGGAGTAAAGATGATAAAAAAATCCATGGTTTTGATAGAGGATTGGAACCTGAAAAAATTATAGGAGCAACTGATAGTTCAGGTGAGAAAAAATTTATATTTATTTTTTAAAATCATGTTTTTGGTGATAGTTCCAAAAATGCCATATATACCTACCTATCTGCCATATATACCTGCCTATCTGCCATATATACCTGCCTATCATAAGTAGAGTATGGTTTTATAAACTTTTAAAAAAATTGTATACAATGGAAAAAGATAGTAGACAGTGGTAATCAATGGCATAAATTCTTGCAAACATAAATTTTAGTTTATGAACAACTCTGGTGTTTGGATTTGTTTACTTTTATTTAAGCTTAGCAACTTTTTATCAAGAGTAAAAATTATAGAACTTAAATATTTAAAAGCATCTTCAACAAGAAAAGTTCAAATAAAAAAATTGGTAAATAAATGTATTTAATGTATGCATTTAATCCATCATGAAGAAAAAATAAATGGAAAGGTAACAAGCATAATTAAAGAATTAAGGCATTAACAATTCAAAAAATTTGGTGTGAAGGATTGAAAATAAAAAATGAACTTTCTTAGTAAGATTTAATTGTCAGTGCCATATTAGATGTAGACTTGCAAAAAGACATATTTGTCCTCTCAACATGCTTATGGACAACATTAAGGAAATCTTTGGTGCATTTTCATTAAAAATCCCAGAAGAGATTTTTAAAACTTGGTTGCATGCTTATAAACAGTAAATAATGACTTTCTTGTATTATATCAATACTTAGTAATTAATCCCTCTTACTTTTACAGCTACACGTAGAGTAAATGATTTTACTATATAAATAAGTTTTAGGTTATGAGATTATTGTTAACATTTTTTTTGTATAATTAACTTTACTAAGCATTTTTTATTACAAGCTGAGTCTAGCACAAGAAAAAAAAATCCATTTAAATATTCATGAGATTTACCATTTACAAGATTTAATACTGTGTTTATCATTGTGTACTTAGGTTAGGTATCATGTGAGTGGGACATGGTAAGATCGTCCCACCACTATGACCCTTGATGGCTCACACACAATCCATTTCTTCTCGTGAAGTTCATGGTGGTATGAGGTGAGATTTTCTTGAAATCGGTAGGTTCTAAGTTGGTAAAACCAAATATTTTGAACCTTATTCTTTCTAGGCAGGGGCATGAACATAGTATGTGTTCAGCAGTTTTGTCTTCCGTGCAGCAAAATCGACAGTCCGTTTGTTGGTTCAGACCTATCCTTCTGAGGAGGTATCTTAGACAACAATGTCCTGTAAGTAGTCCCTTCAGAATTCGCAGGTCATTCCTACTATATTCCAGGAAGTGCGGTGAACCCTGGTATATCAAACCAGTGCGTGAGTCTTTTTCTCTTCGCCCACTCCTAAATAATGGTTTTGGCAGTACTTGTGGTGACTCCAAAGATGGGTTCTGGTCCTGTGAACGCAGATTCGGTTCCCTGTTTTGCGAGGATGTTGGTTTCTCCTTTCTCTCCCCTGCTGCCCAGGTACCCACAGAAGAGTCACTCTAGTGTTTGCACCAAGGCACTCCGGGGTTTGAAGCAATTCCATGCAAGCTTAGAATTTATCTTGTTGGAGCTCAGTGCTTTTAGAGCAGCCTGGCTGTTTTCTAGAGGTCTTTTAGTCAGATCTCTTGCACACAATTTGATAGCGAAACTTTAGCCCGAAAGATTGTAGCATACCTACCAAGTGTTTTTGAGCCATCTATGTACATTACATATTTAGTCTCTGGGAAGTGGATTGCTCCCCTCACCCACTCATCTCTCTTCGGAAAAAATATTTTGAAAGACTTTTCTATGTGTATTGTTGTTGCTAGCATGTCAGGAACCATCCCGAGGATTTGGTGGTTTTTTGTTTCACTCATTATCCCAGACTGATCCCTGAGTCACTTTCCTTCAATTTGCCCTTTCAGATATAGGAATCTATAGGAAACTATCCTGGCCTCGCTCTCTAAGAGAATATCTAAAGGAGGAAGATGTTAATGCCATTGGTGTGGTGGATATAGCTCCAGTTATGGCCATGCATGCCAGCCACTGAAGGCCAGCAAGCTTTGTTCTAGCTGTCTATTACAACCCTTTGGTCCACCAGACTACTGAGCCATACATGACCATTGATTTTATCATTGTTTGATAAATCCAGTAAATCTGTTTGGGGTTCATGCCCCATGACTTTCCGTCCATATAGGACAGGCTGCCAAAGCATATCTAGCTTTTTCTTCTTTGTAAATGGAATGATTACAGTTTTTCAGAGGGTTAACAGACTTCTATATCTAGAAAAGATTTTGTACTTAAATAAAAACTATAATTAAACGTAAATAAAGTTATGTATATTATACAGTATATTATTAACAGAAAAGCGACGAAGACAATAAAATAATTAAAAAGGTGGAAAATGTCTAGGAATCAAATTATGTTCTTCAGATGCAATTTGATTCAGAGCTTTTAAGTTTTAGAAAAGAAGTTCATGCTTGCATGAAAGATAAAACTTATAATATTGGAGGTAATTAAAATAATTATCACTTATTGTAGAGCAAACATTAGCATAATAATTGTTCTATTGACATCTTAGATCCAGGCTTTCCTTTCTTCTATCTTTGCAGAGAATTTTAAACAATTTGCAAATTTTTTTGTTCACTATAAATGTTTGCAATCACATACAAAACATAACCATTGTTACAAATATTTTATATTTATTTATAAATGCTACAAAAAGCTTATATTTATATAATTAATAATAATTTTAATTGAATAAAAATAAAAATGTAAACAATAATCAATCACATGACCTAAAACTTAAATGGTGATAACATTTTTTCACAAAACACTTACCTCTATTTGTCGCTGTAAAAGTGGGGAGACTTATTATTAATAATAACAAGAAAGTCCTTATTTATTGTTACTAGCGGACGTGGCTGACGTTGACCTGCCCGAACGTGAGCTTGCCTGCTTTGGAAATATCGCTATTAATCTTAGCGACCCTGAAAACTATGAATTCGACACTAATATCGGCATTTTTAATAGTTTTCACTATCAAACTCAGCGGCTCCGAAGACTATGAATTGGACTCTAATTTTTAATAGTTTTTATATTTCATCACCTTCTCACCCCTTTTGTAGGGGTGAGAAGCCAACCCGAAAACTTACCCTTATATCAGCGTTTTTAGATTTCATCCCCTTCCGTAGGGGTGCTTAAAAAATTGAGAGTGTCACTATCAAACCCAGTGGCCTTGAATACTATGAATTTGACTCTAATAGTCATTTTTAATAGTTTTTTCATATTCCATCCCCTTTCCACCGCTTCCATTAATCATGATCACTGGCCGGGCTAATCTGAAGATTGCCTAAAAATTTAATTAAAATCGGTCAACCCGTTTTTGAGTTTTAGTGAGACTAACGAACGGCGATTAATTTTTATATTATAGATTATTTTTTAGCTTTTCTTTGGGATTTTCCCTGTTATTTTCTTTTTAATCCACCACTGTGATTTATTGAAAGATAGGTTAGCTTGACGTCCTTCAAAAATATTTACATAAAGCTCATATAATACAAATGTGAGTGCACGTCATCAATGATCTGTTCGTTTCAAAACTTAATACCAACAATAATAAAAATCACCGTTCGTTTTATATAATCTCGAACACATCGGGTCAGTCTGTTCGTAATATTTTATTGCACTAATCAAGTCAATGTCTTGTCAAATATTTCATTAAATATTACACACAGTTTAAGTTTTATTATGTATTAATAAAAACGGTTTTTTCGATTGAAGATCTATGAGCGCCAGCTGGCAGTTGACAGTTAATTCATAAGTTGGAAATTTTATATACGTTTTTATGTCAAATTGTTTTCGATTATAATTTGGTTTCGACTCTGTTAAATTTTGCTTTTATTATTACTAAAAAACTGTGTGCAAATATGCCAAAAAACTAAATAGTCGCTGCAAAGAACTTGTTGCATTATTAATTGACTATTTTGAGTGAGAACGTGAAAATAACTGACCATTACTACCTCTAGAGAGGTAATTTATCAATATTTTGCTTGAAATGATAAAGCAGCTATTAGGTAAGTATGTCAGCCCCTAAATAGCATTCTACCTTCATTGTGAAGCATTTTACATACATACATAAATTCACGCCTTTTCCCCATAGGGATAGGCAGAGACCACTTCCTTCCACTTGTTACGGTTCTTACACACATCCTTTGCTTTTTCTACTTTCATCAGTGCTCTCATACATGCTCGTCGGTTGTTGGTACTCTTGACCTGGCCTTTTTCAAAACAATGTTGATTTGATCAAGATATGTTCTCCGAGGTCGACCTCTACCCACTTGTCCATTTACACTCGCCTTATAAATTTGTTTCGTCAATCTTTCTTCATCCATCCTTTCTACGTGTCCAAACCATCTACGCATTCCTTTATCTATCTTTGTGACCACTTTTTCTTTTACACCACAGCGTTTTCTTATCTCACTATTCTTTACTTTATCTAACCGAGTCACTCCGGCTATACTTCTCAGACTACTACTCTCCGCAGCATTTATCCTATTTTCATGCTTCTTCTGCAAACCCAACATTCACTACCATACATAAGTGTAGGAACCAACACACCTCTATGCACAGCCAGTCGTGCCCTTTTTGACACTTTCTGGCTATTCTTAAAGCTATGCAGTGCCCCATTCATTTGTTTTCCTGCCAACACCCTTCGCTCAATGTCACTGCCATACTTTCCATCTCTCGTAAACTTTGAATCCAAGTATACAAACTCATTTACTTGTTCCACTCTTTCTCCCTTAATCAGAACTTTACAGTTTGTCAAGCTTTCTTCTCTTTCAAAAACCATTACTTTCGTTTTGCTTACATTTATTTTCATTCCTTTGATTATCAGGGCATTATGCATAACATTAACCATCGCCTGCAACTCCTCTTTAAATGACGCTAATATGACTTGATCATCGGCGTAAAGAAGGTATTTGACGTTTAAATCATTTATTTTTAATCCATACGCACTCTCTTTCAAATCTTTTAAACAATCGTCTATGTATAAGTTAAACAGCCATGGCGAAGCCACACATCCCTGTCTCACACCATTTTCGATGTTAAACCAGTCCGTGTTAGCTCATTTTATTCTGACACAAGCAGTGGAATCCTCGTAAAGTGATTTCAGTGCTCGTATTAAACTACCGCTCACCCCATACATAGACAATGTCGACCACAATTCACTTCTCACCACTCTGTCATAGGCCTTTTCCAAGTTTATAAAAGCGCAATAGACCTGACTTTTAGCCAAGAATTTTTTGACTATACCTCGTAATGAAAAGATCTGATCCATACATCTCCTTCGTCTTTGTAAATCCTGCTTGCACATCCCATATCATCTTCTCAGTTTCATTCGTCACTCTTTTAATCAATATCTTTGCATACAGTTTGCCGTCTATGCTAAGTAAACTAATACCTCAGTAGTTCTTACAGTCCTGTGCGAACCTTTTCTCTCGTAAAGCGGCACGATAACGGCCTTGCACCAGTCGTCTGGTACGCTACCACTCCTCCAACAAAGGTTAAAAATTCGGTACAGCAGACTAGTTACGCTTTGCCCAGTCTTCAGCATTTCAACCATTATCCTGTCGTACCCAGCAGCTTTACCCAATTTATACTGTTTATAAATCTCTTATGCAATTTATTTTTATTTGAAAACCTTTTTAAATACCGAGCATCGCATGACTTCTGCATTTAGGCAATTGAAATTTAGTTAATTGACAAAGACAACAAAGCAAGTAATTTAGCTGTGGAATTTTAATTTTAAATGTTTTAGGGCCTTTAATGTTTTTGATGAAATGGGTAGGAACTGATGAAGCTGATTTAGTGCCAGCAAAGCAAGCAAATTCGAAGTGTCCCCAAGTTGTCATAAAATTTTATGAAGAAAGGTTAACATGGGCGTCTCCATCATCAGAGGAGAATAAAAGTTAATTTATGAACTTTTTATTTATCCATCAATGTTTTAGATAATGATGTATTTAATGTTTACTGTCATTATTAATGTTTATATTGGACCACTTTTTAAATATTGGAAAAGCTATCAACTGAGTTTTAAGTAATTCGGAAGTAGAGCAGGATTTTTCAAGATGGTGAATTTGTTAGAGATAAAATTTATTTGGAATATTGAATTAATTTTGGAAAAAATTTTAATTTTTTTTTTAGTTTAAAATTCGATATTCTGTGTCTCTGTTAAAGATATATTTGGAACATCATAACTTCTTATACTCTTAAGTTGTCTGCGATTTAAAAAGGTGGTCTAGATCATTTTATTTTGTATATATTTCATATTATCTAAAATGAGCATTTTGGGTATACAAATTGCCCTTTAATCTGAAATGTTGTGAACAAAAATTAGACTAAATATGATATTTTTATTTGCGGAATAAGGATTGCTAAGTCTGCATTTTATTTGACTGAAAAGTATCAAAATTGTTGTGTGCCAACTGTTTGAGGATGTGTTATCAATATCATTATTTATTATTACTTACTTGAATTTTTTATCAATGATCTGCACTTTATTGAGACTTATTATCAACAGTAAATATTTATTTATATAGTTTATACATAACACTGTAACTTAAGTGCACATCTGATGGCCGACAGTACCGACCTCTCGGAAAATTGGTTGATGGCTATCTGACCGCGCGCTCATTCGTCAAATCAAATAGTGCGTGCTTCCGCGATTTCTTGTTACACACTTCCTGTTACACATTTCACGAAATCACTTCCACAAATTGCAAGAAGGCGAGAGGAAAGATGTTACACATCCATTACACACTTCCGTCCCTTTTGTTCCCATGCTGTGATGGTAACTGCATTTTCGAGTTCGCTCAGGTTTCTAGATGCAGGTATTTGACGTTCAACATTTTTCTTAAAATGATACCAAAAATGCACGATCAGATTTAGATCCGGTCTTTTTATTGGTCAATGCATAACACTGGTATATCAACTTGATTAAGATAATAAATCGTTCGTCTTGTTCGTTAGTGCATCGATTTGACCCTTTGTCCTGACCTTCAAGAATAAATTCCTACTTCATTCAAGCATCTTACCATACGACTTATTTTGGAACGATTTTTGCCCAACAAATTGGTAACATACCTTTGACAATAACCCTTATCCAATAAAACTGAGGCACTACCTTTTGTTCAGTCAAATTCCTTGCTCGATTAATTTTGTTATTTTTTCAAAAAACGTTTTACTTTCAAAAATGGAACAATTTATAAGCTTATCTATCGCAAGTACTGCACCGATTTTGTTTATCTTCTAACAAATTCTTTAAAACTGCTACTCTCTCTCTCTCTCTCTCACTGGCACTACAACTCCGCGTGAGTCTTGGCCGCATTCACTATTGCCCTCCAGCTCTGTCTATCTTGTGCTTCCATTTCCCATTGTGCTATACTCATTTTTCTTAGAGCCTTCGTAACTGCGTCCTTCCATCTCCTCCTAGTGACTGGCCAACAGATCTTCTTCCCTCTGGCTTTTCATGGTATATGATGTTTAAAAGCCTTTGGTCATCACTTCTAAGAACATGTCCCGTTCATCTAAGTCGACTGGGCTTGATCCACCTAACTATATTTTCCATGCTGTGTAGTTCTTTCAGATCGTTATTTTTTCTGCGTCTCCACTCTCCTATTATACTGTCCCTGTATGGTCCATATAATGCTCTTAATATTTTTCTTTCGAAGACTAACAGCTTATCGATTTCGCGTTTGTTTAGAATCCATGTCTCGCTACCATATGCTGTAACAGGTCGTATTAAGATCTTATACATCCTTACCTTAGTTCTCTTTGTAAGTAGTTTGGTTTTAAAGAATGTAGATAGTACATATATTGGAAAAAATATATTTTCATGTACCCAGAATTGGTACAAGAGTAAATCAGTCCTTTTTTCTGCCTACTTGTCGTACTAATTTACTACTACTACTTTCAGTTTTTGTAATGTGCAACAATTATATATGTGTTATATATGTGTATATATGTTATATATGTGTATATATGTATTATTATGTGCAAATTGTAGTCATTTTGACATTTTTTAGACGTCTACTGCTACTACTACGATGGCGCTACAGTCAAGGAGCCTTGACCTCCTCAATCGTTCTTCCCCTTCCGTCTCGATCCACCGCTGCATGACTCCAATTTCTTATACCCAGTATTTCTTCAGCATCCTTCAGTACCCTCATCTTTCCAGCGTAGCTTTGGCTTTCCTACCGGCCTCTTTCCTTCTGTTTTTTCTGTGAGCACCTTTTTTGAGACCCTGTCGTCTGGCATTCTTTGGACATATCTTGCCCATCTTGGTCACATGAGTTTTATATACATTAAAACTCTGGGTTCCTCATACAACTGGTTATATTTCATGATTCATGCGTGCCCTCCAGAAATCCCCTTCATTTACTGGACCAAGAATCCTTCTTAGGATTTTTCATTCGAATTTGTCTAAAAGCTCCGCGTTTTTGGCTGAGAGTGTCCACGTTTCAGCTCCGTATGTCAAAACTGTGCGGATCATTGTTTTATAGACTCTTATTTTGGTCTTCCTGTGTACATCTCTCGATTTTAAAATAGGTAGTATTGAGTGGTATGCTCTATTTGCTGCTCCTTTTTCTAATTTCTTTGGTTTCATCGTTGTCATGTGATATGTTTGAGCCGAGGTAGGTAAAGTCCTTTACTACTTCAAAATTGTAACCATCAAATGTGATGTTTTGTCCTAATCAATTGCGCTATTGTCTGCTTTGCAGTAGTAGCTTTGTTTTTTGTTCATTAATCACGAGACGTATTTCCTTTGCTGCATTTTCTATTTCTGTGAAAGGTTCCTTTACGGAGAGTATTGACCTTGCCATTATAAAGAGTAACAGAGATGTGTAATTGAGCTTATGTAGATGGCTATAATGCTGCGCGATACACTTGTGGCATACTTGCTCATTGGCTAGCAAGTGGCTGTTGTTTAAAATCAGGTATTTTACCTATTTTATGTTGTTAAATGTCAAATATTGGGTTATTTGTCACAGGAAAATTACCCAATAAAAGAGAAGTAGAGGAAATGTTGAATATTAGAGGTTGTTTTCGTAGAGTTCATCAGAGTTTATTTTCTGAGTTGTTTCACAGTGTTTAATTAATTGTAATATTTGAGTTTTATAAGTATTATAAACAGATCTGTCTTGTTCAAGGCATTTAATCGTTTCTGTATTTGCCAAGGTAAGAGTTTTCATCGTCGTTCTAATGTCAAATTTTACCTGCGCCCACAAGCGTCGTGCTCAACACACATCATCTTGACTGTCTCTCCCCCAAGAGTCGCCACAATTATTCTACTTTTCAGCATTGATTGTATCCATCTAATCAGTGAGGCATTCATATTTCTTTCCTCGAGTGATCTAGTTATGGAGGCATGCCAGGTGTTATCAAAAGCACCCTCTATGTCGATGAAGGCACTGTAGAGCATTTACCGTGGGTTTACCTGCTTGATAAGCAACTGTTTCTTGTGGAGCGGTCTCAACTCGAGTAGTTCGCTTCTGATGTAACAGTCTATTATTTTCTTCATTGCTTTTAGGAAAAATGAGGTGAGACTGATGGGGCGGTAAGACTTTGGTTCGTCCTTTGGACATCTCCCAGTGTTTGGTATAAAAGCAATCACGGCCTCTCTCCAAGCTTGCGGTATATAATCGAAGATAAAGCTGGCCTTGAATAACCTTTTCAAAGAAGGCTCTATTATTTCAAGGCCATGTTATTGAAGAGTTAACATCTTACTGTAAATGCGTTCGACAAAACTTAAGTTAACGTGTTTTAAACTTCTTAAGGTTGCTGGCGACATCTGCGAACCAGAGTCTGTACTAACGCAAAGAAAATAAGTTAACACCTTCTTGTACTAATAGCTTCAATTATTGTTGTCATTATTTTCTTCTTTGTATAATAATTGAAGTTGGAAATTTTTATTTTTAATGGGCTCTCTACACAATCGGCAATTACAGGTGGCCACGATTGTATACCAATCTATGTATAATTTGTATGAGCAATTTTAAGTGTCTAACTTGTTCTATTTTGATGTATAGTTAACATCCATGTCGGACAAATGACAATTAACAAATGTGGGATGCATGATTGTGTGGACAGCGGCTCTATGTTGGTGAGTGGATTGAAAATGAATGATTTGATCGTCAAATGTCTTCTTTACGCCGATTGTCAAGTCATATTAGCGTCATCTGAAGAGGAGATGCAGGGGATGGTAAATGTTATGCATGATTCCCTGAAAATTAAAAGGATGAAAATAAATGTAAGCAAAACGAAAGTAATAGTTTTTAAAAGAGAAGAAAGCATGACAAACTGAAGTTCTGATTAAGGGAGAAAGAGTGGAACAAGTATATGAATTTGTGTGCTTGGGTTTACGAGAGATGAAAAGTATGACAGTGACATATAGCGAAGGGTCAAAAAAGGCACGTTTGGTTGTGCACAGGTGTGTTGGTTACTACACTTATGTATGGTAGTGAATGTTGGGTTTAGCAGAACCATGAAAATAGGATTAATGCTGCGGAGATGAATAGTCTGGGAAGTATAGCCGGAGTGATTCGGTTGGATAAAGTGAAGAATAGTAAGATAAGAGAACGCTGTGGTGTGAAAGAAGATGTGGTTACAAAGATAGATAAAGGAATGCTTGGATGTTTTGGACACGTAGAAAGGATGAATGAAGGAAGATTGACGAAACAAATTTATTAGGCGAGTGTGAATGGACAAGTCGGTAGACGTCGACCTCGGCGAACATATCTCGATCAGATCAACATTATTTTGAAGAAAGGCCAGGTCAAGATTACCAACAACCTTCAAGCATGTATGAGAGCACTGATCAAAAAAGAAGAAGCAAAAGATGTGTGTAAGAACCGTAGCAAGTGGATGAAAGTGGTCTCTCCCTACCCCTACGGGAAAAAGGCGTAACTATATGTATGTACAAGAAATGTTTTTTAGTGGTTATATCACTTTGGCGTTTGAAAAAATTGGTATAAAGATAAGCATTTTTAGACGTTGCTATTAAATATATAAAATAATTTTTATTTTACACGTATACATTGTTTTATGAGTAGTTTGATATAATAACGAATAAAAAAAATACGGAAAAATGAGACATCAGGTAGAAGCCACTTTTGAATATCCTTGTAAAATTTCTTCTTCTTTTTTACTGGTCCGGGATCATTTGACCTGTTAATTCCGGGCTGGTGGTCGTAGTATTTCCTATGATGTGGACTGCCAGCGGTCTCTCCATATTTTTGGTGATCTTCCTGGTGGACGATTTCCTGCTGGTTTTCCTTCTAGTGCTATGCGGGGTGTAGTCTATTTTCGATCATCCCTCTTCTGTGGTGAACTGATTAACACAAAAACCATTGGTGGTCCCAAACCCGGATAAAGAAGGAGGGTTGTCGAGCTAGGTTGTCGTCCGTGAACCGACTTTACAGAACCAATTTTTTTTGTAGAAATGGCAGCTATTTGAAAAAAAACTCTGATTTTTATCGAAATTTAAAGGTAAAAAATGTATTAATTATAAACGTGGCATCTAATCAGAAGAATCCTTTGCCACTTCTTAAGATTATATGTGAAATATTTTTGTTTTGAGATATCAACGATTAAAAGTAATGATAAAAATAAACGAATGTACATGGAGTATAAAATATTTGATAGAGTCGAAAGTAACAATAAATAAATTGTTGTGATCGCAACACTTCGTTTAAATTTTATTTTAAATCCTTCTTGGATCCATCCCTGCACGCCAACGTCTTTAAAAACCGTTTTTGCCCAAGGCGGATTTGGAAAACAGCTATAATATTTCCCCTACACACCGTGATGTCTCTGACCGACTCGGCTGCCGGCTTTTTCAATAACAAATAATTGAAAAGCCAAATACATTAAGGTTTAAGAGTTCGGTCAAAATAATTACTAGTATCTACTAATAAATACAATAGTATTATTTATTGATATTTCTGCACCAAAATTTGTCACATCCTATTTATTAAATTTTTTTTTTATTTATTATGTCATAAATAATTCACATTTTCAGATGAAATGTGGAATGTGGTGACTTATTTTTAATAGTAATGTTTATGATATTGTATGGTCACTTAATAAATCATTAAAATAAATAGTGTTTTAATGTATATCAACAAGTTTTTATTAAAACTACTATTCCACAACTTACATTCGTTTATTTCAACATAATTACACACAAAAAAATGCTCCGACAATAGTTCAAACTACCGCTGGATACTTCACAGTATATCGTTTAACTCTCCCTTTAGTTTGATACACTTGATCCAGCGATGCTCCAACTTCTTTAACCCGTCTGAAAAATACGTTTTCTCGAGGTCTGCAATGTTGGCCTCCGTGGCGGCGATGACTCAAATGTCTGCCCGGCGAGTGACTTTTTTAAGTTTGGAAACAAAAAAAAGTCGCACGGGGCCAAATCTGGAGAATACGGTGGACGGGACAGCTGTTCGTAGCCCAATTCCACCAATTTGACCATGGCGAGGGCGGAGGTGTTGTCATGGTGGAAGAGCATTTTTTTCTTTGCCAAATGGGACCGTTTTTTCTTCAATTCGGCGTCGAATCGGCCCAATAATTCGGCATAGTACAGCCCTTCTCAAGGTAGTCGATGTAGATCACACCTTGTGAATTCCAGAAAATATTGGCCATCACCTTTCTTCGCCTTCTTCGGAGCACGGTCGCCAGGTGAAGTCCACTGTTTCGACTGTTCCTTGGTCTCTGGTGTGTACCAGTGGATCCATATTTCGCCGACGGTCACGAAACAACACAGAAACTCCTCACGGTTGCGCTTGTTGTCCGGAGTGAACAAACGCGGCCTGCCAATACGAGATCGTGGATTTTTGTCAGGTTATTCTCCGTGGTAGCCGTTTTCGAGGCACCTGGGCTTGGCTCATCAAAAACCGACATGCGACCACATTAAAACTCGTTAAACTAATTTTTGACGGTCGTCATCGAAGGAGAAGAGTCACCGTACACAGCATCCAAGCGCACTTTGATTTAGCTGCGCGATTTCACTTCCAAAAACAACAATAGAATCACCGACCGATATTGCTCTTGTACCGCAAAACCATCAACATTTCGTGACCAAGAGTGCATAGCAAGCAAGAGTGCATAGCATGCACTTAAAACTATCACTGCTGAAAAAAAGCCCACCAGCTTGGATCAGCGGAGAGTGTGTAGTATGAACACGTCTCAACACTCACGACTCCTGCTCCACGTGGTTGCGTCATATTGCAAAATTTTCTTAGTTCCCTTTGTATTGTTTTGCTATTTAAACTTCTTTCCAGACAGATGGGTCGAAGAAAAATATAGCTATCGCGTCATCGATTCGAAGCTCGCCAGTCCAACAGTTACGCGTGTCAGACATATTAAAAAATGTTTTGTAGTTGATTTCTACACATCAAAAACAAAATGTTATATACTAATTATAAATATTTTAAACAAACATAAATAGTTAAAACTTGAAATCAATATTAAGTGTAACGATTATTGTCGTTATTTGAAATCGATATTAAATGTTATGTTTACACCGTTACAATGTACGTCACTCTTTTTACCGTTGTCAAGCGACCCATTTGGGAAATTATTTTTTATTCGATATTGTTTATGCATGTGGTGAGCGGTAGTTTGAAACGAGCACTGAAATCACTTAACGAGGATTCCACGCTTGTGACAGGTCAAACGGAGCTTACACAAAATGGTTTAACATCGAAAAAGGTGTTAGATAGGGATGTGTAGCTTCGCCATGGCTGTTAAACTTATACATAGATGGTTGTTTAAAAGAAGAGAGTGCGTATTGATTGAAAATGGATGATTTGATCGTCAAATGCCTCCTTTACGCCGATGATCAGGTCATATTAGCATCATCTGAGGAGGAGTTGCAGGCTAATATTATGCATGATGTCCTAAAAAATAAAGGGATGAAAGTGAATGCAAGCAAGACGAAATTAATGGTTTTTTGACAAAGAAGATAGCATGACAAACTGCAAGGTGCCGATTGAAGGAGAAAAAGTGGGACAAGTGAATGAGTATGTATACTTGGATTCAAAGTTCACGAGAGATAGAAAGTATGACTGTAATATTGAGCGAAGGGTTTTGGCAGGGGCCCTACACAACTTTATGAGCAAACAGAAGTCAAAAAAGGTACGACTGACTGTGCATAGAGGAGTGCTGGTTCTTACACTTATGTTTGGTTTAGCAGAAGCATGAAAATAGGATCAGCACTGCGGTGATGAGTAGTCTGAGAAGTATAGCCGGAGTGACTCTGATGGATAAAGTGAGGAATAATGAAATAAGGAAACGTTGTGGTATGAAAGATGTGGCAACAAAGATAGATAAAGGAATGCATAGACGGTTTGGACACGTAGAGATTTATTAGGCGAACGTGAATGGGCATATCGACCTAGGCGAACGTATCTCGATCAGATCGAAATTGTTTTGAGGAAGGGCCACGTCAAGAGTTCCAACAATCGACGAATATGTATAAAAGCGCTGGTGTAAGTAGAAGAACCGAAAGGTGTGTAAGCACCCTAGCAAGTGAAAAGAAGTGGTCTCTGTCTACCGCTACGGGAAAAAGGCGTGACTATATGTATGTACGAAAAAATAAAAATTTTAAAAGTATCCATTTATAATCTTTGTTATTAACTTTCGATACATTTTCTTACACAATAAATTTTTAGTAACCGCTATAAAATTTTTAGGATGCGCCATTGAAAACCAATTCGGTTTAAATCGGCACTCAAAGTGCTCTTTTGTTAATAGTGAAGTGACATTGACAGCTTCAAACAATAATATACTATCATTTATACCCAGAATCTTAAGAGTGTAAAACCCCCAAAAAAGAAATTAATTCCAGTAAAATTTTTAGCTGTTTTACTTGATAGAAGACTAAAATCAACTAATGGTGAAATAAATCTAAAATTCCTAGTTTTTTGAAAACTTTTTATTTATTGAAAATTGGTAGAACCATTATTTTACTCAGTCATTCCTGCTTCCCTAAATATTGAATTTATTCTATTATTAATACTAGAATAATATTTTAACTTAATTGTAGCCTTTTTGGCAGCTTCAATATGTTTATTTTTAAAGTGGTAGTCTACTTCTTTAGCTAAATTTTCCATTTCATTTTTATTTTTCTTTTCCAAGCATTTTAATTTTTCCATATCTCCTTCTGCATCTTCAACCTACAATTAGAAAATATAAATTTATTTGTGCTATTACTAGACTTCGGATAAATATGCGGTAAAATAGTACAAAATATGCATCTAAAATATTAAAAATATACATTTAAATATGCATTAAAAAATCGTTTATTAGAAAATAAAACATTTTTTTAATGTTATATTGGCCTATTTACAATAAATTTACAGATTTTTACTATTACACTTCACTATGACATCCTACTACTATTATAAACGCGAAAGTTTGTGAGTATGTATGGATGTTGGCAGCAATCAGAATCAAAATGACATTAGTCAATTTCAAATTGGCAATAAACTAAATTAAATGGACATCTGTCAGTTTTAAGTTTCTTTGTCAATGACAAGTGTGTGTTAAAAAAACACATTTTAGTTATTTACTATATAAATGGGATAAAGGCATCATTAATACAGGGTAGCCAACTAAAAACGAAACAGAATCATTTGTAGAAACCTCGTCAACATTTTAGAAAAACGCTCAGACCCGTCGATGTTTTGTCAAAGGGGGACCCTCTTTTCCGGTATTTTTGACTCCACTACTTTCAACCCCAAGCGAGGGTAAGAATTACCCCAAAACTTTTAAATAGCATTGGGGGTCGAATAATGTCTTTTGAAAGCTCTGACAATTCTCTTTACAATAGTCTTTAAATTTTACATTTCCTCCGAATGTTAGTTGCTTACTTACTACTTAATTGATTAAATGTTAAAACTGATGACCGCTCGCTTCCATACAATAATAAAGATTTTGTTCAAAACGTTCACGCACATTCCGAAGAATTTCCGGAGTAATCCGACGGCACTCGTCAACGATTATTTGACGCCAATCTTCCAACGACGCTGGTTGTGTTTTATAGATTTTACTTTTCAGATTTCCCCACAAAAAGAAATCGAGGGGCGATAAATCTGGCGATCGTGGAGGCCATTCAATGTTGCCTCTTCTCCCAAACCAATGCCGTGGAAAACGTTGATCTAAATACTGACGAATTCCAGCCCATACATTTAATTCCTTCGGTTGCTGTGTATGCACCTCGTAAAAAACTCTTGGGTTTGAATCGGACTAATAGCGGCAATTGTGGCGATTTACCGTCCCGTGCAAGAAAAAACTAGGAACTAGGTACTAAATTTATACCATTGGCGTACTTAACTCGAATGAATAACATTTTTACCGTTCGTGATTGTTTGCAGATAAGTTTCACATTTAAAACCTAATTTCTCAATAAGTAATGGGCGGAATTTTAAAATCTAAAGACTATTGTATAGAGAATTGTAAGAGAGAAAGACATTTTATTTGACCCCCAATCCTATTTAAAAATTCTGGGGTAATTATTACCCTCGCTTGGGGTTGAAGGTAGTGGAATCAAAAATGCCGAAAAAGAGTGTCCCCCTTTAATCAAAAATCGACAGGTCTGAGCGTTTTTCTAAAATGTTTACGAGGTTCCTGCAAATGGCTGTTTTGTTTTCGGTTGGCCACCCTGTATATAAGTGTGTAAGCTATAAACGAGTACGTAGCAAGAGTTATGTTAGCTCACGAATGAGTATTAAATTTTGGTATAAAGATATATGGATGAATTCTTTGGAGAAGAAAATAAGCTACATGGAGAACTAATCTTACGCAGACTAAGTCGCGGGTACCATCTAGGATAATAATGTTAATATAAGACTGATTTCGTTAATATTTTGTGAATAAAAATATTTTAAATTAATAAATATTTACATTTATTTATTTATACTTTATTATATTACGTAACTGACCGCTATCGGTGCGAAGTATTCGCACGGGTCACCTCTAGTGATGAAATAATTTGTCAAATATAAATTTACACCTATTATAATCAAAAATATTCTGAAAAACATCGTTCCATATCACATGATACAATAGGAGCAAATGATAAATGTATTATGTTAGTAAGATTCAAATTACTGGGAGCAACAGCAATTTCCTCATTTTGTAAAATATCTCTAAAAATTTGATATCCAGTATTTTCATCTAAAACGGAAGACATTTTTTTTTGCAAAACTACTATTTTTTAATTTACTTAACCTATCAAAAACATTTTTAACAATTTATATGCTATTTTCTAAAGAAAGTCACTTGATTTTCAATTTCAAAATAACCTCGGAAAAACAAGTAAAGTTTAATTTAATAAAAATCAAAACTTTGCGCAATCCTCTTTGGCAGGAAGAAAAAGTAATGTGTTTTCAGACTATGTATTTATTATTGAAGCATTAAACAACTAACCTTGTTCTTTCATTTAATTGTATTACAAGCTAAAAATTATAAATACTTAATTTAAAAAAGTAATAAATTATGCAGTGAAATCTAATATAAATCCAATTAAGTATAAACTAATGTAAATTTATTGCTTTATTAATTTATGTATAATATGAAACTATTTTGAATCTTTACCTTCAACACATTAAGAGACCAAGTTTATATCTCATTTTTAAAACTTTATCATTAGTTACTGCTTTTTAAAGATCCTACCTCTTCATTTAAAATAATTATTTTTGTTAAAAATGAAGGTTCATCTATTGTTTGTCCATCTGATCCCTCAGTAATGTTCTCTCCATTTAAGTGTAGTAAATGTTCTGCTCGCTTCAAAGGGGACAGCAGATTACTGTATGCTTTATTTATAAGAGAAGAATATTCTTCTGAAATTATTTGTTCTTCGTCAGTACTGCAGTAATAAAATGTTCAAATAAATGTAGGACTCATATTGAGTTAAATTAAAAAAATTTAAACTGTACATATGACTTTATAAATTAAACTTAATTAATTTATTTATTTTTAAAATATTATTAAATATGAATGGAAATAGTTACCTATTGCTAAATTTGTCTGGATGTATAAGACTTTGAATTTGTCTATACTTGTCTCCTAGAAGTCTTTGATTAATATCATATTCTTCTTGAATGCCTAATATCCTGAAATAATTGTTTTTTTCTTGTGGATGCTGTATAGTGTTACATTTTTTACAAAATATACCATTGTTACCTCTTCCTGTTCCACATTTCCAACAATAATTATTAGAAACTTGTGTACTTGAAGTACCCAATTGGGAAATTTTAATGTTATGGCTTTTAGTTATCTGCTTGATGGTTGAATTATATACAAAACGTTGTATTTGCGAAGTTACGATACTTTTGCTCATTTTGTATGAATTGACTAGTTTAGTGATAAAACAAATTTTTTTTAGTTTATGTAACAAAACAAATCTTTAACTTCAAACAAAAACCATGTGATAATGACATGACAGTTAAGCATATATTAAAATTCAAACATGTCCAGCCAATGAGAACGCTCCGGCATCAGCCGGGGCGTTGCCAACGTACCGCTAAATTCAAAATACCAATTTCTGTGGTTATGCGGAATTTTTGTATTAAGGAACTATTTTTAAGTAGCTTTTGTGATGAATTCAAACATTTTAAATTTTGGATAAAAAAACTGCGTTGCATACATAAAGTTAATTATGGTGGAGTGTGATTATTAGATTTATTAATATATATTCTTTGATGTCTTTAACTGATGGAACTTATATGTATATTTTTAAATAAATAAAGGTTTATTATAACCTTTTGTTTTTATCCTGAAAATTCAAGTGACGTGACGTATCAGTTTAAAAATGGACGAAATAGTAACGTAATCATATATTTAATACTATATTGCTAGTAGGGGTCTGGAAAATTATGACAACCCAACGGTGCAGATATACATACATCTGTCTCCGTCATTTAGACCTGAAATGCTATGCGCATGCCCGAAAATGGAGCTTTGCCGCTAAGCTATGAAGCATACAAGAAAATATTTGCTGTTCGCTGTTGTTGTATTTTTGGTATCAATATATTTCATTTCATATCGAAAACCGACTATCGATAACATTAAGTGTCAACTGTCAACCCAATTGGTAAGGTTAGTTTTGTTTTTAAAATTCCAATAATTTTGTAAAAAAGGAAAATTAGATCTAGGTCAATTGTATTGATTTACTATTAGGAAAGTTAAATAAATTGAAATAAATTAAAACACCGACAAGCTAACAACAAATGTTTTAAATAACTGCTGTCAGCACTCATTATTGTATTATTCATAAAATCATTCGATTGTAATATTTTATTATACGCGCTAACCCTTAAACTTTCAAACCTTGCATCGCGATTGGTCGTTTGCGATAACATTGAAAATAGTTAGCATATTTTCCACGGCTTTTGTTTGCTTCTGTGAACTGTACATTTTTTTTTTAAATTTTATTGCTTTAAAAAATGATTAATTTTATTGCCATATGATTTTTATAATAAAATTATTACTTTCACTATGTTTTAAGTTTTTAAGCGTCGGCTTTCATGATATTTGTAAAGGGTAATGTTTTTTTTAACATAGTTGAATTTTTAATGAACATACATGTCAATAGGCCCCACCATTTTGCAAATTCAGCAGATGTGCAGCGCCGAATCATACCGAATTGAGTACCAGTGGCGTATCGTAAATATTTTTTGTAACGGTTACAAAATATTTACGTAGCAGAAAATGTATTAAAATTGCTCTTTTTGACAGTGACAGATTAAAAAAATGACTCTAACTTTCTTAATTATTAACATTTTTTATTGTCACTGCCCACGCTTTAACCTTACATCATAACTTTCCATTAATACATCTCTATTATCAGGTGTTTTTTGCCATCGAAAACCTAATTTAAATAGTACTTTTCTCAAAGTTGACTCCCCATCTTCAAAACTTATTGCATCGCGTACTTCTTGTAAAACTGCTTTTAAAGTCAGTCTTTGCTTGTTTAATATATGAAAATTATTAACAATTTCTTTAATTCCTTGTCACTGTCCTTCTGAAATTAAACTTCTGGAACAACGCTCTCTGTTGATGTTTTCGGAGATGAAACACAAGGTTGTTTACCTGTCTTTACTCTTTCAGACTTATTGTGGACTCTGTAAAACAAATTTCTGGATATTCCTGTCGCAATTAAATACCCTTTAACGATAATTTTTAATTGGAACTTGCAAGCCACGTTTTGCCTCATTTTTCATAAATTTAATTACGTTAGCATTTATGTAGATTCCGCAAAGTAGTTATCCTTATTTTGCGGTCTACCCAATTTAAATGGAAAAATATAACAGTAACAAAAAATACCCGTACAAAACTAAGATTGGAGTAAGGCATGGATGCATCTTGTCTCCGACGCTCTTTAACGTATACTCGCAGTCCATCTTTACGAAAGCCTTATGGGAACGAAACGAGGGAATAAGAATTGCCGGCGAAATAATAAACACCATAATATTTTCAGACGACACAGTGATTATGGCTGAAAGTATGGAAGAGTTACAAACCCTACTAGATGCAGTGAATAGCGAATGCATCCAAATGGGACTTGACATTAACATAGATAAGACCAAGCTTATAATAATATCGAAGGGACCTACAAATAATAAACAACTAACCCTGGGTGGGCAACAAATAGAAAAAGTAAAAAAATACAAATATCTGGGAGCCTACATCAACTCCGAATTGGATCCAGATCAGGAGATCAGGGTAAGAACAGAAATAGCAAGGACAGCATTCTTAAAACTCGGACTATTATTATGTGACAGAAATCTAAATACTGCGCTCAAATTGAGGTTTGTAGAATGTTATGTCTGATTTCAATTACTTTACGGGTTGGAAACATGGACGTTAAAAGCACACATAATTAAGAAGATAGAAGCCTTTTAACTTTGGATATACAGAAAAATGCTGAGAATTCCATGGACGACCAGAGTCACCAACGACGAAGCGCTGAGAAGGATGGGTCGAGAGAAAAAATTGTTAAGAACAATCAAAGTACGCAAGACAGCATACCTTGGACACATATTGCGGAACGAAAAATACAGGCTATTGCAGGTTATCATGCAAGGTAAAGTAGAAGGGAATCGGTAGAAAGAAAAAGTCATGGCTACGAAATATTCGAGACTGGACAAACATGAATGTGGTCGCCAACCTCCGTTAATGGGGACAGCATAGGAAGAACAAGACACAACTAAACCACAGCTAATAACCCCTTTTATATGATTACATATGTCCTCTTAAAAATATTCGTGCTTACTTCTTTGTTTACCTTCAAGCAGGGTTATTCGGCAACCGTCGTGTGTTTTTGACATTTCTTCCTACTCCGACTGATTTCACCGGAAGCTGTCCTTATCAATAAAAATTCATCTCTATGTAACTTTATGAAAATCGAGAAAGAACAAGGCCTTGCACTCCCCCTGAACAATGTGTACGATAGAGTAGCTGAAGCTTGTGAAGTTGGTATGGGCGTCTCTTTTTTAAAAATTCAGTCTACATAATAAGAATTTTTTTTCAAAAGCAAAAATAATTGATTTGACTGTACTATTAACATTTATCCTACGGCATAGACGAATAGAAGTTTCAAATAATGTTGTGTCTATGGCGAATAATTAATTGCGCTCAGTGTTGTAGCCAAAATTAACTAATGTGAGTTGTTGAAATGCATAATTTGCCAGATTTAATAGATGATCGGGTCAATAGTGAACGGTAAGCGGTTTGGTTGGTAGAATTCAACGTCGTCTCGGGCCTCTTCCTGCGGCAAGAAGTTGATAGCTAGAGACGATCTGCGCATGCGCGGATAAACTGCAGCCAGTCGGCGCTAGAAGCGCTATCGCCCCAGCCATTGAATTCATTTTAGCGGCAGCGGCATTTTTGTGAAGAGTCAAAGATTCACTTTGTTTAAACCCTTTTTAAAATATTAAAATAATTTAGCTGTAATTTACCCACTGAAATCTGTCTTTAATTTATCACCCAAATTACCTAACATAACATTGGTCTTGGCCCCCTCTCCCCTAAAGATATTATGTATATTCGCCACTGGTTGTAGCTTAAGATTTTCCATTACCCCTAATTCACTGTTATAATAATAAATGGAAATAAAAGCCAATATTTGTTTTAGCAGATAATTATTATTCAAAACTAAGTTTACAAAAAAATCAAGAACCTAGATTAAAAAAAAACGAACACAAAAAATCAATATAAACTTATTACTAGCTAATTATGATTACAAAACTAAAGCAATTATGAAATTGACAAAGAATATTAAATGGAAATTATCTGAAAACAACAACGAAGGGGAAAAATATACAAATTCGATGAGGCGAGTAATTTTACATATTTAGGAAAAGAATTTACAAGACAACCGAACATTGATACAGAAATACAAGCGAGAAAGGGAAAAAGTGCTTAAAAAGATATTTGGCGGAAAGAAAATCGAATAGGGTTGGTTGGGTGAGAAGAACAATTGGCGAGTTGAAAGAACTTTATATGGCGAAATAAAAAGAAGAGGCCCACGGTAAAAACCAGAAGTGAAATTTTTTGAAGATTAGCAGATAGAAAGAGAAAGCAAAAGATAAGATGCAATTATAATAAAAATATTTTAAGAAACGTTTAATATTGAATAAGATATAACTTTCTGATATATTTTGGGAAACCTTGTATCCTAAGAGGATTTAAAAAATACAGGACAATGTATTTAAAAATACAAAATTACATTTTTAAATTTGAAATACACGAAAAATATTGACTAACTCAAGAAAAAAAGTCACATTTTTGTTAATAAAACTACTTATTACCTTACTAATTACAAATATAAGATCACAATGTTCTATCTACCTAAAAAAACTTGAAAAACAATTTAGCATGAAGTGTTTTTTAATTGAGCGGCATACTCATAGACAGCACCAAAAATAAACCCAACATAATACCCCCAAACTTTCCTAACGCAATTTGACAATTTCAATACTTACTAAATTTAAGCTTTTTGACATTCGTTCATGCAATAAAAATAAACAAACAAAAATTATTGAAAAGAATCAGATTAAAAACAATAAAAATGATTATAGAGGAGAAACTTTATAGCCGCCAGAATTTTTGGTAATAACTACACCTACTTTTTCTTCAAATGTCTTACAGCTTTCTCCAAACCATTGTTTATCTTCAATGTCCGTAGAACTCGTAGAAGGATCCTTGGAATCGTAAACGTTGGAGCACTGTGAATCGGTCTTGAGAATCGAAAAATTTAAAGCACTTTCTTGAGTGTCAGTAACAACCGTACTATTTTGAGGTCCATCGTTAAGGATCTTATAAACATTTTCTGTACTAGTTGCTGGCTTTTGATACAATTCTCCGCTCCACTTTGCCATTACAATATATTTTTTTACATTGAATTTATTATCGAGGATCAAGCAAGCTTCATGCACATTATTATCTGCTAAAATTAAAGCTGCTTGAATTTTAGCTTTCGTCACATTGGGGTACAGAGGTAACAGTTGTTCTACATACATTCTTGTTTGAGTTGTTTTTGATAATTTGTGTACAGATCTTACCTCTCTTGTAGTAATTTTTTTTTTAATTATCTGTTTGTTCACTTTAGGAGCACTGGATAACCAAGGGTTCGTTATAATAACTGGATTCCTAACTAATGAATTCATTGTAATTAGAATATCTGCATGTGACTCGTTAGCATCACCGAAAATAATAAAGTTGTAAGGTTATAAGAAAACTGCAACGGTTAAACAATAGAAGAGGGGGAGTAATCTTGGATTGGCTAAATTAATCATCCATTATAACCTACTATTATGCATTTAATGACAACTGTTATTTGACGTTTGGTGATGTTTTGTTTAGTGTTTTTGTGAAATATTGCTTAAAATTTAATGTTACTGATTGATAAATTAATTATATGGAAAAGTGTATTGGATATTACTTGTAATATTGTTATTTAAGTGCAACGATAAAGATTATTAACGCTTACCTTTAGTAATAAACTTATAAAACATGTGTGAATGTGAGGATCTAACTTTTGCCTGATCAGTGTAAGTGCCTACTTATTTTGCAAAAGATAATAAATAAGGTAAACTTTTAAAATAACTAAGTAATTATAATTTGATATTTGTTAATTAAATCATTTTGCATAAAACTTTTCTGCATGAGCCAGGGTAATTAACATACCAACAAATATAATATGCCTCTGTATTTGTTAGCAACACTGATTCCACATAATAATTGTATTTGATGGTTTTTTCTTTATTGCGCGTCAAAATAGTAGGTAATAACTTGAATTATTTTTATCATGCTTTATTCTTTAAAGTAATGTTTAGAAAAAACTTTAATGTATTTTATTTTATTTTTCCTAATTAACAGGTACTAAAAATATGCAATAATTTGATTGGTTTTTGTCATATTTTTTTCTTAAAAATAAAGTGCTGAGTACTTAGAGGTACAAAAAATATATACCTATGTTTTACTACAGTACTTAAATATTATACTAATTTAGTAAAAATAAATGCTTGATTGCCAACAATTTTAATGACATAAAAAATTAAGGGAATGGTAGTTAAAATCATAGGTAGGAATTTTCAGGAGACATCAATGTATTTAAATTGTGTTATTACTTTCTGAGTGAATCTACATACATAAAAATTAAATTTTTGTATAAAAGTTTAGAAAAGGTTAAAAAGCATTTGTTAGATGAATCATTGCCAAGATTTGTTTTTTTTTAAACCTTTTTAACCTCCCAGCACCCAATTATTCTTTATTTATTTGATAATTTCTTAAAAACATAGAATTTAAACTCATAAAACAGTGTTTTAAGATTATTTTGTGTACTAATTAATTTATTTTTGTAATTCTTTCAATAATTTATAAAAAAATATTTTGCTATATTGGTAAACAATAATCTGTATTATGATTATGCCTGCTCTTTAGTTCTTTAAATACTGTTTACTTACTTACTACAAAATATAAGACTAATATTAAATTGATTTGTTTTTTTATAAAAAAAAAACAACCACTTTAATGCAACTATATAATTTTAATTATAAAATGTCTCAATAATTGATGTAATAAACTAATGTTTTGATTTGCCAATTTGTCAACTAAAATAAGTCTATTATTGTGGAACAGAAAAAAATTATGTAAGTAGGTATAGTTATTTTCTAATAAATGTTTTATTTAAAAAAGAAGGTACGCTACTGCGTTATTTTTAAAAGTCAAGAATTTTCAAATCTTAAATAAATAAGCAGATTAGATTTAATATAATAAATCTTTGCCAATACCTTGTGGGGGTATCTATCGCTGAAAAAGTAAACTAAAAAACGGAGAACTGCCGACTCATAAACTTTAGTAGTTCATCTACAGATGGCGCAGAGTGTTTAAACTTTACAAATATGTTTTAGGCATAGTAATTGAATTATTGAATGTTAAAATTTCCTTGGGGTCAGAAGCCAAAATGACTATTTAGTTTTAAATTCCTGTTAGTTTAAATTAACTAGTGCCTCTATATTAAAAGATTCTTGTTCTTGTATTAATCATACAATTTAAATCATTTCAAGAACAGCGGTCGGGTGTTAAAATATTTTTTAAATTAGGTACGTAAAATTTACCCAACATTTTTTTTAAAAAAAAGTTGAATATATGAATAGTTTTTCAATTGCTTATTACAAAACTTGTATATCAAGGTGTATAATATAATTGGTTGTTGCTTATTTTGTGCATTTTAATAATTGTTAGTGTAGGTAATTATACGAGGGAAAAAAAGAAGAGAAGTCAAAATTGGTATTTAGTATGGTTATTTATTTATATTATTTTTTAGTTTGACTACCGGTTCCCTACCAGTCAAACCTCAGCCTTTAGAGCTTTTTTATATTCCAGTTGGAAGGCGTTGCAATTATTCTGTAGGATTCGTTGCTTGTACTAATTTGTACAGGTTCTTCACCGGTTGGTTGTTATATTATTAGTGGGATAGCCTTGACTGCCCGAATATTGACGTCTATAAAGGTAGCCTCGACAAACCAGCCCAATCGAGTTTAATGGTTACTATAATTTAGTGCTAACTATGTGCTAATTAGTTGCAAAAATCAATATTTTTTTGCTCTTATAGATTGATGATAATCATTTTTTGGAGCTAGCATTGACATATAACGACAATCCTGCCCAATCAAGTTTAATGGTTACTATAATTTAGTGCTAACTATGTGCTAATTAGTTGTGAATATCAATATTTTTATGCTCGTATAGATACCAAAATTTTGATGACAATCCTTGTTTTTTTTTGGAATCTAGCATTGACATAAATAATAAAAAGCATAGAAATTTAAAAGATTTACTAACTAATTAGTTGCTTTGGAAATAACCATCTGGAGTTCCGTAAAGGTAAAAAAAATAATAATTGAGTCTGATACAAGTTCCTGAGGTAAGCTGTCTCGTATAGAATTACTACTTAGTTAACTTAAAAAGCTGTACCTATAAGTTATTTAAAGTTAGCAATTAATTAGGTGCTTTGATATAAAGCATGTGAAGTAAAACTCAAATTAAATACAAATGGCGACTTCTTAAACGATTTCAGATACATAATCTCTTGCACTTAAGTACATGTGAACCCCCGGAACTACTAAGTTCACAAAATGTATTAACTAATAAGCGGCTGAAGGAATGAAATTACTAAAAAAGTTTCTGAGGTAAAAAATCGGTCGTATATAGTGGATAACTTTGAAAGCTGTATATTAAGCTGTTAAAGCTAAACAACTAATCAGTTGCTTCCAAAGAGTTCAATTAACTAAAAAAGACTGTCTCCTGCAAGTTTCTAAGTTGAAAAATCGGTCGTATATACGAGGATAGTTCACGAATTGTTATCCCTAACACTATTGTCATACAATAAACTTTTGCCTGACACTTTATTTGCATTTGTCATTCAACGCCAACTACACTGCGCGTCAGAGAAAACGGGCCACCCCAAAAATTTGTGAAATTAGCAATTTTTACTTATTCCTTATTTTTTAATTAAGTGAAATGGTTTAGTATGTATACTGAGAAGGCATACCGACCCTGTACAAAGAATAAACAAATTTTCGGAACCTTGGAAACGATACAACAGTCAATTACTTGTCAAGCACCGATCGCCTGATTGAAAATTTCGACAACTGCATGTACGTTTATAGTGATTTAAAAAGTGTTCTCTGTAACATTGCTTACCTTAGGCACTTGATGAGACTTAATTATTATTTTTTTACCTTTACGGAACTCCAGTTGCTTATTTCCAGAGCAACTAATTAGTTAGTAAATCTTTTGAATTTATATGCTTTTTTTATTATGTCAATGCTAGCTTCCAAAAAAATCTAGCATTGTCATCAAAATTTTGGTATCTATACGAGTTTAAAAATTTTGATTGTCGCAACTAATTAGCTCATAAAGAGCACTACATTACAGTACCATTAAACTCGATCGGGCTGGGTTGTCGAAGCTAGCTTTATAGACGTCATACATTATGTAAGTGTAAAAATATAACTAATCGTCATCAGTCCAACGTAAATAGTTATTTATAAATTAAACTTAAGAAAATACAAACAGTTTATAGTTTATAATATTACCTACATGAATAAATAAAAATTATTAACGAATACATTAATGGTATAATATGTACAGTGAACGAAAACGTTACTCAGGCTAACCTACAAAAAACATAACCAAAATATGTGTTTAGTAAGTGAATTGTAATACTTATACAGGAAAACCAATTTAGCGGCTGTTTCGGTTCCCAAGCGATTTCGAAGTTTGGAATGTACCAATCCAAATGTCGAAAACACTCTTAAGACAGAGATGCTGAAGAAGCTGTAGCAGATAACAATTGTTTAATGGTGGGCAGTACTTTTTAAACATCATCGACATTCTGTTGGGATTTCCACCAATTTAAAGCTTTTGAAGTTTTAAGAATTTCTTCATCAAACATTATGTCGATAAAAGGATCTGATTTTGCCAGGAATTGAATTATATTAGTAACAAGAACCCATTGGGAAGTAATTATTTTGGGGCTTTCAATGCACAACTCTGTTCGTCGTCTGTTAGAGCTAATACTATAAGATGTTGTGGTTTTGTCGGATCTAGATGATATGAAGTGATGCATTTATCGTATCGGTGTCAAAGACAAGACAAGAAGTTATTATCAAGACAAGAATTCTCGTCTTGTCGACCTCTAGTTTCGATGCAAGTAATAAGAATCCGTACTGTGAGTTTCCACGATCGACCGTTTCTGCTCTAAGTATGAGCTCCTGCCACTTTGAATGTAACATGAAGTCGATCGCAATGTCTTTCGTTTTAATATCTTCGAGAGTAAATACGAATGTAATTGAACAAGCGTACAGCGGTTTAACAACTTAATTACGAAGATGGGGTCGATACTCAAAAGGCCTGTTCGTTTGTCATGCTCACGCTGCTCAATAAATTACATAAATGTGCAGATTGATATGATTTTCGTGATACAAATCCACGAAGAATATTTACCAACTGCTGAGTTCAAAGGAACACAAAACCCCCACCAAAACAGTTTGATATTTGATTCCAACAAAAACAACCGAATTCCCCATCAACGTTTCATTTCGTTAAGTAAATAATTTTCCGTATGAATGAAGAAGTACTTTTGTATATAAAGTGTATATTTAAAAAATTATTGCAAAGCGCTTTCGACTTTCGTCATCTTTAGTGCTTACTTAGTCAGGTAACAGGAAGTGTTACAATTAAAGACATAACATTTAAATGTAAAAGTCTGAATTTAAACTAAAAACATGTTTGAATTTAGCAGTTGGCTGTGACGGTACTGTGACGAATACCGGTCAAAAGGGTGGTCTAATACGACTTTTGGAAGTGCAAATGAAAACTCCACTGCAATGGTTTATTTGCCTCCTGCACGCTAACGAACTTCCACTGAGGCATCTATTCGACCGTTTGGATGGAACAAGTGGGGTCCAAGATGCTTTTGCTGGGCTTGTTAGAAAAGCTTTACAGAAATGCGAAGATTTAAAATAATTGAATGCGACTTATCGTTTGTTGCAAGCACTGATTTAAGTACAGATCAGCAATATCTTTTAGGTATTTGTAGAGCGATTAATTTGAGAAAATGTTCTACTAGCCTAGCAAATCGTAATTCAGGAAAATTAGTTCACTCAAGATGGTTAACCACAGGAAAGAGAAAATTTTGAAAATCTGGTTACTCTAGCATTTCATTTGTTATGAAAGTTTATGCACCTATGTGGTACATACATACATAAAGTCACGCCTTTTTCCCATAGGGGTAGGCAGAGACCACTTCCTTCCACTTCCGCTACGGTTCTTACACACATCTTTTGCTTCCTCTACTTTCATCAGTGCTCTCATACATGCTCTTCGGTTGTTGGTACTCTTGACCTGACATTTCTTCAAAACAATGTTGATCTGATCGAGATATGTTCTCCGAGGTCGACCTCTACCGATTTGCCCATTCACACTCGCCTTATAAATTTGTTTCGTCAATCTTCCTTCATCCATTCTTTCTACGTGTCCAAACCATCTAAGCATTCCTTTATCTATCTTTGTGACCACATCTTCTTTTACACCACAGCGTTTTCTTATCTCACTATTCTTAACTTTATCCAACCGAGTCACTTCGGCTATACTTCTCAGACTACTCAGCTCCGCAGCATTAATCCTATTTTCATGCTTCTTCTGCCAAACCCAACATTCACTACCATACATAAGTGTAGGAACCAACACACCTCTATGCACCGCCAGACGTGCCTTTTTTGACCTATGTGGTATCATATTAAAAATAAACCATCTTGTACCAGTGGATCAAAACATTTGCATAATTTAGTAGTTGTATCTCGGTATCTGCCACAAGAGCTGAAAGATATAATCGATCCAGTTATCCAACAAAATGGATTCTTTGGCCATCCCGAAAATATTTTGTTATCGATGTTACACGACTCACGATATGAAATAAGAGAGCTATCATTGAGACGTATTATGAAAGCTAGAAAAAATGTAACAACAGGGAATGTTTCAAACTCCGTAAGAATATTTACTTTGCCGAAATTTAATTTTGAGGCAAAAAATTAAATTGGCTTGGTAGATTGGCAAAATATTGAACTCACTAAACCTCCAGTGACAAAAGCTTTAACAGATCATGAAATTTTAAATTGCATACAACAAAAAACTATTGATCTGAATCAACTGCTTCCTATTGTAAATGGCTTTCCACGTCATACTCGAGCCGTAGAGAGACGCGTGAAAACTGTAAAGGCGAGTTTATACAGCAAATAAAATAAAAAAAAAATAACATAAAATAAAATAAGGAATGAGTGCAAAAAACATAAAATAAGAATGAACCGATATAGGCCATTGAAAAGTTACATTTGGGGTTGCGTTTTTTAGAGGACGCAATTTTATTTTTTTGATATGTAGGGGGGTCAGTGTAAAGCTAAAACCAAGTTTGTGGGGTCGCCACCCTTGTCCCACGGCAGCCATCTTGAAAATAGGGGTTGAAATGGTTTTTACGATATATCTCTTAAACTATTTATTTGATAAAAAAAATTTATTAACATTTTTTGTTGCAAATTAAATTCTCTACAACTTTGGTTCAGTAATTTTTTGTCGTAGAACTATAAATAAAAAAGTTATAAGCGAAAATCTTCAGAAATTCGAGAAAAAAATTTATATTTTTCGATATAACTTTTTTTTTATAATCATGATGATGAACCGCCGACATTAACACCGTTTCCTTCTCCAGTTCTCCCACTGGTATTTAATTCAGAAAGCCGATCAGATGCTGAGCCGCAGCCTGGTCCATCGAAACGACTGAGGACGGAGTAGTTCTAATTTAGAAAATCACCGTGGATTATGCCTATTGGGGATAACACGTAAAAAAAACGCGCCTCTAGACTCTACCTCGTGGTTGGTGGGGAAAAGAGTCAATAATTAATTATTAATAATATTGCAAAATTTGTAATTAAAAAAGTTATAATAACAAAATAAAAAAAAAAAACAATAACTGATGACATATTACATACACACGTATAATATAGGTATAGTTAAGAATATTGAAAAATAGTACTCACTTCGGAGCGCTGTAAAACATTAGCTATTGACTTAATGAAAAAATGATGCAAATAAAAGTTGTTCCTCCAAAAACGATCTACAAAAATGGCCGGATATCATTTTTTCGTAAAATGATAAAAAAAAAAGTTATATCGAAAAATATAAATTTTTTTCTCGAATCTCTGAAGATTTTCGCTTATAACTTTTTTATTTATAGTTCTACGACAAAAAATTACTGGACCAAAGTTGTAGAGAATTTAGTTTGCAACAAAAAATGTTAATAAATTTTTTTTATCAAATAAATAGTTTAAGGGATATATCGTAAAATCAATTTCAACCCCTATTTTCAAAATGGCGGCCGTGGGACAAGGGTGGCGACCCCACAAACTTGGTTTTAGCTTTACACTGACCCCCCCTAAACATCAAAAAAATAAAATTGCGTCCTCTAAAAAACGCAAGGTAAGGCCTAAAAAATGTAACATTTCAATGGACTAATAATATCGCAGCTTTTTTGACAATGACTTTTGTGTTTGGTGCATACCAGTACATAATCTCTAAATTGATTTATTTTATTTCAAATACGGATTTTTTAAAATGTTGACAGAGCTGATATCGACCTTTCCTCAGTTATATGCAAAAACTGATGGAAAATACAAGAACAGCCGACTGAAAGAAAATGCTTTGCTCACAATTGCTAATATAATGGAGAAAGCACGTAAGTGCCAAAAAGTCAGAGAGTTAAACGTTTTTAAATCACTTTTTGTAGCTGAAGCTTCTGAACACAGATGGAAGCTTTTAAGAAATAAATATACGGGTCATAGAAGGAAAATCAAAAATAGGTCCACAAACAATATTATTAGGTTAAGTTAGGTTGATTATAAACTCGGAACATTTAGAACAGAAAAGATTTGAGTCACGTGCATCATCAGTTTTTAAACAAAATAAAATAAAATAAGACAAAAGTTGGCCATCTTTTGTTCTTATTCTTATTTCTTATTTTATTTTATTTTGTTCCTTATTTTATTTTATTTGCTGTACAAACTCGCCTTAACAGAAGCATCGATAGCTGTATGTGGTTTATCAAATAGAGACGGTTTCATAAGATCGAATATCGAATAAAAGAGAATAGTGCCTTCGTTCAATACAAAAAAAGAATAACAAGCTACTTTCTGAATGCTGACTACCATGAATTATGCGATTGTAATACCAAAGTTTTATTTTAGTTTAGATTTCTGTTAAAATGTTCTGTTTGTAATAACTTACTTTAAAATAAAATTTTAAATTTTTTCGTGAAAAATATATTAACTTTCTTTTACCACCCCTGGGGCAGTACAAAATATTAAGGTAAAAATTTGAGATTTTGTTTCTCGTAACATCTTATCACAGAGCTTATCTATTCCACACCAAGCAGTTTCCAAATTAAAATTTTCGTATTTTTGATCCACCCTATTGTGTGATTAATATTTTGTGCTGAAATTTATTTTACGATTTCAAACTTTTCATAATTTTTTTAAAATCGGGCGATATTTTTTGCGCCAAGTGCGCGGGTACCCCTATTGAATTTTTTTAAATTTTATTTTGCGCGTGTAAAAGCTTAAAAAGACCTGAAATCAATTTAAATTTATTCGCAAAAATGTTGTCCGTAAAGTCTAACAAAAATTGTACCTTAAATCTGTAACGCAAAGCGTATAGAAAATGGACTCGCGAAGCAAAAGCGCCCCTATCACAAATGATTACTTTCATCTGATGTGAGTCATACCGAAGGGGGAATGATTCACCCCTACATTAATAAATAAATTCATCTTCGCACAGTGTGGCACCCACAGGCACAGATAAAACTGCTGCAGTCGTTGAATTTTAACTGGGTTACGCAGGATATTATACTTTTTCGATTTAAATTTACGATTCTCGATTTTTGTCTCAACGAGACATCGATAAATAAAAAAATATGACCGCTATGCAATAAGATATTTTAGGAAACGTGCCAGAAAAATAATGTTTCTATTCCGTAACTTTCTTATAAAACGTGATTTATTTTTTTAAATTCCATTCATTGCATTATAATCCTGAAAAAATGTTGGCTTTCTTTGAAAAACTTTTCGAAAAAATACTCCAAAAGCGATTAATTTTTATAAATTTGTCTGCAATCGCTGACTAAACAAAAGTCTACTACACATTATCTAAAAGTTTTTTTACCTTTGATGGTAAATTTGAAAATTAAATATCTAATGATACATAACGTATTAAATCTTACAATCTAAAAGAATTCGTTACCATGCTGTGATAACTGCATTTTCAAGTTCCCTTAGTTTTCTAGGAGCAGATATTTGACATTTTTCTTGAAATAATCCCATAAATGCGCGATCCGATTCAGATCCGGGCTTTTTGTTGGCTATTGCATAACTGGTATATCAACTCTATAAAGATAATCGAGTACCTTCCCAGCTATGTGAGGTCGATTGTCTTGCATAAGGTTCCAAAAAAGGACCGAAAGGTATCACATGTTCTATTACAATATTCTCAAGATAATAATTAACAGTCATGGATCTTGTACGGACAGGAATTAATTCTGTGCGAGCGTCAAAGCATGTACCCCACCCCTGAACGTAACAGAGCTACTTCTTCTTCTTTAAGTGCCGTGTCTTCCACGAACGTTGGCTATTCATATCATCGCTATCTTTACTTTATCTACTGCTTTTCGGAATAGTGACGTTGTGCTGGTTCCGTACCATTGTCGGAGGTTTCGCCACGTATTTTTTCGTTCTCTAAAGAGTACTCTGCCAGCGGTCTCTCTACTGGCAAATTATGCCCGAGCTCAGCCGTAGAGGGTAGAAGAAAAAAAAGAAAATAAAAGTGAGCCGCGCCACCGACTCAGACGGTTCAAGCCGGAAACCCCTAGGTCTTATAGACACTAGCAGAGCCACACGATAAACAACGAAGATTATGGTAAACCAAATAAATAAAATTATAGCAAAAATATATTGGGTACTTTACTCACACAATAAATCAAAGTACACAGCTCAATAGCAACATTATAACAAATATAGTCAAAATTAACAGCTATGGTAAATTTTCTTGCTAAAACAAACCAAAAATTTAAAATTTACAACTGTATAAAATAACCATAACAGAAGTAGGAGTAACAGACTTTACCAAGTTACCAAAAAAAAACGTATATAAATCAACTCATTAATAACACTAAATCAAACGTTTACACAAGGCTGCTAATTTACTCATGTTTTTACCATTTACATAAAGATTTTCACTGCCAAAACAATCGAGTTTATTTAAAAATATTTTTACAATGGTTGTCCTTTAAAATATCAAAATTGTAGGATATTTACAAATAAGTATGAAGAAAATATATTTTTTTTACTTGGACATAAAGAATTATTGAGAAGATTATTTTAATCCAAGTTTAGTTTTGGCATATTATCTAATGCAATAAATAGTTTCCAACAATGTACTATATTAATAAACTAAAACAAAACTTAATCGTGGTATCAAAATAAGTTTCCAACAATGTACTATATTAATAAACTAAAACAAAACTTAATCGTGGTGTCAAAATAAGTCACGGCGTTACATATTTAAAAATAAATCACTTATAACCTTTGGGTATACGAATTCACTACTCCTGGCCGGTTTGATTATGGAACGGCACCTGCTAATTAACAATGGCTTCCCTCAAATAAATCCCGCATGCGGTTATTTTAACTCGACACCAAAATCCAAAATATCAACAACGAAGGTAAGATAGAATGGTCAAGTTAAAAATTAAGTGGTTTTTCTTCAAAATCCAATTAAGATGGCCCAAATACAGCCAGATATGAAAGAAAATCCGTAGAGGTTCTGCACACGTGTTAATATCACACCGTCCCAAAAATTCTCACCACACAACTCCCAAGACTGCCACCAAACGACTCTACTTCCCAGGCCGGATATCAAGAAATGACACGGAACACGCGTCAACCAACAATCTTCGCAAGTCCATGCTCCATCCACACAGAAATGCAAACCAAACAATAATATAACTGACAACACACAACAATCGAGGCCAAAAACCAAAGCAAAATCTAATGACGAAAAACCCCCCCACTCAATCTCCATCGATTAACGAAAAATGCCACAGCCATTAACAATCGAATCCTATCACTACAAGGTATGCAACACTATTTACAACGAATGATATATTTAAGTTACAACAAAATACGGTACCTGAGAAATACGAAACTATCAGAGACACAATTAATAATGGAACTGTAGAAGGGAAAAAATAGGCACGTGACAGTTTCTCAGCCAGGACGTTTTACGGCGGCCCGGACCTTTCTCGCCATCAATTTTGCCGTCTCTTATTAATTGAAATACATGGTATTTTTCATTACGGAGAATATGTCCAAAGTACTTGCGCTTCTTAATGATAAACATACTTCAGTTCGTCTATTAAGGCGTCCAAGTACTTCAATATTTCGTACCCTGTCAACCCAAGATATACGCAACATCCGACGGTATGTTCACATGTCAAAAGCCTCAACCTTCTTACTCATGGCATTCGTGTCCACGATTCGACTCCATATAATGGTATGCTAAAAACATAACACCGAAGAATTCTGATGCGTAAAAGGGAATATTAATATCACGGCAGCATAAAACGGCTTTCATTCGCATAAATGCTGCGCGGGCCTGTTCTATCCGAGACCGTAACTCCTGTGTGTTGTTGTCCCATTTCTCTTTGACCATGCATCCTAAGTATTTGTATGTCGAGACTCGCTCTATATGTCCGACGAATACAACATGGCCATCAGGGGGCACTCTTCTTCTTCTGGTACCATGACCGTTCGACGATCGTTGGTTATCATGTTGGCTACGATAATTGTTCTGTTGACAGCTGCTCGGAAAAGCTGAACTGTAGACTTCCCATACCACTGCCTCAAATTCTTTAGCCACGATGTTCTCCTTCTTCCTGGACCACGCTTGCCTATGATTTTTTCCTCTATGATAAGATGGAGAATCTCATATTTCTCCGGATGTCTTATAATATGACCAAAATATTCAAATTTTCGCCGTTTGATAGTTTTGACTATTTCCAGATCTTTTTCCATGCGATTGAGAACTCTATTGTTGCTGACTTTGTCCACCCAACTGATCTTTAGTAATCGTCAGTACACCCACATTTCGAATGATCGATCATAACATCACGAGCTTAACTGATGACCATATATTTTGTTTTGTTGACATTGAGTTTTAAGCCAAATTGAGTACAGGTGTCGGTGATCTTATTCATTAGATTTTGTAGATCTTCTTCGTTGTTCGTTACAATAAGTGTATTGTTTACTTATTGTTAGCCATTTGGTTTTCTTTATGTTGAGCTTTAGACCCATTTCAGTGCTGCTTTGCGCGACTGCATGAACAAGCTTTTGTAAATCTTTCTCGCTAGTTGCCAGAAGTACCGTGTCATCTGTGTAGCGTAAATTGTTAACGACTACTCCATTTAAAACTAAACCTTGAGGTTTTTCGTACAAGGCCTCCTGAAAGATTTTTTTCGAGTACTTATCTATGCATTGAAAAGTAGCGGTGACAGTACGCAACCCTATCGTACCGCTCTCATAATTTGAATCTCTTCTGAGAGTTCGCCATCTACCCGTATTTGTGCATTTTGCTGCCAATATAGATTAGTTATTATTTTGATGTCACGTGCCTCCAACCTTTAGTGCTAAGTATATCAATTAGTTTATTGTGCTGAACCTTATCAAATGCTTTCTCGTAATCTAAGACACATGCGTATACATACACAGAGACGTCCCTGCATCGCTGTATCAAGACTTGTAGACTAAATAAAGTTTCTCACGTTCCAAACCCATTTCTGAATCCAAATTGTCGCTTACTATTTCTTCACATTGTTGTATATACGGGCATGTATGATTTTCAGGACTATCTTTAGGCCATGACTCATAAGGCTTATTATTCGATATTCACTGCAGCGTTTGTGCGTTCTTTTTCTTAGGGACTGTGACGAATGTGTAAGTCAGCCAGTCTCGGGGTAAATACCCAGTTTTATGGATGATATTAAACTGCTTGACTTGATTGTTCTTCTGGCAACAATTTTAATATTTCTGCAGGAATCTCGTCTGGACCTGGGGCTTTCGCGTTCTTCGCCAGATGTATGGCACGTTCCACTTCTCCCCTTATCATGTCTATTTCTTTGTTTTGCAATTTTCTGTACTCGTTTTTGACATCCCCATAAAGTTCTTGAATGTATTCGCACTATTCATTTAATTTGCTGTTTCTCGATTACCATCACTGTTTAGTAGCAGTCCTGTCTCTATGTTCTTATAGAGTCCTGCTGCTTCCTTTAGCTTCTTATACATGTTAAGCGTGTCGTATTAAGCTTCCAGGTTCTCAATCTCCTTGCACTGTTGGGAGAGCCAATCTTCCTCAGCTAGTCTGCATTTCTTTCTTATAGTGCGTTGCAGATCCCGATACTTGAGCTGGTCTTTATTTTTCTGAAGTCGTCTCTTCTCAATCCAATCGTCTCTCAATTTAGATACCTGGGCATAGATATGTCCAGCGCTCACGACCCGGTAAAGGACCTGGGAAACAAAATTAACAAATCAGCCATAATATCAGGATGTCTAAGGGAAACTATTTGGGCTAATCCTTATATGCGAAAGGAGAGTAAAATCAAAATATATTAGACATGCGTCAGGCCAATAATGACATATGGTATAGAAGCGAGAGAGGATACCAACAAGACCAAAAGGATGCTACGAGTCGCCGAAATGACAGTACTGAGAACAATAGCTGGGAAAACAAGAAGAGATCACGTAAGAAACACTGACATTAGAGCACAATGCGACGTACAGGATGTGGTGAGATGGGGAAGGCAGAGGAGAAGAGAATGATATAACCACGTGAAGAGAATGACCGACGATAGACTACCACGCATTGTAATAGAGGGAAAACCAGCAGGGACCCGTCCAGAGAGACAGCTGGCAGTCCACATCTCAGGAAATATTACAGAGGCAAGTCCGGAATCAACAGATCATCTAGATCTCTAACAAGTAAAAGAAGAAGAAGAAGTCTCTTCTCCATGAGGTCTAGGATATTGTTGGTCATCCAGATTTTCTTTTCAATTTTGGTATCTGGTTTTAATTTGTTTCTGCATGTTTCCACGATGGTTTCTTTGATTTTTCTCCAGCCTGCTTCGATATCTTTCTTTTCAGAGATTAAAATACTTTGTATTTTTCTGTTTAGTATTTGGGTCATTTCTTTCCTGGTTTCCACATCTCTTAGTTTAAATGTATTGTGATGCATTGTGATTGTTGGATTTAGCATTAGTTTTACTAAGACATAAACGGATGGATGCTACCACAGGGTTGTGATCAGAGTTTAAGTCCAGTCGCCCATTACTATAGTAATTTCGGATTTTTGACTGATACTAAGGTTGACTTGAGTTGTTCATTAAACGATTCTACATCTTTATCCTTATGGTCACAAGTAGGTGCATAAACTTGAATGATATTTTCGTTGAATTTACGGTCAGGCATTCAGTTGTAAGAAGTACTCTATCCGAGATAGGAGCGAATGTCTTGACTGTTTCCTATTTCTCCGCCGACTATAATAGCCAACCCATTGGAATAAATATTGCTATCGTTCCCTGACTTGATTTAACCATCTATCTACGTTACCCCGATTGCGGCCAACTCATTTCATTGATGCCAAGTATTTCTATTTTAAGCCTCTCCATATCCTGTAGGTATAGCGTTGTTTTTTTTTACCGGCTTCGAACATGTTCCTTACGTTTCAGGTTGCAATTCTCCTCCTGAATAACTCAACATTCAACATATTGACGACATGGGAGGCCCCGCATTGTGTTTTTCCTTCCCTTTCGGATCTTGTGCCCCGATGGCCATGATCAGTAACTGTATGTGCTTTGTGTAATATCAGGAAAAATTTGAAGCAGATTATTCCAACTGGTTTTCTACGCGAGACGAGAACACCAAACTGGTGAAACATCATCATTGGTTGAACTTATTAAAGAAGAATGTGTGACTACTTTCCAGCAATTTCTAAAGCAATAAAAGTTTTTTTTTAATTTGTCTTGTTCAACATGCACAATTTTAAGATCCTTTAGCACTAGTTGAAGAGCAAAAATGGTACTACTGTCTCGTAAATTTACAAAGACGATAAGATCAAAATTATAGACAACGTTATTGATAAGTTTGATAAAAGAAATCTAAAATTTGTTTTTTGTAAATTTTAAGTTAATATGTAGTTAAAGCATATTTAGAAAAGTTGTTTAGCATTTAAAATACATCTAGATTTAAAGTCGGGGCCATTTAAGTGAAGTTTTTTTACCCATTTTTTAAAAATTGGCGAATACGCAAAAAAAATATCAGTGGTCTGGGTGCGACCCAGTTGAAAGAATGAAAAAATACCAAATGTTTTGTTGTTATAATTATTATTAAAATTATTATAAAAAACGATTTCAAATTGTTTATAACAAATTATAATTGTCATTAACAATATTCTGTTTATGTCAACTGTATTCTTTCAAACTTTTTCTTATCATTTCATGAGCGGCAGCTATTTTCAATTGTTTACAACAATTGGAATTTTTTTTTAATTATTATAATCAATAATCATTTGTTAGTAACAATATTCAATTGTTATAAACAATGATTGATTATTACTAACAATAATTTTTCACTTTAATGCTATTCTCTCAATACTGACACAAGTTTAAAATTCTCCAATTCCTATTTTTGTTTTCTAAAACTATCTCTTTTTATTATTATTATTATTGTCATCACATTTTTAAACAAATATTCCTAACATGCAATAATCATATTATTCAAAAGATCTTAAAATTCTGTTTTAAAGATAGTATAATTTATAAATTGCAAAATTCATTGCGCCGAATGCAGTTGGTCCCACGTCGATATCATATTTTGTTCTTGAAATAATCGAGACGAAAAATAATTCCGAAAGTTTACCATTTTTTTCAGTTTTTTAATTCTCCATAAAAACAGCTTGACCGCTTTTGTTGAAAATCTAATCAGTTCTAAGATGCGTAATTATGCGTCGAATGCAGTTGTCCCACGTCGATATCATTTTTTGTTCTCGAGATAATCGAGACGAAAAATAATTCCGAAAGTTTACCATGTTTTTCAGTTTTTTGATTCACCATAAAAAACAGCTCAATCGCTTTTGTTGAAAATCTAATCAGTTCTAAGATTCGTAATTATGCGTCGAATGCAGTTGTCCCACGTCGATATCATTTTTTGTTCTCGAGATAATCGAGACGAAAAATAATTCCGAAAATTTACCATTGTTTTCAGTTTTTTGATTCTCCATAAAAAACAGCTCGACTGCTTTTGCCGAAAATCTAATCAGTTTTAACTTGCGTAATTATGCGTCTAATGTAATTGGTCCCACATCGATATCATTTTTTGTTCTCGAGATAATAGAGACGAAAAATAATTCCGAACGCACATACGAACATACGTACATACACACTTACACACACAGACGTCCACTTTAAAACTATTGTACTCGACTCTGGGTGGTGATATGTCAAAATTCAGGATTCGCAAAATCGGACCCATTAATGTAACTTAAAAATTTGCTAAGACGATAAATAGCCATCCAGTATACTATGAATCATTTTAGAAGCCTGTAACATTACAAATTACACAACTATTGTCCAAACTACGGTAAAATAATCAGTTTTTGGTGCAAAGTTATTTTTTAATTTTTTGTTAACACCGAAAATTGCTAAAAATTATACAGTATTGTAACAAGAACTTAATAGGTATTCAATAATATCAAATAACAAAACATGCTTTTGTTTTTAAAGCGAAATAAGATTGATTTTGGACAAGAAAATCTCCAAAAAATCAATGGGTTTTTGCCGAAATACTTATATTTTATTTTAAAGATTTGTGATTTGATATTACTTAAATATTAAATTCTTGTTACAATACTGTATAATTTTGAGCAATTTTCGGTGTTATCAAAAAATAAAAATACTTTGAAAATAAATTTACTAATCAGCAAAATTTACCGTGGTTAACACAATAGTTGTTTAATTTGTAATACTTCAGTCTTCTAAAATAAACCATAGCATACAGGATGATGGCTATTTATCGTTTTAGAAAATTTTTTTTCGTTGTCCCCATTTTAAAAAAATGGGTAAAAAATGCAACTTCACTTAAATGGCCATAACATGTATTTTTTAATGCTGACCAACTTTTCTAAATAACATTTCCTGAGATTTTTCAAAATAAGGGTACTTTACTTTACGTGTGTTTTACTATATTTTGTTGGTGTATGTTTAGTTTTAGGGGATGAACAAACTTTTACCAGGAAGAACTTTTTGTCGAAAAACCCTTAATAACAAGTTTCCCGTGTGGTGCATACTTTGGGGATGACACTGTATACGTATTATAGAATTGTTTGCCCCTCCCTACAGAAACTGCTAACAACGCCCTTGCGCTATAACCATTGTATAGGGTAAAGCCGAGATAGATGCCCCACTTTTTGAAAGGGTCCTTAAATTTAAGAACTATTAATTTACCATGACTTTCCTTAAATGTATACACTTTAATCATTTATATTACCTTATAACTTGTTTTTGTTGACATGTGATAAATGATTTTGCAGAAATTTGGTTTTTGCAGAACTATTTGTTTGAGGATAGATGCCTCCCTCTATGGATAGATAAGGTGACCAGACGTCCCGATTTTTTACAATTTGTCCCACGTCCCGCGACGTTTTTCAAAAGTCCCGACTTTTAGAATTAAGTTAAATTTTATATTTATGAAAATCATTGTTCTGCGTTATAAGAATCCTACGGGCTACGACGACTAACATATTGCTACCCAGTTACATTGTATTTGTCTCTCAGATGATACACTTCGTGCTAACAAGCTTATTAAACAAATAAATATTACAAATCTGCTTCTAACCATAGAAAATTAAGGTAAGTAATTTATTTATATATTTCATAAATACATAAATTTTCTTAAACTTAGCTTAAAATACTCGTAGTCTTCATATTTTATATTGATGACAAAAAGTATATCACCGACCTTAACCTTAAAAGAAATTTTGGAAAGAAATATACGAATAAAATTTTGCAAATATTTTAAGTCAATCAAACTAATTTCGTTATAAATAACAATAAAATATGTTACAAATATTTTAAAAAATGACAACAATCTACTGAAACAAATTCACTCAAATAAAAAATATGTCGAGGAATAAAATATTATACATTTTTTTATAGTTATAAATTGTACTTATGTTAAAATAAAAAAATATTACGATATTATTTTTATTCTTAAAAATGTTTTATTTGTAACTTTAAGGAGATGATTCTAATATGACCCGCACAACCATAGTTTAACTTACCATTTGTCCAACAAAAAAATAACATTTAAGTTTTAACGTGTACTAATTTAACATTTAGTAGTAATTGTTTAAAATTTTAAAAAAATCAACACAATATAAAGATCAATCCTAATTAACTTTCGTTGAGCTGGAAAGTGCTGTCGGTTTTTTAGAGCAATCATTTTTTAAAAGTGTACAGATTTTGTGCAGCTACTTCTGACGAAATATACACCGAGTTCAGTCGGATTTTGACTTCGTATTTTTGTAGTTATCAATGAATTCTATGTAATAATTATTATTTTTGCCCGTTTTATTTAAAGTTTTCTTGTTTATCACTCTTAATTTTTTTCATCATCTTCACTGATTAAACTGTAAATTATTGGTCTTTTTTTGGTATCATTTTTTTTATCAAAAAAATCAAATCACAAAAATAATGTATTTTTTTGGTTTTCTTTTATTAACTTGCTTGTCTTGTTCTATATCCTGGGTTCCTTCATTTGTTTTTCTTTTTTTTTGGTAATTTAAGTCTTGTTTCTCTTATCTAACTTAGTTTTTATTTGTTTTTTCCACCTTTCAGCAATATCCTTTTTTTCTTTTATATTTTCTCTTAAATCCAGAATATCTGCTTGGCCATGGTCAAAGGAATTTGTGGTATTGGTGATGATTCGACTAGAATTTTTGACGGTGTATCTTATCTGCTATGCTATCTTGAAACTGTGCAAGTGTATCATTACCAATATCAACAATGCTAGTATCTTTTAAAACCTCAGGATCGATCAAAATACTAGCAGTTTCTCTTTGATCTGTTTCAGTAATATTTTCTTTTCCATTGACAAGCTCTGGTTGACAATTCATTGTAGAAGAAGTTTGTGTTCTTCGTTCGATTTTAACAGGTTCAAGAGACTTTACATGTTCTGTTTCATTGAAATGCCGCAAAGGCACCCACACCACGAGGCGCATAAGAAAACCTTTGAAGTCGGCTTTTTTCTTAAAAAATTATTAAATAAAATAAATATAAAAGAGCGATTCCTATCACCAAAGTGTGTGTACTTAATGAACCAGTTTATTAATATAATAAAAATAGAACAGAATTTATTACTACTTATTAAGTTATACCACTGGCTTAAAAGGGTTGCTAGATAATTCTCAAGTGTTTTAAATCCAAGAATTACGTAACCACCGAGATTAAGCTTGAACTGTATTATCGACTAGAAAAAATTTGTGTCATTGGACACCCGATAGAAACGAAGTGCCTTACGCTATTTATAAATTTTGATCAAGATATTTTGTAAAAAAAAAGATTCTCATACAAAAGATATAACATACCTGGCAAGATTCACATTCAACGTTTCACTTTTTTTATTCTGCCAGAATTGTTGTTGGCGTTGAGCATTGGTTTTCGGTACTCTGACGTTAGCGCTTTCCATGCTCTTTTGGACTCTGAACACATGATTTAACTATTGTCTCCCTATAAAAGATTTCCAAAAAGTTATATTTTTTTTCAAGAACTTTAAAAAATGTGTCAACTTCAACGAAAATTACAGTTTACAATACAATCATACAACCCCACTTTGATTTCTGCTCATCCATTATTTTTCTTTTCAATTCAAATCAATCAGCTCAGTTAAAAAAACTACGAAACCGAGGCATTCTTGATAGAAATAGATATACACCTTTAAAAACAATGCTTAACGGGTTACAATGGATTCGGGTTCAACATAGAAACTTTTACCTTACTATGGTGTTCATTTATAAAATTTTAGACAATTTGGCTCCTCCTTATTTTAGTGAATTCATTAACTGGAATTATGACATTCATAATTATTCTACTAGAAGCAATTGCAATTTACACATTGTTAGAACAAAAAGGAACGCTTCAATTAACTCATTATTTTATAAATGATGTGATCATTTTAATAAGCTTCCAGAGTCATTGAAAAAGTGTTCATCACTATAAATATTTAAAAACAGATTAATAGATCATATTAAAAGCATCCAAAAATAGGTAGTCTGTTTTTATTTTTTAAGTATATCATACATTATAGAATTATATTTTACAGCTGCACTACAACCAACTAAATTATTATTGTAATGTTATTAGGATTAGTATTTTTATTATTTTATTTTATTATTTTTATGTGCTACTTTACTGTAACTTAATTATTTGTGTATACAGTGTTTTCCTATTTTTAAATAAAGTTCTTCTTCATTCTTCAGTATAATTTAAATAATAAAATAAATAGTATACACTCAAATCACAAGTACAATAAAAGAATGTAAACAGTAAATACTTGTATCAAGTTATACAATTTTATCAACTTATTTTTCTTAATCTGTATTACACACATTTGCTGAAGTTTCCATTTTTCAAAACTTAATTACAATAATAAAACAATATTCACGTATGATCTAACACAATAAACTATAGTTTAAAAAAACTAAAAAACACGCTTTTAGAATTAATCAAACTAAAAAGTAAAAAATAATTCTTAACATAGGAATAAAATTACTTACGAGAAAATTAATGTCACTGTTCTAAAAGCGCGGGGTGCTTTCATTCCGAAACGCAGAGTTAGTTTAAAAATGTCATACGAAGCAGTGACATTGATTGAAATTAATTTTTTCGTCAGTAATTTTATTCCTATGTTAAGAATTATTTTTTACTTTTTAGTTTCATTGACTCTAAAAGCGTGTTTTTTAGTTTTTTTAAACTTTAATTTATTTTTCGCTTTTTAGTTCGATTTGTTGAGTCGCCTCCTCGTGTGCTCCTTTGTTTGTAGCAGGCTCGATACACACACAGCATACGGCATTTTGTTACGTGACGATTTCTACTAAATCGCACTACCCGTAAGCCGCGTTAAGGAACTTAGTTCCAAAAAGGGACTTACCATAATATGATTTTTAGTTGACTCCAATGCAGGTAATAGATATTCCTACTGCGAGTTTCCACGATCCATAGTTTCTGTTTTAAGTATGAACTCCTGCCCTTAGGGATGTAACATAAAGTCGATTACAATGTCTTTCGTTTTAATATCTTTGCGAACACAGGAATATAGTAAAAACAAATGATTTTGTACAAGGATACAGCGGTTTAACAACGTAGTTAAAAATATGGGACTGAGAGAGAGCGTAAATGTAAGATTGAATGCTTAATTTATTCTCTGCTTCATTCGTACAGTGCTATTCTTTGAGTGACTGAAAACTGTATATTAAAACTAGTCTCTTTATCAAAATGATACGAACAGAATAGAAACTTAACGTTATTTTTCTGTTGAAATTAAAACATAAAGAGTGTGGCGCGAACACTTACCTTTGAAACTTTGAAGCATTCGTCGCGTTCTCACTCACAAGCGAGACCTATCTATGTTGCGATTTTAAGAAGTTGGGTTATTGAAAACGAGGCACCTATTCCACTGCGGCATCTATTTCGGTTGTACCCTATAGGAAAAGCGCTGCTACTATTTAAAAATGTATGATGCTAGATTTTAAGACTGACTAATCTTGAGCTTTTAAAAAAAAGTTTCGCCAAATTCAGTACAGCAGTTTTTGCGTGATACTCGAACATAGAAACAAAAAATAAAAAAACCGGTGATTTGGAGACACCTAAAAACATTTTTTTTTTGTAAATATCTTCAATGTATACACATTTTTGTAATAGTACAGATGAATTTATTTTGGCTCTAAGTGTGCGCTTTTAAAATGAAGAGATCCAATATTGGATGATGAAATTTTCTCCATTTTATATCTATCTATCGTTTTAAAAATAAACACCAATCATAGTCGTTTATTAAAATTTATGTAATACAAAAATAAAACAGAGACATTCCACGACATTTGGATGACTTCACTTATTTGGAACCTTTTTTTTTAGCTGAAAATAGAACAAAAAGAAAATTAAATTCATAATTTCGTAAAGATGAATGAGTAATGATAATTTAAGAATATTTGCGATCAATTTGACTTGCTAGTTTACGAGGATTTTTTTTTTTAAAATTAAAATTATCAACATTTTATAATAGTCCAGCAGCCACTGCCTGTCTTTTTCAGTGATCAATAACAGGCTAAATTTTTCCGCTGCGGAAATTCTCGAACTGGTAACTAATGAAGTGCGCAGGTGTAAAACATGTCGATTTGGTGTGTGTTAACATTGTCTGACTAACAGAACATTTTTTATTGAAATGTTATAATAGGATAATAAACTCGGAAAAACAATTGTCCTACAAAATTGAAGGTTTGACTGGAGCTTCCTTCACGCCGAATATGTCGTAATAACGAGGTCATAAAAATGATTAATAACCAGCTGATTTTTGTATGCGGCTTAGTAAATATTTGTACAATTAAATGGCCCCCCCTCTCTCTCTCACTCTCTCTCTCTCTCTCTCTCTCTTTCTCTCTCTCTCTCTCTCTTTATAAAATAAACAGCTTACGATAGCAAGTTTAAAATACATCTACATTACATTACAATCTTGAGGTTGTGCCTTTGGTATCGGCACCTATGTCACCTAGATCTTTTGATCATCTGTCTTTGTCCTTTGTCTTCAGGGCATCAGAATTCTAGCCCGCTAATTTTGGCAAACCTTAGGATTTCTGTTAGCCCTGTCTCTTTTAGATCGCTTGGATCCATAATTATACGGCCCCAGGTTTGATACCTGTACCCCGCTAGCATGGGGCAGTGACACAGAACGTGTATACTGCTCTTCTCCTCCTCTCCGCATAGTCGGCAGTCGGCCGCCAGCTTAAGTTTGAAGAGGTGCGCTCTTGATGCGATGTGTCCTGTGAGCAGGCCAAGCGTGCTGCTTAGTCTACTCCGGTCCATCGTTCAGAGTGCGTCAGCCCTCTTCTGTGGAGGAGTCTAAAATAAATATCATGTTTTTTTTTATTTTTACCTAAACATATACTCAACGAAGGTTTAAGAAAGCAATTTAGAAATATTAGAAATGGGCTTAGAGGATGACATACCGGCCAACCCGCTGTAATGAAAAGACATGGTGTGCCGCCTATACGGCGACATACGAGCGCAAAGGGTAAACGTATTGTGGCGACTATACGGCGGCATACGAGCGCAACGGTAAAACGCATCTTGTCGCTCCTACGGCGACATACGAGTGCAAAGGGTTAATATATTTTCTGCTACATAAATATTTGGTAACACATATATACGATACGCTACTGGTAACTAATTCGGTATGAATCGGCACTGCACATCAGCTGACTTTAGGAATATGGTGGGGACGTTGACAGGTCTCTTTTTGTTTCTTTAAATTTAAGTCTACTTACATTTTTTTTGCTTCTCCAAAAAATATTTACACCTCTTTTTATCGGGAACGTTCGCGGTGCAACATTTACAATTTACGTGGCATTTCTTTTTTCTAAACAATTTGACGATAAAACTGGATTTTTTCGAGGGACACAAACATTCGACTTCTTCTTGCGTTGGCGGTTGATTGCATAGGTAATACTCTGACGATATGTTCGTACGGTAATTAACGTTAGTAGATTGAACTTTATCAGCGCGTCGTTCTTGATCTGTCTGCTGGTGCACGGTCGGTTGGGATGGAGTCGCATCTTCGGGCGAGTTATTTAAAATTACTTTAGCTTTGGACGTGAAGATTTTAACTTTGGAACAAGCCGACTTGCATTCGGACGCGCATTCGTTTATCACGAATTGCTTCACCGAGTCGGTTCGAGATGTCGAAATCGCCGCGAGGAATTCCTCGCTTTTGGCGGCGTCTTTACTTTTTGATAATTCTTTGTTTGGATAATTCGGACAGTTCGGAAGACATTCTTCGTTCGTGATGTCCGATACAGGCGGATGCAAGCGATCTTGAGCGGCGCGTGCATCGTTGGATATCTTTATTGTCACCTTTGAATTGGTGCTAAAGTTGGTTCCTGCGTCGACGCTTGGCGGGCTTTGATTGCTTTCGTCTATTTTCATTTTATTCAGCGTGTCCTTTATTTGTCTAGACACAAAAATATTTTCGCTAATCAGTCCAAGTTTTAATATTTAAAATAAGTGTGACAAGGCTTTCTTGTGTGCTTTATTGTAAATAATCAGTCCAAGTCTTAAATTCAAAATTTTAAAAGTTTTGTGGATACCTTTGAATATAAAACGAAAAAAACAATTATAGTTAGCTATGGGTGCTAAAAGTGCGACAGAATCTGCCTCCATAAACCTCCACGTATGACTCATTATTTGAATGATTTCCTGTGAGTGTGTCAATAAAATAGATTTTCAATACATTTTAGCGTTTAATAACATTTTAAATAAGTGTAACAAGGCTTTGTTGTGTGCTTTAGTGTAGATAATTAGTTAACCATTATTGATATCCAAATAAATTGCTGGTAAAACATTGTTATTTTACTGAGACAACAACGACAAAAATATGGTTTGTTGTTCATCCCGTGCATTTTTTTTTATGAAAATAGTCGCAAAAGGGTAGACCTATCGTGTGGGCCGCGGACGGCCCGCACTGTGACTATTAGAAGGGGAAGGGATTATAGAAAGGAAATGATTGTGGAGGACACGCTTTTTAAAAAGTTGCAGGTCATAGTTCTCTGGAAAAACTGATTTTGGAAGCTTATTCCATTCCGTAGCAGCCCTGTAAAAGAAGGATTCTTGATGAAGATTGGTCCTTGTAGTGTCAATCTTGAGAGTAAATGGGTGAGACTGATCAGCGTGCCGATTTCTTCGGCCGAATGTGGCCAATGGTGGTACAAGAGTTTTTATTTCCCTGGAGCATCTGCCATGGAAATATCTGTAGAGCAATGACTGGTCTGCAACTCTTCTTCTATGTTCTAGATGGTGAAGGGTATCTGTGAGAGTTGAGCTGTTTATCAAGCGAATGGCTCTTTTCCGAATGGAATCTAGAAGACGAAGAGAATGCCTTGGTGCTGAACCCCAAATGTGCGAGCAATACTCCAGTAGAGGTCGGATTTGAGCCTTGTACGTCGTCAACAGTTGATCAGGAGTAAAAAACTTTCTGGCTTCCTGCCACCCAAAGATAAAAGTGCTGGTGTGGTATAACATTTCACAGGTAAGTATTTTTAAAGGTAAATTTTTTAAATATTTTGAAATAAACAAGAATTGTATTTTAATAATATTTAAAGGTTAAAGTCACAAATCACAAAGTATGGACTGGCGTAGGTTTGTGGTGTAGTTTTGTGGTTATTTTTATACAGGGTGGCCAACCGAAAACAAAACAGAGCCATTTGCAGGAACCTCGTCAACATTTTAGAAAAACGCTCAGACCCGTCGATTTTTGATTAAAGGTGGACATTCATTCCGGTATATTCGACTCCACTACTTTTGACCAATGACCTAATAGAGATAGAGCCCGTTATTTACATTTCAGAGTGCAGCCAACAACGATTCACAGTCTAAGCCCAATGTTTGTTGTCATGGAACATAGTTGCCGGTTAATCAAAATGTTGGAAGAGCTGAGTTTTGTGCTCAATTTTCTGTCTTCTTAACATTCAAAATGGTTAATTTCACAAACAGACGGTGGGTGCCTCATAAGTATCAATACATATATGTGTATGAAAAAATATGTAAATAAAAATTCATTTTGCGATGGGTAATGTATTCGATTCATCTCATTCATGATCACGTACTTCGAACAATCGGCAACGGTGGAGTCCTTCGCGTATTCCACTCGTACGCGAAAATCGAGATCTCATTTTCTATCTCTGTTCTACTTGCTAGCCGCATCGGTGGAACTTTGTTGGAATCAAAACATTGGACAATTTATGAATGACTCGCTGTATCTGTTTGTTCTATAATCTAAGCTTTTGACCCCAAGCGGGGATAACAATTACCCCAAAATTTTAAATGGCATTGGAGGTCGAATAAGCTCTTACAATTCTCTATACAATGGTCATTAAATTTTAAAATTCCGCTCATTTCTTATTGAGAAATTAAATTTTAAATGTAAAACTTATCTGCAAACATTCACGAACGGTATTTGAAAATAATCTACAGTATGACGAAGATTATTTTTATTTTCAACAGGACGGTGCTCCTCCGCATTATGCGGCGATTGTTCGTCAGTATTTAGAGCAACGTTTTCCACGGCATTGGATTGGGAGAAGGGGCGCATCGAATGGCCTCCACGATCGCCAGATTTATCGCCCCTCTTTTTTCTTGCGGGGACATCTAAAAAAGTCAAATCTATAAAACACAACCAGCGTCGTCGGAAGATTTGCGTCAAAGAATCGTTGACGAGTGCCGTCGAATTACTCCGGAAATTTTTCGGAATGTGCGTGAACCTTTTAAACAAAATCTTTATTATTGTATGGAAGCGGGTGGTCATCAGTTTGAACATTTAATCAATTAAGTAGTAAGCAACTTAAATAATTTTAACATGTAATTTTTTTCAAGTGTTGGAAGGAAATGTAAAATTTAAAGACTATTGTAAAGAGAATTGTCAGAGCTTTCAAAAGACATATTATTCGACCCCCAATGCCATTTAAAGAGTGTCCCCCTTTATCTAAACATTCCTTTATCTATCTTTGTAACCACATCTTCTTTCATACCACAACGCTCTCTTATCTCACTATTCTTTACTTAATCCAACCGAGTCATTCCGGCTATACTTCTCAGACTACTCATCTCAGCAGCATTAATCCTATCTTCATGCTTTTTCTGCCAAACCCAATATTCACTACCATACATAAGTGTAGGAACCAACACACATCTATGCACTGCCAGACGTGCCTTTTTTGACACTTTCTGGTTGTTCATAAAGCTATACAGTGCCCTATTTATTTGTTTTCCTGCCAACACCCTTCGTTCAATGTCACTGTCATACTTTCCATCTCTCGTAAACTTTGAACTACATAACACGTGTAAATAATACTATCATTTCGATTTCATGATATTAAGATTGTATATCTTTGTTGTAGTTTTCCTTAGGATGGAACAGAAAAACACAATGTAGGTACTAATTCATGGATTGCGTATGGATTGAAAATGAATGATTTGATCGTCAAATGCCTTCTTTAGGTCGATCATCTAGTCATATTAACGTCATCTGAAGAGGAGTTGCAGGCGATGGTTAATGTTATGCATGATGCCCTGAAAATCAAAGGGATGAAAATAAATGTGAGCAAAACGAAAGTAACAGTTTTTGAAAGAGAAGAAAGCATGACTAACTGTGAGGTGCTGATTAAGGGAGAAAGAGTGGAACAGGTAAATGAGTTTGTATACTTGGGTTCAAAGTTTACGAGAGATGGAAAGTATGACAGTGACATTGAGCGAAGGGTGTCGAATGGGGCCCTGCATAACTTTATAAGTAGTTAAAACGTGTCAATGAAGGCACTACTGGCTCTATATTGTAGCGAAATATTCGTCACATTTGATATCGACTTCAGATGACAAAAATAATTACCTTGCTTAACGTTTATACCGGATAATTAATTGGCAACATACAATGACCACCAACATTAATTACACTTTTACACTGATATCTCTTAGCCAATATGTTAACCTTAATTTTCGAAATTAAGAATATTTACGAACCAATAATGGATTTATAAGCATATTGTAAGGGGTCGTTAACAAATCAATCAACATCTCGGTCATGCGTAAATTGTGGTTGATCAAACCAAAGACTTTTTGGCAAAAGGGTCGAGGTCTTTGCCGTCCTACTTCGAAGAAGAAAAGTTTCGAGCTCATCTGCTAGTTCTAATTCCGAATTTTAGTATTTTTTCTTTGAAGATACAGTGCCTAAAAGGACTATCCTCCGATTCTTCTGCTGAAGAGAGTGTTGGAGTTGGTAATCCACAACGGTGAAAGCCGAGTTGAAGAAGAAACCTATTAAATTCAGGGGATATTGCAACCCTTCTAAACAACTACTACCACAGTGAAGACACAGTATACGAAGCATACTAGGTGAACTGAGTAGCCCAGTATTTTAGAGAATTCCACCATCCACAACTGAGAGAACCATTCAAAGCAACTCTTCACAGACACCGAATACCAGACAAGACTAAAAGAATTAAGAGTATTGCCGTAGCAAAACGAACTTTTTCAAACCGAGGGCTCTTTTCTTTTTAATATAGTTAACCTTCGAAAAAGTAAAAAAAAGCAGCTACCTGAAAGAATGTACTGTTATGGCCCATCTTCGAACTCGTTCTTGTCCTTCGGGCAAAACTTCTACCCTGTAAGTTTTAGTGACCTACCGCCTATCTGTCTCAAGATATTGTGCCCACAAGATTTTCCAACGTACACCAACATCACTACACACAGACATAATTTGAAACAACCGTCAGGCTGAAAATGGTTCGACGCGTGGGGCCGTGAAAGTGCAGCGCACATGGTTTTGGCGATTTTTATTTTTGGGGGTAAACCAATACTTTTCCTTTTGTACCCTCCGGTTCGGAAAAGTAAAAGGATTTCGGGTAACAAAATTGTAAGAAAAATCTTTTTCTTTTCATGATTTTATATTTTTTTTAAATATATTGTTTAATGTTATTCGCAGTTTTATTGCTGTTTTAAAGGTAGAGGTAAATGAATTTGCTTTTAGATTTTGAGAAAGGAATTCTTATCCGTTTTCTCGACAAAAAATCCTTGCGCCCTGTTAACAACAAATCGAACTTTCCTGTCACATTAAAAATCAAGAACTGGCAAGTCAGTCCCCAAAAACTCACACTTTTCTCCTACAGTTAAGCCGTGGCATTCTAAATTAGCGAGTTTTCCTTTACAGCATAAAGAAGTGCTGGTCCCTACACTTATGTATGGTAGTGAATGTTGGGTTTGGCTGAACAAGCATAAAAGTAAGATAAATGCTGAGATGAGTAGTCTGAGAAGTATACCTGGAGTGACTCTGATGGACAAAGTGAGGAATAGTCAGATAAGGGAACGTTGTGGTGTAAAAGAAGATGTAGTTACAAAGATAGATAAAGGAATGCTTAAATTATTTAGACACGTAGAGAGGATGGATAAAGAAAGATTGACGAAACAAATTTATAAGGCTAGTGTGAACGGACAAGTCGATGGAGGTCGACCTCGGCGAACATAACTCGATCAGATCAACATTGTTTTGAAGATAGGCCAGGTCAAGGGTACCAACAACCGAAGAGCATGTATGAGAGCACTGATAAAAGTAGAGGAAGAAAAAGATGTGTGTAAGAACCGTAGCAAGTGGAAGGAAGGTGTCTCTGCCTACCCCTACGGGAAAAGGCGTGACTACATGTATGTATGTTTGTACACGTGAAAAATATTAGATTTTAGCTCTCGGTTTTTTGTGATTACTCAACCTCGAGCTAAAATCTAATACTTTTTCGCTTGTATAATAAATAAGTATTTAAAACTAACTAGGTATGTATTTTATCTATTATATTCCATAAAGCATCTATCCTACACTACTGGCATCTATCCTTAAAAAAATAGTTCTGCAAAAACAGTTATTGTTAGGTTAACAAAACCAAGTTATAATGTAATATAAAAGATTAAAGTAGCTACTTTTATAGGAATTAGTTAATTAATAGTTTTAAAATTAGGAGACCCTTTTAAAAAGTGGGGCATCTATCTCGGCTTTACCCCAGAGTTAATAACTAATAATTTACATCACATTACATTACAATCTTACGTTTGGGCCATGGGTATAGGCACCTTTGTCACCTAGATCTTTTGATTCTCTGTGACTACCGGTACTTTACTGAAGCGGAGTATTTCAGTTCCTGATTCCATAGCCTCAGAGTGCTAATGGGTTCAGGTTCCGTGATTCTCAGTGCCATCATTATGATGCTCCTGAGTGTTGACAGATGCTTTCCTCTTGCTATAATGGCTATGTCATCAGCATAACCATGTACGAGGAGTCCAGCTTCTCTTAATTTAACTAATAGTTCGTTCACCACTAGGCACCACAAAAGAGACGAGAACTAATAATTTATTTAAATAGCTGTTACTTACTTTCTTTCTGTCGCAATGGGTGTCTTATATATGTCGAGTATATTTGCAAAATTATCGTCCTGTTTTTCAGCATTACTCTTCAGAAGAACATTTTCCAAACTAGTACATTTATTATTCAACACCTTCAACGCTTTTCTTTGTATCTTTAGTTCTTGCTCGATCTGTTTTATTTGTTTAAAATTTTCTCTAGCTTCCATTTTTAATAGACAAAATAAAGTTTCGTCTTCAGTTTTCCAACAGTTGCATCCGCTTTTGTTTTTCTTTTCCAAAGTGGCTTCGCATTTTTTACAATGGCAATTATACGAAGGAGTGGTTGATTTTTTATTTGTTTGTTCCGTTTCAGGAGAAGCTCTACATTTTTTGTACCTCCATTTGACTGTAGATATCACTGTAAATATTAAGAATTCAAAGTTGTCGTATATTCTTGGCTAAAAAATTAGTGAGTATACAGGGTGTGGCGCGAAAAGTTTTGATGAAAAGTAATGGCGGACACAGTTATGTTGAAAATCTGATATTACGAAGCTGTAGATTTTGGATGACGCTGAATTTAAATATAATATTGTCTTGAATGTGGTACTTCCGGTCATACTTTCCGGTAATACCGGAAGTAGACGTCACCTTTGTTATTTTAAATAGAACTTAATATTTTTTATTTTATTTTCGAATTAAAAAATATTAGGTTCTACTTAAAATAACAAAGTTGACGTCTACTTCCGGTATAACCGGAAGTACCACATTCAAGACAACATTAAATTTAAAATCAGCGTCATCCAAAACCTACAGCTTTGTAATGTCAGATATTTAACATAACTGTATCCGCCATTACTTTTAATTAAAACTCTTCGCGCCAAAGTGAAATTAAAAATTAATATCACTGAAGCTATCATAATTTTTTTACCTCTTTTGAGAACATTGTAAACTTCTATTACCCTTCCTTCTTGGACCTCTGGTAATGAATTTTTATCCTTTGTTAGTAAAGAATTATCACCGCGCTTCTGTATTTCCACGTATTCTTTTTCTGTTAGCTCTTTTCTTGGACAAACCGTAAACTCTAATGATTTTTCGATGTTTTCTTAAAACATAAACATTACTTTTATCCTCGCAATTAGATTATCAGAGCATCTTACAAAATTATTGAACTTAACTTTAATAATAAAAGAGAAAGAGTAAATATTAAAAATTTTAATTCAAAAATCAGGGATCAGGGTAACCTTTTTCAACCGACATCAAAAAAGGAGGAGGTTCTCAAATCGACTGTATTTTTTTTTTAAGTTTGTTACCTCAGAACAATCGATTGGGAGAGCCGATTTTGATGATTTTTTTTTTATTTGAAAGCTGGTGCTTCCCTTGTGGTCCAGTTCTGACCATGGCATCCATGAGAAAACCATATAAGTCTTTGAAGTTGGTTTTTTTACGTTTTTGCGTACGGATTTATCATAGACCTATTATCAGAGGAGACGGAACTATTTACTTTTAAACACGATCATACATTCCCACCTTCTGGGCGTTTATATGATCTTGATACGGCCGACTGGAATGTGTTATGCTGTGATGTTGCCTGCTCTCCAGTTATGGCAAGAGATTTGTGATTGTTACTAAATCGTCCATAGTATTTGTCGATTATATTTGCAACAATATTGTGACCGTAATGCTATCTCTTATTAATATTTCATGAATTATAATAACGTTAATAATGCAACTCATTTTATGGAATGTTGAACCATTGAACTATTTCATTCCGTTAGATCATAGAAATATGTTGCACGACTTGTCTGAATCGTTCCACGAGCAGAGATCCGTGCGTTCTACGAAATCGGCTATTATTAGTAGCGCTGTTGCCGAAGGTGTTGCAACGAGATTTTGGAGTATTATCGGTAATTTTCTGCATATTATTGGTAAAATTCAGTGAAATTTGGTGGAAGAAATGATTCGTCATTGGTGTGTAAAAACCGGACTTTTTAAGCCCCAGTGTTTATTTTCACAAGTAAGTTGGAACATCTTATTGTTTACTATATTTTTATCCAGTGGTGTAGCGATGACGATTTCAATATTATAATAAACAGGTATTGTTTTGTGGCGTAAAACACGAATCCGAAAACCAAACGATGTGGAAATCAATACTTTCGAGATATTCTCAAAAAAGGTCATTAATTTTTGCCCTGTTATTCAGCAACACTTATTCAGTGGTATTATCATTCTTTCGTTGTTATTTGAAGAACTATATACCTTCCTAATCCATTTTATAGTAGTATTTCATAAGAAGTCTATACATCACCTCAAATTTAATCCAATCGAGAAATCTAGTAGTCACGGAATCCTGAGTATAATATTTTAATCTTTCCCTTTAGGAATAGGATAAATAGTTTGAACATTAAAATTAAAATTTTAAATAAAGTACATTTTATTTGTACAATTAATACTAATAATAATTATTTAAGTTTTTTTTTTATTTCAGACAGTTAGGTAAACTTATTTAAAATTCTTTTTCAGTACTTTAATTTGATAAAATAATTTAGTTTAACGGGTATTAGCAAAACTGTTCGCTACTCAATTAGCAGCCCTTGAGTTGGAATAATTTAGTTTTATAAAAGTAACTTATAACATTACACACAATTGACTTGGAAACTTCAACGTAACACAAATCCAACATTTGGGGAATTGGTAAGTTTTTTAAAATTGGCACCCCACTTTTGTAACTTTAGAAAAACAGTTTAGTTGGGGTAAAACACGATCTCCTCATATCTTGGGAAATTGTGACTGGATGGAAAGGATATCAGACTTATAGGTAATTTGTACTGGAACCAAAGAGCGGAAATACGAATTCAGAATGCAGGAACAACTGAGGATTTTAAAATAAAAAGGGCGTCCGCCACGGGTGAATCTTGTCTCCGATGTTGTTTAACTTGTATGTGGAAGGAGCATTCACTGAGTCAATCTCTGACAGTTCCATAGGCATTAAAGTAAACGGAATTTCCTTAAACAATAAACTGTGATATTGGCGGTTAGTGCAAATGATCTACAAACTCTACTAGATAAGGTCAATAAAGAAAGTCAAAGATTGGGTCTGAAAATTAACATTCGTAAAATCAAATGTATGGCCATTAGTAGAAACGATACTCCAAATACCACAATATCCATAAATGGAGAAAGCATTGAACAAGTCACTCAACTTAAATACTTGGGATGCATGATCAACCAAAAATGGGACCCAGATCAGGAAATAAAATGCAGAATCGAGCAAGCTCGAACAACGTTCCTAAGACTTAAAAATTTTTTGACAGATAAAAACTTAAATCGCAGTCTCAGATATAGGATGGTAAAGTGCTACGTCTGGTCCGTTCTCTTGTACGGAGTCGAGGCATGGACGTTGAAAACAGCAATTATCAACAAACTTGAGGCCTTCGAGATGTGGACCCTGCGACGAATGCTGAGAGTATCGTGGGTTGACCATGTGACGAACGAGGACATACTGAGAAGAGCTAGTTTAGTAGATCATGAACTTTTCGGAAACATCAAAAGAAGAAAAACTGGCTATCTTGGACACATACTACGTGGAGAACGTTATCATTTCCAACGTCTTATTCTCTAGGGTAAAATAGAAGGAGGAAAAAGAGGAGTAGGTAGAAGAAAATTATCCTGGCTACGAAACATACGACAATGGACAGGAATACGGGAATCTGCATGGCACTTTAAGAAGAAGAAGGGTAACACAATTTGGCGCCCAACTTTTGGGGTTTAGAAAAATAATTTTAGTAGGCTACAACACTTCAATTTGATAAAAACCTGAGTATCACCTATTCATAAATATATTCTCATAAAAAACTAAATCTTACCCGATAGATATATTCTTATTTTAAACAAACAGCACGTCTCTGATAACAAGCGTGGCCGTAACTCCACAATAATTTTACAGCGTTGCCAGCACGAGAACGGGACAAAGAGAATCGATTGGTATTCTTTGTCATACTCATGGCCACTCTCGTGTAATCATTGCGACAAAACAAATAGAGTTTTATGAATGGAATGTTGCGTCTTCTCTAGATAATAGGTCTATGGTATTTATAGGTAAATATCTTCAATGTACAGACACTTTTCTCTTACTGTTTACTGTTTTTAATAGTGTAGATTTGTATGGAGTCTAATTCTAAATTGGTTTAGCACAAGTCTCCACAACTATGATCTATTATTTTGTTTAACAGTTTTGCTCGTAGGATCTTACCAAATTCATCTGCAGTTAGTCTAATTCGAATTTCCGGTCTAACTATCGCAAATTCGTCGGGCATGTTTACTTTAATCTTTCGATGTTTGGCGCTGTGAAAAACTTGAATCGCCTTGGATGCCGTGTCTCCGTTCGGCATTGCCGCACGGTTGCAAACTGAAGCATTACAGCCGCGCGGAGCTGGTCTGTGAACGATCGCCTCGCATTCCGTTGCGTCGTTCAACGCGTTCAAATCGATGAATGACTCCAATTCGGTGCTGGTCTTATTTTTGAGCTGCGTGAAGATGTTTTTCAGCGTTTTTCCGTTGAATCTTCTTGGCAACGTTTGCGGTTGTTCTGCATTTTGCAATTTGGTCTCGTACGTTTTGTCCAAAGCTTCGAATGAAGCGTGATGGCTTCGTAGAAGTTGCGAATACGAAAGCTGGTGTGGGTATTGATAAAATTGATTGGTGAAATCTTTGAAATGCATTTTATTGGTATTCACAACGGAATTTTGATGACTGCAAAATTTTGGGTGCGTATGATTTTGACAATAATTTGAAATAAGTGTTTGTTTGACGTTTTGACAGCTTTTCGGCTTATCCCTAAATTATCTACTTGACACTCTTTTTAAGTAAAGTGCGTGCATGGACGTCGTTTAGGGGGGCAAAAGGGGCATTCTCCTTTCCTCCCGAATAGGTGTATTTGTGAATGATGTAAACGATTCCTATGCATTTTCCATTCTGGCTGACGAAACCGCTGAAATGTCGGGACACTATTAATTATCGCCAGGAGTCCGATTTGGGGACAGCAACAATAGTTTCCAAGAAGAATTCCTGGGACGTAAAAAGCTCACGAATATGGATGCAGTTGGTATAGTTCTTACGAAGTCAGTTGGACAAGTGTAAAAACAATATTTCCTCCGGCGGATTGCCGAACTTTGTTGTTGCATAGGCGTCACAACAGATATTTTAATAGTAGTTTTACTGCATTAAATAATTATTGGGTTAACAATGTTCTCAATAAAGTATATATTTTGAAATGTATTTTTATGAATATAAGCGGTTTTCGAGTATACCTATTTAAATTCAAAACTTATTTAATTGGGTTCGTAGATTGGCATGTATTTTTAAACTCATTTAAATTTTTTTTCAAAAACTTTAAGTACGTATTGTTTCGACTTATGTGATAAGGTGACCACCCTAAACGAAATACTATTATACATTAGTCACTATCGAAACACTCATCAGTACTTGAGTCTTCTTGGGTATTTATCACTATCGGATTGATTTGTGGCAAAACACAATATTGTTTTTTTTTTGACGTGGTAAACACAATTTGTCCATAAGTCAGTTTCGGCGAGATCATCAATTACTTTTCTTATATTTGTTAGAACAGAATCGCTTAATTGAGGAGCTTGATTACACTTTCGTAATTTGTTCTTTAGAGCAGCCCAGATCAGTTCGATAGCGTTGAATACACAATAATACGAAGGCAAACGCAAAACTGTATGACCGTAAGATTAAAAAAGTTTCTCTACGACGTATTCTTTCTTAAAATTTTGTTGTTTCACTAGTCCACTAGTCATTAAGGGATTATGGCTTAAATTGCTTAAACTTGTTGGTTCAAGTTTTTATGGTTGTTCAATAATGTCTGGGAACGAAAACATACATCTTCCTCTTCTTATAATGTCTTGCTTTCTCAAGCGTTGACGACTCCCATATTCTCTACTTCTTTGTATCTATCTCTACCTTGAGCTTCGTGGAGAAGTTCCTCAGCAGTAAAATCTGTCCATTGTCGGAGATTTCGAAGCCAGGATAGCTTTTGCGGCCTATCCATTTTCCCCTCGATCTTGCCATTCAGAATAAGCCGAAGCATACTATAACGTGGTCCACGAATCACATGTCCCAAGTATTCTAGTTTGCGGCGCTTGATGGTAATTAAGAGCTCTCTATCGTGCCCTATTCTGATGAGTACATTCTCGTTGGTAGTTCGGCTTGTCCACGGAATTTTGAGCATCCTTCTGTACAGCCACATCTCGAATGCACTAATGCGGTCAATAATTTTTTGGTGAAGCGTCTATGTTTCGCAAGAGTACAACAGAATAAATATATAGTCATAAATATAGTCACGCCTTTTTCTCGTAGGGGTAGGCAGAGACCACTTCCTTCTACTTGCTACGGTGCTGAAATACGCATCTTCCTGTTTAATTCTGAAGAATCTGTCTGTGATATATGATGTCAAAAGCCCTACGTATTGTTTCGGTAGTATTATATGGAGTTTATGCAATAGACCTGCATGCCACACCTTATCGAAGGCCTGCGAAACATCTACGAAGACTGCTGAACAGACCTGTTTTTCTTCAAGAGCTCGCTCAATTACATCAGTAATGCGATGCACCTGATTAATGGTTGAGTGGTTCTGTCTAAAACCGAACTGATGGTCAGGAATTATATTGCTGTTTTCTATTAATGGTTTTAGTCTCTTGAGAAGCTACTTTTCGAAGAGTTTAGTGATAATCGGAAGTAGGGAAATAGGCCTGACTTCGGCAATAAAATAACTTCCGCAACTATTCAGCTCGTAGGAATATTTCAGTCTGAGATAAATTTTAAATTTATTATTACTTTGAATATCTGTTATCAGAGTTCTTAAGGACCGGTACATAATTAGACTCTGTTTACTAACCTGTCAATTAATTCATTTTTTTGCCTGAAATTTTCAAATTACCACGAGCAAACCAACGTTTTAATGCTGCTACATTATTGTCCTTGACATTTGCGAATTTTAATTTTGCTCCGGGAACTTTTTTTTGATAGGTAGGTACTTTTACATGTATGCGAATGGGGATTAGGTTATGTTTGAAAGAGAAGAAAGCATGACAAACTGTAAAGTTCTGATTGGCAGAAGAAGCATGAAAATAGGATTAATGCTGTGGAGATGAGTAGTCTGAGAATTGTATAGCCGGAGTGACTCGGTTGAATAAAGTAAAGAATAGTGAGATAAGAGAACGATTTGGTGTAAAAGAAGATGTGGTTACAAAGATAAATAAAGAAATGCTTAGATGGTTTAGACACGTATAAAGGATGGATTAGGGAAGACTGAAGAAAAAAAATTTATAAGGCGAGTGTGAATGGACGGAAGTCGGTAGAGGTCGACTTCGGCGAACATCGATCTCGATCATTGTTTTTAAGAAAGGCCAGATCAAGAGTACCAAAAACCGACGAGCATGTATGAGAGCACTGATGAAAGTAGAGGAAGCAAAAGTAAGAACCGTAGCGGATGTGGAAAAGGCGTGACTATATGTATGTATGTATGTTGTCCCTACTTTACCACTAGCACTGCTAGTGAGAAATTTTTCGTACTTGAGGAAAAAGGCATATTCGTGAATTATCCGCGTATTGACTTTGTTAAATGTTTTGTAGTAAAATGCAAATGCCGTTTATAAATAAAAAAGTTTATCATTTCGTCTGGAGATCGTACTTGCTGGTCGACAGACTCACTCCAACAAGGTAATTCACCTTGACTATCCATTAAAAATAGATAAAAGCCGTTTCGGAGTAATTGTAACGTATATCACCACCACCACCACCGGCGGCACCGTTGACAGACACAATCTAATCGCGCACTCGTCTGTCGAGTAATGAACTTTTTTTTAAGCGAGTAATCGCGTCCAAGGCTACATACAAGCCGTTGCCTAGCAACAGCACAATTCTACGACATTAAAGAAAAGTAAGGTCATAAACCCCGCTACTAGGCGAACATGTACCGAGGAGGTCGTTGCGTTCGGCTCTATAGCCGACACAGACGCGACGCGAAGCCATTGGTTCGTTTCCGAACGGTGGGGGCAAGGCCGCGCCTTCGGACACACCCCTTATCGGTATCCATTGGTAGACGATCTCGCGGCTGGAATTTTCGAGAAGTAGAAAAACAGCAATAATTGTTTTTGGTTGAATTTGTTGCAGTTGAAAAAAAATAAGGGCTTCATGGTGATCTTTACCGAAAGGACGTTTTTTTAAAAATGGAAGCACAATTTTATCCTTATTATATCTAAAGAGATAAGTTGTTTTTTGATTTCTTTTACATTTTTGTAAAAAAATTTAATTTTTCCTGACTAATATTTTTTTTTTCGTTTTAGGTATAGCTTCGATATCCTGTTTTACTCGAAAATGATGAAATTTCGTCTCTTAACATAGTTTATGTAAAACTGCGTTTGTCGATTCAATAAGGCAGTTTCAATACTAACTAAGTAAAGTAAAAATTCTAAAAAAGCTGATCAGATTTTATTTCTTTTCTTTTACATACGTAGGTACATATAGTCACGCCTTTTTCCCGTGGGGGTAGGCAGAGATCACTTCGTTCCACTTGCTACGGTTCTTACACACATCTTTTGCTTCCTCTACTTTTATAAGTGCTCTCATACATGCTCGTCGGTTGTTGGTACTCTTGGCTTGGCTTTTCTTTAAAGCAATGTTGATCTGATTGATCCGACTTGTGCACTCACACTCGCCTTATAAATTTGTTTCGTTAATCATCCTTCATTCAACCTTTCTTCATGTCCAAACCATCTAAGCATTCTCATATCTATATTTGTAACAACATCTTCTTTTACACCACAGCGTTCTCTTATCTCACTATTTTTTACTTTATCCAACCGAGTCAGTCCCTCTATACTTCTCAGACTACTCATCTCCGCAGCATTAATCCTCTTTTCATGCTTCTTCTACCAAACCCAACATTCACTTATCTTTTTTATCTTTCAAAAACCATTACTTTCGTTTTTCTTACATTTTTTTATCACTTTGATTATCAGGGTATCATGCATAACATTAACCATCGCCTGTAACTCCTCTTCAGATGACGCTAATATGACTTGATCATCGGCGTTAAGAAGGCATTTGTCGATCAAATCATTTATTTTCAATCCATAAGCTAAACAGTCATGGCGAAGCCACACATCCCTGTCTCACACCTTTTTCGATGTTAAACCAGTCCGTGCATTCTCCGTTCATCCTGACACAAGCAGATTTATATTTATAGATATTTACCTGTAGAAAATAACCTTTTCTAAAGACCTCTAATTTGAATTTTAATAAAAGGGATGAAAAAAAAATTAAAAAAGTCCAATTTTTATATTTTTTATTGAATTTTCTTTCTTTTATTACTCTAAACCGTCGTAGTGGCGAAAGGGTGCGTTTTAGGGGAAAAATAGTCTGACAAAGGTAGGCCTAAAATTTTGTGCTCTACAACTTTTATTTCAAACGTTTTTTGATATTTTTAAAATATAACCTAAAAATTATATTTCGGAGTAGTTTTTAATTTTCCCCCCCTTCCATGGGGTTGAGAACTTTTTTACTTTACCCACAGTTTTGTACGCATTTTTCTAATTATTTGCGTATAGTTTCAGCCATATCTGCCAAAAACCCGATTTAAGTCTTTTTGACATGACTAAACAGCGCGAGCCAGTATTCCAAGATTCGAGTGCAAGGAGAAGAATATGTTAGGATATGTTGCAGAGATAATGTTTAGATTAAGTTATAGCAATTATTGTTATTTGTTCCTTCTACAAAATTTTTTCGACGATAATATAAGTGATTGATTTATTTTTGAATATGATACATTAATTTTCTTTTTTTTCATCATTTTAACAATATTCATCTGAAATCTTACATATTTTTTTATAATACAAATATATTATGTTTTGTTGCCATTGAACATAAAATTATTAAAATTTGAAATCAGTTGAATAATTCTTGGCTAGAAGTCAGGTCTATTGCGCTTTTATAGACTTGGAAAAGGCCTATGACAGAGTGGTAAGGAGTGAATTGTGGTCGACATTGTTTATGTATGGGGTGAGCGGTAGTTTAATACGAGCACTGAAATCACTTTATGAGGATTCCACTGCTTGTGTCAGGATAAACGGAGCTTGCACGGACTGGTTTTACATAAAAAAAGGTGTGAGACAGGGATGTGTGGCTTTGCCAAGGCTGTTTAACTTATACATAGACGATTGTTTAAAATATTTGAAATAGAGTGCGTATGGATTGAAAATGAATTTAATCGTCAAATGCCTTCTTTACGTCGATGATCAAGTCATATTAGCGTCATCTGAAGGGGAGATGCAGGCGGTGGTTAATGTTATGCATGATGCCCTGAAAATAAAAGGGATGAAAATAAATGTATGCAAAACGAAAGTAATGGTTTTTGAAAGAGAAGAAAGCATGACAAACTGTGAAGTTTCGATTGAGGAAGAAAAAGTGGAGCAAGTAAATGAATTTGTGTACTTGGGTTCAAAGTTTACGAGAGATGTATGACAGTGACATTGAGCGAAGGGTGTTGGCAGGAAAACAAATCAATGGGGCACTGCATAGCTTTATGAAAAGCCAGAAAGTGTCAAAAAAGGCTCGTATTGCTGAGCATAGAGGAGTAAAGCCGGAGTGACTCGGTTGGATAAAGTAAAAAATAGTGAGATAAGAGAACGCTGTGGTGTAAAAAAGGATGTAGTTACAAAGATAGATAAAGGAATGCTTTATTAGCTTAATTTCTTTAACTTTAAGAAAATTTCAGTTCGTCGTTTTTTTTACGATGTCTGTTACTTTGATTGCAATATTATTTTTGTAAGAACCAACAATTCCTATTTATGACAATGCAAATATTAAGAAAACAAGAAATGCGAAAACTTTATTCATTACCACTGAAAATATAATTTTAGAAATATGCGTTAATTTTGACGCGCAGTGTATTTTCACTTTTTCATACTCTATGAAATTACAAATACAATTGTCAAGACCGCATAATTCTACCTTTAATAGATCCAAAGTTACAGTGGTTTGAAACTAAAATTATAAAAAAAATGTTTATGTCAAAAAAGTAGTAGATTTTTCTACCATTAATTGTTTTTAAATGCCAGGAATTATTTCTCGATGTCATTAGTGAAAAGTGTATGTATGGTGGTGAATGTTGGGTTTGGCAGAAGAAACATGAAAACAGGATTAATGCTGCGAAGATGAGTAGTCTGAGAAGTATAGCCGGAGTAAAGAATAGTGAGATAATAGAACGCTGTAGTGTAAAAAAGATGTAGTTACAAAGATAGCTAAAGGAATGCTTGGATGATTTGGACACATATTTAGCTTCTTTTACTTTCATCAGCGTTCTTATACATGCTCGTCGGTTGTTGGTATTCTTGACCTGGCCTTTCTTCATTTACATTTTTAATTATAAGTAAATATCAATACAATGTTAACAAAAAAATTACACTCGCTTTTTTAAAATCTATAAAATTATTGCTATCAACAATATTTCATAATTCTTTAACTTTATACATACTATAAACATTGTTGAAGACACGTGTTTCTTGCAATGTTTTCCTTTGTGTGGACAATAGACAAGGAAAGTATTTTTCAATTTTTAAATAAAATTATGCGTTCAAACGATAAATGTGATTTATGTTGTTTTTAAAAAGTCTAAATGTATAATTAAAAATGCGAGACACGTTTTAACTGGAGCACACACATAATAAATTACGATTTTTTTTGACATGGATACAGCTTGAAGCTAACTTCACCTTGAAACGTGAAACGTTATTTTTAACTTGAGCGTAATAAAATGAGTCGAACAGCCATAACATTACTCCTGAAATATATGAAACGCTTGATGTGACTTTCGAGGCGTGGCTTCCCAACAAACTTCGATTTCGACGGTAATTTGACTGAAAAATCCAAGCAATCGATTGTGATGCCACAATTTCACCCTTAAACTACGTTTGACTGTAGCGGCCAGTGTGCGGCTGCTCTAAGATTTAAAGAGGATAAGCTTGCATTAGACCTTGGAATTGACCCAATAAACGAACTACACGCGTTATTTTTTGACCTTGAATTTATTTTTTAAATTTTCATGATCCCAAATACATGGGTGCTGTCTACAGTTCGTAAAGTCTGAAATTAGACAAGTGGTTCTCTCCGGCCGGTTCCCAGACAGTGAAAAACCTAATAATAAAAATATCAGTGGTCTGGGTGCGACCCGAGAGGTCCACACGACTAACTTCCCAGTGGAAAGAATTAAAAAATACCATATGATTTGTTGTTCTAATTATTATTATTAAAATTAATATAAACAACGATTTCAAATTGTTTACAACAAATTATAATAGTCATTAACAATATTCTGTTTATGTTAACCGTATTCTTTCAAACTTTTTCTTATCATTTCATAAGCGGGAGCTATTTTCAATTTTTTTTTTTTTTTTTTATGTTCTGGTTCCCACGAAAAGGGATATCCTGTAATGTTCAGAGAATATCGTGGGAACCAAGGGAAAGAAGGTAGGAGTTGGTGTTCTTCTTAAATTTCTGGAGGTTGTATGCCTCGGGGAACACCTCCCTAGGCAATGAGTTCCAAAGCCTCGCAATTCGTTGGATGAATGAGTCTTTGGAAAGTGATGTTCTGCAGGTCTCCAAAGTGACCACGAAGGGGTGTGAAGACTGAACTTGACGGGTTAATCCCGAAGAGACTGCCAAAGGAGGAACGATTGTTGATATTTCAGAAGAGCATTGCCCATGAATCTATATAATATCTATAAAATAGAGACAAATCGCCAACTTTTCTACGGTGTTCCAGACAAGTGAGCGAGTTTGTAAGCGAGGCATCACCGACGAGACGAATTGCCCTTTTTTGGACAGAATCCAGTAGCTTCATGATATGTTTAGGTGCTGCACTCCAAATATGGGAACAGTACTCCAGTACAGGTCGGATCTGTGCCTTATAGATCATAAGCAGCTGACTGGAGGTGAAATAGCTGTTGGCACGAAACAAAAAACCAAGTTTTTGGGATGCACTTTTGGCAATGGACCTCACGTGATTTTCTCAGGAAAGGTTATTGCTGATAGTAATACCAAGCATCGATATGGATGACTTCAGTGGTATGGTTACTCCTGACAAAGTTATGTTAGGCACAGTGAGATCGGCTTTTCTAGAGAAAAGACATGCTTGTGTTTTGTTTGCATTGAATTCTACCAAGTTATTGGATCCCCATTCGAGAATTGTTGCTAAGTCCATATTTATATTGTTAACATTTCTTCCTCGTTCATTTCTGGTTTCACGGGCTGATATAGGGGCCCTGGAAGAGAAAGCGGTATGGAGGGTACTATCATCGGCAAAGCTGTGTACGGGACATGAAGTTGCTTTCAATAGGTCGTTGATGTGAAGTAAAAATAGTGTTGGTGCCAGAATGGATCCTTGCGGAACACCAGCATTTATGAGTAGAGTGTCAGATGAAACTCCATCGACCACTACATGGAGAGACCTGTTTGAGAGAAAACTAGCAAGCAGAAAACACAGCTGAGGGGGCAAGCCATAAGATGGAAGCTTGGCGAGGAGTCCCTGGTGCCAAACTCGATCGAACGCCTTGGAGATATCTAATGCCACAGCTAAAGTTTCTCCATACTTTTCAATAGATAGCTGCCATATATGTGAGACGTATGCGAGCAGGTCACCAGTTGATCTCTGATGGTGGAAGCCATATTGCCTATCATTGATAATTCCTGAGTCTTCCAGATATTTCATGAGCTCGATGTTGATGGCTTTTTCCATGACCTTTGAAATAATAGATAGCAGTGCGATAGGTCTGTAGTTGCTAGGTAGGGTCTTTTTGCCTTTTTTAGGGACTGGCTGTACTCTTGCAATTTTCCAATTGGACGGAAATACTCCCAAATTGTAAGAGTGGTTGAACAACTTGCAAAGAACAGGTGTTAGTTCGGGGGCACATTTCTTGAGAACAATCGGCGGGATTCCGTCAGATCCACAGGCTTTGTTGGTGTTGAGACCCAGCAAAATCTTTCTGATAGTACGTTGGCGAAAGGTGATCTCGGGCATGTGACTGTCAATAGGTGTAATGTTCGAGGGTTGTTTTCCCGAAGAATCCAGAGTGGAATTTCCAGCAAATAGGTGCGCAAAGATATTGGCTTTTTCCTGGGCAGTCGTTGCTAGTGTTCCATCTTCATTGGTTAGGGGAGGAAAAGACCTGGAAGTGAAGTTTCTTCCCACAGCTTTGGCGAAAGACCAAAATGAACGTTTATATGAATGTTTATAACAATTGGAAATATTTTTTAATTATTGTGATCAATAATCATTTGTTTGTAACAATATTCAATTGTTATAAACAATGCTTGATTATTACTAACAATAGTTATTCACTGTTATAGCGTCTTCAATGCTATTCTCTCAATACTGACACAAGTTTAAAATTCTCCAATTCCTATTTTTGTTTTCTAAAGCTATCTCTTTTTATGAAATTATTTTCATCATATTTTCCATAAAAATATTCCTAAGATGCAATAATCATATTATTCAAAAGATCTTAAAATTCTGTATTAAAAATAGTATAATTTATAAATTGCAAAATTCAGGTAGTTTACCTTTTTTTTCGGTTTTTTTATTCTCCATAAAAAACAGCTTGACCGATTTTGCTGAAATTCTAATCAGTTCTAAGTTGCGTAATTATATGTCGAATGCAATTGGTCCCACGTCGATATCATTTTTTGTTCTCGAGATAATAGCGACGAAAAATAATTCCGAAAGTTTACCATTTTTTTCAGTTTTTCGATTCTCCATAACAAATAGCTCAACCGATTTTGCTAAAAATCTAATCAGTACTAAGTTGCGTAATTATGCGTCGAATTCAATTCGTTTCACGTCGATATCATTTTTTGTTCTCGAGATAATAGCGACGAAAAATAAGTCCGAAAGTTTACCATTTTTTTCAGTTTTTCGATTCTCCATAACAAATAGCTCGACCGATTTTGCTAAAAATCTAATCAGTACTAAGTTGCGTAATTATGCGTCGAATTCAATTGGTCTCACGTCGATATCATTTTTTGTTCTCGAGATAATCGACACGAAAAATAATTCCGAACATACGTACATAGACACATACAAACGTCCACTTAAAAACTATTGTATTAAAATTAATATTATTTTTTATGGCAAAAGGTAGATGATTAAAAAATTAAGTGCTAGAATTTAAAGCCCCTCTCCCTGTAAACGATAGGTGGTAGTGTGGAATATTTTAATTTAATATGTGCCTTGTATCTCATGAGTCATGGATTACGAAGGGCTTATAGTAACTTCTATTTTTATGTAAGAATTTGAGGCATTCATATACAGTGTATCTACTTGGGTTGGAATCATGTGGAATACTTTTTTATTAATAAACTTAGGAGTTATTCTTCATAAAAAGTTCTGCATGGTCTAAAACCTAAAATGCAACCATCATAAAATTTCTTTATTCGTATAGTCGGTTCGTCAAAAAATATAAATTTTGCTCAAGAGTAAAATACTTTTATTGTAAGGTAGGTACATTCGGTTATGAAATTACGTCCATTCAACGTGAAAAATAAGGTTTTCTTTACTTTTTAGAAACTTACCCCTTAATACCGATGAAATATTTAACCTAACCTAACCTAATCTAGGATGTGCTGACAAGAAATGTTTTACACTTAACGTCAAAACGCTTTTGTATTGCACGTTGTTTGTCTTTAAAAATCATTAGAAATGGCAGCGGTATTAACTAGTAAAGAAAAAATAGAGATTGTATCAGTGGCAACGCGCGAATTTTTTTAAAGTGTTACCAAAACCAGATGTAAAAAATCTTATTTAAAAAAAATGTTTATTATGAACCTCCCAAACATAAGTTTTGGTTTTTTTTAGGAATTTTATTCAAACTTTTTTTAAATTATTTAAAGTAAAAATTGCTGGACTGAGGCACTTGATATACCTCATCGTCTTATGGCGATGACCAAGAGTTTTCACTATACCAACTAAATTTAAAATTGAATTTTAATGCTAAGCAATACGCTATCTGGCGGAATAAACTCGCATCAATATCACGTGACCAGCAAGTATGATTGCTTTGTGTTTATTTACCTTTAAGCGTGCATTTGTGTGAAGATTATATTTGTTTAATTGTAACTAATAATTTGTTAAAAGTGAAAATGACCAGCAGAACAAATTGTTTCTGATTATCCACTCATCATCCTTTTTTTCTTTGACGCCACAAACAATAGCGTGGTTCGCTCTCGGAACAGCTTCACCCTCCACAATGCATCGACTACTTGGAGTAGCAGCCAGGTAAACAAAAGTTGAGGACAATGGTAGAAACATATCCGTTCAAATATCAAAATGTTCATTAAACTGTACACTTCCCTTAGTAAACATCACACTTGGCGTCAAAAACGACAGAATGACAGCGCGGGAAAATAAAGGTTAAAATGTCAATATCGCACTACTTTTAAGAACTTGATCGATGACGCAGTCTTACGACTATTAACAAGTGAGTAACCAAAACAAAAAATGGTAACATACCTACATAATATCGCGGTGCGCCAACGCTATCGCGCTGTTGAATTCAAGCACGCGACCAGACACGAGCCGGCTCCGACCAGTAGCCGACGGACCATCACGCGTATCCACAAACGAAAGTGGTAACATAACGCATTACCCGGACAGTATAGAGTGTATTATTTTTGTGCGGCTAATTGGCTATTTACTGAATTACTATTACTATTACATATTGCTGTTGGTAAAAAAATAAATATTTCGTAGCAGTCATAAAATATTTATTTTGAAGATTTTTAACTGTTACCGATGGTATAACAGTGGCTACATAGACGCTTTGACTCTGGATTGTATTAATAATAGAAGACAACTATAAAACGGATATAGAAGCTTCTGTTATCTTTAATAATGGAGCATCAGCAGTTACAAACATAATAAATAAATTCAAGACTAAACTATTCGGGGATAATACCATAAGTGCTTTAAAAATTACCGATAATTCTAAAAAAACATGTTTTTTAAAAACTGCACGAGTTTATTTTTTTTGTTGTTTCAAAACATACGCTGCCCGACTCCGAAGGAAGAGGGCAATTTTATAAAACAACGAAAAAAATAACCGAGTGCAGTTTTTTAAAAAAGAATTATTAAAAAGAATTATAAGAAGTATTCGGTAGAAAATTTCAAGAATACAAAAAGAATCTTATTATTTATTACTACAATTATTGTAAGTAATATTGTAAACATTTGTATTTGTCTCTCTCCGTAACTGAAGTTAATCTTGAACCTCCTTTTTTATTATTACTTACTTTTCTTCATGTTATGAGCCCAGTCCTTTAAGATTTTGGAAATTTCGCATACTGGCATTTCTCAAGATTCCAGACAAACTTCTTGTTTTTCTTTGTGTTCGCTGGAGTCGTTTTTTCGATTTGCGCGTTTATTTCAGCTACTTTGAAAGTCCCGAAACTGTTCATTTTGGACGTTTAATATATTTTTTTTTACTGAAAATAGTCGCAAAAGGGTAGACTTATCGTGTGGGCCGCGGACGGCCCGCACTGCGACTATTAGAAGGGGGAGAGATTATAGAAAGGAGATGATTATGGACCCGATTTTTGAAAAGTTGTAGGTCATAATTCTCTGGAAAAACTGATTTTAGAAGCTTGTTCCATTTCATAACAGCCCTGTAATGGAGAATGGCCCTTGTAGTGTCAATCTTGAGTGTAAATGGGTGAGACTGATCAGCGTGCCGAGTTCTTCGGCTGAATGTGGCCAGTGGTGGTATAAGAGTTTTTATTTCTCTGAAGCTTCTGCCATGAAAATATCTGTAGAGCAACGTCTGGTTTGCAACTCTTCTTCTATGTTTTAGTGGGTGAAGGGTATCTGCGAGAGTTAAGCTATTGGCCCTTTTCTAAATGGAATCTAGAAGACGAAGAGAACGCTTTGGTGCTGAACCCCAATGTGCAAGCAATACTCCAGTAGAGGTCGGATTTGAGCCTTGTACGTCGTCAACAGTTGATCAGGAGTAAAAAACTTTCTAGCTTTTCACAGAAAACCCAGCCTCTGGCTTGCTGACTTTGCGATGTTAGCAACATGGACATGCTAAGACATATTATTAGACACCGTGACTCTCAAAATAGAGATGGAGGGACTTGATTTAGGGGTATTTCCGGACATTGTAATGGAATGATTTGAGGAATTCACTTCTTGGAAAACTTGGCGCTTTGTGTTTTATGGGCGTTGGACTGAACAAGATTGTTGGTTCTCCACTCGACGATTGCTTCAAGATCTCTATTGATGAAGTCAACCTGTTCCTGTCTAACTCTATTTGTGTCATTCACCGAAAGTGATCGATAGGATGTGAAAGTTGAGACAAGTGTGCTGTCATCTGCGAAACTGTAAATAGGATTCGTGGTGGTTTTCAAGTGGTTGTTGATGTGTAAAAGAAAAAGGTGGGGGACATGATGGAATCCTGGGGGACCCCGGTATTGGTTTTTAACGCATCAAAAGTAATACTGTCAACTACCACATGTAAGGAGCGATCTTGCATGAAGCTCATGAGCCATTGGCGCAATTTTGGTTGGGAGACCGTAGGCAGATAATTTGCTTAACAATGCCTGGTGCCAAACGCGGTCGAAGCATTAGATATATTCAAGGCTATTGCACGGGATTCGCCAAACTTCTCAATAGTGTTTGTCCAGAGCTGAGTGACATAAGCCAGCAAATCTCCAATAGACCGAAGTTGCTAAGTTGTGAAGTTGCTAAATGGCTAAACGTTTAACTACCGAAAAAGAAATTATAAATATATTTTTACTTAAGTGAATAAGAATAATTAATACTAATGAAACCAATAACAGTGGAAGGCTGGTATCAAAGGCAAAACAAAATAATTGAATAAAGATTTACCAGACCTTTTAAATAAGGTAGGTTTGACTTGATACCTTAATACGCCATTTGAAAAAATTTAAGGGGTATGTTTAGTAGGGAGGGGGTGAATCTGACGTGTATGAAATTTGCGCAAAAAGTGCCCCCCTCAACTTAAAAGTTGACGTGTTTCGGCACTTCTTTCTAATATGTCACATTTCTAAAATACTAAGGGTGGGTCCTTTTCAAATGAACACAGTTGTATAACCCTGTTCAGGATAAATGTAAACTTTTCTTAGATACAAATATTGTTTTGCTGATTTTATAACTGTGATTTAATGAAGTTAATTTTTGCATTTCTATTTATTTTTTTTTAATTGTATAATTTGTGCTGTTTCGTTATCTTTTTTTCTTTTTCAACTCAATAATTGGTGGTGTAAATAAATAAAATAAATTGAGTAGACGTACTGTATACACCGCTGGTATAGTTAGTAGATTAGCTTTTCTGAAGTAACCCCTGCATGAATCCTGATAATTCAGATTATCCATAATGCGGATTGCTCTATTTAAATTTTAGAAAATTCTTTAAACTTCTCCACTACCTCCCCATAGTATGACCCCATAACGGCAGCGAGCACAGAAATTTGCGAAGTAAAATATTCTTGTTACACTGAAATTAGATTTTTTCATGAGAATTCTTATGCCATAGCAAACCTTACTCAGTTTTTTTTAGATGTAATCAATATCTATAAATTTCAAAGTTTAATTCTCGATCCTGTTTAATGACGTCGGACATGTACCGAATGTCACACATTACCGATTGTCTCAATTTCAGCAAGATACCCCGTAGTTGCATTTGGTGGATGGGAATCTCCAGTAAAAAAGAAAACTATATTAAATGTATAGCAATAAAGAAAGCCATCAAACGCACTCGGTCCCTATTATTGCGTAAAAGTATATCGAAGTTCCCCGGGGGTGACTGCATTAATTTTTTTTCTTCCTTCTACTTATTCCTCCTCTTTCGTCGGTTGATCGCCCGAGAACGACCACCGCAACGAATAGTGTTAGCAACCAACAGCTGAAAATGACGTAAAAATTGCAAGTCACGTAATGGCCTTTGGTGGCCTTTCTGCCTCTGCCGCTTCGGCTTCGGATGTACAATGGTTTCTTGCAAACGCAGCGAGGATGTTTCTCATTAAATTTTGCTTCCTGTATTACATCTTCGATTCTGATTTATGATTAGATTTCCAGATAAAACAGCGGGGATATTATATTTATCTCTGTACAAATAACTAGCTCATTTTTATTTATTACTTTCCCATTTCAGGTTATTAAAATTACGGATTTTTCTTCGTGACCTTTCAAATAAATAATGCAAAAAACAATTCATGACGTCGTAAATTTAACGAAAATGTTTATTTCTTCGTTCCCTGGAGGTAATTTAATAGGAGTGGCATTAACACTAAATATCTCTTAAAATTGCCCATAAAATAAGAAAATTATAATATCAAGAAAGTAAAATAACAATCTTAATTGCTATGTATTTGTTACAGGGCCGGATTATCGCATAGACAAGACAAATGTCTAGAGCCCGGTTTTCACAAGCTGTAATTTGTAATTGTAAATAAGAAAACTGCAAAAGCATAATAAACAAATATAGAATGAGGTTAGGTGTAATAAATGGGTACACGCAGGAGAGTGGATTTAACAAAAGAAAAATTAATAAATAAACATATTATGTGTGTTCAAAACATTTTATTTGTGGTAAAGGTCCAACTGAGGAAAATCCGGATCCAGTTTCTGCAACAATAAGCAAGGTTAAGTACTTAATTGGGGCCAGTGTTTTTAGCAGGACACAAAGATTAAAATATCTACCAGTCTTGGCAAGTGTGGTGTGGTGTGGTGGGTGTGTGTGCATTGTAATTATTTTTTAACGTTTTGAGTACTTTTGTGCCATCAAAAATTACGATGCTGTGTCAGATTACCTGTAGCAATAACATGAATAACATCCTTCGAAACAAACAAGGCGTCGTATTTAAAAGGTTTTTAAATTATTTATAAATTACACTATTTTGCTGTAATCGCCTAAAATTTTATCTCGTATATAATATGATCTTATCATTTAGCAGGTGAGTTTCGACTCGAAGTTAACCTTCAAGAATCACGTCTGTCTTGTTATCTGAAACGATGAAAACCTATGGCTTTATCGTTAAAATTGTAAAAAATATTCGTGCACTGAAAACTTTATAATATTATTCATTTCTGCATTCTAAATAGGGAATAAACATGATTCGAATAGGGGTAAAATATTTTTTTTTAATAAACTTTATTTCTTAAGAATTATGCCTTTATAAATATTTTTGATTATAATTTTTTTTTGAGCAAGAAATTAATTTTTACGAAGTGCGAAAATACTGTGGGATATTCAAACATTTAAAAAGCGACGTCATTGGGCAGAGCGAATGTGACGTAAAAGTCTGTATTAAAATATGTCAATAACATCTAGTATCGAGTGAGTCTGAGTAGTTAGGTTAGGTATTTGGTATTTGCTTAAAAGTGTTTGTGATTTAGTCAGTTTTATTACGATTTTATTGCAGGTTTAGAAGTAAAATTTTGTAAAAAATAACTCGAAAAACTTTGGAAAATGACTGAAAGCGGTTTTGTAAAGGCGCAACCAGATAATTTTCCAAAAATGGATGTGTTTATGATGACCACATTTTTTACATCAAATCCGGATTTCACTCCTGTTAAAATAAAAAAAAATTAAAACTTTAAGGTAATTACGTATTATTTATAATGTTTATTGCATACCTTTTTAGCAAATGAAAATACTTCTTAAATAATCTTCAACTTAACCTTTCCACTTGTTTGTTTGTTGTCATATACTATTACGTCGCACCAAGCGCGCTAAAATGGCGGGCGTTTAAATTGTCCGTGTTGGTTGGCTATTTTTAACTTTTTTTTGAAATACTTTGATACAGTTTTTTGGCGTTGAATTTTTTTTTCTATTATAAAGCCATGTAAACTATCAAATATAAATTTAAATAAATTATAGTTAGTCACTGTTCCAAAAACGTGGGGCGTTTTGTATAACATTGCTAAACTGTTGTGGTACGTGTCTCAAATAGCTTAATTGGTAGAGCTCTTAGCGCGCAACCAATTGATCTGGGTTTCGATTCCCAGTCTGAGCCGTCCGAATTATTTTTTCGAAAATTACTCACTGAGTAGGTTTCCATTTTTCTTTATCTTATACCACCACTGGCCACATTCGGCCGAAAAACTCGGCACGCCGATCGGTCTCACCCATTTACTCTCAAGATTGACACTACAAGTACCAATCTCCATCAAGAATCCTTCTTTTACAGGGCTGCTACGGAGTGGAACAAGCTTCCAAAATCAGTTTTTCCAGAGTTCCTGGCAAAAGTCAACTGCCTGCAATAGTTTAGAATATTTTAGAGCTAAATCGGCTCCATTGATTTGCAAATACTCAGTCAAAATATTTAAAAACGCGTGACCACTAAGGAAGGCGAAATTTTTATGCAGATTCTTTGCGCTTTTAACCCTTGTTTCAATTTTTTTTAAATTTTCTCAAACACTACCTTTATATCTTTGGAAAAATGTCTTACGTTCGACCGTTCGGGTTTATTAGGCTTAGTTCGTGTAAAATTGACATACATAAATCCACTTAGGAGTTGTGTTCAAAAACCAACTGGGCGTTTTAAAATCAAATAAATAATCGATAGAATAACGTGCACTCGTGAAACATTATATTATGATTTCGGCGTCCCATATAACTGCCGCCCGGGGCAGGTGACCCGGTTTGCCCACCCCTAGATCCGGGGCTGATTATTATTATTATTATTTAGCAGGTGAGTTTTGAGAAACCTTGGATTTATATTTTATATATTCTCACATAAAGCCGACAATAAAAATGTGCACGGTTTAGTCACAGATGAAGCCTTTACATTTTGAATGTTTCAAACGATTAATACCGTTGTAGTGACCACTAATTTTGTGTTTTTATTTAATATTGTATTCAGTTTTTCGTGTCGTATATTTATTAAAAGCAGAAGCGAAATTGAGTGTGCAAACATAGCTTCTTAACAGGGTTGTTTCGGACGCAATAATTTTGACATCCGCGGATGCGGATTTCAGAATTATTTTATCCTATTTCAATTTTCAAATAAATAAAAATTAATTAAATTTTAATATGTTTATTTAAACATATTTTGAGAACAAGACTAAAACAGTTTTTAGTCTTACCTACCTAGTTTTACAATGAAAAACTTTGTTTAATAATTAAATTTAAAAATTGGTAAATTAAATTTAATAAATAGTAATATTGCAGCTTTCTCAGCTTCCAAACTGTTCCTAAGTGGATCATATACAGGGTGGCCAACCGAAAACGAAACAGATCCATTCGCAGGAATCTCGTCAACATTTTAGAAAACGCTCAGACCCGTCGATTTTTGATTAATAGGAGACACTCTTTTCCGGTTTTTTTGACTCCACTACTTTCAGCCCCGAGCGAGGGTAAGAATTACCCCAAAATTTTTAAATTGCATTTGGGGTCTTTTGAAAGATCTGACAATTCTCTTTTCAATAGTCTTTAAATTTTACATTTCCTCCCAATACTTTGAAAAAAATTACATGTTAAAATTCCAATTATTTTAGTTGCTTACTTAATACTTAATTGATTAAATATTCAAACTGATGACCGCCCGCTTCCATACAATAATAAAGATTTGGTTTAAAACGTTCACGCACATTCCGGAGAATTTCCGGACTAATTCGACGGCACTCGTCAACGATTCTTTGACGCAAATCTTCCAACGACGCTGGTTGTATTTTTTAGATTTTACTTTTCAGATGTCCCCACAAAAAATTGAGGGGCGATAAATCTGGCAATCGTGGAGGACATTCAATGCTGCCTCTTCTCCCAATCCAATGCCGTGAAAAACGTTGGTCTAAATACTGACGAACAATCGCCGCATAATGCGGAGGAGCACCGTCCTGTTGGAAATAAAAATGATCTGTGGATATTTTTAAATAGTATGCTGTTGATTATTTTCAAATAGAATTAACCCAGCTCCACTAAATAGTTGTTGCTGGAAACAGTGGCTGTTGGAGGCGATAAATATCTGCGTGCAAATCTGGAGAGAGTTTTAAGTTTAACATGATTAACTTTCCACCAATAAAGTGGTTTTTCATTCATTCAAATCCAGTCTTTTCTTCCTTTCGTAGAAAAGCATCGGTGCTAATATCTGCAACACCCCTGCTTGTTGCACCTACACTTGACAACCTACTTTCATCATTTTCAGTTTGGTCAGATTTTTGTCTTGTGTTAGTAGTGCGCGCTCAATTTTGCTTAATTCTGATCAAGAATTACGTTTAATTTATTTATTTCTTTCATTTATCTTTTAAATTTTTTGTAAAATTACCTTCTGAATTAGTCATAGTAGTAATTCAACTACACCGTCAAAGATAAAACGTTGAATAATATCAATAAACATAGACGTTTTGGACATTTTTATGGTTATTAATTTTACTTATTAAATGGAATCCTCTATTATAAAAATATATCCTTCATAATCACACATATTAATATTACAATAATTTCGTCGTTATGTTTAATTGCCAAACGATAAGAAGATTTGTTCAGAAGGATAATAAACAAGTAATCTTATGCCACTTTATTGATTCACCGAATTGAAATAATCGGAAATAATAAAATTAGAAAATAAGTCCAAAAGCAACCTTAACCTTAACCTATTTCACAAAGAAAAGTAGTTGACTAGCGTAAAGGTTTAAGTAATCAAAATTGATTATATTTTTGTACATTTTCGAACGCACCGATAAAAAAATCTATCAATTTTAATCAAATTTATACGAAAAGTGTGTTTAATTGAACTTAAAAAATGGTTAGAATAAATATTAATGTTTTCAAAATTCTCTTCTACCTTCTACTCAGAAAACATGTCATAAAGAAATGTTTATTGCAAATATAAAAATAATTTATAAACGATATACGGAGTGGGCCATAGTCAACCCCGATATTTGGCATTATTTATTAGAATTTAAGGAAAAAATAAAACACGTCGATTTTTGTTTCAAGCAGGACACATTTTTACGATACATACAGGGTGATTGAATAGTTTGATTAAGCTCAGTAGCTCTGTTATCATACGGGTTACCAAAAAAAATTGAGTATAAAAATTGTAGGCAGCTTTAAGCTTCACATTTCAAATTAGGTTACATGTTATAGGATGTTCCATAACGCGGTGCCAGATCAAAGTTATGTTTTTTTAAATGATACCTTAAAATTAAAATGCGCTCAAATATTTTAGTTTTTTCTTGATTTATACACTAAATACTAATTGTATTCTAAATTTAAAGCCTCTATGGCTTCTAGTTTTATCCACAACGAAGTTATAGGGGGGTCAAAAATAGCTTAAACTTCTTCGAGAAAAGGATGGTATGGCAGTGCCGCTTTTTAGCTCGACTTGGCGGGGGTACTGCTGTTCCACTGGACGGTCCTTCAACAAATTGTAATTTAGTAGACATGTTGGAATTTGCAGTATCCCATGATGGTGCGCTTGTCTCTATGCCAAGCCCTCATGTCGGATGTGGTTAAAACGAAACCCCGGTCATCGTATAACAATGCAATTTGCAAATGCAATTTTTTTTTACTGAAAATAGTTGCAAAAAGGATAGACCTATTGTGTGGGCTGCGGACGGCCTGGAAAGACTGATTTTGGAAGCTTGCTCCATTCTGTAGCAGCCCTGTAAAAAAAGATTCTTAATGAAGATTGGTCCTTGTAGTTTCAATCTTGAGAGTAAATGGGTGAGACTGATCAGCGTGCCGAGTTCTTCGCCCGAATGTGGCCAGTGGTGGTACAAGAATTTTTATTTCTCTGGAGCATCTGCCATGGAAATATCTGTAGAGTAATGTCTGGTCTGCAACTCTTCTTCTATGTTCTAGTGGGTGAAGGGTATCTGTGAGAGTTGAGCTGTTTATCAACCGAATGGCCCTTTTCTGAATGGAATCTAGAAGACAAAGAAAATGCCTTGGTGCTGAACCCCAAATGTGCGAGCAATACTCCAGTAGAGGTCGGATTTAAGCCTTGTACGTCGTCAATAGTTGATCAGGAGTAAAAAACTTTCTAGCTTTCCACAGAAAACCTAGCTTTTGGCTTGCTCACTTTGCGATGTTAGCAACATGGTCATGCCAAGACATATTATTAGACACCGTGACTCCTAAAATCGAGATGGAGGGACTTGATTCAAGGGTTTTTCCGGACATTGTGATGGAATGATTTAAGGAATTCACTTTCATGGAAAACGTGGCACTTTGTTTTTTCTGGGCGTTGAACTGAACAAGATTGTTGGTTCCTCACTCGACGATTGCTTCAAGATCTCTATTGATAGAGTCAACCTGTTTCTGTCTGAGTATATTTGTATTATTCATCGAAAGTGATCGATAGGATGTGAAAGTTGAGACAAGTGTGCTGTCGTCTGCGAAACTGTAAATGGGGTTCGTGAAGGTTTTCAAGAGGTCGTTGATGTGTAAAAGAAATAGGGTGGGGGACAGAATGGAATCCTGGGGGACCCCGGTATTGGTCTTTAACGTATTAAAAGAAATACCGTCAAATGCCACATGTAAAGAGCGATCTTGCATAAAGCTCTTGAGCCGTTGGCGCAGATTGGCTGAGTGACCGTAGGAAGATAATTTGCTTAACAATGCCTGGTGCCAAACGCGGTCAACAGCTTTAGATATATCCAAAGATATTGTACGGGATTCCCCAAACTTTTCAATAGTGTTTGTCCAGAGATGAGTAACATAAGCCAGCAAATCTCCAGTAGACCGAAGTTGTCGTAATCCATATTGTCTGTCATGAATTATCTCAAATTTCTCCAGATATTTGATGAGTTTTATGTTAATCACCTTTTCCATAACTTTGGATATGACTGAGAGCAATGCAATAGGACGATAATTCGCAGGAATAATCTTCTTTTCTTTTTTTGGAATGGGTTGGACTTTAGCGTTTTTCTACAATTCATTTCAGCATTTAAAGCAACAGTTGTGTTTCCGTTGTATTTCTTATTAAAAAAATTTGCAGTAAAGTCTCCATAAAAAATTTAAAATAATAGAAAAAAATGTTTTTTTATGCAATAGAGTGCATTTTTACCTCTGACATCAATGCAACTACGTGAGCTGTTCAAGAGGTTAGCAATCCATCAGTATAATGTAGTGGCATAATTACAGTCCGAGTATATCTGTGACAACCCTCGTAACTTTTTCAAATTATCGTATACCTACATTTTCTTGGTATATCAGTCGTTCCTAAACTCAATAGGGTATGTAATTACTACCTTTACAGCTGTAACAAATTCCAAAGTATATGTTAAAACTTAACAAAATTGCAGTTTAGCAATCTAAGTTGCTTGTGTAATTATTATGTAATAACAGCACATTTGAGTTTAAGAAAACGACTTTAGGTACTTCCAGAGCCGTTCCAACCCGCGGATGCCCGGGGTGCGGAGCACACGGGCGCAAGTTAAGGGGGCGGAAATAATAATTCTGGAGACTCTGGAACTACAAACATGGCAAATTCAGTACTTTTGAAAATTAAGTCGTTAACATTTATTTATTTCATTATTACATGATATAATTTGTTAACAAAAATTAATATCGTGAGATAAGCTGTGCAGGAATCCAATGATGCTACAATTTTTTTTTTTATTTTTTTTTTTTTACCAAATGTTGTTTTAATGTTAAAGCAAACCAAAACATATTTATATAATATTAGGTCAGGTAAATAAAGGTTTTACTGATAGTTTAGAAGAGGCAAAAAATATGACAGATATAAATTTATTTCATACGTATGGACCGCATAGTAGATATATCAGATATTATAACAGAATTTGCATTAAAAAAGACAAGAAAAGCAAATATTATTTAAGCTTTTTGACTGATTTTTTAATGTGCTGTATGTATTTAATATAACGTATATTCATTTGGTGAAAAAACGGCTTCCAAATTTTGGGATCGTGTCATTTTGAGTAGAAAACTCGACGTTTCGCCGACAACTACAAGAACTTTCTTCAGGAGCAAGTTGGACACAGTAACTTAGTATATTACCTATACCTGAGAGAAAAGGTTCGCAGCAGGACTGTAAGAACTATCGAGGTATTAATATAGTCGGCAAACTGTATGCAAAGATATTGATTAAAAGAGTGACGAATGCAACTAAAAAGATGATATATGATGTACAAGCAGGATTTAGAAGAGAAAGGAGATGTATGGATCAGGTCTTTTTATATTACGAGGTATAGACAAAAAGTTCTTGGATAGAAGTCAAAAGGTCTACTGTGCCTTTATAGACCTGGAAAAGGCCTATGACAGAGTGGTGAGGAGTGAATTGTGGTCGACATTGTCTATGTATGGAGTAAGCGGTAGTTTAATACGAGCACTGAAATCACTTTATGAGGATTCCACTGCTTGTGTCAGGATAAACGGAGCTTAAACGGACTGGTTTAACATCGAAAAAGGTGTGAGAAAGGAATGTGTGGCTTCGCCATGGCTGTTTAACTTATACATAGACAATTGTTTGAAACATTTGAAAAAGAGTGCGTATGGATTGAAAATGAATGATTTAATCGTCAAATGCCTTTTTTACGCCGATGATCAAGACATATTAGCGTCATCTGAAGAGGAGTTGCAGGCGATGGTCAATGTTATGCATGATGCTCTGAAAATTAAAGGTATGAAAATAAATGTAATCAAAACGAAAGTAATGGTTTTTGAAAGAGAAGAAAGCATGAAAAACTGTGAAGTTTTGATTAAGGGAGAAAGAACAAAGAACAAGTAAATGAGTTTGTATATTTGGGTTCAAAGCTTACAAGAGATAAAAAGTATGACAGTGATATTGAGCGAAGAGTGTTGGCAGGAAAACAAATAAATGGGGCACTGCTTAACTTTATGAAAAGCCAGAAAGTGTCAAAAAAGGCTCGTATTGTTGAGCATAGAGGAGTGTTGGTTCCTACACTTATGTATGGTAGTGAATGTTGGGTTTGGCAGAAAAAGCCTGAAAATAAAATTAATGCTGCGAAGATGAGTAGTCTGAGAAGTATAGCCGGAAACACTAGGTTGGATAAAGTGAAGTGGTAAAGTTTGTCGGTAGAGGTCGACTTTGGCGAACATATCTCGATTAAATCAACATTGTTTTGATGAAAAGCCAGGTCAAGAGTACCAACAATCGACGAGCATGTATGAGAGCACTAATGAAAGTAGAGGAAGCATAAGATATGTGTAAGAACCGTAGCAAGTGAAAGGAAGTGGTATCTGCCTACCCTTACGTAAAAAAGGCGTGACTATATGTATGTATGTATGTACCAAAAGTGAAAACCAACTTGTTTAGGGGTGAGTTAGACACAGTTACTAAGTATATGAACTAAACCAGAGGTGAAATCCAATCCGTATTCATTTGGTTATTACATCAATATATTAATAATTATGTTAGGTTGTAAAATTAAAAAATAAACTAAATTTATAATATTTTCTGTAATTCTTTGTTTCATTTAAAGTAAAAATATTTCAGAGAAATTTCAATTAATCGATACGGTATGAAGGGGGGGAACAAAACTATTCTCGCGCAGTGGTGGCAGCTACCCTAGGAACGGTCATGGATACTTCTTTATGCATTTAATATTTTAATATTTTATAACAAACACATAGTTTGTTCTTTTACAGCTTAAATTATAAAAATGTATTGACATAAAAATATTAATAGTATCTCAATTATAATCAAACTAACGTTTTAATCATCAAGTTGCTCGGCAACTGTTTAAATTTGGGTGAAGACAAACAAAAACACATTGGACACGCTCATAATAGAGCATCACATCTGCGTCACATTCATCAACCAAAGAATCAGACTAATTTGTTTTCGAAACTCTCTGCAGGACTCTTGAAATGGGAGCATCTGATTGGTGCGGTAATTATAAACTTGAACACCCTTTTTTAGGAACACAAACACGTTTAAGCGATAGAAATAGATTTATTTTTGAATGTTTTCCTTCACATCTTTTTCTTCTTATCACGCCCTCTCCTCTTGAAGGTTGGCGATCCATATGGCCAACATTGTCCTGAATGCAGTATCTCTAAATATCTCAGTCGAAGTGAACCCGAACCTTCTTCTAAGGTCATTCAACCAGGAGTTCTGACGTCTACCAACAGATTTTCTTTCATGAATCAATCTTTCCTTCAATTATAAGCCTCAGTAATTCGTATTTTTTGCCTCTCATGACGTAGCCTATATATCTTGTTTGTCTCTCTTTAATGATGGTTAATAACTCTTTTGACTTTTTCATTCGTCTTAATATCCCTTCGTTTGTAGCTCGGAGAATCCATGAGGTACGAAGCATGCGGCGATATACATACATCTGAAAAGCCTCGATCCTTCTCTCAGTTATTGGATCAAGAGTCCAGCATTCAAAACCGTACAGAAATACACTGAAGATATAGCAAATGGCCATGCGCATTCTGAGCTCCAAGCTCAAATCAAGACTGGTGAAAATATGCTTCATTCCGGTGAAAATTTTCCTGGCTTGCTCCATTCCAGAACGTATCTCCCGATTTTGGTCGCACAGCGAGTTGATTATGGTGCCAAGGTATTTGAAGGATGATACCTCTTCGATATTTCTGCCATTGATCAAAAGCGTTTCGGTGATATGTGCCTTGGAGAAAACAATCAATTTGGTCTTGCAAATGTTCATGTGTAGTCCGAATCGTTAACTGTGTTGTGTAATCTGGTCCATCATTTCTTGCAAGTCTGCTTTGTTATCGGCTAGGACCTCAAAGGTTGAGATGGACAGGGCACGTACGAAGACAGGCAGAGGATAGAATGGTCCGCTTAGTATGGGACAGAGCACCAAAAGGAAAACGACCACTTGGAAGACCGAAATTAAGGTGGCGTTATAATATAACATTGGACCTCCGAATAATGGGCTTCGGGAATAGTCTAAAAGTTATGGAAGACCGAGATAGATGGAGGCAAATTGTTGCCTCAGCTAAGGCCCATCAGGGGCTGTAGCGCTACGGAGTAAGTAAGCAAGTACGATATCTTCCCATAGAGCCTCTTTGAAAATGTCTTCCGAGTTAATGTTAAATAGAAGCGGAGACAAAATCCGTCACATACTCGAATTATAAACAAAAAGGTGTTCGTTATTTACCTATTTGATTTTTTTTGCAGTGCCCCCTAAATTTTTAGTTTTAAACAGACCTAAAAATCTCTTAATATTCATATTAAACCTATTCCTAAAGACGGTACATTTTCCCTTAAATGAACAAGTAAATATACAGCAATGGGAAATACATATACTTGTAGAAAATTGAAAGCTCTACAAACATAGTCTTTTATGATTTTTTAACAAATTCACTTCTTTTAAAGTTAAATTTTAACTCATTGCCAATTTTCAGATTTTTTTACTTTTAATGCAAAATTATTATTATTTACATGAAACTTTTTTCTTAATTTCTAAATAAATTTTTTATTTTGGATTTTTCGACGAGGTGCTTGTCTATTCATTTAGAGGTACTTTTTGTGGTGGGTATTTAATTGCATGATCGCGCATGCGTCATGCCAACTGAAGTGGCATTCTTGTTTAGTAGTGTTTGACATTTCATAATGGAAAGACTCAGCCCGGCACAGCGTCTACAAATTGTTCAACTTTATTACGAAAATGGGTGTTCTCCGAGGAATGTGTATCGCGCGCTTAGAGCGGCTTATAAAATTAATATTGTTTACTAAAAAGTTATTTACTCTTGATCAACTATTGACGACGTACAAGGCTCAAATCCGACCTCTACTGGAGTATTGCTCGCACATTTGGGGTTCAGCACCAAGGCATTCTCTTCGTCTTCTAGATTCCATTCAGAAAAGGGCCATTTGGCTAATAAACATCTCAACTGTCATAGTTACCCTTCACCCACTAGAACATAGAAATAGAGTTGCAGACCAGACATTACTCTACAGATATTTCCATGGCAGATGCTCCAGAGAAATAAAAACTCTTATACCACCACTGGCCACATTCGGCCAAAGAACTCGGCACGCTGATCAGTCTCACCCATTTACTTTCAAGATTAACACTACAAGTACCAATCTCCATCAAGAATCCTTTTTTTACAGGGCTGCTACAGAATGGAACAAGCTTCCTAAAATCAGTTTTTCCAGAGAACTATGACCTGCGACTTTTCAAAAAGCAGGTCCACAATCATATCCTTTCTATAATACTAATGCTAATAGTCGCAGTGCGGGCCGTGGGTCTACCCTTGCCACGTCTTTTTCGTTCTCCATATAGTACTCTGCCAGTGGTCTCTCTACTGGCAAATTATGCCCGAGCTCAGCCGTAGAGGGTAGAAGAAAAAAAAATATAAAAGTGAGCCGCGCCACCGACTTAGACGGTTCAAGCCGGAAACCCATAGGTCTTATAGGCACTAGCAGAGCCACACGATAAACAACTGAGATTATGGTGAACTAAATAAATGAAATTATAGCTAAAATTTATTGGATACTTTACTCCTACAATAAATCAAAGTACACAGTTCAATAATAAAATTATAACCAATATAGTCAAAATTAACAGTTGACAATAAATCAAAGTACACAGTTCAATAATAAACTCATAACAAATATAGTCAAAATTAACAGCCAACGATAAATCAAGGTACACAGTTCAATAATAAACTCATGTTTTTACCATTTACATAAAGATTTACACTGTTAAAACAATCGAGTTTATTTAAAAATATCTTTTTACAATGGCTGTCCTTCAAAATATCAATATTGTAGGATATTTACAAATAAGTATGAAGAAAACATTTTTACTTGGACACAAAGAACTATTGAGAAGATTACTTTAATCAAAGTTCAGCCTTGGCATTTTATCCAATGCAACAAATAGTTTCCAACAATGTACTATATTAATAAATTAAAACAAAACTTAATCGTGGTGTCAAAAATAAGTCACGTCGTTAAATATTCTATAATAAATCACTTGTAACCTTTGGGTATACGAATTCACTACTCCTGTGGCCGGTTTGATTATGGAACGGCACCTGCTAATTAACAATGGCTTCCCTCAATTAAATTCCGCATGCGGTTATTTTAACTCGACACCAAAATCCAAAATATCAATAACAAAGGTAAGATAGAATGGTCAAGTTAAAAATTAAATGGTTTTTCTTCAAAATCCAATTAAGATGGCCCAAATACAGCCAGAAATGAAAGAAAACCGTAGAGGCTCCGCACACTTGTTAATATCACACATTCCCAAAAATTTTCACCACATCACTCCTAAGACTGCCACCAAACGACTAACTACTTCCCAGGCCGGATATCAAGAAAAAAAATGACACGGAACCGTCGTCAACCAACAATATTCGCAAATCTATGTTTCACACTCAGAATCGCGCTTGTCCGTGTTGATAGCCAGCCCCATCCACACAGAAATGCAAACCAAACAATAATATAACCGACAACACACAACAACCAAAGCAAAATCTAATAACGAAAACCCCCACTCAATCTCTATCGATTTACAAAAATGCCACAGTCATTAACAATCGAATCCTATCACTACAAGGTATGCAACACTATTTACAACGAATAATATATATTTAAGTTACAACAAAATACGGTACGCGACACTATTTACGAGTACCTGAGGAATACAAAACTATCAGAGACCCAATTATAATGGAACTGTAGAAGGGAAAAAAATAGGCACGTTACACCCTTTTTGCGACTATTTTCAGTAAAAAAAAATTAATATTATAAGTTATAAGCTTAAATTTCAGATAATTATAATATAACTTTATATTTAAGATTGTACTAATATTATTTCTTGTATTACACAAAATTTGATATTTTTTACTCGTTATAAATATATATGTTCTACTAAATATAATTTTGAATATTGATTTCTCCATCAGTCCGTTTGAATTTACCGCGCAAGTAATATCTATACTCCCGTACAGCGTTGCCAACTCGCTAGTATGTATACATGCCTACACCACAACTACCTTGATGAACATTAAGATCTTTTTTTGGTCTTTTGTATGCATTGTGTTTTTTTTTTGTTCCAATATTTATAAATTATCGTTTTCATTAAAAACAGCATTTTTTTTATTTTCTTTTCATGGAGGTCCACATGATTCTGATGTCCAATTTTAGGTTAGGTTAGGTTAGGTAAAAACGGCGGTTCAGAGGGAACTACTCACTTAGACTGTTTCGCCTGTTGTGATACCGGATTGGACGGTGACAACTCCCACGCGCCTTGCAAGAGATCCACCAGCCCAGTGTCCTGTTATGGCCTGTTATGTCTAATTTTGGGGATCCTTTATTTTAAGGAATTTGAAACACTGCGCCAGAATGTTTGTTCGCAAGGTTCAATTAGTGCTTCGTGTCATTATTCTCATTTATTTGATGACTCAAAAAATAAAATAAAAATAAACGACGTATAAATCAACATGACAAAAATAAACAAGTGTATCCATCAGCAATACGCAAGAATTTTTTAAATGTCTTCAATTTTCCACATGTTGTTTTTCATTTTAAAGTAGCTAGGCATCCCCATGTTTATATTTGGTACAGAGCTAACTTTAGTCGTCGTCTATATTTAACTAAGAACCCCACTTTCGCAAAACGTTGTCGCTGGATGCTATAATTTTAAACCCAATAAAACTAGAAAGTTTTACACAGTTTTATGTCAAACGGAAGTATATTTTTCATTTAATCTTTTTCTACATAAGTGTTAAATAATCGTTAAAATGTATTTCCCTAATTTACGATTTACTAACAGTTATAGACAGGCGCTTGTGCATGCAGGACGTTTCTAAATTCATGAGAAAACATCTCGGGATTTTACCCCCGAAAAAAAATGACTGAAAAATTTTAATATCTGATGGTTGTATTTTAGTTTTGGTACCATGCAGAACTTTTTATGAAAAATAACTTTTTTTCGTAATATTAACACTAAAAAAAGTTTTCCATATGGTGCGAATTTAAGTGGCCTTGGTGTATAAAACTTTTAAAAATACCGATTTATTTAAATATATTGTTACGATATTTAGTCTTTGGGTTCGTTAATTTACAATACCCTATACAAAAACTGAACATTTTATTCTAATCTTTTTTTTTGTAATATAATAAACTTTTATTTAATAAATCACTTAGATATTCATTTTCCAAGTCTCCAATTGCTGCCGCAACTATAAATTATCCGCTAATATGTCGGGCTTTTGACGCTACCAAAACAATCATTCATCTTTTATATATTTATAGTTATATAAAATATATATAAGTCGAAAAACCTAACCAGAACATCAAAAATTAAAATTTATAAAACTATTGTCAGGCCAGTAATAACATATGGATGTGAAACGTGGACAATGACCAAACCAAACGAAGAAAAACTCAGACGTTTTGAACGAAAAATTCTCAGGAAAATCTTCAGAGCTCACCACGATCCGACGACAAATCGGTATCGTGTTAGAACAAATATTGAAATACAGGAGCTATACAACGATAGCGATGTCGTCTTCTTTTTCTAGGTGCCATGACCGTTTAATGATCGTTGGCGATTATTCTGGCTATCATGTTTGCAATCATTATTTTGTTGGTAGCCGCTCGGAAAAGTTGCATAGTAATGAGACCAAACCACTGTCTGAGATTTTTGAGCCAGGAAGTTCTTCGTCTGTCGGGGCGTCTCTTACTATTAATCTTACCCTGCATTATAAGATGTAGAATGCCATACTTTTCTGGGTGTCTCATGATATGTCCGAAATATTAAAGTTTCCGTTGTTTTACAATATTGACCTCTTCTGTATCTTTATGCATTCTTCTAAGCACCTCCTCGTTTGTGATTTCTTCCACCCAACTTACTCTTAGCATTCTCCTGTACAACCACATCTCGAAAGCTTGTAGACGTTTGAGCGTGGCTTCTGTTAGTGTCCAGCTCTCGACTCCGTACAAAAGAACTGGAATCATCCTCATTTGCAGGGCAATCGATAGATCGTGACTGGTAAAAAGTTTTTCATGTGAATAAATGCCCGGGCACACTCAATACGTATTTTGATTTCAACTGATGGATCCCAGTCCTCGTTTATCCTGCAACCAAGGTAGCTCGCACTTAATGAAAGGAGGTTCCAACAGGAAAGAGACCACTCGGACGTCCCAGAATGCGTTGGTGAGATAACATTAAATCAGATTTGCAGAAAATGAATGTCCCTTTTGACCAAAGATTGATGGAAGACCGTATCAATTGAAAAAAAGTTGTGCAGTCAGCCAAGACCCACCCAGGGTTGTAGCGCTAGAAGATGATGATGGTGATGATGACTATCTGCTGCACCAAGCCGGAGGGCTCAGTTGTTTGTCAGCAGTGATAGTTTAAAGTGCGTGCTATGGCATCTTGGTCACGAAATGATATGCGGGTGGTTTTGTGGTATAACTTCAACCGTGGTTTAAACATAGACCGGTGTTTAGAAGAAATGACTTAAATTCACGTCGTCAAGTCTGTATATGGGTTAACTAAGTAAAATAAATTTACCATTTTAATTATATTTGATGGCCAACTTTATACTGTCGGATTTACCGTAACGGTGTGCGCGCGCAACTTTCCAATTTTACGCGCCAAAAGAAGTATAACTTCAAAATTTAAATCGTTTTCTTTTAAGGCTGAAAATATGATGCAGATATAAGTACGGGGGACTAAACTAATTGTGGTTTTCAAAAACAGAATTAATATTTTTTTACTACAGAACGCCACGCAAATAAAAAATAATTATTTAGTATTTTTTTAATGGTAGTGGGTATAAAAAATCCAATGATGGAAGGGTTCGAATTCAAACATAAACATACTTTATGACCTGTTGGTTCATGTGCGGCCGAGTCGACCATTTCAAACGAGATTAGTTTTTCGCACTTCAGTCACAAAGGCATTATTGTCGAAACTTTTTCTTTCCTTCTTTTATGACAACCATTATAACTTTATTATCTAGATCTTCCGACTTGATAACTTTTTAGTGCATTCGTTAAATATTATCTTCAAAACACTTGGAAATGTATTATTCAAATATTAAGCAGTTTCCCTTTTAGAAGTTATTTTGTACGATTTTCATCTAATAATTCTAGAATTATCTAATTAAAATAAAAAGGTGTAATCGTAGGATAGATCTGTCACTTATAATATTTCTTCGTCGACGACTTTACTTATATAGACATGAATTACTATTGTTGATCAGTAGTCTGAGAAGTATAGCCGGAGTGACTTGGTTGGATAAAGCGAAGAATAGTTAGATAAGGGAACGCTGTGGTGTAGAATAAAATGTGGTTACAAAGATAGATAAAGGAATGCTTTGATGGTTTGGACACATAGAAAGGATTTATAAAGGAAGATTGACGAAACAAATTTATAAGGCGAGTGTGAATGGACGAGTCGGTAGAGGTCGACCTCGGCGAACATCGATCTCGATCAGATCAACATTGTTTTGAAGAAAGGCCAGGTCAAGAGTACCAACAACCGACGAGCAATGATGAATATAGAGGAAGCAAAAGATGTGTGAAAGAACCGTAGCAAGTGGAAGGAAGTGGTCTTTGCCTTCCCCTACGGGAAAAAAGGCGTGATTATATGTATGTACGAAAGGCACTCCTAGTGGCTAATATAAGTTAAAATGAAGTGAGATTGTGCGGGTGCTTTTTGCTGCTCTTGTATTCCAAATGACAGTTATCGTCGCCAAATATTGGCTGCGACAGAAATATCAAACAAATTGTTTCGCACTGTTCGCGATGAGGCTCAAGAAGTAGAGAAAAAAAGCAACATTGTATTTCATATGGTGAATATTTTTTATCAAATACAAAAGCAACGGCCTACTTTAAAAGCAGTTTTACATAAAGTACGCGATGCACAAAAAGGTTTTAAAAGATGGAAAGTCAATTTTAAGAAAAGTATTCCTTGAATTACGTTTTCACTGGTAAAACACACCCGATTTTCGAGATATTCTAATGAAAAGTTTTGATGTAAATAAGTTTTTTCTAACTTTTAATGTAACCAATTTCCGTAACAAATTATCAAAATTAATTCATTTTAGCAATTTGTATGATTTAATATGTTGTTAATTTTATTCAAGAGTGTAGTATCAAAAAGACAAATAGTTGCCATCTGTCCAGGGTACTCCTAAGCAATGCTCCGAATATAGACTGGATCAAGAGATCCTTCTCCTAACTCCTGGTGCGAATCGGCACTTACCACGGGAGATTAGCTTATCAACGGGGGGTGTAGGTGGTGCGAGACCCCATTTATCTCCTTGCTTGATGTCAGGCACTTGTCAATTTAAGGCGATGATGATTTTGAAAGCTTTTCCTTATCGCGGTCAAACTGGGGTCTATAAATTCGGGCAGGCTGATAGGTTTATGTAAAAATTGGTCCAAAAATATTTTTTAAATGTATCGGGATACGAATGAATCAAGTAAAAATATTGTTACGAAATGTACTTCTTTTCTTGGGTTCGGTGATTTTAAACTCTCGATACAGTAACAAAACAATTTTTATTCCAATACTTTTGCACAATAAGTTTTACTTTTATAAATCACATAGATATTCAACTAATTACAACTTTTACAACTATTTAAATTTCATAACTTATAAACACTTTTAAAACTGTCTTTTTTTACGACCGTTGTCCTTTTCAAATTTCTATATCATAATTCCAAACTATTTCACCTGTTTCTCGAGCGTCCGGGACCCTTCTACCTTCGCGACGCGGTGTTCTAGACTTTGCTAGACTGCGGCGGCGGCCGACAAATCAGTCATTAATATGTACCCTAGTTGTGGTCGATCCTCGTTCGCCGACAAATTACAGAGCCGGATGTAACAATATTTTATGACACAAAGAAGTGCACGAAAATTGTATGTAGGTACACCATTTTGAGGACTCGAACTTTCTTTGTACCTGCTAACCTGACAGTATTGTAATAATGTTGTAGAATCTACAGCAATATTACATTACTGTCTGGGCGGTAGACAAAAATCGCCACTGACCGCTTGTAAATTTTTGGGTAATGTCGAATTGGGCCCACGGTCTGTTAGGATTGTAAAAACGATGGTTGAATTGGACCCATGGTCAGTTCGGAGGCAGTGTCGAATTGGGCCCATACCTCTACAATCATGACCTACAAAATGGAATGCTCGCATCCACCTTAGTTTTAAATATATCAAACATCTAAAATAGATGTTTGGTTACGGTCAGATGGTAGTTAAACATTCAAAAATTCAATAAAGGTACTGTTGGTGTTAGGTTAGGCTAATTTTTTTACTTTTACAAAACTAATGTTGCCCGATCACCTAACTAATGATAAATGTTGCCCGACTGACCAGGGACCCAATTTAATACCGACCCTTCGGGGGTTGACGGTAATCCGCCTAGGAATGTTTTGTGGGCCCAGTTCGACCGTGTCCAAATTTTTGACCTGGAATAGAATATCATAAAATCGCCACCACAAATTTTATTGCGTTTAAGTATAATTTTATCTTTCACCAAGATAACTTCTTACGACCAATACCTTTTTTTGCCTTCAATTTTTCCTTTTAATATTAGCCGTGGAAACTCATATCTGTCCCCTTTCATTATGTGTCCAAAATAAGCGATTTTATTTTTTTGATTGCCTCGAACAGTTCTCTGTCTTCTAGTTTTGCTCTTTTAATGACTTCTTCGTTTCTGACTCTTTCAACCCATGATATTTCAAGCATTCGACGAAGGGCCCACATTTCAAATGCTTTGAGCTTGTTAATTGACGAAGCACTAAGAGTCCACGCTTCCATGCCATATAAAAGAACAGGCCACACATGACATTTGGTCTCAATTTAATGTCTAGTCGGTGGTCAACTAAAAACTTACGCAGACGTAAGAATTCGGCTCTCGCTTGTTCTATACGGCACATAATCTCCACCTTTGGGTCTCACTTATTATTCATGTAGCAGCATAGGTATTTGAATTTTCGTACTTGTTCTACGCGGTTAATACCATTGATGGTTATACTGAAATTTGGCAGGAAGCTTTTTGAAATTGTCATAAACTTGGTCTTAGCGACATTTATTTTTACACCCAACGCATTGCTTGCATCATTTACGGCATTTAATAGCGACTGTAAATCATCTGCTGTGTCAGCTAAGATCACAGTAACATCAGCATATCTGATATTGTTGATAGGGATGCCGTTAACTTCCTAAAGTGCTTGTAGCAAGTGCTTGTCGCAAGTGCTTCCTGAAACGCTCTTTCTACGTACAGATTAAACAGCATTGGTGAAAAAACACTTCCTTGTCTTACTCCTTTTTTTAATTAAATTATCAAAACACTATATTCCCAGTTCTGAACTAAGTAACGTGTAAGTATTTGAGGTGGTAAAAGTAAAAAAAATTAGCCTAACCTAACCTAACGTCCCAACCTAACACCAACAGTAGGTGTCAAAATACAATGATTATCCCTGCACATATTCTCCTATAAATAAAAGAGCCATTAAAAGTCCCATGAACGGCTATGGGTGTCCAGTGTAAGCAGTGGCGATTTTGGGGTGTGAATTTAAAGCATAGTAATTTTGGTGAACCCCAGCGACTGTCACATCCTAAAATTTTTCGGCCACATCAATACAAGAGATGATAACAACCTAGAAAAACTCGTGATACAGTGGAAAATGGAAGGAAAAAGACCAAGAGGAAGATCGCCGATGAGGTGGACCGACACTAACAAGGCAACAACCAACAACACGATAACACAAGCAACAAGGGAATGCGACAGGGAAAGATGGCGGGATATTGTACGAAGAGCGAAAGCAAAAGAGTAAACCATAATCGCGACCTCTCTGAAAAGAGAGAAAACGAAAAAGAAGAAGAATAATTTTGGTGGCGATTTTAGGAAACAACACCGACTGTCAGATTTAAACAAGACATAAAAGCATCAAATTTTGAGAAAAAATGTACATAAATAAAAAATTGCTCAATAATAAATGTCTATTAGTGTAGGAATATCATGTAAATAAAGTCGAATGACAATATTAAACATAGTGTGTAGAAAAATGTTTTCAAAGCATTATTTACCGAACACAATAGCCACAATTGACTTGCTCACCGCTGGGCAAGTCTTATTGTTATAAATCTCGGGTGGAGTCATACATAAAAAATTAGTTTATCAACAAAAGGTACCACGTGCTCACTTTAGTTATGCAAAGCAGCGTTTTATTGTTCTCTTTTAGTTCCTAAAGAAGCCGTCGAACCGATGGAATGGAAAATTATACGTAGATGTATTAGCATTCAGATGACTTTTAGATTTATTTCATCATAAAAGCGTTCGTGTTAGTTTATGCTACGCTTTATTCGAATTTAGAATACTTTACAACTTAGTCAGTAATTATTGCTGAATTGTGAATACTAATTGCTCATATTTTTTATCTGATTAATGCAGGAATTTATAAAGAATGTATGACGTAATTAGAAATTAATAATAATGCTTACATAAAACTTCTAGTTGTAGCCAATCCTCATAAGATTGGTATTGCACAAATTTTTTTTATTATAAACAAATTTAAAAAATTAATACGTCGCAATTATACAAAAATGTTAATACATTATACGGGGTGTAGCAATTAAATAACTACACTAATTTTATAGATCACCAATTAAATTACAAAGCTTATCCCCTTCAATGTAGGTTAGGTTAGGTTAAAACGGCTATTCGGAGGGAACCCACTTGGGCCTTTTGGCCCGTTGGAACTTTTAAGAAAAAGTGTGATGCTAACTGAGCTAAGATCAGATAAGTCATCAAAGTTCGGTTGCCCTAGTATAGAAAGCCTTTTTTTGCTTAGGGAAGTGCCAGAGAAGATGTACCGTTGTACCATGTAGCTCTGCGATTTCCATGCGCCGTGCATGGGATCTACCTGCCCAGTGTCCTGTTATGGCCGCGATCGCATTTCCAATGGACTCCCCGGATAGAGTTAAAACATCATTAGTTCGACGTAGATCTACTTTAGGCTAAATCTGTTTCGATGATTCGTGCACCTCAAGTTGGCTTTTTGATCTACTTTGCTGTGCAGGAGAAGTAGGCAGTTTGCAATCGGTACTCTTTGCTGAGATGAGACATACAGCTGGTGCTCTTGCTATCTCGTCCGCCTTACAGTTGCCTAGTATTCCCCTGTGTCCGGGTATCTAGACAATGTGAACTCTAAACTTAGCTGCTAGCTCATTCGGGGCGGCTACCCTGGAGGTCAAGTAGACTGAGTTCAGTGATTTGGGAGCAGCCAGGCTGTCGCAAACCTTTGTTCATTGCGGAGTGTTTAGACAGCTGCCTCGGTAATGGCTGTCATTTCGGCTTGATACACACTGCAGTAATCAGGCAAACGAAACGACAGGCTAAGTGAGGGGTCTTCTGAGAAGACACCGCAACCTACTCTCCCCTCTAGTTTAGATCCATCCGTATAAATTACTGCGCTCTGAGGTTTAACCAGATTCTCGGCCCAATCATCTCTGGATGGAATTTCCAGGGATAGATTGCCTTCAATGTACAGTCCATACCGATCCCTTCGATACTCCGTACGAATTCTCCAATGTTCAAAAGGGTTGCTGGAAGTCCGCTTCTGTCGGAATCTGCATCGCTTTTGTATTTACCGCTTTCACACTGTCAAATATTGTTCCCTTAAGCTCCGATTTGACCTTAGGAAGGACGAAAGAAGCTCACACACTCAGATCTACGATTTTCGCGGATTATTTACCAAGTTTGTGGTTTTTTAAGAGTTGGAGGTTCTTTAAACCACTCAAAAGCTTATTTGCGTGTTAAACATTTACTTCCGCACTTTTTTTTAACATGGCAAGAGCTTTTGTAGCAGTTCTCTTCGGTTTCACAAAAAATTGAGAACCGAAAACCTTGCTACGACTTGAACAGTGAAGTACAACAACTGTGCCCATCGAGCTCAGGGTGAAGAATGTAGGCACAGACATATTTAATCCTGTCTCAGCTTGCTCGCTGCTTGCCGGTACCAGCACTAGTCTGGTTATTTAATTGCCACACTTTTTATATCATTGCCGCAAAAACCTAAAATTTATTTTAATAAATGAATTAGATATCAGCTACACATTGCTAAGAAAATGCAACAAACACCCTTAACTGGTATGTCTGGCAGATAAGACCAACCGAAAATGCAAACAGTATGCCCTATTGCAATAAAGATGTTATCGCTTAGTTTCAGAGTATTCCCCGAAGACTTGCTTGTTTAGCACTGTTATAAATTCGTTCTCAGGAAATATTAGGGTCGGTAGTAACCCAAAAGTGTTATATGAAACGCCGTAATAAGCCTCTTCAAGATATAAATTTTGTCATACAATAGAGATATAGACATTTCTCTTGATCTTTCGGATGCATAGAAGCGAATGAAAAAAATGGCAGTGAACTAAATAAAGGATTTCGATTGAGATTCTTAAAAGTAGAAATCATTTTACTTATATTTGATTTGTATAAAACTTTTTTTTTACTGTTTACTGCTACCATTCTATTAACAAATTCTCTTAAAATGAATTCTTTAAACAGTGTATTGAAACACTGGTATCAAGGATAGTTTGTAACGTGCCTATTTTTTCACTTCTACAGTTCCATTATAATTGTGTCTCTGATAGTTTTGTTATCCTCAGGTACTCGTAAATAGTGTCGCGTGCCGTATTTTGTTGTAACTTAAATATATCATTCGTTGTAAATAGTGTTGCATACCTTATTGTGATAGGATTCGATTGTTAATGGCTGTGGCATTTTTGTTGTTCGCTGGAGATTGAGTGGGGTGTTTCGTTATTAGATTTTGCTTTGGTTTTTGGCCTCGATTGTTGTGTGTTGTCGGTTATATTATTGTTTGGTTTGCATTTCTGTGTGGATGGGGCTGGCTATCAACACGGACGAGCGTGATTCTTGGTGTGGAGCATGGACTTGCGAATATTATTGGTTGACGTCGGTTCCGTGTCATTTCTTGATATCCGGCTTGGGAAAGTAGGGCCAGTCGTTTGGTGGCAGTCTTGGTCGGGTGTGGGCAGAATTTTTGGAACGGTGTGATATTAACACGTGTGCAAAACCTCTACGGTTTATCTTTCATATCTGGCTGTATTTGGGCCATCTTAATTGAATTTTGAAGAAAAACCATTTAATTTTTAACTTGACCATTCTATCTTACCTTCGTTGTTGATATTTTGGATTTTGGTGTCGAGTTAAAATAACCGCATGCGGGATTTATTTGAGGGAAGCCATTGTTAATTAGCAGGTGCCGTTCCATAACCAAACCGGCCACAGGAGTAGTGCATTCGTATCATCCATATCGACGATAAATTGCAGTGTTATAAAGACTTGCTTGGTGTTTTTAGCAGGAACTCCGTATTAAGGTGCTCAAGATTAAAGTTATTCTTTTTTTATATTTGATCTACAATATACGTTTACCCAAAGGTTACAAGTGAATTATTTTTGAATATTTAACGACGTGACTTATTTTTGACACCACAAATAAGTTTTGTTTTAATTTATTAATGTAATACATTATTAAAAACTATTTATTGCATTAGATAATATGCCAAAACTAAACTTTGATTAAAATAATCTTCTCAATAATTCTTTGTGTCCAAGTAAAAATATTTTCTTCATACTTATTTGTAAATATCCTACAATATTGAAATTTTAAAGGACAACCATTGAAAAAATATTTTTAAATAAACTCGATTGTTTTGGCAGTGTAAATCTTTATGTATTTGGTAAAAACATGAGTAAATTAGCAGCCTTATGTAAACGTTTGATTTAGTATTATTAAAAAGTTGACTTATATACGTTTTTTTTGGTAACTTGGTAAAGTCTGTTACTCTTACTTTTGTTTTGGTTATTTTATGGAATCGTAAACTTTGGATTTTTGATTTATTGTTAGCTGTTAATTTTGAATATATTTGTTATAATTTTATTATTGAACTGTGTACTTTGATTTATTGTTAGCTGTTAATTTTGACTATATTTGTTATAATTTTATTATTGAACTGTGTACTTTGATTTATTGTAGGAGTAAAGTATTCAATATATTTTAGCTATAATTTCATTTATTTAGTTCACCATAATCTCAGTTGTTTATCGTGTGGCTCTAAGTCGGTCCATTATTTATAAAATATCAGTAAAGTGATTGTATAGAGATTGTTATATCTAAGTAATTGTAAGAATTTATTGAATAAATTGTTTAGTTATCGTACTAAGTGTTTAAAAATCACAGAACCCAAAAGTAAATATCACAACAATAAATAATCGTTAATTAGTCGAACACCTTCACCCACATAATGCAATATGTCCAAAATTGATATTTCGACTTTCATAGACATTGCAACAAGAATTCCAAGGACAAAAGAACTAAAAAACTTCGAAAACAAACCAAAATGAATACCTAGACACACCTGGTCTTTACTGACATTTAACGAGAATCCAGCGACAATAAAACTGAAAAGTCGAAAACAAACCTTAAATTCAGCTTCAATCCAATAGTTTAACATAAAAAATCAACTCAAATCTTTGAGATAACTTAAATTACCTTAAATAAAAACTTTGTTTTTGCATGTGATCATGTGACAGAATATTTGTTGTTCACACCTCGATCCAACATTTTGTTATTGACAGCGCCATCTCGCGTTACTTGATTTTTCCCTATTAAAGTCGCAGTAGCAATTATTTCTTGCATAACCATTAAATCCATATTTAAATTTTAAATATGACCGTCAAGCTAGCAAAGCTACAAGCATCGTTTGAAGTGAAACTAGCAGCGTTCCCTGACCAACCTCCAAGCAAAATACCATTCACGGCATCCTGTAACCAAATCTAGCAAACAAGCTCGAAATCCAGCACCGTGTGAAGGTATTTATATTGATGTATAGCTTTATGAACAGCCAAAAAGTGTTAAAAAAGGCACGTCTGGCTGTGCATAGAGGTGTGTTGGTGTATGGTAGTGAATGTTGGGTTTGGCAGAAGAAGCTTGAAAATAGGATTAATGCTGCGGAGATGAGAAGCCGGAGTGACTCGGCTGGATAAAGTAAAAAATATTAAGATAAGAGAACGCTGTGGTGTAAAAAAAGATGTGGTTACAAAAATGGATAAAGGAATGCTTAGATGGTTTGGACAGGTAGAAAGGATGGATAAACGAAGATTGACGAAAAAAATTTATAAGGCGAGTGTGAATGGACGGAAGTCGGTAGAGGTCGATCTCGGCGAACATATCTCGTTCAGATCAACATTGTTTTAAAGAAAGGCCAGGTCAAAAGTACCATCAACCGACGAGCATGTATGATAGCACTGATGAACGTAGAGTGTGAGTAAGAACCGTAGCAAGTGGAAAGAAGTGGTCTTTACCTACCCCTACGGCAAAAAGGCGTGACTATATGTATTTATGTATTATATTGGAATTTGAATAAAGTCTTTTTAACTTTATTTTTCGTTTTTTTAATTCTATTTTATGCCATAAGTACTCCAGTAAAAATGCACCAAATTAATAAACAGTTAATCCAAAGTTGCAACAAAGAAAATAAATAATAATAAATAAATCTATTATTTTGTGTTATTTTTTTTAAATGTTTTTAAACATTATTTCGTATAATTAAAGATAATAGGGTATTCTACTAGGTTTGAAAAAGTACTTTAAAATGTTGATTTTCATAATAAAAAGCCACAAAAAAATATATTTCGACAATATAAACACGCTTTCTTGGCATAAAATTAAATTAAATTTTAAACCTTTTTTATTCCCGCGAAAACGCTGTTAGCCATTTTGGTGACGTGATATTGGTAAAAACAACAGTCGTGTATGTACGACCAACACTCATTCAACGTTAACAGCTGTATGCAACCATCATTGAATCAATTTTTGGGAGATTTGTTCTATCTGCTTTTACAAAACCCTTTTTGAATTTTAATAAATAAATGAAATGCACTGACGAAAGAAAACAATTATTACTCCTTGAAGTTAAAGTTGATAGATATGTACCTAGCTGTTTATACTGAACTGACAGTTTTTGCCTATATGACGTCACACCATCGCGGCTCGTGTTTTAGGTCACGTGATATACAGATTAAAAATTGCTAGTTTTAATCTAATATATAAAATTCTCGTGTCACAATGTTAGTTACCATACTCCTCCGAAACGGCTTGACCGATTTTGATGAAATTTTTTGTGCTTATCCGGTATCTATGAAAATCGGCCAACATCTATTTTTCATCCCCCTAAATGTTAGGGGTAGTCCACCCCCAAACTTTTTTTTTTATTTTTTAAACAAAATTTTTAATTTCTATTTTTTTATGATACAACATACAAAAATACATACAATCCTCAATTTTCACCCTTCTACGATCAACCCTTATTTTTTAATAGCCATTTTAATAATTTAATCATTTTTCCTTTCCGGTCGAAAACTGATCAATCGTCATTTAATTAGTTATCCCCGCCAGATGTCTACAGGTGTCACTTCTGACCCAGTAAACAGCACGGAGTAGGGATGAGAACAAAGCCGGTCTCCTTTCTTTCTCACTCCCTACACAGTTGTCGGCCATCATTATTGTTTATGCATCAAGTGTAGTAGTAACGTTGACAATTATTATTTTGCTATCTCAGTGTAACTCTCATATTAACTTTTAATCATTCCTATTTTATCAATAATAATTAAATTATCAATTCTGAGTGTATTTTGCACGATTAGTTAATCAAGTGATTTTATAACCTCAAAGTACTCAACACGTGACACGAGCTTCCAATAACAACGGATTTTGTGTTGTAAGTATACTTTTTTTTATTTATATCGAAAATGTTGTTGATCTTATAAAAATGTAATTTTAATTTAATTTTATTAAAAAAATGTAATTGAACAATTAAGATTTTCATAGTTTCCAAAAAATCAATCATCATGAATCTTTGTTTTGAAATGTCAATGGAAATATTGGTTGCATGAAAAAATTATAAGAGACAATGTTTTCATAAAATTTAATTTTTTACTTTTGTTTGAAAATTTTTTCCATAAAACTTATATTTTTGTTATAATTTCATAAATTAAAACTAATCATTTCAAAACTGCGGCAAAAATCCTGGCCCTAATTATACTTTTAACATTTTTCATCATTAAATAATTTCATTAATTCTATTTATGTATGTTTTGTACGGTGAGCAATGCCAAGAAAACGCAAAGGGGCTGATTTGAGCCGCAGTACAAGTAAAGCTCGTAACTTGCGAAATAGCAGATCCGAAAGAACAGAAGAACAAATCCAGCAACAAAATACTGATGCACGTGTCAGAATGGCGCAATTGCATCAAGAAGAGCCAGAAGATACACGAGCTGAACGCAATGAAGTAAGAAGATTAGAACAACGACAATCACATTCTTACATACATACAATATACACATTCTAACATACATACATACTTACAATAAGTAAGCTATTTTTTGTCTACACTAGAAATTACTAGGAAATTATTTATATGGCAAAATAACGTTTGCCGGGTCAGCTAGTTTTAATATAATATAACAATAATGTGGTTTTATTACTCAAAATCAGTATATTTAAGAATATATCTACATAAATTTTAATTTTTATCAAATTTCATAATTTATTTTTCACTACCGAAAGTACCCCATTACGAATAAATATTTTATTCATCTAAAAAATGATTTTTAGCGAGTAATTATGATCTTAATGAATTGCCTGCATAAATGCTAGTACGACTAGGTTAGGTTAGGTTAGTTAACATGTGAGCGACCCTTAGTAGGTCTATTGTGGATCACCCCTAAAGGTTACAGTTCACCGCACAATCCAGCCCTTCTCACGAAGTTCATGGTTGTATAGGGTGAGATTTTTTCGAAATCGGTAGGTTCTAGGTTGGTGTTACCAAATATGTTGAACCTTATTCTCACCAGGCCGTGGCATGAACTTAGTATATGTTCGGCAGTTTCGTCTTCCACGCAGCAAAACCGACAGTCCATTTGTTGGTTCAGACCTATTCTTCCGAGGTGGTATCTTAGACGACAGTGTCCAGTAAGCATTCCCGTTAGAATAAGCAGGTCATTTCTGCTCCATTCTAGGATCTGTTTAGTTGTGTTTCTCGAGGGTTTTGGTAGAAACTCCTTCGAGTGAGTTAACCCTGGTATATCGGACCAGTACGTGAGTATTTTCATCTCCGCCCAGTCCGAAATGAGTGTTTTGGCGGCACTGTTTTTCGCACCAAGGTACTCTAAGGATTCGATCCAATTCCATACAAGTTTAGAATTTATCTTGTTGGAACTCAGTGCTTTTAAAGTAGCCTGGCTCTGATATTATACTTATGTTTTTGTTTGCTAGAGGTCTCTTTGTCAACTCTCTTGCACATAATTCGATAGCAAAGACTTCAGCCTGAAAGATTGTAGCATACCTGCCAATACTGTATGTACGTATGTACATACAAAGAGGACTTTGAACGATTTTTCTACGTGTATTTTTGTGGCTAGCAAGTCAGGAACCATCCCGAGAATTTAGTTGTTTTTTGTTTCACTCAGGATCCCGGAGTGATCCCCAAATTGTTCTCCATTTATTTGCCTTTCCAAAGACATGAATCTGAGGAAGACTATCCTGGCCTCCCTTTCTAAGAGAATATCTAGGGGAGGAAGATTTAGAAGGTTAGGTTTCATAATTTATTTTTCACTACCAAAAGTACCCTATTACGAATAAATATTTTATTCATCTAAAAAATGATTTTTAGCGTGTAATAATGATCTCAATGAATTGCCAGCATAAATGCTAGTACGACTTAATATAATGGTTTTAAAATTATCATTTGTGTAACCGCTAATTCATATATTAAACCTTGTATGTATAAATAGCTTATTTCCTTGAACTTATTTAGTTGTATAGAGATTGCAACGTGTAAAAATAAACAAAATTTTAGAATCCCATGCGAACAATACGATAGTAAAATATAATTTATGACAAAGGATATAACAAAATTAGTATAACACTTAAAACAATAACCACAAATTGTTTCGCATTACAATACAATTCCACATCGACCGCGAGGAACTCGAGAAATCATTGCACATAAAATCCGATGTGATGGAATAAATATTTACAGGGTGGCAACATATTTTTTTTGTTGAAAGGAACAATCCACCTATTCTTGCGATTAACTGACATTTTGTATTTGACCTAATCTTCTACTTTACTGTCTTGGTATTCTCAATGTGGCTCAGTATATAGATGACCCAAAAAGTGGTTCAGCTTACATTAATTGCGGCAAAAGATTTTTTGACGTGAAAACTTCTTTAGGCGCGTTGGGCATTATTGAGATGGGAAAAAACCATTGAACTCGCGACACTGTTACCGTAACCGACACCTCTGCATAAAATGTACAAAATGAAAACTTCTTTGGGCGCTTTTTGTATAAAAATTAACTTATTTATTCTAAAGACGCTTTTGCATTACTTCAAGATCAAATTGGGAAGAGATTTGATGATTTGCCAATGATTTTGAGTGGGGATTTCAACATCAACTTTGCAGATGATAAAAATCTACCATTAATTGAATTTTTAAATAGAGATAACGAGATAAAAAACTACAATTGATGCAGTCTTTACAAGATACTTAAATATATTCGAATCAAAAAATTTTGTTTCCTATTTTAGTTACCATAAACCTATAGTATTAGTTTTGGAATATAATGATAATAATGATGATGATGGAAGAGTTGTTGAAATTTTGAATCTTCTTCTTCTTTGAATGATCATTCGTTAACGGATATTAGCGATCATCATGGCAATTTGAACCTTTGAAATAGCTGCCCTGAAAAGGCCGGTACCAAACCAAGTTCTCAAATTATTTAACCAAGAGATTCTCATCCTGCCAGGTCTCCTCCGTCCTAGGACTCTTCTCTGGAGAACCAGCTGTTAAAGCTCACAACGCATTATGTATCCTAAGTACTTAAGCTTCCTAGTCTTGATCTTCTTTATGATCTCCATATCTTTATTTATCCTCTCGAGCACTCTAACATTTGTGACATGGTCCAAGTTATTTTAAGTATTCGCCGATATAGCCACAACTCAAATGCCTCAACCTTTTCTATATGGTTTAAAACGCCACTGGCATCAAACATCTTTTCTTAAAATTTTTTTGTAAACAGTGTAATTTAGAAGATACAGTTACTCTTTTAAATATATTGAATTCAAAGTAGGTACGTTTTTACCTACGTCATTTTTTTTAAATTAAAATTTATAAACAAACAAGATATAACAACTTATTTTAACATTCCTCCTCCTTCCTGTATACAAGTTTTACATCGATGTAACAAGGAAAACCGAATGTTTTAAAAAACAAGAATTTTTTTGTCAAAAATCGTTAGCAGTTTGTTAAATTCGGTCCCTTAATTGTTGCTCACTAGTTTTTTTTTTCCCAGAATAAACATTTTCTTTCATATATCCTTAAAAATAAAAATCTAATGGATTCAGACATGGACCGCGCGGTGGACATAGAATTGGTGCATCTGGTCCCCTTCCTATCCAACGTAAATATGTGGACTGGAATAATTGATAATTATTTAATAGGGCCAGCGTTTATTCCCAAAAATGATCTATTAATGATCTATTAATTTACTTGAAAGATGTACCATTAGCAATTAGACAACGTTTGTGGTTTATACACGACGGTGCCCCATCACATTTTATTAACTACGTTAGGGCGTTTCTATTTAAATAATATCCAGGACGTTGGATAGAAAGGGGACCAGATGCACCAATTGTATGGCCACCGCGCGATACATGTCTGAATTCATTAGATTTTTGTTTTGAAAAAAAAGTTTATTCTGTGGAAATAACTGGTGAGCAACAATCAGGGGACCGAATTTTACAAACTGCTAACGAATTTCGTTAAAAATGTTTAGTTTTTCAAAACATTCGGTTTACCTTGCTGAAAAGATGTAGAACTTGTATACAGAAAAGAGGATGAATGTTGAATTAAGTTACTATATCTTGTTTATTTATAAATTATAATTAAATAATCATAACGTTTTTGAAATTGTAGTCCACTGGCGTTTTATATTTTATACTAGTATCTTGTATAAATTTTCATAAAATAATGTTTTACCGTATTCGATCAACCGAAAAAAAATAGATTTTTATATTAAACACCCTGTAACTTTTTGTGTGTGCAATTTTGTATATAGGTAAGTAAGGTTCAATCGACCTATTTTTAAATGATCTTTTCGGGACACCGTGTATAAAAGATTAAAGTAGCTATTTTATAGGAATGCGATGGTTAATGTTATGCATGATGCACTAAAAATCAAAGGCATGAAAATAAATGCAAGCAAAACGAAAGTAATAGTTTTTGAAAGAGAAGAAAGCATGACAAACTGTAAAGTTTCGATTGAGGGAGAAAAAGTGGAACAAGTAAATGAATTTGTGTACTTGGGTTCAAAGTTTACGAGAGATGAAAAGTATGACAGTGACATTGAGCAAAGGGTGTTGGCAGGAAAACAGATGAATAGGGCACTTAATAGCTTTATGAACAGCCAGAAAGTGTCAAAAAAGGCACGTCTGGCTGTGCATAAAGGTGTATGGTAGTGAATGTTGGGTTTGGCAGAAGAAGCATGAAAATAGGATTAATGCTGCGGAAATGAGTAGTTTGAGAAGTATAGCCGAAGTGACTCGGTTGGATAAAGTAAAAAATAGTGAGATAAGAGAACGCTTACAAAGATAAATAAAGGAATGCTTAGATGGTTTGGACACGTAGAAAGGATGGATGAAGGGAGATTGACGGAAGTCAGTAAAGGTCGACCTCGGCGAACATCGATCTCGATCAGATCAACATTGTTTTGAAGAAAGGCCAGGTCAAGAGTACTAACAACCGGCGAGCTTGTATGAGAGCACTGATGAAAGTAGAAGAAGCAAAAGATGTGTGTAAGAACCGTAACAAGTGAAAGGTCAAGAGTACCAACAACCGACGAGCATGCATTCTGAGCTCCAAGCTCAATTTAAGACTGGTGAAAAACTGCTTCATTCTGGTGAACATTTTTCTGGCTTGCTCCGTTCTAGAACGTATCCACCGCTTCGGGTCGCACAGCGAGTTGATTATGGTGGCAAGATATTTGAAGGATAATACTCGTTTACTGTGTTGTGTAATATGGTCCATTCATCATCACTTATAGGAATGAGTCATGGTAAATTAATAGTTTTAAAATTAGGAGTCCCTTTCAAAAAGTGAGACATCTATCCCGGCTCTTTCCTAAGTTTTCTTGTAAAATTAATAATATAAGTTTTCTATGTGCTGCGAACACACTAAATAAAGAGAAAAAGATAATGGCGAGCTCCCATTTTGTATGTAAACGATATTTTTATTTAAAATTCCAATTTTTGGTGGATTCAACTCTTAAATGGGATCATTGCGTAAAATAATACAGGCAATTCTTTTAAAAATGGCGCATGCGATAAGTCTACTTTACAAAATTACATTGCATTGGATTCTTGACTTTTGGTCATTGATAATAATAATGAACCGCTTTTCTGTTATAATGAAAAGTACGTGTTCTTAATGACCAAAATCTGTTTTGAAATGGACAATATTTATAAATCGGTACCAGATAATTCATTCGCGTACTATAATACGGGAGTAGAAAATAAGTATATTGTTTTACGTGTAACGAAAGTAACATTTTTTGAAACGAGAAAATAATTTACCAGCCGAGGCTGGTTTAAGAGCTTCAAAAAATGTTTTCGACGGGTGAAGCACTTTACATTTTCTACAACCCTGTTTATGTCATAATAATATACTAAAAAAGAACAATGGACACATTTAAATACGCTAAGATAATATTTTTTTTTTTAGATTTTACTGGTAATAAATCCAAAGAGGTTTTAAAAATCATGGTAACTTAAAAAACTAACAATGCGTTTAGCCTAAACAATTAACGAGTAACGTCAAACTAATAAAATCAGGCAACTAGATATAAATTGTTTTTAAATCTCACGGTATTTTTACGGTTTTATTTTGATTTTTAATTAAACAAAAGTAAGAAAAATGCAATCTTGTCTTTGTTTATTAATCACTTAAAGTCATCAAAACATTATTTTTCGACGACCTCATGACAAATAGCACACTATTTAGTTACTTCGAACATGACAAATATTATCCTAGAGATGAAAAGTAAAATATCACTCTAGAGTGATGTGTGTATAGCTATAATGGAATTGAAGTGTAATTTGAAAGTAATATTGCGAAAACGTTTAATAAACTTTAGAAGTATCAGTTTTGCATATCCATCATTCTTATTACATACAAAACCGTGAAAATAGTATCTAAAATTTCATAACTCATGTATAAAGAGATTAACAGTGATGAACAATATACTCCACCTAAAATTAAAGATGCCGCAAAATTAACATCACTAAATTTACTGCCTAAAAAGTCCAAAAGAAAGTACGAATACGCTTACGATCAATTTCATTCATGGCGAAGAAATAAGAAAATAAGAAGTAGTTCCTTTTCTGAAAACGTCTTGCTTGTATGTATGTATGGTTGAACTTTCCAATATAATCCAATGCTCAATAATATGGACTCATTATTTTATGTTGCGTATCACTTTATCCATTCACCACAATGTAGATATCTTTAAATATAGTGACGGATATAAACCAAGAAAAGTTAAAATGTTGGCGCAACAAGATAATTGTGAATTTATAAATAAATCTTCCGATAAGATTTATTTGTTTACAAAGGTAAGTCATCGGTATTTAAACAAACTCTATAAATCTTTTTAATTATAATTTTTTTTAGGTTGTGTTGGTTATGGGTATACGAGGCGGTTTGATAAGTCAGTGACTTTTTGAATAAAACAAATTTTTTTCCGCAAATAAACATTTTATTTTTCTACATAATCACCTTTTAGCTCGATACATTTAGTCCAGCGTTTTTCTAATTTTTTTATTCCCTCCAAATAATGGGTTTTTTCAAAGCTCTTAAAATACGCGTTTGTTTCGGTAATAACTTCTTCATTCGACTCGAATCTCTTACCGCCCAGCCATTTCTTTAGGTTTGGAAACAGAAAATAGTCGCAGGGGGCTAAATCTGGAGAATATGCTGGATGGGGTAGCAGTTCGTATCCCAATTCGTGGATTTTGGCCATCGTGACTAGACAAGTGTGCACACGTGCATTGTCTTGATGGAACAGCACTTTCTTCTTCTTAGCCAAATGCGGCCGTTATTGCTTCAAATCAACGTCGAATCTGTTCAAAAGCTTTGAATAATATTCGCCGGTGATCGTTTTACCTTTCTTGAGGTAATCGATGTGAATGACACCGCGTACATCCCAAAAAACTGTGGCCATGACCTTGTTGGCTGACAGACTCTGTTGCGCCTTCTTTGGTCCACGTTCACCCCGAGCAACCCACTGTTTCGATTGTTCCTTGGTCTCTGGCGTGTTGTTATGGATCCATGTATCATCCACAGTAACAAAACGGCGCAAAAATTCGTCCGGATTACGGCTGAACATCGCTAAACACTCTTTTGAAGTGGGCACACGATTGCGCTTATGGTCGAGTGTGAGCAATCGCGTTACCCATCTCGCAGAGAGTTTTTTCATGTCCAAATATTCGTGTAAAATATGATGTACCCGTTCAGTTGAGATACCTACAGCATGAGCCAACTCACGCACTTTCATTCTCCAATCATCCAATATCATTTCATGGATTTTATCGACGATTTCCGGCGTGATCACTTCTTTTAGGCGACCTGGACGTTCGGCGTCACTAGTGCTGGTACGACCACAACGGAATCCTGTAAATCACTTCTTAACCATTGAAATTGATGGTGCCGATTCCCCGTAGTATTTATCAAGTCTTTCCTTAGTTTCAGTGATGGATTTTTTACGTAAAAAGTAATGTTTAATCAACACAAGAAATTCACTTTTTTCCATTTTCGTAAAAATTCACGAGGTTGTCTGCTTTGAACGGCTATCAAACACCAACTGCACGACGTAGCTTGCTCAAAATTAGAAAGTTGCCCACTGATAGATTATAGTTGACGGCAGCACTGTTGCATTTGGAGTAAGTGCGCGGGAAATTCAAAAAGTCACTGACTTATCAAACTGCCCTCGTATCTGGTGCATGTCGCAAGCAAGAGCTTACCCAATTATGTATAAATAACATTGAAGATTTGGGAACTGCGGGTGTCATTCAAATTAATAATACAAAAAATAAATGATGTCGCGACCTGGACGTTCGGCGTCACTAGTGCTGGTACGACCACAACGGAATCCTGTAAACCACTTCTTAACCATTGAAATTGATGGTGTCGATTCCCCGTAGTATTTATCAAGTCTTTCCTTAGTTTCAGTGATGGATTTTTTACGTAAAAAGTAATGTTTAATCAACACAAGAAATTCACTTTTTTCCATTTTCGTAAAAATTCACGAGGTTGTCTGCTTTGAACGGCTATCAAACACCAACTGCACGACGTAGCTTGCTCAAAATTAGAAAGTTGCCCACTGATAGATTATAGTTGACGGCAGCACTGTTGCATTTGGAGTAAGTGCGCGGGAAATTCAAAAAGTCACTGCCCTCGTATCTGGTGCATGTCGCAAGCAAGAGCTTACCCAATTATGTATAAATAACATTGAAGATTTGGGAACTGCGGGTGTCATTCAAATTAATAATACAAAAAATAAATGATGTCGCAAGCCAATCTAAGACCGCCAACTACCGACACACACGCTTTTTTCTTATTTATAGAGACCAAAAATGCACAAAACAAGCAGTGGGCATTAACAAAGTTAGAAATATACCTAGAGTAGTGGCTAAATCGCTCAAAGACAGAGTAGATTCGTAGACGAACAAAGGTAGGAGAGAGACATTATTGAAAAGATCTCAAAGTCGAAATGGAGGTGGGCCGGTCATATAGCACGACAAACGGATTAGAGATGGACGAAAAAACTTCAGGAATGGAGGCCATGGTCAGAGAAACGAAACCCCGGAAGACCACCCACCAGATGGACAGATGATTTAAAAAAGATCAACACCGAGTGGATTGCAGCGGCACAGGACCGAGAAACTTGGAAGAAACTTGAGGAGGCCTATGTCCGACAGCGGACGCAAATGGCTGGAGAATGATGAGTGGCTCTTCTGCTACTATATTAGTAGATGCAGGAGGAGATCTAACTTCTCTGAAAAGACATTAGGGTTGGAAATCTTCCAAAGTCGCAGGAGATTATGTTGACTATTCTGCGATGGAGGGCAAGATTGAAGGTAAAAGAGGACCGGGCAGGAGACAGAATTCGTGGTTAAAGAATGTTAGGGATTGGACTGGCCTGAATTCAGAGTCACTACTAAGGGCAGCACAGGACAGAGAGAAATTTGCCGAAATTGTAGCCAACCTTCAGTGAAGACGGCACGTTAAGAAGAAGAAGATTCTGCTACTAACAGGTTAAATATTGACAATAAAGTTATGGGTGCCGTCAGCAGTACTTCGAAAGTTGTCACTCCGCCTCATCAAGAAACTGACATCGAGTCTGCTACTGTATTAAAGTATTAATTAAAGTACTTAATCAAAAAATTGAAAGAGTAAGATAATACAACTACCTAGGCACGATTATTAATGAGAACAATGACAGCTCCCAAGAAATTCGAGTCAGAATAGAACAGGCGAGAGGTACCTTTACAAGAATGAAGAGGCTTTTCTGCTGCAGAGATTTAAACCTTGATTTAAAAATACGACTGATGAGATGCTATGTGCTGTCTATACTATAATATGGGATGGAGGCCTGGACACTGAAGGTAACCGACATGAGGAGACTGGAGGCATTTGAGATGTGGATATATCGGAGAATATTGAGGATCTCATGGGTAGAGAGAATAACCAACGTGGAAGTGATGAGACGTATGCACAAGGAAAGAGAAGTAATTCCTACAATTAAGAGAAGAAAACTGCTGTACATGGGACATGTCATGAGGGGAGAAAAATATCAAATGCTACAAATAATTATGCAGGGAAAAATCCAAGGCAAGAGATCTATAGGAAGAAGACGAAATTCATGGCTGAAGAACCTTAGGGATTGGTTTGGATGCAGTAATAATGATTTATTTAGAGCTGCGTTCTCAAAAATAAGAATTGCTATAATTATTGTCTAACCTTCGAAGCGGAGACGGCACCTAGAGAAGAGAATTAAAAAATATATGAATGTTTTTGGAATTATGCATTAATTTTTGGTCGTCGGAAAAATAGTGTACATTGATTGTGTGGAAAGTGTCATTTCACACACTAGTAATGTAATATAGATAAATTTAACTTTCGTCACTGGAGACGCAGTTAACTTTATGAGAATGTCTCTTTGTTGCGACGGAAATCACCTTTCGCTGAAGGTATTCTATCACAAAATGACGTCTTTTTCTATAGCTGTAGAAAAAAGATTTTATTAAATTTACAAATATTTAAACCAAAAATTTATCCTTTAGCAAATACTTTTTGACATAGTTCATGTAGATTTAATTTTTTTTTAACAATCTGTTACTTAGGTTAATAAATTCCTGCATGAATATATATTAGGTCATCGAAAGAGTTTATTTAAATCTAAAATTCCTCCAAAAGTGGCTTTTTGCGCATTCGCACGAAATGTTTGACAAAAGCTACACGTAAACATCAATTAATATTATGTTTTGTAGTAATAAAGAGCTAAAAAAAAATTAATATAAATGTACGGAACCGCTAAAAAAATTAAAAAGTCTATCAAAAACTTTCCGTTCATATTGTGAATCGACAACGCGTTTAAATTTACCATCAACCGAGTCGGTCTGCATGCTCGACGACGGTATAGATTTTTTGATTTTGTCTGCGTAAACCTGGCTTCAATGCCTCCTCGTCACCCCCTCTTGTTTCTCATCCATGTCGTAATAACAGCATACAGAAATAGAGATGGTTACAGCAGATGTTCCTTTGGAACCACTTTAATTGTACATTTTTAAAATTTCTATGTGGAGTAACTACGTGGAAATTTTGAATGCATGCTTGATGGACTATCTGAGTCTTACGTCACGCGATGTGCGGTTTTTAAAAAGGTTTCCAAATAAATTGCATTGAAAATTCCATAAAAAATTTCTAAAACTTTGGTTGCGTCCTTATAAACGATTAATAATAATAATAATCACCCCACTTTTACTGAGACAGGTAGAGGTAAATGTTTTCTGAAAAAATGTTAGGTGTTATTATTCTTACATTTTTATTTAATTAAAATTTCATACAAAAGATTTTATTATTTTAATGCAATTAAAAAACATTGAAAATCATAAAATTACTAAATATAAATAATTTTTTTTAAAGAAAAGGTATTTGTTTGACTATTTATTTTATTTGGTTACATTAAGTAAAAAATGTAGCAACAAAGTTAAATAAAAACATGCTTAGATGGTTTGGACTCGTAGAGAAAATGGATGATAGAAGATTGACGAAACAGATTTATAAGGAGTGTGGATGAACAAGACGGTAAAGGTCGACCTCGGCGAACATATCTCGATCAGATCAAAATTGTTTTGAAAAAAGGTCAGGTCAAAAGTACCAGCAACCGACGAGCATGTATGAAAGCGCTGATGAAAGTGGAAGAAGCGAAAGACGTGTGTAAGAACCGTCGCAAGTGGAAAGAAGTGGTCTCTGCCTTTGATTTTCGCGGGAGGAGAGACCCTGGTCTTTCGAAAGTGTCGGATTCATACCGACTAAAAGCTCTCCTCCCGTCCTACCCCACACACTGGAACCGCTCTCGCAATACTTCGGTGAGTACCGTAGTCTGATTTTCCTATGTTTTCTATTCTGTCCTGTCATTGTTCTCTTTAGTTTTTATTGTGTTTCCGATTTAGCTTTGTATGCACATATCCACTTTTTTTCACTGTGTATTTGGTTCGCCATCTTGTCCCACCTAGGACAATAGTGTATGCTCTGCGTTATCTTGTCCTCCACAGTATATCTGAGAATAAGGCGGGCGCAGGAGTGTTCTCAAGGAACCCAATCACTGGCATCAGCTACTCGTTGGGCACCCACACCTCTGTCTTTTAGGCAGAGGTGTACGTCATCCTTCAATGCGCGAATGATAACAATAGGAGAAATGTTGAAAACGCGCATATCAACATCCCGTTAGACAATCAAGCGGCACTTAATGGCTATAGCAAGGAAGTGACGTCCAAACTGGTATGGGATTGCAAAGAAGAACTGAGAACGCTGGCAGACCGTAATCACGTCAAGCTGATACGGGTTCCAGGACACCAGGAAATTGTAGGAAATGAAAAAGCAGACGAACTTGCAAGAAGAGGTTCGGAAACTCCCCCAAACCAAGTGCAGATGCCGTATAACCGCGATAACCATACACAATTTGGAAGTATGCTACGCTCAACATTATTCTTCTCCTGAAAGATCTTGGACCTCCAATATTTGGCTTCAGTCCCGACATTGCTGTTACCGTCTTCTTGGTTATGTTTATGACTCAGTTGACATGTTCAGCATAACTGAGTTTTGTGTCTAGCCATACTGTTACGACTTCCACCTTAAATTGGATAGGAAAAATGTTTTTTTGGTAATAAGGAGCGCTGCTTTCGTCTTTTCCGGTGCTAATTTGAGGCCTTTTTGTGTCATCTATTCCGAAACACGTTGCAGTGAGATGTTGGCCAAGTTCATCAGATTGCTTTCTCGTTTGGCTACGACCACCATCGCGATGTCATCAGCGAAGCCTTAGAGTGATTCCTGCCTACCACTACGGGAAAAGACGTGACTATACGTAAGCATGAATTAAGTACACTATATAGGTAGCTATGTAATGTTGTTGTAATGTTCTTGTTATTTTATACCAAAAGGTGGGAAGTCTGTTTTGCAGGTGTCCAGACTGGACATAGCTTCGTTATTAGATTCAAAAATAACACAGTAGCTGCACATAGGTCTGCAGTGAAGTGTATCCTTCGATACAGAAAAAAGACAGCAGACTGGAAGCTGAAGTATGATGGAAACAATGACTGGTATTGTGACTCTAATTTCGCCAGTGATATTGATAAGTGAAAATCTATCACCGGATATGTGTTCCTGATGTGCAACGCATTCTTATCTTGTGGAACGAAGAAGCAACCGACAGCAACCTTATCCACCACTGAAGCAGAATATATGGCGTTGTCTGCTGCTACTCAGAAAGCTTTCTGGCTGAAGGATTTGTCAGAGGAGACAGTTCTCTGCTCCGAGCAAGGGAAGAATATTTAAAATATTCGTGGAAAATTAATCCAGCTCAGAATAGTTCTTATCAATTAAGAACTAAACACCATTTTCTACGTCAAAAGATTACTGAGAAACTTGTCAAGCTAATAAATAGACCAACAAATGGCATGGCAGCTGATTTTATTACGAAGCCGTTGATCCCTATCAACTGTCTGGAGTGTATTCAGTTACCAGAAATGGCCAAATGGGAGAAGTTGTTGGACATATAGATTGCCAAGTTACTGTTAGTATCATTTCCAATTATTCCTCTCTTAAATAGTATAGAATTAATACAATATTGACCTATTATTCCGTTATAAATTATGTTTGTCTGTATTGATTCAAAAGTACTTTAAATAAGATATAGAATTACTACAATGTTGACCTATTATTCCGTTATATATTATGTTTGTCTATATTGATTCAAAAGTACTTTAAATAAGTGAATTCATATTAAATTTAAATTCAATATTCACGTCTGTTTATAGTAGGTATATCAAATAAATCATTTGATGTTTAAAAAATGTATATACACGAGTATATACATTTATAAAATCTTGTTATTTGTACAGCTGGACATAAATGTAATTAAACTAAAAACTACAAACTTTGATGTTAGAACAACATCTATAAACTACTAAATCTGTTTTATCGCATCATTAGCTCTAAAAACACTAACAATTATTGGAAAGCTTAAATTGAATTGAAAAATAGATGCTATTACACTTGGAAGTCTAAATATACCTTAAGACATTTTATTTGGTCTTTTTGAGCAATAGAAAGCTAGTTTCCAGCTCTAAAAAAGTAATAGATTTAATTGGATTTAAGGGCTAATGACTTCCTTTAACCTTTTAAGATCTATTTGAGACAATCGATGGATAAAGGATAAAACAAATTTATAAGGCGAGTGTGAATGGGCAATTTTGACCTCGGCGAACATATTTTGATCAGATCAACATTGTTTTGAAGAAAGGCCAGGTCAAGAGTAACAACAACCAACGAGCATGTATGAGAGCACTGATGAAAGTAAAGGAAGCAAAAGATTACATGTCAAATTCCATGTTTTTCCATTAGAATTAACCTCCTTCGATTGTGATGCATTTTTGCCAATTATTTTTTATCACAAAAGAAAGTCTTGCCAAAGGCAATTTTTTTAAAGTTATGCGAAATTTTAAATTTTTTCGAACTTTTCAAGTACCTATATCATTTAAATATCTCAAAAACTATTCAGACAGTCGGGCCTGGATGACAGGGATATCCGCATTATATCTAACCTTTACTGGAAACAAAAGGCTCGTGTTCGGGTGGAGAATGCGGTATCTGAAGAGTTTAAAGTACGCCAAGGAGTTCGACAGGGATGTGTGCTCTCTCCTCTGATCTTTAATGTTTATTCGGAGAGACTGTTTAGGGAGGCTATGGAGAATACAGATGACGGCATTTTACTAAACGGCGTGCTTATTAATAATCTAAGGTACGCTGACGACACAGTCCTAATTGCAGACATAGTTGAGGGTCTCCAGAGGCTAATAGAGAGAGTAACAGAAGTTTGCAAAACCTACAACATGCCTAAATACAAATAAAACAAAGGTTATGATAATAAGCAAACAAGATATTGATGGCCAGTTTTACGTAAACGGTTACATCGATAAACTACCTGGGCACTTTTCTTAACAACAAATGGAAACAATTAAAGAAAATTAAGATCCGAAACGAGAAGAGTAGAACAGCTTTTAATCGCATGAGAAGCATGCTGTTTTAAATATAGAGTCAGAGTTCTTAGATACTACGTTTTCTCAATACTAAAATATGGGGTGGAAACTTGGATTTTGACCGACGCTGCATGTAAACGTCTGGAAGCATTTCAGATGTGGTGCTACAGACGCATGCTTAGAATATCATGGATTTACCACGTAACCAACGAAGCCGTCATACAGCGTATGAGAAAACAAAAAGAGGTTTTAATCGTAATCAAAGAACGCACACTTTCATACTTCGGATATGTTATGCGAAACCAGAAATATAGCCTACTTCAGCTTATTATGCAGGGCAAGCTTAACGGCAAAAGAGGTCCTGGAAGACGACGAATATCGTGGCTGAGAAATCCAAGACAATGGACAGTAATGACATCTATGGATCTATTTCGGGTTGCAGCAAATAAAATCTGATGGGCCATGGTAATTGCCAACGTCCAGTAAGGATAAGGCACAAGAAGAAGAAGAAGAGGAAGAAAAACTATTACAGTTACAAAGATGGACTTGAGTTTGTTTAAAGGAAATATTTAGGGCTAAAACTTCGTTTTATGATTAAAGAAAACTGACAAAAATTCATCCAAATCGATTGGTTGATTTGACATGGTATGACCCAGTGATTAGTTTTTGATCGAAGTAAAATTTTAATTGAAATTGGAAATTTTTATTGTTAATATTTTAGTTATTGTTGTACAAAAATCATCCAAAATTTATATTTCTGTCTCCCTCAGGAGGAGACCATTCAGGAAGATCTAATAAAGCAATATTTAATTATTAAATTATCACATTATCGAGATTATTAAAAGGCATTACCAAGTTTTTTTGTAATAAATATTCTACCTGATTGCTTTGGCATTATTTCGTCAGTATTATTGCATTTTTAAGAAAAAAAAATGGATAGGCCGCAAAAAGCTATCCTGGCTTCGAAATCTCCGACAATGGACAGGTTTAACTGCTGAGGAACTTCTTCACGCAGCTCAAGATAGAGATAGATACAAAGAAGAGTCAATATGGGAGTCGTCAACGCTTGAGAAAGCAAGACACTGTAAGAAGAAGAAGAAATTCATGATTATGTCGGGCGCCTGCGTTTTAATCCCAAGACATAAAAACCCCGACAAAATATCCTTTGACATAAAACCCCCGACAGAAAATCCTTCGACCAAAAATACGCGACAAAAATATTGAAAATTTAATAATAAAATAATATGTATATCATAAAATAACCTCATCGTCGTTAACATAATAAACAAATATTTGACGAAATGATTACACAACAAAATTAATAAAAAAAAGACACAATTTCATTCGACGCATAATTACGCAACTTATAACTGATTAGATTTTTATGAAAATCGGTTGAGCTGTTTTTTATGGAGAATCAAAAAAACCGAAAAAAATGGCAAACTACCTGAATTTTGCAATTTATAAATTATACTATTTTTAATACAGAATTTTAAGATCTTTTGAATAATATGATTATTGCATGTTAGGAATATTTCTATGAAAAACTTGATGACAATATTTCATAAAAAGAGATAGATTTAGAAAACAAAAATAGGAATTGGAGAATAGCATTGAAGGCGCTATAACAGTGAAAAATTATTGTAAGTAATAATTGTTTATAACAATTGAATATTGTTACTAACAAATGATTATTGATCATAATAAAAAAAAAATTCAATTGTTATTAACAAAAATAGCTCTTGCTTATGAGCTTATATGCTTATGGTAGAATTCAATGCAAACAAAACACAAGCATGTCTTTTCTCCAGAAAAGCCGATCTCACTGTGCCTAACATAACTTTGTCAGGAGTAACCATACCACTGAAGTCATCCATATCGATGCTTGGTATTACTATCAGCAATAACCTTTCCTGAGAAAATCACGTGAGGTCCATTGCCAAAAGTGCATCCCAAAAACTTGGTTTTTTGTTTCGTGCCAAGAGCTATTTCACCTCCAGTCAGCTGCTTATGATCTATAAGGCACAGATCCGACCTGTACTGGAATACTGTTCCCATATTTGGAGTGCAGCACCTAAACATATCCTGAAGCTACTGGATTCTGTCCAAAAAAGGGCAATTCGTCTCGTCGGTGATGCCTCGCTTACAAACTCGCTCACTTGTCTGGAACATTGTAGAAAAGTTGGCGATTTGTCTCTATTTTATAGATATTTTCATGGGCGATGCTCTTCTGAAATATCAACAATCGTTCCTCCTTTGGCAGTCTCTTCGAGATTAACCCGTTAAGTTCAGTCTTCACACCCCTTCGTGGTCACTTTGGAGACCTGCAGAACATCACTTTCCAAAGACTCATTCATCCAACGAATTGCGAGGCTTTGGAACTCATTGCCTAGGGAGGTGTTCCCCGAGGCATACAACCTCCAGAAATTTAAGAAGAACACCAACTCCTACCTTCTTTCCCTTGGTTCCCACGATGTTCTCTGAACATTACAGGATGTCCCTTTTCGTGGGAACCAGAACATAAAAAAAAAAAAAAAAAGATGATAAGAAAAAGTTTGAAATAATACGGTTGACATAAACAAAATATTGTTAATGACAATTATAATTTGTTGTAAACAATTTGAAATCGTTTTTTAAAATAATTTTAATAATAATAATTATAACAACAAAACATTTGGTAATTTTTCATTTTTTCCACTGGGAAGTTAGTCGTGTGGACCTCTCGGTCCAGACCACTGATATTTTAATATTTAGTTTCCTTGTGATTTCTTACATTTTCAATTACGAAATATCTTAGTAATTGTTTATGCGTCACCAAACAAATTACTTATTTTAACGTTTAAGAATTATGGCGTTGTCGTAATCAAGATGTATGTTTGTACAAAATTAATCATCTCATGACTTATCAGATTAAAATGTTTCGGTATTTAATTCAGTAGGCTACAGTTGTTCCTTTATTATCGAATTTTATTAGCAATTCGATAGAACCACTGTGTTGTCACGTAGTATTGTGATAAATAAATAAAATATTTCTTGGAAATGGCTAAAATTAAATATCTATAACTGCAATGTTATTTATTGTATCTATTGGTGACTGTGACATTTATTCTTTGAAAAATGTACTTTCCATATTTTTTGTTTAGTAATCTTGTAAATAAATGATTACTTTTAAAAAAAATACATTGTCTTGGTAAATTTATACTTGGGGCATCTATAATCGTATAAAAATATTAATGTTATCAGTGCTGCTACAGTGAAATGATGGAAATAATAGTGAACATTTCACGATAACAAAATGTTGACCAATAAAATGAGCAAGTGTATTTTAGTAATTACTCACAGTTACTTGAAAAACTTATTGAATTGGTACTTTTATTTACGACTAATATATAATATAAGTATTATACTTGTGGTTTTTGAAGTATAATGCCATATATTAATCCCTTAGGGAATAATGGCGAGGGTCTTTATTCCCTCTTGTACTCCTATCACAAAATTTCTCGAATTAAATAATACCATGGAAACAATATAACCAAACTCAAAAGTGTCAGTGTCAAACGCGTAGTGTTTGTGTATTTGTATTGAAATGAATGAAAATGAAGAATCTTTCACTTGTACACCACCAGAAATTGTACAATTAGCTGCAGCAACAACATCTACCTTAATACCAGAAACATCGAAATCCATTTATAATAAAACGTACGCATCGTTCGAGGAATGGCGTCTTCGAAACAAGGCAAACTCTTATTCCGAAAATGTTCTGCTGGCCTATTTCGCTGAATTGGGTGCAAAATACAAGCCATCTTCATTATGGTCATTCTATTCGATGATTAAATCTGTGTTGAAGATAAACCATGACGTTGATCTGGAAAAATATAAGAAACTACGAGCGTTTTTAAAAAAAAATCTGAAGGATTTCAAGCAAAGAAATCTTCCACTCTGACCCCGGAAGAAATTAGGAAATTTATTGACAGAGCTCCTGATGAAATTTTTCTTTTGCATAAGGTAAATGTTCATATTTAATCTGATCTATTCAAAAACTCATGTTCTTTTTTGATTCAGGTTATATTAGTTATTGGAATTATGGGCGCATGCCGCTCAAACGAGCTTTATGAAATGAAGATAGAAGACGTGAAGGATTTTCAAACAGAGTTATTGATAACAATACCCAAGACTAAAACTAAAATTGTACGAAAATTCACCATAAACAGTACGTTTTACAATATTGTAAAGAAGTACATCGATCTCCGTCCGTCACATGTAGAAACCAATTCATTCTTTCTAAATTATCAAAAATCGAAATGTACAATACAACGTATAGGAAAAAACAAATTTGCAGACATTGGTAGACAAATTGCCAAATATTTAAACTTGCCAAATCCTCAAAGTTATACCGGCCATTGTTATCGCAGATCATCTGCCACTCTGTACATTGATGGAGGAGGCGATATAACTGGATTGAAGCGTCACGGGGGCTGGAAATCTACCCAAGTAGCTGAAGGATACATTGATCAGTCTATGAGAAACAAAACAACTACAGCAGATACTATTGCCAAACAGATAAATAGTAATGAAGCAACTTCTTCTTTTACAGCAACCGAAATTCCAAATATTCGTGTTGAAAACTCTTCCAAAGTTAATCATAATTCACGACCAATTCAGTTTATTAATTGTACTATCACTAATTTAAATGTTGACAAATAAAGTTGTTCATTAAAAATTTAAAATAAATAAATTTGTCGTAAATAAAGTAGAGTATACTACTCGCAATAATGGCTATTATTCTCTCGGAATGTTACTCCCTCGCCGCTAACGCGGCTCGATTCGTAAAAATTACTCGAGATTAATAGCTATCATTATTGACTCGTGATATAATCTACTATTATTGTAATTAAAGGAAGAGTTGCAAGCCCTACTAGATGCAGTGAACAGCAAATGCATCCAAATGGGACTTGGCATTAACTTCGATAAGACCAAGCTTGTGATAATATCGAAGCGACCTACAAATAATAAACAACTAACCCTGGGTGGGCAACAAATAGAAATAGTGAAAAAATACAAATATCTGGGAGCATACATCAACTCCGAATTAGATCCAGATCAGGAAATCAGAGTAAGACTAGAAATAGCAAGGACAGCATTCTTAAAATTCGGACTATTATTATGTGACAGAAATCTAAATACTGCGCTCAGCTTGAGGTTTGTAGAATGTTATGTCTAGTCCAAACTACTTTACGGGATGTAAACATGGACAATTAATAAAGAAGATCGAAACGTTTGAACTTTGGATATAGAGAAGAATGCGGAGTATTCCGTGGACGGCCAGAGTCACCAACGAGGAAGTGCTGAGAAGGATGGGTCGAGAAAAAAATTGTTAAGAACAATCAAAGTACGCAAGACAGCATACCTTGGGCACAATTGCGGAACGAAAAATACAGGCTATTGCAGGTCATCATGCAGGGTAGAGTAGAAGGGAAAAAGGGAATCGGTGGAAAGAAAAAGTCATGGCTACAAAATATTCGAGACTGGACCAACATGAATGTGGAGGAATTATTCCACGCGGCTAAAGACGTAATTTATGAGAAAAGATGGATATTTTGCGAATAAACTGTTGAAAAAATGGACACCATTGCAACGTTTTTATTTTAATTAATATTGATTATTAACAACAACTAAGAATTAAGAATAAGTTGAAACAAAACTGTTATGACAGTTTATTTGAGGTTATAGTTAAAGGTTAATATTATATAAAGTTTTATCATAAGATTGAGAATGACATAATACGTATTTTGACTATGAAGATCCAAGGTCATTGGTAAATGGGATAATCAATGAATATAAACATAGGCATAGTTGAAAGATTGATAAGAGTATAAGAGATATAAGATATTTTAAATTTCCTTATTTCCCTGGACTGTCTAAAAACATTCAACAAATCATAAACAAAAAGGCCCCACAATGCAAATTGGCGTTTTATAATATTAAAGTAGTTGGTTCCTGTTCCTGTTCCTAAAGATCTGTGATCCAATATAATCTATAGAATACCTTGCGTGAATTGTGACAAATGTTATATTGGGCAAACAAAACAATACCTTAAAAAAAGGATGAATCAACACCAATATGACTGTCGAGAAATTACATACATACATACATTAGGTCACGCCTTTTACCCGTAGGGGTAGGCAGAGACCACTTCCTTCCACTTGCTACGGTTCTTACACACATCTTTTGTTTCCTCTACTTTCATCAGTGCTCTCATACATGCTCGTCGGTTGTCAGTACTCTTGACCTGGCCTTTCTTCAAAACAATGTTGATCTGATCGAGACATGTTCGCCGAGGTTGACCTCTACCGACTTACGTCCATTCACACTCGCCTTATAAATTTGTTTCGTCAATCTTCCTTTTTCCATCCTTTCTACGTGTCCAAACCATCTAAGCATTCCTTTATCTATCTTTGTAACCACATCTTCTTTTACACCACATCGTTCGCTTATCTCACTATTCTTCACTTTATCCAACTGAGTCATTTCGGCTATACTTCTCAAACTACTCATCTCCTCAGCATTAATCCTATTTTCATGCTTCCACTGCCGAACCCAACATTCACTACCATACATAAGTGTAGGAACCAACACTCTTCTATGCACAGCCAGACGTGCCTTTTTTGACACTTTCTGGGTGTTCATAAAGCTATGCAGTGCCCCATAATAGACATAAGTCGAAAAAAACGGCATTAAGCAATCATCATTTCACTACTGGCCATAATTTTAATTTTTCGTCAATAAAAGTTTTGGATCGTGAGCCGAATATCAAGAAAAGGGGTTTAAGCGAGATGATTTCCATTTCCTTGAATGATACCATAAATTGTAGAACCGATGCACAAAATAATAATTTATTTTTCGTATTTAAAAATCAATAAAGATAAACAGTCGTTGGCGTTGATAGTATGTAGACAATTAGCGAGAAAAAATAAAAATAAATAGTTCATTAAAAGAAAATTAACATAAACTCTTATTTTTTGCCTCAGTTTGTTTGTGATGTTTGTATGTGATATTATCGAACGAATAGAAATTATTCGTTTTAATATTGTTTTGTTATTATGTGATATTAATTCATTTGCTCAATGTTAATTGTAAACACGTTTGCCCTGATTATGTAATGGATACGATATCAGAAATTTTACATTACAGACTTAAGACTTCCACGAATTGAAAAGGTATGTACCTAATTAATTTATTAAAACCATTTACTTGTTAACAAATATTATTCGTTTATATTTGAATCTAAGGAATTAATATGCGACTAAACTGACTTAGGAATTACTTTTTATTAATATCTTATGCATAAATAGTCAATTGTTAAACATAAGAATAAGTCTACTGATAATGTTGATTAATGGTACCTATTATAGAGTTTTTTTCCATATGAGTAGCCTTGAGAAAGATCTAAAATAAAGATCAAAACGTCGGCGATTTAAGAAGAGCAAGAAGTTTGTTTTCTTTCGTCCTAAACCCGCCATCCACCTCGAAAAAAAGAAAAAAAAAGTAAACATTACTGAAAATTAATTGCATTTTTTGAATAAAAATGAAAGTCGGGTTCATCAAAGCAGAGTCCAGGATTCTACCAAAAGATAGTGTCAATGTCGTTGTAACCTATTTTGTCGAAAATGCAGAGTTTTCAAGTGCAGAAATGAATGGGACTAAACTACTACCGTATCTGTAAATCACATTTAAACTTTGTTTTCATTGAACAGCTTCTACATATACAGGGTGGCCAACCGAAAACGAAACAGAGCAATTTGCAGAAACCTCGTCAACATATTAGAAAAACGCTTAGACCCGTCGATTTTTGCGGTATTTTTGACTCCACTCCCAAGCGAGGGTAAAAATTACCTCAAAATGTTTAATTGGCATTGGGGCTCGAATAAGATGTATTTTGAAAGCTCTGACAATAGTCTTTAAATTTTAAAATTCCGCCCATTACTTATCAATTATATTAATTTATTGATTTTAAACCACCATCATACTTTAAAGACAATAGTTTTTTAATTTGTATTTAAAACCGACTTTAAGCTACCTGCCTACAGCTTTGCAATCGTATTTAAACTATCCACGTTAGTACTTTTGTAGAATATACCTAATTATAAAAATGTAATTGTAGTTGTAACGACACGAGTAATTAAAGTACAATTAAAGTGCGAGTAATTAATTACTGTTTCAATTACAATGAGAGTAATTTAATTACTTTTTCAGTTAGTTGTGATTAATTACTTAACAACTCTGCTGAACTGCAACCATTTTCAAAATAATAAATGTTTTATGTTGCTGAGATAGGGTGGTCTTCTATTTTAAAATAAACCTTTTGTTTTTATGTAACAATTAGTCTAGTTAACAAGTGTCTTTTAGGTCAAAACTTTTAGAGTTCTCCGAAAATTATGATTGAGGTGTCATTCGATTCGGAATGGCATGTAGATGTTTTTTGAGAAAATTCAAGGGCGGCTCGCAAAAATTGCAAAAGTTATGAATAATTAAGTGAAAATAAAAGGGAGTTTGGTTTCTCGCAAATATTTCAAAAACTATTAGAGATTTGTTAATTTGAAGCTCTTACTCAATTGTTTATTTAATTTATACCGTTTTTTTATAAAAATGATCTTTGAGAAAAAAATTTTGAACATTTATGTTTAAATTTCTTATGAACAAATATAATTATGACCATACAATTTATGTAACTTTTTATCTGTCGTATAATTATCAACAATTTCTTTTTTTTTAAATTAAAGACCAAGATAAGAAATGATTTAAAAAAACGATTCCTTAATATTAATTACAAGTTTGATAAAAAAATTGTTAGATAACAAATCCGTTTTCAAGCAATAAAATATTTTTTTTAAGAAACGGTTTTTTTTTAAAAATCATAATTTTTATCAAAGATTATGTTTCCAAAAAAAAAATTTGAATTATCTTATAAACAACGCATTTGTTTATAACAATTTTTTAAACAATAGGTGATAAAAATTATTAAAAATCATTTTTAAGTAGCTTCTTATCATGAGAAAACGGATCAATAGTAATATTATAAAAAAAATGTTTGTTTCAATGTTTAATGCAGCTTTATAATTTTTCATTGTTAATGACAAAGCGAAAATTAGCAAATTTTAATTTTTCCCACTGAAAACTATTCTAAGGCCTTTGAAAAATAGATCCAAGAAAGGAAAAAATTCTCAGTTTAATAGTTTAACAATTATCTATCGCACCTTAAATGTTAATATGTTCGTGCTACAAAAAATTGTTAATTAACTAATGGATAACTATAGTCCGTACACAATTTGTTGATAGCTCACTGCAAGTTTGACCCTCATTAGAGAACTGAAATACAGAGAGGACAGGTAGTATGATATAATAACAAAAACCAACCTAAAACTGGCAGTTTAAGATGTTTTCGACTAACCCACCTTGTATCTGAATAAATACAATACAGCTATAGAACTTTTAATCCGATTATGTAGGTATTTTGAGTGGAAATGACTGACCAGTGTCGTAGAGTATATGATTAAAACATTACGTTACTTTAAATAAATAAATATATTAATATTCTTAAACTGTAGGTACTGTAAATTGTATTTTTATTTTAATAAAATTTCTTTATTTTATTTAAAAATAAAAAGTTACTTGCAATTTGTAAAAGATACATTTATTTAATTAATACCTATTTTTAAATGATATAAACTACGATTACTTACAAAACTATTCAAATTCAAAATAAACAGGATCATCTTCGGAATCCGAGTCGTCTTGCAGGTTAATAATTAGCGGTTGTGTCTCTACAGTCGCATCAATTATATTGTCAAGATCCCACATTTTTTGTTCTTCTTCTATTACATGTCTTACTGCATCTCGCCAATTTTGTTCTGTAGTATGTTGTAAAGACTCATATAACAATTCACGTACAGCTTGTATTTTATATGACGTATTTTTTCTAGCCACATAGCTTTTCATTTGTGCCCAAATGAGTTCAATTGGATTTAATTCGCAGTGGTAGGGTGGAAGTCTAAGGACTGTGATGTTTCGTCTTTCCGCCATTTTGTCAACTACGTATTTCTTGAACTTAGATTTGTGTTGCCGGGCAATTTTTAAAAGTTCTGCTTTAACCATTCCATCTTTGTAAGGCAGGGACTTATTCCGCAGCCATTCAATGATATCCTGTTTCTTCCACGCAGTCGTTGGAAGTCTTTCCACTAGTCGTGAATGATAAGGTGCATTATCTAATACTATAATTGAGTTTGGTGGTATATGTTCAATCATCTGCTCAAAATACTCTTCGAAAACATCAGCTGTCATCTCCTCGTGATAGTCTTTTGTGCTTTTGGATTGAAATTCCAACAAACCATGCTTAGCAAATCCTTTTTCACTGCCAATGTGAGAAACTATTAATCTACTGCCTTTACCAGAGGGTGGGGAAATACCAGTAGACCAACCTTCCATAAAGGCTTGCCTGGAGCTTGATATATTTTTATCTGACCAAATTTTTGTGAGAGTATGACCTGCGTTTACCCACGTTTCGTCCTGATAGTAAATTGGCTTTCCTTCAGCCCGAAATTTTCGTATAGATCTTAGATACTTTCTTCTCCAACATATTATCTCTTCCCGGTCAATCAAAAGTGATTTTCGGTCTGATTTCTCCCACCGGAAATTTAATTCTTTTAAAACTTGCCACAATTTGGTTCGTCCGACATGAGGCAAATCCGGGTCGTCTCTAACTTCTTGTAAAATTTTGTTTAAGTTGGGTATTTCTTTTTTGTAAAAAAATTCGTGAATTTTCCTTCGAATACCATTTTTGGCAAATTCATCAATTTCAATAGGTTTTCTCCCCCTCTTTAAGTATTCGTTTGTATTTGGGTTAGCTATACCTTGTTTTTTTCTTTCTGATAGGAACCTATATATTGTTGACTCCCCTACGCCCGTCATGTGGGCACAACTCTTGATTATGTTCTGAACAGTGTTTGTGGGATTCTGAGAAAGCAGAGCATCGTGAACGTTCAAAACAATAGTCTTCTCTCTTGGTGAATAGACAGACTTACTGACTGTACGCAACAGTACCGGTGTAAAACTTGATGATGTTGATGATGATGACGAAGCCATCGCAAGCAATCAAACAAAACAAGCAGGAACGAAAGGTACGTATATGTTTGTAGGAATATGAAAAAAAGTTACTCACGCACTGCACAAAATTCGCAAAATAAATATTAGAGACGTTAATTACTGCCGTAGACGCCGAAACACCAACGAGCCGTAAATTAAATGCGATCAAAAACGTACTAAACCTAATGAGGGTCAAACTTGCAGTGAGCTATCAACAAATTGTGTACGGACATGAATAAACACCTCAGGAACCTCCGCCTATGATTTTACGACTATTACGGCCGTTTTATGACTTGGACGCACATTTTGTGCTATCGACAAATTATGAACGGACTATAATTGAAAAATTGCGATAAAAATTTTTGAACCACGGATTATTGTTCATAGATCTATCCTGTAGGCGCCTGAATTTTTTCAGTTCTTAACTTTTATATTTAATAAGTTTAAATAATATTTATTCATTAAAGGTCCGAAGTAGGCGTGGCTTGCACAAGCCGGAGCACCCGTTTCGAGCGTATCTTTAACCCTCTGGGAAAATGATAAATATTGGTCAGTTCCGGGAGTCCTGACTTTTTTTTGGGAAATTTCCTCCTCTTTTTGAATCTTTTTTCAAATTTGAAAAATTTTAAAAAATTTTTGAGATATTTGCAAAAAACCAAACCCCCCTTTTTTTCACTTAATTGTTTATAACTTTTGCAATTTTTGCGAGCGGCCCTTCAATTTTCTCTAAAAACATCTACATACCATTTCGAATCGAATGACACCTCAATCATAATTTTCGGAGAACTCTAAAATGACCTAAAAGGCACTTGTTGACTAGACTAGAACTCGCCAGCTGAAATTTGAGAAATACATAAGATAAGTAATAATTTTTAGCAACTGCTTTGTTGTAAAATAATTAAAAATCGCTAGGAAGCATGTTTATTGAGCTATTGGTTAATAAACTATAAAAAAATGTATCAGATTGTAATTATCTGTGCTGCTTATTCTGACAGTTGTTCAAAATTGTTTGGAAAACGTAATTGCTTCGATGTAGCGGAGACTGGAAACTGCAAAAACGTCAAACATTACGTTCCGGAATCACTCTGCTACGTTTTATCGATCGCTTGCACATCTCTACATGTACTAACAGCACAAAGAGAACCTGTTCAAGTCACGCAACGTTTTCGTTTGCGATGTTGCCGCGTCGCTAGCGGATGAACTTGTGTGTATTTCTGTTTTTATTTCCGGACGTGGCTGGGTAGCTTATCACACGGTGTTTTGTGTGTTGTTAGTTCGTTTGCCTAATCGAATGTTAAATTGGAAAACAATACCTTGTACGTCACAAGATAAATATTAGCTGTTTTTGCGTAATGCTCGAGAAATTAATTAAGTTTTATAACTATTTCATAAAATGGTTAATTATTGCTGCACATTGTTTTACGATTTTAAATCCTGACATAAATTCGGTATTCGTTTTTTGTAATTATAGCAAAACAAATAACAAAAACAAAATTATGTGTTAATGTTGAAGGTATTAACAAAAAAAAGGTTATTTGATGTTTTATCTATCACTGACACCAATCCCCAATTTGGGTACACTAAATATTTTTTTTTAAATTCTACACGATTTATCGTCTAGGTTAGATCCTAATCTAATTAAAAAATTGTAAATAGTAGGTTAAGGCGGGGCTAAAAGGTCCATTTTACCTATATTACCTCATCACTATTTACGGAAATAATTCCAGGAAAATATTTTAATAGCAGTGGATAGCCTAATCATTTCGTCTACAAGTACATACATACATACATATAGTCACGCCTTTTTTCCGTAGGGGTAGGCAGAGACCACTTCCTTCCACTTGCTACGGTTCTTACACTCATCTTTTGCTTCCTCTACTTACATCAGTGCTCTCATACATGCTCGTTGGTTGTTGGTGCTCTTGACCTGGCCATTCTTTAAAACAATGTTGATCTGATCGAGATATGTTCTCCGAGGTCGACCTCTACCGATTTGTCCATTCACACTCGCCTTATAAATTTGTTTCATCAATCTTCCTTTGTAGCATTTAAAATTGCTACTCGTTAATTTTGTTTTTTTATATATAGTAAATTTTTCATTTATTGGGCATTGTAGCATTTGAAATTGCTACCAGCTAATTTTGTTTTTTATATAAAATAGTTTTTTATTTATTGGGCATTGTACTTAAGAGAACATTCAGTTTTGATATCAAATTTCTAAATAAAACATCTATTTTACTATTTCAAAACAAACTTATATACTAGTAAATTTCACAAGTTTCAACACTAGGTAATACTCTTGCTTCTGACATTCTAAGGGCTGTTGAAAGTAATGTAATCAAGCTGCAGGAACCTTATGATTTCCGGCTGGATTTCTGGATTTCTAAAATTTAAGATAGTGAAGTCAATAAAAACATCCATTCACATGTGAGCAAGCGACATACCGTTGTGTTCTCTGGTATGATGAATTCTAGGCTATTGAAGGTTTGTCCCAGGATTTTGTTGATTCTGAATGAGATCTCTAGGTATTTACTGGGTTTTTTCTCTATTTTTCAAAATATAATCTTGGAGGTTATTTTTACTTTCTAGACGTCGATGTCATTGTGCGGATTGTCACTGTTCTTCTTTCATAGAACTTCTGTCATCGGTCTCAAGTCGGTTAGCCGTTAATGTTTCGTGCCATAGTAGAAAAGAAAGAAGAAGAATGGTCTTTTAGATTACAATCGATGAAATTCATTCTGTCAATCAATAGCATTTATGGTTTTGACCAATGAGAGGCTAGGAATTCAAAACTGGCGCTGATTTCATACAGGATGTGCAGTTTTTTCTGGCAACTGTTAGAAATAGAGAATGGTTCTGTCCCCGGGGTGGTCAGAGAGTTCTTTTTCGGTGCGGCCATGATGAGGTGCGTTTGACTCGTGTTTGGGATTATTTTTCGGTATTGAACCGAAATTAACCCTTAGGGGGGAATTTACGAAGTGCCGTTTGGGCCGAGATCAAGTCGCACCCATCGTTAGTGGTTTTTTTGGAGCCTTATATGGGGATTTGTGCCAAACACCGGTAAGCTGCCATGCGGTGGGAACACCGCCATTTTGTCCTGATGTCCTGTTAGTCCGTTTTAGTCCTGTTTGCTGTTATGGATATCTTCTAGTTTTACCTCCCTTCTCAGAAGGTAAGTTGAAAATATACCTACTTCATTTTGTTGGTTTTTTATTTTGCACATGTTCTTTCATGAGATTATTTTTTTGTTAGGGTGTTAGGGTACAGCTTAGCTCTCACCATCAGACTCCTGGAAATCGAACGACGACTCTTGTGGCAACTCTTGACCTTGGTCAAGATTCCCACGAGGACCAACACCGAGTCGCTTTTAAATCCTGGCCAGAGTCGACAGACATTCACCGGATGAGATCTGGTAGTAGCCGGTAGAGGCTATAGACCTGCTGAGTTACATCATCGACCCTCCAAGATTATATTTTGAAAAATAGAGAAAAAACCCAGTAAATACCTAGAGATCTCATTCAGAATCAACAAAATCCTGGGACAAACCTTCAATAGCCTAGAATTCATCATACCAGAGAACACAACGGTATGTCGCTTGCTCACATGTGAATGGATGTTTTTATTGACTTCACTATCTTAAATTTTAGAAATCCAGAAATCCAGCCGGAAATCATAAGGTTCCTGCAGCTTGATTACATTACTTTCAACAGCCCTTAGAATGTCAGAAGCAAGAGTATTACCTAGTGTTGAAACTTGTGAAATTTACTAGTATATAAGTTTGTTTTGAAATAGTGAAATAGATGTTTTATTCAGAAATTTGATATCAAAACTGAATGTTCTCTGTAAGTACAATGCCCAATAAATAAAAAACTATTTTATATAAAAAACAAAATTAGCTGGTAGCAATTTCAAATGCTACAATGCCCAATAAATGAAAAATTTACTATATATAAAAAAACAAAATTAACGAGTAGCAATTTCAAATGCTACACCTTCATCCATTTTCTTTCTACGTGTTCAAACAATCTAAGCATTCCTTTGTCTATCTTTATAGCCACATCTTCTTTTACACCACAGCGTTCTCTTATCTTACTGTTCTTTACTTTATCCAACCGAGTCACTCCGACTATACTTCTCAGACTACTCATCTCCGCAGCATTAATCCTGTTTTCATGCTTTTTCTGCCAAACCCAACATTCACTCTCTTCTTCCGCTGCTATCCATTAATGGATGTTTGCGATCACTTCTAACCATTTTTCCCTATCTCTGGTGGTGTAAATGAATTCTCCTGTGGTTCCTATTCCTGTCCAATGTTTGATATTTCGGAGCCATGATATCCTCTATCTGCCTACACCCCTTCTTTCTTCTATTTTTCCTTCTAGTCATAGTTGGAGCAAATGGTATCTTTCGTTGCGTAACACATGTCCCAGGTACGCTGTTTTCCTGCGTTTTATCGTGCCCAAAAATTCGCGTTCTCTTCCTATCGTCCTCAAAATTTCCTCGTTGGTTTTCTTTGCTGTCCATGGGACTTTCAAGATTCTTCGATAGATCCACATTTCAAATGCTTCCAGCCCATTCATTGTGCTAACCTGCAATGTCCAGCCTTCCATACCATACAACAGTATGGACCATACGTAACATTTTGTGAATCTTATTCTGAGATTGAGGTCAAAGTAGGAGTTCGTAAAGACGTTTTTGAATTTTAGGAATGAGCTCCTCGCTTTTTCTATCCTGCATTTGATTTCTGTGTCTGAAGACCAGTCTTCACATAACTAAGTCCCCAGATAGTTAAACTTTTTTACTCGTTCTATGTTTTCACTATCGTATGAGAGTTTCGCATTTTGGAACTCATCCAATTTGCGGGTGATTACTAGGAATTTTTTCTTTTTTATGATGATGTTAATTCCCATAAGTCGGCCGTGCATTCCAACTATGTCAAACCAAGAAACCAAGCGGCAAAAGCAGCACGAACCTCAGCTTACCTGAACGATACAATCCTCCGAAACAAATATATCGGAATCGAGACCAAATCCCGAATCTACAAGGCGGTCATCCGACCTATATTAACATACACAGCGGAAACTAGACCAGATACATCGAACACAAAGAGAATATTAGAAACCACCGAAATGAAAATAGTGCGCAGGATCGCTAGAAAAACAGTTTTTGACAGGGAGAGAAGAGAGGATATTAGAAGAACATGTAAAATAGACAACGTGAATGAATGGATACTGGGAAGAAAGAGAGAGTGGAACGAACACATAGACCAGATGAATGACGACATAATGGTCAAAATAACTAGAGACAAGCCGCCCTTAGGGCGCCGAAGCGTTGCAAGACCCCGCATGAGATGGAGCGGCAACCTTTCTAACAATTGAACGGCAGAGGATACGAAGAAAAACAAGCAAATTGCTTACATTAAAGAAGGAAGAAGAAGAAGAAGAAAATGGGTTGCCCTACTCAAACTAGTAGCCTCCAGTGTTCTAATGGATAGACGGTCATTCCTTGCCAGAAATCCCGTTAACCAATCTTTTCCAGCCATCCTGGTCGTATGTCACGACTCTGGAATCTTTAAATCATATTTCACAGGACATTTATAAGCAATGAGACGAACGTCTTTGGGTCCTAAGCCATGAAATATTTGAGTGATTCTTGGTTTTCCTTAAATCGGTCTAGGAATCGTTACAGTGATCTGTTTATTTTATAGATTAGATTAGATTATTTATTACCTTTCTGCCATGTTACATGTAGGTTCGTCAGGTAAATTTAAAAACATACAATTCAAAATTTGATACATATATCATTTTTTGCTAGTACATAAAATCTTTTTGGCTTTAGATGCGATATAACGAACAGTTAGTTACAAATATTGCAGCCATGATACAGTTACATAAAATTGTAACAGTTGCGTTAATAGTGATTACTTTTAGGATGTTGAATATATTTGAAATTCGTCATAGAAACTATTAGAAGCTATAATTTTTTTAAGATCGGTCTTGAATCTTTTTGGAGACTGATTTTTAGTGATTCAGGCAGCGAGTTGTAGAGATTACTGCCGCTATATTTCGGAGTTTTTGTGCTTCATATGATGAAACTTTTCCATGTAAATACGAGGGCGGTTTGATAAGTCAGTGACTTTTTGAATAAAACAAATTTTTTTCCGCAAATAAACATTTTATGTATCTACATAATCACCTTTTAGCTCGATACATTTAGTCCAGCGTTTTTCTAATTTTTTTATTCCCTCCAAATAATAGGTTTTTGCAAAGCTCTCAAAATACGCGTTTGTTTCGGTAATGACTTTTTCATTCGACTCAAATCTCTTACCGCCCAGCCATTTCTTTAGGTTTGGAAACAGAAAATAGTCGCAGGGGGCTTAATCTAGAGAATATGCTGGATGGAGTAGCAGTTCGTATCCCAATTTGTGGATTTTGGCCATCGTGACTAGACAAGTGTGCACACGTGCATTGTTTAATGGGGACAGCACTTTCTTCTTCGCCAAATGCAGCCGTTTTTGCTTCAAATCAACGTTGAATCTGTTCAAAAGCTTTGAATAATATTCGCCGGTGATCGTTTTACCTTTCTTGGGGTAATCGATGTTAATGACACCGCGAACAACCCAAAAAAAAGTGGCCATAACCTTGTTGGCAGACAGACTCTGTTTCGATTGTTCCTTGGTCTCTGGCGTGTTGTGATGGATCCATATTTCATCCACAGTAACAAAACGGCGCAAAAATTCGTCCGGATTACGGCTGAACATCGCCAAACACTCTTTTGAAGTGGTCACACGATTGCACTTATGGTCGAGTGTGAGCAATCGCGGCACCCATCTCGCAGAGAGTTTTTTCATGTCCAAATATTCGTGTAAAATATGATGTACCCGTTCAGTTGAGATACCTACAGCATGAGCCAACTCACGCACTTTCATTCTCCGATCATCCAATATCATTTCATGGATTTTATCGACGATTTCCGGCGTGATCACTTCTTTTGGGCGACCTGGACGTTCGGCGTCACTAGTGCTGGTACGCGACCACAACGGAACTCTGTAAACCACTTCTTAACCATTGAAATTGATGGTGCCGAGTCCCCGTAGTATTTATCAAGTCCTTCCTTAGTTTTCAGTGATGGATTTTTTACGTAAAAAGTAATGCTTAATCAGCACACGAAATTCACTTTTTTCCATTTTCGTAAAAATTCACGAGGTTGTCTGCTTTGAACGGCTATCAAACACCAACTGCACGACGTAGCTTGCTCAAAATTAGAAAGTTGCCCACTGATAGATTATAGTTGACGGCAGCACTGTTGCATTTGGAGTAACTGCGCGGGAAATTCAAAAAGTCACTGACTTATCAAACTGCCCTCGTATTATCTGGGGGCACGGTAGTGCTCCCGCCAAGACGAGCCAAGCGAAGCACAAGGGCACTAACTAACTACCTTTTCTCGAAGCGCTTTAACGTTTTTTTGAATCCTCATAACTTGGGTTCGAATTATACCAAATAAACAAAATTCTCGGTGTATGATGTCAATAGTGAATGGACTTATTAAACATATAAAGTTTCAATTGCATAGCTCTTATACTTTAGATTTTATTGATATCTAAAAAATCCCGATTTCGTCACTGACTTCTTACTCACTCAAAATTCTTAGGGTACTTCCTGAAGTCCTAGAAAGCTGAAATATTTTATGAAGCTAGTATTAGTACACAAACAACAACAAAATTGTAAAACTTCAAACTTTTACTCCTTAAACTAGGGTATGGAAGTTTGTATGCAATTTTGATGCTAGAGGCCCTGATCTATCACTTGTTATAAACAGTAAACCAATGGAGGAAAAGATAGAGAGTGGACCATGAAAAAAGGCACCTCTGATGTGCAAGAAATACACCCCAAAAAAAGAGAAAACAAAGAAAAAAATATTGTCATAATCAACTTACAACAAGAATTGAAATCCCACCAAAAACATTTTCATGTAAAATGTTGCCAATGCGGCTGGCACTGTCAAAAAGTAATTAAATCTCATGTAGAGCCAAGCTTCTAACTCTACACGCCCTAACTGTACAAGCTCGAACTTCACAAGCTCTACACCTTAGTCAAAATATGTGGCTTGGCCATTTCGTTACTACAAGAACTATTGTATAAGAGAAAAGTAATGAACAGTGAATAAATTTGTGTTTGGTACTCTTGACCTGGCCTTTTTTCAAGAGTAACCTAGAGGAAAGATGTTACACATGCAAGAAAGCGGGAGCAAAAATGTTTTTTTTGTAACAACAAACGCCCGATATTTTAGAAAAGAATCTTTTCGTTGGTTCCGTTGCCGAACGAGTTTTTGAAGTTAAGTTTAGAAGTAAATTTTTTTTGTAATTATCTGAGTGATTGATTCAGTAATAATTTATTGTATAAGAAGATTAGAATAAATTGTTTGGTTTTTGTACTGCGTGTTTTAAATCATCGAACCCAAGAGTAAATTTCGCAACGGTAGCTTTTTAGCATGGAAGTCATAAAGCTCAGATTAACTGGAAAAGTTTTATTGAAACTTTGTGGTTAACTATAAAACAAAACGACAATCAATACTTTATACAACTACTTGAAACGACAACAGCCCAGCTGTTCGTTAAATATTTATGCTTGTGATTAAGGTTAAAACATCATCACTTTATATTATGAAAACTTGCGTTTTAAAAATGTTTAATAGATGTCATTACAAGAAGTAGGTGTTGGTAGTTATTGTAACATAATTTAAAAATTATAACAAATATTTATGTTTTAGAAATGTGCAAAATACGAGGGATAGGAAATTTACTCTATAACCTATCGTGGGTCTCAGCGGTATCTCTGGAAAAAAAATAGCAAATGAGGCAGCTAAAGACCTAACGACAATTTGGATATAATACGACCCAGCATTGATGGAAGATCTGAAACAATGAAGGCGAATAGTACAGTCGGCCAAGACCCACCCCGGGTTGTAGAGGTATGGAGTTGTAGTCTACTCTCCTCGGTCCTATTACCCTCACAGGGGTTTGGTGGCACTATGCTTCTAGCATTTTTATAGCAATTTTCCACTCCTCTCTGTTCTGGGCTAGTTCTGTGGCCTCATGCAGAGAGAGTCCAGTCAGGCTTGTGATTCCGTCTACCGATCGGTTTGGAGATCTTCCTTGCGACTTTCGTCCGTCGACTTTGCCTTGAACCACCAGCTTTTCTAAAGCATCCGGTCTTCTGTAGACGTGCCCGAAATACCGTACTTTGTTCCGGTTTATTCTATTGAACAGTCTGTCTTTTATTTTCAGTTCTTCTAGGATCGATACATTGGTGCGGTGCTGCGTCCATGATATTCGGAGCATTCGTCGGTAAACCCACATTTCAAATGCATCTATTTTCTTTCTGTCCGACTACCTGATCGACCAGGTTTCAGCCGCGTATGATGCAATTGGGAAAATTAAAGTAGAGACCAGCCTAATTTTCGCTGCTTTACTAATTGACTTGTCCTTCCATATGAGTGTCAGTTTAGTTGTCGCATTTCTTGCTATTGCTAGCCGTCGCCTTATTTCGGCTTCCCTACCTCCTATGTTGCTGATGAGGGAGCCAAGATAAATAAATTTATTCACTACTTCGAAACCGGCTACCCGTCGGATATGCGGAGAGTTGTTCGTTTTCCGGTCTACTATCATGACTTTGGTTTTACTGATGTTTAGTTTTAAACCGTACCCTTTGCTTATATTTCCCAGTCTTGTCAGGATCATTTCCAGCTCAAGTTGATCTGTCGCCAATATGAGAGCACAGCCGTATCTTCCAAAGAAAAAGCGGATCTGCTGGCCGAAATGTTCAGCTCTAACTCAACATTCGATACCAATGGAAAACAACCCCCAACGATACCTAGAATAAGCGCATCAATGCCTGAGGTCACTATTCGCCACCGCACTATCAGATAAATCCTACGAAATCTTGACTCTAATAAGGCAGTAGCACCAGATGGAATTCCGACAATTGTCCTGAAGACCTGTGCTCAAGAGCTCACCCCAGTTCTCTGTAGACTCTTCAAGTTATCATACAGCAAAGGAGTATTTCCGTCCATGTGGAAAAACGCTAAAGTCCAACCGATTCCGAAAAAAGGAAAGAAGACTATTCCTGCAAATTATCGCCCTATTGCATTGCTCTCAGTCATATCCAAAGTTATGGAAAAAGCGATTAACATAAAACATCAAATATCTGGAGAAATTTGAGATAATCCATGACAGACAATATGGATTTCGACAACTTCGGTCTACTGGAGATTTGCTGGCTTATGTCACTCAGCTCCGGACAAACACTATTGAAAAGTTTGGTGAATCCCGTGCAATAGCCTTGGATATATCTAAAGCCTTTGACCGCGTTTGGCACCAGGCATTGTTAAGTAAATTATCTGCCTACGGTCTCCCAACCAAACTGCGCCAATGGCTCTTGAGCTTCATGCAAAATCGCTCCTTACATGTGGCAGTTGACGGTATTTCTTCTAATGCGTTTAAAACTAATGCCGGGGTCCCCCAGGGTTCCATCCTGTCCCCCTGTCCCTGTCCCCTGTCCCCATCCTGTCCTTTTACACATCAACGACCTCTTGAAAACCACCAAAAACCCCATTTACAGTTTCGCAGACGATAGCACACTTGTCTCAACTTTTACATCCTATCGATCACTTTCGGTGAATAATACAAATAGACTCAGACAGGAACAGGTTGATTCCATCAATAGAGATCTTAAAGCAATCGTCGAGTGGTGAACCAACAATCTTGTTCAGTTCAACGCCCAAAAAACACAAAGCGCCACGTTTTCCAAGAAAGTGAATTCCTCAAATCATCCCAACACAATGTCCGGAAATACCCTTGAACCAAGTCCCTCCATCTCGATTTTGGAAGTCACGGTGTCCAATAACATGTCTTGGCATTACCATGTTGCAAACATCGCAAAGTCGGCAAGCCAGAGGCTAGGTTTTCTGTGGAAAGCCAAAAAGTTTTTTACTCCTGATCAACTGTTGACGACGTACAAGGCTCAAATCCGACCTCTACTGGAGTATCGCTCGCACATTTGGGGTTCAGCACCAAGGCATTCTCTTCGTCTTCTAGATTCCATTCAGAAAAGAACCATTCGCTTGATAAACAGCTCAACTCTCACAGATACCCTTCACCCTCTAGAACATAGAAGAAAAGTTGCAGACCAGTCATTACTCTACAGATATTTCCATGGCAGATGCTCCAGAGAAATAAAAACTCTTGTACCACCATTGGCCACATTCGGCCGAAGAACTCGGCACGCTGATCAGTCTCACCCATTTACTCTCAAGATTGACACTACAAGGACCAATCTCTATCAAAAATTCTTCTTTTACAGTGCTGCTACGGAATGGAATAAGCTTCCAAAATCAGTTTTTCCAGAGAACTATGACCTGCAACTTTTCAAAAAGCGTGTCCACAATCATTTTCTTTCTATAATCCCTTCGCCTTCTAATAGTCGCAGTGCGGGCCGTCCGCGGCCCACACGATAGGTCTACCCTTTTTGCGACTATTTTCATTAAAAAAAAATTCATGAAAAGTTGGAAAAACAAAAACATTAACACTCAGGTGAAAAGCAAGATCTATAAATCCGTTATTAGGCCCATAATGACATACACTGCGGAAACTAGGCCAGAAACTCAAAAAACAAGGAGACTCATGGAAACAACGGAGATGAGAATACTGAGAGGAATTGATGGCAGAACTTTATGGGACAGAGAGAAGAGCGAAGACATAAGAAGCAGATGTGGGGTAGAGAACATCAACGAATTGACCCCAATCGGGAAAAAGGAATGGAGCGCGCACATTGACCGCATGGGAGATCAGAGGGTCGTAAAAATCGCAAGAGACAAGTCACCTATAGGACACAGGAGTGTGGGTCGCCCGCGAAAGCGATGGAGCGACAATATATAAGGCTGGCGGATAAAGATAAACAGGCTTTAAGCCTAATTAAAAAAAAAGAAGAAGAAGAAGATAAAAAGTTTCGTTTTCTTTAAAGATTATTTAATTGTTATGTTAAATGCAATAATTGTATTTACTACTACAACAAGAAACTGTCAAAATAAGTAGAAGGCTACCAAGCCATAAATGAACGACTAATTAAAATAACCGTAAATGTTAAACCGGCAAAGATACACTTACTTTAGGTTTACATGCCCACCACAGACGCCACGGACGAGGATATTGATACAACGTATTAATTGATTGAGGATACAATAGCACAGATTCCTCTGAAAGACATCCTAGTGGTAATGGGAGATTTCAACGCCAAAATTGGTAGCACACTCAACGACGATCACCTGCGTAATAATGTTGGGAAGTACGGACTTGGGATAAGAAATGAAAGGGGAGAATCCTTTTTGCAGTTTGCCATCAATAACAGCTTGACTATTGCAAACACTATGTTCAAACACCACCCACGCCGACTCTCAACATGGATATCCCCAAATGGCTTATATAAGAATCAAATCGATTTATTTACTTATTAGAACTCGATGGAGAACTTCTATTAGAAACGCTAAAGCAAAACATGGCTCTGACTGTGGATCTAACCAAAAACTTCTTGCCAACCTAACAATTAAACTGCATAGAACAACTAGGCTGACACCCAACAAAAGAATGATAACACCAAAGATAGAAGAATTTCAGGAGCTCCTAAATACATCTAGAAAACCAAATATTTCCGAAAACATAAATCAATCCTGGGAAGATATTAAAACATGGATCACAGAAGCTGCATTTAGAAGTACTTCAGTACAAGCAAGAGTCAGACGGAAACACTGGATGTCAGATGCAACCATCCAACTTATAGATATAGAGGAGAATTTTAAAGATGTCAAACGGAAATATAGTACAAAAGAACCGGCATATAAAACAACTAAATCATCAAATTCTGTATTCCGACACCGTGAAAATTCCAAGGTGTACACCAACCTACTGCCTAGAAAAGGAGCCAAACATTTTAAGATCAGAAGTGGTAAAGGCGATTAAAAATATAAATACTGAATATTCGCCAGATCATCGAAAAAGCGCGTGAATATAACGTCACAATGTTTTTGTGCTTTGTCGACTATTCTAAAGCGTTTGTCTCCATTAAGTGGTATGCCCTCTGGCAGATCTTAGAGGAAATGGGTACACCAGACCACCTAATACAACTGATACGGAACCTACATGAACACAACACAGCAAGGATCAGAATAGACCAAACTTATTCAAACAAATTTGACGTTAGAGCAGGGGTTAGACAAGGGTGTATCATGTCACCAATTCTATTTAACATATATAGTGAGTACGTCATGCGCAAAGTACTCGATGAATTGTATGGAGGGATTGCAGTGGGAGGAAAACGAATAAGTAATCTGAGATATGCCGATGATTTTTTTTTTTTTTTTATGAAAATAGTCGCAAAAAGGGTAGACCTATCGTGTGGGCCGCGGACGGCCCGCACTGCGACTATTAGAAGGCGAAGGGATTATAGAAAGAAAATGATTGTGGACACGCTTTTTGAAAAGTTGCAGGTCATAGTTCTCTGGAAAAACTGATTTTGGAAGCTTATTCCATTCCGTAGCAGCCCTGTAAAAGAAGGATTCTTGATGAAGATTGGTCCTTGTAGTGTCAATCTTGAGAGTAAATGGGTGAGACTGATCAGCGTGCCGAGTTCTTTGGCCGAATGTGGCCAATGGTGGTACAAGAGTTTTTATTTCTCTGGAGCATCTGCCATGGAAATATCTGTAGAGCAATGACTGGTCTGCAACTCTTCTTCTATGTTCTAGAGGGTGAAGGGTATCTGTGAGAGTTGAGCTGTTTATCAAGCGAGTGGCTCTTTTCTGAATGGAATATAGAAGACGAATAGAATGCCTTGGTGCTGAACCCTTAATGTGCGAGCGATACTCCAGTAGAGGTCGGATTTGAGCCTTGTACGTCGTCAACAGTTGATCAGGAGTAAAAAACTTTTTGGCTTTCCACAGAAAACCTAGCCTCTGGCTTGCCGACTTTGCGATGTTTGCAACATGGTAATGCCAAGACATGTTATTGGACACCGTGACTTCCAAAATCGAGATGGAGGGACTTGGTTCAAGGGTATTTCCGGACATTGTGATGGGATGATTTGAGGAATTTACTTTCTTGGAAAACGTGGCGATTTGTGTTTTTTGGGCGTTGAACTGAACAAGATTGTTGGTTCCCCACTCGACGATTGCTTTAAGATCTCTATTGATGAAATCAACCTGTTCCTGTCAGAGTCTATTTGTATCATTCACCGAAAGTGATCGATAGGATGTGAAAGTTGAGACAAGTGTGCTATCGTCTGCGAAACTGTAAATGGGGTTCGTGGTGGTTTTCCAGAGGTCTTTGATGTGTAAAAGAAATAAGGCGGGGGACAGGATGGAACCCATGGGGGACCCCGGCATTGGTTTTAAACGCATTAGAAGAAAAACCATCAACTGCGATCTTGCATGAAGCTCAAGAGCCGTTGGCGCACAATTTTTCTCTGCTACTTGTGGGTTTTTTTTTCGGGATATAAAAAAAAAGTATTTTAAAAGTAACTTTTAAAATAAACACTTATTTTAATGTTGTATATTTTTATTGTATGATTAAAAATACAACAAATTTAAAAGTAAAAATCAGTAAAAGCAATTATAGAACATACCTACAGAGTTATTGATTAATTTTGTTATAGGATCATAAATTGATTTCAGCAAGATTTGTAACAATTTTATGAGCTATTATTTTATTAATCATAATAACCTCAGTCATTGTTTTTTTAATTATGCGCGATAAGTAATGTTACAATAGGCTTGCGGAATGCATCGATAAAACTTTTTTTTAATTACGTTGTTTTTAACATAAAATTTTATTTTATAATTTACTTTGTTTAATATTATTTTTTCATGCATAAATATAGTCACGTCTTTTTGCCGTAGGGGTAGGCAGAGACTACTTCTTTCCACCTGCTAAGGTTCTTACACACGTCTTTCGCTTCTTCTACTTTATAATATATATAATATAATTTGTCAGAGTTGAGTAAATGAATAAATGAATAGGAGTTGTGAAAAAGGTCTAATTTTTCTCTGGCCACTGCAGCATTGTCTGCTTTTTGTACCTTTCCAGCTCCTTAGTTTAGTCCCATTTCTTTAATTCTCCTGTTAAGGAGTAGAAGCTCATGTACTGCTATAGCCACTGGTGGATCACTCCCTTGGTCTTGTATACACCCCAGGTAGTGTCTCCACTGTGTGGTGGCTTCGCATTCGAAGATTATATGAGTGGCTGTTTCCTCCACCTCATTTCATTATCTGCATATAGGTTCTGTGTCAAACACGCCTATATTGTGCAGATATTTTCTCAAAACCAGTGTCCGGTACATAGCCCAACAACTGTAGTTTTTACCTAATTAGCAAGAGTAGCTTCCCTGCCTGCTTAGGTAAGGATTCTTTCAGCATTAACTTGTTGTGCCTTGCTCCTTCTGGCTGTGCCCACTGCAGCTGATGCTGAGAGTGGACCGAGCCATAGATCGCTGCTTTAACGCTGGCATTGGGTATCCCTATTATTGGTTCTGGCCCAACAGATGGTGCCAGAGCACGCCTAGCTAGTTTGTCCGCTTCTTCGTTACCATAAATACCTTTATGCCCTGGGACCCACAGCAAAGTGACTTTTTTGTGGTTAGCCAGGGTTCGTAGGTTTCCGGCACATTCCCGGAAAATTTTTGAGTCTATTCTCCGTGATGCCAAATCTTTAAGTGCCGCTTGACTAATTTAGTCAAAACTACTCCAGCTATACTTCTCGGTCTACTCATCCGCAGTATTGATCTTACTTTCATGCTTCTTCTGCCAAACCCAACATTCACTACCATACATAAGTGTAGGAACCAACACTCCTCTATGCACAGCCAGTCTTTCCTTTTTTGATGCTTATAAAGTTATAGAGGGCTCCATTCATTTGTTTTCCTGCCAACACCCTTCGCTCAATGTCACTGTCATACTTTCCATCTCTCGTAAACTTTGAACCCAAGTATAGAAACTCATTCACTTGTGTTCCACTCCTTCTTCTTCAATCAGCACCTTGCATTTTGTCGTAAAGGAGACATTGGACGATAAAATCATCCTTTCTCATTCCCCTACTCACTCTCTTTCAAATATTTTAAACAATCATCTATGTATAAGTTAAACAGTCATGGCGAAGCCACATATTTTTATCGGGCTCTTTTATTCAATAATCATTAAATATAGAAATATCGAGCTGCTATTATTTTTAAAATCTAACTTAGTATTTTTTCATCCGAGATCCCAGTGTAAATTATTAACTAAACAGTGCTATGCAACATACATGTTGAAAGTTAATAACTTCATACTAAGTGAGCCCAAACAATTTTGGAATCAGATTAATTCTGCGAAAAAGGATCATGGCATTCCCAATAAAATGAAATTGTAAATCTTTTTGCCTCCCACTTTTCAGCTGTATACTCTCAATACTAACTTAAATCACCAAATATATAATGCCAGTAATGTTTGTGTAAATATACCAAATTTAACTTTAACACTTAAAGAAGTATTTACTAAAATTTCTAATTTAAAAGATGAAAATTTTGTTGCGCTCCAGATGGCATCTCTGCTTCTTTTCTCAAAAGATGTATTTATGCTCTAACTAAAACATTTACTATAATATTCAATCATCATTTAATCAGTGAAGTTTTTCTGAAGAAATGGAAAGACAGCTACATATCACCAATATTCAAAAACGGAGACAAGACAAATATTACTAACTATCTGTAATTCCGAAATTATTTGAACTTTTTATCTCTAGATTTTTAACATGGCATTGCATGTTCATAATTGCCAATGAACAGCATGGGATCACAACAGGAAAATCAACTGTGACTAATTTGCTTCTGTATCAGAATATTTTAAATGCTCTGGAAGTTGGAAATCAGATTGATTCCGTTTATTCAGACTTCTCAAAAGCGTTCGATACCGTGAATCATTACCATTAATCATCTGAATTTAGAAGTTTTGAATGATTTATAAAATTAGTATAATAATAATTATTACAATTTTCAACAATAAGTACCTACATTCCTGGTGTCAGTAAATATAAAATTTTTATTGTGTTTTCTTTATTTGTTATCCTATCCTTAGACACACCAACAGATTCTATCAACAGGGAGTGGCATAAGAAAAAGAGTTTGTTGAACTTTAATTTTTGCTGTAGATGGCGTCCATTTAAAATCATACCTGGTGGAACCATTTTTCTTTTGCCAACTGTTTACATGCTTGACTTGATATATGAAGAAAGTAAGTAATCAAACCACGACCTTTTGCCCTGACTATATGAGCTAACTGTTCGCACAGTATAGCTAGAAGTTCATACAGAGTGGACCAAAAGTCTGGAAACGGACAATTATCTCGTAAATTGCTAGTCCGAATTGTACAAAATTTGAGATAACTATTTGACATTTGCAATGTTGTCAGATTTGCCGTTTCTCTGATATTATTAGTCAGTTTGGTTTTTTAAATACATCACCCTGTATATTCAGTCACTATTGGAATATCATCTTCAATACTAGTTCAGCCATATGTAACACTTATGATTTTATGTAGTCTAAAAGGTCTAGTCAAGGTCTAAACAATCATGGATAAATGTGGTAGACGCAATAGATTAAGTAATCATTATGTTAAAAAGGTTGTAATCTTTTAATTGTTACGTTTTAATGTAGTTAAAAATTGTTTGTATTAAAAAATTATCAATACAATTAGGCATTGCAACACTTCTGTTTTATTTATTTAAGACCTTTTAGACTAAATAAAATCATGAGTGCCACATGTGTATCAAATGCAACCGCAATCGACTCTCCATATTAAAATTCAAGAAAAAATGGAAAAAATAAGTTTTTTTTCTCGTTTTAGAAGGAAAAACAATATTTGGGGACCATTTTTTGCACCCATCCTCACTTTTCGTGAGCTTTAAAAAAAATAATTTGACCTCTGCTGGTATTACAAGTGATAATTTTTTTATAAAGAGGTCCTTAGAAAGTTCTTGGTGTCTTGAACTAAGTAGAGTAAGGGTGCATTCATGATTTAGAATTTCTTGTGGTTTTTTTTTTACTGAAAATAGTCGTAAAAAAAGTATACCCATCCCGCACTGCGACTAATAGAAGGGGAAGGGATTATAGAAAGGAGATGATTGTGGACCCGCTTTTTAAAAAGTTGCAGGTCATAGTTCTCTGGAAAAACTGATTTTGGAAGCTTGTTTCATTCTGTAGTGGCCTTGTAAAAGAAGGATTCTTGATGGAGATTGGTCCTTGTAGTGTCAATCTTAAGAGTAAATGGGTGAGACTGATCAGCGTGGTCTCTGGTAAAAAAATTGTGAGTAACTCTTCAGCTCTTCTTGTGGATGATTAAAGCAGTGTTGGAACAAAACGATGTTTTTTATGTGCTATTTTTGGATTAATAAAACAAATGTTTCTGCTCGATAATATCAATATATTTTAAATACATACAGTTACTCTACACAAAACAAAAATATAGTACACATATTTATTGGATTCCGAAAATTAGTTTCAAGTGTAAAAATTGTACTTTTCTATTTAGCAACTATAATTCCTTAGCCACACACTGTTTTCCTACTGACATCAATTTTTTTTTTGTGGAAGTGGAACTAATTATTAATAACCATTAGGAAAAGTACTACTTTCTATTGTTGTACATAGTACAAATTCGGGAATTTTTTACACAAGTCGATCGTTTATATTTTTCATAAATTTGCCAAAAATAAGGACGCAGACAAAATTAATGATTATATTTCAGCATACTGGAATATTGCATTAAAAATTGGCGAAACAATTAATAATAACATTAAAATAACAAAAAAACTAATTATACAATTAATAACGGATGCTACATTTGGAACCAGGATGGTTCCTTTTTTGAGTGAACCAAATAAACGACTATAGACAATGTTAAAATAATAAATTCCTTGTTAATTTACTTCACTACGTTTTTAACAAACTCGCAGGTATTATACAGGGTGGGGCACCCCATACGACACAGTCCCTGTAAACCAAACCATTTATTTTTTTGGGAATATCTCCATTTCATTATATGTATATTGATTAAGGCTGCAAAAAAAATTATTTTGGAGTCTACAGGGTCTACACGTCAAAGTTGTGTGAACACTCTGTATTTCGTTACACTTTTGAATAGTTCAGGAAAAAATAATATTATTTCATATAAGGTACTATGTACCTAACCTAAACCGTTCTAGAATTAATGATTTTTTTATGAAAATACAATTGGACACTAAATAACATCGAAATGTATAGAAATTATCCCTTCGAATTATGACCAAGCATTTTGGGCTTTTGATTCGATAAAACCCGTTTCTCAATATTGTACACAATGTTCAAAAATCATTGTCACTTTTTTATAATTTCGGACGAAGATAACTTAAGTTATTTTAAATAGAACACCCTGTATTTTTTTGGTCTGAACAATAAAAAAATTCAATTCTCTTTCATTTCATACTGGGGTTCCCTATACGTAACCTAAATAGTTTTTCAGATATTGGCTTGTTCAAATAGTAGTTCTTATTTCAATGCATTTTTTTGAATCAAGATAGCTTTGAAACGACATTTATCCAACTTGTTAAAAAATTCTTATTGACAGTTATTGTGTTTCACGTTATTCAAAACATGAATTGTTACCGTCGAAAATGAAAACTTATCTCATTTAAGAGCGGATTGTACCTAGCATTTTCATAAAAAAACCAATAACTCGAGAACGGTTATAGTTAGGTACAAAGTACCTTATATGAAATCATATTATTTTTTTTTATTATTTTTTTTATTCCATTTAAAAAACACAACTGTGATATGTCACACTTTTTTGAGCCACCCTGTAGAAATTCCCGAAAAAATTATTAGTTTGGTTTACAGGGACCGTGTCGTATGGGGTGCCCCACCCTGTATAAATTTGGGTGGGGAAACAATGGACATAATCTGAGTGTTGGCTGGTTTCGGAAAGAAACGTCCCCCCCCTCAGCTTATTATTACTATATTAATTTAATTGATAAGTAATGAAAAAAAGTATTCATTACAAATGGTATTTTGTAGTGAAACTTAAATAAAATTAAAAGTGACAATTTAAAATTTGTGTAGATACAAACTTGTGTTCGCACTTAAAAATTGTATTAATTACTGCCAGTCCACTAAAAATATAGTGCACACATAAATGATCTGATTTGTTTAAATTAATATTAATTAAATAAATTAAACTCACCAGAATTACATTAATTTAAATAAACATTTCTGATAAAATAATTTAAACTTAATTTTAATACAAGGGGGGTAAATTGAAACAATCCCCCCATGGAATACCAACAAATAATATTATAAAATATCATTCAAAATTCCTTATTTTTGGTCACCTACGTTTTACTTAATTATGTCTACAATTTTAATCTACATCTTGTAAAATTAATTAAAACACATTTAAAATATTTACACATTGTTATGTACATGTTTGAAAATAAACAACATAACAACAACAGTGAAACTGAATAAAATTTGAAAAACTCAAATGTTACAAGTCTTGAGAAGAAGTGCACCACTATATAGCGACACTTCCGAAAGGAACTCAATATGCAAATAAACTTAATAGAACAAAATGAAACATTGAACAGTAGGAAGATGCTGCGAAGTTGTACATTTTATCCAGCTATTATAAATCATACAAATCGCAAGAAAAAAAAACATTAAATAATGAGAATTTTGCTGTGTGGCCACTAAATTTATTATTATTTTTCCTTTAACTAATTTATGTACATCGTATGTACACATTTTTTTCCTGTTTTCTATGCATCCAAGTCACATTATAAAGATAGATGGTACTTCCTCATTTTAATACAGTAAATTACAGGATAAGATAGTAGCCAGTGTTAGCATTCTACTGTTGACTAAAAAGATAATCAGTGTGCTTCATAGGCATTTATCACCAGTGATAAAGGAACCAACACTTGAAAAATGTTAATAAATTAAGAATATAAAATTTAATAAAACTCAAACTACTTAACTTGTCGACTACAGCAAGACTTTCGACCGAGTACAACACCACAAATCCGTTGACGTACTAAAGAACATTGGGATTGATGGAAAGGATCTGAAGATCGCGATTATACAGGGACCAGTCAGCGTACATAACCGTAGATGAAGAAAGGTCAAACGCTATAAATATTTCACGAGGCGTTAGACAAGGCTGCGTGCTTTCTCCACAACTATTCAACGTCTAGTCGGAATACATATTTAAAAAGGCTTTCGAGAACGTGAATGTTGGAATAACCGTAAACGGTAAAAAGCTTAATAACATCCGGTATGCTGACGATACAATAATCATGGCAGATAGTTTGGAAGAGCTACAACAACTGATGACTCTAGTGAAAAAAGTTAGTAAAGATTATGATCTTGGTATAAATCTCAACAAGACTAAATATATGGTTATAAGCAAGAGACAAATCCAACATGAACATCTTACTATAAATCAACAACAAATAGAGAGACTCGGTAGATATACATATTTAGGAACCGTACTCAATGACCAATGGGACCATTCACAAGAGATTCGCTGTAGAATAGAGAAAGCAAGATCAGTATTTTCTAAAATGAAACCAATTTTTAAGAGCCACTCTCTTACTTTAACCACAAAAGTAAGACTCCTCCAGTGCTACGTCTTCTCTGTCTTGCTGTACGGAGTAGAATTCTAAGAATTTCGAGGACAGACCATGTGTCTAGATTGTAGATTGTATGGGGGTCGTAAAGGCTGTGCAACCTCTCGAGCACCTCGACCTATCAGATCTTTTGTGCATAACACTTTATTTGTTCAAGGTCCGAGATTCTGAGACTTCGAGCAAAGTTTATCAGTTTCCTGGGGCTATGTGTCTAACGAAGAAGTCTTTTGAAAAATGGAGAAAAACAGCGAATTAATAACCACGATAAAGACTCGCAAACTCGAATATCTCGGTCATATAATGAGAAATGGAAAAAGATACTGTCTACTACAAAACATACTGCAAGGGAAAATCCCAGGGAAACGTGGGCCAGGTCGACGAAGATATTTCTGGCTAAAGAATCTCAGAGTGGGTTCTCAGTAACGACAACAGGGCTTAAACAGTAGGAAGATGCTGCGAAATTGTATATTTTTATCCATCCAGCTATTATTAATCATATAAATCGCAAAAAAAACATTAAATAATAAGAATTTTGCTGTGTGGCCACTAAATTATTATTATTTTTCCATTAACTAATTTATGTACATCGTATGTACACATTTTTTTCCTGTTTTCTATGCATCCAAGTCACATTATAAAGATAGATGGTACTTCCTCATTTTAATACAGTAAATTACAGGATAAGATAGTAGTCAGTGTAAGCATTCTACTGTTGACTAAAAAGATAATCAGTTGCTTTATAGCATTTATCACCAGTGATAAAGGAACCAACATTTAAAAAGGTTAATAAATTAAGAATATAAAATTAACAAAACTCAAATTAATGAATTTAAAGTATAAACTCATTCATTCTGTCCTCAAATTAAAGAATTTATATTTAAAATGTGACAAACTAGACAAATCTTTAAGGAACACAATAAGAAATAGATATGCTCATAATTTTCACGCTTTAAAACTTCGAAACATCTCCTAGAAAGGAAATAGGACTCGGAACTTAACGCACACTCACACGCAAACACTTTAACAGAGATTTCAACGAGAATTTTACAAATTGAATAATTTACCGCTTTACTACAAATTAATTTTCTACAATGACAATAATAAGGAGAGATCGCAAAGAAAATTTTAGATAATTAAAAGGATTTTCAATTTTTTTTTTTAGAAAAACCTGGAGTAGGATGCATTTTGATATTTACAAATCTTTGTCCTAAAATGATTGTACACGTAATGGAAAATCTCATGGGCTTTGCAGCACCGCCAACGGCGCAAACCGAAATTATATATTTAAAGCTGATTTCTTGATCTTAGTGTCTTTTCCAAAAACATCGTGAAATCTGTTCCGAGGTTAGATCGTGCTGTAGTATAGTCATGTTGTATTTTTTCCGTTTTATTTAGTTTATCGTGGCTACGTCATTGATGATAATAAATTAGTTGTGAAAATAAACTAAGCGTTAAGTGATTTTGACGTGAATTAATTAAGAAAAAAATTCTTAACATCTGTAAAGTCGAGTAGTGAAAAAAAGGTGATTTATAGCCAAAGTCGAAAAATAATTTATAATGTACATAACATTATGAAAATAGAGAGAGAACAAGGCGTTTTAATCCCCCTGAACAATGTGTACGAATGAATAGCTGAAGCTTGAGTCGTTAAAGAGGCAAATATAAAATCACAGAAACATTTAACTTCCAAAGCAGTAGTTAATAATTTTAGAGACGAAATTATGTATTTGTATGCAGCTATTTACAAAATAAGGCATACATTTAAAACAGCATTTGATACAGTTAAAAATAAGAAAATTAATTTTACAGGAAAAATAGATTCCGTCAGAAAATAAGTCAAAAAAGTATTTAAGAAATTTAAATATATAAAGAGGTGGGACGTACCACTACACATTGAGATAAAACAAACAGTATTTACAGTTAAATTATTATTGTCAGGGACCACGTCCGGTCGGAGTAGAATAAAACGTCAAAAAAACACGACGGTTGCCGAATAACCCTGCTTGTCAATAAACAAAGAAGTTCGCGTATATTCTTAAGCGGGAAAATGTAGGTGATCAGTGGGTTTTCAGCGGAAAAAACCACGTGCATGGTAATTAGCAGAGAACCACGCAGATGGAGAATAGAATTGGAAGGCAAAACCATAGAACAGGCGATGACTTTCAACTACCTGAGAGTTGAAATCACCAGTAAGAGAAAATTCAAGTAGCTGTTTAAGACAAACCATATGGAGAAACGAATTTATGACTACAGAAAGCAAACTGAAGGTATACAATACAACAGTAAGGCCACTTTTAACATACGCAGCAGAGACAACGGCAGACACAAAGGAAACAAAACAGAAAATAAACAACGTAAAAATGAAAGTATCAAAATCGATAAAAGGAATAACACTAAGAGATGGACAAACAAAAAATAGAACGAACACGTAGATAAAACGTGACCTGACCAACTAGCTAACATCTCTAAAACTAATAAGCCATACAGCAGAAGACCAGTAGGAAGACCAAAAAAGCGATGGCAAGACAATATACAATCAACAACAACAGAAACCGAATGAGAGGCAGACAAACAGGAGAAATCCTAGTCGTACGAAGAAGGGAATATGCAGGTAATCATGTTGAAGAATTAAAGGTGTGATTGGGTTGTAACCAATTTGGTTTAATTCGACACTCGACATCAGCTTCGTTGGGAATAAAGTGGGGGGACCTTTGACAGGTCTCTTTCTATAAAAAATCATCTTTACTTTAACCACTCCTATGTTAATTTGCCTGGACTATTAGCACTTATTTAAAGGTAGTTAATTAGATACGCTCAGTGTTAAAAGCTTAATGTCCATGAGATTTTCCATAATATTTCATCAAAAAAATTAAATATAAATAATTAACTGTACTAAAAAGCATGCGATCCCACCGCTTGGGCCAATGGACCGAACAATTAATAAAACAATGAGCATGCAACATACAATCACTTCTTTAAAAGTATTTTTAATTTAAACTGAAAGGTGGGTACACATCTGAACACGAACACAAACGAGGCGTACAAACGAATGTGGACGAAGCCGAACGAACGCGAATAGGAATGGTTTCAGCAATATTGCCAACTGTTTTTCCGTTCAGTAATTTTCTTTGATTTCGTAAGTTCTCAAATATCACTCTCTGTTTTGCCCATCTTTTTAAGGTGGTACCTCAGAGGGCAGTGTCCAGTGAGGAGCCCCGTCACCAGTTTCAAGTCTTTCATGTCCAATTTAAAAAGCTGTTTAGCTTTCCTTGGCGAAAGGCTTACTAGCCTTTTCGCCTGTCTTTCTCCTGGCACTTCATGCCAATGAGATTTCCCAGCGTGAAACCTCTTCTTTTAAGTGGGCTTTGGAAAGTCCACAGAAGGGATCTGGGCCGGAAAATTGTGTGTTTGCCCTTCTTTGGCAAGGCAATCGCTTCTTCGTTGCCTTTAACTCCCTTGTAACCTGAAACCCACATCAGAGTAACCTGTTGTAGTTGTCTCAGGGACTGTTTACAATCCCAAGTCAGCTTAGACTCACAAGTGTATGACTTCAGAGCTTTTAGTGCTGTTTGGCTATCTGATAAAATATGGATTTCTGCCCTTCGGGTGGTTCTTTCGATGCACTCCTGGACACATATCTCAATGGCATGTAATTCTGCTTGACAAAATATAAAACAACCGTCATGCGTGGGGCCATGAAACGTGCTGCGTTGCACGTTGGTTTTGGCAATTTTGATTTTTGGGGGTAAACCGAACCGAAGGGTAAAAAAGGAAAAGTATTGGTTTACCCCAAAAATCAAAATCGCCAAAACCATGTGCGCTGCACGTTTCATAGCCCCACGTGTCGAATGGCAGCAATCTTTAGCGTGGCGTGTGTGTGTTTGTGATGGAAAACTTGTGTCTTGTGGGCACGATATCTCGAGACAGAGAGGCGGTAGGTCACTAAAACTTACAGGGTAGAAGTTTTGCCCGAAGGACCAGACCGAATTTGAAGATGAGCCATAACGGTACATTCCTTCAGGTGTAATTATATTAGTATGATTTTCTTTATCTTTAAAAAAAGTGATCTGATTCGCCTCGGTTTACCCTATTTGTTGTTGATAGTTGATTTGTATTTTTGACAACTGACTTATTCGCCCAACTGCATATTATAACATAATAAAAAAATAAGATACCGCTAATGATTATGCCACTATTAACTCATTATTGCACTCCAAATAATATAAACTTGTAAACTGACATAAGAACAAACTATTGCAAACTTATTCGGGCAACCAATGAATATTGCAACGAAGCATTCGTTCGATCTCGCGCCGCCTCGTTCGCGTTCGTGTTTAGATTTGTACCTCTAATCGTTACAATTTTATGGAAGTAAAAACATCCTCCACAATGTTCATATTCAAGTCTATTATTTATCTTGTTATCGCTTATCACAATTTTATGCCCAAACTAAATATATCACAAAAACTATTTAAAAGTCAATATTTACACGGAAATTTCCTTCTTTTCTTGTATTTTATTGTCTAAAGTTTTTACCGCGCTTATTGTCGTCGAGTCTTTTGCTACTGCAGACGTCGACGTTGCTGACGTGGAACCGTTCGTTTTCGACGTGATTATCTCGGCAGCAATTGGATTGGTGATTCCTAGTCGATTTTGATTTTGCTGTCTGTTAATTAACAGACTGGGATTGGGTATATTTCGGATGTTCTGATTTTGATTCGGCCTCACGTTTCGTATTTGGCCCGTGGGTCTGAATTTCTGTATCTCGTTGAGTTTCGGTAGTTTTTGCAAGTTTGGCGTTTTCATTTGAACGGGACCTTGAAGATTGGGTATCTTCAACGTTTGCAAATTTGGAATTTGCGGTCTGGGTTTGCTGGCGATGGTGTTATTCTGAGGCGATTTGTTGTTCAGGTTGGGATGTTCGGTAGCCACTTTGGACAGCATTTGGAGATTGGACAGAGCGACGTTGTTCTTGTCACTGGGTCTGTTCAAAGCGTTTAATTGCCGGTTGGTCGTTATCGTAAGACCGTTGGTGCTTTCTATCTTTGGAGAATTTCGCGGGGAGGTGTCGGGAGATTTGTTGGATAGATCCAACGCTCCGATGTTGTCGCACCTCTCCGATATTTTCGGTATAATGCTGATGCCGGATTTTAAATTCACCGATTTTTTGATTTTCTCCAAGGGAATTGTCGCTGGGGGCGGCCGTTTAACTGTCGGCTTATCGATGGGTTTCGTGGTGATTTGAATGGGACTGCCTGACGGGGGACTAATGAGCGTTATCTCCAAACTAGGTCTTTTATCGTTGAGATTATCGGTATCGTCGATTTTTCGCTTGACTCCTTGTTCTATTTTGCTTACCGTAAATCCCGGAGGATAATGCGTCACCAGCTTATTTTTTTCGGTGTTTCCAACGCTTTTCTTTTCCAATTTTTCCGCTTGTTTCGGTTCAATGGTACATCTCTGTTGTAAATTAGCAAGCTTAAGATTAAGTGATTTGTTGTTGGTCGTTATTTTGTTGTTTTCAGTCTTGATTTTTGATAGTTTATCGGCTTGTAGTTGTTGCTTTCTCGCCATTTTCATTTTGTTTTGTTGGTTCTTTTCGTTATATTTCTCGGTGTAAGCTTGAAAAGCTTTAAGGAATGCCTGCTTTTCCGTCTGCTCGTTTCTTTCCAAGTGCACGGTGGGTATTTTCTTTCCCCATTCTTTTTCCGTTGGATTTTTAACAGCGAAACCAGTTTTAGGACTGCTAGATTCTAAAAATGTTCCCACTTTCGGACTTTTACTCGTCGGTTCAGTCGGTTGCTTCGGAAGTACAGCAGATTCGGATACTTTGCTGGACGGTTCTGAAACTTTTATTTTCAATTTCTTTACATCCTCTGACATTTTGGTCGATGAATTGTTGTGTTCTTCGCTGTTAATTGGCGGTGTATCTAAATCATTTTTAGATTTTTCCATACTCGTGCTCGAATCTTTCGATAATACTATGCTGGGCACGGTCTGAATGTTTTTGTCTTCGCTTGAGACGTGCTTGTGTCGTACTTGCCTCATTTGAAGTAGCTTTTCCTTGGAGCTCAGTTCGGTCGAATGTGACTTATCTTTCTCGCCGAACTGAGTCGAACTCTTGTGGTGTTTATGTTTGTGACCGTTATTCGTGATTTTAACCTTCAGTTTTAAATCCTCCTGATTGGAGGCGATTTCCGCGTGCAACTTCCGCTTCTTGTGGGTGTTGAATTCATTTTTGGAATGCTTGCTCTTTTTCCTTTTCTTGCTAAAATGGTGCACGGAGTATTCTTCTACTTCCCGTTTCCTTCTTTCTTCGTCGAGCTTTTTCGCCCATTCTCTATCTCTGATTTCCGCAAATCGTTTGATTTCCTCCTGGTCGGGTTCCTCGTACTCGAAAACGCAGTCTTTTTGTTGAGATTTTTCAGGTACTTTTTTACTATCCTTTTCGGCTTGGCTTTTACTTTGTAACTGTAAATGCGCGAACAGTCTTTCTTTGTGATTTTTCTGATCTTCTGTTTCTTCGAAAACACTTTGCTTGACGTCGATCTTCTCGATCTTGTCCTCTTTGGGGACCGGAGATCTTAAGGCTTCTGAATTCGATTTTACAGGTACGATTTGTAATTGTTTACCGCCGCCCAGCAAAGTCGTGTTGACGATTTTTATTGGTCTTATTTTCAGTGGTGTGAAAATTCTGTAGAAGAACCTCATCGGCTTTTCCTGCAAGAAAAAAAAAAGCTTTAATACCTCATAAAAGTATTATTTACAGAGACAATATATTCTCCGAGTCAACGGTTGTGATTGGAATGGCAAATTTATTCGGAAACATTGACCTTAACAATACATTTTTTGCTCGAGTCTAACGACAAACTGAATCTTCATTTACATTACATTTACAATTAGTGTAGTGTAGAGTTTCGGTTAAATCTGTCGGAGTGAAATAAAATGTCGAAAAAACACGACAGTTGTCGAATGACCCTGCTTAACAATAAAAAAAGAAGTTTGCGCGTATATTCTTAAGCGGAAATATGTAATCACGTTATAGAGGTAAAGGTGTGTGTGGTTGGGTTGTAACCAATTCGCTTACAATCCACTTTGTTGGGATTAAAGTGGGGACCTTTGTCAGGTCTCTTTTTTGATTAATCAACATCTAAAAAAAAGTTATAGGGAGTATAAAATACCACTTAAATTTTTGCAATTTACTCAGAACGCATTTATTTTAACAGCAGTTGAGCTTGGTTAATGTTTCTAGTGCAATGTCTAAATTACTCTTGAATTGGAACGCAATTTGCTGTCTCTAGGTCCTTCGTGTTGTGGAATATTTTACTGCTTCATTGAAACGCTAATTTACCGACTAGTCTATATTTACAAATATGAAAAGAAAGATACACCAAATTGTGTATTTCTGTAATTAATCTTAGGTACAATCTATAATCAATACATCTTATGCCTGTCAAGATATGGTTAGGTAGTAACGCCAGCTATTCGCTGATACTACAAGGTTAAGCATGACCGAAATGACACATCACGCGTTGGATTGGTAATGCCAACGGCGAGTTTAATTTATTTAAAATAACATCAGTTTAAAGGTGTTCTAATAGCACTACACTGGTACAGAGCTTTGCGCGAGCGCGCCCACACACACACACACACACACAAACGTGCAGCGCACATGGTTTTGGCGTTTTTGATTTTTGGGGGTAAACCAATACTTTTTTTTACCCTTCGGTTCGGGAAAGTAAAAATGTACTTATCTTCATATTTCCATACTTTGTTAAAAAATGTTTGACTTTTTAATTTGGGCCAAACATTTTGTGAGTCCGTTGTGTACTGCACTGTTTTATTACGCATAGATGTAAGCAGATAATCTCTTTACATTCTTACCGACAATACTTACATTATTTAGGTCAAAATAGACAATACAATGGTGTTATTATTGCATGTAAAAATCTGCAAACGCAGAAAATGTCCTATTTTCATTTTCCAACCAAGTTTACGAGTTCTGATTTGAAATGACAGTGCTATCGTAGCATAACAATTGCCGTTGTTGGTTCAATAACCGAGTAAGTTTAACGTTAATAAAAAAAGCCGGATAATGGTAATATCACGAAGTTAATGCCAAACAAAAATGTGCAATTAGAAGCACGATATCTACCTAATTATGGAAGAAAATTGTTTTTCTGTGCACTGAATCATCCAGTTGGGGAACTGATAAGTTATTCTAGGTAAAATATTGGAATCAAATAAAATTAATAGTGACAATTCGATAATGCCAATTTTAAAATATCAGTGGTCTAGGTGCGACCCGAGAGGTCTACACGACTATCTTCCCAGTGGAAAGAATGAAAAAATACCATAGGTTTTGTTGTTAAAATTATTATTATTAGAAATATTGCCATATTGCTCTACCAAGCTAGTAGTAAAAAGTCAGTGAAAATAAAAAAAAACACGAAAATATGTTGCTAATTAGTTGCCAGAAAATAGCTTTTTTTCTGAAGCCAATCTCTGAAAATCGCAATCATTGTATGACAACAATCACAGAACAAAAAATGTTGCCAGTGCGCTAAAGGCATTAAAAATACAACAAAAATTTCATCACCGCCTCAAGTGTTGTAACAGTTCAGACTGTGATAATATTTTTTCTCAACAGTTAACTGAATACAAAAATAATTATCACTCTGTCGATAATTTTGCATAATTAATAAAACACATTGTTTAATTTTTTATTTATACAGGTTACTGTAGTGTCACCGTAATTTGTTACAGTAGATAGATATTATGAATAACAATTTTCTTTTACCAATTTATTGGACGAAATTGGAGTTTAACAAACTTATATTGAAAATCACCAAGTACAGACAATATCCTAAACGAATTACTCAGAAATCGTACAAGAACTTACAAAATTATTAAAAAAAATCGAAAATACTGGATTAATACCCGAGGAATGGAGAACTAGTATAACTATACCAATATAAAAAAAGGGTTAAAATCATACCCGAAGAACTACAGAGGTATAACGTTACAATTATTTACATACATACATAAAGTCACGCCTTTTTCCCATAGGGGTAGACCACTTCCTTCCACTTCCGCTACGGTTCTTACACACATCTTTTGCTTCCTCTACTTTAATCAGTGCTCTCATACATACTCGTCGGTTGTTGGAACTCTTGACCTGGCCTTTGTTTTCCTGCCAACACCCTTCGCTCAATGTTACAGTCATACTTCTCATCTCTCGTAAACTTTGAACCCAAGTACACAAATTCATTTACTTGTTCCACTCTTTCTCCCTCAATCGAATCTCCACAGTTTGTCATGCTTTCTTCTCTTTTAAAAACCATTACTTTCGTTTTGCTCACATTTATTTTCATACCTTTGATTTTCAGGGTATCATGCATAACATTAACCATCGCCTGCAACTCCTCTGCAGATGACGCTAATATGATTTGATCATTATTTACCAAGATAAAATAAAATAACTGCAAAGGCATTTTCGAAGGGAAACAAGGAAAAAATTATTAAATGCTAATAAGTTTCAAATCTGTAAATAATTATTCCTAATAATTATGAGTGTAATTAGACGCACTATTCGAGTCTAGTAACGACTTACCCAGATCTCAGGTACTTACCTTAAATTAGGTAACTAAACCAATAATTACTGATACCAGTAATTCTACACGTACCTCTCAATACAGTGCGCCTGTGATTGGTGATTGATCCGATACCGTCGTATATTGGTGAAATGAGCTATATATGCAATCTACTCTTGATTGGGATTAGTTATCGACTAAAATTTTTTTCAAATTTTTATTATTATTTTAATTGGCATATTTGTTATTTACAAGTAGTGTTTTTTCTGAAGTGCCAACTGTTTTGTTAATCTATTTATACTTTACATTAACTGTACATTTAATGTAATAATTTTGTATAAATTGTAATTATTTGTTGTTACTCGTCACGTATAGGATGTAGTGAAAAATAAATATATATAGATTTTATTAATAAGAAATTTACACAATAAAGTGTTATGTGCCCATACAACGTCCAATGAGTAATAGATAACTTTATACATAATGGGTTTCTTGGTGTCTAAAATAGTCGTTTCTGAGTTGTCGAACGTAATAAATTTATAAGGGTTGACTTATGAGATTCCTAAAACATGTCCATTGTGCGACAGCGGTCTTAATCAAAAAAATTAAAAAAATATTTAACAAAAAAAACCTCTCCAAAACATGAACATTAGAAACAATACAAACGTAAAAATAAATAGGTAACATTTTTTTTTTTGGCACTTTTGATTTTTTTTTGACTTAATCATATTTTAACTTCACGAATAGAGATTGTTTTAACTAGCATTTTTTTGTACCTGCCACAAAAATAACCTAATCGTCAGCTTCACGAATTTGAAACCAACCAACTATCCAACTTTGTACCACTGCTAATTTGATGAATTGCATTATTTATTTAATACATATTTTACCGAATACTAACGGCAGTAGATAATTTTGAAACTTTCTCATCTCTATGTCATGCCTTTCCTGGCAAAATCGGAACTATGCGCGAGGCAGAGGAAACAAAACGTTCTCTTCATTGTCCTTCATTCACGCATCAGAGCACAAACAGGTATAAAAGGCAAAAAAGAGACGGAGATAATACATTTTATAACATTGACGTATCTTTCAATGGGATAAAACTTAAACTATGTTTATGTTTATTACAGTTTCGCAGACGATAGCACACTTGTCTCAACTTTCACATCCTATCGATCACTTTCGGTGAATGATACAAATAGACTCAGGCAGGAACAGGTTGATTCCATCAATAGAGATCTTAAAGCAATCGACGAAGGGGAACCAACAATCTTGTTCAGTTTAACGCCCAAAAAACACAAAGTGCTAAGTTTTCCAAGAAAGTGATTTCCTCAAATCATCCCATCACAATGTCCGAAAATACCCTTGAACCAAGTCCCTCCATCTCGATTTTGGGAGTCACGGTGTCCAATAATATGTCTTGGCATGACCATGTTGCTAACATCGCAAAGTCGGCAAGCCAGAGGCTAGGTTTTCTGTGGAAAGCCAGAAAGTTTTTTACTCCTGATCAACTGTTGACGACGTACAAGGCTCAAATCCGACCTCTACTGGAGTATTGCTCGCACATTTGGGGTTCAGCACCAAGGCATTCTCTTCGTCTTCTAGATTCCATTCAGAAAAGAGCCATTCGCTTGATAAACAGCTCAACTCTCACAGATACCCTTCACCCTCTAGAACATAGAAGAAGAGTTGCAGACCAGTCATTGCTCTACAGATATTTCCATGGCAGATGCTCCAGAGAAATAAAAACTCTTGTACCACCATTGGCCACATTCGGCCGAAGAACTCGGCACGCTGATCAGTCTCACCCATTTACTCTCAAGATTGACACTACAAGGACCAATCTTCATCAAGAATCCTTCTTTTACAGGGCTGCTACGGAATGTAATAAGCTTCCAAAATCAGTTTTTCCAGAGAACCATGACCTGCAACTTTTTAAAAAGCGTGTCCACAATCATCTCCTTTCTATAATCCCTTCCCCTTCTAATAGCCGCAGTGCGGGCCGTCCGCGGCCCACACGATAGGTCTACCCTTTTTGCGACTATTTTCATAAAAAAAAAATGAAAAAGCATAATTTTAGTAAAGACGCAAAAACTACTGAACCGATTTTTCTGATTATTTCACAAGCTGTGTAAAACTCCTGCGATAAAAGTACCTAACAGAATGGTTGTACGCAGTAAGTTCGTGCTTACAATTCTATCGAATCTCGATCAAATCGCTTCAAGGTAGGTAACACCGCGAGGACCAAGCAATTTGATTTCTTTGCTTTCTGACAGAAATACGAACGATGGTATTGCCAGCAGTTATAATATTATCCATAAAAAGTTTCGCAGTCAGTCCTTATTAGTGATAAGAGTGTTTACGAGATTAATTTCACTACCATATTTCTTCCCGATAAAAAGTTATGTTCAACCGACGATTTGTCTTTAAAGAGTAATCAGTTTTGTACAAGTGTAAGGAGAATCCATGTTTTTAACACGCTTATATTAGTTTCACCTGCATGTTTGCTTGTATGTTTGTAACTGACTCTTTGGCCTCGATTTTGCACTACTTTAAGCGATCAGATTTAATTTAAACTTTGCACACTCGTCAAAGACCGACGACAATGCAATAATTCGATCAAAAAAAGACAGTGCGCTGTTGCCAATTATGCATTAATGTGCTTGCATCTTTTGCAAATATAAATTTATCATAGAAGACGATACAGATCCATCAATCTGCACCACACTTGATTGTTGTAATGGATTTTATTGTACACTTTGTAATTATTCAATTCAATAAATTCTATCAATCTCTTTCTCTGCAAGAAACCAAAACGTAAGTACTAGAAGTGCAACAGGTAAACGTTTATTTAACTCCCAGCTTCTTCACATTAAGGTGCAATAACTTAGCTGATCGGAGGAAGAAGTGACGTACGCTCGTTTAATATATAAAATTTGGACAATATTTTGCGTAATTCGGGATTAAATTGACCAGGTTATTTGGTCTTGCGAAAATTTTACATTTGAAACACACAGCTGAGTTCGATATTGTATTATCATTTAATTTTATTAAAAGTTAATTAATCAGAGAGCGACCCCTCCTGCAAAAGTTTCCGGCACGTCTCGGTAACGCTTGAAGTATTCCCAGGGTCTCTTTTCATTTACTGCTGCTCTTTGAATGGGATTTAGACGTTTGGGTGAGAAACGCTCGGCAAAGAAAATGTTATTAAACGAACAAAAGAGATTGTTAAAACCGATGCAAATTGAGTTATAAGGAATGAGAAACTACTCCAATTAAAGATGAAGGTGAAAAATAATGTAAGCGATAACTCGCTTAATCAAAATTACTCGAAAATAATACATTTGGGTTAGTTTTTAAATAATTGTTTTTTCTTCACGGTTTGGAACATCACCACCAACAGGAATTACTGTTGGGAAACACTTGTTAGAATGAACCTTAAAAAACTCATTTAGAAAAATACAAACTAGGAGGCTATTCATTTCCGAGCTGGAATTTTAAATAAACTGAGGTTTTTGCAGAAAAATAAATGAAGTTTACCACTTTAACCCCCACGCACATTAAAAGTAGAAGGTACTAACAATTATTTAAATTAACCCCTGAATGAATATTTTCGACAAAATCGTAATAAATGTGTATACATTTTTTTTCTTCAACGCCCTTTATCTTGAATACGGATGGCGTAACGAAAATTTTTTACTAAGCAAACCCCAATTATTTTTCAGTTTTCTACCTACCCTAGAGACGGAGCTCCTTTTTTTGAAACACCCTGTATTTAATGAACCAACTCAATAATATTTAAAAAACAATAATAAACTTCCATGAGTGCATTTGGTAGTAAAAAATCGGTTGCTCGAAAGAATTCACACGGGTGTATCATTTTTAAAACAGTGGGCAAAACACAAGGGCAGTTTTTTTAAAGGATTTCTGTGACTGATCAAGCGAATCAAGAAGTTCATCTCGACAGTTTTTAATTATTTCACAAGATCCGAAGAAACGTATCGATGAAATTATATTAAAACAAATAGTTACATAACGACCTAGATGAAGTGGACGTTAATTTGCAGTTTAAAAAGAAATAACGCCATCGGGTAGAAAAAGTAGAACCGTTTACGCACCGAACAAGTGAATAAGCAGATTTATCGGGCAATATAATACAGTGGTACACATCGAGAATTATGGCAGTCATTATTTAGCCTGTTAGTTGGTTCGGTTGTAAGTTTCAGTCAGAAGCCGAGCCTTTTACAGTGTTTGTTATGGTTGTAATTAGGTGAGTTGTTGTTGTCTTTAAACGACAAGACGACTTTGGAGACCCGAGACTAGTTTGTCCTCGAGATCGAAAAGACGAAAGTAATTATATGTGTCATCAGGTAGCCTCACCCCAGACTGTAATTACCCTTATTAATGGAGCTTTATTAATGCATTGATTACATAGGAAGGGGGATAGACTACCAAACATCTGGTGTATATTTTTCTTTGACGGGAATATAAACAATATTAAGTCGTTCGCATCTTTAAACGACTTGTTTTTATCCAGTGAAGGATCGCTTTTTGAGATTATATCGTTATAAACTCCTGGACAAAATTAATGCAACAATAATGTAATATCCAAAAAATTTATTTATTGGAACGAAGTTTCTTACGCGGCTTACGGATAGTGCGATTTAGTAGACATCGTCACGTAACGAAATGCAGCGGTGGTTCAGTGATAGAATGCTCGCCTGCCACGCGGGCAGCCCGGGTTCGATTTCCGGCCGATGCATTCTTCTTGTGCTTTTACCATTTAACACAGGAACTGACGGTCTCAATAAAAAAATTACAAAAAGTTTATGCATGAGATCCTCTACAATTCTACAATTCCCTTATGAAATCACCATTAAGTTAGATGAGACATGGGTTTGTAAATGTTCCTGTAAAGCATGTTTAGGAGGATATCAAACTTACCACTGAAAAAATTACAAAGTGCTTGCTGCAAACAAACATAAACTTTGAGATTTGTTTTCCTATCTTTAAGATCTTCTTCCATTTCTGAGCTGCCCTAGGATTTGAAGGAGGAAATGTATGCAAAGATATAATTGAATTGACATATGTAGAGCATTGTGGAACAGAGCATAAATTATTCGCGATTTTATCTTCATATCACCCTTTTTGCATTTTTGGATTTTGTGGTTTATTAACACAAATTTTTCACAAAATATCGTTTAAATATAACACTTTCAATGCTTAAATTGCTCAAAATAATATATAAAGTTCAGTTTTCTCCCATATAAACAAATGGAGTTTAGTTTGTTCTTCACACCTCGAGAAGTTCATACGATTAATAATAGATGTAGACCACTCCGTGATTCTTCCCTATTAGGCAAATTTATGATTACTTTAACTCCGTCAACGTCAAAGTTTTTGCCAAAAATAATTACTTTTACCCTATTCAATTAAGCAAGTTTATTATTACTTTAACTCCAATATAATATATAACCAATGGCACTGCATAGCTTTATGAATAGCCAGAAAGTGTCAAAAAAGGCACGTCTGGCTGTGCATAGAGGTGTGTTGGTTCCTACACTTATCAGTATGGTAGTGAATGTTGGGTTTGGCAGAAGAAGCATAAAAATAGTATTAATGCTGAGGAGATGAGTAGTCTGAGAAGTATAGCCGGAGTGACTCGGTTGGATAAAGTAAAAAATAGTGAGATAAGAGAACGCTGTGATGTAAAAGAAGATGTGGTTACAAAGATAGATAAAGGAATGATTAGATGGGTTGGACACGTAGAAAGGATGGATGAAGGAAGATTAACGAAACAAATTTATAAGGCGAGTGTAAATGGACAACCGACGAGCATGTATGAGAGCACTGATAAAAGTAGAGGAAGCAAAAGATGTGTGTGAGAACCGTAGCAAGTGGAAGGGAGTGGTTTCTGCCAACCCCTATGGCAAAAAGGCGTAACTTTATGTATATGTATGCATAAATCTTTGTAAAACGAAATTAAATTTCATAAAGAGGTCCATATCTAATACAATTGTGCATTACAAGCGTAACGTGTTGTATTTCGAAATCGAATAGTGTTATTTATGGTTTCTGAAGCTACCGGCAAACCGATATATCTCTGTATTCCGAAGAGGCAGTGAGTTCATCGGTGTAAGAACCTAAAAGAATAAGGAACTCCGAGGTGGGTCCAAGTTTTTTTTTAATGTACCATTTCAGGTTGCCAGTTAATCTTTTTGCATCTCTCATCAGTAAACTCAGTCCACTATATTTGCATCTCGCCCAGTAGGGTCGCGTTATTTCCTTACAAGAACCCTTTAAAAACCCTTGCTGCATAAAAACAAACCTTGTCTTGTTGTATTAACCCCCTTTTAGGTTTAGCTGCACCCCCGTGACCAAAGTTGGTGTGATAAAAAGTACTTTATTTCTGCATTTAGTGATTTCTTTGTTATAATTTTAACAATTTCTCAAATTTAAAATGATGATAATACAACGAAAAGTGCATGCCAGCGATCATTTGATAGCCAATTCATATTTTAGTTGTCGATTATAAAAAAGCGTTTAACATAGCACAGTATTGAACGAATATATCGAGATTGATTTCATCTTATAAATTAAGATTTTTTTGTCGATAAATGAAGTAAATACATGTTTCTATCTCACTTTAAATAAAAGATCCATAGAAATACGGAATTGGCTGCAAATAGTCAGATTCAAACATATAGTAACAAATAGTTCCAACTTTACCAGCATTCTTACTAATTTCTTAGTTCAGCGGCTTACGAACAGAAGGTGGGAAAAAGTCAAAGGATTTTCTGATTTATGTATGGACATTAAAATGGGTTTGATTGCATTGTTGCCACTATCTTCAGCGTCTTCAGAATTGCATTTAATAACGTTTCTGTGTGATCGAGGCTTACGTCCGAACAACCAGAACGCACACGAAATCTTTTTAAATACACACGAGGATACAAGGGTGTATTCTGTCACCGGCAACTATTTAACCTTTATTCGGAGGAAATCATGAAAACTACATTAAGCAATGAAACAAGGGGAGTTAACATAAACGAAATACCCATTAATAACTTAAGGTATGCTATTGATACAGTACTAATAGCAAGCACACTCCAAGTGTTAAAAAAACTAGTGAAGAAAGTAAATGAAGAAAGCGAAGACAATGAACGTAAAAAAAACTAAATTCATGTTGATTTGCAAAAGAACAAACAATGTTGGACGTACAAATAGAAATAGAAAAGGCAAGATCAGCGTTTATGAAAATGAAAAAAATATTCTGCACAAGAGATATCAGTTTGGCCTTGAAAATCAGATTGCTGAGATGTTATATGGTGTCTGTGCTGCTTTATGGCATGGAGGCATGGACCCTGAAGAAAGAACATAAAAGAAGACTAGAGGCTTTCCAACACTGGACATACCGGAGAATACTAAAAATTAGCTGGATAGAAAGAATAACAAATATTGAAGTGCCAAGACGGATGAACAAAGAAAAAGAACTAATTCTGACCATTAAGAAAACAAAAATTACAGTATCTGGGACATTTTATGAGGGGGTCAAAATACAGCTTGTTACAACTGATAATGCAGGTAAAGATTCAAGGAAGAAGAAGTGTTGAAAGAAGACGCCACTCGTGGTTGAAGAATCTGCGCGACTGATACGGATGCACAACAAATCAGTTTTTTAGATCTGCTGTTTCAAGAATGCGCATAGCATTGATGATTGCCAACGTTCGCAAAGTAGACGGTACCTGAAGTAGAAGAAGAAGAGGATATTTAAATTGGTTTGAATGTTTATCTCTCTCGCCTTAAGACTTTCTTCCTCAACTTTCGCATCTGTCCGCATTTAATCTGTGATTATAGTTAGAATTAAAATAAACGAAGCCGCGACCACATAGAGGTATCACAAAAACAGAGAATATGAAAACTGTTGAAGGACTGGTACAGAACAAAACTACTAAACTAGAATTAAAAGTAACAAAGAAATAAGACCTTTAACGCTAAAGCATACGAGCGAATAAAAAATGTGCGTAAATGCGTTACAAAAAACATTTAAAATGTGTGAATATAACGCGGACTGATAAAAACGTGTAGTGTTAAATTTGTGCAGCAAAGGTTGATCCAGACAGTGTATTAAGTAAGCTTACGAGAGAATGTGTACGAGTAAAAAAAGTCATCTCTCTCTCTCTCTCTCGGCGGTGTTGGTGATCTATTAAAAACTTACTAGTACACACATCGCGGCATCGCTTACGAATTCTCTACCGACCGTCCTCAAGTACCGAGAATCGCAATGTATTCTAAAAATAGTACTAAAATAGCTGAAACGCGCATGGGATAAGGTCATGTCAGCCTATTTGTAAGGCGATAATTGTCATAAATAGTCTCATTTGAATTTCAATGAGCTCTTGAGCCGAGGCGTTTTTTGTTTTCAAACGGACGAAAGATAAACGAAACGATAAGCGCTGTTGTTTGTTACTCATAAACGTATCGGCGCGAGAGGATTTTTTTTATTTTAAACGCAGAATGCACCAGCGTTCCTTCAACATCGATAGTATGAGCTATCGATAGTTATCGATATCATTATACAAAATTTCGATACTGTCGAGTTTCGAGCAAATGAATTAAATTTTATGATTAAATTTAAAAACTAACGTAATAATAATAATGGCTTGTCGGAAGATCTCGCTTGTCGTTAGAAAATAAACTTATATACAAAGCATACTTTGGGGATGTGCAGTAAGTCTAACACAACAATAATCCAAAAAAACACAATGGAAAATCCTGAAATTAATCACAATTGCACCGTGGTATGTGTGTCAAACGACACTCTTCACAGTGATCTTAGGGTGCCATTAATTAAAGAAATAATAGCAGAAAGAGGCGAAAATCACCACCAAAGGCTGGAAGAACACCCCAACCCACTTTTGCAACCCTTGCTGCACCAACCAGACAGTAGAAGACTAAAAAGAAGACTTGTTGGATGTCTCTTTAGTGGAAGAGTCGTCATCACGTCAATTCAAGAACTAAAATCTTTACTGTCGCATTAGCTTACAGAAGTTTAATTCTAATTGCTGATTGTAATGTAAATAAAAAAGTCCTAGCCATTTTAAAATATAATGTAAGGACCGATTTAACCTAACCTACATAAATTTACACTAGAAAAAACGATTGTTTTGATTCATAAATAAAATTTGACTGTGTATTTTTTCATTCAGTCTGTTTCTTCCATGTAAATTTATAGTGCCTTAGTGGATCTACTGAAATATGATTATTACAATTAACTATTCGATAGTGCGTGTCCATCGAGAGGGCTTGTGCTTTTTGTACGTTCCATGTTACACCCATTCCGTTCTTCACCGGTTTGCTGTTATTTTTTTTTTTGGGGATAGCTCAGGCTGCGGTCCAACGCTTCTTCGCATTTTGACAGTTCTTGTCTAGCAGATAAAAATAGTGAAACCATTTACCGTATGTAATAAACTGTCTTCTTCTTTTCTGGCTTTACAACTTAGAGTAATTCTTAGCCGCATCCACTATTGCTCTCCATCTCCTGCGATCTTGTGCTTCCACTTGCCACCGCTGGACTCCCATCCTAGATAGATCTGCTTCGACAGCATCTATTGATCTGCTGTCATTTGGTCTCTTAAGGAATACTGTTTTTATCAACCTATTGTCTTCTGATCTTGCTACTTGACCTGTCCATCTTATTCGGTTAGCTTTTATGTGTCTGATTATGTTTTCACTGCCATATATTGTCGCCAATTCAGCATTGTGGCGTCTTTTCCACACTCCTGTTTCATCTCTATTGGGTCCAATTATCATTCTGAGGACTTTTCTTTTACACACCGAAAGCTTATTGATTTCCCGTTGATTGAGGGTCCAGGTTTCGCTGCCATAAGTAACTACCGGGCGAATTATTGACCTGTACAAAGTTAGTATGGATTGTCTCTTTAACAGCTTAGATTTAAATATTGTTGTGAGAGAGTATAACGCTCTATTTCCCGTCATTATTCGTGCTGAGACATCTTTTTCTACTCGATTGTCATCCGTGACTATCGCTCCCAGATACTTAAATTCCTTAACCACCTCGAAGTTGAACTCATTAAGGGTTATATTCTGCCCAATTAGAGGCCTTGGATTCTTTGTAACTACCATGTATTTTGTTTTTTCTTCGTTTACTCATATGCCCAGATTACCTTCTTCTTCCTCCAGCTGTGAAAAAACCCCCGAGCAACGGTGGTAGGGGGTCTCCTTGTCTGATGTTACACTGAATGATGTTGATGTTCTATTTTCTATCCTTACCTGTGCATATGAGTTTGTTACGCATATTTGTGTTAGCTCCACTAATTTTCTTGGTATGCCCATCTTCAACATTGCCAGCCATAACCTGCTTTTTTTATGAAGTCATATATGCTTGCTGGAAATCGACGAACATTTGGTGAACTGTGCTTAATTTTAAAATATATAGGGTATCCCAAACAAGCGTAGTAGCAAACATTTGTATTTGTTTAAATGGAACACCGTATACTTAAGTTGTATTTTGGATTCTACATGTTAATTGTCGTGTTTAAGATGTCGAGGATCCTGTGTAGGTATAACAAAAAAAACACGCATCTATTACCGGCAGATAACACACCAAGTTAAGAAAAACAGTCACATTTGATTTCGTAAAACCTAAACAAAAGCATTTCTTGTGTAACATTGCACATATGAAATACAGGGAGTGAAATTTCTTTAACCAAATTTAAAAAACTTAAATAACAGAATTTCGCTTTTTTTAAAAGACACCCTTGTACATTTTTATTTTTTTAGCGAATCATCAAGAAAACTTAGTCTTTTATCACATGTGATCACATGACAGAGAGATGTCAAAAAAAGTATGTTCAGAATCAAAATTATAAGTAAAACAAATACCTATGTTTAAAAATAATTAGAATTCAAAATTTATGTTGATGTGTAAAATAAAAATTTGCAAGATATCCAGGAAACGTTGCCTTGAAGATATTTATTTGAATATTGAAAATTGTTAGGAAGAAGAAGAATATAGAAGAGAACAGACGTGTTTTTATAAAATAATCAGTTAACAAAGATTTATAGGTTAATTTGTGGAATTTAATAGTTTTCTTCTTCTTCTTACTCTTTTAATAGGTCTGTGTCCTGTTTTTTTTCTGTTACAGTCTCTGCTGTGATCCGGTGCTCCAGCTCTCGTACCATCGCTTTTTTGGTCTTCCTAAAGGTCGTTTGGTGTTGGGCTTCTGAGTTGTCGCCCATTTCACCACACGTTCTGGCTCCATCCTCTACGTGGTCTCTCCATAGACGTCGCCTTGTTCTTGTCCACCATACTACATCCTGAACACCTAGCTCTCTCAGTACTGAGAGTAATACCTCTTATGGTTCTTAGTGTTTTAATTTCTGTTGATCTCGTTATCTGCTTAGTCTTTGTTGTCTCGGCCCTTGTCTCAGCTGCGTAGGTCATCACGGGTTTGACACATGTCTTATAAATGCGGATTTTGCTTGCAGTACTTATGTGCTTATTCCGCCAGATTATATTTCCCAGAAAACCTGATATTCTCGCTGCTTTTATTGCCTGCCGTTTTGTTTCTTGCCCTAGGTTTCTGTCATTGGTTATTTATTAGTCTATTCATCAATAAAAGTAGAGTATCATAATTTAGAAGCATTAAGAAAAATCCAAGAAATTAGATATATCCAGAACAAGTATTAACCATTGGTGAATAGTTTTTCGGGTTTATTGGCCGTCGTAGGTCTGAGAGTTAATACTCGACGTTTCGCCATCTCGAATGGATGGCATCTTCGGGGGATGCAGTGTCTGCTTTTTAAGGCTGATGGTTTGTAACATCTCCCGAAGATGACGTCCACTCGAGATGGCAAAACGTCGAGTATTAACGGCCAATAAACCCGAAAAACCATTCACCAATAAACGATGGCCGCGAAAGCCTTTCACAATATGTAAGTATTAACCACTCAGGTGGTTCATTTAAAAAAATACTTCATGTTGCTCTGCTTGTTTGGACACGTCTAAATATTTTTAAACTTAGCACACTTCTTAACCATATCATATGTTTTTTAACAATTTTTATCCATTAGGCAAGACTTACTCACCCTACCTGTAGGTATGTGACAGAAGGAGACCTTTAATACAAATATGTTAAGTGGTTATGTTCCTTGGATGGCGGATTTTATCCCCCTGTCAATAAATAGAGGTGATTAACATTTTAAGGCTAGTTTATCATCTTAATTGTCCTGGGCTGATAAGGCTCCGAATTTTCCATGGCATTCCAATACCTTTCGAAGGCAGATACTTTATCCAATAAAGAATCGCTTTAGTTTTGCAAAAGTGATCTCGCGGGTACGCCGCTGGTAATACGTGCATGTGAAAATTAATTGTATATTGACTGGTGGTGCGTACCGTTTTCCTAATTTGTTCTCAAACATTTTAATGGTCGTACGAGAGAAAGTATTAAGTTAGTTACCGCCAATGAATTTTCTAACGAGATTGCTTCTTTGAAGTGGGTTTTATTTGTCGTATAAACACACAACGACTTTCAGTAGTTGTTGACTATAGCGTTTTGTGTAATCAATAAAAATAAAAAAAGGAAAATTATATAACTGATTTTGGAAATGGCAGAGCTTTTAAGATATAATTGTTTATGTCTCGCAGCGCTCTTTACGGTGGTGGTTGAAAACGCGAATAGATTTGTAACATTTAATAGATTATTTATCAGGCATTTTAAACAAGTAAAATTACAAGATCTAAACAAGCAGACTGTTCTATTCTGCAGAAAAATTGGGCATGTTGCAAATACTTAATCCTTGACGAAAGTTTGTAAAGTTTAAAAAAGTTGTATTTTTGCGACACAAAAATCGCCCTAATGTATCTCCAGTAGTTAAATAAAAGAGCATTTAGTAAAAAATTTACTTTCCGTTTGTAGTCAATTATAAACAGTTGAAATTTAATTCATTAATATTTTATTAAAGGACTTTTTTCTGCAAAAACTTTTTAAATAAAAAATTTCCGGACTAATGGCGCCTAAGTACCACAATCTTACTGTTCAAAAAAATAGACAAAAAGATACCCGCAAACTACCGAGGCATAAACCTTCTAAATACAACGTTAAAGCTAGTAACAAAGATTATAACAAATAAAATAAATGAACTCTCCACATTGGGCGATGAACAACAAGGATTCAGATCAGGAAGATCTTGTACAAACGCGATATTTGTCCTGCGACAAATAACTGAAAAATGCATCGTGTATAACAAAAACATAAAGGCTGGTTATGTTTTTTAAATACCTAGAAAAGGCGTTTGACCTAATACAACTTGAGGACGTGGTACACCTTCTATATAACAGGTAAAACCCATATAACACCATTAAGACCATCAAAAATATTTACCAGAGAAACAAAATACAAGCCAAAATTAATGGCACAACTACCGAAGAAATTCCTGTAAATAGTGGTATTCGACAAGGAGATTCCCTTAGCCACTTATTGTTTAACATAGTTTTGGACGAATAATAAAAAGCACTCGTAACCTGAAAGGGTATAAAATGGGGAACAAAGACGTCAAAATCCTATGCTATGTCGATGATGCTGTTTTGATTACAGAAAACGAAGATGACCTACAGAGATTACTATTCAAATTTAACACAACGGCAAAAAGTCTTAAAATGAAGATATCTGCAGCAAAAACGAAATGCATGACCACCTCAAAAACACCTATCAGATGCAAACTGGTTGCGGATGATAAAATTATACAACAGGAGAAAAATTTTAAATACCTAGGCATAGAAATATCAGGATACGGTGACATCGAGGCGAAGGTAAGAAATCCAGCGGCAAAAGCAGCACGAACCTCAGCTTACCTGAACGATACACAATCCTCCGAAACAAATATATCGGAATCGAGACCAAATCCCGAATCTACAAGGCGGTCATCCGACCTATATTAACATACACAGCGAAAACTAGACCAGATACATCGAACACAGAGAGAATATTAGAAACCAAAGAAATGAAAATAGTGCGCAGAATTGATGGAAAAACACTTTTTAACAGGGAGAGAAGCGAGGACATTAGAAGAACATGTAAAATAGACAACGTGAATGAATGGATATTGGGAAGGAAGAGAGAGTGGAACGAACAGAATGGTCAAAATAACTAGAGACAAGTCGCCCTTAGGGCGTTGGAAGACCCCGCAAGACACGGAGCGACCACCTCTCTAATAATTGAACGGCAGAGGATACGAAGAAAAACAAGCAATTTGCATACATTAAAGAAGGAAGAAGAAGAGAAGGCTTTTTTCTCTTTTTTGTGGTAAAACATCCACAAGAAGTCTAAAGAAAGTGTTATTTAAAAAAAGAAGGTCATGTTTTCTTAGTGTATTATCGAAAATTACGCGAATAGTCATTCATAATTCGGTCACCCAAATAATACAAAAAGAATAATGGCCTCAATCCAGCGAATGAAACGTGATTATAATAATATTTGATAAGCTAATTTATATGCAAGTAAAAACGATATTTTAAAATGATAATAATTCTTTTCAAATCTTTTAATGTTTAACATTAAACCGCTGATGTATACTTACTAATTTATCGCGGAATGAAAAAATGTTTACCAAATATAGCTGGTGATGAATTATAGATAAAGCGGATATAAATAACTTCGGGCACGTGAAAAAAATTAATTTTACATTAATATTCTACACCGAAGATGGATTTAATTTATGTAACGTATAGGAAGTGTCTTGATCAGTTGTGACAAAGTAAAAAAGCTGAATACGAGATATTATCAACTCTGCTAAAAGTAAGACTGCTGGATACGGATTTAAATCCTACGTAACGGCGAGAATGTGACAAAATACAGGTTATTACAAAATATTTAAAAATGTGACTTAACCCGGTAATATGGAATATCATGTTTTTTGCAAAAGTACTGCCATATACGTTTTTTTAATGGCATAATCCGGTGCTTCTTTACGGTATAAAGGGTTCGACATTGAAGGCGACTGTAATTAAGAAATTAGAGGCTTTTGAAATGTGGCTGGATCGCAGAATCCTCAAGATACCTTGGACTAACAAACGAAGAAGTTCTAAGACCTGTCAACAAACAACCTGAACTGTTTGAATTGATTAAGAAGAGAAAAACGGCATATTTGGGACATATAATGCGAAACACGAAATATCAATTCTTGCATCTGTTGATCAAAGGCAAGTTAGGCTGAAAAGGGATCGGAAGAAAAAAAATGTCTTGGCTGCGAAATATCTGACAGTGGACAGGGCTACACGATATACGCGGACGGCCCGCACTGTGACTATTAGAAGGGGAAGGGATTATAGAAAGGAAATGATTGTGGACACACTTTTTAAAAAGTTGCAGGTCATAGTTCTCTGGAAAAACCGATTTTGGAAGCTTAATCCATTCCGTAGCAGCCCTGTAAAAGAAGGGTTCTTGATGAAGATTGGTCCTTGTAGTGTCAACCTTGAGAGTAAATGGGTGAGACTGATCAGCGTGCCGAGTTCTTCGGCCTAATGTGGCCAATGGTGATCGCAAACATCTGTTAGTGGATACGCATTAGAAGAAGAAGATAATCCAGTAAAAAATCCATTCAAAAAGCAAGCCTGCGTTTTTGAATGTAAGTTCATTTTGACATACATTTTAAGTATTCATAGTTTTTTTCAGGGGGTAGAAATAAAATTAAAAACTACCCCCAAAGTCACTTTTTTGAAAATATCTCAAAAACGTAAAAAAAAATGGAAAAATCTTGAACAAAAAATGTAGATATTAAGATTGCCTATAAAATTGGTCTGAATAACTTTTGGCATATTCCAAGACAACGGAGAATAAACACGAAAATTCTTGCCGCCCGCGGCTATAAATCTTTCGCTAAAATGTGGGACGACAGGACATGGGCGTATGCAGCGGCTACAATCCGTAACAATATTGAAGTTAATATTTTGCCTAGTTCCCAAAAGACACGTGGAAAGTAACCCAGTGGTTATTTTCGATTGAATTATAGTTACATTAAAACCAATACTAAGTTAGGACATTACAGCTGTGAGTATAAATAACTATACATAAAATTAAACCTTTTGCGAAGTCCTTACCTTTTTTATTTATATTTAACCCTATACGTTCTGGAGTGATTGCAAAAATCAAAGTGGTATTCCATAATGCTCGCTTCTAATCTAAAGATTTAAAAAAAGAAGCAATCCTTTTAAAAAGTATGTAAAAAAATGAAAACGATAAGCTAAATATTTTTATCAAATATGTTTCGACAAATTTGACAGATTTCTATCTGGATCACTATTTGTTGTCTCAAATGTTGTTGTCTAAAACCAAAAAGTATTGGGGCAAAGGATTCTCGTATCCTCCTCTTCCGCAATATTTTAATTTCCAGACGAATAAGTTGAGATATTCGTTAAAAAAAACTAAGATCTTATCAAAAACAGCTTTTCCCTCAGCAGGTGGTATATTTTTTGACTCTTTTCTCTATAACTACGTTTATCTGCTTATTTCTACGCGTATTTTTTTTAATAATTTAAAAGATATCAATCTTAACGATTAATTTAACATCGGAATTTCTTTTGAAGATATAATGATATTATAAATAATCGTTATTATTAGATATTTAATTACAATTTACTTTACGTGTATAAATGATAAACATAACTTGTAAAAAACTCCAAGTCTGGCATCTCAGTTCTTCTTTCGTAAAAAGTTGAGATCCATGTAATACCAAGTCGGTTATTTTATTCAGCCCCTACTTAAGGGTCCTTCTGTCTTAAGTTATTCGATATTAGCTAACCTTGCAACATCTTATTGAGTTTTAATGCTAAGCAATACGCTATCTGGCGGAATAAACTCGCATCGATATCACGTGACCAGCAAGTATGATTGCTTTGTGTTTATGTACCCCGAAGCTCGCATTTGTGCGAAGATTATAGTTGTTTAATAGTGATTAATAATTTGTTAATAGTGAAAATGATCAGCAGAGCAAATTGTTGTGTACCTGGATGTAACTCAGTGTGTAAAAAACACTGGCTGACAGACTTTTCATTATTTCCCAAATGAAGGTCAATGAGTTGAGCATATTAGAGAATCGGGAATGGTGACTGTGGTTGATAGAAAGAAACTGTGGGAGATCAAACTAAAAATAAAAAAGAGAGTTAGTTACCAAAAACATGAGATTTGGTTCTAGAGTTTGTTCTAAACTTTTTATTGAGAAAGATTTCATTACTTCCAGTGATTGTAGTTATTTTGTTTTTTATATTTTATATGGTTAATAGAATTACCTATCAATCTTTCAGGGGGCTATTAAAAACTTTACCTGAAAATCACTGCTATACCAAGTAAAAACTTACCAGCTGCAGAATATTGCGCCCCGGTGTGGCTGAATAGCGCCCACACTAAAAAGGTTGATGCACAACTAAACAACTCTATTCGAGTTATCAGTGAAACAATCAAGCCCACTCCTACTTATTGGCTGCCCACTCTGAGTCACATTCCCAACCAACACTCCGGATGGAAAAGGCACTTGTCAGAGAATATTCAAAAATTATTAATATTCCTCAGCTCCCTATACACCAGGATATCAGAACCCTTGAGACCAACAGACTCCGATCAAGACACCCACCCATCTTGTCAGCCAAGGAGCTCCGAGAGACAAATTTCAGCCTTCTTTATTCTTGGGAATAATATTGGCAAAAAAAATTGCCATCCACATTGCCTAAATATGCCCTGCATTAGAGAAAGACCACCTGGCTTCAACCAGCCTTGCAAGATATGGTCAGCCATCAATAAAGTCCGCAAAAATCATGGCAGATGTGCTCACTCTTTTCACAAATGGGGTTTAACGCCATCCCTCCGATGTGACTGTGGAGCCGACAGTCACACCATTAAACCTATAGTGGAGGAATGCGACTTACGATCCTACGAAGGGAACTTCACTGACTTCCTGACAGTAGCCAATGCAGCAGTGGACTACATTCGCAATCTAGATATCTGTCTGTGACCATAGCTTAGTTTACTGTTTGTCATATTATTTATTATTTAATGCTTTTTTAGTGAACTCGTCATTTACATTCATAAATTTATTTTTAAAAGATGCTCATGATGTGTTGCCATACGATAAATACAAAAAATAAGGCGTTCTTAGCAATAAATAAATGTATACGCCACTGCGGACAATCTGCATGGGATATGCGTGCGAATTGTCAGTTACGCTTCTTTGTGTTTCAGCAAGTTATAATTTCCACTCTGATTAACGTAACGTAGTGGGTCAATCTAAGAAATTTTATAAATCGCTGATTGAAGAGTACAAGCATAACGGATGCATATTAAACCGTTTCGAGTCGTTTTATTATTGATAACTAACTCTAGGTTTGCACGGGAATTAGAGCTAACTGCCTTTTAAGCGTTCTCTAACCGGTTACTATACCAATATTTAGCATGTAAGATAAGACCAACATTCGAAACACTGACATAGAATTGTTGAAAAATATAATTTTACACTGAAAAATGAGTAATTATACTTTTGTCATTAATAAAGAAGGCGTTCTTATATTTTAATTGAGTAAATAGCTTACTATTCTTTATACAATCATTGACGTTTATTTATGATCAATAAATCTCTATCTTAAACAACAATGAAATAAAAATCCAGTAAAGTTTTGTCAGCAATAAAACGTAAGAAAAATTACAGAAAGTGTTTGCATTTTAAATGTTGTATAACTCTTTTATCAGTTATTACTTTTTATCTTGATGTCTAAATACTGATAAACAGTTTATTATGGTCAAAATGTTTATAGCTACGATTATAAATAATAAAACTGCTCGAATTTTTCACTAGATTCGGACGCGAATTTTAAATTTAAAAACGTTTTTGGTAGATACAGGGTGACGGCGCCGGCGACGACGTTCGAGCAAAACATAAGCGGCTAGAGAGAGGCGATGAGGTATGGGTAGCTTGACCGGAACCTCTGGGACCTCGACTTACTCCTGCTGTTGACGGCATCTTCGGGAACGTAGATGTTAGATTCCTTCAGTAGTCAGTCGGCTGATTCTTGGGTTTCTACCTGCTCTAGGCTGTTGGGTTCCCTGGCTTTTATCGCCGTGTATTTCGTTTATAAAGTAAATATAACAAAACACTTGTCATCGATACTATATTGTACAATTTATACATGGAGCTTACAGTTCCAAGACTCCTGTATCTTCAGCCGGCGGTTAAAATGGAAAAGAGACAGTCGGCGAGTCAAGAGCGACTTCGGCCTACTTTTCTAGTTGATTACTAATTTCACGTAAAAAGAGGGTGATCGGATAGGTAGAAAACTGAAAAATAATTGGGATTTGCTCAGTAAAAAATTTTCGTAACGCCATCCGTATTCAAGATAAAGGGCGTTGAAGAAAAAATATTTATACACATTTATTACGATTTTGCCAAAACTACTGGAAACATTGTAATGAAATTTTATACGAATATGTTTTAGAAGCTGATACATCCCATGAATTTGTTTTTATATCTGACTCTTATAGAGGGCGCTAGTTACACGGTCTTACCAAGTAGTATTAAACATAACTTTTTTAAGGTTAGATTTATTAATCAATGTTTCAAGTGAACTTAAACATCATTTAATATTACACCAAATAGGTACTCTTGGTATAACTCCATACTATGTACCGTTTTCGGAATATTTTGATTTGAAAATTATGAAGTATTAACCGATTCTGGTATGAAGTAATGATACAGTTTATTATTATTATTATAAGTAAGTGTGCATTAGGTGAATTAAAATTTTTTTTCGCGTAAATGAGACTTTATCGATAAAACGGAACCATATTAAAAATTTGGTATTGAAGGCTTTCTTTTCTTGTAAAATTTCACAAAAATCCATTCTAATCGGAATATCTTGATTTTCTCTAAGTTTGCCATGGAAAACTGACATTTATTGAGGTCTGCCTCTGCTACAATTGTCAGTTCTTGGTCTCCATTCCAACAGGTTTGCTATTTATGTGTTCGGAACGTAATTTAAAATAAGTACCTGTTATATCAACAAAATAAAAACCAACGCTTCTTTTTTTGAAGGTTCTGTCAATAACTGCTTTAAAGTTTCCATTAAAAATGTGATTTAAATTATATTAAACAAAAAAATTTGTTTTCAACTGGAACAGTTAGAACGGAGAGTTCGATAACCCTAGTGGAGGTGGCTTTCAATAGGAAGAAAACTTTTCGCCTTAAATATTTACTAAAAAGAAGGGAAACTTTTCATGGAGTTTCTTATTTAAAGCTGCACGTAAAGGGCTGGGGATATTAAATTCTGCGCCGAAAGCGTTTGCTCGGCGAGTTTGAAAATAAATTTAAAGATAAATAGTTGGATCTTCCCAACTATTCCGTAGGAAAACAGTTTTTTAAATTATTACATACAAGAAAGGAGAAAAAGTTTGTGTAATGAAAAAAAATTACAATTTTCAAGTGCTCTATTGGTCGTAAATTTTATAGTTTTGCAGATTAGGTCGATAATAAGTATCAAGCCATTTTTGTTATAGATCTACACAGATCAGTGAAACCTAGTGACATATTTTGGTGTGGAGAGTAAGCAAAATGACTTTGAATGACGTCAATGTAACTCTCATGGCGTTTGAATAAAGTGCAGAGTTTTAATAAATTCAATCTACAACTGTGTCATTATGACACATTTAACTTTCTCGTTTGGATGTCATTCTGACTTTCATAACACTTTTTTTTATGTTTTGGTTCCCACGAAAAGGGATATCCTGTAATGCTCAGATAACACCTTTCCAGGCAATGTGTTCCAAAGCTCTGCTGTTCGTTGGATGAACGAGTCTTTGAGAAGAGATGTTTTGCAGGTCTCCAAAGTGACCACAAAGTGGTGTGAAGACTGAACTTGACGGTTTAATCTCGAAGAAACTTCCAAAGAAGGAACGATTGCTGATATTTCAGAAGAGCATCGCCCATCAAATATCTATAAAATAGTAACAAATCGCTAACTTTTCTATGGTGTTCCAGAGAAGTGAGCGAGTTTCAGGAAATGTTTAGGTGCCGCACTTCAAATATGCGAACAGTATTTCAGGACAGGTTGGATTTGTGCCTTATAGATCATAAGCAGCTGACTGGAAGTGAAATAGCTCTTGGCACAAAACAGAAAGCCCAGTTTTTGGGATGCACATTTGGCAATGGACCCCACGTAATATTCACAATAAAGGTTATTGCTGATAGTAACACATCGAGATGGATGACTTCAATGGTATGGTTACTCCTGACAATATTATGTTGGGCACAAAGAGATCGGCTTTTTATCTGCATTGAAATTTACCAAGTAATTGGATCCCCATTCAAGAATTGTTGCCAAGTCCATATTTATGTTGTTGACATTTCTACCTCGTTCATTTCTAATTCCACGGGCTGATATAGGAGCCCTGGAAGAGAAAGCGGTATGAAGGGTAATATCATCCGCGAAGCTGTGTACTGGACATGAAGTTGTTTTCAACAAGTCGTTGATGGAAAGTAGTAATAGTGTTGGTGCTAGAATTGAGCCCTGTGGAATACCTGCATTTATCAGAAGAGAGTCAGATGAAACGCCCTACTTAGTACCATTATGAGTTCATAACAACATGTTAATAACCACAAACAATACCAATCTTCATTGCAGACATTAATTACAAATTAATTACATTAATAACTGTATCAGATGATAGGTTGGCTAAATTTTTAGAAGTGTAGCGGATGTCGTCAGGAGAATAACAACCTTTAAATGGAATTGGGCAGGACATATTGCAAGAATAACTTACGACAGATGGACCAAGAAAATCCTTGAATGGAGGCCGAGACATGAGGCTTACCGAAATAAAGGACGACCACCAACGAGATGGACTGATGATATAAAACGCATCAAGCATAACTGGATGCAGGCGGTGCAGTGCAGGAAGAAGTGGCACAGATTACGGGAGGCATATGTTCAGCAGTGGACGCGACAAGGCTGATGATGATGATGAAGTGAAAACCGCTACTTATTATTTCTTAAATTGATTTGGCATCGAGTATCTTCGAATAGTTGGTAATTTTCCAACTTAAGTTCATGAAAAAATTGCAATCCAAATAACCTTTACTTTGAATACAGTCTACTTGATGGAGTAAGAAAATAAATTACGTCTTAATGATATTAGGTATAAAATAATTCCGCACCGTTTTCACAAGCATTTTACGTAAATAATCGCTTGAAAACGAATAAATTATTTTAAGCGATAACAACACCTACGCGAACTTTTATCAAAATTACTTTTATTTATTATTGTAGATATCATTCGGAATCCAATACGTTTCTTCTAACTTTTTAAATTAAACAGAAATATTTCTTTAATTCTACAACAATATATATATATATATATATATATATATATATATTTTAATGGTAAAAAAATATATTTTATACTTAGTTGGAACAAAGCCAATTCACTCGTCACCTTGAAGTTCAAGAAAGCTTTTGAATTTATTGACCCCAAACAAACAATACGTTTATTTTAAATGGAAAATCATAAAAATGCTGCAATATTTTTGGACTATAATTATTACGACAATTTTATTTAGTTCTTAATGTTCTACTGTCAATAAATTATCAGATTTTGTGTCTCTGATTTCGCTTATTTCGTGGAAGAAATTCCTCGCTTATAATTACTTTTCTAACGAAGGATTTCGAAAGACCACCAAAAAGCCATTTAAAGTCCACAAACCATACTGGAAGAAGAAAACAATCACTTCAACACAACGACGTGCGCCAGAACAACGAATAAGATTGTATTTTGAGCCAATCGGAAATGAAACAATTCAATTAACAACAACTTGAATATCACTTGTTGTATTTGGACTATTAAATACGAAAAATTAGTGCCTTATTAACAAATAGAAATAACGCACGTTTATTATTTTAATAAAATGTTTTCGCCTTATTTGCATGGCCTTGTTGTCAAGAAAATACGGCTGATAAACAAGAAGAAAAACTTGAAATAAAAAAGTATCGTCACATTTGCCCATCCAGATTAAGAAGAAAGACTGCTTATTTATGTACCAAGTGCCAAAAACCAGTATGCTTGCAGTGTTCGCGAAAGATCTGTAAAAGTTGTACTAGGATAGAACGGGAATAAGGATTTTTTTCTTTGCTATTTTAGGTTTATGCAGGTTTTGTCAATATTTTATATTTTTTTATATTTAACATTTTTTTATATAGTAAATATTTATTTTTAAACTTATATTATGTAAACTACCACGCATCTGAGTTTTTTTAAAATATGTCCTATGTTAATTTAGTGAAATGAGGAATTTTAAATTTTTTTCATATTTTTTTTTTAACTTTATTTTGATTTTTTCTTTTCATACATATATAGTCACGCCTTTTTCCCGTAGGGGTAGGCAGAGACCAATTCCTTCCACTTGTTACGTTTCTTACACACATCTTTTGCTTCCTCTATTTTCATCAGTGCTCTCATACATGCTCGTCGGTTGTTGATACTCTTGACGTGGCCTTTCTTCAGAACAATGTTGATCTGATCGAGATATGTTCAGGACCTCTCTACCGACTTCCGTCCATTCACACTCGCCTTATAAATTTATTTTGTCAATCTTCCTTCATTCATCCTTTCTACGTGTCCAAACCATCTAGGTATTCCTTTATCTATCTTGGTAACCACGTCTTCTTTTACACCACAGCGTTCTCACTTTTCTTTACTTTATCCAACCGAGTCACTCCGGCTATACTTCTCAGACTACTGTTTTTCAATATAACTTAAAATATTATTACATTTTTATTTCATTAATAAAGAAGAATATTTTTTTATAACTTATGAAAAAATACGTTGTTTAGAGCTAGGAGTCTGACAGACTAATGGTCACCATTTATTTTATTAAAATTAGGGTCACCACTTAAGGGTTAAGAATGCGATGTCTTGGCTAATATACATAGATATACTGATGGATAATTATGGGAAGACAAAAATTATCTCTGACTTCAACTGTATGTGAAAAAAATGTCCCCACTTTACCAGTAAAAATTGTATTTTTCTTCAAGTACTTCCAAATTAAAATTTAACTAAATACGAACTGTTTTTGTAAGCAAATTGTAAAAATGACTAACAACCCATGCAGTCTAATTTGTTTCGATTTGTTCGAGGTCTTTGGACCGTCATATCTACCAATTCTCTGGAATCTTTGGAATAGTTTAATGTAAAAGCACAAACAAAAGTCCGTCTGTACGAGTTGTAAGAAGGCGGACTGTATATTTGAGATATTTATCTTCCAGGCGAGTAGATTTACAAGATTCTGGATCTACTGGAACGACCGTTCCTGCAGTTTGATTTTGTGTTGGTGTAATTACTGGCATAATTTAACCTCTACTTAACTACTAAATAAAATTTTGGACAAAATTATTCAAAAAATTAATTTATTTTTTTCTTATATCCATCCGTGTTTGAAGTTTATCGAGTATTTGAATAGTAGGCCATGCATATTTTTTCTTGTTGTTAATGATATCTATCAAAACAATTTGTTTGGATCCATAAGGCGAGTTTATACAGCAAATAAAATAAAATAAGAAACAAAATAAGAAAGATAAACATGCCCAAAACTATGAAAGCGTTTATACAAGAAATAAGATAAAATAAGAATAAGAACAAAAGATGGCCAACTTTTATCTTTTTCTTATTTTATTTTATTTTGTTTAAAAACTGATAATGCGCGTGATCCAAATCATTTCTGTCCTAAATGATCTCAGTTTACAATCAACCTAACCTAACCTAATATTATTTGTTGAGGTATTTTTAATTTTCCTTCTTTGGCCCGTATATTTATTTCTTAAAAGCTTCCATCTGTGTTCAGAAGCTTCAGCTACAGAAAAATGATTTAAAAAACGTTAACTCTCTGATTTTTTAAAACTTACGTGCTTTCTCCATTATGTTAGCAATTGTGAGCCAATCATTTTGTTTCAGTCAACTGTTCTTGTATTTTCCATCAGTTTTTACATATAACTAAGGAAAGGTTGATACCTGCTCTATCAAAAAGCTGCGATTTCATTGGTTTATTCTTATTTTAGTCATCTGTATAAACCAATGTTTTTTGCACTCATTCCTTATTTTATTTTATGTTATGTTATTTCTTATTTTATTTTGTTCGCTGTATAAACTTGACTTAACACATACCAATAATTATTTGAACACGTAATCGGTATAATATGTGAAAACTTTCCGTTCGTTTGCAAGAAAATTAACCCACTTTACTCAGCCGAATTACAAGGAAAATCAAACAAAGTTTATGTAACGCAGCATAATAAACTTATAAATATTTACTGATAAAAATATTGCACCACTGGCAACCGGAATATAAAATCTATTTTTAGCAGTAAATACAAAAGTAGACGCGCTTGTTTATTAGCGCAAAATTGCACGAATGTAGATACAAAATAGTTCGGATGGTAAATTGATCGGATCGATTGCATATTTCGCTTGAACTGAATAAATTATTGGACGTCGTTAAAAAATCGTCGCTTTTATACGAAACTGTTTTATGCCGCATTTCGAAGAGATTTTCACCCCCCCAAAAATTACGAATTAGCTACGCCCCCAAATTTTTCACTAATCCCACATTTTTTATGCTAAAAAAAAAGTAAGATAGACAAAATGTTGGATGTTGGAGTAAATTACGCTTAAACTTTCTACATACGGACGCAAGATATTGATCTTCGGAGATCTCAGACATTGCCAGTCTCAGAATGGCGACGATTTGCTGTTGATAATTCATAACACAGGGAAACATTGGTTCTGCAGCGCATGGTATTTACCACTCAATTTAAATTAATTTCGATCTACCTTATACCAAAAAAATAACATATTTGTCGAATTTACTCTACTTTTTAACACGCTTAGACAAAGGTGCCTAGATATGAATCATGATATGTACATCTGCTTTATCGACTTTCAAAAGGCATTTGATAGAGTCCAACACCCTAAACTCCTAGAGATACCAAAGAGAAAAAACATCGATAGCAAAAACATAAGAATAATATCAAATCTCTATTGGCATCAAACAGCACGAGTCAAAGTCGGAGAAGGTCTGAGTGAGGAGATTAAGATATGTCGAGGAATGTTTATAGTAAAGGCATCTTTGAAGAGGCGCTGCCAGAGGAAACCGGTGGTATTGTCATAAACGGGGAAAGAATTAACAACTTGCGATACGCAGACGATACCGTTATCTTCGCCGACAGTCTCGAAGATCTAAAACATTTGGTTGAGTTTACAAGCATTTTCTGCAAGAAATATGGCCTAGATATGAACCTAATGAAGAACAAAGTCATGGCAACTTTAAAAAACCAAAGCACAAATCACAATAGACCATCTATAAATATTAATAACGACAACTTGGAATGGGTATCCAAATATGTTGGCCCATGGGTAACTGAAACGGCAGAACACACAAAAGAAATCAAGTGTCGAACTAAAGTAGCTCGCAGCGCTTCCATAAAAATGAATAAAATACTCTGCAGCCGAAATATAACATTAGAACTGAGAACCAGAATGCTAAAATACTATATATTCTCCATTCTATTGAATGGAACGGAGACTTGGATTCGCTTTCTCTTCCTATCGTCGTCAAAATTTCCTCATTGGTTTTCCTTGCTGTCCGTGGGACTTTCAAGATTCTTCGATAGATCAACATTTCAAATGCTTCCAGCCTATTCATTGCCTTCAATGTCCAGCCTTCCATACTTTACAACAGTACGGACCATACGTTACATTTTGTGAATCTTATTCTGAGATTGAGGTCAAAGTCGGAGTTCGTGAAAACGTTTTTGAATCTCAGAAATAAGCTCCTCGCTTTTTCTATCCGGCATTTGATTTCTACGTCTGAAGACCAGTCCTCACATAACCAAGTCCCCATATAGTTAAACTTAGAATAAAGAGTATCATTAGATTTAATTATTATTTTATGTTTACAACCATTTTTTGTATCTATCAATAAATAAATAATTGTGAATTAATTGAACCTCATATATGTATACATAAAAAATTTATGCGCGAATTAATGTTTTTGCAAAGGACCTTAATCCAAATTTATAAATAATAAAAATATTTGTCGAATAGAGGGTGTCCAATGGGACCACATGGCTTGTTTGTTCTAATGTGCAGTAAAAAACATTTATGAAGCATTTTTAAAACTTAGAATTCCAATCACAATCGTTCAGTAAGTAATAATAGTAATTGAAAAACTTACCCTTTTCCATTTGAAAGTGTACGCGACGTCCATCAAGTTGAAGTCAAAGTTCAAAACTTCTCCCTTGTATATAATATCCACCTGCAAACGACAAATTTGACAATGTAATAAAGCTATTTTAGTTGAAGTTTTTGTGGCTTCCAAAACATCAAACGAATTTTGTTCGACGCAAAATCGATAAACTACGAATGAACTGCTAACACGTAAAATCGTGAAGGGATTTATAGCCCGGAGACTCCCTTTATTACGTCGCTGATATCTGTTGTGGCCAAACGTATATAATTTTTTTTTATTCGTTCCGATAAGCTATACAGATCTCCCTCGTAGAATTGAAATGGGATATCTCCAAAATCACTTCGCATAAAGTTCACAAAATAAATTGAAAATTGCAAAGGGCATTACAGTTGTCTGGTGCCTAATGTAAAATATATTTTAAATTAGTACGAAATGGCGGGGACGAATTTTTACTGATCGAATAATTCGCAACAGCATTCTAGACGTTAACAATGTTCCGTTTTCCGTTTCCATCGCCCGTTGGGTGACATGCAGTTTCTTTGCTGACTTTTTTTACAAAAAAAAAAAAAAGTCTCTCATGTTACTTTTAGATTATTAGCAGAAGCGTTGGTAAGGGTTAGTGTTTCGGCGCCGTTGGTCATAATCGGTAGAACACATTGCTTGAAAACTTTTCTTTTCAAGCATATTGAAAGGTCGCTTAATTATACTGATTATTAGTCAGTATAATTAAGCGACCTTTCAATATGCTTGAAAAGAAAAGTTTTCAAGCAATGTGTTCTACCGATTATGACCAACGGCGCCGAAACACTAACCCTTACCAACGCTTCTGCTAATAATCTAAAAGTAACATGAGAGACTTTTTTTTTTGTAAAAAAAGTCAGCAAAGAAACTGCATGTCACCCAACGGGCGATGGAGAGGGCTATTCTGGGTATCTCCCTCAGAGACCGAATACCAAGTGAGATTATTCGCCAAAGAACAGGTGTTATAGATGTAATCGAAAAAATAACAACTGGAACTGGGCTGGCCACGTAGCTAGAAGAACTGACGGAAGATGGTCTAAAAAACTATTGGAGTGGCGTCCGAGGCACGAAGCTTATCGTAGTAGAGGGCGCCCCCCCACACGATGGACCGATGACATCAAAAGAATCTGTGGTAATTGGATACAAATGGCTCAAGATAGAGCAGAGTGGCAAAATAAACGAGAGGCTTATGTTCAGCAGTGGACTACTATAGCTGAGTGATGATGATGATGATGATGATGAACATGAGAGAGATCGATACTTGGTGTTTCGTTACGTGACGACATTAGAAATGAAGAATTACGCAGAAGAACAGGCATGACTGATGTGGTTGCACATGTAGCAGCACTCAAATGGAACTGGGCAGGACATGTGGCTCGCATGCAAGTTGGCAGGTGGACAAAACGATTACTTGAATGGAGACCCACATCCTATAAAAGAAATAAAGGAATACCACCAACTCGCTGGACAGACATTACAAAAATTACAAAAAACTGGATTTGTAGCGCTCAAGACAGAAAAGAATGGACTCAACTAGGAGAGGCCTATGTCCAGAAGTGGACGCAGAGGGCTGATTGATGATAATAATTAAATATATTCGCCGCGTGATAATAACGAGAGACTTACTCCTTTTGGCTACGACACCAAGGTTGTTTGACGACGCAATGCGCATGTGTGACTTGCGTCCGACATCCAAGGGTTGAAGAGCAACAGAGAGAAAACCTCAAAACATCCGACTTGTCTCAGAAGACACTCAACTCAACTTCACTCTCGTCTCCTAGAGACATACATAACGAAATCATAACTCTTTGAATGAATGGTACACTAAAAAGAACCAAGAAACGAAGTCTGTTCACAAGTAACTTTTACAATGCGCCAATCCACTTGCCCACCAATAACTATAAACAATGTTCGAATACCTGTAGCGACAGAAACAAAATGACTTTGCCTTTATCTCGACCAACGGCTTACTTGGAGAAAATACATGCAAACCAAAAAGCTCAAACGGACTTAAAATTTAAGCTCCTATGCCGAAAATTAAAGTTATCACTGCAAAACAAATCATCGTTGTATAAAGCTATCTTGAAACCCATATTGTCCTACGGAATTCAACTGTGGGTATGCGCCAAACCAACAACTATAAACATCATACAAAGATTTCAATCCAAAGTACTAAGAACCATCATAAATGCCCCATGGTACGTGAGTAATAGGACGCTATACGATGATTAAGAATACCTTTCATCACAACTAAAATCCGGCGAACCTCCTTAGCATATACAACGCAAACAGCCAACCATGAAAATTCATTAATCGAGCAACACTACGACAATGGTCCTTAGGAACTTGGGAAGTGGCCCGAAGATCTGGTGCAAAAACCTAACAAATAATTTCATATAAGGAGTGCCCCGACCGTAAGATCGGTCATGACATACGCGATGGAAACCAGAGCGGAGAACGCAACAACCCAACGACTTTTAAGAACAACAGAAATGCGAACACTAAGATCAATAACAGTACATACGTTATTCGACCGGAAGAGAAATGAAGAAATAAGAGAAATATTTGGGATTCAAGATGTAGTAAGATGGGCAAGAAACCGGAGAAGAGAATAGAGACACCTCGTGGACAGAATGCCAAATGAGCGGTTGGCAAATATTGCGAAAGAGAAAAAACCAAATACACCTCGACCATGTGGATGACCACCTATAAGATGGTATGAAAGCTATTCTTCAGCATCCCAACTGCCCCTGGCAAACCATTGATGCTAACACAGGACTTAGTCCTAACGTAAGAAGAAGAAGAAGAAGAGTGCCCCGAAACATTTTTAATTTTTAAAATAATAAATTCTGACAAACGAATAACAAAAATTTTAAACTTTTTGACGCTCACAGTATACTGGGTGGTGCATAATATTAAGACTACGAGTATATTTACTTTAAAAGTATTACAATAATAAAGCACGACCTTATTACGTGTGAGCCGTGTGAAAATGGCTAGTTTGTTATTCCTGCTAGTCTGGTAATTAGATTTTTTTTCCTAAGATTGGGCTAATGAATGTTCTTTAACTTAACGAGCATAAAATTATCCGCTAACAAGTGAGACGAGTATTAAAACGATTTTATACAACCGTTTTAACGTGCAACAGTTGCCAAAATGTAGCTTTGATGACTAACTAAAGATAACATTAAAATTGTGAGACACCATTTTAAGTGAACGTAATTTTCTCACGTAACCGGGATATTTATTCATTAAATTTAAAAGCAGCTTGCCACTTATTTTATGTAGGTGTATAAATCTTACGAGATTAAGATAATACTACTTAAAATTGCTCACATTAAGTAGAGAGGCAATGGAAATTCTTATGATCCACACATGTATTCAAATTAATCTATTTCTAAAAACATCGTCAAATCTGTTCCGAGTTGTTTCCATGGTGTAGAACAGTGGTTCCTAAACTTTTCAGGTAATGGAACACTTACCAAATGCCTTTTACTTTATGGAACCCCACATCAAATGATTACGAATGAAAGACACAACAATTTAAGTAAAAACAACACTTTTATTACAAATGTTTTAAAAGTAATACACTTTCATTCTTCACTTTAAATTTTAATGTGAAGAATGAAATTGTTTCAGTGTTTCATTAATAACACAGGCCCACAAAAGAAAACAAACACCCTGAACTGGTTCTATAACTATGCTAGTCCGATGTATTTTTGATCGCTTTTTCCGAATTTAAAGTTAGAATGGGGGGTTTCCCAGTATTTTACAAGGTTATTTAAAGGTCAAATTGAAGGAATGCGGTGAAATAATCTGAAAAAATTCATACGTAAGTTTTTGGGGTGTACGAATCTGAATCTGACATTTGTTTGACCTTGAAGGTCAATTAGTAGAATTACCCGCTCGTTCAGACTCCAGGGTAAAAAAAGATATATCCCGTGAATTAAAGAAGTTGAGGTTGACATAAACAGAACATTTTTATATCTCTTTTTAACATTTAGAGGTCATAATTAGAGATACAAAAGAACGTATATCATTGCTTGAAAGACAAGTGTACATATCGTATGATGTATTTCTACTGTCAGCAGAAAAGGATGAGGTATATAAAGTTTGTGTTTACTACTGTTCATTGTTAGTGACGTCAGGGTAAAGGTCAATTTATTCAACTGCATGTGCGTATGTTCATATGTGCGTTCGAAATTATTTTTCATCACGATTATCTCAATAACAAAAAATGATATCGACGTGGGACCAAATGCATTCGACGCATAATTTCGCAATTAAGAACTGATTAGACTTTCAGCAAAATCGGTTAAGCTGTTTTTTATGGAAAATAAAACAACTGAAAAAATGGTAAACTTTCGTAATTATTTTTCGTCTCGATTATCTCGAGAACAAAAAATTATATCGACGTGTGACCAATTGCATTTGACGCATTATTACGCAACTTAGAACTGATTAGATTTCCTGCAAAATCGGTTGAGCTGTTTTTATGAAGAATCAAAAAACTGAAAAAAATGGTAAACTACCTGAATTTTGCAATTTATAAATTATACTATTTTTAATACAGAATTTTAAGATCTTTTAAATGATATGATTATTGCATGTTAGAAATATTTGTATGAAAAATATGATGACAATAGTTTATAAAAAGATATAGTTTAAGAAAAAAAAAATAGAAATTGGAGAATTTTAAACTAGATCATAATAATTAAAAAAAATGTTCAGTTATATAATAAACAATTAAAAATAGCTCCCGCTTATGAAATGATAAGAAAAAGTTTGAAAGAATTCGGTTGACATAAACAGAACATTTTTAATGACAATTATAATTTGTTATAAACAAGTTGAAATCGTGTTTTATAATAATAATTATAACAACATAATATATGGCATTTTTTTATTCTTTCCACTGGGAAGTTGTTTTTTTTTGTATTTTCAAGAATTTTAAATCAGTTATTGTTTCCACTTTATTAAGTCAACTGTGATTTAAAATTTAGAATTTTGTTTTGAATAATGTCTAGACGTAAACTTAATTACCTACCTTCCAAAATCTCTACATTTTCTTCATACTTTTCTTTGATACCTTAAATGTAAGTGGTAACAATTTCAAACGAAAACAATAACTTAAAAAACGCATTGTTTTTGACAACTGCTAGTTGTCATCGGAAATTTTCTTTATTTTTATCGTTAAGATAAGTTAGTACAGCCAAGGCATTTTGGGTTGGACGGAAAACTGACGGTCGCCACGCCAGCAAACGGTTTAACCCTTACCCGCCGCATTAGATGTTAAACATCAAAATCGAAAATAATATAATTAGACACGACTTAAATTAGAACAGCTAATAAATGGTATGCAGAAAAGTTTAGGGAAACTAGATGGTCCATTACCTCTCAAGCCTTTTAATTTATTTAATGATTTAACTAATAATAAATCATCCTAGAAAAGGTATATCGATTAATGGTAACATTATGTACTTACTCTGTGGTCCCCCGTGAGGCCGAACTTCATTCTAATGAATTTCTGCAGGTGTTTCATTGAGACGGCAGCGGGACACTGAAGAAACCGTTTATCACATTTGTCATCCTGTTCGATTTTACATGCTTTATCACTCGTTACCGTTTCGCCATTTTGTACGCTGGCATTTTCACTATCACTACTGTTTGTTAATTTAGGAACTTTGTCGGTTGTTTCGATTTCCGTGTCTTCGGTGTCTAGATGCGACTGGTAGTACTCCAAGGATAACGATATCGAATCCTCCGGACTGAGAAATTGAAATTTATCACCGAAGCAATTTGAGATCTGGGAAAATAAAAAAAATATTTTCGGAATAAAACTTAAAATTAAAGTTAATAGTTATATCAATACCGAGAATTTATAAAAAATGAGGATCATGAATGAACAATAAATCATAAATAAACTTAGTCCATTACACGGCTGATTTATGAAAAAAAAATTTACAAAAAAGATGACTGAATCAATTGCCTTTTTTTTTAGTTTGAAAGTACAAAAAACCACCTACCACATGTTTTTCGTAAACTATTTTTATGTTATGATGTTTTTTTTATACTACACAAGGAAGCAAGAAATTAAATTTTTTTTTGTCAATATCATAATTTCAATGATTTTGAATTTTTATTTTTTTTTATCAATAAAAATGACATTTAATTTATTTTTAGACTTAAAATTATAGTATAATAATAATTATGATTTATGGTTTTTTAAAGTGGTTTTTGTTGTTTTAAATTTGGAACAAACAAAACTAATTCATCCAAAATATAAATAAAATTGCTTATATATATATATATATATATATATATATATATATATATATATATATATATATATATATTTTAGAGGCTCTACTTCTCTAATTTTCTTCATTCTACCCTAAAACAATTCTAAACAACTTTTTTTAACTTTTTTACTGATAAATTTTTTAAAAATCCCGCAAAAAAACCCCGTATTCAAGCAAATTTATTTAAAGGAGTGTATGCTTTTCTGGGCCATCTGCTCCCGGTCATAAGATTTTGCACAATTTCAGATCTATAAAAAAGAAACATTTTCCCAAAATTTTAGCTGCCAAATCATTCCGGAACATCTTCAAATAAGCTCTTCGCAGCAAAATTTTTGAGGGCAATAAAATAATAAAATAGACAATTTGGCAACGCCGCTAAGTTGCATATTCTGGGTTTTGAAGTAATACATAGTTAGAGACCAAATATTTTAAGGCACGTCATGGACTGAATCCCAAAATATGAATATTCTGCTTTAAATTTTTTTATTTATCACTGCGTTCATTCTGAGACACACTGTATGTATCGCCGAAGCGGGTTGATCCTACTTTTGTGCTACTTCTGCCAAACCTAACATTTACTACTATATATAAGTGTTAGGATCAGCACTCCTCTATGCACAGCAAGTCATTCCTTTTTTGACTCGTTATGGCTGCTAATAAAATTATGCAAGGCTCCATTCATTTGTTTTCCTGACAACACCCTTTGCTCAATATTACAGTCATACATTCCGTCTCTCATGGACTTTGAACACAAATATACAAACTCATTTACTTGTTCCACTCTTTCTCCTTCAATCAGCACTTTTCTTTTTTTAAAACCATTACTTTCGCCTTCTTAACATTCACATTCATCCCTTTATTTTAATAATATTAATAATATTAATTAATATTAATAATATTAACCAACTTCTAGATGTTGCTAAAACGACCTGATCATCGGCGATCATTCTCAATTCCTATGCACTCTTTTTAAAATAATTTAAACAATCATCTACTATAAGTTAAACAGCCATGGCGATGCCACACATCCTTGTCTAACACCTTTTTCGATGTTAAACCAGTCCGATTAAGCTCCGTATATCCTGACACAAGCAGTGGAATCCTCGTAAAGTGATTTCAATGCTCGTATCAAACTACCGCTCACCCCATACATAGACAATGTCAACCACAATTCATTCCTTACCACTCTGTTATACGCTTTTTCCAAGTCTACAAAGCGCAGTAGATCTTTTTTGACTTCTAGCCAAGAATTTTTCGACTACGTTTCGTAATAAAAAGACCTGATCCATACATCTTCCAAAAAATTATAAATCATAATTATTATTATACTTTAATCTTAATATATTTTTCATTTTTAAAATACCTTCTTTATGTATTTTTAAAAAAAAATCATATACCAATTAAACAAGGTTAACATTAAAAATTCATGAAAAACAAAATAAATTTGAAAATGTTTTTTCTTTAAAAATGTGGCGGACCCCAAATAATGACCAATATATTTATGAACGTTATTTACAAAAATTTGACTTTTATTAATTTAAAAAAAGATTTGCTACAAAGATTGGCTGGATAGTTAAATGTATGCATCTCTTTTTCTTCCACAGACCTTGTTTAATATTTTTAAATATACCTAATTACTGAAAACCTTCGTAAAATATAAAAAAAAGAAGATTGCAGCTTTCCAGCATTTAATATTATAGACATTTCTGGAATGATTAGGCAGGTTTATAAAAGCAAGTACTAAAATATTGTATTGCTTTTTTAATTTTTTTTATGTAGGTCCTTTTTTGTTTTGTTTCCTTATATTGTCGTTATTACAAGTATAACATTGGATTTTTTATCTATAAAAATGTCTGTAGCATTAAAATTGCATACAAGTGCGTGTGTGTGTTATTTGCTATCAAATTTATTACTTTAAAGTCTTATTCTAGTTTGCGATGATGTGTTTAAATCTTTCGTTTTCAATTAATTGAAACCGTGACAGCGGAGAAGTATAAATTACCCGCAAATTCGGGTAATGGACCGCAACAAGCTGCGAACCCCCCGACAAATAATAAACGTGCGTATCACACTCACTATCTCCTCCTGGTCGTTCATCATGTCTCTTTCCCTCTCGATGACGCTGTCATCACTGCAGGAACTCGAAGCCCTGACGCCGGTGCTCCTGTAAAAGTCTTCCCTTCTCTGAGATTCTCTAGCGAACAAAGACGGCACCAGTTTGTAAACCAAAGATTGGGTCTGATGGTCTGCCCTGCAACATAAATCACGACCGCTCATTGAATGTTCAAAGAAAATATCGTTTGATTTAAACAAGAAATAAAAGGTGTAGCTAACACTCCATACCCGCGATAAATTTAACCTTACAAAACATTCTTTAATATTTTATCGGGTTCTATGTTAGAGGTTTATTATTAACAGATATGTTGTGTAATTGATTTCGTATAAAATATGTACATACCTGAAACATGTCGTCGACTTTTTCTTGTATACAGTGTTGCAGGTTGGGCAACCAGTCTTACTATTTTCAAAATGCCGCAAAATGCAACCTCGACAGACTGAAAGAAAAAATTCTTCTATAATTTTTTATTAAAAACTCACGTGAATAATTTTAATAAGTAATTCATTTGTAGAACACCTTTTGTTATTGAGAATTAAAAATCAAACTATTTTTGAGAAATTGAAGAGAGTTACAGCTTTAAAAAAACTCAGTATTACCCAACGTCTTAATAGTAGGTACAGTGCAACAGAAGTAGCTTGGCGGGCGAAGAACACACAAATCTGCGCACAACGAAAACATTCGAATTCGTGAATCTCAAGTACAATCGGAGGAAGAAGTTTACGAATGTGAAGTATATTCAGCCAAATATTTGTTATTTTAGAGGCTGGTCGCCCGCCAAGCTACTTCTGTTGCACTGTACCTATGTTTCATCGTGTTTAAAATAGGGAAATATTTTAAATGCTAATGTTATTTTATTGTTATTTTGAATAGCTGACTTTATTTTGTTGACGTCTGCCTGTTTAAAGGCGTGATGACAATTATTCTGTCGTAAAAATCAACTTATTTTTCTGCAGCAATACATACATATTTTTCGAAAAAACATACGGTAAAAAATAATGAGTATTTTCCAAGTACTATGTTATAGGTACTATGTTTAAATTTCACATATATCTGTCAATCAATCAAGCTGCCTATCCACTCAATGGATCTTGGCGACCACATGTTGTAATTGATCCCTGTCTCTGGCTGCGCTGACAAGTTCTTCTATCGTTTTTAATCCGGTTTATTGTCTAATATTTCTTGCCCACGACATCTGCTTTCTTCCAATTTCTGCTTCTGCCATCTATTTTTCTTTCCAAAATTAGTTGCAGCAACTGGTATCTGTCGTGTCTTAAAATGTGACCAAGGTAAGCCGTTTTTCGTCGTTTAATAGTTGTTAACAATTCTCGGTTTGTATGGACTCTTCTTAATATTTCTTTATTGGTTACCCTGTCTGTCCAAGGTACTCTTAATAGGCGTAAGTCCACATTTTAAAAGCCTCTACTTTATTGATCATATTTGCCTTCATAGTCCACGACTCCACTCCGTACAGAAGTACTGACGAGACATAGCATTTCGCAGGGGATATATTTACATCCCGATTTCTAATAATTTTTAAATATCTCATGAACGCCATACGTGCCATCTCAATTCTACATCAGTACCTATATAATTTCGTAACCATTGCATATTCTTAAGATCTCAAGTTTGAAACTAGTAACTTGGTTTTAAATAATATAGAAAAGAATCAATATATTATCAATAATATCGTATATATTTTCCCAAATTAGCATTTGTATTGAATTATTAACTAATTAAATTTAAAAAAAATGACTAGACTGCACAAGGTCAAAATGACTAAATATTTATTTAATGGCTTATAAAGTTCCATATACCAAGAATTAATAAAATCAATAGTAATATGCGGGAATATCACCCACATAACGAATGTATATTTAAAATTCAATGAACTTTTATCATATTTTGTCGTCATGCATTTCTGTTTTGGAGAGAATACTAAATTCAGTTTTAGAAAATCAACTAAATATGTATATTTTACGTAAATATCAGTTAGCCAAAAAAACAATTTAACCGTATTATCATTATTGATAATAACTGTTTCGTTACCATCTGCAGCAGAGGCTCCCAAAGTGGAATCCCCAGGGAACGTTGCAATCGTTAAGGGGGTCCGTGGCAAATTTAAGGTAATGAAGAGGTGTCTGAACAACTTCAGGGGGTCTGTAAAAGGAAAATGGAAAATAATTGTGCCTACTACAAGGGGTTAAAACAATACTTGATCAAAATGTTTTACATATACAGGGTGGCCAACCGAAAACGAAACAGCCATTTGCAGGAACCTCGTCAACATTTTAGAAAAACGCTCAGACCCGTCGTTTTTTGATTAAAGAGGGACACTCTTTTCAGTAATTTTGACTTCACTACCTTCAACCCCAAGCGAGGGTAAGAATTACCCCAAAATTTTCAAATGGCATTTGGGGACGAATAAAATGTCTTTTGAAAGTTCTGACAATTCTCTTTTCCATAACTTTTTAAATTTCTGCCCATTACTTATTGAGATTTTATATGTAAAACTTATCAGCAAACAATCACAACCGGTAAAAATGTCAAATGGGATCAGTCAAACTAGCATCCAAACTCTTTTGTAGAACAATAAATTCCATCCATATAGAATACGTTAAATCCATGAACTTAATGAGGATGATTACAACCGCTGTTTGCAGTTTTGCGAAATAATGAGTGCGCGAGCAGGGAACGACCCACAGTTCCTTTTTAATATCTGTTTTTCCGATGAATGCAGTGTTTTCTTGCACGGGACGGTAAATCACCACAATTGCCGCTATTGGCCCGATTCAAACCCAAGAGTTTTTCACGAGGTGCATACACAGCAACCGAAGAAATTAAATGTATGGGCTGGCATTTGCGGCGACCGACTGGTGGGTCCTTTTTTTCTACCAGGCAATTTGACTGGCGAAATTTATTTGCAATTACTGAAAGATGCTATGGACCCTGCCTTGACTGATATGTATTTCACACAGTATAACGAAGAATCATTTTTATTTCTAACAGGACGGTGCTTCTCCGCATTATGCGGCGATTGTTCGTCAGTATTTAGACCAACGTTTTCCACGGTATTGGATTGGGAGAAGAGGTAGCATTGAATGGACTCCACGATCGCCAGATTATTCGCCCCTCGATTTATTTTTGTGGGGATATCTGAAAAGTAAAATTTATAAAACTCAACCAGCGTCATTGGAAGATTTGCGTCAATTAATTCTTCGGAATGTGCTTGAACGTAACTAAAATAATTGGAATAACATGTAATTTTTTTCAGTATTGGGAGGAAATGTAAAATTTAAAAACTATTTTAAAAAGTATGGTCCATTAGCGGCAGCTGTTTGCAGATAAGTTTGACATTTAAAATCTTATTTCTCAATAAGTAATGGGCGGAATTTTAAAATTTGAAGACTATTGTATAGAGAATTGTCAGAGCTTCCAAAAGTCATCTTATTCGACCCCCAATGCCATTTAAAAATTTTGGGGTAATTCATACCCTCGCTTGGGGTTGAAAATAGTGGAGTCAAAAATACCGGAAAAGAGTGTTTCCCTTTAATGAAAAATCGACGAGTCTGAGCGTTTTTCTAAAATGTTGACGAGCAAATGGCTCCGTTTCGTTTTCGGTTGGCCACCCCGTATACTTTGTTTTTACGTCACCATTTACCAATCGAAACACAAAAGTTAAGTTTGTAATTTTTACATTATTCATAAAGAGCTATTTCACTTTGGGGTATTATGGTCAGGTTATTAAGGGCATAAGTTTTGAAACTACTGAATAACAGTTTCTTTCTGATACAGGATGTATTTTATGAACTTCAATTAGAACAGAATTATAATGAGATAAAATATTATTTATGAAAAAAATGCTTCTTATTTCACAATTAATAAAAAAATCGAGCAGGGGGTATCGTATTACTGAATTTAATCCCTAAATAACCCTACAAATCTTTCAAAAAAAAAACCAAATTTAAAAAAACGAATAAACGAATTACACTTGAAATTATTGAATGCGATTTATAAAATCAAAAGTGCTGCACAAGATTAAAAATAAAAGTAATAAGATATCCCATTACAACTATCAATAATAGTTGTAAGTGTTCTGTCATAGCAACCACAAGAAATTGGATCTTTCAGAGACAACCTTATCATTTTTCAAAAGCACAAAATGAAACTGTACAAACCGCAGCATCGATTTTTAACGACGCCTATGCGATTATCCAATTAATAGATTCAGTTATACCTATCGTATTATAGTCACTGATTTACAGTAACAATTAATTAACATTGATATCGTTAACAAAATTTATTAGTATGCACATTATTAAATATAATATTCAACGAATTACTCCTTTATGAAACAATAAACAATTTAAGTGCCCAACAAAAAATTTATGAAGCTTCTTTTTATTGATATTTACAATTAAATGGCAATAAGTGTCAATAAATGACAGTAATAAAAAGCAAGACAATAATTAAGAAAAAAGTATAAACGTGTATAATTTAATTAGGTAAGAATAATTTTTTATTGCTATAAATTTTTAAGTATCGCATCACAACAAATTATCAGACTTGAAAAAAGAAAGAAAAAAAAGAAGAATAAACTGTATAGAAGATTTTTTACAACTAGAACCATTTTACTAGTACCTACACGAGAAATATTCATTACAAAATAATAAAATCTAAATAAAACTTTAAGAAAACCAAATTTATTTGAAAAAATGTGAACCGATATTTTTATTCAACTATTTCACGATGTTCGACGATGCCAGCGGGGGGTCAGAGGGGCAAGGGAAGGCCTACATTAAAGTATATGGAAATTGTTAGAGCTGTCAACCTAAAATAACAAAATGAATGCAAATTCTATCAAAGCTTTGTAAAAGTAAATTAAGCGTTTTAGATAAAAACGTAAGTCCAGACATAATTTATGTACAATGTCCCATACCTATCTTCAACTGTTTCGGAAATATTAAGTGTTTTCAGATGTATTACAAAAATAAACATTAAAAAAAGAAAATTATTTTATTTCACAAATTCGCTACATTATACTCAATACATTTCCGCTATTGGTTTAATGAGAATCCCCACTGGATGAGAGAGGAACATACGCAATATCCTGAAAAAGTTGATGTTTGGGCAGGAATTGTTGGAAATCATATCGTAGGTCCCTTTTTCATTGATGGCAACTTGAATGGAGATAATATATATATATATATATATATATATATATATATATATATATATATATATATATATATATATATATATATAATAGAACTGCTCCAAAATAATGTCGTGCCAACTTTGACAAACTTATATCCTGATCCAGCAAACCCACAAGTTCCTGCCAATTCGAATTTATTCCATTTGGCTGTTCCACACTGTATACCTAATAAAAAATATACCAAATATTTTTTTATGATTTCCCGACTATTTTTGAATTAGTAATATATAAAAGATATCTGTGGCAACAACGCATTGTTGACACATTAGTGTATTGCAAAACTTTTCTTTTAAGTTTTTATTCAATTTTTGGAACTGCTAGAGAACTATATTGTTATAATTTATTTGCAAAGAACAAGCAACAACATCATTACGTTCGCGTGGCGAAGAAAAAATCATAATATTTTCGTTGGTGCTACGCTATACAGAGATAAAAGTAAACAAACTAGCTTTAGGACCTCCAAGGGACAAAAGTGCTGTCTATCCCCATTTTTTTTTTTAAATTTACCTTGATCGATCCCTTAGATGGTGGACAAGTAAGTGTACACAAATGGGATTGAGAGTGGGAGATGACACGCTCTATAATTTATACTTTGCTGGCGATGATAGCATAGGATGAAAAATATTTGAGGTATATGGTCAGAAAACTGAAAGAGGGATACGAAAAAGCTGATCTATCGATGAACATGAGCAAATGCGAATACCTGGCAATAGGCACAAACAACCAGAATAATCTTAGAAAACGAATTGGTAAAAGGAGTAGAAAAGTCCAAATACCTAGGGGTTGTATTAAACAAAGAGGGCAATAGCAGGAATGAGATAACAGAAAAGAATAATAAAGGTTGAAAAATCATAGGAGCCCTAAATTCAATCCTTTGGAATAAGAATATAAGGAGAACAATAAAAAACTATATGAAAATATTGTTCAAATTACGATAACGTATGGAGCGGAACTATGGGCTATAACAAAAACACTGAAGAGAAATTTTCCTGCAACTGAAATGGATTTTTTAAGAAGAAGCTGTGGAGTGTCACAGAGGGATAGAGTGAGAAACGGGGAGTCCGAAATAGAATGGGCATGGAAAAGAACATTTCAGACGAAGTTGAGAAAGAACAACTGACTTGGTTCGCTCACACGAAAAGGATGGATGAAATTAGATGGCCTAGGAAGCCTAGGAAGCGATGAAAACAAGAAACCTAACCGAGGAACAATCTCTTGATAGGAGAATATGAAAACTGTGGACGGAGAGGCGGCTACAGCCGAAGAAATCCATGTATATATATATATATAATCCTCAATGTTAGAAGTAGTTAAAAATTGAGTTAAAAGAACTAAATTCTACACATCTCCATAAAAACCTTTTGTTTTTTTTGATCATAAAAACGGGTTTTTTAACATTTTATGCCAAACTCAATGTTACTATGTAATCATCGAACATCCTTATATGTAATCTTGTCTTGTTTCACAAATGCAATAATTATGCAAGACTAGAGTAATATATGTTATCAAATAACTAATTGGAAAAATTGTAAATTTGATTTGCCCGAAACGAATGAGATTATTTAAAGCTGAAAAAGAATTTTACTCACTACTAGAATACCCTGTATAACAGTAGAAGTAGTTAGGTATCATTGAAAAGAAAACGCCATTGAAAAAAGTGTGTCAGTGTGACAGTAGTTGATTTTGTTATTTGCTCGTTAATACTTCCGGCGAGATTCTTTTAAGATTAAAATGATTTTTATGTACTTCTACAAAGATTAATAATTCTTTATATTTAGCGCGTTTGCACATGGATCAACGATATACGGTATGCAGATGACACGGTCCTGATAACAGATAATATGAATGACCTCTAAAGGCTCCTGGACATAGGTGGAATGCACGGCCGACTTTTGGGAATTAACATCAACATCAAAAAGACAAAATTCCTAGTAATCACCCGCAAATTGGATGAGTTCCAGAATGCGAAACTCTCATACGATAGTGAAGACATAGAACGAGTAAAAAAATTTAACTATCTGGGAACTTGCTTATGTGAAGACTGGTCTTCAGATGTAGAAATCAAATGCCGGATAGAAAAAGCGAGGAGCTCATTCCTGAGATTCAAAAACGTCTTTACGAACTCTGACTTTGACCTCAATCTCAGAATAAGATTCACAAAATGTTACGTAAGGTCCGTACTGTTGTACTGGACAATAAATAGGCACAATGAATAGGCTGGAAGCATTTGAAATGTGAATTAATTCACACCACCAGATAGGGAAAAATGGTCAGAAATGATCGCAAACATCCATTAATGGATAGCAGCGGAAGAAGAAGTGCGTTTGCAATAAATTTAGCCATTTACAGGGCTCCTCTCATCATTTAGCAAAAAACTTACAATACATTTTTCAGTGTTCCAAATGAAGGCACACACAGACACAAGAAAAAGAAAAAATGTTAATTTTTACCGAGCTTGGCTTTTCGAATGAGGTTGGGAAAATGATGGCTGTTTGAATCCAAACATTGTTTGCCTTTGTTTTGCCTTTTGCTACCGTAAGCGGGAAAGAAAAATTGTTCAAAAACCGATAGGTTTTTGGGTTCTTCTTGTAGAATGGTTTTTGTGAATTTGGCTTCACTAATATTACACTTCTTCCAGAAGTTTTAAATGTCAGTACTTTTTTAAAAAATATGTACTATTAAAAATGAGAGAATTCATTTTTAATTTCTTGTGGTAAAACTCAGTGGTGGTTCCTATTATATTCAACATAGGAGACTTCCCCACCACACTTGGGGTAATTCAACGGAGCGTTACTTTTATGTTGTGGGTTCTAAAAATATTTACAACTGCAACGGACATTTTAAGATGCTTATGTCGAGTACATGTGTTTCTTAAAATTGAAGAGGAGGCTTAGCCTCCCCAGACCAGCCGCCACTGGTAAACCCACATCGATAAATTCTCTGTTTCATTCGATGTTTCTACAATAATTTCATTTTAAACCTTGATTTTTCTTTGTAACTAAATTTAATTCCAAGATACTGTGGCTTTAATATAGGAATAAATGGAGATGAACATAATTATTCACAAATACTGAATTTGAATATTGTAACACATAAAGGAAATCGGTCTGGTATTTCTTCATAAAGTTATCGTAGAAAAAAATTGATTGTCCTGAAATTGTTAAGCTCACCTCACTTTCTGTAAATGGAATAGGAATAGTGACATCTTCAAACAAATTATTTTTCTTTTTTTATTTTTCTGTTCGTTCTTTTTGTAATGGTATAAGTAATTTGCTTATCCGTCAAATAAATAAATAGTTGATCACCTTAATACCTTTAGTAGAGTTGCATCTACAGAATATGGTTAGTGAAGAAATAGCTTCTCGTGGACCCCAATAAATTGGGTTCTTCCTGTTGCACTATGTTAAAGACTTTGTGACAAGACCGAATCCTATTATGTACAGCGATCGGAGTGTACACTAATGGATTAGATTAAAGTTATATCATCTGCATAAAAGTCTAGTAGGTTCGAGATTGTAAAAATGAAAACGAAAGAACGAAATGTTACGAATCGAAAAAAAGGAAAAGGAACAATAAAAATGAGATGGTTAAAAATTCAATGGTTATCTATAGTTAACCATTTACTGTATACTATAAATATTCAATATTCCAAAACATTTTCAACTTGATATATCGTACCGGCAGAATCAAAAAAAAGTTAAACCTGTAAACACTTCTTTCCTATTTCTACACACCAATCTCCCATGAATTTTATAATAATTTGCTCACTAATAATAAAGCTCTAGATAAGGATATTACAATTAAAGATAAAGATGACTGATGACTCAACTAAATACTTATCCAATTTTTATTTTGTATTTTGTTTGATGACACAATGAACCAATTGTTATTTTATTATATGACTTTTTCTACCTCGTATTTATTGTGATGTTTTCTTATCAAAATGCAGTAGGTACCTACTTTTCGAATAAGAACAAAAAACTGCTTCAATTTCATGCCACCAGTGGGAAAAAAAATTCCGAGAAACGGTAGGTTTAAATTGGGTTTTTCTTCGCTGAAGTAAATTTGCCTACTAACATGACACTTTTTCCAAAAATATCTTTTAAAATTCCTGACTTTCTGATTTTTCCGGAATTTTCAAATTTCATGACTTTTTCAAAAGAAATATTTACACATTTAGGTAATTTGAAGACAAAACGTTTAAAAACAATTTTTTTAGAATGACTGCTAGGTAATGGAACATGCAATTTTAATTACTATTAAAAAGTTTTTTTAATGAATTAGAACTTTTTTGATTTTATCAAACCTATAGGAATATTGGTTGCAAAATCGGATTTTTAAACAATGTAGACAATTTTTTAAACTTCGTTAATCGTTACAATTAATATATCTTTGTCGAAGTGAAATCCAACATTTCCTTGGCTTTTTTATTATACAAACTAAATACTTACAAACATGAAGGCATTCTGTTAACGCTGTAGCGTCAACGAGATATCCCTCGCACAGTCTGCAAGTAATGACACTATTTAGATCCTTGACAAGAATTTTTCTTCTATCCTTTCCATCCATCTTCGCGCTTTTTGTTCACCAAGTTCCACTAAATCTGAAAAGAAAGAGACTTTTAGAGAAAACCCATTGAGCTGTCAAAGAAATTTTTCATTCACAAGTCTGAAAAGCTGCTGATAAATGCGAAATTTTTAGTACAGCTTTATTAAACCGAATGAGAGACGTAATGTTTCCAAAATTGATGAAAAATACTAGAAGTATACATTTTTTTAAAGTAATTTTAACAAATTTCAATACTTTTTTGAATAAGGTGTTTTAAAAAGTTAAAACTATTAAGCTGGCACAGCAAATGCAGCAAACAATAATTTTGATATACTTAGTAGAATATTGATCGCTGCAATTGACATAAATATAGCCAAGATATTTTTAAACTTGATTGTTGATTTAACCCTCTCCAATTCCCTCTCAATGACAGCGATTAAATTCCTGATATGGTAATAAATTACCAATTAAGATTTGCTTACCAAAAAAGTCTTCCAATTTTTTATTTCGATGCGGTGTGCTAGCATGATAAACAGGTTAGAGTGGGCGTTATAGTGCCGAATTTTAGGCTCTCAAAACCACTTGGTAACACCAAGCAGAACTAAAAGCTCTGAAGGCATACACTTATGAATCCAAGCTGACTTGGGACTGTAAACAATCACTGAGACAACTGGCAGCAAACAATCAGGTTACTCTGATGTGGGTTCCAAGTCACAAGGGAGTTAAAAGCAACGAGGAAGCAGACTGCGTTGCCAGGGAAGGGGCAAATACACACTTTTCAGTTGGACAAGAAAGACTTAAAACTGGGAACGGGACTCCTAACTGGATACTGGCCTCTGAGGTATCACCTGAAAAAGATGGGCAAAACAGAGAGTTATAGTTACCGCTACTGCAAGAACTTCGTTGAAACTGCAGAACATTTGCTTTGCGAACGCCCAGCGCTTTTCTGCAATAGTCTCAAGTTTCTGGAAGGGGACTTCCTAAAGTCTTTTGATGTCAGAAACTTAGCCCCCAGGAAACTGATAAACTTTGTACAAAGTCTCGGAATCCCGGGCCTCGAAAAGATTAAGGGTTATGCACAAAATATCTTATAGGTCGAAGTGCTTGAGAGACAGCATAGCCTTCACGACCCCCACTACAATCTACAATCTACTCAAAAACCTAGAGCTTTAGTTTAAAATTTTGGAACAAAATGAAACTTTCTGAATAAAACACGGCAAATAATATAAAATTTGGAAACATTTCGAATAATCTGGAGGTAACAGAGCTGAAAAAGACAACATTTCAGTTCAAATCTTGTTCCAACAGATCTATAATGTTCAGGCTATTCTTTTTCTGGTGCCATCTTTTACTGAAGGTTGGCGATCATTCTGGCTGTCTGTATTTTGGAGACCGCTGCGTGAAATAATGATCTGGTACTTTTTTTATAACACTCTTTCAAGTTCTTATCGACGATGTCTTTCTTCGTCCCAGTGCTCGTCGCCCTTCAATTTTTCCCTGTATTATTAATTAAAAGAAGCGGTATTTTTCGCCCCTCATAACATGTCCGAAGTATTTCAGTTTTCGTCGCTTCACTGTGTTTAAGATCTCGGTCGTTGTATTTAGACGTAACAAGACATCAGTTTTGCGTACTCTATCAGTCCAGAAAATCCTAAGTATGCGACGATAAACCCAAATTTCAAAGGCTTCAATATTTTTTCAATGCCGATTCAACAGTGTCCATTCCTCTAGTCCATAAAGCAAGATGGGAAATATGTAGCATTTGACTAGGCGTAGTCTTAAACCTAGATTCAGTTGTCTACACGTGAAAAGCTGTTTTATTTTGATTAATGCACTTCTGGCTTTAACAATGCGGATCCGTATTTCATGTCCAATGGCTGATTCACTGTTAAGGTAAAATCCGAGGTATTCACATTGATCAATTCTTTTTATTATTTCTTGGCCAACTGACAATTGTACATTTCCAATATTTTGCTTGATGACAACCTAAATTTTGGTCTGCTTTAAATTTAGTGCTGAACCACTGGCATTACTAGCCTGGTTAATTCTTTTAAGTAACCATTGCAGATCCTCAAAAGAACTGCTCAATAATACTATTCTTATGTCACGCTGTCAGGCTATTATAAACAATAAAATAATTTAAAAGATACTGTAAACATAAAGAGACTAAAAGGAAATTATTTATAGAATATTATATATTATTATATATATATATATATATATATATATTATTATATATATATATATATATATATATATATTATATATATATTATATATATATATTATATAGAAATGGACGAGGAAAAAATGTTAACAATATAAATATGGACTTGGCAACAATTCTCGAATGGGGATCCAATAACTTGGTAGAATTCAATGCAAACAAAACACAAGCATGTCTTTTCTCTAGAAAAGCCGATCTCACTGTGCCTAACATAACTTTGTCAGGAGTAACCATACCACTGAAGTCATCCATATCGATGCTTGGTATTACTATCAGCAATAACCTTTCCTGAGAAAATCACGTGAGGTCCATTGCCAAAAGTGCATCCCAAAAACTTGGTTTTTTGTTTCGTGCCAAGAGCTATTTCACCTCCAGTCAGCTGCTTATGATCTATAAGGCACAGATCCGACCTGTACTGGAGTACTGTTCCCATATTTGGAGTGCAGCACCTAAACATATCCTGAAGCTACTGGATTCTGTCCAAAAAAGGGCAATTCGTCTCGTCGGTGATGCCTCGCTTACAAACTCGCTTACTTGTCTGGAACACCGTAGAAAAGTTGGCGATTTGTCTCTATTTTATAGATATTTTCATGGGCGATGCTCTTCTAAAATATCAACAATCGTTCCTCCTTTGACAGTCTCTTCGAGATTAACCCGTCAAGTTCAGTCTTCACACCCCTTCGTGGTCACTTTGGAGACCTGCAGAACATCACTTTCCAAAGACTCATTCATCCAACGAATTGCGAGGCTTTGGAACTCATTGCCTAGGAAGGTGTTCCCCGAGGCATACAACCTCCAGAAATTTAAGAAGAACACCAACTCCTACCTTCTTTCCCTTGGTTCCCACGATGTTCTCTGAACATTACAGGATATCCCTTTTCGTGGGAACCAGAACATAATAAAAAAAAAAATACTAATCCTACTGGATGATTTTAGCTGTTAGGCAACATGCATTTCAATATAAATCAACGAAAATAGTACAAAAAATAATTACTGCTTTTATGCCATTTGAGAAGAAGCACTACGTAGGTAACGAGCATTGAAAAACGTTAACGTTAAGTCTAACTATATACATTCTGTGTTGATATCACTTTGCCACTTTACTACCAGTTGAAATATCAATAGGCCTTCGTTACTGCGAGTATATTCTTTTCTATTTATTCGCGCATTGACTAATTCACATCAATATTAACAACATGGGCATTGTCCGCAGTACGTACATATATTCTTAGCAAGCATTGTACTAGCGATATATCTACACTATAAATGGAAGTCGTTCTTTGACTAACGACGTTTTCATAACGACCGTAACTTTAGATATCAATTCAATTTATTCGTATAAATAAGGTAGAAATCCATTTATGCGAGTACACTGACACATAAATTATTTATGCCTTATTCTTCATCACTTTCGTGATAAATTATTTCGTAACCTTTCTGTAAACGCATGACGAATATAAATAACGAACTGCAGTCGAAGTGTTTCGAAACGATTTTCATCTTATGAAACGGCGAAAATTCTTCGCGTTTGCTTCGAAATCATTCTCTGGTTCGCTTCATAGTTAAATCATCCGTGGCCTTGTTCTACAGGATTTATCGACTAAGTAAAATGCTACTTTTAAACATTGATATCTGTAATCCTTTTTTGTCCGTCAAATTGGAGAACTTCCACACCATTGCCGCCAGACAAACATTAGGTTCATTGACAAATTAAGTGGTGAAAGCGAATAACTTTCCAAAATTAACTAATCCAAAAGAAAAACTGAAAGTAATAAACGAACAGCTAAGTTTATAGAAGAAAAAAATAAGTACCTATTAACATCAACGTCTATTCCGTTTCACTGTACCGATGTGATGTGCACCAAATTTTGGCACAAGTCAAGCTGCAAAATGTGCAGCAGCTAGCTTATCTGGAAATCATAGTGGCAACATTCACGTGCCCTACTGCAGCCGTAAAGGTAATGCTGAACCTTCCACCATTGCACTTATGTGTAATGAAAGAAGCAGCAATCAAAGCCTTCAAACTGAGCAAGACAATAAACCTTAGAGCAGGAAATCGGATTGGACATTTGAAGATTTTGGAAAATATTTCCCTAGAACCCATGTCTAAGCCGACAGATATTATGCCAGACTTCGAAATGCAGTTTGAAGTGGTCATAAAGAGCCACCAAGTTTGCACATAGAACGGGATGCTTTAGTGTGGTACACTGATGGATCCAAGATGGATGAAAGGGTTGAAGTGGGCGTTGCAGGGCCGAATTTTAGGCTCAAAACCCCAACCATCTTTCAAGCAGAATAACATGCCATAGAGATATGTGTCTAGGAGTGCAAGCAGCACTAAAAGCTCTGAAGTCATACACTTGTGAGTCTAAGCTGACTTGGGACTGTAAACAATCACTGAGACAACTGGCAGCAAACAATCAGGTAATTCTGATGTGGGTTCCAGGTCACAAGTGAGTTAAAGGCAACGAAGAAGCAGACTGCCTTGCCAAAGAAGGGGCAAATACACAATATTCCAGAACCCTTCTGTGGACTTTCCAAAGCTCACTTGAAAGAAGAGGGTCGACGCTGGGAAACAGATGAAATGAAATCTCACTGGCATAAAGTGCCAGGACAAAGACAAGCGAAAAGGCTAGTAAGCCTTTCACCTAGCTAAACAGCTTTTCGAGTTGGACAAGAAAGTCTTGAAACTGATGACGGGACTCCTTACTAGACAGAGAGTGATAGTTGCCGCAACTGCGAGAACTTTGCTGCAACTGCAAAAATTTGCTTTGCGAATGCCCAACGCTTTTCTGCAAGGGGCTCAAATTTCTGGAAGGGGCCTTCCTAAAGCCTTTTGATGTCAGAGACTTAGCCCCCAGGAAACTGATAAACTTTGCACGAAGTCTCGGAATCCGGGGCCTTGAATAGATTAAGGGTTATGCAAAAAGATCTGATAGGTCGAGGTGCTTGAGAGGATGCATAGCCTTCACGACCCCCCCCCCCCCTACAATCTCTGCAGATGCAAAGTCCGACCCCTAAAGGACACACTAAGGCGACTAGAAGCATTCAAGATGTGGGTGTACAAAAGGCTTTAAAAATACCCTGGATAGACCACATAAGTAATAAAGAAATTCTGAGAAGAATAGGTAAGGACAGAGAATCAATAGCTACCATAAAGAAGAGGAAAACTGCGTACTAAGGACATGTAATTCGTAGTGATCGAATAAAGCTGCTGAAAATAATAATGGAAGGCAAAGTAGAAGGCAGACGAGGTATAGGAAGGCGCCAACATTCCTGGTTAAAAAATATAAGAGATTGGACCGAACTAGACTCACATTCCTTATTCCGAGCTGCTTAAGGACCCATTTTCCGAGATTGTTGCCAAGCTTCACAAGGTGAAGATGGAACCGAAAGAAGTAGATAACCAACGAAACATAGCATCAAATTACACTAACCCCAATATCCCGAACGGTAATTCGTATTAGATATGTCGAGTAAGCGAGAGGAAACAAATTTATATTTCGACATCACGTCCTCAATATATAGTCCATTCAGTAGCGGTAAAAATGGGGTAATACCTCCCGAATTCTTTCAAACAGCACCGATTTTAATAAAAATTTGTAAACAAGTTCAAGAGTTATATTGTGCCTAGATGTGCTTTTTGTTTTTTAGGGGTGAAAACTACCCGTTGTGTTAAAAATGGAAAAGTCATTGATTTAAGTGTTACATCGATCAAAATCTGGTAGAATAAATATTCTTACATGTTTTGGAGAATAATCTATAATCTTTCACAATTATTTAACTCTCCAAAACCCCCCACTTATGGAGTAATTTAAGTAAAAATCCGTTTTCAACAGCTTTAAATGTTGTCATGGTTCATTTATAATGAATTAAAATCTTGCTATCCTCTGTAATATAATTTATGTATTATTCGAATGTTTCAACCCTTAAAAACCACCCTATTAAGACATAATTTAGAAATATACTTACTACAGGCATTATATATGTTTTATAAATGCTCCAAAATTGTCTATATTATACTTTTTCGGAGTATTTTACCCCCTCCTAAAATTTCACAGGAAAAAACGCGCTTGGTTTTTTAACGATAACTTCCCCATTTTCGAAGATATTGGGACGAGCAATGAATTGAAGGTTATTTTAAGAACTATAATCTCCGGTATGATAAAATTCCTTTGAACTTTTTGTTTTTAAAACAGCCATATCTCAGTTAATTTTTATCGTACAGAAAACAAAAAAAAGCAAAATATTTAGTAAAAAAAGCAACATTTTTGCTTCCTGAGTGGAACAGTTCTGCCTAAATCCGTATTGTAATGGCGATAACAACTCATGTTTTTCTAAAAATCTGTTTAGTCTCTTTTGAATAACTTTTTGCGAAAAAATTTCCCAAAGAACTGATTATGAAAATTGGCCTATAATTGGCTTTATCTGCTTTTTCTTCTTGCTTATAAATTGGAGTTAACTATTGCTAGTTTAAATATTTAAATAGAATATTTTAAAAACCGATACAAATTCTTTGGGAAAAATTCCAACGGCATCTGATGATAGTGAAAATAAACTAGGTATTCGAAAAAAGAAAAGAAAACGAAAACAAAATAAGCAGAGATAAGTTTAGTAGAAAGAGAGAGTGGAACGAACACATAGACAGGATGAATGACGACAGAATGGTCAAAATAACTAGAGACAAGTCGCCCCTAGGGCGCCGAAGCGTTGGAAGACCCCGCAAGAGATGGAGCGACAACCTTTCTAATAATTGAACGGCAGAGGAAACAAAGAAAAACAAGCAAATTGCTTGCATTAAAGAAGGAAGAAGAAGAATAAGAAGTTTAATGCAAAGAAATCGAAAAATAATCTTCATTCGCGTGTCATTAAGTGCAGCTTACAAAATATAAAACAAAAATATTATATTTATATTAATTTTAATAACTTAATTGCCCGCAGAACATATAATAATAAATCAATTGCATATTATATTCATAAAAAAAATTTATTTTATTTTGGCACAATTCACTTGCATTAGTAATTTATATAAGATAATAAGAACATACTTTTAGTCTTCGATTTTTTTTAAATCACAATCATACTGGACATGATAAGAAATGCACCACTAAATTATAACCAACTAAAGAAATGAAGTTTCTCGACAACACCGCGTCTTGGCCCTCCAATGCTTTAATTACGTAACAAAGCATTAGCAGAAGAACGTAAATATAGAAACGTTCCATGCTCCGAAGAAGCAAACGACATCAGAGCAGGCAGAATAAAGAATAAACTAGCAGGGGTCAGTAGGAAGTGGGCGTTAAGTTGGGAGGGGCTCATCGTGTGCTCTCTGCCGACCTGGCCAAGCATGACAACGCCAACTACCGAATCAATTATCTACCGGTAAAATAACACCTGGCCCTGAAACCTCCGAAGCAGAGTCGGACTCTTAAATCGCTCATCGGAACAATCTATTGGGATAATGATAACGCCTCGATTCAATAAGGACAAACAACCAGATAAAATGGATTAATCCAGCGTTTCTCAAACTGTGGGGCGCGCCCCCTAAGGGGAGCGCATTTACATGATTGGGGGGGGGGGCGCAGTACAGATTAAAAATAAAATGGTAATGATAAAATGCTACAGATAGATTTTTAAAAAATCTTTATTGAAATTTTACTTACTTAATGATGACAAAGAAACATTCTAAGGACTAATGGCTAACATGAGCTTGTTTTAAGGCGCACAACTTCTCTAAATTTGGTTCTATGTTAGAGATGGCCACTCTGAGTTCATTTTCTACTTGAAGTTTATTTCTGTATTTAGATTTCACGACAGCAAGTGCAGAAAATCCAGTTTCACAAAGGTAGGACGTTGGAAAAGGCAACAGAATTCTAAGAGCTTTGGCTTTTATAACGGAGTAGTCGTTCGGAAGTTCAGTCCAGAAGTTTGTTAAAGATTTGTTAACAAAGTTTGATTTTTGTAAGGGATTTGTTGAAATATCTATCAGTTGTTCTTCTTCTTGCAGTGATAGTCCGACAGGTCTATTTTCGAATGGATTTAAAACCCAGCTCAAGTCTGACAACTTGATATCTTTCTCTGCAAAGAAGTATCGCTTGAAATTCTCAGTTAAGTTTTCTTAATGGCTTCCTATGGTTTTTAGCATCACAGCTTTATGAATATCTTCCAATGGGGAATCTTGCACAAAATCGCAAAATGTGGGAAACATTTCCAAACTGTTTTCTTTCAATTTGTTTTGCCATAACTGCAATTTCTTACAAAAAGCATCAATCTTTTGACTTAAATCAAATATATTTACGTCTTTTCCTTGCAGCTGAAGATTAAGTATATTAAGTTTTTCAAAAATATCTACTAAATAAGAAAGCTTCAGTAAAAATAATTTGTCGAAAAAATCTGTTGAATGCTTGTGACCTTCCTCGCTTAAAAATATCGCTATTTCCCTTCTTAATTCAAAGACACGCTTAACCGTCTTACCGCGTGACAACCATCTGGATGAGGAATAAAACAACAAAGATTGATGCTCAGCTCCCATATCTTCACACAGAACAGAGAACATCCTTGTTTTTAGTGGTCTGGTTTTTATAAAGTTAACAACTTCAACTTCGTCAAGTTGTATAGCAAACAAGTTTCCAGTAAGCTCAGATTCAAGCTGCTGCTGCATATCAGCTGATATATCGTTAATTCGTCGACAGATTGTATCATTTGACAAAGGAATATTGTTAAGTTGTGAAGTAAAATTTTCACCAAACATTATTTCTACAATGTCTTTGCAAGCGGGTAAAATAAGTTGCTCTGCAATAGTGTGCGGTTTTAGCTACTTTGTATGCCACTTTATATGATGCCAAGAGAGCCTTCTCATTTACTGCCAGTACTCTATGGAAGCTGGATTTTTGTTTTTTAAACAATCTGAGTTTCTCCACAAAAAAATCTCGCGGTTTATTGACATATTCTCTGTGCAGCGTTTCTAGATGCCTCTGTAATTTATTTGGTTTCATGCTATCTGCAGCCAATACTTTTAAACAGATAACGCATTGTGGTTTTTCTTCGCCACCTACTTCAAGGCTAGTAAAGCCCAAATTTAGGTATGATGGGTCATATTTTCTTGTTTTAGATTTCGGACGATTTCCACCTGAACCTGTCGATGTACAAGCCCCGTCATCCTCAAGTTTTCGTTTTAAAAATTTATCCATACTACATCTACTTATACACTCACACTTCACAATAATGCTTGCTTAGTGTTAAAACACCTTCACTGAGAGACTGAGAATACCGTATGTGCGCTTCTGTATTTATAGTCGCGTTCAGACAGTTCGAGAAAGATCAGGAAGCTTGAATACGTGGCACGAACGCCGCGAACTTTCCGACAGCATCTTTGGCGCTCTCGACGAGACAATGTTTCCTATTTTAGTCCAAATTCCTAGGTCTACGGATTGGGGGGCGCAACATTTTTTAAATTAAAACAGGGGGGCGTGAATAACAAAAGTTTGAGAACCGCTGGATTAATCGAACCAGTGCGCCGCCACTGACGCCTTGTGAGCAATTGGATCGCCAAAATTTATAAATAAAGTCATAAAATTTCCAAACGAATGCATTAGTCGCTTCACTAGCCTATTAAGTGTCTTGAATATGTATTAATTTAGTCTTTTGACGTAAAATACAATATGTACTGGTAATATTATATGCTATGCGGATGACACTGTAATCATTTTCACTGGCAAAGAATGGCAGGAGGTTCAACTTACCGCAGAAGCAGCTTTGGGGAAGATAAGTTTGTGGTTAAATAATAATCTATTAACCCTAAATGTATTGAAAACAAAATGTATTACATTCAGTTCAAACATTGTAAAACAACCTGATAACTTTGAAATAAAACTGCACACTAAGGACTGTCAAAAAATAGATTGTAACTGCCCCTTAATACATAAAGTTCCTTAAATTAAATATTTAGGTGTAATACTTGACCAACACATGCGTTGGTCACATCATATTGCCCAAGTTAACAATACACTGAGAGCTTTAATGCATAAATTCTATGTTCTAAGGAAAATTTACTGATACTTAATAAATCCCTAGTGGAATCTTTATGAAGATATTTATTGTATAGTGGCCTGGGGTGGAGCATTTAACACCACTATTAAAATTTTAGAGACAACACAAAATGTACGGAATAAAAAATACCTAATTGAGTAGTAACAAAACAGGCAGAAATACCTATGTTAAATGCTCGGTTGGGTGTCTTATAATTCTATAACTACAATTATTATTACAACAAATAATTGTATTTTAATATGGAAAATAAAAAATTTGATTTGATTGTAGAACAGTGTAAATAAATAAATAATATTGCTTCTTCTTCTTCTTACCAGTCCTTAGAAAACTAGGATTGTCCGAATACAAATATCTTGCAGTTCACTTACGGGTTCAATTATTTTTCACCCCCTGATGGTGGGTGACTGCGTATTTAATTAATACATAATTAAAAAATTAATTTTTCGTTTTTATATTTCAAGTTTTTTGTTATCATATACGCCGAATGTTTTGAATGCCTTCCACTTGAAGTGGATTATTTGTGATTGATTCAATAAAATCCCCAGTCCGGGCATGAATTAAAGGATTGTCGGGATCAATGATGGCTTTGGTAGAGTGCATAGTGGCATTCATTTGTTCGAGGGCCCACGTGACACGTAAAATGATTGATGGATTTTGATATGCCACCGGAGGACGAGAGACTGCAGTGGTATGGTGGAATGTTGAATAATTTAAAAATGGCTTAAGGACGATCAATTTATCAACGTATTACTTAATGTTAATGAATCAGTTTTTAATTTGATCGTTTGTTAAAATTTGTCCAAAGATGCTTATAATTATTGGTTTATTATATATCGCATTTTTTGTTTAACATAAATGCAAGAAAGTTATTATTTAAATGTAAGTTGTCTGTGCATTTATTTACTTCTAAACTCTAAAATTAAATTATAGGTAATTACACCAAAAAGATTATTAAGGTTTTATTTATACATCAAAACATTAAGTTCAGTTTAAACAGAATGATGATGATAAATAATCTTTTGTATTAACTAATAAGATTAAAACGTATAAATTTGTTTTTATTACTAAAATTTTTTACTTTCGCAAATTGTTATCTGCGAAAAGTATTTTATGTTTATTGTTAAACCAAAATAATGCAACGTAAAATAAAATTTGGCTTTTTTGGAAAACGTCTACATTATCATGATATTTTTTAACTAAAAAAATATATTTATTAAACGCATTAAAGAAATATTGTAATTTTTATATATTTTGTGTACGTCATTGTTTATTATTTAGAGATTATACGGGCAGATACAAAACATTACGTAAACGGTAACAGCAACCATTTAGTGGCAAACCGTTTTAAAAAATTGTATTTAAAGTCTCGCTTGAGAATGCCTACTTTCTCGGAGCAACTTCAGACCCCAAAATACTTACGTTAATCTAGTATTTTAGTCCGTTGCTAAACAACTAAGTAGTGAATCTGACTTTTGTCACAGCAATAAACAAACATTGATTGTCAAGGAAACGATTTCATTGACAATAAGATGGTAATCAAAAGCTGTTATGCATTTATAAAAATTCCTTAATTTATAATGTGTACCTAACTCGTAGTAAAAGCACATTCCCAGACTTCACTGCTTGTTGGCCTCGGCTTAACACCTCGGCCAACAATTTACATTGTCGTCCATGATTGCTTTAACTACTAGATACACAATGTACTATTGATTTAAGTAGAAAAGAATATTAAATATTATATTTCTCTATACTCGTCTACAAAACACGAAGAACACTGCTTGACTGGTACGAAGAAGTACGCGCCTAAATTTTTTTCAAAATTTACCTATTTTGAAGTCGATGGTTGGTGAATAATTTTTGAATGTTGCTATTTTTACGTGATTTTCAGTGGTTTTCATTGACTCCAAAAACTATTAATTCAACACTTACATCGGCGTTTTAAATAGTTTTTATATTTCATCCACTTACCACCGCTTATGTATGTGTACTAACTTAATTACTATCAAATTCAGAGGCTCCGAGGACTATGAATTTGACTCTAATATCGGCCATTTTTAATAGTTTTAATATTTCATCCACTTACCACCCGTTTTGTATGGATACTAACTTAATTACTATCAATCTCAGCGGCTCCGACGACTATGAATTCGACTCTAATATCGGCCATTTTTAATAGTTTTAATATTTCATCACCTTACCACCCCTTTTGTATGGGTACTAACTTAATCACTATTAAATTCAGCGGCTCCGAGGACCATGAATTCGACTTTGATACTAGACATTTTTAATTGTTTTTACAGTTCATCCTCCTCCCACCCCTTTTGTAGGAGTGCTATTAAAATTGAGAATATCACTATTAAACTCGGCAAACCCGAAAACTGTAAATCCGGCAATTATATCAGCGTTTTTAATGGTTTTTATATTTCATCCCCTTCGCACACCTTCCGTAGGGGTGCCTTAAAAATTACCATCAAACCCAGTGGTCTCCAGGCTATGAATTTTTGTTCCCTATTATTTTGCTTTTTAAAGCACCACCGAGATTTAATGCAAGATAGGTAAGCTTGACGTCCTTCAACACAATAAATTTTATTTTATTCGCGAAAATTTGCCTACATAATTTTTCGCAAATCACTAGCGAAAAACTCCCTCAATAAAAGATAGATTAACTTAATGTCCTTTAAAAATGTATACGTATACTTTTTCACAGACAAAACTCACACCATAGGTATCTTTGATAGATAAATTTGCAAAAATTCATCACCCCTTTCGGGATTTTTTAGCTTTTCTTATGATTTTCCTATTATTTTTCTTATTAAACCACCACTGTGTATTAAAGCGAACAAAACTAAAAAAAATCATTCAAATCAGTTGCTATTTTTGAGTTGGTTTATTTACAACGTGAATTTAATTAAAATTTCGACACTAAATGGCAAATTATTTAATGATGAAATTAAATTTAAACAAATTGTACATTACGAGAAATATAATCAATCAGATACTGTCACTTTTGGAAAACAACAAATTCCGGGACTAACAATACTGACAAAATTATTTTATACTCAATTCTATTACTAGTAATTTTTGTTTACTTTTAATAAAATAGTAAATATCTAGTGGATACTACTACCCTATCAAATTTAAAGAGGAATTTTTTTTTGAATAAAATTTTTTATAGCTACAACAAGATTGTGTTACTCCAAAATTGTTTAATAAGTTATTATTGAATGTCTGAGCAACCCCCTTAAAAATTAATAAAATTTGCAGGATTGTTTGTTTGGAATAGTAGCAATATAGGTACATAAACCTCGTTTGACAACACATGTGTTATCGGAAACAAGTATAAAATAAAATCGACAGAGGTAGCCAGCGGCTCTGTAAAACTAAATACAGCAGTCGTTTTTGGGAGAAAATATTTGGTCATAATTTAGGTTTCAATTCTGTATAAACACAAGAGCAATAGTGGATGCGGCTAAGACTCACCCAGAGTTGTAAAGCCAGGAAAGAAGAAGATATAAACAAGCACTTCACCATTTCTTCTTATGGCCTGTAGTTTTAATGCAACAAAAACCAAATTTGAACGAAAAAGAACAAGCATGATATACTGTACGAGAAATGTACCGGAATAAGTGTATTACCTACTAGCACTCATTATAAAACTTGAAAGTCATAATAGAACCATTTTTAGCAGTTATGGTTTCAGAAAAGATAATAAACAGTGCATTAGCGGTGGGTTTAACGAAAGAACATCCCTAATACTGCGAAACTTCTTCCTATAGTGAAGTCTTTTTCGTCAGCTTCTGTAGAAAGAGTATTTTCTATACATGTGACTCTTTTACAAAATTTATACAATTTACAAAATAAATTAGGAGTTAGGAATGCATTAGTATTCCAGATGTACAATAAGTATAAAGAATATAATTTTATTTGTATTTAAGTAACATTTTAAATCTTTACAGTTTCTAAAAGTGAAAATAGAATTGATTAAAAGATAAAGCCATAACGCTCTTTTTTTTGCTCGCACGAAACTTGTGTTAATGAGTTCTTTTTGTTGTCGTCTCTCTTTATACGTTCATTAAAATGTTCAATCTGAATGCACCCTCAAATGCAGAAGCGGTATAATCAACGAATCTCTCTTTCCAACATCGTAAGCCCCTTTCACTTCCGACCCCAAAATTAGCCCTTCGCATCGACTGGGGTGCTCATTCGCGCCACATTTTCGCAGAACAGTCCAAGCTCGTACCATTTTAGTACAGAAAAGTCACCCCTAAGCGTTCGCCATTAGGGCGTACATTCCCTTTCTCTCCCTCTACTTCCCTAGACCAAAGTCGGGCACCCGCCCCGGTCCGTGCGCAGGGGCGGACCGACCGCTATTGTCATGATACAAAATGAATGAATGAAAGTTGTTTTTTTACCTCTTTAATGGTTTAGAAGTAGAACTTTGGCTGCTTGAATAATAAATTTCCCCCGCTAAAGATACTGAATTTTATTCAATGATTCAATTTAGATTTCTTCATCTTCGCTCTCCAGTCTTCAAGAATTTTTGCAATTTCTTGAATAGTCGTATCACTTTCAAGTTTGTAGTTTCTGAAATTGCAAAAGTGATTCCATATGGATTTTTTTGTCTTCACAGTGTTTAGTGGAGTGAAATTCTGCATTAACTTTTCAATATTTTCTTGGCCAAATCGCTTCGCTCTCATTTTCAAATAAACTTTTGAAAGGGTAAAAATATATTTTAACCTTGTATAAGCCAGTTCAATAGAACGACGCGGTAAACCTTATAGTTTTGACAGTTCAAAGGTAAACAATGTTTTATCAAGGACCAGGCAGTTTAATCAGTATAAAACCGAATGATTGGCTGGAATAACCCGCTATTATTAGTTGATTTGCCAAAAACGTCACATTTTGACAAGTGAAAAAAATTATCAAAGGTAAGTCCTTCAAGTTTTATTTGGTAAAAGTATGAAAACAAACCTCGTCCTACGGACTCGTAATTTTATCTAACTTGGTTTTTTTGAATGCTTTTGCCCCAAAATAAAAAAGTTTTGAGTGTTTTGAAAATGAAAATTTATCGAGCTATATTGATTAGTTGTTCAGTAAAATTGAATTCTAGTACACGTCTTTTTCGTGGTTCCAAAAGGTTTAAAACGATATAGACATTGCCAATTAAAAAAAAAATTGGAATGTTTCTTAACAAAATAAATAATGTAATCATGCAGACGACTTTGTCGGGTTTAAAATTCCGACCCTGCGCCCCTTTTCCTTCGCGTTTTATCTCGGCACACCACTCCACTCCGCCCTAGCCCTCTGCCGAGGTCGTCCTTTCAACGACCTTGTTTTTGTCGATTCCACGTGGTTCGGAAGGGCCGCGTAACAGGGTAGTAGGAAGATGGTAGAGGTGGGTGTGGCCCTCTGAGCCCTTCGTCTAATCGCACGAGACCCGAGAGGCTTCCCCCTTCAATTAACTCGTGGGGTGGATATCGACCAATCGACAGAACATACTCTTGCAGATGTGACTTCATTGTTTGTGGCTGGTGCACATTCGGCGATTGTGCCATTTTAATTCGTTTAATATCGACTTACTTTTTGCTCGTTTTATTACCACGTTCAATTACCTAATTTAATCGATTTATGTATTTGTTAACAACGATATTATTACTTTTAATAAAAGTTTTAGCCATAATGTTCTTTTCAAAAATTAGTGCCATTCAACATTTTTTTTAAAACCTAATATTAAGGTTACATTCGCCGAATCAAAATGGAAATACTCATTTAATAAACCAATTATTTCTACTAATATGTGAAGAATTATTCTTGCAGCATAAGTGTGTGCAATAAGCACAAAATGAGACTAATTTTGCAGGAGCGTGAAATTTCACGCTGGTGCTAAATTTCCACGTTGTACGAGTTGCATATTACCTATACTTTTTCCACGTCCCACTCATCACGTTGAATAAATACATTGAAGCGAACAAATATGCGAACGTTGACAAAAATATTGTTGATATATATTTCGTTGCTAGTGTAGTATTTTCAAAGCTGCCTTCCCTCTAGTCTTTACACTAGCCACAACGAACTGTGTTCTCATGGCATATAATAAATATTTCATAAAGCAGCGGTTGCTGTGCAACTACAAACGTAATTTGAATTAAAAGGTATTTAATATTTTGTGCAAACATTAGATGTTGTGAATGTATGGATGTTGCCACGGTGCAGAATAGATAATTTTGTTTTGATATTAAAGTTCATTTGTTTATAAATCCATAAGAATTAAATTTGCAGACTTGGAATGATATTAAATAAAGCCTAAACAAATTTTCTCAGGAAAAATCGTCGATTTCGAGTCTTTTACTAGTCGTATATTTCATGGTTGCCATTTAAGTTGTGGTTTGGGCAATCTTTCTTCATTTATCCCTGTCTGAGGCATTCCTAATGTTTTCTTGAAACGGAGCACCGATGAAATCCTTAACTTGGTCGATCCATCGTCGTGGGGAGTGTCCTTAAGGTCGTTTCCCATCCAGCTACCCCTGCAAAAACAGTTTTTCCAGATTGTCGTCCTTCCTTCTAGTGACGAATCCAAAATATTTCAGGATCCGCCGCTTGATTACACTTTCCTGGATTCCCAATTCTTTCAGTATGGAAACATTGGTTCTACGTGATGTCCAAGGGATCCTCAGGAGTCTTCGCCACACCCACATCTCGAAGGCAGGAATCAACATTTCTATCAGGGAAAATATTAAATATTCTTTCTTTCCAGCCGATCCATTGATTTAGAAGTTATTAAAGATATAGAAATAATTTCAGTTGATTATATTACAGTCAAATCATGATGAAATTACTTTCAAGGTAATTAAACAAATGTGATGTGGAATGCATCCATTGTAAAAAATTGTTGTGGTTAACGTTGAATGTTTAATGTTATAGGTACGTACGGTATCTCTTTGTATTTGTACTCTTTTATGTATTACTTGTGAATTTACAAGTACCTATTACCTGATTTCTGACCTGCTACAAATATCTATACATTGCATATGAAGTATTTAAATAAACTATCTTTCTATCTATATATTGTTACAGAAAACTAATTAAATGAAAATCCATCCGCGTGTGAATTTACAAAACCATAAAGATAGGGGCAAACACGTTTTTTGTTTTATTTAGTGAGAATCAAAATGCTGTATTTATAATAAATGATAAAGATAAATGTTAAGTGCGTGTTTTCATTAAATTAAAACTCTCAAAGAGATTTATTATACGGTTTGGTAATGAGGGAGTCTAGAAAGGTATAAATATAACAACATATTTTCGTCAAAATGGTGTCTGCAACAACAAACCAACAGCAAAATTTACAAACAAGTACCTACCGACCTTCGGCAATCTCATTTTTGAGAAACCATAACAATAAGAACGACCTTTCTAACGGTTAAGAATTGCTTGAAACCAGAGGGTGGTAAAGATTTTTAATGTAGAAAGTAAAGCGATCACTTACTCTTGACAGGGGACATTTTGGTATGAAAAGAAAATACATTTCACGTGTTTAAAACATGTGGCGACCGAACTAGGTATACAGTTCTAATTGGATATTATTAACCAAAGTAATGAAAGAAAGCATTTAACACACAAATCCGATGATTTCATCTTTATGCAAGAAGCAAAATGATAATTTATATGGAAATATAACATATATTTACTTAATAATTATAGCATTATTATACAGAAAAATGCAGCAACAAGTATCGTATTTTTGTTTTTATTTTGCTGTATGTTTTACTGAGATTTTAAGAATAATATTAATATTACTTATAAATCTTTATAATGGAACACCGTTTGTTTAAATTGTTATAAAAAAAAGCAAAAAATAAAATATTTAAAAAATAATAAATTTAATTTTATAACCCTCAATACCTCTTAGCTTTGTTGGCAAATAAAATATTGGTTGGCTAATGTAAACTATTTTGAGAAATGTCTGCGTATTTGCGCATACAGGATGTTCGTAAACGCTCCACAAAGTAAAACACTGCGGACTCTAGAGCTCATTTCATGTCAATTTACCCAAAGATGATTGAAGTAAGTTTGAGCTGTTTAATAATGGCTCTCTAATAACTTAAAATTAACTTGAGAACTCAAAAATGCTTGTTAAAAATACCATTCAGTTGCCAATCACGTGTCCAATTATTATTATTTTGTTTATTTATATGCATAAGGGATAAGTACATGAAAAGTTTAAATCGATTTTGAAAAACAAAGACGGTTTGTCATAGAAACTTTAGATAAGAGCATTATTTTTTTGTAAAAAGGTCAAAATTCGTTAAATACCATATCAAAATAACGAAATTTTAAAAGACAAAAATATTATGAAAAAAAATATCCAATAGATATATTTAATTTAACAAAAATCCGTTTTAGAGTTTTTTTAATTAAACGCCACTTTTAAAGACTTCCAGCTCCCGCAAAGTATGCATTTTTGGATAAGTTGATTTAGGTACGTCGAATCGACATAAAATAAGCTCTATATTTTGCACCTTGTTGCCTTACTGTCCAGAGCATCTAATGCAGCTATTAAGACAACTATATGTCAATAACACAGCAAACGTAAGAGTCAACACATACTCCAATACCTTCAAACTAAAGGCCGGCGTCCGTCAGGGATGCATTGTTTCCCCTTATACTGATCAATATATACAGCGAACACATTATGCGCACTGTCTTCGATAAATGGTAAGGAGCAATAACAGTCGGTGGGCGAAAAATCAGTAACCTCCGCTATGCGGACGATACCTTAATACTAGCGTCCTCAACAGAAAAACTCGAACACATTATAAATATATTCTGTACACAGTTAGTAGAGAATATGGGCTCCAAATTAATGCACAGAAAACTAAGGTGATGATCATTGACAGATGCAGAAATAACCAACCGGAGAAACGAAATGTAGCAGGATATAAAGTGGTGAGTAGTTTCAACTACTTCGGCTTTGTTATCACAAACAGCGGAGGGTGCGAAGAAGAAATACGCAGACGCCTTATAATGGCCAGATCAGCAACGGCCAACCTCACTAAAATCTGGAAAGATAATGACTTAACTAAGAACACTAAGAACTACGCCTGATACGATCATTTGTCTTTCCTATCGCCACTTACGCGGCAAAAACTTGGACCATCAAAAAGTCTGATTCACAACGTATAATGGCTTTTAAAATGTGAGTGTATCGCAGAATGATGCGCATACCCTGGACAGCACACCGCACAAATATCTCAATATTAACAGGACTTAACATCACCAATAGACTTACCACAACTATTAACCAAAGCATGTTGAGATATTTTGGACATACTTATAACTAGACGAAGGGAAGATATGGAGAGATTAGTAGTTGAAGGCAAAGTAGAGGGTAAAAGAACTCAAGGAAGATCGCCACTGCGATGGGCAGATCAAATAAAGAGTATCAGCGGGTACACTCTCCCTGAAGCAGAACATCACGCGCAGGAAAGAAAAGAATGGACAATAACTATAAATAGTTTAAAAGTTCTGGAATATTTTCTTAGACTTTAAAACTGTAATTAGTTAAAACATAGCTTGATTGTAGGTATAGAGTATTTGTTCTTCACTTTGGTACTTTGGTACACTTGTGTCTACAGCAAGAACAGAACGACGAGGTAGAATGGGACAGAACGTGACAACGGACCACTACAATTTTAAAAGAGTTTATCAGTTTAAATATTTGGGAGCTACGTTCATCTCTGACAAAAAGAAATAAGCAACAGAATACAAGGTGCAAGTCGATGCTGTTTTGCTCTGCAAAAAAATAATGAAATCGAAACATATGTCTCGCTGTACGAAAATAAGAATTTACCAATTACGAGTAGAGGACCTACGTAAGCAGACGCTCACGTAAGAAAAATGGAACAGAGCAGACTACCACGCTTCGCACTTGAAGGGAAACCAATAGGGAAAAGAGCACCCGTAAGACCACCTAAGAGATGGAAGGACAGCTGGTAGTCCACCTCCCAGGAACTGATACAGAGGAACCTGCAAAACTAACAGATCGAAAGATCTTAAATATGGATAAGAAGAAGAAGAAGACCTAATGATGGATTGCAGGCAGTGGAGGCAGATTGTAAAGTCAACAAAGACCCACCCTGCGTTTTAATGCTAGAGCGAGAGAGACTTTGGTACTTGTGAATAAGTAAATAGACTTGACTGCCATTTGCAACAATTTGTTTATTTTTATTAGTAAAGTACCTAATAGATCACAACTTACTGAAACCAGTAATAAACTAAATTCTCCTCCCAGGACTTGCTCTTGTCCAAAAGTAAACTCTGGTATTAAAGTAGTAATTTGCGTAACAAGTCTGGAAAATATTGTTTTTTAGGATGAGTAGACAAGTCAGAAACAGTTTTCCGTACAGTTTGTGTCCACTATTTTTTCACCAACTATGTGTAATAACAAATCAACACAGCAACTTTTCTTTATAATATTTTTTTGCTGAACAAAATCAGGATCATTTTAATTATTGTTTATTTGTATATTAATATTTATATTAAAATTCGATTACTTATATTTAAGGGATTCGATTTGTTTGAAATGCTTGGTATATTAAAAAGCCTATTGTTGAATTTATTGCAAAAAACTGCTACCAAAACCATAAAAACTATTAAAAAGCAAAATTTCAACTATTTTAAGTATGTTTAATGATTGCAAAATTATATATATTTATGAAATTTAAATATGTAGGTACATACTTAAAAAAACTCCATAAATTTTTTTTTATTATTTTTTACCGTATGTTTTTTTAAAAAAATATTACTTTAAAAATGGCTTTATTTAGCGATTCTTATGGCAAGTTTATAATGTTTAGTAATAATTGGGTTTTACTCATAGGAAAAGCTATTTGGTAAAGAACCAATAACAGTGCTAAGAAAAATACATTTAACTTTGATGTAATCATTCTTTGTAAGTGATTTTTAAGTTTTCTTTTAAAAATACCAATTTTATTTAAAAAATACTAACAACTATCGCAAACCGGAGATAAGATTAAGGATACGGTTCCCCAAAACAGAGTTTAAATACCAGTTGACAGATTTCGACCACGTTTTAGGCACTTGAGACGTAACGTTAGAGAAACATTTTTGCAGCTGTCTTCTTTCGCATATACAAAATTCATGCCTGTCCCACTCACTCGTTTTAACGAGGGGACTGACTGACTGATGAGCGGCGTACTCGAAACTTTTATAAAAGGAATACTAATTGATTGATAGAAAAAAAACTGTCAAATTAATTTTTTTATTATTACGAAACTTTATCAGCATATTGACTAAGTGAAATTCACTATATATTGCGAAAAATGATATCTGGTAAATTACACTAACGCTTTGACAATGAAAATATTCATTTAAGGATTACATGTAAAATTATGTACTTACACGAAAAATAATTAAAAAAAAGAATTTCGTAACAAACAATATTTTATCTACCTAGTATTTTATTATTAATAAATTGACATTACGCAGTATTCTAAATATACTATTACGAATCACGACCAACAGCTTAATGGCCGGACCTGTCTATTTTATCGTTCGATGGTTATGGCGCATTCGCCAAAATCGATGATTCTCGATTCGTGTGTTCTGGAGATTTGGGGAATGTTCCATGACGATATACAAGAACGCGTATCGGACGCAGAGAATTAATTTATAAAAGTTAGTTAATTGATGAATGGTGAATTGGAAATAAAGAGAAATAGTATTAGTGGAAAATACATACTTAGATAAGTCTAGTGAAGTAAATTGTATTTGGGACTGTATTACTAAAAGCTTTAACTACTTGGAAACATCCAAAGGACAAACGAGGAAAGACAAGATAAAAGAAAGAATACCAAAAGGAAAACCAACTTTTGTCATAAATAGGAAATTATTAGTATCTAAATCAATAAAAAAAAACAAAGATATGAATCTATAACACCTTAATCAGTCAAGCCATTACTTATACGCCCTAGAAACAACATAAATAAAAAAGATCTAAAAATACTAAAAGGGGAAATACCAAGAACAATATTTGGACCAAACATAGCAAGAGATGGAAAAAGAAGATTAAAAAGAAACATAGAAATAGAAATGGAACTAGATGGAGGAAATATAGTCCGATACATAAAAGCAATGAGACTGAAATGGATGGGACACATAATGAAAAGAGCACCAACTGAAATCTTAAAGAAACTGGCGACATGAGTTTCATTAAGAACAAGATCAAGAGAGAGGCCACGAAGCAGATGGTGGGATCAAGTAGAGGAAGATATAAAAGCATGGAAAATCGGAGACCGGAAAACAAAATGCAGAGACAGAAGTAAATGAAAAACAAAATCAAAAGGTATGGTAATTCACCTCGTCAATAAGATCAGTACCTACAGCTGCTTTTCGAGCTATCTATAATCCCTCGGGATTAAACGGCGATGATGATGTTTCAATTAACAAATTAATAATTACTATCTATTTATATTTTTAAGAATTTTTAGAACATGTAATGATCAATGTTTAAAATTGAAAACATACTTTGAACTGTCCAAAATCAAATATTATTTAAATTGTTTTTGTATATATTTATTTATATTGGAAGATATCTACGCCAATGTCGTGTTGGTAGTGAATATCTACAAATCAATAGCTACCACGGTTTTAATCTATTTGTAGAGAGAAAGTATGATTTGTTGACTTAATTGTTTATTTATAACGTTATCAACAACTCCTAGTTTTTTATAGAAATTACTACGGGTGTGTATTGAAATATTGATTGAACTGTAGCTCAATGGAACTTTTCAGAGTGGCGGCAAATAAAGCAAGAATAGCAATGATTAAATCCAACCTCCGATAGGAGATGGCACCCAAAGAAGAAGTTCTTCAGTCCGGTAATCATTCGAAAAAGGTCAAACTACAATTTTAATTCGCGTTATTTAACATTAAGACATCAAAATAACTTTAAGTTTGAACACAAAACTAAAGTGTTTCTAAAAGTATCTAAAGTAACCAACTACTGATAATAATACATGGCCCGAGTAACTTTAACATAAGATATGCAGATGATACCATGATGTTTGCAATTAATTATTAAGATGTTTATTAAAATGAGCTCGCTTTTTAAAAGCCATAATCTATCCTTAGACATGAAGCTTAGAATCTTGCGTTGTTACGTTTTCTCGGTCCTTCTGTATGGCGTAGAAACCTGGACACTCACTAAAGGGAGTACCAAGAGAATTAGCAAAATTACCAGCAGGAGAGCACCTGGTCGAAAGAGAATATCTTGGTTGGCAAATCTTAGAACGTGGTTTGACAAATCATCAGCAGAATCGCCATTAACAAAGTAAGAATAGCCATGCTGATAGCCAACATCCGGAAGGGATAGGCACTTGAAGAAGAAGAAAAAGAAGTAACTAAAATTGGCAAAAAACTTTTAGTATAAATGCCAAAGATTGTGATCTTCTCTTCTTCTTTAGGTGCCCTGTCCTCCTCGGACGTTGGCAATCATCAGCGCTATCTGAACCTTGTCTACAGCTCGGCGGAACAATGTGGTAGTGCTCACTCCATACCATTGTCTTAAGTTTATTAGCCAGTATATCTTTCTTCTACCCGGGCCTCTTCGTCCTTCGATCTTCCCTTCTATAATAAGCTTTAAAAGTCGATACTTGTCATTTCTTAAGATGTGACCAAAATACTCCAGTTTGCGCTTTTTTAGTGTAAACGGAACTTCCAGCTGCTTGTCGAGGCATTGAAGTACCTCGGTGTTACGCACTCTTCTACCCAGGAGATTCTTAATAGCCTTCTGTACGTCCACATTTCAAAGGCCTCCAATTTTTTGCACATCGCATCTGTCAAAGTCCAAGCTTTCATTCCATAAAACAGTATGCTGAACACGTAACAGCGAAGCACTCGGACGCGCAGAGGCAAGCTTAAATTTCTGCTGCAAAGTACTTTACGCATTTTCAGGAACGAAGCACGAGCTTGTTCTATTCTGGCACGAATCTCCTGCATGCTGTCCCACTTCTCATTTAGTTGACACCCAAGATATTTAAAAGTTTCTACTCGCTCAATTCGTTGACCGTTAATTATCAGATGTCCGTCCACGTTGTTTGATTTGCTAACTGCTAGCCACTTTGTCTTTCTCACGTTCAGGCTAAGTCCGGCCTCTGAGCTTGCAGCCGTCACGCGGCTTACCAGCTCCTGCAGTCCTTCCAGTGAGTCGGCAACAAGAACCGTGTCATCCGCATACCTCAGATTGTTGATATTAATCCCATTGACAGATATCCCCTCGTCACATTCATCCAACGCCTCTTGAAATATCCTGTCGGAATACAAATTAGATAACAGTGGTGATAAAATGCATCCTTGACGAACGCCTCTCAGGATTTTGATCTCGTCGGACGCGGTGTTATCGATTCTTATTCGAGCACTTTGGTTCCAGTAAAGGTTGGCTATTATTCTAAGGTCTCGTTGTTCCAGTCCTATTTCTCTAAGAATGTTGATCAGTTTTTCGTGCTTTACTTTATCAAAGGCTTTTTCGTAATCGATGAAACATGCGTAAACGGTCACCGACATGTCCCGGCACCTTTGGATAAGAACCTGTATGCTAAATAGTGCCTCCCTTGTTCCAAAGCCATTGCGAAAACCAAACTGAGAGTCCCCCATCATTGTCTCGCAGTTTGCATATATTCTTTGAACACAAAACTAAAGTGTTTCTAAAAGTATCTAAAGTAACCAACTACTGATAATAATACATGGCCCGAGTAACTTTAACATAAGATATGCAGATGATACCATGATGTTTGCAATTAATTATTAAGATGTTTATTAAAATGAGCTCGCTTTTTAAAAGCCATAATCTATCCTTAGACATGAAGCTTAGAATCTTGCGTTGTTACGTTTTCTCGGTCCTTCTGTATGGCGTAGAAACCTGGACACTCACTAAAGAGAGTACCAAGAGAATTAGCAAAATTACCAGCAGGAGAGCACCTGGTCGAAAGAGAATATCTTGGTTGGCAAATCTTAGAACGTGGTTTGACAAATCATCAGCAGAATCGCCATTAACAAAGTAAGAATAGCCATGCTGATAGCCAACATCCGGAAGGGATAGGCACTTGAAGAAGAAGAAAAAGAAGTAACTAAAATTGGCAAAAAACTTTTAGTATAAATGCCAAAGATTGTGATCTTCTCTTCTTCTTTAGGTGCCCTGTCCTCCTCGGACGTTGGCAATCATCAGCGCTATCTGAACCTTGTCTACAGCTCGGCGGAACAATGTGGTAGTGCTCACTCCATACCATTGTCTTAAGTTTATTAGCCAGTATATCTTTCTTCTACCCGGGCCTCTTCGTCCTTCGATCTTCCCTTCTATAATAAGCTTTAAAAGTCGATACTTGTCATTTCTTAAGATGTGACCAAAATACTCCAGTTTGCGCTTTTTTAGTGTAAACGGAACTTCCAGCTGCTTGTCGAGGCATTGAAGTACCTCGGTGTTACGCACTCTTCTACCCAGGAGATTCTTAATAGCCTTCTGTACGTCCACATTTCAAAGGCCTCCAATTTTTTGCACATCGCATCTGTCAAAGTCCAAGCTTTCATTCCATAAAACAGTATGCTGAACACGTAACAGCGAAGCACTCGGACGCGCAGAGGCAAGCTTAAATTTCTGCTGCAAAGTACTTTACGCATTTTCAGGAACGAAGCACGAGCTTGTTCTATTCTGGCACGAATCTCCTGCATGCTGTCCCACTTCTCATTTAGTTGACACCCAAGATATTTAAAAGTTTCTACTCGCTCAATTCGTTGACCGTTAATTATCAGATGTCCGTCCACGTTGTTTGATTTGCTAACTGCTAGCCACTTTGTCTTTCTCACGTTCAGGCTAAGTCCGGCCTCTGAGCTTGCAGCCGTCACGCGGCTTACCAGCTCCTGCAGTCCTTCCAGTGAGTCGGCAACAAGAACCGTGTCATCCGCATACCTCAGATTGTTGATATTAATCCCATTGACAGATATCCCCTCGTCACATTCATCCAACGCCTCTTGAAATATCCTGTCGGAATACAAATTAAATAACAGTGGTGATAAAATGCATCCTTGACGAACGCGGTGTTATCGATTCTTATTCGAGCACTTTGGTTCCAGTAAAGGTTGGCTATTATTCTAAGGTCTCGTTGTTCCAGTCCTATTTCTCTAAGAATGTTGATCAGTTTTTCGTGCTTTACTTTATCAAAGGCTTTTTCGTAATCGATGAAACATGCGTAAACGGTCACCGACATGTCCCGGCACCTTTGGATAAGAACCTGTATGCTAAATAGTGCCTCCCTTGTTCCAAAGCCATTGCGAAAACCAAACTGAGAGTCCCCCATCATTGTCTCGCAGTTTGCATATATTCTTTTGTGTATTATTTTCAAGAAGAGTTTAAGCACATGGCTCATCAGGCTAATAATCACCGCAGTTCTTGGCCTTCGCGTTTTTGGGGAGCGGGACAAAAGTAGATTTTAACCAATCAGAAGGTATACTGCCGTTTCGGTAAATAAGATTGAATAGCTTTACCAGCGTGTTCAGTGTTCAGATTGTGATCCCATAAAAAAATGTGTGCTTGCCACAAACTTTTAACTAAATAAAAATTGTTTGCCGCAACAAAAATGCTGATTAATTAATTATACCAATTACTTTTTAATATTGGGATAATTTCTGTGACGTGAACGCCAATGGAAACTGCAATTTCTATTAATATTAATAATGATATGGCGATAAAAGTAATGGTGTAATAAACTATAAAATTATTAAACTGAAATTTCCCAATATGGCGTTATTTTATAGATTTCTTAATGGGTTACAAGACCATAATATTGTATAATTGAGTTATTCTTTATTACTTAACGAAAGGCTCAATGTGGAAAAAGAGGTGTCACGTAAGAAATTTGTATTTAAATAAAGGTTTTTTTTAGATTTTATCACTAAAATAACCGACACCAACTTGGAGATAATTAAAATAAGGATTATTTAAGCATCTAAAAATTCTCTCCAAATGAGTAATTTCTAATGAAAAAAAAACCGATAAGGACACTTTTGGCATGGCTTAAGGGGGGGGGTACTCTATGCTTTGACGTAGACCATTAGCAGGGTTACAAACTTTAATTAAAAAAAATTTATTCATAACTTTTATAAACCATAATCCTCTAAAACATTAATTGAAAATATTTATTTAATCGTTTTGTGAATAAATAAAGTGTTTTTCCGCAAATCGCTAGGAAATTTTGACATTCCAGACAAAATTTCTTAAAGAAAAAGATTTCCTAGCTGTTAGGAAATATTCATTTTCTTACTGTAAGGAAATGATAATTACTTACGGTAGGTTCTAAGGTTTTTTTGTAGTTTTATGATGTATGGGATCTCTACTGAAAATTTATGAACATTTTTAATATTTTCGGTTATTATCACGGATTTTTCAATTTAGCGACTGTACTACATTTCTGCTACAGTTTTGTAATGGTGTAGAGTAGACAGAAAGAAGACTTTTTACTGCACATTTGTTAAATGAAAATAAGTATCCGAGATTAAACTGGGCACACTATACAAGACGTAGGTAGGTATCTGGATAAATCTAAACCAATTTGTTATTTTTAATAACGTTCTTTTGGCATTTTCTTTTCCAATTTACTTCCTTTTTCTTCTTTACTAGTAATTATTCATCTTTTGGGAATATTATAGTAGTCATTTATATTTTCGGATAACTTTGCATTCATCCCAAACCTACACATCCCCAAAATTCCAAGCTATCCAACAGATACTGGTTTAGGAATACCTAATTAAAATATCAGTGGTTTGGGTGCGACCAGTGGTCCACACGACTAACTTCCCAGTGGAAAGAATTAAAAAATACCATATGTTTTGTTGTATGTTATTATTAATATTAAAATTATTATAAAAAACGTTTTCAAATTGTTTATAACAAATTATAATTGTTATTAACAATATTCTATTTATGTCAAGCGTCAAAAATGAGAGTAAATGGGTGAGACTGATCAGCGTGCCGAGTTCTTCGGCCGAATGTGGCCAGTGGTGGTATAAGAGATTTTATTTCTCTGAAGTAATGTTCAGAGTAATGTCTGGTCTGCAACTCTTCTTCTATGTTCTAGTGGGGGAAGGGAAACTGTGAGATTTGAGCTGTTTATCAATCGAATGGCCCTTTTCTGAATAAAATCTAGAAGACGAAGAGAATGCCTTGGTGCTAAACCCCATATGTGCGAGCAATACTCCAGTAGAGGTCGCATTTGAGCCTTGTAAGTCGTCAACAGTTGATCAGGAGTCATGCCAAAACATATTATTAGACACCGTGACTCCCAAAATCGAGATGAAGGGACTTGATTCAAGGGTATTTCCGGACATTGTTTTAAAATGATTTAAGGAATTCACTTTCTTGGAAAACGTGGCGCTTTGTGTTTTCTGGGCGTTGAACTGAAAAAGAATGTTGGTCCCCCACTCAATCTAATCAGTTTTAAGTTGCGTAATTATGCGTCGAATGCAATTGGTCCCACGTCGATATCATTTTTTATTCTCGAGATAATCGAGACGAAAAATAATTCCGAACGCACATACAAACATACGTCTAAACACACACACAGACGTCTACTTAAAAACTATTGTATTCGACTCTGAGGACCTTGAAATGTGGAGATATGTCAAAATTAGGGATTTGCAAAATCGGACCTACTACTATAACGTAATAAAGTTTTTTTATTACATAGGATTTTTTAGCAAATTTATATTTGATAGTGGCGATAGTGGATTGGATCCGGAAAATATTTTATCATTTTAATTTTCAGCGCACGAAACTTTGGAATAAAAATTAATCATTCGCCAGTTTTGCTTCTTACATTATTATCAGTGCATGTTCCGGTGTCATTTGTATACCTGTTAGTATTGATTTTACTGGAAATTATCGTATAATTCGGAATCCCGCTGGGTAAGACTATACTTGGCTCTTCAAACGTAGAAATATAATTTAATGCAACGACCTTGGCCCTTTTGTACCTTTACGTGGTCATTTAAACATTATTTATTAACAGTTACCTAGTACTCCTAATGCATGATTTACTTGTACTTATGGTTGAAGTCAGATTAAATTTTTCTATTTTCATAATTATATATCTATCAGTGTATTTATGTACCTAAGGATATTCACAAAGACATCGCATTCATAAATACCCAAGCACACAGTTGTCAAACTGCAAAAAAGTAATTATTCCTAAGCGAATGGATTTTTGGCGCACTAATTATACTGATTCCGTAAAAATAATTTATGCTTGGCAACGTCGCTTAACTCTGATTAGTTTGATATCACTCATAAAAGTTCGTGTTTCTGATTGAGTCAATTGAACGTGCGTTGTTTTCTATTTGTTGACAGTGCACTAATTTTCCTTTTTTAATATCCCACATGGACAACAACAGTGCTTGTTGATTGAATTTGTTTTTTTCCTCAATATCTAATCAACGTTATTCTGGCTCGCGTTGTTGTGTTAAGGTGATTTTTTTCTTTTTCTAGTGGTGTAATTGTATTTTAATTTTTTTAAAAAGGCGTTTTGGAGGACTTTAAAAAGTGATGAAAATTATGTAGTCCCAGAAAGTTTTTATTTAATTTATATTGATACATACATACATAAAATCACGCCTTTTTCCCATAGGGGTATGCAGAAACCACTTCCTTCCTACGGTTCTAACACACATCTTTTGCTTCCTCTACTTTCATCAGTGCTCTCATACATGCTCGTCGGTTGTTGGTACTCTTGACCTGGCCTTTCTTCAAAACAATGTTGATCTGATCGAGATAAGTTCTCCGACTTCGTCCATCCACACTCGCCTTATAAATGTGTTTTGTCAATCTTCCTTCATCCATCCTTTCTACGTGTCCAAACCATCCAAGCATTCCTTTATCCATCTTTGTAACCACATCTTCTTTTACAACACAGCGTTCTCTAATCTCACTATTCTTTACTTTATCCAACCGAGTCACTCCGGCTATACTTCTCAGACTACTCATCTCCACAGCATTAATCCTATGTTCATGCTTCTTCTGCCAAACCCAACATTCACTACCATACATGAGTGTAGGAACCAACACACCTCTATGCACCGCCAGACGTGCCTTTTTTGACACTTTCTAACTATTCAGAAAGCAACACAGTGCCCTATTCATTTGTTTTCCTGCCGACACCCTTCGCTCAATGTCACTGTCATACTTTCTATCACAAGTAAACTTTGAACCCAAGTACACAAATTCATTTACTTGTTCCACTCTTTCTCCCTCAATCGAAACTCCACAGTTTGTCATGCTTTCTTCTCTTTCAAAAACCATAACTTTCGTTTTGCTCACATTTATTTTCATTTCTTTGATTTTGAGGGCATCATGCATAAAATTAACCATCGCCTGCAACTCCTCTTCAGATAACGTTAATATGACTATTGATCCATTTTTTAAATGAATACGTATATACTTCTATGTAGATTTCATCCAAATTGAAGTTTCTTTTTAAAGTAAGGAAGAATTGGAGAAGAAAGAGAATGTAGGTACAACAGAATTAGGATTTTTTTGTAAATATCACCCTCCATTTAACCGGTTATTAAAAATATGTACCACCAACTAAAATTAAAAAATAATGGATCTGATGTCCAAAGTCATAACTGCATATTTTTATTTTTTATTTGTTTGTTAATGTGTTTCCTTTGGAATGTTTTCAATTTATTTTGTGCTTATAAGGTCCATAAGGATTTATTTTTTTGTCAACCTATTTGTTTTATTTTTGTTGTGTAATGTTGGTTTTTTTTTTATTTGGCAGTTTGAATTCCCGCCGTTTAATATACATGGAGAGGCGGCATTAGAGACACTCGCCTCAGGCGGTTATTCCGGTCGCGCCGGCGCTGTTATTTTTGTTAGATTAGTCTAAAAATGGATGGTTACAATGTTTTTTTTTTAACTTATCGCTTATCGATAAAACTGGTTGATAGATGAATTAGAAAATTCTAAACTTATCATACCAGATTGTATGTAATCTCTAAAAATACCACCGGCCAGAAACGAATAAACAAAATTTATGAAAAGCTAGCGAATTGACGCAGTAAAACTGTCACCTTCCTCTATTTCAAATTTACAAAAACTAATAATAAACCACGGTTAACCATTTATCCATAATAAAGTTTATTTCTAATTATAATCCGCTAATAATTCAAAGGATAAAAACGTAGACGGCACGAGGTTGGTGATCCTCAATAAATCTAAATAGTCTTGTTATGCTAATCTTCTTCGGACCACGGACCCTCGTTTCGGTGCAATTATATGACGCTCCTACTTTAATGCGCTATTTTAATTTGACGTTATGGTCCTTTAATGCCAAGCAATACGCCATCTAACGGAATGAATTCGCATCTATATCATGTGATAAGCAAGTGTGATTTTGTGCGTTGTTTAATAGTGACTAATAATTTGTTAATAGTGAAAATGACCAGCAGAGCAAATTGTTGTTTACCTGAATGTAACTCAGTGCGTAAAAAACCCCAATTTGACTTTTTATTATTTCCCAAATGAGAGTCAAAGGGTTGAGCATATTAGAGAATCGGGAATGGTGACTGTGGTTGATAGAAAAAAACTGTGGTGATCAAACTGAAAATAGGAAAGAGAGTTACCAAAAACATGAGAGTTTGTTCTAAACTAGTGATTGTTAGTATTTTGTTTTCTATATTTTATGTGGTTAATACCTATCAATATGTCAGGGGGCTATCAAAAACTTTACCTGAAAAACACTGCTATAACAAGTAAAAACTTACCTGTTTCCAGCATTATAACAAAGTCCAAAAGTCTGAATATAGAAGAGGAAAAGAAAAGATATGTAAAACTCATTGAAAGGAAACAGGCAACTTCTCTTGTTGGTTATTTTTATTGAAGTCAAAAGTTAATAGATACTTATAATTATCATTGAAGTCATGTTATCCATTGATTTCATAGTGATCACTTTTAAAAGCACTGGTCTGCAAACAATAAGATCTGATTATCCACTTATCATCCTTTTTTCTTTGACACCACAAGCAATAATGTGGTTAGCTGCAAAACCAGCTTTACCCTCCACGATGCATCGACTACTTGGGAGTAGCAGCCAGATAAACAAAAATTGGGGAAATGGTAGAAACATATCTGAATTTCTTCCAATATAAAATATTAAGTTTAATAACGTTCAATTATGAAATTTTTCACCAAACTGTATACTTCCCTTAGTAAACACATCCTTACAGCAAATTCAATCACACTTGGCGTTAAAAACATATGTTTTTGGACAGAATGACAGCGCGGAAAAATGAATGTCAATAACATTGGCGAAAATTATTTCGCAGCAGTTAAATGTTAATCCGAGATAATTTCGTAGCTTTTCCGCTTTCAATATTTTGCTAAAATTTTCGCTACGTAGTTACGTGTTATTGGATGAGCAAATAAAATTAAAATGTATTGATCTCACGTCGAACATTCACTGCGTATCCGATAGACATCATTATGCAACATGCAAATGATAAATTTTATTTAATAGTAAGGTCCCTTAGATACCTTCGTTAACAGAAATGTTTTGATTACGTAATTAAGCTGGTAATGATTGCCATTAATTTAAAATAACAAGGCAATATAAATATACAAGGTGGCACGATTAACGTTAAAAAATAACAACGTTTTTGTACGAGCTTCTACTCATTTGGAAAACATAGGCCAGTGCGGAAGCCTTCGAAAATGGTAAAAAGTGATAAAAATTTAAAACAAGATGATACACCCATTGGAAAAGTAAGAAAATATAACAAAAATCAAAGGAAAAATAATTTGCGGGCTATTTGAGGTCGGGAAGTGGGAAGGGGTGAGATATTAAGGGTGGAAAACGGTTTATCACGATATCCGGCAAAACTTTTGGTCCTATCAAAAAAGTTAAATTGCAAAATTGTAGGTAGTACAAAGATCTACAATTTTTGTATTTGCACTTTTTTTACATGACCACAAAATTTATGCGAAAAATCCCAAAAACAGACTTTTTAATATTTTATTTTTATCTTCCCCGTAGGGGTAGGCAGAGACCACTTCCTTCCACTTGCTACGGTTCTTACACACATCTTTTGCTTTCTCTACTTTTATTAGTGCTCTCATACATGCTCGTCGGTGGTTGGTACTCTTGACCTGGCCTTTCTTTAAAACAATGTTGATCTGATCGAGATATGTTCGCCGAGGTTGACCTCTACCGACTTTTGTTCCGTCAATCTTCCTTCATCCATCCTTTCTACGTATCCAAACCATCTAAGCATTTCTTTATCTATCTTTGTAACCACATCTTTTTTTACACCACAGCGTTCTCTTATCTCATTATTCTTTATCCAACCAAGTCACTCCGGCTATACTTCTCAGACTACTCATCTCCGCAGCATTAATCCTATTTTGATGCTTCTTCTGCCAAACCCAACATACCTCTATGCACAGCCAGACGTGCCTTTTTTGACACTTTCTGGCTATTCATAAAGCTATGCAGTGCAAAACAAAATAAACATTAACCATCGAGTTCAATTATTTGACGAATTACAAAAATCCGATTTCTACATAATCGAAAAGTAAAACAAGAGAGATTTCGTTTCAAAGTTACCTGCTGTATTTATTAATAAATTTTATTTTAAATAGTAATTTTGTTCACAGTTAACAGGATAACATTTTTTTATGTTTAATGAAATCTTCAGTGACAAAACGTAGTTTTTGATATAATTAATGTTTGATAGTGACTGGAAAAAATTGATAAAAACACAATGCCTGTCTTTGAAAAAGTATTTTTTTCCACGTAATTCTTTTATAAATGTGATATGGAATAGTCGACACACGAAGAACAACTACCTGTAGATTTGTGCAAAACAATAGTCCATAAATAGCATTGAAACATCTTCAAATTGCATCAATATTTCGAGATCCATCAATACCAAGGCTCAAAAATTTGATTGTTTCGTACCTTCATAAAGAATAAGAGGATATATAACAAAAATATACCTTCATTTTTCATAATTAAACTAATTTATTGTTCTGGTAAACCTTTAAAAGTTACAAGTGACTGGAGAGTGGCGCAAGCTTCCCAGCCGGGAAGCAGGAATCAATTAAGTGTGCGTAGGGAGACCGAAAGTTAGGAGACAACTGGGGGTCTCTGCGAGGGTATCGAAAAATATACGCGATGGCAATGTACATATAATCATTTCTTAATTCGAATCTAGATCAGAAAATGAAACAGGGCTAAGCATTTACAAGGCAGAAGAGAGCAATACCATCAGCACCTTGCTACCTTGTTTGAAAGAAATCACAGTAGTTAATAATTCTGGTCAAATTAAACTGCAGAGGTTCTTTAAAAGCAGGAGAATCTACATCATATCAGACACCCAGGTGGTGCTAAAAGCGCTGACATCTTATTAATTCGATTTAAACCACTATAGGATACTGATGGAACTGGAAAAACACAACAAGCTTTGCTTAATGTGAGTTCCAGGACACCAGGGTGCACATGGCAGCGAAGAGGCAGAAAGGCTATCAATAGTCTGTGGATTACAACTGCTGATAGGCCCAGAGCTAACCTGCAGTATTTTTAACAGAACTACTAGCGAGCAAACTAAAACCTGGTTATGAAACAACCACAGCAAATACTGGACAGAGGTATACGACAATCGAAATCTCTTATCTGAGATAACTAGGAAAAAGACTGAAAAATTCCTACTCATTACAGTGCTTGCAAAAAAGAAATATGAGACTCTTTTTCACTGCTTATTCCACTCGCAGAAAAGGCACTTAGGGGCACTAGAAATGGAACTCGAGTCGTCGACATCCTACAATCTTTTATAGGTACCTACAAGACTGCCGCTCTGAGGGACCAATATTATAAAGAGGGCACAATAGGCCTTGTTGACCACAGTATATGGGACAACTGACGTAGATATCGACCCCAAAGGAGAAAAAAGTTGGGATAAAATGATTACATTACTTCACAAAATACTTCCGGATTTCAATTTTAATTTGATTCTTTAATAGTTAATAGCATGAAAACGTTTCGTATACCCAGTAGCTATAAGCCTTTTTTATCGTGACTAGTGACGAACCTTCTTTAAAACTGTGACCTCAACCTGAGTTCGAACATGCGGTGTTGTGCCTATTCACCAAGCTACGTCGTCACATCTTGCCGTTTAGATTGACTCTTCATAATCATACAGTAGAACAAATTGACCCTTACCCTGACGTCATACATACAAACCTCGCGAAATAAATCAATGGCTACTGTTAATTTGTCGTGTGCCTAAATACATATGTATTGTACATACGTGTAATGTATTTGGGCACACGACAAAGTAACAGTAGCCATTTTTGACTCACTGATTCATTTCGCGAGGTTTGTATGTATAACGTCAGGGTAAAGGTCAATTTGTTCTACCGTAGCTTGGTTTGCCTTTTATTTTTACGTACTAAAATTCTTATATATAAATCTGCCAAAACGGAAGACACGTATGCGTTAATTTATGATGGTCTTGAACAGACGTCGTACATGCTTGCCGTTACAATGTCAATGTAGTAATAAATGGCTTAATAATGGTTTTTTTTTAGACATACATACATTCATAAAGTCACGCCTTTTTCCCATAGGGGTAGGCAGAGACCACTTCCTTCCACTTGCTACGGTTCGTACACCCATCTTTTGCTTCCTCTACTTTCATCAGTGCTCTCATACATGCCCTAAATATTCGTTTCTCAGTTGTCGAAGGTAATAAATTCATGAAATTTCTAAAATGTGTCAATTTAAAACGACAAGGATCTAAAGCAAACTATTTTATAAATAAAAATCTTTCATTAGCACACAAAAAAATAAAAAATAATTACATAATCTAACATACCTACACAACAAATAATAATATAAAGTAGGTAGTCTATAGAACCTGAAAATTAAAATCAGGTATGCCACCCAATGAAACTGATCAAAACCACCTCATACTACAACACAAAAATGACAAACAAGCAGTGATTAATTGGTAGTTTTATCAATCAGGCATATTTGCATTGAGAGAGACGATGTAGCTAATACTCCATAAAAATTTGTAAAATTATGTAGAATAGAACGTTGAATCAGAGCCCCCCCCCCCACCACTTAAAAATTAAAATATTGAATAAATCGTAACATTACAATTAAAAGCTTATTATGAGCTCACCCCCTTAATCCAAAAACAACCACTAATTGATAAAAATGAAAAAAAAAAGTTTAAAAAATTTAAAATACACAGTAATGCAAAAGTAACGTAAAAATGTCAATTATAAACACCAGAACCAGGTGTGTAACAAAAGTAAAAGTTGATTGTTAACTTTTAACATATCAGTAGGTACCACGGCTCACCTCATCTTACCTATCTATTGTTATTATATAATAAACAAAAATTAAAAACTCTAAACCCCTGTTGAGCTGCCTTTTCCCCACTTGACAGAAATAAAAAAAACAGGTAGCTCACAATTATGAGCTATTTATGAGCTTTTATGCTCCACAAGTTAAAAATTTTGAGCTTGTTGTTCTAGTTAGATATTTAATAATTTATATGAACACCAGAACCAGGTGTGTGTAACAAAAGTTAAAGTTAATTATTAACTTTTAACATATCTGGTAGGTACCACGGCGCACCTCACCTCGCCTTACCTATCTATTGTTATTGTATAATAAACAAAAATTAAAAACTCTAAACCCCTGTTGAGCTGCCTATTCCCACTTGACAGTAATAAAAAATAAGTAGCACACAATTATGAGCTTTTATGCTCCACAAGTTAAAAATTTTGAGCTTGTTGTTCTAGTTAGATATTTAATAATTTATATGAACACCAGAACCAGGTGTGTAACAAAAGTTAAAGTTAATTATTAACTTTTAACATATTTGGTAGGTACCACGGCGCACCTCACCTCGCCTTACCTATCTATTGTTATTGTATAATAAACAAAAATTAAAAACTCTAAACCCCTGTTGAGCTGCCTTTTCCCTACTTGACAGAAATAAAAAAACAGGTAGCTCACAATTATGAGCTATTTATGAGCTTTTATGCTCCACAAGTTAAAAATTTTGAGCTTGTTGTTCTAGTTAGATATTTAATAATTTATATGAACACCAGAACCAGGTGTGTGTAACAAAAGTTAAAGTTAATTATTAACTTTTAACATATCTGGTAGGTACCACGGCGCACCTCACCTCGCCTTACCTATCTATTGTTATTGTATAATAAACAAAAATTAAAAACTCTAAACCCCTGTTGAGCTGCCTATTCCCACTTGACAGTAATAAAAAATAAGTAGCACACAATTATGAGCTTTTATGCTCCACAAGTTAAAAATTTTGAGCTTGTTGTTCTAGTTAGATATTTAATAATTTATATGAACACCAGAACCAGGTGTGTGTAACAAAAGTTAAAGTTAATTATTAACTTTTAACATATCTGGTAGGTACCACGGCGCACCTCACCTCGCCTTACCTATCTATTGTTATTGTATAATAAACAAAAATTAAAAACTCTAAACCCCTGTTGAGCTGCCTATTCCCACTTGACAGTAATAAAAAATAAGTAGCACACAATTATGAGCTTTTATGCTCCACAAGTTAAAAATTTTGAGCTTGTTGTTCTAGTTAGATATTTAATAATTTATATGAACACCAGAACCAGGTGTGTAACAAAAGTTAAAGTTAATTATTAACTTTTAACATATTTGGTAGGTACCACGGCGCACCTCACCTCGCCTTACCTATCTATTGTTATTGTATAATAAACAAAAATTAAAAACTCTAAACCCCTGTTGAGCTGCCTTTTCCCTACTTGACAGAAATAAAAAAACAGGTAGCTCACAATTATGAGCTATTTATGAGCTTTTATGCTCCACAAGTTAAAAATTTTGAGCTTGTTGTTCTAGTTAGATATTTAATAATTTATATGAACACCAGAACCAGGTGTGTGTAACAAAAGTTAAAGTTAATTATTAACTTTTAACATATCTGGTAGGTACCACGGCGCACCTCACCTCGCCTTACCTATCTATTGTTATTGTATAATAAACAAAAATTAAAAACTCTAAACCCCTGTTGAGCTGCCTATTCCCACTTGACAGTAATAAAAAATAAGTAGCACACAATTATGAGCTTTTATGCTCCACAAGTTAAAAATTTTGAGCTTGTTGTTCTAGTTAGATATTTAATAATTTATATGAACACCAGAACCAGGTGTGTGTAACAAAAGTTAAAGTTAATTATTAACTTTTAACATATCTGGTAGGTACCACGGCGCACCTCACCTCGCCTTACCTATCTATTGTTATTGTATAATAAACAAAAATTAAAAACTCTAAACCCCTGTTGAGCTGCCTATTCCCACTTGACAGTAATAAAAAATAAGTAGCACACAATTATGAGCTTTTATGCTCCACAAGTTAAAAATTTTGAGCTTGTTGTTCTAGTTAGATATTTAATAATTTATATGAACACCAGAACCAGGTGTGTAACAAAAGTTAAAGTTAATTATTAACTTTTAACATATTTGGTAGGTACCACGGCGCACCTCACCTCGCCTTACCTATCTATTGTTATTGTATAATAAACAAAAATTAAAAACTCTAAACCCCTGTTGAGCTGCCTTTTCCCTACTTGACAGAAATAAAAAAACAGGTAGCTCACAATTATGAGCTATTTATGAGCTTTTATGCTCCACAAGTTAAAAATTTTGAGCTTGTTGTTCTAGTTAGATATTTAATAATTTATATGAACACCAGAACCAGGTGTGTGTAACAAAAGTTAAAGTTAATTATTAACTTTTAACATATCTGGTAGGTACCACGGCGCACCTCACCTCGCCTTACCTATCTATTGTTATTGTATAATAAACAAAAATTAAAAACTCTAAACCCCTGTTGAGCTGCCTATTCCCACTTGACAGTAATAAAAAATAAGTAGCACACAATTATGAGCTTTTATGCTCCACAAGTTAAAAATTTTGAGCTTGTTGTTCTAGTTAGATATTTAATAATTTATATGAACACCAGAACCAGGTGTGTGTAACAAAAGTTAAAGTTAATTATTAACTTTTAACATATCTGGTAGGTACCACGGCGCACCTCACCTCGCCTTACCTATCTATTGTTATTGTATAATAAACAAAAATTAAAAACTCTAAACCCCTGTTGAGCTGCCTATTCCCACTTGACAGTAATAAAAAATAAGTAGCACACAATTATGAGCTTTTATGCTCCACAAGTTAAAAATTTTGAGCTTGTTGTTCTAGTTAGATATTTAATAATTTATATGAACACCAGAACCAGGTGTGTAACAAAAGTTAAAGTTAATTATTAACTTTTAACATATTTGGTAGGTACCACGGCGCACCTCACCTCGCCTTACCTATCTATTGTTATTGTATAATAAACAAAAATTAAAAACTCTAAACCCCTGTTGAGCTGCCTTTTCCCTACTTGACAGAAATAAAAAAACAGGTAGCTCACAATTATGAGCTATTTATGAGCTTTTATGCTCCACAAGTTAAAAATTTTGAGCTTGTTGTTCTAGTTAGATATTTAATAATTTATATGAACACCAGAACCAGGTGTGTGTAACAAAAGTTAAAGTTAATTATTAACTTTTAACATATCTGGTAGGTACCACGGCGCACCTCACCTCGCCTTACCTATCTATTGTTATTGTATAATAAACAAAAATTAAAAACTCTAAACCCCTGTTGAGCTGCCTATTCCCACTTGACAGTAATAAAAAATAAGTAGCACACAATTATGAGCTTTTATGCTCCACAAGTTAAAAATTTTGAGCTTGTTGTTCTAGTTAGATATTTAATAATTTATATGAACACCAGAACCAGGTGTGTGTAACAAAAGTTAAAGTTAATTATTAACTTTTAACATATCTGGTAGGTACCACGGCGCACCTCACCTCGCCTTACCTATCTATTGTTATTGTATAATAAACAAAAATTAAAAACTCTAAACCCCTGTTGAGCTGCCTTTTCCCTACTTGACAGAAATAAAAAAACAGGTAGCTCACAATTATGAGCTATTTATGAGCTTTTATGCTCCACAAGTTAAAAATTTTGAGCTTGTTGTTCTAGTTAGATATTTAATAATTTATATGAACACCAGAACCAGGTGTGTGTAACAAAAGTTAAAGTTAATTATTAACTTTTAACATATCTGGTAGGTACCACGGCGCACCTCACCTCGCCTTACCTATCTATTGTTATTGTATAATAAACAAAAATTAAAAACTCTAAACCCCTGTTGAGCTGCCTATTCCCACTTGACAGTAATAAAAAATAAGTAGCACACAATTATGAGCTTTTATGCTCCACAAGTTAAAAATTTTGAGCTTGTTGTTCTAGTTAGATATTTAATAATTTATATGAACACCAGAACCAGGTGTGTAACAAAAGTTAAAGTTAATTATTAACTTTTAACATATCTGGTAGGTACCACGGCGCACCTCACCTCGCCTTACCTATCTATTGTTATTGTATAATAAACAAAAATTAAAAACTCTAAACCCCTGTTGAGCTGCCTTTTCCCTACTTGACAGAAATAAAAAAACAGGTAGCTCACAATTATGAGCTATTTATGAGCTTTTATGCTCCACAAGTTAAAAATTTTGAGCTTGTTGTTCTAGTTAGATATTTAATAATTTATATGAACACCAGAACCAGGTGTGTGTAACAAAAGTTAAAGTTAATTATTAACTTTTAACATATCTGGTAGGTACCACGGCGCACCTCACCTCGCCTTACCTATCTATTGTTATTGTATAATAAACAAAAATTAAAAACTCTAAACCCCTGTTGAGCTGCCTATTCCCACTTGACAGTAATAAAAAATAAGTAGCACACAATTATGAGCTTTTATGCTCCACAAGTTAAAAATTTTGAGCTTGTTGTTCTAGTTAGATATTTAATAATTTATATGAACACCAGAACCAGGTGTGTGTAACAAAAGTTAAAGTTAATTATTAACTTTTAACATATCTGGTAGGTACCACGGCGCACCTCACCTCGCCTTACCTATCTATTGTTATTGTATAATAAACAAAAATTAAAAACTCTAAACCCCTGTTGAGCTGCCTATTCCCACTTGACAGTAATAAAAAATAAGTAGCACACAATTATGAGCTTTTATGCTCCACAAGTTAAAAATTTTGAGCTTGTTGTTCTAGTTAGATATTTAATAATTTATATGAACACCAGAACCAGGTGTGTAACAAAAGTTAAAGTTAATTATTAACTTTTAACATATTTGGTAGGTACCACGGCGCACCTCACCTCGCCTTACCTATCTATTGTTATTGTATAATAAACAAAAATTAAAAACTCTAAACCCCTGTTGAGCTGCCTTTTCCCTACTTGACAGAAATAAAAAAACAGGTAGCTCACAATTATGAGCTATTTATGAGCTTTTATGCTCCACAAGTTAAAAATTTTGAGCTTGTTGTTCTAGTTAGATATTTAATAATTTATATGAACACCAGAACCAGGTGTGTGTAACAAAAGTTAAAGTTAATTATTAACTTTTAACATATCTGGTAGGTACCACGGCGCACCTCACCTCGCCTTACCTATCTATTGTTATTGTATAATAAACAAAAATTAAAAACTCTAAACCCCTGTTGAGCTGCCTATTCCCACTTGACAGTAATAAAAAATAAGTAGCACACAATTATGAGCTTTTATGCTCCACAAGTTAAAAATTTTGAGCTTGTTGTTCTAGTTAGATATTTAATAATTTATATGAACACCAGAACCAGGTGTGTGTAACAAAAGTTAAAGTTAATTATTAACTTTTAACATATCTGGTAGGTACCACGGCGCACCTCACCTCGCCTTACCTATCTATTGTTATTGTATAATAAACAAAAATTAAAAACTCTAAACCCCTGTTGAGCTGCCTTTTCCCTACTTGACAGAAATAAAAAAACAGGTAGCTCACAATTATGAGCTATTTATGAGCTTTTATGCTCCACAAGTTAAAAATTTTGAGCTTGTTGTTCTAGTTAGATATTTAATAATTTATATGAACACCAGAACCAGGTGTGTGTAACAAAAGTTAAAGTTAATTATTAACTTTTAACATATCTGGTAGGTACCACGGCGCACCTCACCTCGCCTTACCTATCTATTGTTATTGTATAATAAACAAAAATTAAAAACTCTAAACCCCTGTTGAGCTGCCTATTCCCACTTGACAGTAATAAAAAATAAGTAGCACACAATTATGAGCTTTTATGCTCCACAAGTTAAAAATTTTGAGCTTGTTGTTCTAGTTAGATATTTAATAATTTATATGAACACCAGAACCAGGTGTGTAACAAAAGTTAAAGTTAATTATTAACTTTTAACATATTTGGTAGGTACCACGGCGCACCTCACCTCGCCTTACCTATCTATTGTTATTGTATAATAAACAAAAATTAAAAACTCTAAACCCCTGTTGAGCTGCCTATTCCCACTTGACAGTAATAAAAAATAAGTAGCACACAATTATGAGCTTTTATGCTCCACAAGTTAAAAATTTTGAGCTTGTTGTTCTAGTTAGATATTTAATAATTTATATGAACACCAGAACCAGGTGTGTGTAACAAAAGTTAAAGTTAATTATTAACTTTTAACATATCTGGTAGGTACCACGGCGCACCTCACCTCGCCTTACCTATCTATTGTTATTGTATAATAAACAAAAATTAAAAACTCTAAACCCCTGTTGAGCTGCCTTTTCCCTACTTGACAGAAATAAAAAAACAGGTAGCTCACAATTATGAGCTATTTATGAGCTTTTATGCTCCACAAGTTAAAAATTTTGAGCTTGTTGTTCTAGTTAGATATTTAATAATTTATATGAACACCAGAACCAGGTGTGTGTAACAAAAGTTAAAGTTAATTATTAACTTTTAACATATCTGGTAGGTACCACGGCGCACCTCACCTCGCCTTACCTATCTATTGTTATTGTATAATAAACAAAAATTAAAAACTCTAAACCCCTGTTGAGCTGCCTATTCCCACTTGACAGTAATAAAAAATAAGTAGCACACAATTATGAGCTTTTATGCTCCACAAGTTAAAAATTTTGAGCTTGTTGTTCTAGTTAGATATTTAATAATTTATATGAACACCAGAACCAGGTGTGTGTAACAAAAGTTAAAGTTAATTATTAACTTTTAACATATCTGGTAGGTACCACGGCGCACCTCACCTCGCCTTACCTATCTATTGTTATTGTATAATAAACAAAAATTAAAAACTCTAAACCCCTGTTGAGCTGCCTTTTCCCTACTTGACAGAAATAAAAAAACAGGTAGCTCACAATTATGAGCTATTTATGAGCTTTTATGCTCCACAAGTTAAAAATTTTGAGCTTGTTGTTCTAGTTAGATATTTAATAATTTATATGAACACCAGAACCAGGTGTGTGTAACAAAAGTTAAAGTTAATTATTAACTTTTAACATATCTGGTAGGTACCACGGCGCACCTCACCTCGCCTTACCTATCTATTGTTATTGTATAATAAACAAAAATTAAAAACTCTAAACCCCTGTTGAGCTGCCTATTCCCACTTGACAGTAATAAAAAATAAGTAGCACACAATTATGAGCTTTTATGCTCCACAAGTTAAAAATTTTGAGCTTGTTGTTCTAGTTAGATATTTAATAATTTATATGAACACCAGAACCAGGTGTGTGTAACAAAAGTTAAAGTTAATTATTAACTTTTAACATATCTGGTAGGTACCACGGCGCACCTCACCTCGCCTTACCTATCTATTGTTATTGTATAATAAACAAAAATTAAAAACTCTAAACCCCTGTTGAGCTGCCTATTCCCACTTGACAGTAATAAAAAATAAGTAGCACACAATTATGAGCTTTTATGCTCCACAAGTTAAAAATTTTGAGCTTGTTGTTCTAGTTAGATATTTAATAATTTATATGAACACCAGAACCAGGTGTGTAACAAAAGTTAAAGTTAATTATTAACTTTTAACATATTTGGTAGGTACCACGGCGCACCTCACCTCGCCTTACCTATCTATTGTTATTGTATAATAAACAAAAATTAAAAACTCTAAACCCCTGTTGAGCTGCCTTTTCCCTACTTGACAGAAATAAAAAAACAGGTAGCTCACAATTATGAGCTATTTATGAGCTTTTATGCTCCACAAGTTAAAAATTTTGAGCTTGTTGTTCTAGTTAGATATTTAATAATTTATATGAACACCAGAACCAGGTGTGTGTAACAAAAGTTAAAGTTAATTATTAACTTTTAACATATCTGGTAGGTACCACGGCGCACCTCACCTCGCCTTACCTATCTATTGTTATTGTATAATAAACAAAAATTAAAAACTCTAAACCCCTGTTGAGCTGCCTATTCCCACTTGACAGTAATAAAAAATAAGTAGCACACAATTATGAGCTTTTATGCTCCACAAGTTAAAAATTTTGAGCTTGTTGTTCTAGTTAGATATTTAATAATTTATATGAACACCAGAACCAGGTGTGTAACAAAAGTTAAAGTTAATTATTAACTTTTAACATATTTGGTAGGTACCACGGCGCACCTCACCTCGCCTTACCTATCTATTGTTATTGTATAATAAACAAAAATTAAAAACTCTAAACCCCTGTTGAGCTGCCTTTTCCCTACTTGACAGAAATAAAAAAACAGGTAGCTCACAATTATGAGCTATTTATGAGCTTTTATGCTCCACAAGTTAAAAATTTTGAGCTTGTTGTTCTAGTTAGATATTTAATAATTTATATGAACACCAGAACCAGGTGTGTGTAACAAAAGTTAAAGTTAATTATTAACTTTTAACATATCTGGTAGGTACCACGGCGCACCTCACCTCGCCTTACCTATCTATTGTTATTGTATAATAAACAAAAATTAAAAACTCTAAACCCCTGTTGAGCTGCCTATTCCCACTTGACAGTAATAAAAAATAAGTAGCACACAATTATGAGCTTTTATGCTCCACAAGTTAAAAATTTTGAGCTTGTTGTTCTAGTTAGATATTTAATAATTTATATGAACACCAGAACCAGGTGTGTGTAACAAAAGTTAAAGTTAATTATTAACTTTTAACATATCTGGTAGGTACCACGGCGCACCTCACCTCGCCTTACCTATCTATTGTTATTGTATAATAAACAAAAATTAAAAACTCTAAACCCCTGTTGAGCTGCCTATTCCCACTTGACAGTAATAAAAAATAAGTAGCACACAATTATGAGCTTTTATGCTCCACAAGTTAAAAATTTTGAGCTTGTTGTTCTAGTTAGATATTTAATAATTTATATGAACACCAGAACCAGGTGTGTAACAAAAGTTAAAGTTAATTATTAACTTTTAACATATTTGGTAGGTACCACGGCGCACCTCACCTCGCCTTACCTATCTATTGTTATTGTATAATAAACAAAAATTAAAAACTCTAAACCCCTGTTGAGCTGCCTTTTCCCTACTTGACAGAAATAAAAAAACAGGTAGCTCACAATTATGAGCTATTTATGAGCTTTTATGCTCCACAAGTTAAAAATTTTGAGCTTGTTGTTCTAGTTAGATATTTAATAATTTATATGAACACCAGAACCAGGTGTGTGTAACAAAAGTTAAAGTTAATTATTAACTTTTAACATATCTGGTAGGTACCACGGCGCACCTCACCTCGCCTTACCTATCTATTGTTATTGTATAATAAACAAAAATTAAAAACTCTAAACCCCTGTTGAGCTGCCTATTCCCACTTGACAGTAATAAAAAATAAGTAGCACACAATTATGAGCTTTTATGCTCCACAAGTTAAAAATTTTGAGCTTGTTGTTCTAGTTAGATATTTAATAATTTATATGAACACCAGAACCAGGTGTGTGTAACAAAAGTTAAAGTTAATTATTAACTTTTAACATATCTGGTAGGTACCACGGCGCACCTCACCTCGCCTTACCTATCTATTGTTATTGTATAATAAACAAAAATTAAAAACTCTAAACCCCTGTTGAGCTGCCTATTCCCACTTGACAGTAATAAAAAATAAGTAGCACACAATTATGAGCTTTTATGCTCCACAAGTTAAAAATTTTGAGCTTGTTGTTCTAGTTAGATATTTAATAATTTATATGAACACCAGAACCAGGTGTGTAACAAAAGTTAAAGTTAATTATTAACTTTTAACATATTTGGTAGGTACCACGGCGCACCTCACCTCGCCTTACCTATCTATTGTTATTGTATAATAAACAAAAATTAAAAACTCTAAACCCCTGTTGAGCTGCCTTTTCCCTACTTGACAGAAATAAAAAAACAGGTAGCTCACAATTATGAGCTATTTATGAGCTTTTATGCTCCACAAGTTAAAAATTTTGAGCTTGTTGTTCTAGTTAGATATTTAATAATTTATATGAACACCAGAACCAGGTGTGTGTAACAAAAGTTAAAGTTAATTATTAACTTTTAACATATCTGGTAGGTACCACGGCGCACCTCACCTCGCCTTACCTATCTATTGTTATTGTATAATAAACAAAAATTAAAAACTCTAAACCCCTGTTGAGCTGCCTATTCCCACTTGACAGTAATAAAAAATAAGTAGCACACAATTATGAGCTTTTATGCTCCACAAGTTAAAAATTTTGAGCTTGTTGTTCTAGTTAGATATTTAATAATTTATATGAACACCAGAACCAGGTGTGTGTAACAAAAGTTAAAGTTAATTATTAACTTTTAACATATCTGGTAGGTACCACGGCGCACCTCACCTCGCCTTACCTATCTATTGTTATTGTATAATAAACAAAAATTAAAAACTCTAAACCCCTGTTGAGCTGCCTATTCCCACTTGACAGTAATAAAAAATAAGTAGCACACAATTATGAGCTTTTATGCTCCACAAGTTAAAAATTTTGAGCTTGTTGTTCTAGTTAGATATTTAATAATTTATATGAACACCAGAACCAGGTGTGTAACAAAAGTTAAAGTTAATTATTAACTTTTAACATATTTGGTAGGTACCACGGCGCACCTCACCTCGCCTTACCTATCTATTGTTATTGTATAATAAACAAAAATTAAAAACTCTAAACCCCTGTTGAGCTGCCTTTTCCCTACTTGACAGAAATAAAAAAACAGGTAGCTCACAATTATGAGCTATTTATGAGCTTTTATGCTCCACAAGTTAAAAATTTTGAGCTTGTTGTTCTAGTTAGATATTTAATAATTTATATGAACACCAGAACCAGGTGTGTGTAACAAAAGTTAAAGTTAATTATTAACTTTTAACATATCTGGTAGGTACCACGGCGCACCTCACCTCGCCTTACCTATCTATTGTTATTGTATAATAAACAAAAATTAAAAACTCTAAACCCCTGTTGAGCTGCCTATTCCCACTTGACAGTAATAAAAAATAAGTAGCACACAATTATGAGCTTTTATGCTCCACAAGTTAAAAATTTTGAGCTTGTTGTTCTAGTTAGATATTTAATAATTTATATGAACACCAGAACCAGGTGTGTGTAACAAAAGTTAAAGTTAATTATTAACTTTTAACATATCTGGTAGGTACCACGGCGCACCTCACCTCGCCTTACCTATCTATTGTTATTGTATAATAAACAAAAATTAAAAACTCTAAACCCCTGTTGAGCTGCCTTTTCCCTACTTGACAGAAATAAAAAAACAGGTAGCTCACAATTATGAGCTATTTATGAGCTTTTATGCTCCACAAGTTAAAAATTTTGAGCTTGTTGTTCTAGTTAGATATTTAATAATTTATATGAACACCAGAACCAGGTGTGTGTAACAAAAGTTAAAGTTAATTATTAACTTTTAACATATCTGGTAGGTACCACGGCGCACCTCACCTCGCCTTACCTATCTATTGTTATTGTATAATAAACAAAAATTAAAAACTCTAAACCCCTGTTGAGCTGCCTATTCCCACTTGACAGTAATAAAAAATAAGTAGCACACAATTATGAGCTTTTATGCTCCACAAGTTAAAAATTTTGAGCTTGTTGTTCTAGTTAGATATTTAATAATTTATATGAACACCAGAACCAGGTGTGTAACAAAAGTTAAAGTTAATTATTAACTTTTAACATATTTGGTAGGTACCACGGCGCACCTCACCTCGCCTTACCTATCTATTGTTATTGTATAATAAACAAAAATTAAAAACTCTAAACCCCTGTTGAGCTGCCTATTCCCACTTGACAGTAATAAAAAATAAGTAGCACACAATTATGAGCTTTTATGCTCCACAAGTTAAAAATTTTGAGCTTGTTGTTCTAGTTAGATATTTAATAATTTATATGAACACCAGAACCAGGTGTGTGTAACAAAAGTTAAAGTTAATTATTAACTTTTAACATATCTGGTAGGTACCACGGCGCACCTCACCTCGCCTTACCTATCTATTGTTATTGTATAATAAACAAAAATTAAAAACTCTAAACCCCTGTTGAGCTGCCTATTCCCACTTGACAGTAATAAAAAATAAGTAGCACACAATTATGAGCTTTTATGCTCCACAAGTTAAAAATTTTGAGCTTGTTGTTCTAGTTAGATATTTAATAATTTATATGAACACCAGAACCAGGTGTGTGTAACAAAAGTTAAAGTTAATTATTAACTTTTAACATATCTGGTAGGTACCACGGCGCACCTCACCTCGCCTTACCTATCTATTGTTATTGTATAATAAACAAAAATTAAAAACTCTAAACCCCTGTTGAGCTGCCTTTTCCCTACTTGACAGAAATAAAAAAACAGGTAGCTCACAATTATGAGCTATTTATGAGCTTTTATGCTCCACAAGTTAAAAATTTTGAGCTTGTTGTTCTAGTTAGATATTTAATAATTTATATGAACACCAGAACCAGGTGTGTGTAACAAAAGTTAAAGTTAATTATTAACTTTTAACATATCTGGTAGGTACCACGGCGCACCTCACCTCGCCTTACCTATCTATTGTTATTGTATAATAAACAAAAATTAAAAACTCTAAACCCCTGTTGAGCTGCCTATTCCCACTTGACAGTAATAAAAAATAAGTAGCACACAATTATGAGCTTTTATGCTCCACAAGTTAAAAATTTTGAGCTTGTTGTTCTAGTTAGATATTTAATAATTTATATGAACACCAGAACCAGGTGTGTGTAACAAAAGTTAAAGTTAATTATTAACTTTTAACATATCTGGTAGGTACCACGGCGCACCTCACCTCGCCTTACCTATCTATTGTTATTGTATAATAAACAAAAATTAAAAACTCTAAACCCCTGTTGAGCTGCCTTTTCCCTACTTGACAGAAATAAAAAAACAGGTAGCTCACAATTATGAGCTATTTATGAGCTTTTATGCTCCACAAGTTAAAAATTTTGAGCTTGTTGTTCTAGTTAGATATTTAATAATTTATATGAACACCAGAACCAGGTGTGTGTAACAAAAGTTAAAGTTAATTATTAACTTTTAACATATCTGGTAGGTACCACGGCGCACCTCACCTCGCCTTACCTATCTATTGTTATTGTATAATAAACAAAAATTAAAAACTCTAAACCCCTGTTGAGCTGCCTATTCCCACTTGACAGTAATAAAAAATAAGTAGCACACAATTATGAGCTTTTATGCTCCACAAGTTAAAAATTTTGAGCTTGTTGTTCTAGTTAGATATTTAATAATTTATATGAACACCAGAACCAGGTGTGTGTAACAAAAGTTAAAGTTAATTATTAACTTTTAACATATCTGGTAGGTACCACGGCGCACCTCACCTCGCCTTACCTATCTATTGTTATTGTATAATAAACAAAAATTAAAAACTCTAAACCCCTGTTGAGCTGCCTATTCCCACTTGACAGTAATAAAAAATAAGTAGCACACAATTATGAGCTTTTATGCTCCACAAGTTAAAAATTTTGAGCTTGTTGTTCTAGTTAGATATTTAATAATTTATATGAACACCAGAACCAGGTGTGTGTAACAAAAGTTAAAGTTAATTATTAACTTTTAACATATCTGGTAGGTACCACGGCGCACCTCACCTCGCCTTACCTATCTATTGTTATTGTATAATAAACAAAAATTAAAAACTCTAAACCCCTGTTGAGCTGCCTATTCCCACTTGACAGTAATAAAAAATAAGTAGCACACAATTATGAGCTTTTATGCTCCACAAGTTAAAAATTTTGAGCTTGTTGTTCTAGTTAGATATTTAATAATTTATATGAACACCAGAACCAGGTGTGTAACAAAAGTTAAAGTTAATTATTAACTTTTAACATATTTGGTAGGTACCACGGCGCACCTCACCTCGCCTTACCTATCTATTGTTATTGTATAATAAACAAAAATTAAAAACTCTAAACCCCTGTTGAGCTGCCTATTCCCACTTGACAGTAATAAAAAATAAGTAGCACACAATTATGAGCTTTTATGCTCCACAAGTTAAAAATTTTGAGCTTGTTGTTCTAGTTAGATATTTAATAATTTATATGAACACCAGAACCAGGTGTGTGTAACAAAAGTTAAAGTTAATTATTAACTTTTAACATATCTGGTAGGTACCACGGCGCACCTCACCTCGCCTTACCTATCTATTGTTATTGTATAATAAACAAAAATTAAAAACTCTAAACCCCTGTTGAGCTGCCTATTCCCACTTGACAGTAATAAAAAATAAGTAGCACACAATTATGAGCTTTTATGCTCCACAAGTTAAAAATTTTGAGCTTGTTGTTCTAGTTAGATATTTAATAATTTATATGAACACCAGAACCAGGTGTGTGTAACAAAAGTTAAAGTTAATTATTAACTTTTAACATATTTGGTAGGTACCACGGCGCACCTCACCTCGCCTTACCTATCTATTGTTATTGTATAATAAACAAAAATTAAAAACTCTAAACCCCTGTTGAGCTGCCTTTTCCCTACTTGACAGAAATAAAAAAACAGGTAGCTCACAATTATGAGCTATTTATGAGCTTTTATGCTCCACAAGTTAAAAATTTTGAGCTTGTTGTTCTAGTTAGATATTTAATAATTTATATGAACACCAGAACCAGGTGTGTGTAACAAAAGTTAAAGTTAATTATTAACTTTTAACATATCTGGTAGGTACCACGGCGCACCTCACCTCGCCTTACCTATCTATTGTTATTGTATAATAAACAAAAATTAAAAACTCTAAACCCCTGTTGAGCTGCCTATTCCCACTTGACATAAATAAAAAATAAGTAGCACACAATTATGAGTTTTTATGCTCCACAAGTTAAAAATTTGGAGCTTGTTGTTCTCGTTAGAGTCAACGTTGACTTAGTCCCCGCACCACCAGAAATGCAAACGTAACTTATATAAATACCAGAACCAGGTGTGTAACAAAAGTACAAGTTGATTATTAACTTTAAACATATCAGTAGGTACCACGGTTCACCTCATCTTACCTATCTATTGTTATTTAACATTTGCTTACATATTTGTCGAATATCGTAAGGAACTTCGTTCCTATCGGGTGACAAATGACACGACACGGCTTTTTTGCCTTTTTCTGACTGCACATTGCCAAATCAAAATTTGCCGCATCTCTAAGGTAAATCATCCAAAATTGATCATAATCATACAACAGTTTGGACGTCTACTTACAAGACTTGGTAAATCTTGGATTTATTTGAAAAATTCCCGGAGTTCAAGGTTTTACAGTAACATTTACATATTTAGCTATTGTTAACGCTTCTTTTCGTTTGAAATGGGTCTTGTTTTTGCCTCGTCGATTGAGCGAATCGTGGTCCTTTACAAAAAAAATAAATCAATAGGCAAATTCAGTTTCGTCTATTTATAATTATTGTTAAAATTCGCCCCGATTTCGTGGCACAAACGCTCTCTCACCCCCGGTGATTTTCCCCCTCGTAGCGGAATTCATCAGTCGACATAACATGAAACGATTCCCTCGGCGATATTTTTTAGTTTTCACCCCTTCGTCCCTAAACAAAGATAGTACGAACGTAACGCGAAAGCGTACGAGAGAAACGAATTCCCCAACAGAACATCACTGAAATACTCTAAGCCCTATTGCCGTGCTTCAGATACTACCGATATTCTCTCACCAAAAAGAGACGGAACATCTCGAACGCGAGGCGGAACAGAGATAGTCGCGTTACCACAAAATAGAGAGGACGACGACTAACATCGCGGCACCCGAGCCGAAGCGAGATAGATACAAAACAAGAGACCAACGTATATAATTTAAGTGAGATACACTTTACCGACACAACTGATACACAGAAAAAAAAAATAAAACAAGTCGACGACTATAAGCTGAAGCGTTCGCCGAATGTTAGAAAGAGGTGGACGATCTCGGAGCAATGTTACGACGACATGATATATTTTGTAAATAAATGTTGAAACTTCTTTCTCGCTCTTTTTCTTTTGCCCTCTTTCATCTGCTGATTAGCTAACGTTCGTCACACGCGAGATGGTTTCTTTTATTTTCCCTCGCCACATGTCCATCGCTGATTATCCTTTTTACGATCTATGTACGCAATTTTTTTTAAATATCCTGCTCGAATATTCATTTTAATTTACGTCCATGCGATAACTTTTACTAACAAATAACACGTCCTATAATTAATTCATTGATTTAATTTCCGAGCTATCAAATTCGCTAATCGAAGCACTCGTATCTACCCACTAATATAATGATCCGGAGTATTTTGCAATCATCCAAACGTTTGTTTTGATCAAAAAATCGTTTACGTACACTCCGAAGTCATTTTTATGATAATAATAAAGCACCATTTCGGCTTGTGTCAAGACGGAACATTAACCATCTATTAAATCAGTGGTGTTGAACCGTCACCAGCGAGTTTTTCGCAAACAATATTCCTTTTCGCCCCAACAATGTATTCGATGTGCAACCGTTTTTTTCCATTCAGTGCAGTAGGTAAATAAAAAGGAATCCTTATACCCCAAGTTTGTTAGAAGTGATGGGTAACAGCGGGTCCGATTTCGTTTGTAAGAAACTAGTTTTGTATTCGTTTGAAAATTCCAAGGTTATCCGATTAAAATATCCATAACTTACCTTATTATCAGCAACAAATTAAAAATGTCGTGCTAAATTTATGTTAACATCTAAAGCTAAAACGTTAGTGACTAGCGTATTAAATAAGAAAAAGCAAAGCTACATGCAGTAAATATTATTACAGTTAACGTTGAGTGCAGTGCAAATGTAAAAACAGAACGTTGACATAAAAAATCACGTTACCTTTATCTTGCGCATTCAACTGTCACAGACAGTCGCTCCATAACGCATCGTGTTAAAATCCACCTCGGAACCGGCAACGTTGCTATACAATTTATCCGACAACAGCGCTTCGCCTACATACAGATATATATTGTATGTTAAAATATTCCGCAACAAAACCAACGATTTTAAAGAGATATCGCACTCCGATTTTCACGAAACTTTCACTGTAGATACTTTGAAGTCGTACGAATACAATGCCGCTTTTAAATTTTGGAAATATTAACAATTTGAGGTAGTAATGGCGATTTTGGCGACAGCGTGTCGGCGCGTTAACACTTTTACGTATACTAGAGAAGCTCGTTTTACTTGAAAACTCTTCGACCCGCCTGATGGAAGCCCCGCCCCTAGCCAATCGTGCCTCAGCGAAGCTATTGACGTCAGGCGATGCTCTCCGAAGTTACCCGATCCTCGGTGTGCACTGCAAAGGGAGCTTGAATTCCATTTTGTTATATGGGACTGATTCTCTCTTGGTATTTTGTTTTCAGAATTTATTTTTGGAAATTGTCGTGTGTGTGTGTGTGGGCTTCCAACTCGCACGCCGTGTACTAGCGTTCAGGTAATGTCGTCGGTGGTAGCTCGGAGGTATAATCGTAATGAAGCGCTTATACTTTTCGAACTTTTATGGGAGCAATAAAATTTCGCTGAATCGTGTTACGTTTGGGGCAGCTGAAAACTACTACCATCATGGTTGTAAAGTTTATTGTGCATGGACGGGTGGGAAGACGACGACCCATTTTGAAACTGTTTAAACAAGACGGACATTATACATCGTGCTGTTTATATTTTTGACGCAATTTTATTTCACTGTCAAAACAAAATCGCTCAAAATACGAATTGTGCAATTCATACAGTTTTTAATGTCGCATTTCATTTATATCTTAAATGGACAATCATCGGCACTGTTTTCAATTTTTTAACCTTTAAATAAAATAAGTGTGTAACACTGACTGCATTAATTCGCGTAAAAAACAACTTCTATTTATAAGAAAAATAGTTCTAGTAGGTACATATATCAGATTTGGGGTCTTTTTATTTTCAAAGTTTTTCACAGGTACTGTTGGTGTTAGGTTAGGTTAGGCTAATATTAATCGGTATTAATTGAGGCAATAAAAGTACCTGCTGAAGAACTTTGAAAATGCGGGGACTTATTAGAAAAGACCACAGATTTGTACAGAACCAAAAAAAGTTTTTAAAATGTGGGTAGGTACGGGGTTATTCACTGTAAATTAAGTAAGTTATCACCACTTTTCACAGTTATTATTGCTCGCAGAACAAATATTTACATAAAATGTGTTGTTATGACTAAATTTTGTTAAAATGCTATCAAAAGTACAGTAGCGTGCAGATTTCAGGGAATGTACAGAAAAAATTACTTATTTATTTATTTTTTTTTCTGTGACGTGAAAAACGTTTGACATATTTCCGCTGACAGGTTACAAAATATCGCTTTTTTTCCCTACCCCTATAGAAAGTACACACTCTCCTCCCTCACATTAAGGAGGAAACTCTTACTCGTACTTTCTACCCTAGGGAGGAAAAGTACTTTTCCTCCTTAGGACGGTAAGTACCTACATTTTCTCTCCCTCAGTTTGAGTATGTTGTACATGATGAAACTTGTAAACCATTATATTCAAATTGTTTCCGTAGTTTCTAAATCATCTTGTTAACTTCCCAGCGGAAGTTATGGTAATGGGTCCAATTTTTCGAATTCCGAATTTTGACATATCTCCACATTTCAAGGTCCCAGGGTCCAATACAAAAGTTTTTAAGCGACCGTCTGTGTGTGTAAGTACGTATGTGCGTATGTTCGTATGTGCGTTCGAAATTATTTTTCGTCTCGATTATCTCGAGAACAAAAAATGATATCGACGCGGGACCAATTGCATTCGACGCATAATTACGCAACTTAAAACTGATTAGATTTTTAGCAAAATCGTTTAAGCTGTTTTATAGGTAGAATAAAAAAACTAAAAAAACGTTAACTTCCTGAATTTTGCAATTTATCAATTATACTATTTTTAATACAGAATTTTAAGATCTTTTAAAAAATATGTTTTTTTTTAAATAATAATAATTATAACAACAAAACATATGTATGGTATTTTTTTATTCTTGTCACTGGGAAGTTAGTCGTATGGATCTCTCGGGTCGCACCCAGACCACTGATATTTTATACTGTATTCTGATAAAAATTAAAAATAACTATTACTGTAACGTTTTTAGGTTAGATTTTAGTTATGTTTTTTTAAATTTCGAATAAAACTATCATAGTATGCTGTAGCTTACTGACACTGCGATTGGATGTGAGATGCATAGTCGCTATACGTTTATTGAACATACCTAATTGAATTTTTGAAAAATGGGGAGCGATTCAAATGATTTTGAATTTTTAAATACGCCACCTAATAAGGAATAAGCCAAAATAGCGTCATTAACATCACTACCACAAAAATTTGAAATATACGAAGTCAAAATTCGACTGAATTTAGTGTATATTGTGTCAGAAGCAAATGCTCGAGATCTGTACACTTTTCAAAAATTATTGCTCAAGAAAACTGTGTCAACACTTTCCAGCTTAACCTAAATAGATTAAGATTGATCTTTATTGTTATTCTTTTTTACTATCTTTCAAATGATGACTGCGATGTTGTTTTTGGGGTTTAGTTAGGGCTGCCACTTGAAAATGTCACAAAGTCGGGAGTTATAATTCGTGCGTTTTCTAACTTCCCAGTGAAAGTTATAGTAATGGGTCCGATTTTGCGAACCATGAATTTTGTCATATCTCCACATTTCAAGGTTTCCAGAGTCGAATACAATAATATTTAAATGGACGTCTATGTGTGTATATACGTATGTGCGTATGTTCGTATGTACGTTCAGAATTATTTTTCGTCTCGATTATCTTGAGAACAAAAAATGATATTGACATAGGACCAATTGTATTCGACGCATAATAACGCAACTTAGAACTGATTAGATTTTTAGCAAAATCGGTTAAGTTGTTTTTTATGGAGAATAAAAAAACTGAAAAAAATGGTAAACTACCTGAATTTTGCAATTTATAAATCATACTATCTTCATAACATAATTTTAAGATCTTTTGAATAATGTGTTATTGCATGTTGGGAATATTTGTATAAAAAATATGACAATATTTCATAAAAAGAGATAGTTTTAGGAAACAAAAATAGGAATTGGAGAATTTTAAACTTTTGTCAGTATTGAGAGCATTGAAGACGCTGTAACACTGAAAAATTATTGTTAGTAATAATAAAGCATTGTTTATATTAATTGAATATTGTTACTAACAAATGATTATTGATTATAATAATAAAAAATTTTTTTTCAATTGTTATAAAAAATTGAAAATAGCTCCTGCTTATGAAAAGTTTGAAAGAATACGGTTGACATTAACAGAATATTGTTAATGACAATTATAATTTGTAGTAAACAATTTGAAATCGTTTTTTATAATAATTTCAATAATAATAATAAGTATAACAACAAAACATTTGGTATTTTTTCATTCTTTCCACTGGAAAGTTAGTCGTGTGGACCTCTCGGGTCGCACTTAAACTAACGGAGAGTACTGATATTCTCAAAATGTACTTACCTCTGCAAGTTGACTCCATCAATAGAGATCTTGAAGCAATCGTCGAGTGGGGGACCAACAATCTTGTTCAGTTCAACGCCCAGAAAACACAAAGCGCCACGTTTTCCAAGAAAGTGAATTCTTAAAATCTTTTTTAAACAATGTCCGGAAATACCCTTGAATCAAGTCCCTTCATCTCGATTTTGGGTGTCTAATAATATCTCTTGGCATGACTCCTGATCAACTGTTGACGACGTACAAGGCTCAAATCCGACCTCTACTGGGGTATTGCTCGCACCTATGGGGTTCAGCACCAAGGCATTCTCTTCGTCTTCTAGATTTCATTCAGAAATGGGCCATTCGGTTGATAAACAGCTCAACACTCACAGATTCCCTTCACCCACTAGAACATAGAAGAAGAGTTGCAGACCAGACATTACTCTAGACATTACTCCAGATATAAATAAAATCTCTTATACCACCACTGGCCACATTCGGCCGAAAAACTCGGCACGCCGATCAGTCTCACCCATTTACTCTCAAGTTTGACACTACAAGGACCATTCTCCATCAAGAATCCTTCTTTTACAGGGCTGCTACGGAATGGAACAAGCTTCCAAAATCAGTTTTTCCAGAGAACTATGACCTGTAACTTTTCAAAAAGCGGATTCACAATCATCTCCCTTCTAATAGTCGCAGTGCGGGTCGTCTGCGGCCCACACGATAGGTCTACCTTTTTTTGGCAATCTTTCAGTTTCTTTCTCTCTGCAACTTTGAATTGTCGAGTGTTTGACGCCGCTGACGCGTCGTTTTATTACGCGTTGCAATGATTTTTTCGTTGGAATTACCAAGTGCATAAAAATGTATTGATTTAGTTCGAAATATAGAGATTTTTCCAGGGAAATCGTGATAACTTTGAATTATAGAGAGGTTCGACTTATCGCAGGTTTTAATTAACGACAGTCGACTGCAATTTAAAACGTTGGAATTAAAAAATTCAGGCCAAACTTTTACCTTTCGCGATTAGTTTGGAAGACACGAGAAAATAAAAGTAATTTCCGTTTAAAGAAAATTTTAAACGGTTTTCTAATAATTAACTTTCCAATTACGTATTAATTACACGAACGGAGACAATGGGAAAGTATTAATGTATTACTTTTTAATTATATTTGGTTTATTATGAAATTTTATGGTATCTATCAATTAAAAGTTGATTTCTCTTCGAGCTGAAAAAATTATTATTACCTATTGTTACAATCAGCAGTAAATTTTGAACCCCCACTCGAGGGTCTAAATTATAAAAAATAATAGTTGCCATATTGTACATTTTTGTAAAGATATTTCACAATTTTTTTTTAATTGAAATGTGTCGACGACATTTTTAAATAAAAATTGCTTGTCTGTAAAGTCGGTTTACGGATGATAATTTTACGTGATAACGTCATAAGAAAACATTGATGAAAAATTGCATACGCTAATGAATTATTATCACTGAATTATCATTATTTTGTTAACCTAATAAAAGGAAGGAGTTAATTGAAAATTACAATTTTTTCGATACCTAAATTAAGATCGAAGGCGAGTTTATACAGCAAATAAAATAAAATAAGAAACAAAATAAGAGAGATCTTCTTCTTCTTAAAATGCCATGCAGATTCCCGAACAAAATAATATATCATAGTTGTGGAGACTTGTGCTAAACCAATTTAGAATTAGACTCCATACAAATCTACACTATTAAAAACAGTAAACAGTAAGAGAAAACTGTCTGTACATTAAAGATATTTACCTATAAATACCATAGACCTATTATCTAAAGAAGACGCAACATTCCATTCATAAAACTCTATTTGTTTTGTCGCAATGATTACACGAGAGTGGCCATGAGTATGACAAAGAATAACAATCGATTCTCTTTGTCCCGTCCTCGTGCTGGAAACGCTGTAACATTATTGTGGACTTATGGCCTCGCTTATAATTAGTGACGTGCTATTAGTTTAAAATAAGAATATATCTATCGGGTAATATTTAGTTTTTTATGAGAATATATTTATGAATAGGTGATACTCAGGTTTTTATCAAATTGAAGTGTTGCAGCCTTCTAAAATTATTTTTCTAAACCCCAAAAGTTGGGCGCCAAATTGTGTTACCCTTCTTCTTCTTCTTAAAGTGCCATGCAGATTCCCGCGTATGCGTCCATCGCTTCTCTCATTATATAATTCTATTAATTGCAGCATTTTGCAGTGCCTGGAAATCCCGTATTCCTGTCCATTGTCGTATGTTTCGTAGCCAGGATAATTTTCTTCTACCTACTCCTCTTTTTCCTCCTTCTATTTTACCCTGGAGAATAAGACGTTGGAAATGATAACGTTCTCCACGTAGTATGTGTCCAAGATAGCCAGTTTTTCTTCTTTTGATGTTTCCGAAAAGTTCACGGTCTACTAAACTAGCTCTTCTCAGTATGTTCTTGTTCGTCACATGGTCAACCCACGATACTCTCAGCATTCGTCGCAGGGTCCACATCTCGAAGGCCTCAAGTTTGTTGATTTTCAGCGTCCATGCCTCGTCTCCGTACAAGACAACGGACCAGACGTAGCACTTTACCATCCTATATCTGAGACTGACATTTAAGTTTTTATCTGTCAAAAAGTTTTTAAGTCTTAAGAACGTTGTTCTTGCTTGCTCAAATCTGCATTTTATTTCCTGATCTGGGTCCCATTTTTGGTTGATCATGCATTCCAAGTATTTAAATTGAGTGACTTGTTCAATGCTCTCTCCATTTATGGATATTGTGGTATTTGGAGTATCGTTTCTACCAATGGCCATACATTTGGTTTTACGGATGTTAATTTTCAGACCCAATCTTTGACTTTCTTCATTGACCTTATCTAGTAGAGTTTGTAGATCATTTGTTTATGGGAATTCCGTTTACTTAAATGCCTATGGAACTGTCGGAGATTGACTCAGTGAATGCTCTTTCCACATACAAGTTAAACAACATCGGAGACAAGATGCACCCTTGGCGGACGCCCTTTTTTATTTCAAAATTCTCAGTTGTTCCTGCATTCTGAATTCGGATTTCCGCTCTTTGGTTCCAGTACAAATTACCTATAAGTCTGATATCCTTTCCATCCAGTCCCAATTTCCCAAGATATGATATAAGGAGATCGTGTTTTACATTGTCAAATGCTTTTTCGTAGTTAATAAAACACAAAAAGACGTCCTTTCTCTGATCCTGGCAATTCTGCACTAATGTTTGGAGACTGAATATGGCTTCTCTTGTTCCAAAACCGCTCTTAAATCCAAATTGACTAGCACCACTTACTTCCTCACACCTTCTATACAGTCTTGCGTAAGAGAGATAAACATGCCCGAAACGGTGAAAGCGTTTATACAAGAAATAAGATAAAACAAGAACAAAAGATGGCCAACTTTTATTTCTTTGTCTTGTTTTATTTTATTTTGTTTAAAAACTCATAATGCGCGTGACCCAAATCTTTTCTGTTCTAAATGTTCCGAATTTACAATACACCTAACCTAACTATATTATTTGCAGAGGTATTTTTGATTTTTCTTAAATGTTCCATATATTTATTTTTTAAAAGCTTTCATCTATGCTCAAAAGCTTCAGCTACAGAAAAAGTGATTTAAAAAACGTTAAACTCTCTGATTTTTTGGCACTAACGTGCTTTCTCCATTATGTTAGTAATTGTGAGCAAAGCATTTTCTTTCAGTCGGCTGTTCTTGTATTTTCCATCAGTTTTTGCATATAACTGAGGAAAGGTCGATACCTGCTCTATCAACATGCCATCATCCATTATAATATTTTTTAATAGGAAATGGATGGTAGATATAAAGTTCGATTAATTTAAATATTGATAAAATTTAAAAAAATCCGTATTTGAAATAAAATAACAAATCAATTTGGAGATTGTGTACTGTTGTGCACAAAACACAAAAGACATTGTCAAGAAAGCTGCGATTTCATCGGTTCATTCTTATTTCTTATTTTATTTTAGTCATTTGTATAAACCAATGTTTTTTGCGCTCATTCCTTATTTTATTTTATGTTATTTCTTATTTTATTTTATTTGCAGTATAAACTCTCCTTTATTTGCACTCGTTAATTCAAATATTTTTTTACTTAAATTATACAGATTAATTACAAGTAACAATGTGCTATTAACAAATTATTTACAACTTATTATTATACATTCAAGTTAGGTTAGTTCAATCGCCTGGAAGCGTTTGAGATGTGGTTACATAGAAGAATGCTCCGAATACCCTGGACAGCTAGGCAGACCAACGAAGCAGAGTTAAATAGAGCAAATGCGGTTCGTGAATTATTTGTCACTATAAAGATCAGAAAGATATCATACCTGGGGCATGTTCTCAGAGGAGACCGATACAGGGTGCTTCAACTTATAACGAAGGGCAAAATCGAAGGCAGCCGAGTAATTGGAAGAAAACAGATGTCATGGCTGAAAAACATTCGCGATTGGACAGGAATGCGCAGTGCCGAAGAACTATTCAGATTAGCCGAAAACCGCGAACAACTCGCCAATGTAATTGCCAACATTAGGGGGACCTGATATTGCACCGAAAGAAGATACATTTAAGATCCTCCAATCTGGAAGAGTGAAAGAGAGATAGATGCGTCACTAGCCGAATGCTTAGGCCGATCGTGCCTCTCTATCGCTTGTTCCGCGCTCTCGCTTGCACGCTCGGCTCAGGCGGAACGTGACAATGAGTCATGCTTTTTTGTGCGTGCAGCTGGCGTTCATCGATTTATAAGACGTTATCACGTCAAAAAATCGCTTAAATATTGATAATTGAGCGTGATATAATAAAGTTAAAATAAATAAATGTAAATGTTTATTAATTTTAAATATTTTAATTTACAAAATAGTAACGAAATCAGTCTTATATTAACATTATTATCCTAGATGGTACCCGCGTAAGATTAGTACTTCGTGTAGCTCATTTTCTTCTCCAAGGAATTCATCCATCTATCTTTATACCATAATTTAATACTCATTCGTGTGCTTACATAACTCGTGCTACGCACTTCTTTATAACTTACACACTTATATATTAATGATGCTTTTAGGTGTCAGGCACGATTTATTATTGCTACATTTGGAGGACTTGCAGTAGAAACGGTGAATCTTTTCCATCACGTGACTATTACGTCAGCAACAATATTCATATGAATCAAATCAAAACTTCTGTCGACTCTATAAAAATAATCGTGTATGATGTTATGTTTGATTTTTATTGACAGAAAGAGACAGTATGTAGAAAATATGTGTTGTATGAATCGTAAATTGGGTCACGTGATGGAAAAGCTTCACCGTTTCAACTGTACACATGGACGACAAAGATGTTAGAATAATATAGAAGATGCGAAGAAGTTAGTGGGGATAATCAATTCGGGTTCAAAAGTGGATTAGGTACCAGAGAGGCTATTTTCAATCTGCAAATGCTAATCCAAAACTGCCTAGATCAACGCAAAGACGTATTTGTATGCTTTATCGACTACTAGAAAGCATTTGATAACGTCAGGCACGATTTATTATTGCGATATTTGGAGGACTTAGGCCTAGACGACTAAGACGGTAGAATAATTCGCAACCTCTACTGGAACCAAACCGCCTAAGTATGTCTCCCATGTGGAAGTTAAACAGAAGAATTACCAATTAAAAAAGGAGTAAGACAAGGATGCATTTTATCACCAATGCTGTTCAATCTGTACGTGGAAAGAGCGTTTCAGGAAGCACTTGCGACAAGCACTTTAGGAAGTTAACGGCATCCCTATCAACAATATCAGATACGCTGATGATACTGTGATCTTAGCTGACACAGCAGATGATTTACAGCTCCCATTGAATGCCGTAAATGATGCAAGCAATGCATTAGGTCTAAAAATAAATGCCGCCAAGACCAAGTTTATGCCAATTTCAAAAAGCGTCCTGTCGAATTTCAGAATAACCATCAATGGTATTAACCACATAGAACAAGTACGGAAATTCAAATACCTATGCTACTACTTGAATGATAAGTGGAACCCGGAGGTGGAGATTGGGTGCCGTATAGAACAAGCGAGAGCCGCATTCTTACGTCTACGTAAGTTTTTAGTTGACCACCGACTAGACATTAAATTGAGACTCAAGATGACCAAATGTTATGTGTCGTCTGTTATTCTATATGGCATGGAAGCGTGGACTCTTAAGCTTCGTCAATTAACAAGCTCGAAGCATTTGAAATTTGGAAATGTCAGAAACAAAGAAGTCATTAGAAGAGCAAAACTAGGAGACAGAGAACTGTTCGAGACAATCAAAAAGAGGAAAATCGCATATTTTGGACATATAATGAGAGGGGATAGATATGAGTTTCTCTCTCGATTATCTCGAGAATAAAATAGTTAGAAGTCGGTTAAATGAAGCTGGATTAAACAGTAGGAGACCAGCCACTACACCTTCGCTTACTAAACAGTAAAGTACTGCCGCTATAAGTTTTGCTCGAAATCATCAAAATTGGTCAGTAAATAATTGGAACAAAGTTTTAATCACAGATAAAACTAGGGTTAGCCTAAATCATCCAGATGGTCGTGAACGAGTCTAGCGAAGGCCAGGAGAGAGGTTTGCTGCTTGCAAGGAGATTCCATTCGGCGGTGGCTCTGTTATATTTTGGGTTGGTATATGTTTTGACGCTCGCACTGAATTAGTTCCCGTACGTATGAGATCCATGAATGCTAATTACTACAACATTGTAATAGATTATGTCATGCCTTTCGGTCCTTTTTTGAAACCCAATTTTCTGTTTATGCAATACAACGCTCAACGTCACATAGCTGGGAAGGTACTCGATTATCTTGATCAAGTTAAAATACCAGTTAAGCAGTGGCCACCAAAAAGCTCGGATCTGAATCCGATCGAGCATTTTTTGGATCACCTCAAAAAAAATGTTAAACGTCAAATACCTGCAACTAGAAACCTAAGGAACTTAAAAATGCAGTTATCACAGCATGAAAATCCTATTTGCGCCATAATTTTTTTTTAACATTACAATTTTGTTATTAAGTCTTAAGAATAATTTTATTTCAATCTAATAGAGAAATATTACTTTTACATAGACATAAAAAATAATAGAACAAATTGTCAACAGTCACCAGGACAAGAGAAGAGTGGAATTTGATAAGCAAGAATCGATATTTACTGCATTTGTCAAAACTCTCACAACTTAGCTACTGCTCCGAAACTAGAAGTTCCATGAAAAAATAAAGTGGAATTATTTTGTACAGAATTTTGTCACCTTTAATTTCCTATGAATCCATTTTGGCCGTAAGGCAAAGAGAAAACGAGATATTACCGAAAAACCAAAAAATGTGGATCTTTGTAGCCTCACGGAGATCGGCGCGGGCCTCGGGAGTGTGAGGAAAACCTAGATTCTTGCTAATCACACCCTAATGAACCATTTAAAACAATCAAATCTTTGCCAACATTTTTTTATGGTTTACATTACTCGCCCCCTGGCCTATATAGCAATTTGTATAATTTAATATGATGTTGCGTTAATTTTGTCCTGAAGTGTATTTATTTTTCATCTAGAATTATAAAATTTTAATTTATTTAACGATAATCCACAACACTTATTCAGATTAATTTATAAACACTTAAACTCAGGATGCGTAAAAAACAAGGTAATGCTTTTAAATAATTTGTTTATCATTTTTATGGATGCATTACATTTTTCAAACAATCAAATTAATTGTCCATTGTTCTCTGTGACCGCGTAACTATGTCACTGATATTCCAAAATTCAACAGGAAACAGTGACGTGTCTGAAATAATTTTATGCAGAAAATTCCCACTTCGAGTTACGTTACTAGGGTCGGCATGTCATGTGACAACGGTTAATCTCAGCCAAGACCTGTTGGGTTATTCCCTGGTGTCCCGAACCATAAATATATCTCTCTCTTCTCTTTGTCAACCATTATCCATCCATTCCTGGATGAAGATCTCTTCTAATTGTTTCCATCTTTTTCTATTTTTCGCAAATCTCATCCACTATTTGCCAGCCACTGCTCTTATGTCGGCCACCAATCTTTTTTGAGGTTTTCCCTTGCTCCTTGCTGTCTGCCTTGGCCTCCATTCCAGTATTCTACGTGTCCTACGTGTCCATCGGTTGACTCGCATCTGGCTATATGGCCAGCCCATCGCCATTTCATCTTTGCTACCTCCTCCACGATGTCCCTGACTTTTGTTTTACGTCTCATCTCGGTGTTTCTAATTTTGACTCTTGGTGATATTTCAAGCATGCTGCGTTACATCGCCCTTTGGGTTGCCTCCAATTTTTTAGCAGACTTTTTGGTGAGCGACATGGTCTGTATCACTTAAAACTTCCCATAGTAGAAAATACAACTTTTAAAGTTAGTTTTTTTACTGAAATGTGAGTATTTTCATGAATTGAATTATTTGTGACAATGATTAAATTGAAAGAAAATAAGGTTTGAAATAAAAAATGTGTTTCTATTTTGAACCGGCCGTTAAATCAATTTCATTCGACTCGGTTGGTCATACTGCGTCGAATGACACTAGTGTCACCATTGTAAGTGGTGTCATGAGGAAGAGACGTCTCTAAAAATTGAAAAATTTAAAAGTGTTGTAACTTTTGAAAGGGCCGTTTGCTTAACTTGGGAGTGGTGCCAATCGACTCGGTTGGTCATGCTGCATCGAATAACACCATCGTACAAACTGCCCAAACGTTTTGGACGAAGAAAATGTGCCTCTAAAATTGGAAAGTTGAAAATTAAAAGAGGCATAACTGTTGAAGGGGGCATTTCCTCACCCTAAGAGGGGTTTCATTCGTCTCAGCTTTTTAAGCCGCATCGACTAAATTTGGTGTCTTTTTTTTTGGTGAGTCCCATAAAGTACCCAATATTTATAAAATTTGGAGACACGTGTTGACTTACGAGGTTATATTTACAGCATGTGAGATACGAGGATTCTGAATTCAAGTGGCGCAGGTGCAATTTCACACGCTTTGAGATACAGGTTTTGTATCGATGCGGCTCGAATTCCTAACGTGGGCAAACCAAAAAACACAAAACCATCGAAAATTGAGATACGAGGTTTGACATCTGAGCGACGATATGTAAGTTTACCTACTAGTTGTGCTCTTTTTTTTTCAGCATCCTGGTTTGATTTCCCTAATCTGATATCATGGCCCAAGTACACATAGTGTTCGACGTTTTTTTTAATATGATTCTGTATTGTTATGTTTGTTAGTGGCTCATTATTTTTGTTTTATTATAGTTCATTATAAGGCCTAAAGTAGCGGATATGTCATTTAGTTGTTGTATCATTTCGTTTAATTCTTTCAGATTGTTTGCTTTCAATGTTAAGTTTGTCAGAAGAAGCATAAAAGTAACATCAATGTTGCGGAAATCTGAGAAGAATAGCTGGAGAGACTCTCATGGATAAAGTGAGAAATAGTGTGATAAGGAAACGCTGTGGGGTAAATGAGGATGTAGTAACAAAGATAGATAATGGAAAGCTTAGATGGTTCGGACACGTAAGGCGAGTATGAATGAGTAAGTCAGTAGAGATCGACCTATGCGAATGCATCTCGATTAGATCGAAATTGTGTTAAAGAAAGGCCAGGTCAAGTACCACCAACCGACGAACATGTATAAAAGCGCTGGTGAAAGTAGAAGAAGCAAAAGAATTGTGTAACAACCGTATTGTATGTACGAATTGTTAATGACACATAAATTAAGTATTTGATAAATACATACAAGAAATAAAGATAAATTCCAAAATATTAAACGCATTGACAGTGAGGAAAAGTTAATAAATTTAAATATTTGGGATCACTGATCCCTGATACTAATGAAGTTAAGCTAGAAATTAGAACAAGGATTTCTGCTGGGAACAGATGCTATTTTGCCCTACAGAAACTATTGAGGTTTAAAGACGTAAATATTAAACTTAAAATTCTCATTTTTAATGTGTCAACTTGACCATTTTTTTTATACTGGTCCGATAAGGAAAATTTTCGGCGAAATACGTGAAAATGGTCAATGGAGAAGAACAAATGAAGAAGTTTACGAGGAAAAAAAGAATCCAATGGCTGTGACTTGTAATAAAGATCGATGAAAAAAACCAGAAAGTTTAAAAACTAGAGGAAGACCTAGAGCAAGATGAGAAGAGCAAGTAGAAAAAGTTTTGAAATTTCTTTATATTAATAACAAGATAAATTTTTTTTAACAGAAAATAATCTTCTTCTTTTTTCTTTAATGTAAGCAATTTGCTTGTTTTTTTTTGTATCCTCTGCCGTTCAATTATAAGAAAGGTTGTCGCTCCATCTCTTGCGGAGTCTTCCAACGCTTTGGCGCCCTAAGGGCGACTTGTCTCTAGTTATTTTGACCATTCTGTCGTCATTCATCCTGTCTATGTGTTCCTTTCACTCTCTCTTTCTTCCCAGTATCCATTCATTTACATTGTCTATTTTACATGTTCTTCTAATTTCCCCGCTTCTCTCCCCGTCAAAAAGTGTTTTTCCAGCGATCCTGCGCACTATTTTTATTTCGGTGGTTTCTAATAATAATAATAATCTCTTTGTGTTCGATGTATCTGATCTGGTTCCCGCTATGTATGTTAATATAGGTCGGATGGCCGCCTTATAGATTCGGGATTTGGTCTCGATTCCGATATATTTGTTTCGGAGGATTGTATCGTTCAGGTAAGCTGAGGTTCGTGCTGCTTTTGCCGCTTGGTTTCTTACTTCCGCCTCGACGTCACCGTATCCTGATATTTCTATGCCTAGGTATTTAAATTTCATCTCCTGTTGTATAATTTTATCATCCACTACCAGTTTGCATCTGATACGTGTTTTTGAAGTGGTCATGCATTTCGTTTTTGCTGCAGATATCTTCATTTTTAGACTTTTTGCTATTGTGTTAAATTTGAATAGTAATCTCTGTAGTCATCTTTGTTTTCTGCAATCAGAACAGCATCATCGGCATAGCATAGGATTTTGATGTCTTTGTTCCCCATTTTATACCCTTTCAGGTTACGAGTGCTTTTTATTATTTCGTCCATAACGATGTTGAACAATAAGGGGCTAATGAAATCTCCTTGTCGAATAACACTATTTACAGGAATTTCTTCGGTAGTTTTTCCATTAATTTTGGCTTGTATTTTGTTTATCTGGTAAATATTTTCGATGGTTTTTATGATGTTGTATGGGATTTGCCTGTTGTATAGGAGGTGTACCACGTCCTCCGGTTGTATTCGGTCAAACGCCTTTTTCAGGTCTATAAAACACACGAAGGCTGGTTTGTTATACTCGATGGATTTTTCAGTTATTTGTCGCAGGACAAATATCGCATCAGTACAAGATCTTCCTGATCTGAATCCTTGTTGTTCATCGCCCAATAATAGAATAGAATAGAGGTAACAAGGAGGTCAAAGCTCTACAAGAACAATAGCCCCACGATGATGATGATGACGTAATACCTATGCAAGTGAGAAGCCACAAGAAAAAATTCAATAGTTAAATGAAGTTGTACAGTCGAAGTCGAAAAAAAAACTTAAAGACAAATAGATTAAATATTATTAAGACAATGTTATAGGAAGGAAGTGAAAGACGAGCTTTTCATAAAAACGCGGTTATTATTAGTAATCAAGATGGGATTAGTAATAAATATTCGGTATGATTAAATGATCCATTTAATAAGTTGACCATCCCAATAGTTTTGCACACAATCTCATTAGGCAGCCAACCACAGCGCTAAGAATCAAGCGCTTCACATCATATGACCTAATTAATAGATTTTAAGCTTTGCATTGTTTAATGTTTTTGTCTTTACTTTGTATACCCGAGTTAAAACTAATTAGACACTAATTATGTATATTAAAGGAAACTACCACTGCGAAGCTCCTTACAGGACAATCAATTTGTTAAAAAAAATAATGAGCAAGTCAATTATTGTCAAATTTGTCGTTCCATTAATATTTTGCCTACTAATCATGTATTAAAATTATCCGGAGGACCCTATTATTTGTTTTCGCAAAACCCCTGAACAACGACCACCAGCCAGAAAGAATTTTCTGCAAAAACATAAAATTTAATAAAAAGTGGAGATTTGATTTTTTCTCGTGCAATAACATTTTAATTCTGCAAAAAAAATAAATTAATAAACCGAAAAAAAAGCGCAAGGGGTTCCTAAACTTTAAGGATAACGGAACGCCAACCAAAAACTTTATATTTTATGGAACCCCATATCAAATGATTACAAATCAACACTGAAATTTATATAAGAACATTTTTCTTTAAGAAATGTGTACTATAATTGAAACACATTATTCTTAACTTTTAAGTTTTAATGGGAAGAATGAAATTGTTTTATTGTTTTATGAATAATTGTTTTTATAGTTCGGTATTATGTCCGACAATTGTATGCGTATATCTGGAGTAGCATCCAATCTTGACCTGCATTTGTTTTTTGTAAAAACGTAGGCTAAAAAGCCTGTTTCACAGCGATAAGTTGCGACGAATTGGAGCATTGTTAAGATTTTATTTTACTCCTAACACCAACCCAAAACTCATTCAGAGTTACAGATTTAAATGTGTGTTTTAATGTGGATGAAATTTAAAGATCTATGAATGCTTCATAATCCAGGTCGGTCAGCATCGCTGGTTGACTTTTTATAATAAATGGATTTTGTACCCATTCAATATCAATATAATTTTCAGGAAAGTAATCGGACAAAGATTTCAGGAGATTTACCAAATGTTCAGTTATAATAGTTTTAATGTCATTTGGTAATTCCAACGCGTTTTCTTGTAGAAATTTATACACAAGCGGAAAACATTCAGTGTTGTCCTTTTGCCACACAGGCAATCCAGAAATTTAATTTTCTTTTAAAAGCTGTTAATTTATCTCTCGCCATAAATATAGTTGATGATTTTCCCTGCAAAAGTGTAGTTATTTCATTGACCTTTCCAAAAATTTCGGCAAGGTAAGCTAATTTTATGACCCATTGTTCATCATGCAAAACACTAAAATATTAGGGGCCTCAGACTTAATTTGCTCCATTGCGAAAACCTTTAGCTCGTCACGAAGTTCATATAACCCGGCTAAAACTTTGCCTTTTGTAAGCCATCGGATTTTGGTATGCAAGCGGAGTAATTCGTATTTACTCCCGATTTCTTCACACACCTTTTTAAACAATCTTAACTTTTTTTTTTTTTTTTCCCAAGTTTTTGGCACTGGCAGAGCCAACAGGCCAGTTATATTTTGGGTTGTTTTGTCAATTTTACAGATAAAATTTTGTGTTAGATAGATATTGTTAGTATTTGCCTGATATAGTTTTTGTTTTTTATTTTTTAATGGATATTAATTTTTTTTATTCCTTTTTTATTTATTTATATATATATATATATATATATATATATTTTTTTTTTAAATATTTTATACTTTTACATTCCAGGCTTACAATAATTTGTTTTGGGGTAGCACTGCTACTTACATATTTATGTTATTAGTTTTAACATAATGATATAATATATTATAAATACTATTGTCCTCCAATGTCAGTAGATTTTCTAAATTTATAGGCAACTTAATATTATGACATAATAAAGTTTGGTATAATTTGTCTATTTCTAGTTTTTTTAGAATACACCCTAGTAAAGTGTGTTGTAAATCGGCAATTTCATAACAAACACATTTATTATCATTTATTAGACCAAATTTGTTCTTGTATTCAGAATACATTGCATGATTGCTACGCATTCGACAAATCGACCTTATAAAGGATCTGTTATGTTCTTGATGGAAGCATGGTTTTTGTCGCACCCTAGACTAAATCCGTTTATAGAATTTTCCACTTTCTCCTTGTATATATTTTTGTTGCCATGCTTTTTCTTTTTGCTTCTTAAAGATATTATTGTAGTCTGTAAATGGAATTTTAATATTTGTATTATTACCACAACTTGCTGCTTTCTTTGCCAGTTCATCCACTATCTCATTATCTGGAATGCCAGCATGGGCTTTCACCCAAGCTATATAAATTTCTATGCCTTTGTCAATAGCTTCTTTATATAAATTCAATATGTCTAAAATAATGTGGTTTAAATTAGGTTCTATAAGTTGTTTTGTTCCAAGTTTTTCCACCGAGCTTCTGGAATCACTAAAAATAACAAATGTTTTCTCTTTTTGATGTAAGCACATGTTAATAGCTTCTTTGATTGCCATTAGCTCTGCATTATATATTGATAGAATATTGAGTAATTTATATAGTAATGTGATATTTTTTCTAGGATAATATACTGCGTACCCTACATTATTTTCAGATTTTGATCCATCGGTATATATTTTCTCATATGAGTTCCACCTCGTGTTACATTCTTTAATTTGTACTCCTTTTACACTTATTTTGTTTTCGTTATTATATTCCAAATTAATGTGCGTTTTAATCGTCATAAAGTAATTTTGGTAAGGATATGACCATATTGGTATACCATCTGATTCGAAAATATCTTTTATAGTTTCTAAGATTGTAATAAAGGTATCAACTAATAAAGGGTTCTTTTTCTTTGCCCAATATCTGCTAGTTAGACAAAGTACTGCCAAGTTTGATATTTTTATCCTTAGATTAGATTTTTTACTAATTTGTAAAAAAACTTTTCACTCATATATGTTCTTCGTAAGGATAACAGTAGTTCACAAGTTTCAACTTCCATAACGTCTACGGGAGTACTGGGTAAGTAATCTATACTAACTCGCAAACATTTATTTTTAACTACTTCTATTTTTTTTAGGTGAGTTTCTGCTGCTGAATGATATAAAATAGATGCATAATCGAGAATGGATCGAACATATGATTTATAAAAAATAAGCATAATATTTGGATCTGCGCCCCATTCGTGATGCTTAAAAGCTCTCATTATATTTATCCCATTTTCGGATCTTTTTATTAAATAGTTTATGTGTTCTTTCCAATTTAACTTTGAGTCCAAAATTACACCTAAAAACTTTGTAGATGTTTTATTAGAGAATACGTAGTTCGCTAAATTTATCGTATGTGGGTGACTATATCGTTTTCTTGTGAATGTCACCATTACCGATTTTTCTTCAGATATTGTAAGCCTATTACTAAACATCCAATTATCGAGTTTTACTACTGTAGATGAAAGTTGTAAATGACGGTTAATTATTTCTTTATGTTTCGTATATATGACTATGTCATCCGCATATTGTAGAACAGAAGAATGTCTGGGGATGATTGTTTCCAAATCATGAGTATATATATATTATACAAAATCTTAACAATCTTAACTGAAGGGGAAGACTTTTCACGTAATTGACGATCTTAACAGCTTTATCAAGGACTTTTCACTACTATTTGTAACCGTGGTATTATTTAATAGCTAATAAATAATTTTGGCGAAACCCTGACGACTATTCTACGGAACCCCTAGGTTCCGCGGAACCCAGTTTGGGAATCCCTGCTTTAGACCCCACGACTGAAGTAAAACTTTTTTAGTTTCATCTATATATATATATATATATATATATATATATATATATATATTAAAAAATGTGTCAAATTTTTAATTTATCTATTGTAGATAAATAATTGCTTTCAGATCTCTACTTTCTAACAAAGTTTTAATTTCTTCGTTATCATCATCAGCCTTGTCGCGTCCACTGCTGAACATAGGCCTCCCGTAATCTGTCCCACTTCTTCCTGCACTGCACCGCCTGCATCCAGTTATGCTTGATGCGTTTTATATCATCAGTCCATCTCGTTGGTGGTCGTCCTTTATTTCGGTAAGCCTCATGTCTCGGCCTCCATTCAAGGATTTTCTTGGTCCATCTGTCGTCAGTTATTCTTGCAATTCCATTTTAATGTTGTTATTCTCCTGTTCTTCTTCGTGTTTCGTTGTTCTGGATTCCATCTTTTAGGGAAAGTTTTATTGTTGAGTTACGTGCTATGACGTGCTACGTGCTATTTCTCCATCACAGCCGCCTTTGTTTGTGATAAGTGATCCTAAATAGTTAAATTTCTCAATCACTTCAAAACCATCGATCTGTCTAACATTGGCAGGGTTGCGGTCTATTATCATAATTTTCGTCTTCTTTTTGTTTAACGTTCTCTGCTGATCCTGTCCAACTTTCTCATGAATTCCTTGAGTTTTTCTTCCGAACGAGCTAGTATTTAGGTGTCATTTGCATATCTAAGGTTAGTAATTCTTTTTCCTCCCAAGGTTAATCCCCCTCGCCAGCCTTGCAGAACTTTTTTCATTATATACTTTCCGTGACACAATACAGCCCTGTTTTACACCGCACTTTGGACTAAAAGACTTAGCGTGTTGTCGGCTTTCACCTTCCCGCAGCTATTGTTGTAGAGATTTTTAAGCAAAATAATCATATGTTTTGTTACTCCCATGTTTTCGAAGATATGCCTCAAATTCTTCCAATTTACACAGTCGAATGACTTGCTGTAGTCGACAAAGCACAAATAAGTTTTTACATTAAATTCATATGCTTTTTTTATTATTTGTCTTACATTCAGGATTTCCCTTTCCTGGCATGAATCCTGTCTGTTCGTCGGGAAACTGTGGTTTTAAACGGTTGTTAATAATATGAAGCAGAATTTTGCTTGCACGTGACATAAGAGCTATTGTTTTGTAGTTGTTGCAGTCTGTAGGAGAGCCTTTCTTGAAACCGTCCACGCCACATTAAATCGCCATTTTTATCATTTAAATAATCGGATTAATTTTGTTGCGAATTGAAATGATCATCGTTGATGCCTTAACGGTCAGCAACTAATTTGAAAACCATTAGATCTCGAAAACTCATCCGATTTTCAGTTTTCTATTTTGTTGCTGACTCTAATGACCTTAACAATCTTTACTGCGATAAGCAACAAAATTAAATAGTTTATTTATTAGGTAGAAATCGCGATTTAACTTGGCATTTTGAAAAAAAAAATTATTTCTTTTAGTATGGTTTTTCAGCAATAAATTAGCAAAAAATTTTGGTCCATTCCGTTTTTTCAGATCGTTTAATATTTGTTATCTTCGCCTGTTTAACGTGAAGCTAGGCATTGTTGGCGATTTTTTTTGGATCGTTTCGAGCAACAAAATCGATTCTTTGGCAAATAATTAGCAACAAATTTAGCAACTTTTTTTTCTAATTTTCGCCCATTTGGTACCGCCAGTTTTATGGATCTCTTCTGTCGGCAGTACCAGTAACTGCCAGTTTTTGTATCAGAACAATGCTACCACCCAAATGCCATCTATATAAAACAATTTTGGTTGTAAAACAAATCTCTATCCTCAAACACTACTCATATTCACCTGATTTATCTCCCTGTTTAGATCTTATTGTTTCTAGAAATAAAAATCTTTAAAATGGACCCATTTTTAGTACTAAGAAGGTGTAAATGATGCGGTTTCTAAACACCCTAACGTCTAAAGACTTTCACCACTGTCTTGATCATTGGAAGAAACGCACGATATGCAGGAAGAGTATGCTGAAAGGGAGCGTAGTTATAGGAATTTGATTTTCTCACACCGTCTATGACCTAGAAAATATGTGCGCGTCGCACCTAACAAAATTATTTAAGTGAAAACCGAAAACATTGACTCAACTATTCGATTAGTGCAACTGTAATACGCTTCTACGTTCGACGACAGTCGAACCGTAAATTTGAACTCTGCGCCTGTATGAATTATAGCCGGTAATAAAATGAACTAGCTCTACATTGTACCATTATAAGACCTCGTACATTATTTCTATCATATTAACAAATTGTCCTCGGCTCTGGTGACGCCGCTGTTGATTTGCATAAACATTTAAGTTTTATCGCATTTCGCGATACGGGAATAACCAGAAAAAAAAACAGTTATCACGTCGACTACACGTGAATTAAAAAAATCTGCTGGTAACGTTTTTTTTTGTTTGTTTTTAAAATAATGAATGTAATTTATAATCCAGAAGGTTTGAGTATCGTGGCATTAAGAGATACGAAAACAACTTGTTTGTTACTTTAATTTAATTCGTGACGTGGTCGAGTAAAAATATTAAGTAGCCATGTACGAAATGAGGTCGCAAGACTGGAATGATTATTGAAAAATTAAACAAACAACTGAAACGTCTACACAGTCGCGATCATCTTTCCAGACGGTTTCGTTAAAACACAATTAATTCTTTGAACAATATAAAAGTAACTTGCCAAACTCTAACTCGTAGAATAATACAAACGATCGCTTAAATTGATCAACAAATTGGGCAGGTATAAAGTAATCAAGACTACATTTAACGTTGGAGCAATTAACAGACACATCAGTGTGCTTTAGGTGTCAAAACAGATGCAATGTAAATAAAGAAGTCGACATATTCTAACAGAAGTGAGCATCGCTATCTGAAGACTCTGCATGAGGTGCTTTTCAAAGCTACGAAAGAGAAATTTTTGAGATTTATAATTTTTAGCTCATAAATGAAGGTTGAGTAGTGTCCATGCTATAATTTTTTTTAACTTCGCAGTGGAAGTTATAGTAATGGGTCCTATTTGGCGAATCCCACATTTTAAGGTCCCCAGAGTAGAATACAATAGCTTTTAAGTGGACGTCTCTGTGTGTGTATGTGCGTATGTACGTTCAGAATTATTTTTCGTCTCGTTTATTTTGAGAACAAAAAATGATATCGACGTGGGACCAATTATATTCGACGCATTATTACACAACTTAGAAGTGATTAGATTTTCAGCAAAATCGGTCAAGCTATTTTTTATGGAGAATCAAAAAACTGAAAAAAAATGGTAAACTTTCGGAATTATTTTTCGTCTCAATTAACGCGAGAACAAAAAATGATATCGACGTGGGACCAATTGCATTCGAAGCATAAAGTTATTTAATTGCCAAGCCCCGTACAAAAAAATGAAGTTCAATACAATCGTCTGAATCGTTCGTAGTTTATTTTAGCAAAAAATAATTTCGTTATTTCCATGTCGAAGTCCAGGTTGATGGAGTTGCCTAGCATGTGATAATTCGCTATTTTGTTTTGTGAAATTTACCGAAAGACGAAAAGAAAAGGAGGACTATTGAAAAGTAATAAATCAACTAGCGACCACCCAGAGGGTCACACTTTGTCGATCGTGTCGTAAAATTTTGACCCCTCTATTTCGTTGAATGCCATTCAAAGTGAAGAGATAAATGTGATTTTGTTTAATCTTACAACACGCTGCGGTCAAACGGACACGCCGCAATCATGTATTTAACGAATCAATTTTATTTTACGACTAAATTTTATATAAAATTGACATTATAATTAAATTGTTTCGGCTGCTCTATGGGATTTATTAAAATCGCGTGTATTATAACCTTCATACAAGTACATTACGAGTTTATTTTAAAATTGTACATGGAATTTTTGTCTAATTATTAATTTGGAGCATTTTTTGTTCTTCTTCTTCTTCTTCAAGTGCCATCTCCCCTTAGAAGGTTGGCTATCTAGTCCAAGCAATAGGGAAAAGTGCGTGCAAAAATTAATATCCAAAAAAAAATATGAGCGTATCTTCTTCTTCTAGGTGCCATGACCGTTTAACGATCGTTGGCGATCATTCTGGCTATCATGTTTGCAATCATTATTTTGTTGGTAGCCGCTCGGAAAAGTTGTATAGTGGTGAGACCAAACCACTGTCTGAGATTTTTGAGACAGGAAGTTCTTCGTCTGCCGGGGTGTCTCTTACTATTAATCTTACCCTGTATTATAAGAAGTAGCATGTCATACTTTTCTGGGTGTCTCATTATATGTCCGAAATATTTAAGTTTTCATTGTTTTACAATATTGACCACTTCTGTATCTTTATGCATTCTTCATCGATGACCTACAGAGACTTATTAATAGGGTAAGTGAAGCTTGCGAAGTATTTGGTTTGAAAATAAACTCGGCAAAAACCAAATACATGCTAATAAGCAAAGGAATTCATAATCAAGTTGTTAGTGTCTAAGTCAACAGAACACAATTAAACAAAGTCTCAAGAGCGAGCTATCTTGGTTGCAGTATAAAAGAGGACTGTGATCCATCAGTTGAAATCAAAATACGTATTGAGTGTGCCCGGGCAACAATTATTCGCATGAAAAAACTTTTTACCAGTCAGGATCTATCGATAGCCCTGCGAATGAGGATGATTAGAGCATATGTCTTTCCAGTTCTTTTGTACGGAGTCGAGAGCCTATGGCAAGCCAAAAAAGTGTTTTTTTGAAAAATTAATAAATATTGATTATTTTTCAAGTTATATGAAGTTTTTTCCAAAAAGATGCTCTCTTAATTTAGCTAGTTCTGCGCGGGGGATGATGCTACAGTAACGATTTAGGGCTTATTTTTTTCTGTAAAAGTTGTACTTTCATATTATTGAAAAAGTATATTGATTTCTTAATTTTAAGGGTCAAAATATGACTTTAAAATAATTGCACTATTTTTTTACAAGTTTTTTTAGAATAAATTTCTTAATTTTGTTTTTATAGAACTGACTTTCATGAAAATAGATTTCTGGCATCATTTCACGCATTTAAAAAAAAATTGAATTCCTACGATCACTTCGGTCTACTGGAGATTTGCTGGCTTATGTCACTCAGCTCTGGACAAACACTATTGAAAAGTTTGGTGAATCCCGTGCAATAGCCTTGGATATATCTAAAGCCTTTGACCGCGTTTGACACCAGGCATTGTTAAGTAAATTACCTGCCTACGGTCTCCCAACCAAACTGCGCCAATGGCTCTTGAGCTTCATGCAAGATCGCTCCTTACATGTGGCAGTTGACGGTATTTCTTCTAATGCGTTTAAAACTAATGCCGGGGTCCCCCAGGGTTCCATCCTGTCCCCCACCTTATTTCTTTTACACATCAACGACCTCTTGAAAACCACTCGAACCCCATTTACAGTTTCGCAGACGATAGCACACTTGTCTCAACTTTCACATCCTATCGATCACTTTCGGTAAATGATACAAACAGGCAGGAACAGGTTGATTCCATCAATAGAGATCTTAAAGCAATCGTCGAACCAACAATCTTGTTCTCGAAAACACAAAGTGCCACGTTTTCCAAGAAAGTGAATTCCTCAAATCATCCCATCACAATGTCCGGAAATACCCTTAAACCAAGTCCCTTCATCTCGATTTTGGGAGTCACAGTGTCCAATAACATGTCTTGGCATGACCATGTTGCTAACATCGCAAAGTCGGCAAGCCAGAGGCTAGGTTTTCTGTGGAAAGCCAGAAAGTTTTTTACTCCTGATCAACTGTTGACGACGTACAAGGCTCAAATCCGACCTCTACTGGAGTATTGCTCGCACATTTGGGGTTCAGCACCAAGGCATTCTCTTCGTCTTCTAGATTCCATTCGGAAAAGGGCCATTCGGTTGATAAACAACTCAACTCTCACAGATACCCTTCACCCTCTAGAACATAGAAGAAGAGTTGCAGACCAGTCATTACTCTACAGATATTTCCATGGCATATGCTCCAGAGAAATAAAAACTCTTGTACCACCATTGGCCACATTCGGCCGAAGAACTCGGCACGCTGATCAGTCTCACCCATTTACTCTCAAGATTAACACTACAAGGACCAATCTTCATCAAGAATCCTTCTTTTACAGGGCTGCTATGGAATGGAATAAGCTTCCAAAGAGCTAAGACCTGCAATTTTACAAAAAGCGGGTCCACAATCATTTCCTTTCTATAATCCCTTCCCCTTCTAATAGTCGCAGTGCGGGCCGTCCGCGGCCCACACGATAGGTCTACCCTTTTTGCGACTATTTTCATAAAAAAAAATATTACTGGAACACAAGTGAAGTTTAACGGATTTTTAACGACGGTAATGATTTACCATAGTTGCATACATCTACTCGCACAAAAAGGAAATTTTATACTTTTATGCAAAAAAATTTTTTAGTAATACTAATGGTTATTGTATATAAGTTTAAGGAGAAGCACATAAATAAAAATACGTTTTAAAAGTTCATTATTTTATTTTGTAGTAAGTATAACAGCGCATATTAAATTAAAATAATATTATGAAAACATTTAAGTGGTAATTCCCAAAGGTACACCATTGCAATAACAAAATGACCTATTTGCTGATAAACCTTTTATTTACGATGAGCTTCCAAATAAAACCAGAGTGGTCAGTAAAATATAATAAATCACACTATAACAGCTATTGCGAACCATTTTGAAATCATAAAAGTTTGTTTGACCACTCTGTTGTCGTTTTGCATTTATTAGTAGGATTTATCACTCCGTCCCATTTTGAAATGAACTATAGTTAGTTGCAGTGATGAACTCTTTTGATAGCATTTTGGTTTATTAGTAGGCGACTCTCTATGATTTTATTTTTGGTGATTATTATGAATTTGGTTCATCAGGGCTTGTAAGTCTTCGAGATTGTCAGCAAAGACACCGGAGTCCGTTTATAAAAATTCTTTGGTCCAGACCTCTAGGACTTCATTAAAGATGCGTTTTGAGTAGAGGTTGAAGATAATAGATGAAAGTATGCAGCCCTGTCGGACTCCTCGCTTTATTAAAAAGCCACACCAGAGGCAAAATTGTTCGGAGTATGAAAGGAACTAAAACAACACACCGAAAATCGTTCCTGAGTCTTCTAAAACTTCAACAATATTTAGATAAGTTTATCGGTTTTTGCTTCTGGTATACCTAGCTGATATATCGTTTTACCTTAAAAAAACTCATATTAGCAAAAATAATAAAATTATAACAAAAAAACATAAAAAATGATTAACCAATTTATTACTAAAAAATATCCAAAAAGAAAAATGTATCAATCAAATTATACGTAAGTATACATAAATTTGATTTTAAAAACCTCAATCTATATTATCGCCATATTAAAGGTCAAGTAAAAGGAAGGACTTACTTAAATATTTAAATAAGTAATAACCGGTTGCTAATGAGCATAAAATTATAGTGTTCATTCGTATAAGTAATTTATTCAAAAGGCTGAGAAGAAAATAATATGGCTCAAATTTAATAAAATTAAGCAAAATATAAACGTATGTTGGAAAGATAACATCTAAATTAGTTTTTGGTTTTAGTTTAAAACACACAGTGGGAACAAAGAAATCTATGATAAAATTATCTATAAGAAAATATGAAATTTATTATTTTGATAAATGAATCCATAAGTACGCTTTAAAAGATTGGAATTATTTATTTGCAATGTTTTCGTCAACGAACATCGAAGCCAACATTCATTAGTAGCCTAAAACTTTTGACTAAAAACCGGGCTTCATTATCTGGAAATAGGTGCTATATGTTTTATATATAGATATAAAACTTTTGTGGCTCTAAAAGGGAACTATATAAAGCAATTACATAAAGAAACTTGCTCTTCTTTTTGTGGTGCCTATCCGTTCCGTATGTTGGCGATCATCATGGCGATACATACTTTGTCGACGGCCGCACGAGAAAGGCCTACTGCTGTTGTATTAAACCACGTGCGCAAGTTTTTCAACCATGATATTCTTCTTATTCCAGGTCCCCTCCTGGCCTCTACTTTACCCTGCTATATTAGTTTTTATTAAAACAAGCAGCTCCTTTTCTTTACCCATTCGTTCGAGGACACTAAGATTCGTGATATGGTCCGTCCATGGGATTTTCAAAATTCGTCGGTACAACCACATTTCAAACGACTCGAGTTTTTTACAGGAAGCCTCAGTCAGAGTCCAAGACTCGACACCGTAGAGTAGCACTGGAAAGACATAGCATTTCAACAGTCTGATCTTGGTTGGCAGGGATAAGTCATGGCACTCAAACAATTTTGACATTTTCAGAAATTTGGATCTGGCCTTCTCTATTCTGCATTTGATTTCGAGAGAATGATCCCATGTTTCACTTGTCATTGTTCCGAGGTAAGTATATGTCTTGCTCATGTAAATAAGCTATAAATGACAAGTAGAAACACTTGTTTATAAATACACAGGTCTATAAAGATCTGTTGTTGGGCAGCTGGTGGTCATTTCTAAAGTATTTTGCTGCTTAGAATCAGCATTCGAGGTCAGAATCGGAACATCACGTCATGACTAAGATATTTGATATCGATCAGATCAATATTGTTTTGAAAAAAGGCCAGGTCAAGAGTACCAACAACCGACGAGCATGTATGAGAGTACTGATGAAAGTAGAGGAAGCAAAAGATGTGGGTAAGAACCGTAGTGGAAGTGGAAGGAAGTGGTCTCTGCCTACCCCTACGGAAAAAAGGCGTGACTATATGCATGTATGTACAGTAGAATGAATTGACCTTTACCCTGACGTCACTAACAATAAACAGTAGTAAACACAAACTTTATATGCCTCATCCTTTTCTACTGACAGTAGAAACACATCGTACAATATGTACACTTGTCTTTCAAGCAATGACATACGTTCTTTTGTATCTCTAATTATGACCTCTAAATGTTGAAAAGAGATAGCACCAATAACGATTAATCGGTTGTATTCATAAGAATTTATTTTGACTTTTATAACTGTCATTATATTGATACATCGAGTTTTGTTCAAAGCGTTATATCATTTGCATTCAGATAAATTCAATAAAATCGGGTTTTTTCAAAACCTCTAATTTGTTATTTTGATTTTACGGTGAGTACAAAATGCCCTGTTTTGCATTTAATAATTATTTTTAACTTAACCTTACTTCTTAGACGGTGGCTAAACTTTCGTGAAACGGGAACATTATTTATGGTAGATTTATATAGTCAACTAAAGTAAGAATTACGTTAACAACCAAGAAGTAAGAAAGATACATGTATGTAAACACGACGATTTCTAAATTACTTTATATTTATTGTATAGTAAATTTCGGAATGATAAATGTATGAATAGTGTACATTAAATACCTTCATTACCAATAATTTGATATTTTTTATTATGCTAGCCAATTGTTTTTATTAGCCCTAAATTATGTGTTGTTTTAAATTTAAATAAATTTATTTAAGTGAAAGATTCATAGAAATTTCTGCTTTCGTTAATGGTTATACAATAGTTTTTTTGTGTTTTAGTGCAGACAAAATAATTATTAGTGAATATTATAGGAATCTTATCTAAATTTTCGACTATTTTAAAACAGTAATATGGAAATATGGATAAATTGACTTCAACCAACAGCAATATTTAGTTGTTTTTAACGCATAAAAATACTGACAAGATAAACTAACAGTGGAAATATTTAGGCACACGACGAAGTAACAGTAGCCATTTTTGACTAATTGATTGATTTCGCGAGGTTTGTTGGTATGACGTCAGGGTAAAGGTCAATTTGTTCTATTGTATGTCATTTCTATTCTTTAAAAAATAGTGAAAGAACGTTTTCTGTGATGCCATGCAGACACTAAACTTCGCTTTTTATTTCTTGACAGCCTAATATACGTGCATTAATTATGTTTTTATTTATTTTATAAAATATTTATAAAATAAAGACGATTTTAATATTTTTATTAAAAAAATTGCAGATACAATGTGATTTTCTTAAAATGCAAACAATTTTAAGTCGACAAATTGTTGGCGTACAAAATTGTAATGATATTTGGCGCATTTGTTCGTGAATAAGTAACCATAAACATGAAATAAAAACCTGTTGATTCTGCAAAACCATTCCGCATTTCAAACTTCCGAATTCCTAATTCAATAAAGCAACGTTATCGATTAAAACTTTTCGACTCCTTGCCCCTTGAAACTCCGGCAACTTCGAGAACTCGTCGACTCGTAAAACTCCTGAAGCGGCGTCGAACTCCATTTAAATTCGAATAATCTTCAGGAAATGTAAAATTTCCACTCGATGCGGTACGTAAACAACTTCAATTTAGCGAATTGCGTATTTTCCATTTCCATGCAGAGACGCCGTCGAGACGGAGTTGTTGTGGGAAAACTCCTTGGGGTGAAACTCTCGGTTGTCAAGGAAACGAACAAATTATCGCCCCCTGCTCGGGGTCGCGTGACCGTGCAATTTTCTTGTTTCTGTTTCGCGTTTTGATGCACCCGACGGAAAATAAACAACGTTCTAATAATTCCCCCATTATTTATTATTAATTGCGGTTATTTTTTGTGTTTTAATGAAAAACTATTTGTTTTAGTACAGCAATTGTGTGACAATGTGAACGTTTTCTTTCGTAGAAAATTCTGATTGTTTTTTCAGAAATAAAGTTCGGGTTGAACCGCTCTAGAAATTTGTTTATTTCGACGTTTTGGCTTCGATTTTGAAGCCATTTTTAAAAATTAAAATGTAAAATGTAAGTTTTGGGATGAGAAGTGATTTTCACACTGAGGTCTCAATCTGCCTACTTCTCAGGTGTAGTTACTCGGGTAAGGAGTAGGCAGATTGAGGCCTCAGTGTGGAAATCATTCTTCCTTCATGACTACACCTGAGGAGAAGGCAGATTAAGACCTCAGTGTGAAAATCACTTCTCATCCCAAAACTTACTTTCTAATTATTGAAAATGGCAACAAAATCGAAGCCGAAACGTCGAAATAAACAAATTTCTAGACGCGTTCAACCCGAACTTTAAGTATTACAAATATTCATTACCGCGGAAACCTATCCGGACACATATATATATAATCTTGAACCCTTTTACCCTTAGAATGTCGGGTTATCATTTTATTCTTGTTTTATAAACTTCTTCCATTCTTTTCTGTCTCTTGTCAATGTCTTTCATTCATTTTATTTCTTCCTTGTAAAATCTTTCCTATTATTTCGTTCCTGGTTTTTCTAGGTCTTCCTCTTTTTCTCTTGTTTTGTGTTTTTGCTTCATAGATTTGTTTAACAGGTCTACTGTTTGGCATTCTCTGTATGTGTCCCCACCATCCCAATTGTTTTTGTTCTATGAATGTAATAATGTCTTCTATGTCTATAGTCCGTTCATAATTTGTCGATAGCACAAAATGTGCGTCCAAGTCATAAAACGGCCGTAATAGTCGTAAAATCATAGGCGGAGGTTCCTGAGGTGTTTATTCATGTCCGTACACAATTTGTTGATAGCTCACTGCAAGTTTGACCCTCATTAGGTTTAGTACGTTTTTGATCGCATTTAATTTACGGCTCGTTGGTGTTTCGGCGTCTACGGCAGTAATTAACATCTCTAATATTTATTTTGCGAATTTTGTGCAGTGCGTGAGTAACTTTTTTTCATATTCCTACAAACATATACGTACCTTTCGTTCCTGCTTGTTTTGTTTGATTGCTTGCGATGGCTTCGTCATCATCATCAACATCATCAAGTTTTACACCGGTACTGTTGCGTACAGTCAGTAAGTCTGTCTATGCACCAAGAGAGAAGACTATTGTTTTGAACGTTCACGATGCTCTGCTTTCTCAGAATCCCACAAACACTGTTCAGAACATAATCAAGAGTTGTGCCCACATGACGGGCGTAGGGAAGTCAACAATATATAGGTTTCTATCAGAAAGAAAAAAACAAGGTATAGCTAACCCAAATACAAACGAATACTTAAAGAGGGGGAGAAAACCTATTGAAATTGATGAATTTGCCAAAAATGGTATTCGAAGGAAAATTCACGAATTTTTTTACAAAAAAGAAATACCCAACTTAAACAAAATTTTACAAGAAGTTAGAGACGACCCGGATTTGCCTCATGTCGGACGAACCAAATTGTGGCAAGTTTTAAAAGAATTAAATTTCCGGTGGGAGAAATCAGACCGAAAATCACTTTTGATTGACCGGGAAGAGATAATATGTTGGAGAAGAAAGTATCTAAGATCTATACGAAAATTTCGGGCTGAAGGAAAGCCAATTTACTATCAGGACGAAACGTGGGTAAACGCAGGTCATACTCTCACAAAAATTTGGACAGATAAAAATATATCAAGCTCCAGGCAAGCCTTTATGGAAGGTTGGTCTACTGGTATTTCCCCACCCTCTGGTAAAGGCAGTAGATTAATAGTTTCTCACATTGGCAGTGAAAAAGGATTTGCTAAGCATGGTTTGTTGGAATTTCAATCCAAAAGCACAAAAGACTATCACGAGGAGATGACAGCTGATGTTTTCGAAGAGTATACCACCAAACTCAATTATAGTATTAGATAATGCACCTTATCATTCACGACTAGTAGAAAGACTTCCAACGACTGCGTGGAAGAAACAGGATATCATTGAATGGCTGCGGAATAAGTCCCTGCCTTACAAAGATGGAATGGTTAAAGCAGAACTTTTAAAAATTGCCCGGCAACACAAATCTAAGTTCAAGAAATACGTAGTTAACAAAATGGCGGAAAGACGAAACATCACAGTCCTTAGACCCTACCACTGCGAATTAAATCCAATTGAACTCATTTGGGCACAAATGAAAAGCTATGTGGCTAGAAAAAATACGTCATATAAAATACAAGCTGTACGTGAATTGTTATATGAGTCTTTACAACATATTACAGAACAAAATTGGCGAGATGCAGTAAGACATGTAATAGAAGAAGAACAAAAAATGTGGGATCTTGACAATATAATTGATGCGACTGTAGAGACACAACCGCTAATTATTAACCTGCAAGACGACTCGGATTCCGAAGATGATCCTGTTTATTTTGAATTTGAATAGTTTTGTAAGTAATCGTAGTTTATATCGTTTAAAAATAGGTATTAATTAAATAAATGTATCTTTTACAAATTGCAAGTAACTTTTTATTTTTAAATAAAATAAAGAAATTTTATTAAAATTAAAATACAATTTACAGTACCTACAGTTTAAGAATATTAATATATTTATTTATTTAAAGTAACGTAATGATTTAATCATATACTCTACGACACTGGTCAGTCACTTCCACTCAAAATACCTACATAATCGGATTAAAAGTTCTATAGCTGTATTGTATTTCTTCAGATACAAGGTGGGTTAGTCGAAAACATCTTAAACTGCCAGTTTTAGGTTGGTTTTTGTTATTATATCATACTACCTGTCCTCTCTGTATTTCAGTTCTCTAATGAGGGTCAAACTTGCAGTGAGCTATCAACAAATTGTGTACGGACTATAGTTCATTTCTTATTCGTGTATTTCTTATTTTATCTCTCCTTGTCACTCCTTTAATTTTTCTCAGATATTTCATTTCTGTTGCTTGTATTCTACTTTTGGTTTTTTTTTGTTAATATCCAAGATTCACATTCATATGTTAATACAGGTCTATATATTGTCTTGAATATATTTAGTTTAGTATGTCTTGAAATTTCTTTTTTGTTGATAAATTTCCTGGTCATTGCATTATACAGTTTTATGGTTTCCTCGATTCTGTCGTTGATTTTAGCTTCTTGTCTTCCCTTTTCGTATATTGTTCTTCTTCTTCTTTTGCTGCATATCCACTAATGGATGTTGTGATCACATTACGCCACATATCTCTGTCTCTTATGGTATGTATTAGATCTCCTGCATTATCCAGTCCTGTCCATTGTTTGATATTGCGGAGCCATGACATCTTCTTCCGGCCGACACCACGCTTACCTTCTATCATTCCCTCTATTATTAACTGAAGTAATTGGTATCTTTCATTTCGTATTACATGTCCCAAATACGCTGTCCACGGAATTTTAAGGATTCTCCTATATATCCACATCTCGAAGGATTCTAGTTTGTTCATGGTGCTCAATTTCAACGTCCACCCCTCCATACCATATAGAAGTACTGCCCATACATAGCATTTCATGAATCTATTTCTAAGGTCCAGTTTAAAATGCTGTGCGTGCTTGTTCTATTCGACATTTGATCTCGATATCAGATGATTCTTCTGACAACCATGTTCCTAGATACCTAAATTTTGGCACCCTTTCTATGGGCAAGTTGTTATGAGTTAGCTGCACTTTCTGGAATGTTTCAAGCTTGCGGGAAATAACTAAAAACTTTGTTTTCTTAGTATTTATTCTAAGACCCATATTTTGGCTGTGTTCTTGGACAACGCTAAACAGATCTTGCAAATCACCTATATTGTCTGCTATTAAGACTGTATCATCTGCATAGCGAATATTATTTATCCACACACCATTCACCTTGATGCCTATATCTCTTTCTTCGAGAGCCTCTCTAAATATGTGTTCAGAATACAAATTAAATAGGAGTGGGGAGAAAACACAACCTTGCCCAACACCTCTATAGATTTTTTGTGCCCCCGAAACTTCGTTGCCAATTTTAATTCTAGCTGTTTGATTCCAGTAAAGGCTTTCTATATACCAAATAATTTTTTTGATCAATGTCAAGAACTTTCAAAATCTGAATGAGCTCATGGTGTTGTACTCTATCGAAGGCTTTTTCATAATCTATGAAGCACATCATTAGATCTTTTCTTTGATCATAGCAGTTCTGAATTAATACTTGAGTTGCAACTAGCGCTTCCCTTGTACCCAGCCCTCTTCTAAATCCAAACTGTGAAGACCCAACTTCTCTCTCACATCTGTCTCATATTGTTACTCCTAGATATTTAAACTCTTTAACTTGTTCTATTTTTATATTATCTATCATAATATTTATTTCTTTGTCTCCTATAGTCATCACTTTGGTTTTATCCTTATTTATTTTCAGCTGTTTTCTCTTTAGTGCTTCATTCCATACTTCTATATTATATTGTAATTGTTTTTCATTTTCAGCAATCAGTATTATGTCATTTGCAAATGCCCCTTCAGCTATCTCTCCACTCTTTGCATGTTTTTGTATCCAATGCACATTTTTTTGATATTTCTTTCACATTTCTTGATGATGTCGTCCATGAAAATATTAAACATCATTGGGCTTAATGATCCGCCCTGTCTCAGACCCTCTTTTATCATATTTATGGTTTTGTCATCGATGTTTCTATTTCTTAAACTCTTCTATACTTCTGTTCTAGGTACTCTGTCAAAAGCTTTCTCTAGGTCTATGAATGCTAAATATATATTTTGGATTTCTGATCTTCTCTTTTCTATTATTTGTTCTATCGTAAAAATGTGGTCCTGTGTGCTTTTCTTTCGGGTCTGAACCCACTTTGTTGTTCTGAAAGTTTCTATTTCTGGTTCTATTTTGTTTCTTATTTTGTTGTTTTTTCAGAAATATACGACTCAAAAAATTATTTTATCGTCCCAAAGTTTACCGCTAAAATAAACACAACAACACATATTAAATAATACAAATTGCCTGAATGACATGTTAATAATTTCTTGATGGACATTGATTACGTTATAAGTTAGAAAAAACGTATTCGGATACTTCAAAAGTAAATTAGCTTCAATATTTCCCTGCAAGATTGAAATTAACATTATTTTTAAGACTTAATACCAAAATTGTATTTACTTCGGATCACAGCGGATTTATGCGTTTAGGCATGCTTCTAATTAAATTTTGGACTTGAGAAATTTGTTCCCATGCTGTGATAACTGCATTTTTAAATTCCCTTTCGTTTCTAGGTGCAGGTATTTGACGTATAATATTTTTCTTGAGTTAACCGGATTAGGAACCGGGCTTTTTGGTGGCCACTGCATCACCTATGCTTCGCAGATGACATCATGTTGATATCAGATAATATTCAAGAAGCCCAACTAATGCTAGGAAGGCTAAACAACGAGGCAAGCAAGATATGGCTGAGAAAATAAATCTAGAAACTAGAGAGGCACTGTTTGCTCTGAACATACTACTACAAAAATGCCGTGACCAGCGCAAAGACGTTTTTGTGTGTTTCGTTGATTACGAGAAGGCCTTCGACAGAGTACAACACACAAAGCTTATAGACATCTTAAGGAACATGAAGGTGGACAGCAGGGACGTTAGAATTATCGAAAATTTATACTGGAGATAGAAAGCAGCAGTACGACTAAACGGAAAGCTCACAGAAGAAAGCCAAATTCTACGAGGCGTCAGACAGGGCTCCATACTGTCACCACTGCTTTTTAACATATATTCAGATAAAATCTTTAAACGGGCTACTCAAGAACAAGAAATGGGAGTACAAATCAATGGAGAATATATAAATACGATACGGTATGCTGACGACACTGTCATCCTGAGTGACAAACTTGAAGACCTGCAACATCTACTAAACTGTGTAAACGCAGAAGGACAAGAAATCGGGCTGAACATAAATATCAACCAGACAAAATTTATGGTCTTTAGTCGACAACCAACCACATCCTGATGCTTCACTGCAGATTGATACGAAGAATATAGACAGAGTAACCCAGTTTAAGTACCTTGGATGTTATATCACCGAACATCTAAATCCAGATAGAGAAATAAGGTGTAGAATAGAGACTGCCCGTACAACATTCCAAAAAATAAAACCACTATTCTGCAATAATAATCTGATCCTAAAATTACGGCAGAGAATGGTAAAATCCTACATATGGTCAGTGTACAGCTGTACGGGGCAGAGATCTGGACCATTAAGGCCGCTACAGTTAATCGGTTAGAAGTGTTTGAAATGTGGTTACACCGGCGAATGCTGAGAATACACTGGACAGCTATGCAGACCAACGAAATGGTGCTAAACAGGGCCGACGCAACACGTTTGCTGCTAAATACAGTTAAGTGCAGGAAAATCTCATATCTTGGACATATCTTCAGAGGAGAGCGATACAGAATCCTACAACTGATCATGATGGGAAAAGTGGAAGGACGTAGAGGAGTAGGAAGAAAGCAGACTTTCTAGTTGAAGAATATCCGTGAATGGACCGGTATACGAAGCGCAGAGGAACTGTTTCGATTGGCGCAGAATCGAGAAAGACTTGCCCAAGTAATTGCCAACGTCAGGGGGACCTGATACGGCACTTGAAGCAGAAGAAATAAATCGAACAAAAAGACAGTTCATGACAAATCTGGTACTAAGTGACACATTAAAAATTAAAAACGAAAGTGTAGAACAAACATACGCGTACTTATATAAATATTTAGGACACGAAATTAACATTGTACGATACAATCAAACACACGATATTCGACGAAGGATAGGTTTAACATGGGCGGCTTTTGGCAAGTTAAGCACATTATTAAAGTCCAAGCTGCCAATATGTCTCAAGAGAAAAGTCTTCAACCAGTGTGTCATCCCTGCATGGCGCGGAAACGCTAACGTTAACGAAGAAGAATGCACACGAAATACAGGTGATGCAACGAAAAATGGAAAGAGCAATGCTAGGAATCAAACTTTCTGACAAAATCTCTAATGGAACCATATACGAAACAAAACAGGAGTTCGAGACGCCGTTGAGACTATTCTACATCTGAAATGGAACTGGGCAGGCCACGTGGCCAGAATAAGAGATGGTGGATGAACGAAAAAGATTTTAGAATGGCGACCAAGATCCGAAGCTTTTAGAAGTAGAGGTAGACCACCCACACGCAGGAAAATGGATCCAATCTGCACAAGCTCGAAATACATGGCAAAATTTGAGAGAGACTTTTGTTCAACAGTGGACAGTATAAGCTCGAGATAAAGATAATGCCCAAGGACAAACTGGAAACGCAAATTAAGAATGCTGAAGAATAACAAGGTTTCACAAAGGGACGGTCAATAACAGACGCAGTGTTCATAATAAAACAAAAGAAAAGGCTATAGATTACAGTATGCCAGCGTATATTTGCTTCATTGTCCTAACAATGGCGTTTGACAGGGTTCGTTTGGGAGACATTCTACAAATATTAATAGAAAATAAGGCACCGGAGAACATAACAAAGATAATTCATAACCTAAATAACAATAACGTAACAAAGGTTAAAGCAGGAGATCAATTCACTGAAAACATCCCAACACCGAAAGGAATTAGACAGGGTGACAGCCCAAGTCCCTTTTTGGTTAATCTTCTCATGGATAAAATTATAAATAAAGTAACATATCTTAATCTCGGATACACACTGGGCAACAAAAGAATTGGTATGGTGCGTTACGCCGATGAGACAACTCTTTCAGTTCTTCCAAGTAAGCCGTTACTCAACATGAACATTTCTATCAACAAAACCATATGTATGATAATCGTGAATGATCCTCTCAGATGTAAGCTAGTGGTGGAGGACAATCTCATAGAACAGGTGATGCTATTCAGATATCTGAAAATTAAAGTCCTAAAGAGCTAGATTAACAAAGCATTCGCAGTTTCAGGATGCCTACGAGATATAGTTTGGTCAAACCCGTACATGCGCAAAGATAGCAAAATTAGAATCTACAAGATTTGTATCAGACCGATCATGGCGTACGGTACAAAAGTCCTCGAATACACCAACAAGACGAAACACATGCTAAGGGTGGCCGAAATGAAAACACTGAGAACAATAGTGGGGAAAACAAGAAGAGACGAAGTAAGAAACACATATATCAGAGAACAATGCGAAATACAAGATATTGTGAGATGGGAAAGACAACGTAAAAGCAGTGGTACAACCATCTAAGAGGGATGGACGAGAACATACTTCCGAAAATAGATCAATACCTCCCGGGAGGCCACCTAAAAGATGGAGAGATAGTTGGCAATCTACCTCTCAGGAAAAGATGCAGAGGCAGCTTCAGAATTAACAGATCGACAGATCTCCAAGAAGTAGAAGAAGAAGAAGAAGACTCCGATTGAAAACAACAACTGCGTGTCCAAAATAGCTGAACTTTTGGTGAGTACCTGTCATAAGATTCGCAACAAAATTCCCTAGCATTTATTGACGAGTGCTGCCATCTTCACGTTAAAGTCGGAAACTTTTCAGACAACCTTCGTATGTTTAATAAATGTTGCAAGAAATGTTTTGTATGAATTTATAAAAAGTAACATATTTATGAGACCCCTTTACTCCACCGTCAATGACTGTTTACTAAAAGTGTTTTATTAAAATTCTAATTAATCAGCACTTCATGAAAATAACTTCGATATACATAGATATATTATGCAGAGTATCTTGGCCGAGAGCCAATCGTGTGCCAGTTTTTAACGATTTAACTTCTTTCACCGCGGAAAGTTAATGATGCCTATCAGTTTACCGTCTCCTCAAGGTAACAATTATTATATCCACTCGAAAATGTTAATTGATTAAAGACGCAATCGAACTCGTCGTCGAAGGTCGTAAAAAAAGCGCCGAACCTTGAGTATACGAGTGATCGCAAAAAAATGGTTAAATTTATATTTTTGGTCGCTCGGTAATGAGCCGATTTAAATTATGTTCAGGTACAGTTTTACACGATTATATGGTCGACACAATTTCGCGCTTTCCTTTTTCTGTTAATGCGAAACATTTTGTTCATTGTAAAAATAACGGGCTGGCCAATAATATAAACCCCTGGACAATATGAAATTATCACTTATAATCTCCATAGCAGCGGAATTATTACCGATACTTTTTTTTCAAGGTCACGAATGTTTTTGTTGATAGAAAATTATGAGACTGATAAGCGTGCCGAGTTCTTCGGCCGAATGTGGCCAATGGTGGTACAAGAGTTTTTATTTCTCTGGAGCATATGCCATGGAAATATCTGTAGAGTAATGACTGGTCTGCAACTCTTCTTCTATGTTCTAGAGGGTAAAAGGTATCTGTGAGAGTTGAGCTGTTTATCAACCGAACGGCCCTTTTCTGAATGGAATCTAGAAGACGAAGAGAATGCCTTGGTGCTGAACCCAAAATGTGCGAGCAATACTCCAGTAGAGGTCGGATTTGAGCCTTGTACGTCGTCAACACTTGATCTGGAGTAAAAAACTTTCTAGCTTTCCACAAAACACCTAGCCTCTGGTTGCTGACTTTGCGATGTTAGCAACATAGTCATGCCAAGACATATTATTAGACACCGTGACTCCCAAAATCGAGATGAAGGGACTTAATTCAAGGGTATTACCAGACATTGTGATGGAATGATTTGAGGAATTCACTTTCTTGGAAAACGTTTTGTGTTTTCTGGGCGTTGAACTGAACAAGATTGTTGGTTCCCCACTCGACGATTGCTTCAGGATCTCTATTGTTGGAGTCCACCTGTTCCTGCCTGATTCTATTTGTATCATTCACCGAAAGTGATCGATAGGATGTGAAAGTTGAGACAAGTGTGCTGTCGTCTGCGAAACTGTAAATGGGGTTCGTGGTGGTTTTCAAGAGGTCGTTGATGTGTAAAAGATATAAGGTGAGGGACAGGATGGAACCCTGGGGGACCCCGGCATTGGTTTTAAACGCATCAGAAGAAATACCGTCAACTGCCACATGTAAGGAGCGATCTTCATGAAGCTCAAGAGTATTGTGGAATAAACATATTTCAAAACATAACTAACACCGAATATACAAAAGTATTGTCAAAAGCATAGTTTCATATGGCAGTGAAATATGGCAACTAAAACAAAGGTCATAAAAAGCTTTAGAAGCAACAGAGATGGACTTCTGGAGGCGTGCGGCAGGAATATCTAGACTGGAACGAATTAGGAATGACAGGATCAGAGAGATTATGGGAATTGATTATAGCATTGTAGAGGATGTTAGAATAAAACAAATTAAATGGTATGGACATATGCAGAGAATGGACGAAGACCGTTTGCCAAAGAAAATCATTAACTGGAACCCCCAAGGAAGAAAAAAGAGAGGAAGACCTAGGAAGAGTTGGAGAAAGGAAATAGACAGAGTAATGAGAGAGAGAGAGAGGTTTGGGAGAGGATCTTTGGGAGGACAGGTATCAATGAAGACTGGGAATCGGAAGACGTCGAAGAACGTTCTAAAACCGATGTATATATAGGAGTTACAAGATGGAAGGAAAAAACAAGACATAATTATTAAAACTACTAACTACCTAAAAAGAAAATAATAAAATGTATTTATGTTAAATAGGTAGCGCTACTTTTATCAATAATCGCGGTACATCCATGAAAGTATTTAATGAGAAAATAAAAACGATAAACATTTTTTAACGTTTTCTATCGAACATCAGAGAATGTATCGTGACGAATGTGAGGTTCATGCTATAAAATATCTCTATAATTAATTGATAAGCCCACTGGAAATGACAGGCTAGTATTTTTATTGATCGTTTACGACCAATACAGGTTTTACGGGTTGCGAAGAAGGCAAAATGCGATAAAACGTAATATATTTCTAAAAACTTACAAAATTTAAAAAAGGCGCGGTGGCACTTTTGAATTTTGTAAAAAACTTGTTTTTTTTCGATTAAAATCTACACGATACAAAAGACCCAAACACTGGAGCTTAAATAGTCCGGTTTTTTACACACTTGGCAATGACGAACTAAATTTTACCAATAATATGCTGAAAATCACCGATGATACTCCAAAATCTTGTTGCAACAACTTCGGCAACAACGCTTTCTAATGATAGCTGAAACTGTCAGATTTCGTAGTAAACACAAATCTCCGCACGTGGTACCATTCTGACAAGCCACATTTCTATGATCTAACGGAATGAAATAGTTCAATGGTTCAACATTCCATAAAATAGGTTGTATTATTCAGGTTGTTATAAAAAGTTGTATAGTGGTGAGACCAAACCACTGTCTGAGATTTTTGAGCCAGGAAGTTCTTCGTCTGCCGGGGCGTCTCTTACTATTAATCTTACCCTGTATTATAAGATGTAGAATGTCATACTTTTCTGGGTGTCTCATGATATGTCCGAAATATTCAAGTTTCCGTTGTTTTACGATATTGACCACTTCTGTATCTTTATGCATTCTTCTAAGCGTTTGTGATCTTTTCCATCCAACTTACTCTTAGCATCCTCCTGTACAACCACATCTCGAAAGCTTATAGACGTTTGAGCGTGGCTTCTGTTAGTGTCCAGCTCTCGACTTCATACATAAAAACTGAAAAGACATATGCTTTAATCATCCTCACTCGCAGGGCAATCGATAGATCGTGACTGGTAAAAAGTTTTTTTATGCGAATAAATGTTGCCCAGGCACACTCAATACGTATTTTGATTTCAACTGATGGATCTCAGTCATTGTTTATTCTGCAACCAAGGTAGCTCGCACTTGAGACTCTGTATATTTGTATTCCGTTAACGTAGACAATAGCAACTTGATAATGAACTCCTTTGGATTATTACCATGTAATTAGTTTTTGCCGTGTTTATTTTAAAACCAAATACTTCGCACGCTTTAGTCACCCTATTATTTTATTGGTTAGGCCTGAAATATTATTATAAATTTTATTTTTCCTAGTTCCAGTGAGCTGGTTAAAACTAATAAAAAATATGTAGTGTATGGAGACATTTTGGACTGAGTGTGTATCACGCGTCTAAATTCAATAATAGTACTTAAAGTGGGTGCTGGACTTATTCTGTTGGTTGCACTTGATTGTCAAAAAAAGTAGCTTTATTTTAATAATATTATTTCCGGCTCTAGTCATCATGCTGATTAAAATATATAACAGTTTTTTAAGTCCAATCATAAGCTAAGCTTTTAAACTTAAAAAGAAACATCAAAACCAGTCCTGTAGTTTTTCGTGATGCTCAAACAAACATACAAAAATCGTTAATTCAGACCACCATAACATAAGCTTTTTTTTGTACAGTTTTTTAATAGTATAGTTAGATTAAGTAAGGTAACGTTAAAGATGTGTAGGGAATTATTACACTTGCTTTTTATATTTTTTGTTATTTTTAACCGTTACATTTCAATAAAATATTTTGCAGCTATTTTTCATTTAATTTTTGATTGGTTAGGCCCGAAATAATATTATAAATTTTATTTTTCATAGTTCCAGTTGGCTGGTTAAAACTAATAAAAAATATGTAGTGATGAAGACTTTTTGGACTGAGTGTATATCATACATACATACATAAAGTCACGCCTTTTTCCATAGGGGTAGGCAGAGACCACTTCCTTCCACTTGCTACGGTTCGTACACACATCTTTTGCTTCCTCTACTTTCATCAGTGCTCTCATACATGCTCGTCGGTTGGATGCTGCACTTATTTTGTTGGTTGCACTTGATTGTGAAAAGTTGTAGTTTTATTGTTATAATATCTCCGGCTCTAGTCATCATGCTGATTAAAATATATAACTATTTTTTAAGTCTAATCATAAGCTAAGCTTTTAAACTTAAAGTATCATCAAAATCAGTTCAGTAGTTTTGCGTGATGCTCAAACAAACAAATTTACAAAAATCGTTGATTTAGACCACCATAACATAAGCTTTTTTTGTACAGTTTTATAATAAGTAAATAATAGTAAATAAGTAGTAAATATATCCAAAAATATGCAAAATATTTAAAAGAATTAAAATTAAAAACAGGTTTTTTCTTCTTTTAAATCAGACAAAGTTTATTTTATATTTAAATATATTCTGGCAACATATGTCGCACCATTCGATTTATTTTAAAGGACTTTGTAGAAGGTAATTAATTCATTTTTAATAAATATTTTATCTTGGTTGAAATCTCTATATCAACTGAAATTAAATTGACAAGCTAATAATCCTTTTTAGGGATTTAAATTCAAAGGTTGAGTAAAAAAATATCCTCTCGATCCAGACAGGTAAATAAATTTCGGAGTATTATATATTCCGAAAGGGTAGTTCGACCCCAACACCTTTCTCTACTGCGACCAATAATATTTTTCTGTATTACCCTTTACATGAAATTGGCCAATAGATCGAGTATTTGTAATTGAAGTACAAAATCACTCCTAGTTTGGGTATCATAACCTCATTGTTCAACAAAAATACTATTTTACGTGATTAGACCATAGTTTTTTTATTGGTAGATGATCACAGTGTGGATATGTCATAAAAGCAAATCTAATCAAATATAACATATAAATGCCGGCAATCATTTCGCGTAAGTTGATTGTAGATTTTACCCTCCATTTGGGCTTCACCGCAGTCGGATAGAAGGCCCCCCGACAAATTTTGATGCAGGGCCCTTCTAGAGAAAGCTACGCCAGTGACTAAGATGCACAATTTTTTGCTTAAAAAATAATCTGGTTTTACTAAAATACTTCCTCTTCTCAAAGTGCCGTACTGCAACAACTTCGGTAAAATTTTCTCGGTTTTTAGCTGCTCTAATCAATGTATGGGTACCCATATTAGTCCAGTCTTTAATATTTTTGAGCCAGGAGCATCTCCTTCGACCTCGTCCCCTTTTTTCATCGATTTTTTCTTCCATTTTCTTCTTCTTAAAGTGCCATGCAGATTCCCGCGTAGGCGTACATCATTTCTCTTATTATATGATTCTATTAATTGCAGCATTTTGCAGTGCCTGGAAGTCCCGTATTCCTGTCCATTGTCGTATGTTTCGTAGCCAGGATAATTTTCTTCTACCTACTCCTCTTTTTCCTCCTTCTATTTTACCCTGGGGAATAAGACGTTGGAAATGATAACGTTCTCCACGTAGTATGTGTCCAAGATAGCCAGTTTTTCTTCTTTTGATGTTTCCGAAAAGTTCACGGTCTACTAAACTAGCTCTTCTCAGTATGTCCTCGTTCGTCACATGGTCAACCCACGATACTCCCAGCATTCGACGCAGGGTCCACATCTCGAAGGCCTCAAGTTTGTTAATAATTGCTGTTCTCAGCGTCCATGCCTCGACTCCGTACAAGAGAACGGACCAGACGTAGCACTTTACCATCCTATATCTGAAACTGAGATTTCAATTTTTATTCGTCAAAATTTTTTTAAGTCTTAAGAACGTTGTTCTTGCTTGCTCGATTCTGCATTTTATTTCCTGATCTGGGTCCCATTTTTGGTTGATCATGCATCCCAAGTATTTAAATTGAGTGACTTGTTCAATGCTCTCTCTATTTATGGATATTGTGGTATTTGGAGTATCGTTTCTACTAATGGCCATACATTTGGTTTTACGGATGTTAATTTTCAGACCCAATCTTTGACCTTCTTCATTGACCTTATCTAGTAGAGTTTGTAGATTATTTGCGCTATCTGCCAATATCACGGTATCATCCGTATCCTTCCATGATGAGCTGTAAAACGTTGTATTTATCATTTCGGTTCAGGTGTCTCAGGTGTGCTAGTTTTCCCTTTTTCTTATAATAGTTAGCAGTTGCTTTTCTTTGTGCATTCTTCTCAGCACCTCTTCGTTTGTAATATGATCTGTCCACGGTATATGTAGCATTCTTCTGAATACCTAGAGGTTACATACATATACATAAAGTCACGCCTTTTGCCCATAGGGGAAGGCAGAGACCACTTCCTTCCACTTGCTACGATTCTTACACACATCTTTTGCTTCCTCCACTTTCATCGGTGTTCTCATACATGCTCGTCGGTTGGTGGTACTCTTGACCTGGCCTTTCTTCAAAACAATGTTGATCTGATCGAGATATGTTCTCCGAGGTCGACCTCTACCGACTTGTCCATTCACACTCGCCTTATAAATTTGTTTCGTCAATCTTCCTTCATCCATCCTTTCTACGTGTCCAAACCATCAAAGCATTCCTTTATCTATCTTTGTAAACACATCTTCTTTTACACTACAGCGCTTTCTTATCTCACTATTCTTAACTCGATCCAACCGAGTCACTCCGGCTATACTTCTCAGACTACTCATCTCCACAGCATTAATCCTATTTTCATGCTTCTTCTGCCAAACCCAACATTCACTACCGTACATAAGTGTAGGAACCAACACACCTCTATGCACCGCCAGACGTGCCTTTTTTGACACTTTCTGGCTATTCATAAAGCTATGCAGTGCCCCATTCATTTGTTTTCCCGCCAACACCCTTCGCTCAATGTCACTGTCATACTTTTCATCTCTAGTAAATTTTGAACCCAAGTACAAAAACTCATTAACTTGTTCCACTCTTTCTCCCTCAATCGAAACTCCACAGTTTGTCATGCTTTCTTTTCTTTCAAAAACCATTACTTTCGTTTTGCTCACATTTATTATCATCCCTTTGATTTTCAGGGAATCTTGCATAACATTAACCTAAAGTTTAAACGCGTTTAATCACTTTTCTTTATTTTTTTTTGACTGCGGGAACTGAGCCACTAGTCAACGCTTTTCTGTATTAAAAGTAATATAAATAAAGACAGAATCGAATGTTGAAACATTTATTATTAGTATATTACAGTTAAAAATAATTCAGTGTAATACACCATCAACTAAGTAATGAAAAAATTGCCCTGTATATTCCATGCCCCATTAAATCAAATAATGGAGTGCATGAATACGTAATGAGTACTCGTCGTAAATAAATTGATATGTGTTTGTACATCAAAGGATTTTGAATAACTATTTAAATTGCTGTCTAGACTGCGGCGCTTTATTGTTTATGGTCGAGTTCACTGTTGTACACTGCCATCGTCCAAAATATGTTTTTATCTCATCATCAACTCAAAATATTACACACTATGGACTCTGTTAACTCGAGGTATGTTAGGAGATATGTGTGAAATGCAATTTTATGATAAATAACTGGCATTCTTAAAGTACTGACTTCAACTTGCATTCCAACAATTTCATTAAGTGCTTTACAAAGTTAACTATTACAATCGTGAAACTATTTTTATCTTCGGAGGCATTTTTTAAACGACTTTTATTCAGAAATAATTATTACACCAAATACATTTTTGAGATAGTAATAAAGAATGCCAAGAGTCTAGCGACCACAAATTCTACTACGATTTCCCATGCGAATTTTGAGAAACTTTTAATTTGTTTATAAATATTCTTGTGCTGTTGTCAACTTAACGTTATATATATATATATATATATATATATATATATATATATATATGTAAAAATTATAGAAAACTGTAGTGTTATTACAGTAAACTATAAAGGGCTTACTTTCGCTGTATAATACCTATTTTAATATAGGTTTTTATATATATATATATATATATATATATATATATATATATATATATATATATATGTGGGTCGATTATACATCAGATAACAACTACTTCCCTGACTATATGTTGCGACGGGTATTGAATTACATCCGATATAATCGTGGATACTACCCCATCACAACAAGCAAGGTATACAGATACTTGTTAAGTAAGAGAGAGGGCCATTAAATTTATTTAATCGCAGTTACCACCTATGTATCGGTTACAGGATGTTTGTCCAGCATCAGCAGAGGGCAGGTAAGATCTGCAATTAAATAAATTTATGGCTTTCGCTCCTATCAAGTACACATGAAGAACCGCGCGAATAGCGCCAGTCGCGACATCTGTACTTTTTAACAAGCACCACCCGGTAAGTAACTTCCAAGAATCGGAGAATAGAAATGTTAAAATTATAGAAAACTGTAGTGTTATTACAGTAAACTATGAAGGGTTTTTTTTCGACAGCGAAAAGAGATATAAAAATGTGTAACTGATTGTTTAATAACCAGCTTACTTACTTTCGGATGGACAAACATCCTGAAACCGGTACATAGGTGGTAACTGCGATTAAATAAATTTAATGGTCCTCTCTCTTACTTAACAAGCATCTGTATACCTTGCTTCCTGTGATGGGGTAGTATACACGATTATACGTCGGATGTAATTTAATACCCGTCGCGACATATAGTCAGGGGAGTAGTTGTTATCTGATGTATAATCGACCCACATATATATACCTAAAAAAATAGGTATCATACAGCGAAAGTAAGCTGGTTATTAAACAATCAGTTACACATTTTTACATATATATATATATATATATATATATATATATATATATATATATATAGATATATATATATATATATATATATATAAATTAAATATGAAGAACTTTTTAGCATAAGCATTGTCTTAAGTACCATGCTTGGAAGTGGAATTTTATTAAAAGGCATGAGTCAAATTATTGGCTAAAATTTCACAAAAAGTTAATAACGATTAATTGTAATTCCTTTTTGTAAACTTTGAATCACTGCCAATTAGCAGAAATAATAAAGGAAAAATCAGGAGAAAGTGTGGCTTGATATTTTCATATAACAAACAATTTTTATATACAGGGTAGCCAACCGAAAACAAAACAGAGTCATTTGCAGGAACCTTGTTAACATTTTAGAAAAACGCCCAGAACCGCCGATTTTTGATTAAATGGGGGGGGGATACTCTTTTCCTGTATTTTGACTCCACTACTTTCAACCCCAAGCGAGGTTAAGAATTACCCCAAAATTTTTAAATGGCATTGGGGGTCGAATAAGATGTCTTTCAAAAGCTCTGATAATTCTCTTTACAATAGCCTTTAAGTTTTAAAATTCCGCTCATTACTTATTGAGAAATTAGATTTTAAATGTCAAACTTATCTGCAAACAATCACGAACGGTTTTCGGCGAAATAATGAGTGCGCGAGCAGGGAACGATCCACAGTTCCTTTTTAATATCTGTTTTTCCGATAAATGCAGTTTTTTCTTGCACGGGACGGTATATCGCCACAGTTGCCGCTATTGGTCTGATTCAAACCCAATAGTTTTTTAACGAGGTGCATACACAGCAACCAGAGATATTAAATGTATGGGCTGGCATATGCGGTGACTGACTGTTGGGTTCTTTTTTTCTACCAGGCAATTTGACTGGAGAAATGTATTTGCAATTACTGGAAGACGCTATTGACCCTGCCTTGACTGATATATTTAAAAATAATCCACAGTATGACGAAAATCATTTTTATTTTCAACAGGACGGTGCTCCTTCGCATAATGCGGCGATTGTTCGTCAGTATTTAGACCAACGTTTTCCACGGCATTGAATTGGGATAAGAGGCAGCATTTAATGAGCTCCACGATCATCAGATTTATCGTTCGTCGATTTCTTTTTGTGGGGACATCTGAAAAGCAAAATCTATAAAACACAACCAGCGTCGTCGGAAAATTTGCGTCAAAAAATCGTATGGAAGCGGGCGGTCATCAGTTTGAACATTTAATCAATTAAGTGTTAAGTAAGCAACTAAAATAATTGGAATTTTTAACATGTAATTCTTTTCAAAGTATTGGGAGGAAATGTAAAATTTGAATATTCAAATCTCGATTTTTAACTTCCAAAATTTGTGTCTCATTTTCATTATTATTAATTAGAATTGCATTATTAAGATGTAATTCATCATTAATTTGGATTATTACTTTGAATTATATTATTATCAGGAATTTCATTATGAATGTAAATATCGTCAATATTAACGGTCTCCAAAAAGCCATTTCACAAATATCACAAAAAAAATTAAACGCAAACAATATCTCCTAAGAAATTGTTGGGAACCAGCGCGCGCTAATGTTTTGAAACGTCTAAAGCAGTGGTTCCTAAAGTTTTAAGGTAATGGAACACTTAACAAATGCCTTTTAGTTTATGGAACCCCCCACATCAAATGATTACAAATGAAAGACACTACAATTTAAATAAAAACAAAACTTTTCTTATCAAAATTTTAAAAGTAAAACACTTTTATTCTGCGTTTTAACTTTTAATGTGAGGAATGAAATTGTTTCAGTGTTTTATTAATAATTGCTGCATAGTTCGACATGCATAGTGCGCATGTCTGGGATAGCATCCAATTTCGACCTGATTTTCTTTATGTAAGCATAAGTATGAGCAGAAAAGCCGGTTTTACAATGATACGTTGTGAAAAAAGAGAGCAAAGTTAAGATAGCCTTTTTAGCTACTTCAGGGTATTCACTCCTAGATTGTAGATTGTAGATTGTAGGGGGGTCGTGAAGGCTATGCAACCTCTCAAGCACCTCGACCTATCAGATCTTTTCTGCATAACCCTTAATCTTTTCGAGGCCTGTGATTCCGAGACTTCGAGCAAAGTTTATCAGTTTTCTGGGGGCTAAGTTTCTGACATCGAAGGGCTTTGTGAAGGCCCCTTCCAGAAACTTAAGCCTTTTGCAGAAAAGCGCTGAGCATTCGCAAAGCAAACGTTCTGCAGTTTCAGCGAAGTTCTCGCAGTAGCGACAACTATCACTCTCTGTTTTGCCAACCCACCAACCCAAAATTTTTTCAAAGGTACAGACTCAAATGTGTGTTTTAATGTGGATGAACTCCGATGATCTATAAATGCTTCGCAATCCAGAACGGTTAGCATCGCAGGTTAACGTCTGATGATAGGCAAATGCCAAAAATAAAACGTAGAACCCAATTGACTTCTCCGCGGAACCCTTAGGTTTTGCGGAACCCATTTTAGGAATCGCTGGTCTAAAGGGTGAACCCTGCAAGCTAGATAGTCGAACGATGATTTGATAAATGCGTATTAGCGACGTTGATATTTATAAATAAGCTGTGCTACCCGGAGCTTATAAAAAGAGGCGGCCGATATGTTTTGCTAAATTTATCGGTATTACTCAGTATAGTTTATTACCGAAATATCACAGTGCCCTGGTAAAATCATCCTTTTTAAACTGGGATTGGAAATACTATACCTTAATTTCTTGATCAGTAGATGTTGTTTTAAATACGTTGTTTCTTAAATCAGTGACACTGACATAGTTATTATTATTATTACATATCAATGAAGGCTGAGGTCTAAGCCTATGACAGCCTATTTATAAAATCATACAAAAGTAAACAAAATATACAATGTAAAATAATTATTAGGAGTGTAATAAATGTTCTTGTTTGTTTTAACCACTCTTCTGGTGGTCTTCCGCGCTTTCGCCTAAATTTTGGTTGCCATTCTAATATCTTTTTGGGTCATCGATCATCTTTCATACGTCCATACCATTTAAGTCGTCGTCTCTCAATTTCCTCCGTTATAGGTGTTTCTGCTGCCATTCTCTGCCTTATTTCATTGTTTGTGACTCTTTGCAACCTTGATACCTTACAACTCCTTCGTAGAAAGTCTTTTTCGGCCGCTTCGAACCTTTGCCTATCTCTTTTTGTTACCTTCCATGTCTCTGAGCCGTATAATAGTATACTTTGTACAATAGTTTCATATATTCTTTTTTTTATTTGTTTTTGGATATTATTTGACCACAGGATAGAGTTTAGTTAATTTATTGTTTGTTTTCCCTGATTAATGCGTTGGGTTATCCTTCTTTTGTTATTTTTACTCCTAAATAGGTGTAGTCTTGACAAGATTGAATCATCATCAAGCTGAGGGGAATCAATTGACAGATACTTAGTTTTAGAGAAGTTTATCTTTAACTGTTTTCTCACTTAAATCGTTCCAGAAGATAAAAACTCGATTGGTGACAAACGTTTGTCTTGGCACACATTTAAAATTTTCCTTTTTTTAACTTTAGATCATGTCCTCGGAGACGGGAGTCGGTATTTAAAAGAAAAATGTCTCTGAGGTTTCCATAATTAAACTTAATCATCCGGAAGGTGAGAATTAGATCTCCGCGTAAGCGGCGATCGGCAAACCACGGTAAGTTAGCCATCTGTAGTCTCTCGGAATAATCTGGACGCGTACGACCAAAGGACAGTCTTGTAGCCCGGCGTTGAACATTTTCTAACAGGTTTTGATCTCGGATGAGCACTGGACACCACACTATTCAAGTTTTACTATGAAACCAGGAGATCGCCAGAAATGTTGTAATTGTGAAGCGGTCGCGTATTCAAGACGGTTGAAAACCACTGATCTAAAATATTAAAATGTGAGATTCTTTTATAACCAGTTATTTTAAAATGTTGGTAGTTTTGGCATTAGGCCCAACGAAACACTTGTTTTTCGTTTATTTATATCGAACGTTATGAGTAACGATCGTAAAAATTACTCGACGGTATGTCGTTTGCTTTCACGTTTAATTTTGAGTTCATATTTTATGCGTTTTTTCGAGTCAACACTTTTTTTGTGTCAGTGCGAGCTCTATTGACATCGATATACTTTATACTTTTAGATTCGGCTGGTATCACAAATAGTTAACATTATGAAATCGTATGAATAAATGTTTTTTATACTGAGACCGTTGTTAATGGTTGTTAATCGGTAATTCAGGTAGCGTTGAGGATCTATAAAGGAAGGAGATTTACAATATTGTCAGAAGTAGGTACTTACAATCCTGAATTGTAAACAATTAATTATTTATTAGATTTTATTCCGGTAAAATATATGGTAAGCCTTTAAGGTTGCCAGCTCATTATTATGGCTCATGAGCTTCATGTAAGATCGCTCCTTACACGTGGCCGTTGACGGTATTTCTTCTGATGCGTTGAAAACCAATACCAGGGTCCCCCAATGGTTCCATCTTGTCCCCCACCCTATTTCTTTTACACATCAACGACCTCTTAAAAACCACCACGAACCCCATTTACAGTTTCGCAGACGACAGCACACTTGTCCTATCGATCACTTTCGTTGAATGATACAAATAGACTCAGGCAGGAACAGGTTGATTCCATCAATAGAGATCTTGAAGCAATCGTCGAGTAGAGAACCAACAATCTTATTCAGTTCAACGCCCCGAAAACAAAAAGCGCCACGTTTTCCAAGAAAGTAAATTCCTCAAATCATTCTATCACAATGTCCGGAAATACCCTTGAGTCAAGTCCATTCATCTTGTTTTTGGATGTCACGGTGTCTAAAAATATGTCTTGGCATGACCATGTTGCTAACATCGCAAAGTCAGATAGCCAGAGGCTTGGTTTTCTGTAGAAAGCTAAAAAAAATTTAAATCCTGATCAACTGTTGACGACGTTCAAGGCTCAAATCCGACCTCTACTGAAGTAATGCTCGCACATTTGGGGTTCAGCACCAAGGCATTCTCTTCGTCTTCTAGATTTCATTCAGAAAAGGGCTGTTGATAAATAGTTCAACTCTTACAGATACCCTTCACCCACTAAAACATAGAAGAAGAGTTGCAGGCCAGACATTACTCTACAGATATTTCCATGGCAGATGCTCCAGAGAAATAAAAACTCTTATACCACCATGGCCACATTCGTGGTATTATCCACTTATGAGATTCTTGGACAATCAAGATATACCACGACAGACACGCTCAATTTTTTTTTTCACAAAAATATTTAAATACAGTTATTTTGCCAGGGACCTTCATTGTTGGAATAATTCATGATCGTGTTTCCGAGATTTCTTCGTTGTAAAGGTTCCATGGCAGAATCATGTGTATTCCACCCCAGTATGATGGTTCCAGCATTAGTTTGTTCGCGATCTAAACATTCTGGACCGCTATAAAAAGTTGATATATGTTTAATCAATAATTATGTATCTGACTGTGAAGTTACAACTAAATGTGTGTGGCCTGCTTTAGTGATCCGCATAATTCGTGTCTAATCATTTTAGGTGTTCTGGTCAATCTTAAAGATTGACATCTTATTGTTACATATACAGTAAAAGCTCCTTACTCGCAGGATATACGTTCTGTAAATATGTCGCGAATATAGAAACTGTGAATATAGAATGGTGATTTAATAATATATATTAAAGCTCACCTTTTCAGTACTCTTTGAAGCCTCTTCTTCAATGGAATGCGGATTCAACATTTTCTCCAAGTCGGTTTCGGTCAAATCTTCGTCTTGCGATTCAAGCAACTCTTGAATGTCACTAGATTCTATTTGCTCAAAGCTTACCCGTCTTGTTCCATTGGCAGCTTAAGCAATTTTTGCTGTTAAAGTTTGAATTTGCACAGAACTTTCATTATTTCCGATAGTCAGACTAGTCAGATTCATTTATGATAACAATGCATCTTGCAATGTTAAAGTTTTTCCAGCAATGCATTACATTCATATCACATTCCATGATGTCCAGTATGATTTTAAAGGTTCGTCTGATATAATAGAGCTTGAACGTCTGGATTATTTCATGGGTTGGAGTAAAGCAGTTGTGTTAGGAGGTAAAAATATCACCTTTATATTTGGATGCATAGTTTCAAGCTCACGAGGATGACCTGAAGCATTGTCCAAAACTTCTACTTCTACTTGCGGAAGTCGACAGTTGTTGATATTAACAGGAGGACATGTTTCTCTACTTAATGTAAATGTTACATGCAAGGACTTAGTTTCATTTGCTTTAATGCGCCATATTTTCAACCAATGCTGAATGATATCTAAGTTCGTTTGAAGATTTCGTGAAGCTGAAGTTGGATCGGTATGAGATTCTAGAATAGCAGTGTCGTCTGCATATGTTGCTACCGTAGTAGTTCTTGTTGATAGGAGTTCTGCTGTATACAAGAGATATAATATTGGACTAAGGACGCTACCTTGAGGAACGCCTGAATATATGGGATGTATCTCAGTGTATTGGAATCCTTGTTTCATCAAGAAGTGTCTATCTGCCAGATAGGATTTTAAGAGTTGGAAGTGAGGATAAGGTTTAAGCTTCTTTAGTATGAGTTGCAATCCTGTGTGCCATACTTTGTCAAATGCTTGTGGCTTCTGGCGTTTAGATCTTTGTTTATATGGTTGACTAGCCTATGCACTTGCTCTATTGTTCCGTGCTTGTTAAGGAATCCAAACTGATGTTCTGGGATTATTTTCCTTTCGTCTATTATTATTATATTCAGTCTTTTTACATATATCTTCTCAAAAACTTTAGCAATCATAGGCAGAAGGCTTATAGGCCGGTAGGAAAAGATATCTTCTGGCTTTTTCCCGGGTTTGAAAATCATGATGATTTGTGCCACTTTCCAAGTGCTGGAAAAGTAGTTTATACACAGTATTGCATTAAATCAAACCCAGGTGCTTTTTTAATGTTGATTTGTTTTATTATTGTCTGTTTTACTTGTTTAGCCGTAAATTAGTTGTGGGGCAGATCCATTTGAAATAGTTCATTTAGGAAATCGGTTAATACTTTTTTTTCATCTGTCGATAGTGCAGAAGGAAAGGGCTTAAATACGTTTTCAAGGTGTTTGCCGAAAGCTTCAGCTTTCTCTTTATCGTTCCTGGCCCAATTATTGTCATCATTTTTAACGGGTGGGTTATGTGGTTGGGACCTACTGAGTTTTCTCGTGGCTTTTCAATCTGTTGCCTCAGTTGGAGTTAGGCTTTATAGGTATTCTGAATACCGTGGTTTTGTTCTTTACAGATTATTTCTTTTAGTTCTTTTGTTGCTTTGCTAAGTTTTCTCTTGTTGTCTTCCGTTCTTGCTTGCCAGCCTTAAAGTCTAAATTATTTTTTTCAAATAATTCTCAACACCAGGAACAAAACAATTCCGGAACTAGTCAGAAAAAATGGCACTTGTATCCCACGCTTTCTTATTTGCACGCCAAAGCACTGGCAAGTTGTCCGAATCCGAATCCTTTCAAGATACCGACTGGAACCACGAATAAAGAAATTTTTAGTGGGGAATACAGGAACTTGGTCACAATTCTTTTACCCGCGAATAGTGATGTAGTGCCCTTAGCCAGGAAAACATGTAAAAAAGGTTTAATAAATGAACTCAGTTGACCGTTCACGGGAATAATTTTGAACTCACTTAGAACGTGTCGCCAAACGCACGTAATAATGTTTGTGTTTATTAATCATTCGTATTTATTTCGCAACCAAGATGTCTCGGAATGAATAGTGTGTTATTGTTTTACTTCGATCGGTCGTTACGCTGCTCTACTTTGCAGTGACGGTCAAGATCACGACATTAAAATGTAGAATTGCTAAACTAAATTCAACATATTTTTAAGTTCAACGTTCTTTTTAATTAACGCGTATATGGAAACCGTAAATAAAGAGATTTTATTGTATTGTTAAATATAATCATAGTCTTCTAGTATTCGTGGTTTGCCAGGTTACCACAAAAATAATGACGATTCTAAAATTGTAGTGAATAAAGTCACACCTCAATAGTTTGTCAATAGGTAAGAAGACTTCTTCTTTAGATAAATAATAGGTACCCTACTCCCGCTTGAGTTTCGAATAGAAGTAGAGGAAGCGATTAATAAAAGCAATAGACACAACTCAGTAATATGTCCTTCCCAATTATTTTTCGGGGTGGAAATGAACCAGAATAATATGACAGGAGGGATGGGATTTTTCCAACACGTCCACCACACTTACGGGGAAGAAACCTTACGATTATTGAAATCATGGAGCAACATGCCTTGAGAAAGATTTACAATAAAGATCGAAACGTCGTCCTAAACCCGCTATCCACTCCGAAAAAAAAGAAGAATCTGTACAAAAAGATGGAAACATTATATAAAAAAGAGGAAATGATAATTGCCACTGCGGTATTGTTTGAGTTGCTGGGAGAATGCAGGAAGTATTGGGTGGAATAAGCGAGCGCGGGCACATTTTTGACAAAATTTAGTTTAGATGGCTGCAATTTCATCATCCCTTAAAACACTCTAACGAATATCTGATCCGACAGACATTAAAAACACACTTTTTGACATGTTTAAGTGTGTTTTTAGTTTCTGACGACACCTCACACGTTTGAAACAATGTAATAGATATTTTTTTTAACACGTGTTGACGTGTTGACTCGATGTGTGCTTAGCTTAATCCAGTTGCAGCTGTAAAGTATATTTGTAACTGTGCAACTGCAATGTCTCTCTCGTCTTGTTAATTTATGTATTTGGTGAGGATTAAAGCACCACATCTTAGGAACAAAAAACACATTCACACACATTGAGCAATAAAGAAAAAACTGTGATATAAAGTTTCCGTGGAGTTTGAAAAATCACAAATATGAATTCTGTTTAAAAAATTATTTAACGTATTTAATTATATTAATATTATACAGACATTAGGGTATGATACAAGATTAAACAGATGATGAAATGAGTCTTTTCTGCATTTACCATTCCAACCTTGTAATTTTTAAAAGTATTTATTTAATTATTGTTTGCAAGTAAATTCTGAATCAATTATTGTGCTTTACCTTAACCATTTTTTCTATTGAATAGCAAAGAAAATCTTAATGTTCATAATGGATACTTTAAACTGAATGTTTAATAAAAAGAATAACTGGCATTGAAACTTAGATAAAGTTGAAAAGTTAACGTTTAGTACAACATAAAAAACAGTTTGGCGAATTTGCATTCTTAATTTTAACAATTATTAAAGATACTGGCAATAATATATTGAGGCAAACAACCAATAAAAAAAAACCACGTCACATTCGAAGCGGCTAAAATGGCCAAATAAGATCAGTCTTGGTTGTCGTACATCGCATCACCGGTATATCCCTATCTTTCATTATCATTCATTTCCTCCCACATCTCGTTTCTCCCTCGATTTCTTTCTGGCTTCGCATTCTTTGTTTGCGGCTGATCGAACCTCTGACGCCGACAAACCGAAATTCTACGAATTGACAGAAACCGGAAACCCACCTAATGTACGAGGATTCTCCCAAATATTATCTCGAAATGAACTAAAATATTTGTTTAAAAACAATCGTACCGTTGTATCCGTTGTATCCTAACTAATATTATAAATGCGAATGTTGGTTTGTTTGTTACGCTTTCACGCATAAACTACTTAACCGATCATCATGAAATTTGGTAATTTGGGCGCTAACCATACAAACAAAATCAATGCTGTGTCTTCAGGGCATCAGAATTCTAGTCCGCTGATTTTGGCAAACCTGATGATTTCTGTTGACCCTGTCTCTTTTGGATCCATAATCATACAGCCCCAGGTTTGATACCTGTACCCCGCTAGCATCGGGCAGTGACACAGAATGTGTATACTGCTTTCCTCCTCCTCTCCGCATAGTCGGCAATTTTTCTAGGCCGCCATCTTAAGTTTGAAGAGGTGCGCCCTTAGTGCGATGTGTCCTGTGAGCAGGCCAAGCGTGCTGCTTATTCTACTCTGGTCCATCTTCCAGAGTGCGTCAGCCCTCTTCTGAAGAGGTCTTTTCATCAGCTGTTTTGATTTTCTGCAGCCAGTATAATCAATAGAAGTAGACGAAGAAATTCTATCTAAAGACTTAAAAGTCATGGGAAACTTTTTCCGCATATGAAGACTTCAACCTAACGCTTCAAAAACCGAAGTTACCTGTTTTCATCTAAACAACAAGATGGCAGAGAGAAAACTTAATGTTCACTTCGATAACACGCTACTTAATCACAACAAAAATCCACCTTTAGATAGGACATTAAGCTTTAAGTAGCATCTTACCAAAAGTGCAGAAGATATTAAGACTAGAAACAACATTATTCAGAAACTCTGCGGCTCGTCTTGGGGGGGGGGGGGGGGGGAGAAGCACCCACATTTAGATCTTCTGCTATAGGCCTTGTTTATTATGCGGTGGAGTACAGCGCCTATGTGTGGCTCAATAGCGCCCGCGTATATAAAGTTAATGCACAATTACACAATAATATGAGAGTGATTGCTGGCGTAATCAAATTCCCCCCAACTCAATGGCTACCCGTACTAAGCGACCTTCCACCGCCTTATCTCCGCCGAATCAATACGCTAACAAATTATTACAAAAAGAGACTCAACGACAGGGAGCTCCCAATTCATAATTATATTGAAGACGCCAACAGAAACCGATTACATTCGAGAAAGCCGCCAAGACCGCAGAAACTGCTACAGAAACTAACTTTAACATCACAGATAGGTGGGCTCACGGATGGTCCGAAGCTCAACCGGACGATAACATGCCCTGCATAACACAAAGACTTCCTTGCTTTAACTTACCACGCAAAACCTGGTCCACACTTAATCGCATCAGGAACCAACGCGGCAGATGCGATTACTTCCTTAACAAATGAGGAAAATTTCCATCCTCTTCATGTGACTGCGGTGAGGTTTAAACTATCAGACACATTGCAGAAGAATGTCTATCACGATCTTACGAAGGCCGCCCAGATGAATTCCTAGTTGCAAACACAGAAGCGATACAGTATATAGAAAACCTTGATGTGTGTTCGTAGATTAACTTAAGTTTGTCATATATTTTCTTGTAAATATGTCGATGTGCCATACGCTAAATAAATAAATAAATAAATATAGGAAGTAAAGGACAAAGGACTGACCGGTGGTCAGTTTGTTGAAAATCAGTACTTCCAACACCAGCTAAAACACGTTCATTCATTATACCTATAGAGGAGGGATTCCAAAATAACAAAATAACAGGAGCTGTGTTCATCGATATCACAGCCGTCTACGATACAATAAATCATAAAACCCTGCTTATCAAAGTCTACAAAACCACAAAATACTACAGACTAACGAAAGCATTTCAATCGATACTTCAAAACAGAAAGTTCTATGTGGAACTTCAAAATAAAAAAATCCGTTGGAGAATCCAAAGAAACGGTCTCCCACAAGGATGAGTTTTGCCCCCCCCCTCAATTTAATAAATACACCAATGACCAGCCTATGACAGAAAACGCCAAACACTACGGTGTTCTCTGACGACCTAGTTGTCACAGTTCAAGGTAACACATTCGGGGAGATAGAGATAAGTCTGGAGGACGCAATGGAAGCTATGGCCAAATACTATCGAAAGAACTCGCTAACACCGAACTCATCAAAAACTCAAGTAAGTGCTTTTCATTTAAATACCCACAAGGCTCACAAGAAACTAAACGTGTCCTGGGAGGGCAAAGAACTTACGCCGATACACCAAAGTATCTGGGTGTAAACTAAAATCGAGTACTAAGTTACAAACAGCACTGCCACAAAACTAGACAAAAAGTAGTTGCTAGAAATAGCCTTGTACAAAAACTAGCCAGAAGCAAATGGGGTGCAAAACATTAAGATTTGGAACATCCGCACAAGCACTCAGTTTTTCAAATGCAGAATATGCCTGCCCAGTCTGGTGCAGATCAAGCCATGCAAAATAAACCAAATAAACCAAACTTGTAGGATTATTACTGGCTGCATAAAGCCAACACCAATCAATCAATTGTACAAGGCAGCGGGTTTCGCAAAACTAAGCGAAAGAATAATGGGTATAGAGCACGTAGAAAAATTTAAGCAAACCTTCGACGATCGCCACGTTCTTTATGGCCAAGAAAGCAACGGAAAAGGCTCAAAGAAGGAAAAAATTCTGACTGGAAGACATGGAGAACGCTAAACAGAATACGAACCGACGTGGCGCCCGTAAAAACAAACAAACTAAAGTGGAAAATTGAGGAAGACCAACAATGCATCTGTGAATGTGGGGAGATACAAAACATGGGCCATCTCCTAGGATGCACATTATGTCCTGCAACGTGCTCCATCGATGTGATGTAGGTACTGTGCAAAAAAACTTTGAACGGAATGATTTCGGACACGAAAAAGTAAAGTAAGTTTATGTAAATAGGAAGGCTTTTTTTGTTGTAATTATTTCATGGAATAGACAAACTGGGTGAAATACCCTTCTTTTTCCATGTTCAACCATCCAATTTCCTGATGTTCTTTGTCGTCGACGAATACCAAAAATTAATTTGAGGCACGAGTTCTGAACTTTTTGAATTTTGTTTTTATATTGAGTGGTTAGAGGATTGGCCATAAGGAACATATAGTTGAAAACTGAAAGCACTAAAGATTCACGTAATGATTTTTTCACAAGATAAAGCAGAAAATGTAGGTTGCCATAAATGATTTTCAATGCAGAGTAGGCACGTCGTAGAAGTTTATCTACGAACTTTTCAAATCTCAGCTTTAGGTACATCCATCAAGACACCAAGATTTTTCGCTTCACTAACAATAACTAGTGGTTCATTGTGAAAGCAGATATTTCCAGAATTAGTCACTATTAAACGATGATATTTTGGACCAAATATCATAACATTTGATTAGCTGCACGTGTGTAGAAATAATAATTTTTGAAAAAAGTTTTTTTTTAATTTTTGCACCGGTATTTGCTTTTTAGTATCATTTACTCGAAATCGTTAAATTCTAATAAAGAATTAAAAAAAACATCCGGTTTATATTGTCGCATTAATTATTGCATAACGTTATTAATTCAAATAATCAAGAAAACAATATTGACGTTCGAAATTTTTATAAGCGATAGTTATCGCACGATCCCCGTACATTCGGGTTTATGAAGATTGATAGAACATGCGGGAGGCAAGAGGGTGCAGGGGGCACGTAGCGTAGGAGCTCTCGGGCTTTTATTTGAGTTTGCGGCTCGAGTGTCGAAGAGAAGAGTGAAGGGGGAATGCCAGACGTCCATTACGGATTCTTTATTACCTCCCTCCGATAGCAAACGAACCGTCACTCATGCGAACAGGAGGGCCTGTCTGGCCCGGTCAAAGAGCTACCAAATATATACATATGCTATTTTGTTTTGTTTGTTGTTATTCAAACAGCGACGTATCTCGCCAGTAGCGTGAAATGAACTTTAAAACTTCTCTCCTAATTCTTCTTTTCTCTTCATCCCCTGTCCATCAATTTTCACGTCTTTCATGTCTCTCGTCTAACCTCCTTGATCCATGGCATCTGTAAGTTATAATATGTTCCTTAAGAATATCTTGAAGCTGAATAAATGCACGATCATCTCAATAATAGCTTCAAATGTTTATAGCACGATTATTAAATACAAACATCAATCACTACTGGCTTCTTGGTAGGAATTCAAATTTGTCCCTATGGCATATGTGTTTGGGGATTTCTGTCGTAATAATTTAATATTCTTTTCGTCAGTTTTTCTTCATCTATTTTTTTAATATATTTGTAGAACAGTATCTATTATAAATTTCCCAGTGGGACCCAGAGTGGAATACAATAGTTTTTAAGTGGACGTGTACGTATATGTCTATATGCGTATGTTCGTATGTGCGTTCGGAATTATTTTTCGTCTCAATTATCTCGAGAACAAAAAATGACATTGACGTGGGACCAATTGCATTCGACGCATAATTACGCAACTTGGACCTGATTAGATTTTCAGCAAAATCGGTAAAGCTGTTTTTTATGGAGAAAAAAAAAACTAAAAAAACATGGTAAGCTATCTGAATTTTGCAATTTATAAATTATACTATTTTCAATACAGAATTTTAAGATCTTTTGAATAATAAGATTATTGCATGTTGATAATATTTGTATCAAAAATATGATGACAATATTTCATAAAAAGAGATGGTTTTAAAAAACAAAAATAGGAATTGGAGAATTTTAAACTTGTGTCAGTATTGAGATAATAGCATTGAAGACGCTATAACAGTGAAAATTATTGTTAGTAATAATAATTGTTTATAACAATTGAATATTGTTAGTAACAAATGATTATTGATCATAATAATTAAAAAGAAATTTCAATTGTAATAAACATTGAAAGTCGCTCCCGCTTATGAAATGATAAGAAAAAGTTTGAAAAAATACGGTTGACATAAACAGAATATTGTTAATGACTATTATAATTTGTTATAAACAATTTGAAATCGTTTTTATAATAATTTTAATAATAATAATAATAATAATTATAACAACAAAACATATGGTATTTTTTCATCCTTTCCACTGGGAAGTTAGTCGTGCTTCTCACTTTCCATTTTGCTAGATCGTCCGCAAATGCTAGACGGTTAATTTCTAGGTTATCCTTCTTTCTTTCTATCTTTATTTTTAGAATTCTTTTCTCGTTAATTCTCTTTCTTTACTCTCTTATTACCTTCTTCAGCACACGGTGAAAAATTAGCGGAGAAATGATTAATTTTTAAAAATTCCTGAACCTGTTAGTTGTTGACAAAGACTCAAAATTGACATTCATATTTCAAGAGTTTCAACCAAGAAACAAAATTTTTGGCGAAGTCGATTTGGATGTCACTTAAATGGGGTAAAATTTAAGGGAGCCGAGTAAGATGCTATTCCTGTACGCCATAAATGAATTGTTATAATTTTCAAATCGAATATTTAAAATTTTTATAAAAATGCTTCTTCTTCAAGTGCCATCTCCGCGGCGGAGGTTGGCAATCATCATCGCTATCGCAACTTTTGAGGCATTTGCTCTAGAAAGTTGTTTGGAGCTGCAACCAAACCATTCTCTCAGATTTTTTAGCCATAAATTTCGTTTTCTATCTATGCTTCTTCTGCGTTCTATTTTTTCTTGCATTATTATTCTCAAAAACTGTAGCTTTCTCTCCTTAATTGTACAGTCAACTTTTTTTTGTTTACCGATTCTTCTTAGCACTTCGATGTTAGTAATTCGATCTACCCACGAAATTCGTAAGATTTTTCTTTATATCCACATTTCGAAAGAGTTAAGCCGTCTCATTTTATCTGCATTTAGCGTTCATGATTCTGCACCACAGTAAAGCACACATTTTACCAATCGCAGTCTCAGGCCTAACGTGAAATCTCTGCTACATAGTACTATTTTCATTTTTATAAAGTTGTCACGAGCCTTTCTAATTCTGTTTTTTATTTCTGCGCTATAGGCATTGTTTTCAGTAATAAGCGTTCGTAAGTAATTGTATCTTTTTACTTTTTCAATCTGTTGACCTCCAAACATTAAGATTTCATTTGTGCTGTTGTTCTTTTATATTTTCCTGCACTTGGTTTTTTTGATATTGAGGGAAAGTCCGTAAATCTTACTAAAACTTACTATTACTTTATACCGTCGGTCTCATTTTCCAAAGCTTCTAATATAATTTGCTCCGAATACGCATTAAATAATAATGGCGATAATATGCAGCCTTGCCTGACTCCACTATTAATTTCTATTTCTTCAGATTTTTTAAAAAGGTCTATAAGTTGGTTATGCTTTACCTTATCGAAGGCTTTATTATAGTCTATAAAGCAGATATAAAGGTCCTGATTAACGTCCAAGCATCTTTGAGTTAACACGTTGTAAGAAAATAATGCCTCCCTAACTAACACTAACACGCTGCTACATATTCTCCACATTGCTCTATGAAGTAGAGAGTTGGACGCTGACCAACTCATTATTGTAGAGGCTGAAGCACTTTGAAATGTGGGTCTATAGAAGGATCCTACGAATAAGCTGGATGGATCGAATAAGAATTGAGGTGGTGTAACGCCCACTCCAACCCTTTTTTTCATCTTGGTTTCATCAGTGTACCACACTAAAACATACCTTCCTAGTTGAAGTCCGTTCTCTGTGCAAACTTGTTGGTGGTGGTTTATGACCACTTAAAACTGCATTTCGAAGTCTTACCTAACTGGTATAATATCTGTCGGCTTAGATATGGATTCTAGGGAAATATTTTCCATAATTTTCAAATGTCCAATCCGAATGTTTTTTGGCCATAGTATAGGTTTGAAATTATTCTTATGTCTATGAAGTATAAGAAGTACATTTAGGTTTAATAAAACCGAATTTCAGAACATTTTTTCGCTGTCCGCTTCACATAAAATGCCCCAAATATTTAGTAGATAAGCTAACGCTGTACAGGTCAGACGTCACACCAGCGCTGACATGTGGTGTAGAGTTATGGATCAAATTCAACTACATTAAAAATATTTGGGACTTCGAAAGAAATATCCTACTTAAGATTTTCGGTCTTATTAGATTAATAATATTTGTAAACAATTATATAATCGCGAGTTTATGAGCTGTACGACAACAGTGATTTAGTAAAAGAGTTAAAAGCTCAAGCCTGTACTAGTGATGGGTCCAATCCGCTTTTAAATTAGCCGTTAGCTGCTAATTTAATAGCAGTTGTTGTTTTAGCATTATAAACAAATTTGTTAAGTTTGTTTTGCGTCAAAAAGCATTTTCTTTGTCTTAGTATCGGTAATGTTCTGTTCTAAATGTTAAATTAAAATCTATCCTGCATTTAATAAGTTAACAATAAGTGATAACTTCGCTGTGAACTTTTTTTGTAATGGGTAAAAAATGTTAAACTCGCGTCAGGACACGTGGCCTGATCGAAAATTCGTAAGACGGATGTATTTCACTGGAGCAATATAAAATGCGACTTTTCTTGACTGGTAACTTGGCAACCTTATTCAACAAACTGACAAATTCAAGTACATTTTTTATGTCATTTTGACAAATTAATTTAGTAGCTAAATTCAAAATTTAAGTGCTTTTCATTAGTTTATTGATTAAGTTCTGCTTTTGCTGCATTAAAATGGTCCAAGGAGAGGTGTCGTTTTTAGCAGATGTTATGGACACCATAGCGTGTCTTAATGACTCTAATGGTTCTCCCCCCGACAAAATTTTAGATCAAATAATTTATCAGTGCAAGAAGCCGTTAAAAAATGCATCAATTTGTGTTAAAAAATCATTAAAAACTGGACTGAAAGCTGGATTGATCAAAGAGAACGGGGGAAGGTTTAAATTAGGTTTTGGTTTGCCGATAACGGAGGCTCGAAGACGAAGAAAAAATAGAAGCAGAAGCCGTAGACGACGTAGCCAAAAGCGACAAAACCGAAAACGAGGTAGCTGAAAACGAAAAAGTCGAGGTAGGAAGAAAAGCGCCATATTGAAAGAAGATCAAGCAAAAAGCGGAAGAAAGAAATCGAAAACATTCAAATCTGGTACTGATGTTTAATATATGATTTATAATAAAGCGTTAATAAAAATAATGCATTATTCACTAACTATGGAAATCTGGAGACACTTCTGCCGGCACTCCCAGAGTGCAGCCCGTCAAATTTTTTTTTTATAACATTTTTTTAGGTGCTGTAATCAGATTTAATCTTAAAAGAAATAGCAGATTAGCAGAATCACACCCAACCTGACAACCAGCTCGGTCGCTCGGTCCGCTCCATTCACAGCAAATATTTTAAATGTTTAGCTGCAACCCAAATAGCAGCTAATTTTGAAGTTAGCAGCAGTTAGCATTATTACTAAGCAGATAGTAGTTTAACAAAATAAGGTTGCTATTTAGCAACCAATCGCTAGCCTATACGCTATTTAGCTCACTGGGCGTTAATGAACGACGCTGCACCAACAAAGACGGTCTTTGGCTTCGACCCGAAGAGCAGGTGTAGAAAAGGAAGACTATCACTTCGATAGAAAAATAAGAAAACGTAAGAACATTATTGGAAAGTGTGACTTGTTGCAGCGGAAGTAAACTCGCGCGTTTTAACATTTAATCAGATAAAATTTTGATTTCTTGTTTCCAAATCAGCAAAGAATGCGATTAAATACACATAAAACAAATATGGAGAGCTCCAATCATGTGAAAATAATAAAAATCCGTCGGGAATTATATTGGATCGTTGCCAAGTCCACGGTTGCTTCGGAGATTCAAGAGATTTACGGTGTCACTTATTTGCTGATCCTTTTAAACGTTTCGGCGACCCTCATCGTTTTTATTTTTGACATGAAATTGTGTCGTGTTTATTAATTGGATAGAAGTGTTCTAACATATTGAGTTACTGTTTGGTATTTCTTGCTCGAAACGACATTATTTCAAACGGATAAGCTGCAGTTTTATTCACTAACGCACTCTCTTTTACATAGATGGAGTAAATATAATATTGTCCATTAATAAACACAGAAAATTATAACAATAAAGACAACCAATTTTTGATGAAAAATTATTTTATAATCGGCGGCATTACAGTTTTTGGTAAGAGCTTGTTCTAAAAAATTTTCACATCATCGTGTTGGAAACTTTTTTAGCCCGGTATATAGAGGATCCAAAAAGTTGTTCAGCTTACATTAGTTGCGGTAAAAGATTTTTTTTCTAGTGTGTTAAACTTTTAAAACTGACTAAAAGCTTCCGCGGCCGCTGTATTTATATTTTTTCAAAACAAAACTTTTTTTTACTGAAAATAGTCGCAAAAAGGGTAGACCTATCGTGTGGGTCGCAGACGGCCTGCACTGCGACTATTAGAAGGGGTAGGGAGTAAAGAAAGGAGATGATTGTAAACCTGCTTTTTAAAAAGTTGCAGGTCATAATTATCTGGAAAAACTGATTTTGAAAGCTTGTTCAATTCTGTCGCAGTCCTGTAAAAGAAGGATTCTTGATGGAGATTAGTCCTTGTAGTGTCAATCTTGAGAGTAAATGGGTGAGACTAATCAGCGTGCCGAGTTCTTTGGCCGAATGTGGCCAATGGTGGTAATATCTGTAGAGTAATGACTGGTCTGCAACTCTTCTTCTATGTTCTAGAGGGTGAAGGGTATCTGTGAGAGTTGAGCTGTTTATCAACCGAATGGGCCTTTTCTGAATGGAATCTAGAAGACGAAGAGAGTGCCTTAGAGCTGAACCCCAAATGTGCGAGCAATACTCCAGTAGAGGTCGGATTTGAGTCTTGTACGTCGTCAACAGTTGATCAGAAAAAACTTTCTAGCTTTCCACAGAAAACCTAGCCTCTGGCTTGCTGACTTTGCGATGGTAGCAACATGGTCATGCCAAGACATATTATTAGACACCGTGACTCCCAAAATCGAGATGAAGGGACTTGGTTCAAGGGTATTTCTGGACATTGTGATAGAGTGATTTGAGGAATTTACTTTCTCGGAAAACGTGGCGCTTTTTGTTTTCTGGGCGTTGCCCATTCGACGACCGCTTCAAGGTCTCTATTGATGGAGTCAACCTGTTCCTACCTGAGTCTATTTGTATCATTCACCGAAAGTGATCGATAGGATGTGAAAGTTGAGACAAGTGTGCTTTCGTCTGCGAAACTGTAAATGGGGTTCATGGTGGTTTTCAAGAGGTCATTGATGTGTAAAAAAAATAGGGTGGGGGACCCCATCATTAGTTTTTAACGCATCAGAAGAAATACCGTCAACTGCCACATGTAAGGAGCGATCTTGCATGAAGCTCATGAGCCATTGGCTCAGTTTGGTTGGGAGACCGTAGGCAGATAATTTGCTTAACAATGCCTGGTGCCAAACGCGGTCAAAGGCCTTCCAGAAAGAGCCCGAACAATCTTTTATTGTTTCGGAACTTCTAGACGCAGTATTCTAGAATTTGCCGGTCGTTGCCTTTTATTCCAATCGCTGCGCCGGCGGCATAATCATGCAGTCCCCCAATTGTGATCGACGCGCCTCAAGGCGAAAGATAACAGGACCGGCTCGTAACAATATAAAGGGCGTTCTTTATTCCAGTAATTTTTTTTGGGGCGCAATGCTTTTTATTAAACTGGTTAAATATTTTTCTAAACTAAAGGTTTAATTTCGGTTGCGTGCAATGTTGAGTTCATGAGCGGAATTAAAATCCCAATAAATTAATTAATTCACTTTTGCTTTCTACGTACGCAAATATCGTTGGAATCGGAAACGGGATTGAAATAATTTTTTGTAATAATAAACATCGAACGTTTGAATATACGAAACAATTACCTCGTAACAATCGTAAATTACCGGCAATAAAATTATAACCAAAGGTTCTGATTCGTAATTTTTATTCCAGTTCGTGCAAAAGTTTCGTGAGTTGTGCAAGAATCGACGATCAAGACTGAATATCTCTTTTTACATAATATATTATTGTTGGTGCTGCGTTTCTTTCTGCCAACCAATTGCCGTATACTTTTCCTAATGCTGCTTATTATTATTCAACACTGGTCACGTTCGCGTCATCTGACGATCTCAGTTTGTGTGCTTGCAGTCGATCTTGTCAAAGACACACGTTTCTTGTGTAGACGATCTTTCACCGATGGTTATTGGCATTTTGTGAACTCGTGAAGCTGCCGTTTGCTCAATTACAGTACCTACCTACTAATAATTTTTTTAAAATGTACTGATTTTCAAAATCATTTAATAATAATTTTGAAAATTACACAGAAGTATATATGGTCTGTTTCATCGTTCTTGGCGTGTCGTCATAACAACCACAAGCATTAATTTGAATAATTTAGACGCTCCCGATAATTATTTTAAAAAATTTTAGAAGTGACAATTAAGATAATTTGTTGACCTATTAAAAAAAAAACTTAAGTTTGGATTAAAGTGTTTGGTAAAAAATGTAATTCAATTAAATTCTTAAGATATGATCACAGATTTTGTGTTTTATATTGTTCATTACTGAGTTATCTCGCATGAAAGATATTTGCCTATAAATTATTAGTTACATAGCGAGTTTTTATCACTTGACGTTTCTCTCTGAACCCTCCTCTCTCTTTATAAACTTTTTTCATTGCAATATCTAATATATAAAATTCTCGTGTCACAATGTTAGTTACCATACTCCTCCGAAACGGCTTGACCGATTTTTATCAAATTTTATATGCATATTCAGTAGGTCTGAGAATCGGCTACTATCTATTTTTCATCCCCCTAAATGTTAGGGGTAGTCCACCCCTAAATTTTTTATTTTATTTTTTAGACAAAATTTTTAATTTCTATTTTTTTAAAATACAACATACAAAAATACATACAATCCTTAATTTTCACCCTTCTACGATCAACCCTTATTTTTTAATAGCCATTTTAGTAATTTAATCATTTTTCCTCTCCGGTCGAAAACTGATCAATCGTCATTTAATTAGTTATCTCCGCCAGATGTCTACAGGTGTCACTTCTGACCCAGTAAACAGCACGGAGTAGGGATGAGAACGAAGCCGGTCTCCTTTCTTTCTCACTCCCTACATAGTTGTCGGCCATCAAGTGTAGTAGTAACGTTGACAATTATTATTTTGCTATCTCAGTGTAACTCTCATATTAACTTTTAATCATTCCTATTTTATCAATAATAATTAAATTATCAATTTTGAGTGTATTTTGCACGATTAGTTAAAAAAAAGATTGATAGATTTGAGAACACCATGTTTTTCACACGAACAATTATACATGGCATTCTCTCGAGTGGGTAAACCATCCAGTTTGTTTGTGTTAGCTAAAGATGGACTAACAAAAAATATTGTTCACGCTATAGCATTAAGAGATTGATATTGTTTAATAGTGTTACTGTCGTAATTGTTTAATTAATGATATATAATTTTAAGAAATAAATTATAATAACTTAAAAATAATGTTTGCTTTTTGTTATTTTTATATTCCCTTATCGTTTACAGCGCTCCATGCTTATTTCACGCATATACCACATTCTTACATACATACAATATACACATTCTAACATACATACATACTTACAATAAGTAAGCTATTTTTTGTCTACACTAGAAATTACTAGGAAATTATTTATATGGCAAAATAACGTTTGCCGGGTCAGCTAGTCTAATATATAAAATTCTCGTGTCACAGTTTTCGTTGCCATACTCCTCCGAAACGGCTTGACCGATTTTCATGAAATTTTTTGTGCTTATCCGGTATCTATAAGAATCGGCCAACATCTATTTTTCATCCCCCTAAATGTTAGGGGTAGTCCACCCCTAAATTTTTTTTTTTATTTTTTAGACAAAATTTTTAATTTCTATTTTTTTATGATACAACATAAAAAAATACATACAATCCTCAATTTTCACCCTTCTACGATCAACCCTTATTTTTTAATAGCCATTTTAGTAATTTAATCATTTTTTCTCTCCGGTCGAAAACTGATCAATCGTCATTTAATTAGTTATCCCCACCAGATGTCTACAGGTGTCACTTCTGACCCAGTAAACAGCACGGAGTAGGGATGAGAACGAAGCCGGTCTCCTTTCTTTCTCACTCCCTACACAGTTGTCGGCCATCATTATTGTTTATGCATCAAGTGTAGTAGTAACGTTGACAATTATTATTTTGCTATCTCGGTGTATAACTCTCATATTAACTTTTAATCATTCCTATTTTATCAATAATAATTAAATTATCAATTTTGAGTGTATTTTGCACGATTAGTTAATCAAGTGATTTTATAACCTCAAAAATACTCAACACGTGACACGAGCTTCCAATAACAACGGATTTTGTGTTGTAAGTATACTTTTTTTTATTTATATCGAAAATGTTGTTGATCTTATAAAAATGTAATTTTAATTTAATTTTATTAAAAAAATGTAATTGAACAATTAAGATTTTCATAGTTTCCAAAAAATCAATCATTATGAATCTTTATTTTGAAATGTCAATGGAAATATTGGTTGTATGAAAAAATTATAAGAGACAATGTTTTCATAAAATTTAATTTTTTACTTTTGTTTGAAAAATTTTTCCATAAAACTTATATTTTTGTTATAATTTCATAAATTAAAACTAATCATTTCAAAACTGCGGCAAAAATCCTGGCCCTAATTATACTTTTAACATTTTTCATCATTAAATAATTTCATTAATTCTATTTATGTATGTTTTGTACGGTGAGCAATGCCAAGAAAACGCAAAGGGGCTGATTTGAGCCGCTGTACAAGTAAAGCTCGAAACTTGCGAAATAGCAGATCCGAAAGAACAGAAGAACAAATCCAGCAACAAAATACTGATGCACGTGTCAGAATGGCGCAATTGCATCAAGAAGAGCCAGAAGATACACGAGCTGAACGCAATGAAGTCAGAAGATTAGAACAACGACAATCACATTCTTACATACATACAATATACACATTCTAACATACATACATACTTACAATAAGTAAGCTATTTTTTGTCTACACTAGAAATTACTAGGAAATTATTTATATGGCAAAATAACGTTTGCCGGGTCAGCTAGTAGCTTTATATTTATTTAAAAAATGGAATTTTCTTTAATAAAAAGTATCAGTGCCTAATTCAAATCGACCATATTTTCTGTTACGAAAAAACGAATTAAACACCTCGTGAATATTTTAAAAACATCAATAAATACCGAGTAATTATAAAGAGAATCTAAAAGCTGCTTAATTTTCCTGAAATGTTAAAATTAATAAGGCAACGAAGTCAAGTGACTGAAAGAGTACTCGAAGTTTTACAAGAGCAAGGAAAGTTGCGAATAGACTGCAGTTCATTTAATTGAGACCATTCCATTGAATAATTTACGAATAAGGGAAAGCATAACACCAACTAACAAAGCTTTAAAAAATAAAAAGTCTTTCTCTTTTCACTAACATAAAAGCGCCTTTCATTCTTTTTGATTAATTATTTAATAACATTTCGTTTTTTTCATTGGTATAAAATGTTGTTGATTTTTATTATTTTATCAATAAATTGAGGCTATCCATCCATAAACATTGTACCTAAAGTGTTTTACGTATTTTTTTAATTTCCCTCTCTACTAGACATAGCCGTGTGGTATCATTTTCTGAATTTCAGATTTAAAGCATGTTTTCAAAGCAATTAATTATTCATACTGTCCGAGTGTCGACCACAGCTAGGGTGCATATTAATAAAGCGCTTTGTCGGCCTCCGTTTAGTAAATTCTCGCCGCGTCTAGAGACTTCTAGATGGTTCTGTGACTTTCGCGAAAAAGGTCGAATTGTGATTTAGAGCGAAATAAAGCAGCGAATAATATCTGGTAACAGGTGTACGTTCGCGCTTGACAGCATCCAGTGTGCGTATGCCCTCTTCTGGACAGGTTTTTTCATCAGCTGTCTTGATGTTCTGCAGCCAGTATTTGCATTCCAATGAGCAACATGTTCTTGCTCAAGGATTATGTAAGAGTGACCTTGTTTGCAGTCGCTAACTCAGTGAGGGCCTGCATGCAGTCCCACACAATCGATGATGATATGATAATAAATTATAGTTTAAAAAAAAAATAAAAAACACGCTTTTAGAGTAAATCAAAATAAAAAGTAAAAAATAATTCTTAACATCAGAATAAAATTACTGACGAGAAAATTAATGTCACTGTTCTGTTTGTCATACAAAGCACCCCACGCTTTTAGAACAGTGACATTAATTTTTTCGCCAGTAAACTATTCCATTTACCAAGAAAATTATCTGTCTCCGTTTTGATATGCCAAACAATTTTAAAATGTAGTTCACTAATACCTTAACACAATTTAAAAAAATCATGTATTAAATGGTAAAAGCACAAAAAGAATGCATCGGGCGGGAAACTAACCCGGGCCGCCGTCGTGGCAGGCGAGCATTCTATCACTGAACCACCGTCCCATTTCATTAAGTAACGATTTCTACTAAATCGCACTACCCGTAAACCGCGTTAAGGAACTTCGTTCCAATAAGAAATAATTCATGTTTAATGAAAATATAAAAGTTATAGTGTGAAGTATAACTCATCTAAAGTTGGTGTTATCTTCTTCTTATAGTGCATCTCTTATCGGAGGTTTGCTATCATCACAGCTATCCGGACCTTATTGACTGCAGCTCGGAAGAGTTCCAAATTGCTACGATTAAACCAGTCCCTTAGGTTTTTAAGCCAAGACACACGGCGTCTTCCAATATTCCTCCTTCCACCAATCTTTCCCTGAACTATCAGTATTTGCGTATTTGGGTCCTCTCAGTATATGACCTAGATATTGAAGCTTTCTCTTTTTTATGGTGTTAATGACTTCACATTCCTTATTCAACCGAATTAGGACTTCCATATTAGAGATCTTTTCGGTCCAGGGAATACGCCACATTCTACGGTAGCACCACATCTCGAAGGCTTGTAGTTTGTCTGTGTGATTCTTCTTGAGAGTCCATGCCTCCACCCCGTACAAAAGCGCGGAAAACACGTAACAACGCAGCGTCCTCATCCTAAGTCCAATCTTGATATCTCGTTTGGTGAACAACTTTTTCATTTTCGTAAATGTAGACCTGGCTATCTCTATTTTCGTTCTTATTTCTCTTGTTTGGTCACCTGATTGTTCTATCCAGGCTATGACTGCACATTCTCTATTAAGATGTCTGCTACTAACACGTTTACATGGTTGTGATTTTGGGGGAACTTTGTAACTACCATTAACTTGGTTTATCTTTAGACCGTATTCGTTACATCGATCATTTAATTTCTCTAGAAGATGTTTTATGTCTCTTTGATTGCTCGTTAACAAGACGGTGTCATCAGCATATCGCATATTATTTATAACTTCTCCGTTAATAACTATCCCTACCGAATCTCCTTCCAAGGTTTCTTTAAAAATGGATTCGCTATACAGGTTGAATAGTATTGGCGATAGGATGCATCCTTGTCTTACACCACGACGGATTTCCATTTCCTCTGTTGGATGGTTTTCTACCTTTGTATTCGCTCTTTGGCTCTAGTATAGGTTGCTAATTATTCTCACATCGTCCAAATCAATGTTTTTACTGACGAGTAGCTGATGTAACTTGTCATGTTTCACTTTGTCAAAAGCTTTCTCAAAATCAATGTAACATGCAAACACATCTTGGTTCATATCGAGACAGCGCTGGAAAAGAACGTTTATCCCAAAGAGCGCCTCTCTTGTTCCAAGTCCTTCGCGGAATCCAAACTGCGTTTTGCTCATGTCCTCCTCAAGTTTTCTGTATATTCTTTTATGGATGATCTTTAAAAACAGCTTTAAGGTGTGACTCATGAGTGCAATGGTCCGGTAGTCTGAGCATTCTCTTGGGTTTGGTTTCTTAGGTATAAGTACAAAAGTAGATGTCAGCCATTGCTTAGGGATTTCTTCCCTATCATAAATGTTGTTAAAGAGGTCCAGAAGAATATCTATCACATCGTCATCAAAGAGTTTGACAAGTTCTATGGGTATTTGATCAGGACCAGCAGCTTTGCCGGGTTTCATAGTTTCCAAAGCATATTCTATTTCTGATCTTAATATTTTTAGGTGTACTTTGCTTGGTTCTAAGACCGGCCTTGGAGGTCTTTCGTCGTAGAATAGCTCCGAGAGGTATATTTAGCTTGTTTTTCATGTCAGTAATTATACGACCTTCCGTATCCTTAATTATGCTGCCAGCAGTTTTGATTTTGTTGCAACCAGCCATCTCCTTTATCTTTTTATGCATGTGGAAACCGTCAAATTTCCTCTCTAGTAATTCTATTTCCTCACATTGTGTCAATAGATATTCCTCTTTGGCTATTTTTATTCGTTTTTGTACTATTTTATGTAGTGCCTTATATTCCTCTACTTTGCCCTTGCTCTTTCCTCTCTCTTCCATAAGATCCAGGATTTCCGATGTTATCCAGGGTTTTTTTGTGGTTCTTTTGCTTATAAAGTGTTCTTTGGCTATTGTTTCTAATCGTGTTTGCATCTGTTCCCACCTTTCATCCACACTGATCACGTTTAGTTTGTTGATGTCTCTCATACATTCGTTAGTCTTCTTCTTTACTGAATTATGGATTTTAGGGTCCTCAAGAAGTTTCGTATCGATATAATTGTTTTGACATTTTGTTATCTTCTTCATCCTAATACTAAGTTTAGCTATTACTGGATTGTATCGGAATTAATGTCAGCACCTGGGTATGTTTTCGTAGCCTTCACTATGTTTCTATAGCGGTTGTTGATGAGTATGTAGTCTATTTGGTTTCTTACCATATTTTACGGGCTATCCGCAAGAGATTTCCATATACAATCTGCGTTCTGGTAGTTTGAAGAATGTATTTGATATCATAAGATTCTTGTCTTGACAGAACTCTATTAGTCGATCACATCTATTATTCCTCTCTCCTAGGCCAAAACTCCCTGTGTGTGCTTCAACCTTGACTTTGCCAACTTTGGCGTTAAAATCTCCCATTACTACTGTGATATCATTACTTTTTATGCTTCTAAAGATAGTATCTAGCTCAGTATAAAATTCTTCAACTTCATCATCTTCCTTCTCAGCTGTTGGTGCATATGACTGTATTATATTCATTTTTCCAGTGCGTGTTGCCTGCTGGAGCATCTTGACTCTGTCTGAGTTTGGTGTAAAACTCATAACAGAGCCTGTAAGATTCTTGTCTACGATTACTCCAACTCCATAAAGATGCTTCGCATCATTATTTCCAGAGTGATAAAATGTACCGTTGCTTGTTGAGCAGCTTCCACTCCCTGGCCATCTGACATCACTTACTCCCAAAATGTCTATATGTAATCTCAACATTTCCTTTACAATGTTGTCTAACTTTCCTGGTGCAAAGATACTTCTTGCATTTCACGTTCCGATCTTCATATTGTTTGTTGATGCTCTCATAATCTTGTTCTCCACTGTTCCCCCCGGAGATTCGATTGGGGAACTTTTGACTCCGGAATATTTCGTTTTGAACCTTTTCATGATTGCTGTATATGATTTTACTAAGGATACCTTTACGGTCTTTAATGCAGTGGTTTTCACTTGCATTCTGCATCCCCATGCCGTTGATCATTTCTTGATTCCTCCGCCTTTAGGTCTGATTTCTCATCCATAGGACAAGTGAGTGCCCTTACTCTTAATGGCTCCTCCACCCAAAGCTGTTGGCCATTAAGAGGGGTCTGCTTATTCCGGCAGATACTCTGTCGACAGAGCCTCGTTAGTTCTCCAGCAGGGTGCACCACGTGCAGGTGAGGTTGTCTTTTGGGTTTAGTCTCCTTACCATGCCCCTTAGTGTCAAAAAAGGCACGACTGGCTGTGCATAGAGGAGTGCTGGTTCCTACACTCATGTATGGTATTGAATGTTAAGTTTGGCACAAGAAGCATGAAAATAGAATTAATGATGCGGAGATAAGTAGTTTAAGAAGTATTTCTTCTTCATTAGGTTCCCTGTCCTCCTCGGACGTTGGCGATCATCAGCGCTATCTGAACCTTGACTACAGCTCGGCGGGACAATGTGGTAGTACTCACTCCATACCATTGTCTTAAGTTTTTTAGCCAGGATATCTTTCTTCTACCCTGGCCTCTTCGTCCTTCGATCTTCCCTTCTATAATAAGCTTTAAAAGTCGATACTTGTCATTTCTTAAGATGTGGCCAAAATACTCCAGTTTGCACTTTTTTAGTGTAAATAGAACTTCCAGCTGCTTGTCGAGGCGTTGAAGTACCTCGGTGTTACGCACTCTTTCTACCCAGAAGATTCTTAATAGCCTTCTGTACGTCCACATTTCAAAGGTCTCCAATTTTTTGCACATCGCATCTGTCTAAGTCCAAGCTTCCATTCCATAAAACATGCTAAACACGTAACTTCGAAGCACTCGGACGCGCAGAGACAAGCTTAAATTTCTGCTGCAAAGTACCTTACGCATCTTCAGGAACGAAGCACGAGCTTGTTCTATTCTGGCACGAATCTCCTGCATGCCGTCCCACTTCTCATTTAGTTGACACCCAAGATATTTAAAAGTTTCTACTCGCTCAATTCGTTGACCGTTAATTGCCAGGTGTCCGTCCAAGTTGTTTGATTTGCTAACTGCTAGCCACTTTCTCACGTTCAGGCCAAGTCCGGCCTCCGAGCTTGCAGCCGTCACGCGGCTTACCAGTTCCTGCAGTCCTATTACCGGAGTGATTTTGATGGAAAAGTAAGGAGTAGTGAGAAAGGGAACGATGTGGTGTAAAAGAAGATTTGGTAACAAAGATAGATAAGGGAATGTTTAGATGGTTTGGACGATTTGGAAGATCGACGAAACAGATTTATAAGGTGAGTGCGAATGTGCAATTCGGTAAAAGTCGACCTCGGCAAACATATCTGGATTAGATCTACATTGTTTTAAAGAAAGGCCAGGTCAAGAGTACCAACAACCGAGGAGCATGTGTGAGAGCACTGATGAAAGTGGAAAAGGCGAAATATGTGTGAAAGAACCGTAGCAAGAGGAAGGAAGTGGTCTCTGCCTACCCCTACGGTAAAAAGGCGTGACTAAGTATGTATGCAAAGAGATGCGAGCATTGCTGGGAGAAGTGTGCATCTTTGTTAGGTCGGAAACTACAAATGTTAAGAGTCAAATTAAATGAAATTTGGTGTAAATCTTCTAAAAGCTTTGTTGAATGTAATTTAAAATTTTCATAAAGATTTACTCGTTTCAAGATCAATTATATATTTATTTAATTAGTTTTCCTGTGTGTTTTCAGAAATTTTATTTTTAAGTGAAGCTTTTTTAGAATACTTGTGTTTTTAAAGTCAATGAAACGAAAAAATGACACTAAAAAGAGATAAACACATAAATCTATAGGATTAAGTCTGCGAGAGAATGAGATAGAATACAGCGTTTCATACCACTCGGTCTGCTCTTTGTGCGCTGCTTCGTAGCCTTCCCACTTTTGTCTACTAAGCATTGCAGAATCTACAATGCTTAGTAGACAAGAGTATGTAGATATGTGTGCGCCTGTATATTGCCGAGCCAAACCGAGAGACCAAGCGTCGTAAAGTGAGTGTGTATATGTTTATCTCATTCTCTCGTTTATTTTTATAAAGTTTTACTTCTAGTGCGTGAGAACTGCACAAACACACATTTTTAATTGTCGTTTTCTTTAACCGTGAACTCGTTTAGAATTTTTCTAATCACAAAAACCTATTGCCAGATCCTCCTTAAATCCTTTTGGTGAAATCGGAATAAATATGAAATAAAAATTTAATTTTTAACTGAACAAGGAATTAAAATTCATAAGTAGGTAGGTATCTAACTGGAAAAATAATAATTCATTTTAAAACCCACCCACGTGAACTAATGACCAGCGTTAATTTATCAAATTGGATTTATATCGATTGATCATTCTCGCCCACTGCTTTTGTTGTCTTCCCGATTACGGTTTTGCTCAAGTAATCAGCGGAAAACTGGGAATAACAATAGACGGTTTTGCGATAAAAGATATGGAGCGTCATCGTCATCGTGATGTGTGTTTTGTTAGTGCGTGTGGAGAATGGTATGATAAAGCACAGGCTGATGATGATCGACTGGGGCGTAGGCGGACTCTCGATCAATAAAACACAGAAACGCTAAGGACAAATCCATCGAAGAATAAGAGCACAGAAATTGTTGAATAATATTGCATCCTCTTTGTTTGGAGGATACAACATCTGCAAAAACTTTAAAAATAATGAAAATAATGTTTCAAACATTTTTCTATTGCTTAATTAGCAGAAGTGTCGTTGTTTTTCTTGTATTACTTAAAGATAGCTTTATTTATTATTGTACCATGGAAAACTATTAAAAAATATTATAATTTTATGTTTTTCCATACATACCTCCTCGAATTTTGCTCTGGTAATATTTCTTCTGCTACCAAAATTTGATTTATTATTGATTATTTTCTTCTTACTTATCAAATAGAAAGTAATTTGTGGTATGTAGTGGTCACAAGCTTAGAGAATATTTAGCTACGTCTGGGGTACCTTAGGGTTCTAATCTGGGTCCTTTGCTATCCAACATATTCATTAATGATAATATAAATGTCTTGGAGGTTGATGTATGTTTATATGCTGATGATATAAAGATTTTACGTAGAATTGCCAAACATAGTAATTGTCATGCACCCATTACCAAGTATTTTGAAACGAATTTTTGAGGAGAGGAAATCTTGCAAGACCCCAGTTTTTCCGGAGTACCCGATTTTTACCTACTAAAACCTCTCCTCCAGTCGTATCTCCCACTAGAACCGCTCTCGAATTACTTCGGTGGGAGTGCATATGCCTGACGCTGTCAACTACTCTCTTTTTTTTTCTATCATTCTTTGTTTTCGATCATTTGTCTTATAATCTCGCATGCACTTCTCCACTCTTCCTCATCTGAGATCAGAGACGGCATCAAACTCTCTGCTTCAAAAGTTACACCCGTTTTAGTTTGGTATTCTTAACGAATCACTTCCCATCTGTGACATTTAAACAATGTGTGTTCTAAGTGATCTTGTTCTCTGCAGTATGGACAGTCTTCAGATTCTGCTCACATGCGACTAAAGAGGTGCTTCCTGAAGCACCCATGTCCACGCCTGTGTTGTAAAGTAGTCAACTTCTCCATATGGCCTTTTTGTCCATTACAGTTTATTTGGTATCAGCCTTTGCGTCCATTTCCCATATTTGCCATTTGTCCATTTTCTTTGCCATAGTGCCACGAAATTCGTTCTGGCGATAGGTCCGACTACTCCTCTGAACTTTTCGTTTTTTTCTAGAATTAGAGGTGCCCCAGCAAATATGGTTGAATGGAGTTCAACTAACAAAGCTAAACTTAAATTGTCCAAGTGTATGGTCATGTCATATTCTCTATCTCTGATCTATTTAAATATGATTGACCAGATTGTGGTAGATAGACCATTAGTAGTAACAGATTTGGAGGTAAATTTTGATAAGAAGCTTTTTTTCATTCCTCATTTAGAAAATACTCTTTAGCTAGCCAAACGCTTAGTTTTATTGCAAGATGCTCGTGTGACTACCGATGTTATTGCTTTAAAGAGTTTATATTTTTTATTTGTTAGTTCAAGTTAAAATATGCGTCCATAATATGAAATCTTACATATCAAAAGCATATTGATAATACTAAATCTGTGCATAGACGATTTTTAAAATTAACAGCGTGTATCCAAGTATTTTGTCTCTCACACTTTTTAACCCCTACACGGAAAATATATTTAAAGGGGCAACACAATCTGGCGAAGGAATAAAGATTGGAGGCGAATCCGTTAGTAACATTCGATACGCAAATGATACCGTGCTCCTAGCTGAATCATTGAAAAAAGTACAATGTATGTTAGAAAAGATAAACAGAGAAAGTAATAGATGGGGACTGAAAATCAATGTCAAAAAAACTAAATTTATGCTTGTTTCAGGATAAACCGAGCTTACACGGACTGGTTTAACATCGAAAAAGGAGTAAAACAGGGATGTGTGGCTTCGTTTTGGCTGTTTAACTTATAATTAGACGATTGTTTAAAATATTTGAAAGAGAGTACGTATGGATTGATCGTCAAATGCCTTCTTTACGCCGATGATCAAATCATATTAGCGTCATCTGAAGAGGAGTTGCAGGCGATGGTTAATGTTATGCATGATGCTCTGAAAAACAAAGGGATAAAAATAGATGTAAGCAAAACAAAAGTAATGGTTTTTGAAAGAGTAGAAATCATGACAAACTGTGAAGTTCTAAGTTTACAAGAGATGAAAAGTATGACGGTGACATTGAGCGAAGAGTGTTGGCAGCAAAACAGCCAAAAAGTGTCAAAAAAGGCACGTCTGGCTGTGCATAGAGGACTGTTGGTTCCTACACTTATGTATGGTAGTGAATGTTGAGTTTGGCAGAAGAAGCATGAACATAGAATTAATGCTGCGGAGATAAGTAGTCTGAGAAGTATGGCCGGAGTGACTCGGTTGGATAAAGTAAAGATTTTTTTTTTAATGAAAATAGTCGCAAAAAGGGTAGACTTATCGTGTGGGCCGCGGACGACCCGCACTGCGACTATTAGAAGGGGAAGGGATTATAAAAAGGAAATGATTGTGGACCCGCTTTTTAAAAAGTTGCAAGTCATTGTTCTCTGAAAAAACTGATTTTGAAAGCTTGTTCCATTCCGTAGCAGCCCTGTAAAAGAAGTGTAGTGTCAAACTTAAGAGTAAATGGGTGAGACTGATAAGCGTGCCGAGTTCTTCGGCCGAATGTGGCCAATGGTGGTACAAGAGTTTTTATTTCTCTGGAGCATCTGCCATGGAAATATCTGTAAAGTAATGACTGGTCTGCAACTCTTCTTCTATGTTCTAGAGAGTGAAGAGTATCTGTGAGAGTTGAGCAGTTTATCAACCGAATGGCCCTTTTCTGAATGGAATCTAGAAGACGAAGAGAGTGCCTTAGTGCTGAACCCCAAATGTGCGAGCTAACTCCAGTAAAGGTCGGATTTGAGCCTTGTACGTCGTCAACAGTTGATCAGGAGTAAAAAACTTTTTAGCTTTCCACAGAAAACCTAGCCTCTGGCTTACTGACTTTGCGATTTTAGCAACATGGTCATGCCAAGACATATTATTGGACACCGTGACTCCCAAAATCGAGATGGAGGGACTTGATTCAAGGGTATTTCCGGACATTGTGATGGAATGATTTGAGTAATAGTGAGATAAGAGAACGCTGGTGTAAAAGAAGAT